>LR990121.1:15671743-16986185 GCA_905147225.2 Euproctis similis
CAAAATTAGCACATTGAAAAACAGGAAAAAAATATGGAAATAAAATCAAAGATAATCACTATATTATATTATCCAAGCGGCGCCATAACTTTTCACAATACGTTTTTTTTAAATGCCACTCGACAATAATATATCTTATCTGATATGTCGGTTAAATTATTATGTATTTAGATATCGGATCTTTTATCTTAAATTTTGGCATTTGAGATGATATGCAATGTCACATGCGTGCTTACTGAATGTTTACTTTTTGTTTTAAATACTTACAGAATTATTGATTTTGATAAAATTAGTAATGAACATGTTCAAAGAGATTGAGAAGGAGTTGCAAAATGGCAAAAGAGGAGTTAGTAACTAGTTCATCAACAAGAAAAAATGGACGATTTGCAAAATGTAGACGCATTCCTACCAATAGCAAAAGCAAAAAGATCATAACAAGATTTAATGTTGCATTACTAAACAGAATAAAAATGAGAGGAGAAAGACATAGAAACAGTTTGAATAAGATAATTTTAGAGAAGCAAAAGAGCAGCAGTAAGACGTTCATCAACAAAAAACAAACAGACGGTTTGCAAAACGCATTCCTAGCAACACCAGTGAAAAGAAATGCATATAAGACCAATGGAAGATTAAATGTTGCATTACTAAACAGAATAAAAATGAGAGGAGAAAGGCATAGAAAGAGATTGAATAAGATAATTTGAGAGAACATTTTATATGCATCAGAATCTTCTGCTAATCGACACACAATCTAGTTAGGGAGATAATATTTGTGTAAACATCCTCAACATTGGCAAGGAACAAGAGTTTAATTTGCACAAGACCCAAGATCGTTTTATTTAGATTGTTATAAATATGTCTCACATTGGTCTCCAGACGTGTAATTTAGTTTATTTTAAGATTAACAAGACTTTGAACGTATTTTGTGATCTCAGTAATGGTGATTATTACTTCTGTATTATTATTACTGCTGTTTTCTTATTTATTATAAATATCTATGTGAGACATATTATTTAGTTAGAGGAAGGTTCTCTGTGATGATATGAAAGTAATATGTATAATAAAGTGTCAACATAATTGTACTGCGAAGACTATTGTCACGGAGTATAGAAACACAGAAGTCCGAAAGTAATCTTGAATGAATTGTCTCTATTTAGTGGAATTTTTGCCGGTAGAGGGCGCTTTCTTTTGAGAAGCACTCGTTCAAGTCCTTACGCGGGAAGTTTTGTCACCGCTGACAGCTCTATTTAGCAATAGACGCGACGTACGTACGTAATCGCGTCCGTAATTCTAACGCAGTCAGTGGCAGAAAAGAGAACTAAGATCTCAGTTAATTATTCTATACATTAATACTATGGACAAGCCTAGACCGTTCGGACTTCTGTGTTTCTATACTTCGTAACTTTAGCCATAAACGACAACAAGCAAGAACATCGGTAACAGATCCGCCATCTTGAATTAACTGTCATTGCTAACGAAGTGTTTATTGGAGTAGTGAATAAATGTAGGTATCGATATTTATAGCGATGTATCGATACCGAATATCGATATATAACGTAAACGATACGAATGCAATACTATATTTAGCGACGAAGTATCCAGTTACCAGTTACAACCGCTGAGGGAACTAATCGGTGACCTACAAATCAGGCATACGATGTCCATACTTTATTAAAACAGATATATGTGACTGTTAAAAAAATAATCTGAAAAATTTCCGAGAACCTACTGGTGATAAATATTGGCGAAAGAAGATTGTGAAAGCTCTTCACAAAGCCCCAGTTAGTCCTGAACGAATGTCTGATATAATTATATTGTATCTACTTTTATTAAGCAAAGGTGTTTCCTTGTCATATAACTTATACAGTTTAGCCAGGAAATCATTGGTGTGATGTCTTCAAATCAAAATCCGCTAGGCCATTGAGATGAGCAAACTCTTGTGGCTTTTTAAAATAACAATCTACCTCTCATACCTAGATACATAGAAAAAATATTCAAACATCAAACAAATGTACATATGACACTAAAATAATATTTGCTGTCTTGTCTAGAATTTGATAACTCCAAACCGGTTTTGAAGAAAAAAAAAAGCAGATATTGTCAATATTATTTTTACTAGACTTAGACTAGACAGAGAATATGTTTTTATCTATTAAAATTTAATGCCTAATTTCGGAAAATACATGGATAACTTCACACCAAATGCCTTGCGGGCCAGGCAGCCAGATCAGAGCGCCATAACGCACGATTCTTACACTCCTCACTCGCTACTTTGACTTATCTCTTTTTCAACACGCGCGTTGAGTTGTAAGGCTCCTAATATCACCTTCCTCGAGAACTAGTTCTATTTCGTTATAGAATGTGTGTCTTGGCCGTCCTCGACTCCTACATCCATCCGCTTTTGCTTTGTATATCTGCTTAATCAATCTTACGTCGTCCATTCTTTTTACGTGTCCGAACCATCGGAACATGCCCATTCTTACTTTTTACTCGTTAGGAAGTGGGCGACATATTTTAAAACAACATCAGGTCACGTAAGCTACAGGTAAATATAATATATATATACATACACAGGAACAATATATATTTCCTTCTGTTTGTAGCCAAGTAAAAATAGCTAAATTCAATAAATCGTATATGATTGGTGCAAATCCTGATTTTCCAATTACAGCATTATAGCGCATTAAGCGGAATAATGCTTAACGTTGATGTTCCAACTCAGCATCGCCACGCACAATCGGGCACTCGCAAAAGTAGTGCTTTCGCATGATGCGTGCCATGGATACCAACATTACCAACTCATTGACAGAAAATTATTAAGTGTTTTTTCTTTATGTTGGCATTGATCACAACATTTTAAATAAATTTTCTTTAGCAATAATAATATTTGCAAAAAAATATAGTTTTCGTTTCGTTGATGTTTTTTGGAAATAATAAGTTAATTCAACCTGTGTTAAAAAAGTAATATAAATATGGATGACATTTTTAATGTATAGACTGAACTTAGCGCACTCTACTGGCGCATTTTAACACCAATTCTTCTAGGCTTCAGCACAATGCGGCATTGTGCAGCACTGAGTCGCATAATGCTCTGTAATTGGAAAACTAGAAATGTCTTCATGGACAATTTGCGGTCAACTGGTATTTTTTATGGACTGGATACACAGTCTTTTCAGTCATTTCATATCCTCATTGTTTCCTTGTTAAATAGAAGGATAATTAAATTGCAATATCTATTTCGGTAATTGACGTAGTAAATCGTTTTCCTCTTAAAATGTTATGAAAATACTATAAACCGTTTTATTATTATTTATGAATGAATATATAGTCGTAATGGCGGGAATTTTATACTTAATATTTGTAATATTTTTATGCGTTTAATATGAACTAATAATATTAATAGTATAAGGAAAATGTGTTGCCATTCATTCAATGATATTTATCTAATGGTTGCCAATAGTGTGAAATTTTGATTTAGTGAAGTTTAAAAACACATTATATATAACATAACGTCTTTTTCTACCCGAAGGTGTAGGCAGTGGCTGTTAAGCCTTGACTCGCCGTTATTTTTACGTCCCAAATAGAATAGGTGGAGAACCTAATGCCCTACCGGGTACAAAGTTTTCAGTGATCGATATTTATCACACATAACTTTCGATATTAATTTCGAAAAGTTATTCATGAAAGCCTGGATTCGAACCCGCGATATCTTGATTCAGGAGCGGGAGACAAGTTTAATACCTACTCGAATATGTATGTAGGCAATATTTTTCATAATTTTCAAAAAAAAAAATCGCCTTCCTTCTGGAAGCTGATGATTTTGTACCGTCACGCCGTTAATACATTTAAACTATAGGTAGGCAGCCGGAAACTATAACTCGTTGTATAGTTTTTTCAATTCAAAATTCAGTCCAAGTCCTATTCGTGTCATTTACGTAGTTAATGTTTATCTATTAAAATCATTCCACTGGATTTTAAGTTAAATCATTAAAATGACATATTTTCTTATGGAAAACTGCCGATATATTGAATGATAGTATATCCATCACCTTCCACTAACTCTATGTCTATAGGTCTATTACTGCACGGTGATTTCGTGATTTTTAACCTTATAGTTTGTGTAATTGTATTGTAAGAGATTGAGAGCGGTGGTTTGGATCCACCAAGGGATTTTCGGAAAACTTTTCTATATGTAAAAGGTGTAGGAAGCGACTGTTAAAGCTTCGAATCCCCGTAACATTACGTCTCAAATGGAATATTGGTGGCCAAGTTATCAGTCATAGAAATTTATCACAAATAACTTCTAAAAATAATTTCGAGAAATCATTGATATGAGCCGGGAACCTCAACCTACGACTTCTGAATCAGAAGCGTGGTGCTAGACCATTGGACCACTGAGACTTCAATATAATTAATTTAACCAAAACCGGTGTATAGCGTAAAAGTTGTAGGTATTTCTTATTTAAAAAAGAAATCATTATACATTTTTACATGCGCAATATCTGGTTTGTGAGTTAAGTAGATGGTAGTGAGTTGAGTGAGACTGAGCGGCGACCCTTGAAGACAGCCCAGCACCGCCCCCAATCTAGTTGGAACTGGTTAAAACCTGTAATGTGGTCTGCCATTATGATAATCGCACTTATCAACACTTACCGAGTCTAGTAAAAATGCAAATGTCGCTTATTTCCAACATAGAGAATTAGTGTTTTTTTTTTAACTTACGACTTATTTCGATGCTTTGAAGTATCATAATTAGATATAGACCTCAGTCTAATTACAGTAGATACAGGATTTGAAATAAGAATACTGTTTTGTTGATTCATAGACAATAAACCAATTCTTGTTTGTTGTATCATTTTTTTTCTAGATGCACTGAGAATACTTAGTTGCCAGTTACTCCTGCAGGTTCCGGTGATAGTATAGTCGGTGTAAATCCCATGTTACTTTGATTTTCCACGCAACCTTCAACGTTACTTACATATCGTATATTAATTTAATCGACTTTATGAATGCACACGCCATTATTTAATTATTCAGTTAATATCAAAGTAAAGTGTGTGTATAATAGACAAAGCGTTGGATAGGTCATGTGTCAATAATGTCTGGACATACCGACCTCTTCCCCGTAATCGTTTGCGAGTGTTAGTTTACATATGCTCACACACCGTGATAGTACTCGGTGACGTGATTTAGTAACTATGCATAAACATATACAACTTGGCATTATGTTTTTAATTGCTTTCAGCGGCAAAAGGACCTTTGCCGTCCTTGGATTTATTTTTGACATTACTAAGTGCATGAAAGCCGATGGCACGTATCCAAACTTCTTTATGGTGTTATCAGTAGGCGCGAATAGCGATTATTAGAAGACGTAAATTCAAAATTAGAACATTATTTGAAGTTTGGATTCGGACGCAGTGCTACGAATTTGACAGATGTCATAATGTGTTGTGGAACTTATTAATTACTATCAAGTGATTAAAATACTGCTTCTTGATATTATTAGCGCATGATATTATTTATTTTGCTCGAAGATTTTTTCAATGTCTCAACTTTAGGCGTTCAAGGTTCATCAGAACAAGTTTTATATATTATTGTATCAATATAAGGGCAAGCTTTTATTGCGTATAACGGACGAATTTAACAATCAATAAAATTAATTGCAATATATTCGCGGAGAGGATTTTTGTGAATTAATTATTATACATTTATTTTTTCTTTAAACAGTTCCAGAGTCGTAACGGTATAAGGCCTTTTTGCAGATTTCACCACTTCCGTGAATGTGTAGTTTCTGTATAAATACAACACTTTGTTCAAATTTGTCTATGTTTGCACTATTGTAATCCAGTTTGTAAAGTAATATTATTAATGTAACATTAAAAAGATTAGTTCCATCGGAATTAAGTTGAAACCTCTGTGTTTGAAGCCTTATTCCTCTGATAGCTACTAAAACAAATTAAAATATTATTTTAAGACAGCCATATTTCACTATTAAACTGTGAATGCTAATAAAGATATTTGATATTTGAAAAAAAAAGGTTTATGATATGATTAAAAGTTTAATTTATGAGCAGACGACGGCAGAGGGCGTCTCATATTACACACAGGTGTTCTTATAACATACAATATATTAATAATAATAACTGTATAAATTATATGTTATGCCACAAATTATTTGAATTTAAATCATTTCTTGACAAATTTAAGATAATTCAAAGCAGGTCTTTTTAATTTATACAAGTTACAAACAAACAACTTCAAACGAAATATAATACGCTGAGCTCAATTTTGGCATAATATAAATTTTACTCTAGCGTGATTTTACATTTGCAATTGGAAAAAAGCGGAAAAGTGTTCGGCAGACATATTTGCAAATATTTTAAATCATCGCTGTCAGAACGATACTAATGTTGTAATTTTGAGTAAAGCGAGAGATAACGGTGCAGGATGATTGATGATTTTCTTTCCGAGTTATGCAGGTACTTACTCTACTTTTTTTGTAATTAAACGACTGTAAGAAAATAAATATTTTAGAATTCTAAATAAGTGTGTGTCTAAATATGTGTGTTCTAAATATCGAATACGAATATAAAAAAAGCATGAGAAAATTATTTTTGAAATTAGAACTCATTCAAATTGAGTGTATATTTTTTTTTATCGAGATACCGACCTCTGTAGTTACGAGTACATAGTTGCCAGTGCGATTTTTATATTAAACAACGTACGCCTTCACTTCTATCTGAAGTCAAGCGTCATAGACTGGATAACCCTTAACCGATTGTGACTCATACAAAAACGTGCCAAATCATTTATCAGAACATTGATAAAACTATAATGACAAAATATATTAATTCCTCATTAATATTTGGGTTAACTATTGTCACGAGCGGTCTAGTTGTTAATGATGACTATTTTAAGATTTAATAGTGATATTAAGTCGTTTTATAAGAGTGATGAGGAAGAATGAAATAAATCACAGACTAATTAAAAAATAATTAAATTTCCAAAATGGTAGAAGAAAAACACCTCGTCTAGAGTAGAACAGAAAACCATATGAAAATATTATATTTTTTTGCCGGACTGCACGAGAAAGCGGGTTCTTATTGTTGAGGGTATGCTCTGTATCCTGAACAGTTAAGGGATTTAGAGGAGAAAAGGAGAGGTATAAATAAGTTATGTCTCAATTGTGAGTTTCCTGAAATTCTAATGGGAGAAGACGTCCTTCTCTTCCTAGAAGATTAATGTAGCACTGCGCTTGGGGTCAATGCGTTGATGTCTTTTGTATAACAATGCTATATTAGATCAATTATATTGAACATAACATAACTTGACGCATTTTTCTACCTGAAGGTGTAGGCAGCGGCTGTTAATTTACGGCGCTATATTTACGTCCCAAATGGAATAGGCGGCGGACCTACTGCCGTACCGGGCACACAGTTATTACTCATCGATATTTATCACACATAACTTACGAAATTAATTTCAAAATACCATTCATGTGAGCCAGGATTCGAACCCGCGACCTCTGGATTCAGAAGCGGGGTGCTCGACCACTGGGCCACGGAGACTAGATAAGTGAGAAGATTACCAAATGTATAGCCTCGGTGGTCACGTTCTGATTCAATCATGGGATCGATTCGGGGCTCTCACCAAAATTTTCCTGGAAATGTTTTCGGAAGTTATGTGTGATATAAAAAATATAAATACATTTATATATATTTTGTTAGCAAATAAATTAACCAAATAATGATGATCGCGAAAAAGATAATTATATAAATGAGTACATTTAATTCTGTTGTGGAATATTTTGAAATGTAATTATTGTTCCACAAAATGTTGCCAAGTGTTGCCAATCTTACAATATAATTATCTATATATTATATTTTAACGACTCGATGTATGTGATATCTTCACGCCTTTAATATTTAGGAAGTCGCATTGTCTTGTCAAATTAAATATTAATAGAGGTCATAATTTTTTTATGTCATCTCGGTTGACAAGTGGTCGAACACTTCTGAATCCATATGTCGTCGGTTTAAAGTCGGGCTTACGCCAATGAATTTTCGAAACATCTTATCTATGACTTACAATATTGTGCCCGGTGTATTGCATTAGGTTCCGTTACCTATTTCATTTGAGACGTAATTTCGACGGGTTTCGGGTAGAAAAAGGAGAGAAATTATAAAATAATATTAATAACGTATTTACAAAACACCAAACTTTTGAAAAGAAGTTCAAATAGTCATCGGTGTGAGCTAATAGACCCTGGTACTTCTTAAACAGAAGTAGACTTGATTAAGAAAACGACACAAAGTCACTTCCCGCTGTCTGTCCCCTTATATGCTTAGATCTTTTAAACTACGCAACGGATTTATATGAGGTTTTTTTAATAGATAGAGGATCTCAATGGGGTGGTTTGTATGTCTAATGTAGCAAAGAAAAAGTCATATTTTTTAAACATTCAGCGGTTTAATTGTAAACGCTGTAAAAAAATACTTTTGATACGAACAAAGTACGCCGGGTCAGCTAGTTTTTTCATAAAAGTTAGTTAATAAAGTATTCCACAAATACGAGTAAGAATTGTTAATACAAATTTATTGAGAACCGTATTTAACAGTATTTACTTACGGCATAGTTGTGGAGTATTAGTACAGTAGTATGTAGCGCAGAGGTCGGTAGGTTCGATCCCCAAACATTTGTGTAATAAATATAGATGTTTGTCTAACGTCTGGTTGTGGCCGACACATAGTAATGGACCCAAGCGTTCTATTTGACTAAACGTTAAAAGAAATATCTCAATATATTATTACGTTTAAACATTGACATTTAAGCAGTACAAATATTAATTTAATCAATTATTAGAATTAAACATGTCAGAATTAAACTGAACTATATACATTTTATGTTTTTAAAAATACTTAATAATTCTTTTTACCTTTTACCGATGCTGTAAATGTCTTAAGTTTGAATCCATCGACGAAAGACTTGCGGCAAAAATTAATTAACGAGTTTTACTTAAATTTGAAATTTAACTATTAAATACATAAATATTTTTGATTATTTTCTAAAGTTATGTAAAGTTATTAAATTTATATATTTCTATTGGAAAGGACGCGAAATGCTGCCTATCGCTACGAAATCATCACGACTCATTGCGTCATACTAATGACGTACTGCAGAGAAAGGAATGTGAATGTAAGTGTAGCTTTTTAATTTGATTTATTAATTACCTATATAGATTTATTTTTTTATTAATATTTAATTTAATAGCTACGGTTTCCTAATGGTTCAGCACTCCAGTTCGGATACCAGAGGTCAATTGGGATTTCTATCGCAAGTTATCGATGAGTTCACAAACATTGTTTGCTGAAATATTGGTTTATTATTATAAATTTGAATATCACCGTAGTGGAAATTTAGAACTGGAGTAATAAAAAATATAGGCTCTGAGGTCTGGAATTAAAGTTCCAGTGTATTATGCATAGTGGTTTCTTTGCATAGTTCATTCGCTGGCTTATATTGGCAAATGGGAAATCCGTAACTTTAAAAAAAAATGACAATTGAATAATAATTAGTTAGTTTTGGATTAAGTATCTATAAATCGATTAAAAAAAAATGAATATCAAAATATGCTAAGATTTTTTTAAATTGTCTCTATGATAATGACAACAAATACAATTTCTAAATAAAAATAAAGGTGATCTTTCATTTTAGTCTAGTGATAGAATCATGAATTTGAACGCATGGCCAAAAGTTGTCAAAATTTTATGATGTTATTCTGAATAATACAAGATCTTTTGATAAAATCCATGTATCGCATTGATAATGATGACTATCAAAACTCTTGATCTCATCAGAATAAAGGCTAACTTGCCAAATTTAATCTACATACGTGTACTGAGTCAATATTATTTACCTACATGACATTATAGTTGATAACGCAGCCTAAGTTTATCAACTGATGAATGATTAGTGACTGGCTTAAATGTCAAAAGTGACGGATCTCATATGGGCGTGACAACTGGTATTTCAATAATGTCAATACAAACAGTTTCAATTTTATTGACATGGATACATATAAAAAAAAAATATTAAAACTCTTTGCAATAAAAAAATATCAATTAAAAAGCTGGCTGAAAATAAAATTTAAAAAAAAGAACACTGATTAGTGCACACAAAACTTATAGTTATATTGTGAATGTCCATTTGGAACCAGATATCAGACAGATATATTTTGGAAAAACATATTATTTATTTATTTAATACAAAACATAATGCTTACTTGGAGGCTAAGTTAATAGTTATCAGTAGTTATAATCCTGTATCCGTTTACACACTGGTTCCATTTAGACACGCACACATATAAACATTAGAAAATGTATATTTATTTGGATTACTCACTTTTGTTTTAAAATACAGTACTTTGGTAAACACTGAAATCACTCAAATAAATTCCAAGGAAAATTTTTTTCGTTTTTTTTTTTTAAATATAATCTCTTGATTTTACGATAGCGCGTTGTTGCGGTTGGAGTTCAGGCGTGTGTACTGGCTCGCGGACTGTACCTAATTGTGTGTCGTACAAGTTCTCGTATTTAATATAGTGGAAGTCCACAACCAATCGGCGGTCGTGACGTAGCAGGGAAATTGACTTTTTTTTTTTAATCTAAATAAAAACTTTTCCAAAAGCTTATATTATATTATTTATATGGCTGGCTGGTTAACTGTTTCGAGTTTTGCTGTAAGATTATGACGTGTGTTTTATCGAACGTATGATTTATGGCGTTTTGAAAGTGGGCGTGTACGATCGCAACCTTCTAGCGGTTTTTGTGAAAGGGATAACAGTTTTGTTACGTTTTAAAGAACGTTGCAAATATTTTTTGACTTATATTTCTGTGATTTTCGGTTCTTCACACCTTTAATTATTGGAGCGGATAGGTAGCGGAAATTATCCCGCGACACACAGAATTTGTGCATCTCTAGAATAGGTAGGGAGAGTGATACCTATCGGGCGCAATTTGGTCAGTCATCGACATCATATAACTTCCTAGAAAATTTTGGATAATAAATTACAACGCTGAAATCAGAAGCAGATTAGATGATTTATAAATATCAGGTCAATAAGTTTTACTACTGTAATTGTAAGTAGACGCTATTTTTGGCGGTAAATTTGGTTTGTAAGACGTCACTGTTTCTTTTTTCTCTCTCGTTGATTGCTACCAAAGAGGTTAATTATAGACCTTGAATGGAAAAACCTATAGTACCTACATAGGCTAGTGTTGTATATTTCCATAATAATACGAATCAGCGTTGCGTGGAACGAAGATTTATGTGATGTTATTTTATCGAGATTTTGACTAATATATTTAGTAATTATTAAATATTTTAATTGAAAAATTAGCCAACAGTATTTTTATCATTATAACATTACATTATAGGATGGCAAGGGCCGTCTATTTAATAATTAGAAAATTTCGAATTTTCTCTGTGATAACGAAAGTTATTTAAATTATTGTGCTTTTAACATTTTCGAAGGTAAAGAAGATAGTTATTGCAAAATTGAATTAAATAAAACCAGGCATTTTATAAATGGTTGTCTATGTCTATGGCTGTCATTTTTGCTGAGCCTCAATGCTGGAGCTGTTGGGAAGGACAAGCGGTAATGAAGTATCGATTTAGGCTTTCACAGTTTAATTGTATTTATTTATTTTTGTATCTTATTCATCATCTTCCTGCCCAGTACCCATCATTTAGGGTCCCTTTCCCACACTTGCCTTTTATTCACTTCTTCCACAGCAACACCCATCTTAATAATATCATCTTTCACAAAACCCATCCATGTTTTCTTCAGTCTCTCCCTTCTCTTGTTTCCTTCCACATTCAGATTCATCATTAAATTTCTTTTGCGACATGAGTAGCACACCTCCTCATTACATGCTCATACCATTCGTACCTAGTATCTTTTCAGTTATTGGACCAACTTTCAAGTTTCTTTATCTTAGCGATATCTACAAAAGAATTTAGAAAATGATCAAATGTAGGTAATCAAAAGCAAACTAGGGATAGTTCCATTAAAAACTTTATAATATAGGGTAATTTTGAAATTTGTAAAAACTGTAATTGTTTACAATCGAATCGATTCTTATATCTTAAATAATGAATACCCAATTCTGTATTATCACAACACAGATAAGATTAATCTTGAACTATGTACAGCACCGTAACGAGATACCTTGAAAGCCTTTCACTGATAAATAAGACATTCGATACAAAACCTACTTAACACAACCTACCTATAGCATATATATAGCGGAATACTGGGAAGGAGTTGTATCACCGTATTATATTTAGGTATTATCAAATCTGGACTACTAAAACGCGACATGAGCCACTTTAAGTCGGTATTCTGAGAGGTCGTGGACGTCGTGGTATTCTACCGGTCGAGCCGGGCTCATTCATGCAGCGAACTACGTGGCTCTACGATTTCTTTTTAGTCCCGGCATATAGCTTAGAGTTAGGTCTGTAAAAAAAAATATGTTTGATGAAGCATAACTATTGATAAAACTTCTTTTTTTCTCCGACCTCCTTGGTGTGAGTTCAGTTCAGGAATCACGTGTGTTAAATTGCGCCGTCAGAATGGAAACTCTCCCTGTGCCTCGTATGGTTTTTTTTTTTCAAACGTATTTCAGTTATGACATTCGATGTTTTTTTTATGTGGACTGCACATTCCCAGCTCTTGAGATAATATATTTCATAGTGATATATTCTAATATAATCTATTTGATATGACTGTAATGTAATAGTGTCGTGCAAGTGATTACGTATACAAGTTTTCAGAGAAATGATAAAAGTAATGCAACTTTGTTGATTTTTATCTGTTAGTTTTTATCTAAATTTGAAGTCGCATTGATCTGATTGTTCTGCACCCCGCTTTTGATTCAGAGGTATGGCGCCGATAACTTATTGGAAAATAGTGCCACAGAGCAACGATATCCAAAAATATGTCACATTTGTATCAATAGGTTTCGTAATCTATAAAAAAGGAAGAAAATAAACCGCTCACCGTAACCTCCTTCAGTCGCAGTTGGATCTTAACTTCCTTCGTATTCCCCACAGTAAAACTCTACTTTAAATATTGAGTTAAGTATAAAATAACTTCACGCCTATTTCTACCCGAAGCAGGGGCTATTAAGCCTCACTCGCCGTTATGTTTACATCCCAAATGGAATAGGTGGCGAACCTATTGCCATACCGGGCACAAAGTTTTTAGTCATCGATATTTATCACACATAACTTTCTAAAAATTTCATTCATGAGTGCCAGGATTTGAACCCGCGACCTCTGGATTCAGAAACCGTGTGCTCGACCACTGGACCACCGAGACTATATACTTGGTGTGCAGTTATGTATGTATGCATAATTTTTGATAACCTTTTGGGTGGAAAGAAAGAACAAACCACCAAAAGGCAGATTCCTTGATACACCACTGACTTTATTGACTCACTGATTTTTTAAGGCTTCCTATCCGGTGAGACACAGTCAGTTTGGTCAAGGAAAATATGTGGTGGTCTTCTTCAAGTACCTACTACATCTTTATATTATTGCACTCAATATCTGCTTATCTTTCATTCTCTCGTATATAGACCATATTTATCGAATACCTATAGGCACCTAAATATTGCCTGTTTGTGATTCTTTGAGTTCCATATTTGATGGAGGATTTATTTGTTATGAAGTCGTTCGAACTCATTTGTATCTATACTTCGTGGTACATAAGTTGAACAGGTAGCAAACTATACAATTATAAAAATAACCTGTAATTTGTTCTAATTATAGCTTGATTGTAAAACCCAGTTCCATCATGTTCAGGGGTTTTCCATAAACGATGTTGTTTTTATAAATATTTTTTTACATTTATTTTATGGCAACACATCTTAAATTAAGAGGCGGAGAGAGACTTAAAGGTCGAATATATTAGCAAAGCCTATTGGTATTTATCACATATAAAATGTAAGATTTGGTACCTATAGGTTTGAAACTAGAGACCTCTGAATCATTCCTGAATCCAGCCCTAATAAATCTTAAATCATTATGCTGTCGTGTCTGTATTAACATGGTGTACGTAAGAACTTGTTCTTTTTGTGTTAAGTGTATTTAAGATTATTTAAAAAAGAACACATAAAATTAATTATCCAAGGACATTTTAATAATATAATCAAATTATACGGAATTAGAACACATATAGATATCCATAATATTTACTCACATCACACACATATCTTAAATCTTATCTGATAAAATATGTTACATAAAAATAAAAGATGGCGTGACGTAAACAATACGTAATTATGAATGATACCAAAAATGATTGTTTTAGATGCATAAATAAAATTTATTTGATTATTCGAGCGTCAAAAATATAAATATATTTGTTCAAATGTGCTCAAACTTCCGTGTTATCGTCACGATACAGGTATTTATTTAGAATCTAATCTGTCAATTTTTAATCTAGCGAATTTCGATTGCAATACATTCTTTGTTTTATTTTTTAAATTGCAACCTATTTTCGTATTCGTTCGAATTTTAAATTGATTAAAAAAAGAAGTAAAAATGGCTTATTATAATTTATTTTTTTGGCATAATTTAAGAGAAATATTTTTTAAAAATTACCGTTCTGGGGCCGTCCTTTAATCACGTGAGGTTAGAAAGGGGTGGGAGGGGTTTGGCAAAAATCACGAAATATCACGAGGGGGTGTAAGTAATTAAACACGTGTATTTATTTTTTCCTCCTTAATTTTAGAATAAAATAAGATTAAACTTTATATTAGTAATCGATATTTGTCACACATAGCTGCCGAAAAAAATTTCGAAAAGTTATTGGTGATGTTGTTTGATGTGAGCCCAGAATCGATGACACGACTTTCTGATTCAGAAGCGCGCCGCTTGAGTACTCGACCAGAGAGATTGATGATGAATTAAAGATAGCACTCTAAAATGATGAAAAAACATCACGTTATTAATGGACGGCCCGGCCCCTCTGCTGTTGCAAAATTAATTATTAGAGCAAAAACAAAAATCAATTAGTGATCCAATGTTTTATTGCTATTTTAATTCCTGATTAGGGAAAATTTTAAAATAGTTATTGTGAAAAAAAAATTACAAGGATAACGAAGTCAATAAATGTCATAAATATTTACAAAATTTGAGAACATATAAAAACAAAATATAAACACGTAGTCGTGTATTTAATCATTTAGAAACCGCAAATTATTACAATATATTTGATAGATAGATACCTCTATGAATCATGAATTTATCAAAATAATAGTTTCTGACCGGCTTCTGAACAGGTATCTCTGTGAACGCACAAGTTAACTGGACATTTTATTTACGTATCTATATAGCTACGTCATTCACATACGTCATTTTAATAAAATGACATTTCAAATGTCATTTTGAAAATGACAACTGTTTATTATGGTAAATATATTGCAAATAAACCGTTAATTTTAAATATTCCTATCATCATAAGCCCCTTTGAGGTCCACTGCTGGACATAGGCCTCCCCATAGAGCGCCACAACTGCCGGTCCGCGCAATCATGGGGGGTTTTTGCCATAATCGCCACGCTTGGCAGGCGGGTTGGCGATCGCAGTAGGCTGTAGTGTCTTGAGAGAGAATGCTGCTGCCCATTCTTCCAGCCTTTTCCCTTAGTCGCCTTTTACGACACCCACGGGAAGAGATGGGGTGGCGGTATTCTAAGCCGGCGCCACACAGCAAAAATATATATATTCCTATGCTAGCTATAAATTGTAGATATTTTTGCACAGATTTTTAAATCTTCTTCATTGATTGTGATGTTCGTTTGAAAGCGTTAGTCTTAGGTACTAGTACTAACTCTGTTGCTGATAAAAAGTAGTTCTGCGTTATACAGTCCCTTTCTCGAGGACCGATATAGGCAGTGTAAATATAGCTTTACCTAAGTGTTTTCGTACTATGGAAATTTTGGAAAAAAGATTTGCGTATACGGGAAATGAAAGAGTGTGACGTCAATAAAACACCTAGTACAACTACCGTGAGATTAGGCGTTTGAGTTATGAAAATATTTGTGTTTTATTAAAATCTAATATGGCATTAGATACTAGCATTTGAACAGAATATTATTATTTTAATATTACCGGTAGTTATCCGTTACTTCATCATCATCATCATCATTAGCCTGTTGCAGTCCACTGCTGGACATAGGCCTCTCCCAATGTGCGCCACAACATCCGATTCTCTGCCTTCCGCATCCAGTCTTTACCAGCAGCCCTTCTGAGGTCGTCTGACCATCGGGCTGGTGGGCGTCCTACACTACGCTTACCAAGTCGCGGTCTCCACACCATGACCTTCTTGCTCCATCTACCATCGGTCCTTCGACAGATGTGACCAGCCCATTGCCACTTCAGCGAACTTATTCTGCGAGCTATGTCGGTGACTCCGGTTCTCTGTCGGATATACTCATTCCTGAGTCTATCTTTCAGAGATACTCCGAGCATAGCTCGCTCCATAGCTCGCTGAGCGACTTTAAATTTGTGGACTAGCCCCACCGTAAGTGTCCACGTTTCGGCACCGTAGGTCATTACTGGTAGGACGCACTGGTCAAAGACTTTGGTCTTCAGGCATTGCGGTATAGGCGAGCCGAAAACTCGACGCAGTTTGCCGAATGCGGCCCAACCCAGCTGAATCCTCCTGTCGGCTTCCTTACTTTCCTTTCCTATCCGTTACTTGTTATCCGCGAATTCATTAACATGTTTCTTTCGGAATTAAAGTTAAGAAAGAATTATAATTCTACTACTATTTCTATTGTTATTCGTTTTTAGTGCGGTACCCTAATTATTTAAAAACTGCTGAACAATTTAGAAATAAAAAAAAATAGTTCTAGTTATGTTATAGTTACCGAAAGATTTTTATACTGTACTAGCTGACTCAGTAAACGTTGTTATGCCAACAAAATAAAGTTTTGGACTGGTTAAGACTGGTAGAACGGTGAAAATTTATATATATTTGTAGGCTTTTTCATAATAAAATAAACAAAACAAAAAATCTAAAAGTTAACAATTAAAAATTCTTTATCATTTAAGGGGATTAAAAATAGATGTAGTCCCATTCTCAGCCCTAACCAATAAGCACAAAATTTCTTCAGAATCGGTCAGGCAGTTTCGGAGGAGTATGGTGACCAATACTTTGATACGAATTTTATATATTAGATATATTATATAGCAATAAGAATCTGGACCTAACTCAAAAATATGATCACGACATCCGTTAATAATATTAAAATAATAAAAATTGTCCTGTCATGAATATTTTTTTAAATTAATGAATGAATCTATTTTCCTAGTAAAATAATCTATAATTGATGTACAAATCGTACTCCATATGTATCCTATAAAATGATTCACTTATGTGAATTTCTGATAAATTACATGTATGACTAAGGCCCGTAAGATCAATCACAGTTTAAACTATTTTATCTAGTTTAAACCTCATCTGTCGTTTATTTGGTAAGATCAATGCTAGATAAACCTCCAATAACAGTTTAAACTATAGTTTAGCTTATACCAGAAGATTTTGCCGTTTAAACTGTGGTCCTGCCTAGTTTAAAAATGGCGGTCGTTTATCAGCTGACATCTGACACAACGATTGTGGGTTCATACATAGATTTAGCATAGACTACAATAGATGGCACATGTCAGGAAAAATTTACTAATAGCATCGAATAACTGACAGCGTAACTGCGTATATTAGATTTTGGGGATATTTATATTTCCACCCATTAACATTACACCCAACACTATGTAAAAGTTAACGCTTTGAAGCGCTTTTTACGAACACATCATATCATAAGCCCTTTTGACGTCCACTGCTGGACATAGGCCTCCCTCATAAAGCGCCACAACTGCCGGTCCGCGCAATCATGGGGGGTTTTTGCCATAATCGCCACGCTTGGCAGGCGGGTTGGCGATCGCAGTAGGCTGTAGTGTCTTGAGAAAGAATGCTGCTGCCCATTCTTCTAGCTTTTCCATTTTCCCTTAGAACACATTGATAATAATAATAATATCTTGGACACAAATCACACAGCGCCAGTTCCAAACTAAGCAACTAAATGTTTGTGCTATAGTTACTAGAGAACGGATACTAATACATATATACTTTTCTTTTGTAAATATGTAAATACATACTTATAATACATAGAAAAACGCCCAGACGCCGCACAAATATTAATGTTTGTCATAAATATTTGTACTCGGGCGAAAATCGAACCCCCGACCTCAGTGCTGCAGCCGGTTGTTTTACCAATGCGCCACGAGCCCCGTAAGTCACTCACACATTAACAACCCATTTTTGGTCACGTTGTTTGGGTGACTATTGCCGATCTATTTTTCTTAAATCTATGGTCACACTATAAAACTTCATAAAAGAAAGAGAAAAAGAGTTTTTTTCACGAAATATGCCACAGACAATGTACAAAAGAGTGAATGATGAGCGAAATATGGACTTTAAATAACCAAATGTTGCCATCTGTCGAAAATTAAACTTAGTTTACGTAATCTATGTCCATTTCGCTGTTGATCTTACGAGGCAGGTTTAAACTCTAGATTAAAATTGACTATAGTTTAGAAAATCGACAGTTTTAACTATGATTGATCTTACGGGCCTAAGGCCCGTAAGATCAATCACAGTTTAAACTATTTTACCTAGTTTAAACCTCATCTGTCGTTTATTTCGTAAGATCAATGCTAGATAAAACTCCAATAACAGTTTAAACTATAGTTTAGCTTACACCAGGAGATTTTGCCGTTTAAACCGTGGTCCGCCTAGTTTAAAAATGGCGGTCGTTTATCAGCTGACATCTGACACAACGATTGTGGGTTCATACATAGATTTAGCATAGACTACAATAGATGGCACATGTCAGGAAAAATTTACTAATAGCATCGAATCACTGACAGCGCTACCGCGTATATTAGATTTTGGGAACCGCGTATATTTTATTTACAATTCCACACATGAACATTAACTTTGTAAAAGTTAACGTTTTGAAGCGCTTTTTACGCACACATTGATAACAATATTAATAATATCTTGGACACAAATCACACAGCGCCCTTCACTTCTAAACTAAGCAACTAAATGCTTGTGCTATGGATACTACATAACGGATATTAATACATATATACTTTTCATTTGTAAATACATACTTATAATACATAGAAAAACACCCAGACGCCGCACAAATATTCATGTTTGTCACAAATATTTGTGCTCGGGTGGGAATCGAACCCCCGACCTCCGTGCTGCAGCCGGTAGTTTTACCAATGCGCCACGAGGCCCGTAAGTCACTCACACATTAACAACCCATTTTTGGTCACGTTGTTTGGGTGACTATTGCCGATCTATTTTTCTTAAATCTATGGTCACACTATAAAACTTCATAAAAGAAAGAGAAAAAGAGTTTTTTTCACGAAATATGCCACAGACAATGTACAAAAGAGTGAATGATGAGCGAAATATGGCCATTAAATAACCAAATGTTGCCATCTGTCGAAAACTAAACTTAGTTTACGTAATCTATGTCCATTTCGCTGTTGATCTTACGAGGCAGGTTTAAACTCTAGATTAAAATTGACTATAGTTTAGAAAATCGACAGTTTTAACTATGATTGATCTTACGGGCCTAAGGCCCGTAAGATCAATCACAGTTTAAACTATTTTACCTAGTTTAAACCTCATCTGTCGTTTATTTGGTAAGATCAATGCTAGATAAAACTCCAATAACAGTTTAAACTATAGTTTAGCTTACACTAGGAGATTTTGCCGTTTAAACCGTGGTCCGCCTAGTTTAAAAATGGCGGTCGTTTATCAGCTGACATCTGACACAACGATTGTGGGTTCATACATAGATTTAGCATAGACTACAATAGATGGCACATGTCAGGAAAAATTTACTAATAGCATCGAATCACTGACAGCGCTACCGCGTATGTTAGATTTTGGGAACCGCGTATATTTTATTTACGTTTCCACACATGAACATTAACTTTGTAAAAGTTAACGTTTTGAAGCGCTTTTTACGCACACATTGATAACAATATTAATAATATCTTGGACACAAATCACACAGCGCCCTTCACTTCTAAACTAAGCAACTAAATGCTTGTGCTATGGATACTACATAACGGATATTAATACATATATACTTTTCATTTGTAAATACATACTTATAATACATAGAAAAACACCCAGACGCCGCACAAATATTCATGTTTGTCACAAATATTTGTGCTCGGGTGGGAATCGAACCCCCGACCTCCGTGCTGCAGCCGGTAGTTTTACCAATGCGCCACGAGGCCCGTAAGTCACTCACACATTAACAACCCATTTTTGGTCACGTTGTTTGGGTGACTATTGCCGATCTATTTTTCTTAAATCTATGGTCACACTATAAAACTTCATAAAAGAAAGAGAAAAAGAGTTTTTTTCACGAAATATGCCACAGACAATGTACAAAAGAGTGAATGATGAGCGAAATATGGACATTAAATAACCAAATGTTGCCATCTGTCGAAAACTAAACTTAGTTTACGTAATCTATGTCCATTTCGCTGTTGATCTTACGAGGCAGGTTTAAACTCTAGATTAAAATTGACTATAGTTTAGAAAATCGACAGTTTTAACTATGATTGATCTTACGGGCCTTAACATACTAAAAGTAGCCTTCAACAAATCCTTAAGTCAATATTTAAGTCACAGTGAAATGAAATAGAACATACCATAACTTCACGCCTTTATCTACCCGGCTGTTAAGCCTTGTCTCGTCGTTATGTTTACGTCCCAAATGGAATAGGCGGCGAACCTATTGCCATACCGGGCACAAAGCATCAGCATTCAGTCATCGATATTTATCACACATAACTTTCGGAAATAAAAATAAATAAATAGAACTTGGTTTATAAAATTTATCTTTTCTGAAATTCATTCAATATGGTTAAGGAGTTGACCAGAGTTATAAGAGTCACCTGGTGGTAGGCGTCATCCATGAATATCTTTAAATGCAGTGCTCGTGGTGCCTCCCTTTAAGATGAGATAGGAAGATAATTGAATAGGGCTTTAGCCGCTTTACGTCGACTTTCTCATACATGTTTCCGAAATAGGGTCATTGAAACAGACCAGATGGACATGTGAAGACAATTCTAGTTGTAAAGCTGGGGTATGGGATTAATTGTAATCAAATCACCTGAAGATCAGTGATGAGCATTCATTATTTCCACTACTAGATCTACTTTTTACTTGGTCTACTTCTTCTTCATCAACAAAAACATCTTTTTTAATAGTATAGGGTTGCAAAGAGCAAGAGGGTCACCTGATGGTAAGCAACTACCGCCACCCATGGACATTTGCAGCACAGATAGTGCTACAGTTACGTAGCCAGCATTTAAGGGAGTGAAATGGCAAAGGACGGAAAGGGGGCCTCCGGATACCTCAGCAAAGTCCTTTTACGTCGATATTCTGAGAGGTTTTGGTGTTTCACCGATCGAGCCAGCCCATTGATGCAACGAACTGCGTGTTGTTTTTATTTTATTTCTATACTAGCTGACCCGGCAAACGTTGTCTTGCCGAAAAATATAATTTAAAAAATAGGGGTTGATCGTAGGGGGTTGAAAATTTAGGGTTGTATGTATTTTTGTATCCCGTTTTATTAAAAAAATAAGAAACAGAAATATGTCGAAAAATTAAAAAAATATTGAGGGGTGGGCTACCCTTGTGATTTAGGGGGATGAGAAATAGATGTTGTCCTATTCTCAGACCTACCCGATATGCACACAAAATTTCATGAGAATCGGTCAAGCCGTTTCGGAGGAGTTCAATTACGCACATCTAGACTCGAGAATTTTATATATTAGATAAATATTGTTAGCAAATATTAAATTGTTATAAACGGGAAACGCTGAATCACAAACTAAGTAGGTACCTAAATATAATTTTTGTATTAGTTATTTAAATTTTAAATTAATATACACACGATGCCATGTCCACATTTCCTTCCTACTCGACGGCTCAAATGACATTTGATAAACCTAATTATTTTATCCATATTAGGAGGGTATGGACTATTAAAAATACCCAAAATTAATAATACATATTCTAATATATTTCACTACTTTATTGGGCACTAGTCAATAGAAGATATGTTTTCCTATCTGTAGATATTAAGTATTAACATACATTCACGCCAAATCCCTTGCGGGGTAGACAGAAGGAACAGAGCGCCATAAGGCATTTATTACACACCTCACTCGCTTTGTTGACTGTCATAACTCTTTTCATGCACGCGCGTCGATTTTTGAGGCTCCTAACATCACCTTCCTCCAGAACACGTTCTATTTGGTTATTTAATGTGTGTCTTGGCCGTCGACTCCTACATCCTTTTGCTTTTGCATTGCATATCTGCTCAGTTAATCTTGCATAATCAATTTTTTTCTACATGTCCGAACCACCCTTTCTTACTTTTACAGCGACACTCTCTTTCAATCCGACTTCCTTCCTTACAACCTTGTTTTCGTTTTAGTGCCCTTTGAGTATGTCATTGAGTATTAAAAGAAAAATAAACTTTCTTTTACTTTTTATGATCAAAAAGATTTTTACACTAGCAGTTAATGACAAACCTATTACACCTTATATAAAAATTACTCTTGAGATATTTTAAAAGTATGCAATAATCTAGACAAAATGCTGTTCCAAATTCAAACAACTCTTTCGATTTTATTGATTTTTTATTAAAACATGTGCTTTAAAAAAGGAACATTCCATTTTTAAATACGACACGTGTATTTACGTGTACATCTAAAATAAACCTCACAATAAACTAAAAATCTAAAAAAAAATCACATTCGATTTTTAAATAGTAAACTTGTTTTTTTTTTTAAGTTTTTGATTAAAGGTTCACCCACAATACTCGTTTGCCCAGATTGCTGTCATGCCATGTCTGTTTCCCACCAAAACTTTTCCGCTGGCTGGCACTAGGAAGTGTTCAGCTACTTCCGTCTGACATAAATTATTCGCGTGGTAGGTAGGTAGGTACTTATTTGTGATCGATTATACTTGCACGGAACGGTGAACGTTTGATCCTTGACAAGTGTCAAGAAATAAGTATTGTAGAACACATGGTAGTTTATAATTACTTACTAATGCAGAGTTCAACGAGATCCATTCAGAACTTCAGCAGCAGCTGCTTTTATGTCTGCAATGGAATAGGTGGCGGAACCTATTGCTGTGTATACCGGGCACAATGTTGTCAGTCGATCGATATTAATCACAGATGTCTCCCGAAAATAATTCCTAAAATGTATTAAGATGAGGATTCGATCCCACGAATTCTTGATTCAAAAGCAGATTGCTCGACCTCAAGACCACCGAGAGGACTTGTTACATATTGCTGCTGAAAATAACTATCTTACTTTTATTATGTCGTCGAGCACCTCGCTTCTGAATCAAGATGTCACGGGAGTCCTGGCTCACAGAACGGCGAACCTATGGAAATACCGGGCACAAAGTTTTTAGTCGTCGATATTTATCACACATAACTTCCGAAAATAATTTCGAAAATTCATTGGTGTGAGCTGGGATTAAAACCCGCGACTACTTGATTCAGAAGCGGGGTGCTCGACCACTGGACCACCGAGACCTAAGCGATAAAACGATATATTATATATAATCCCGGTAATACTTTCCCATGGGATAGTAGTCGTTCGGATTTTGTACTATTAAAATGATTTTGACTTAAGTACGTGTACACGAGCGAAATCGCGAATAAAAACTAGTTAGAAATATGTGATAATTATATAGTAGGTATGTCTGTATATACATTGGTCAGTGAGAGGTGTGTGTAGGAACAAAGTTCCACCTGCAAGGCAATTAATGATTGACTCAATCTGTTCACAACCGGTAGACCGGCCTCCAGGAAAATATGAAATATAAATAAGTTAGTACGTTGTACATGCTAAGTGACCATTTGTCATTTATTATTTAAAAGAGTAGGTATTGATATGAATGAATCACCTTATTGGCTAGTTAACTTGATATCGTTGCCAAAAAGACTTGCATTGAATGCGTTTTTTTTTTGGTAATTTATAGATTTTTTTCGAAACTTCACTGCTTTTACTACACAAATGTGTAGACGGTGGCCGACTTGGAGAATGTTTATGTTAAAAAACAATTCAATAATAATAGGAACTCATTGCCATACATGTCAGGAACGCAATCAGCGGTCATGTATATTTTTATAACTTTCGAACATAATTCCGAAAACTTTTCGATTCAGTTCAGTTCAGAAACTTATTTTTATTTAATGGGATAGGAGGGCAAAAGAGCAGGCGTGCCACCGTGCGTAAGTAACCAACGCGCCCATGGACATCTGCAACACATATAGTGTTACAGTTGCGTTGCTGACCTTTAAGGGCCTTCGGGTACCTCTCTCACCGAACGAAACACGGCCACTTTACGTCGATCTTCTGAGAGGTCGTGGTATTTCACCGGTCGAGCCGGCCCATTCACGCAGCGGACTGCTTAGCTCTACCACTCCACACACACCGCTCTACCACATTAAATGTTAAATTCATAGAAATGCTTTTGCATATTAATAAAAAGAGAAACCGTCGCGTATTTGGCTTAGTTAATTTAATATATCTAAAAAATAAATAATAAGTAGACAGGCCAGGTAGTGGTAGTGCCTTCCGGGAGGTTTTGGGTAGTTCATGGAAGTATGTTATACTAAGTCATTGATACTAAGAACTGAAATGAGAAGGTGAAAAAATGTTCGCGATTCTTAAAGTAATAATAAATCAGTCAAGTGCGATACGGACTGTCGTTAAGAGTGTTCCGTATCTCCATATATCGTTAATTATAACTTCAATAGTTCAGTAAAAATCAAACTTCTTAGCCATATCCGAATATTAGAGTAAAGGGATACATTTAAAGCTATTATCAGAACAATTATTTCCGAAATCCTAATTATTGTTATAATTTTTTTAACGAACTGTTAAAATATTTATTGTTTGCTTAGGCATGGTTTTCTTTTATTTATCTAAAAAAAAAAACTTTTTTCCTTATAAAGTTTTTGCACTCTGTGTTATACAAGACATCTGTATGCAAATTAGTTCATAATTTTATCCGTAACGTACGGGTCTTTGTGTAAACGCCTCTGCCTATACGTTTGGGTAGAAAACGGTGAGTAGTTATAATAACATACCGGCGCACGGTACTTATATTTAGAAACCAAATTTTATAAAAAAAAATACTAACGAAACCCTAAAGAAACAAGAGCAAAATGTATAAAATACCATACATTGGCGAGACCCTGACTCACGAAGAGGAAACCCATCATTTAATCAAATTATAATTGTATAGGCGGCTTGTAGAATTTTTAAAATTTTAGAGATATATGACTCATTGGATTTGGCTGAATGAAAGCTGCTGCTTTTGCTATACAGAAAACATTATGTGAAAAAAAAACTTTGACACACAAATGGTTAATTGTTAGAGAACAGATATTGCATAACATAATGTAGATATTTATTTGTAGTGAATCATAGTTTGAACAGGTAAAATGCTGCTAATTTTATCTCGCAACCACAGAGCACTTGAAAATAATCACAGAGTAACTTCAAACATTGCGAAAAGGTGACACATCCTTAGTCAAACATATTATACTAACTTGTAATATTTTTGGTTTTATAATGAACTCTCGTGTCAAAGTGCCTATTGCCGAAAACTTCAAAAAGAGGCTCAGCCGATTCTAATGAAATGTTGCTTGTATATTCAGTAGATGATAAGGATGGTGCATTCGTTTCGTTTATAGAAGTTTTTGTATCTATTTTTTTAATGATTCGTTACTAAAACTATGTACCTTAATGCTTAGATTTTGTACATTCTATCATGAACACTAGTAATGACCTTGTGTTACGAAATTCACCGATCCTGAAGCTCGGTCATATTTAGTTCTGTCAGAAGTTAACATTAAAAATATTAAAAATCTAATAAATAAGACATATACCTATTAGTTTTCAATTTGGATAAAACTACACACAATGTGCAAAATATCCATAGATGACAAAAAAACCGTGATAACTAATTCAAATACATAATGTTTAATGTTCAAAATAACTAAGACAATAATGGTTTTTAAATTATTTTTGTCATTTTCGTGTCCATGCTAATTTTAGAAGTTGTCTGTCAAAGAACTTATTTGAACACGATAAAAACTGAGAGAATTTGGTTTTACTTATTATAAAGTTCCTATTCTTCACATTTCATTTCACTGGTCGACATGGAGTAGGACGTGAACTCCCACTAGGTGGACCGACGACCTAGTCAAAATCGCTAGAACCCGTAGATGCACAGGTTCAGGAGATCCATGGGGAAGGCCGACGTCCAACAGTGGACATCAAAGGGCTAATGATGATGGTGACATTTTGTCCACTTCGAGATAAATCCTATTGAAGATCGATCTTATAGCTAGATATTATAAACCATTTTACAGCAGTAAATAATGCATGAATGAGCCCGCTCGACCGGTGAAGCACTAGTTGGTTGATAAAGGTATCCAGAAGCCTTCCCCTTCGCCATCAGGCTACCTATCCAATATTAAAGGTAAGTAACAGAACTGTGACTCTTTGGTTGTTACGGATGTCCATGGGCGGCCGGCCTGCATGTTTGTATAGTTTAAAAACAAATATACGTATATTACAAAATCTATCAAAGATATTTTTTCAATTTCTTAACTTTTCTTTACAGCAATTTACAGGTATTTATTATGTAAAAACCTTCAACTCGAATCGCACAATCTATTGCTCAAATCGTGCATAACATGAAATAAAGATTCAAATTTCAATTCAAATTCAAAGTTCACAGAGGAGTAATAGTAGACCAGGTAAATCAGCCAATATCTCTGACTACCCCTAAAGGATACAGGCGTGTATATGTGCCGTGTAGCAAGCTTAATAGTTGCGCCAATAACTGAGAAGATAAGTGGGAATTGGCTTGCCTTGGAGGGATGATACACATGATGATGTCGCGAGAAGAATGATAAACCTGAAAGACCTAAGAAAATATGGATGGATTGTGTAAAAGTCGACATGAATAAGACGTTAGTGTGGAGGATGCGAATGATAGGGAAGTGTGGATAAGAAAAACCGAATGTGCCGCCATTAAATAATGGGAACAGGGTAGGAAAATTAATGATGATGATTTTACTAAAAACTTTTTCCCGCATATGCAACCTTTTTACAATTAAAATAACACTTTTTGGAGAGTAAAAAGAAGCAACGGCCACGTTGTGTTGTAACAATGATTATTATTTAGTAATAAACAAACAAACAAGCGTCATGTGACGTCACAATATAATCCCAATCATATGACTGCAAGTAAATATTATAAGGTTCAGGCGTTTTATAATTGTTTGTTAAAATTAAATTTTACTCCTAATAGTCGCATGTACGTGGTTTGACGTAAATGACAATTCATTTGAGAACTACGCTAGTGCACCGATTGTCAATCTTTCTTGAATTGTATTGACACCATAATTAAAAAAATTATGGTGTCACTAATTAATTAGATTGAAAACAATCATATCGATTCTATTGGATTTTATAGCTGTATTAATTACGGGAGTTATACTGATTATAAAGAAGACTACTATTACATAGTTACTTTTTCAATTATATTACAATGCAATCTCAATATTTGACATTAAGCTTTTCAGTAAATAATATATGCAATCTATTCTTGAAATAAATTTCCTGTACATTGGCGCAAAACTAAATTTATAAGGGCAATGGACACCAACGGTTTTTAGAAACTTTGTGTTATTGTATTAAGGCCATGTTAAATTACAGTAGGTATTATCAATAGATGAGAACATTTTAAACATTTTCTGTAATCACCATTTCCACTGACCCCATTTATTGAATTGACAATTTGAAAAATGTATAAACGGAGGTCTATTAATCGCTCTATTTGAGAAACTCAGTTTTTATATAAGAACCGACAAGCTGGCTTCGTATCGCAAGATGATAGAAAAACTAAAATTTTATCAAATCATCATTGATTTTTTTTCCATGTATACATACACTTTTTAAACCTTTCTTGGCCTTCAGCAAATACAAAAAAACTAAAATTACCCAAATCAACCCAGCTGTTTCTTGAGTTTTAGCGAGCATCACGAACTGCAAATAAAATGATATTTATTTTGTAGATACAAGATTACGAACTGAATACTCATGCCCTCATTAGCTTTATAATAACTGTAATTAATAATGAAGATATTTTTCAGAGTTATAAAAGATCATTGACGTGTTCCACGGACGAAATGCGCGAATTCATGCAACCCGCGCACGCCATCTTGACTATTTGAAGTGCGTCATTGGCAAAGAAATAGCCTTTGGTCAACCATATCCTTTTCCTCCTTTCAAAAAACTTTTTGGATTGGCAAGAGTCACCACAGATATTATTTACCACCTAGACAAGACAACCAGGTTGAATATTGGCGGTATTTAATTTAGTCATCAGACGTTTTGTGTTTTTTTTTTCTGCTCGCCAAGTTATCCATGAATAAAGTCGTAAATAACAACCCACCCCATTGAAATACTAGTAACTATTTCTGAGTAGTTTGTATTTTTAAAAACATTTGTTGGAGTGTTTTTAGGCGTAACCATAGTATCCACAAAATTGAAAAAAAGAAACGTTTTAATTGTGAAAGAATTGGTTGTTGTCTTTACTAATGTTATAAAGATGAAGACGTAATTTGTATTTATTATTATACATACATACATATGTTATCAGATACTAATGTAGCCTATATTTATTAGTAAAGAAATCCTTAGAGAGGCACCAAAACAAAATTAAACCGCTGATCCGTTTAGAATCTTTATGTGTTAGATAGTCCATTTACTTACGACGACTTTATTCTATATGTGTTTCGGGTGTCGAGCACACGACTTCTGAATCCAGAGGTCGCGGGTTTGAATACTGGCTCACACCAATGACTTTTCGAAATTAATTTCGAAAGTTATGTGTGATAAATATCGATGATCGACGACTTTTAAGTAGAAAAAGGCGTAAAGTTATGTTATGCTTATTCTATATATCATCACGCTAAGACTAACACGACCAGTTCACTGATATTTTTAATGGTATAGATATGGAATAAGACGGTACGAAGTCTGTGCTGTCATCTAGTTTGAATAAGTATTTTATAATTATATAAGTAGAATTTATAGATTTATAAATTAACATTAAAATATTTAGGTAGTTTCAAAAGATGTAACATAAAACATAATTTAAAAAAAAAAACATGTTTTTTTTATATATTTACATACTTATTTTTTTTTTAATTATATGTATTTCCCCGTGCCCCAAATTAATAGTCAATTGAGTTTATTGACTTAAAATATTATAAGTCGGACATGGTTAAGTCGTAGTCACATTGCACTTTTAACTATCGTCATCGACTCCCTAATCTTAAACAGCCCCCGTCTGGGGGTTAGATGACCCAAACTTTCAAAAACCTTGCCTTCAAGAGTTTCCTCATACATAGGATTAATTAGTACACTTTTTCGATATGTTTTCTATGATGTAAGAATCTAGAATGTAGTATTAAAACTAATAATAATATATGGAATTGACAAGATATCCGTTTTTTTATTTTTTGTAAACCTTACCCGGGATGCTCCCTCCGGGTAGGAGTCACACTATGCCAGTGGATTCCACTGGTTGAAACGACTTATCGGTTTTTTATGGGGTAGGGGCAAACGAGGGTGAGGCTAAAGGCACCTATAAGATTATCTGTTTCTGAAGGTGTCCATGGGTGGCACTAGTCACTTAACTCCAGGTAAATCACATGTTGCTTTACCTCTATCTCATAAAAGAAGCTTAAGGTGTTGGATTTATTTATGAAAGCAAGAAATTAATTGTTGAGTTATCCGCTAACAACCGCTGTTTGGTGTAGGGTTGATTACTGGCCCCCTCTGTTTCAATACGAGGTTTAGCCAGGCAAGACGAGTCTTACCTTCTAAGTGTGATCAGATACAATAAAAGTATTGGTAACTCAAAAGTAAACCTATATTTTGCATAAAACTCTCCACTTATGGTGGTTACAGTCTGATGGAGAAGGAAGAAAGAGCAGTTCGCTACATGACTGGGCCAGCTCGATCGGTGAAATACCACGACCTCACAGAAGATCGACGTGAACTGTCTTATGTTGGGTTTCGTTCTGAGAGAGAGGTACCCGGAGGCCCACCGCCTATCCCGTCATTTCCTATCCTCTTCCCTTTAAGGTCGGCAACGCAACTGTAACACTATATGTGTTGCAGGTGTCCATGGGTGGCGCTGGTCACTTACCTTCAGGTGACACGCCTGCTCGTTTGCCCTCCTATCCCATAAACAAAAGAGATTTTTTTCTGTCACTGGACATATGAGTGTATGAAGTAGTATGAACACATACCTACATAAATCCCCTGTGGGGTAGACAGAGAGAACAGAGCGCTATAGGGCACGATTCTTGCAGGCTTCACTCGCTTCTTTGCCTGTCATAACTCTTGTCATAAAAGCACGTCGATTTTTAAGGAGTTAAGCGCTTTCTTATAAAACTCGTTCTATTTGGTAATGGAAAGAGTGCCGTGACCGTCCTCGACTCCTATATCCTTCTACTTTTTCATGGTATATCTGCTTAGTCAATTTATCGATGCTTGGTATGAACACAACTTTAGTTTAAGTGCTAACCGCAAGTATTGGATTTATCGATCTTGTTGATTCAAGCGTGTAGGGTTGACACTTTGTAGAAAAATTCCCAATATAAACTTCTTGCTAGCGTGTTATGAGCGATTCATGGAAATGCATGAATTATTGAGCGATAAAAAAATAGCCGTAAGTTATGACTTTTTAAAATATAATGAAATAAGGTACCTATATATATTTAAATTGGTACATATAGGTACAATATACATATTTAAATAAAATGATCCATAAATTTTTTAAACCGCATATCATCACAGCATCAGAAAAAAAGACTTCACGAGAGTCTGCGAGCTCAGACGATGACGAAAACCCTTGAGGCGAAGAAATAAAAAAAGACCTAAAAAAAGTTTCAGAACATTCGCTTCATTGATCATCATTGGGTGAACACATGATTTAATGCAGTCAAAGAACTAATTAATATCCGATTATGAACTTTATTGCTAATGTTTTAAAATACTTTAGTTTTTAATCAACTTATAGGTATACGGTATTACAAGATGCGATAGACTGTATGAATCGCAGACATGACTGGAAGGTTGATGTAATGAAGTCGTTACTTATAACCAGTTCCAAATTTCAGGGGATTCTGTACAGACATTTTGATTTTATATTTAACTTGTTTCAATATTTACTTGACGTTGGCATAATTGTGATCACAGTAAAATTGATCACGTGAAAAAAACATTTTGGGCGCAATTTACACATTTCAATTATGTTTTTTTTTTTTTGCAAATATATACCTAGTTTTATGTTATTCACTAGCTGTTACTTTTACGATTTTAAACACCTGTAGTTATTTTAACATCACTAGCTTGGCACTGCGCCGAATGATTCTTTGTTGATGTCTATATTGTTATATAGAATTACAGATTCAGCATCGATCATTTGTTCACGATGATTTAGCATCTTGCTCATTAATTTCAGAGTCGGTCGCTATGCCCGCGTTCGGTCTCTAACCCCGTCTTGTTACTATACAGAACAGTTTTTCTGTATCATCATGTCTTCTTATCTGTCGGTATTGGATTGGTATAGCGCGTAGAGATTTATTTGGGCTTTTTGGAAATTCTTCATTCTTCTGTCCTAATCCTACCCTAGGTGTCATGTGTAACATAATCATATTCATATGTTTTGTCATTTATTCTCCGTCGACATTCATTCTTTTCCCTTCTGATAGGTTCATCTATTCATCATACATTCTCTTGGCTCTTCTATTAACATGACTCGTGACTTCTCCTCATAACATGTCTATGCCAAGCATTCGAAAGTTGCGTAATTCAGAAACAACAGCTTTTTTATATGTTAAGATTCTTCACAAAAAAAATCCTGGTAATGGATCATCGTTGTAGTTGTTTTTTGTGGGAATGTAAGTGATTTATTAGAGTAATCACAATTGCACCAATAACATAGACAAAATTATGCTCTAGAATTGCTATAGGAACAGCTACTAAGCGGTTTTTTTTTATTTATTCTATATTTTATTCATGATTATGAAATATCTCTCGATGGCAATTAGCCGATTAAAAGCTCAAGTGCTCTAGTAGTCGTAGTAGTAAATGAGCAAGACCTTGAAACCATTTATCTACTAAGGTGAACCACTTAGCGAGCACTGTCTAAAATGCAACGAAACATTTTGAATGTGTGAGCTCGGTGAATGCAAACGTATACATTCTTTCATCATCCGCTTTATTTAGAGAGGTATCTCACGACCAAATTTGACAACGAGTTTTTCTATTTTCACTTTAACCTCACCTGATTTTTTAATTTTGGATCGTAGAGGCTTTTGAGTTTAAAAATGGATGGGATCCTTTCGCCAACTGCCGTAAAAAATAGGGCATTTTTTTTATATGTACTTACGTTTATTTTTTTTATCATGCTTAGCATTCTATAGCTTTGCTCAAAGTTTAGCCTACCATGCGCATTTCTGCCTACTTCTCAAGTAACTTGATGTTTTTATCATACAGTGTGACGGCTTCATGATGAGAAACATCAGATATTACCGGACTTATTGCCCGTTCATCAGGAACGTACACTTTATTTCCGAAAACACTAAGGTATACCTTGAGAAATTACAGATAAATATACAGGAATCCTAAACTAAATACTAAACCATAGAGTTGAATTTCAAAATGTATCTAGATCTTTTTATTAAATTACTTATAATGAAATAATAAATTTGTAAGTTCTCTTGTAATGGCGAATGCAGTTTTCATCAGAATTATAATTGTTAGTGACCTTAAAATTATGCAAGCGTTGGCGCTGATACGAATGATGGAGTACTAGAAGATCATTGCATCATACTCGTATGAGTGCAGCCGTCAACCGGAGTTGAATGACCAATCCGAGAGAAAATTGACACTGACGATGATGATGAAAGTTTTTTCTGAATGATTTGATAAAATCATTCATTCATTCAATCATTGATGAAATTTCTAAAAATTCTTTTCGGGGGTTGTGTGTGATTAATCTTGATAACAATGGCAATAGGTTTCACCACCTATTTCTATTTGGGATGCAAAAAAATCGGCGAGTCGAGGCATAAAAGCCGCTGCGTAAAACTTCGGATTAGAAAAAAAAAACGTAAAATTTAATTCATCTTTCTGTATTTATTTTTTTAATAAAATTGAATATTTACGAGCAGAAACAATCAGACTATTTTAAAGAGTCTTTATTTTTTAATTGCCATTTTAAATTGCTAAACACTATCAAATGGTGTTGTTTAATTAGTAGAATAATATTGTTAATGTTGATAATGTGCAGAAAATACGTTGATTTATTTGATGAAAATCCCTCAGATTCCAAGTATTCATAAATGAAACTATCAATCTAAACAATGTCTCCTATATTTGGATTTTCCTCATGCTGTAACCAGAATTCACTGATGCATTTATGTAATAGGGGGTCATGTCAAGAGCGTGCGCGTCGCGATCCCTGCCGTCCCAGTGGGACGCAATCTTGACCAAAGCAAACTCAGCCGGACGGGCTGCTAGGGCGTGCCCCGCAAGCGACGGGCACCGATTAGCCCCCGTCGGTGCGGCTGCATGCGCATGCGGCGAAGGGGGCCGCCACCCTTCACGCAGCGCCAATCCTGGCGGGACGAGGAGAGGGGAGTGCCGTATAGGCACGTGGAATGTTAGAGGTAGCATGGCAAGGAAGATGAATGAGATGATGGATGTATTAAATGAGAGATGCCTGGATGCCTTATGTTTGACGGAGACAAAGCGGAGGGGGAGGGAGACCGAGGACCTCCCCGGTGGCATGGTAGCCCTTTGGTCCGGAGTGGACCCGGACGTCCGTGCCAGTGGGGGTGTTGGAGTCGTTCTCTCCTCCCGCTTTGCTTCCGGAGTGAAAGATTATGAGTTGGTAGGCCCAAGACATCTTTGGGTTCGAATAAAACTGGGGATCACGCGAGTTTTCCTGGTCGCAGCTTATGCTCCCGTTAGCTCCGCGGATCCCCGCGAACTCGAGGAGTTTTGGGAAACTGTTAGGGATATTCTGGATCTAGCTGAGGAAAATGAAAGGATAATTCTGTGTGGTGATCTTAATGGGTGGGTCGGAACCAAGCGAGACGGCCTGGAGGCCGTCCTTGGTCCGAATGGTGACAAGAGAGTGAATGATGCTGGTAAGCCGATATTGGACGTATGCCTGGAACGGAACCTCCTTGTGTCTAACACATTATTCCGTCATAAAGATATTCACACGTATACGTGGAGACGGAATGAGCAAAAGAGTATGATAGATTTGATTTTGATAGATAGTCGTCTCCGAAATACTCTAAGGGATACAAGAGCCTACAGAGGCCCCACTCTTGATACGGACCACTACCTGGTGGTAAGCCGATTCGTGGGCCTTTTCAAGAAGTGGAGACACTGGCGAGTGCGTACCCATTTCGGAGAGCTTGAAAGGATAAAATGTGAGAAATTAGAAGATGAAAGTGTACGGAGTATGTATGTAGGCCTAGTCAGTAAAGGACTCAATGAGACGAGTCTTTCTGACCTAGGTGTTGAAGAATGCTGGGAAAGAATGAAAGAAAGTATAGTGAATAGTGCAAAAGAAGTATGTGGTAGTGCAAAGAGGCATAAGATTCTGAGAGGTGACGCCTGGTGGGACGCGGATGTGAAATCCAGCGTCGAAAGAAAGAAAAAAGCATGGTTGGATTATGTCTCAAGTTTGAACCAGAATGATAGTATGACAGAGAAAAAGTATGAGAGCTACCGCCGCTGCAGGAATGTTACCAAAGCCTTAGTGAAAGAGAAGCGTGAAAGACTTGTTGCGAATGAGGAAGTGAGGTTGACGGAGAACTTCGAGGCGAATAACAAACTCTTCTGGAGGGAAGTTAGAAAGTCTCGGGGTTCTTCGTCAACATCCAGAATGGACAAAATTATGTCTAAGTTTGGTGACATTCTTGCAAACCCAAGCGATGTATTGGGCAGGTGGAGTGAGTATTTTGGGGAAATGTACGAGTATGTTCCGGATGTGGGCGCCGCGAGTGAGCCTACGGCTGACACCGCTGCGCCAACATCTGATGAGGACATTACTATGGAAGAGATTGAATGGTCGATACGAAGTATGAAAAATGGTAAGGCAGCTGGAATTGATATGATGTCTGCTGAAATGATCAAACACGGTGGATCCTGTGTCCGGGACGCTTTCCTGACCTTGAGCAATCTGTGCTGGAGGTCGGGTAAGGTTCCCATGGACTGGAGGCGCGCTGTCATCGTGCCCTTGTATAAAGGTAAGGGATCACGTATGCAGTGCGCCAGTTACAGGGCCATCAGTTTGATCAGTTTAGCAGCAAAAGTGTATGGGAAAATTATTGAAAGGAGAATGAGGGTGATATCTGATGGAGTGTTGTGGGAGGCTCAGGGTGGTTTCAGAAGCGGACGAGGGTGCATGGATCAGATTTTTTCTCTCCGCAACATCGTGGAGAAACAACTGGCTGTTAACCGGAAGGTTTTCTGCGGTTTTGTGGATCTGGAAAAAGCGTTTGACAGAGTGTTACGAAAGGATCTGTGGGATATACTCCCGGGCTACGGGGTGAGCGGAACACTGCTGCGCGCTGTGCAGTCCACTTATGAGGGCTGCACAGCGTGTGTGCGTGTTGACGGCGGCTTGTCCCCCTGGTTTGACGTCAATATCGGCGTCAGACAGGGTTGCGTGCTGTCCGCTCGACTGTTCATCCTGTACCTGGACAGTTGTCTCCAGAGAATGAGATCGATGGATGTAGGGATGCGAATGGGTGACCTAGTTGTGAGCTGCCTGCTTTACGCAGATGACGCCGTGCTTCTAGCCGAATCGCCGTCGGACCTGCAAACACTAGTCACTACTATGAAAGATGATTGCATGATTAAAGGCTTGCAGTTGAATGCGACGAAAACGAAAGTAATGGTGTTTGAAAGGGAGGAATCCAGAACAGATGCAAGGATAATGGTTGATGATGTAGTGCTGGAACAGGTGAATGAAATTGTATATCTTGGATGCGCTTTTAGCAGAGATGGAAGGTACACCGCGGATGTAGAAAGACGAGTGGCGATAGGAAATAGCGTAAACGGAGTGTTGGGCAGATTCCTGGGCGCAAAAAATATTAGCAGAAAGGCCCAGTTAGCAATCCACAATGCAGTCCTGATCCCAACACTAACTTATGGAAGCGAGAGCTGGGTATGGCAGAGTGTGCATGAAAGTAGAATAAACGCGGTAGAAATGAGGGCTCTACGCAAAATCTGCGGAGTGACTCTCGCTGACCGCGTAGAAAACAAGGTTGTAAGGAAGGAAGTTGGTTTGAAAGAGAGTGTCGGTGTAAAAGTAAGAAAGGGCATGCTCCGATGGTTCGGACATGTAGAAAGAATGGTTGACGCAAGACTGACTAAACAGATATACAATGCAAAAGCGGACGGATGTAGGAGTCGAGGACGGCCAAGACACACATTCCAAGACCAAATAGAACGTGTTCTGGAGGAAGGTGATGTTAAGAGCCTCAAAAACCGACGCGCGTGCATGAAAAGAGTTATGAAAGTCAACGAAGCGAGTGAGGTGTGTAAGAATCGTGCCCTATGGCGCTCTGTTCTCTCTGCCTACCCCGCAAGGGATTTGGCGTGAAGTTATGTATGTATGTATGTATGTATGTATTTATGTAAACGCCAACTAGTTTTATGGGTTATACAAACAGAATCCTGAAGGTCAGTAAGACATCTGTTCTGGCGCCAACCAAGATGAGTTGTTATGTCAATATCTTTTGACAGTTTCAATTTTTTTCATTTACCCATTTCAGACAGGCTAAAGCATAGAAGCTATACTGCCTTTTCTACAATTTTGTAGTGTGACATAAATGTGAAATAGTCTAAAGTTACCGCTTTAAGAAAAGTATTATAATACAACGATTCAATGTAGGGTAATAAATAGCGAGGTGTTCGATCGGTCATCAGGACGAAGTGAGCATGATAGTAATAAAAATACTACAGGCAAATAAAATATGTTTTTCAACTGAATGTGGATGATTCAACGTATTTCCCCATGCGTATCCAAAAAAAAAGGGATGAAAGAGCCTTACCTTACTAAGTTATCTACACGTAGGGTTGTCAAAAGGAAGTGAATTTTACAGGGGAAATTCCAAACAACACATTCAATTAGTGAACAAATGTTTGTAGATATGTGGTTGAAAGTGTTTGCGTGCTCCTGCCTTCCAGTACATTTTCTTTAATATTTTTAATCAATAGAATTATCATTTAGTACTTCATAAAGCCACTAACAAATAAATACTGTCAATTAACAACGAGTTTGCAAATTTTTGTTTAGTTTAACAACGTCATCATACATATATGATAGTCAGTACTTTTTTACTATTTTATTTAAATATGTATATTGTACCTATATGTACCAATTTAAATATATATAGGTACCTTATTTCATTATATTTTAAAAAGATAAAAGTAACGATTGTTACGAGTATGTCACCCGTTAATGATATCGTCAAAACGTGAATCCAGGAACAGTTTATTGTTTTTCTGATTTTTTTTGACTAGTAAATTATAAAAACTACAAATCGATATCACAAAATAATTAATTTGAACAACCAAAAAGAAACAAATTGATTTTTCGATTTTTAGCTAATTGCCGCGTGTTCTGGCACGACAGTTTGTTATGTAATGGACTAAAATTGATTCCAAATTCAATTAAAGGAAGCGTAAACATGGCGCCAAATTAATTGAATGTTATTGTAGTTTTTGTATTTTTTTTTTAATCAATATGAGACATAGCTAGTAGCTACGATAAGACGCCTTTTAAACTCTTTATTTAAAAACTAGGTGACCCGGCAAATTTTGTTCCACATCATAAGTAATGAAGAAGTAAATCTTGGATTTATCACTTTTTCTTTATTACATCCTACATGAATTATAGATATATCAACGGGGTAGTTTATATATAAACCACCCCGTTGAGGCTTTCCGCATCGAAATCAGTTGGGTAGTTTTAAAGATATAAGCATATATAAGGGGACAGACAGCGGAAAGCGTCTTTGTTTTGTACTGTGTAATGATAACTTTATTTAACATATCAAACTACTTCGTTTGTTTTGCGACAAATTTAAAACCAAAACCATTTTAAGGCATGTTTTTTTCTATTCTATTGTATCATTTCTGTTTCTAGAAGTCAATATCTATGGCACTTGCAATGTTAAGAAATGTGCCCGTAAATGTGACGAAGGAAATATGCTGGTGAAAAGTAAACTTAAACACTACTGTTTAAGATAAAAAACATACGTACATACGGATTACTCTTTATATATGTCTGTACTTATGTAATTTAGACAGCTATTCGCCTTTTGAGAGCGTGTTAGATGGTCGATAATAAATATAAATACGTAACAAAACAGAGCTAATAAATCGATTTCCAATACTCGATTATTATACGCGCAAACATTATAAAAAATTGGCGCCACACGATCCTAACAAACGGAAGTGGTTGGCCTTCAACTTCAAAGCCAATCAATCGACCGTGGTAGAACTCTTAAAAATTAAGAAAAAAAAAATGACAATCTGCTATGACGCGACACTAAAAGAGTCGACCAAATTAATTAAATAATCTCATTATTGAAATCCATTATTTCTTGTTTGTTTTTTTTTAAGTGTAACTTCTAATGTCTCGTGCAATCGTTTAACGCTTTTAACGCCCCCTTGCAGTCTCAAAACGTAATATTAATTTTGAACCTGTCTATTTATAAATCCAGGAAGAGAATTGCTTGAGCGTGATTTCTATCTGTACATAGACATCTAGTAGCTACTAGTGGCACAGTACCACTCATTTAATACTTATAAAGCGTAATAGTTTGTTTCTTTGAACGCGCTAATCTCAGAAACCACTGGTTCTATTTTGAAAATTGTTTCAGTGGTGGACAGTCCATTTAAAGACGAAAGATTTAGGCTATATTATATTTTCTAAGCAATAAGAGATCTTTGCTAAAAATCCGATAATGTAACCCAAGGTGTAAAAAAGGACCTGAAAAAAATGTTTACATCGCGTACGCTTCAAAAACTATTGTATGATTGTAGAGCAAAACTTTGCAGAATATATAATTGTCTACACAAAAAATCGCAACACCATATGTCTAACAATTGTAGTTATCTCACAATATGTGTTTATTTAATTTTTTTAAATAATATAATGATGATGTTTTAAAAACCCTTTATTTTGTACTGTGGTATTAATTCTGATTAAAATAAATTACTTACAATTCAAGATAGATTCAATAGCTTTCTAGAACTTTTTGAATTATTTAATTCGGACATTTCATTCAAAAGATATCCCAATATACATGATATAAGTATTAGATTTCTAAGCAAATATGTGTAGTAACATAACTTCACGCCTTTTCTACCTGAAGGTCTAGGCAGTGACTTTTAAGTCTCGACTCGCCGTTATGTTTACGTCCCAAATGAAATAGGTAGTAGGGCTATACCGGGCAAACGAGCAGGCGCGTCACCAGATGGTAGGTGACCAGCGCCGCCCATGGACGCCTGCAACACAGATAGTGTTACAGTTGCGTTGCCGATCTTTAATGGAGTAGGAAATAGGAATAGGAAAGGATGGGAAAGGGGGATGGGCCTCCGGGTACCCCTCTCTCACCGAACGAAACGCGGCATGCCGCATGAGCCACTTTACGTCGATCTTCCGAGAGGTCATGGTATTTCACCGGTCGAGCCGGCCCATTCATGCAGCGAAGTCCTTGGCTGTACCACTACTATTACATACTTATACAATTTGTTAAGCTTGGATTTCATTAGTACACAGACATCAGTGGCAGGTTTAGGTACTATAATTGATTTGTAAAATCAATCATAGTACCTCCACCCGCCACTAGATGTATGGAAGTAATATAATTGACACTAGAAACGCGACCATTAGTTTCAACTACATTCATTTATAACTGTATTTTATTGATTTATTATATAGATCTATGTGAATTATTGTTTTATTTCTAAAATCGATTAAAGAAATAAATACATAATTTCTCGGATTTTTTTTGGTAACACACTAAAGTTAATATTAGGTACCCCAACCTGGTAAATATTATTTTTCTCTATTTCTATATCAATTTCTAACCCTTTTTATTTTCTTTTCTACAATAAGAAGTTACACTGCTTCCACGCGGAGGGACTCCACGCATTTTTTTAAAATATATTCAATCAGTCAGTCAGTAAATCAGTCAGTCAATAGGAAGAAATTTAGAAATGTATACATTTTTGCTTTATGGCTGCTGAGGCATATTAGCTTTTAAATTTGGCAAAATGCCAAATTTAAAAGTATTCGTTCATAATAATTGTAGCTTTGATTGCAAAATACTGTCATAGCTGTGTGTGTAAACAGTGGTAGAGCCAAGCAGTTCGCTGCATGAATGGTCCGGTGACAGGTGAAATACCACGACCTCTCAGAAGATCGACTTAAAGTGGTTCATGCCGTGTTTCGTTCGGTGAGAGAGGTACCCGGAGGCCCGATCCCCTTTCCCCTCCTACTCCCTTAAGTACGACAACGCACCACGGTGTTCATGGGCGGTGATTGGTTACTATCAGGTGACATGCCTGCTCCTTTGCCCTAATATCCAATAAAAAAAATGAACTGTTAGGAAAAGAATTATTTTATATGCGTTTAAAAACAACATCAATAAATATCCTTTGGATAGGATGACTTCCAATGAGAAAAATAATTATTTAATACTACTGGACCCGGCGAACTTTGTTTCGCCTTGGAAGCAATATATACATATTTTTTTAAGTAGCCAAGTTACTCCTTATTTCATCAACTCCCTGCTTATAAAAGTCCAGTCAAAATCGGTCGAGCCATTTCAGAGATTACCCGGAACAAACAGACAGTCAAAGAAAAATTATATAAAAATGTTTTGGTGTATGTATGTACCGTATATCACAAACAGACACTTGAATTTCATTTATATATGTATAGATGTATAAGACCTTCGTTCATAATATTAATACCCTCCCATATAATTATGTTGTCCATCAAAAAATAAATACTGTCCAAAGGCCCTGGCATCATGCTTCTAAAACTCTAGACCGTTTGATAGAAAAAAAAGTGAATCATTCTTCTGACTTAACAAATTCATTAGATAGTTTTTTTTGAAGGTTTTTTTGTCTGTTACATGATAAATTACAATGATTCATTGCAGCAGACGCCTTTTTAAAAGTATGAATAATTGATTTCCTACTAGTGCTATATATATTAATAATATAACTTCACGCCTTTTTCTGCCTGAAGGTGTGCCAATGGCTGTTAAGCCTCGTCTCGCCGTTATGTTAATGTCCCAAATGGAATAGGTGGCGAACCTATTGCCATATCGGGCAGTTGTCAGTCATCGATATTTATCATACTAAACTTCCGAAAAGAATTCCGAGAAATCATTGGTGTGGGCCCGGAATCGAATCAACGACTTCTGTATCAGAAGCGTGGTGCTCGACCACTGGACCACGGAGATTTGGTCCTGCTATATGGTTCTTTTAATAATGATATCACACAATTATTTTTCCCCGACATGATTTTCACGGTAATTACCCGCCATTTGCTAAACACGTATAATTTTCTAAGAGGATTAATCACTAAATACATGACTTGTATGAAGGAATTATGTAAGTACTTATGCCTCGAGCGTTACAATTTTCCGCTATGCAATTTTCGCTAATTGATTTATAAGAATCTGTGAATAATTGCTATCAGTACCTATTAATTATTAGCTTACAATGAAAAGTTTCTGCTAGTAATTTTTTCCTCTGATATATTTCCGTTAAACTGAGCATAATTGCCCAACGGCGGATAGGCAGATTGCCTGCTACCCGACTTGACAGTCCTTTAGGTATTAAAACCTTTTACTCATAAGAAGTACAAGAAGTCCTTGATTTGCCACGTCGTTTCAAGTTAAATGTAAACATGCGTAAAATATGTCTCGACTTACGTCGTTTTTGTTCGAGAACCTAACATGCCGTAAGTACGAGGGTAAATACTAGTAAATGGTTTTCATGGCGTATATGAAAAAAGCCTATTCACATTATTCACTGAAATAAAAAGAAATTCAAAACCTACAAAGTATCGAAAAAGAAACCGCGCAAAAGATAAATAAATAAAAATAAAGCCAACACGTAATGATTATCTATGATCTTATAAGACTCAACAAATTTACATAAAATATTACATTTTATTTAGTCTGATGTGAGTTTGTCCATAGAATTTTCGCACTTACGAAACCGATCACCAAATTGATTTATTAACAATATCTCGGATTTATTTATTTATCTATTATATTTATAACAAATACTTGAGTGTTATGTGTAAAGAAAATATTAGACATGAGCTAATTTTAACTTTAAATAAAATGAGTAGGCAGATTTTTTGATATGTCTATGTACTATTTTTTATACACCCAATTGAGACAGGCTCAAAGATACAAGCTCAAAAACCATACCGAATTTACTAAAATTACGACTACCGGAGGTCATAACAGACGGAAGGAGGTTCTATATTAGAATTTTTAAATGTTTATATACACAATGCCTAGCACCCGAAACCGACGTGAATGCATGACGAGATGTATGACTGAGTATGGATGAGGCAAAAGATGTGTGTCAGGATCGTAGCTTGTCGTAGTGATAAATTGACATTGTTTCAATAAGTACAACTCAATGTTGAAGTACTATGAATTATATTCTCAACGGCTCACTCGGTACATACATATTTTAAAAGTATTAATATGGCTTTGCTTAAACATAACCCATAAATATAACATAACATAACTTCACGCCTTTTGTTACCCGAAGGTGTAGGCAGCGGCTGTTAAGCCTCGTCTCGCCGTTATGTTACGTCCCAAATGGAATAGGTGGCGAACCTATTGCCATACCGGGCACAAAGTTTTTCAGTTATCGATATTTATCACACATAATTTCCGAAAAGAATTTCGAAAAATCATTGGTGTGTGCCAGTGTCTGGAATCGAACCCGGACCTCTGGATCAGAAGCCGTGTGCTCGACCACTGCGCCACCGAGACTAACATTATAAATCATAGTGATAAATTGACATTGTTTCATTAAGTACAACTGAATGTTGAAGTACTATGAATTATATTCTCAACGGCTCACTCGGTACATACATATTTTAAAAGTATTAATATGGCTTTATTTGAACATAACCCATAAATATAATTGAAGAAAATAAAGACAATCTCATATTAATTTAATTATTGTTTTCGATTTATAACGTCTAAAATTGAATGTGTATTAGCACCATCTAGTGGTAATCTTTAGAACCACGATGTAAATATGAAAACAACAAATGATCTTGGTAACGTATGTTACCGAAAGAGAACCTTGTAACAAAGTATTTATTTGTGTGTTAATAATTACTATCCTCTTATCAAGATATTGCGACTACTTTCATTAAATAAAAATAAGCAAATACAGTCAGCTGTAATCTATTGTAGTAGCCTAACATATTATTTAATTTACTGCAGTTGTAAGTTGTTATTGACATAGATGACAGTTGTTGGAGTGGCCTTGATGTGTGTATCAGTGGTAGTGTTTTGAAAAAAGTTTAGTGCGAGTGATACGACATACATAACCTCAAAATAGGTAAACAAACTAAGGTCATAGGTAAGTTTTTTATTACTTCGTCTATATTATTTTGTTAAACATATTACATCAAACGAAAATATGAATTTGATTTAATCGATTACTTTCTATTTATATATATTATAGTTACTAGTTTCTAAATAAAAAGTACTTGTACTAATTAATTTAATTATTTGGTTACGCTAAAGTAGAATTTATAAGAGTAATTAGATACCTAATGAAGTAATAAAACAATTTATAAGTTAGCATTTTACTGAATCAATAACCTTTTGAGAAGTTAGTTAACTCTTTTATGGACTAAGTTAGTTTAAGTAGGTTCAAATAGATAAACATTATTTATCGAACGCAATGGAAAAGTTTAGTCATTCATTTCACGTTAATAAAGAAACAATACTTACAGATCAATATGTATTTATAATTATCCTCTTCTCGCACTACTTCTGTATGTATTAAATCAAATGTTAAACGCGCACTAGATAACTGTAATCCGTAATGAGGATGAATTTTTAAAACACACCTGTTTAAGTCAGTTTAATGACATTTAATATAAAAATATACACGAAAATATAAGTTAAAAATCACTTTTAATTATACACGGACTCACCTAAAACGTTATCGAAGTAAATAAATACAAGTTGCTGACTGACTCACACGCTGAGTCGGCGAAAGCGACTTCTTTTTTTTAACACTGGATGCCAGCCGTCGGAACTCAGGCATGTCCGTTCAATATGCAATTCACAACTGAAATTCCCTTTCGAATCACTTATTTCATCCTCAACACTGCATTCCTTTTTTGCACAGTAAAATTGATAGATTATATTAAAAAAATATGTATGATTGTCGAATTTAACTATCGTTTTCGAGGTCGTAATAAAAACATGGCACGTCGTTGAAGACGTCTGTCGATTGGCGGGACCGTAAAGTGCTGCTGAGACACTCGAAACCCACGCTCTTCGTATATAATTACACGAAACTTGATCACACACACTGTTTTAGGGTGACAGAAGACAATGAGTTATTTTTTTTTGTTTTTAAAATGCCAATGTGTAGTTGTGTACGAAGTCTTAGCATTGACTGGAGTGCGGCTGGGTCAGGCAGGATGCGCCCTATTAGGCAAGAGAGCACGTATTACTGCATTGTAGTGGGCATATAGTGGCACTAGTGTCTCTTCAATCAAATACTTCAAACCGTCCATTTAGGTATGTAAATCTGTTATGACATCAATGAGACATACAGTTTTGGCAATGTCAAATATTTAAAAAAAGAACACTTCTTTTTTTTAAACTTTGGTCCTAATAAAATTATAGTTATCTCTGTGTCTGGATCTGTAGCGTCGAAATTGATGTACTGAATGTGGTATTATTTTTTATACCTGGATACCTGGATGACTACGCTTTAACCAACCAAGTGTTGGTTGGTTAAAGCGTAGTCATCCCTTGTGCACAACTTTTTCAATAATCAATATTTCTCATATCTTTTGGAAAATTTATTGGTGCTCAGTTTCGTAAGTACTCTGGATTTCTCAATCAGTAATAGTAATTAATTACCAAAAGTGACAAAAGAAGTCGTAAATTGTTTAGTTGGCTTTTAATTCATCATCGTGTCTTTTGTTACTTTGATGATTCTGTACCATGTACGTTAATATTGTGATTAAAATTTGAGTATCTGTTTGTAATATAAAATTAATGGTTTTTTATCACATTCATTTGAATATATAGAGATACATACACTAAAATAATATTTTGTGCGTGTTTTGTCTGTTTATTTCGAGTAATCTCTGAAATAGCTAAACCGATTTTGACGGGACTTTTACTACCAGATAGCTGGTGTAATAAGTGACTTAGGATACTTTATTTTACCATTTTTTTTTAAATTTAGGTATTGCTTTTGAGGTGTGACAAAGTTCACCGGGTCAACTAGTATTACATATATTTTCAAACTCGAGGTAAATTCATAATGACCAAGCTGAATGAGCATTTACGGACCAGAATGTGGTAACAGCGAGTCCAGTCACGGGACCGGATCCACGGTTATCATTGTTCGTTTGTTCAATTGGACAGTATAAGTACCGGCGAAGCTCTAAGGCGGTCAGTTTCCGTTTGGTATTTCACACAGGAACCAAAGGAAGGGATACATTATGGATACTATTGTGGAATTGACAGCTTTAATTATTGTTCTTAAGATACATAACTATGACGTCAATTAATTTCAATTGATACCTCATACAAATTTTCATACATTAATGTAATTTTTTTAATTACTTGACAACGGACGATGTTTCTGAAAACAATGCTAAAAACTCTTTTATTTGGTTACGTGATGATAGACTTAAAGTTATATTTTATAGAACAAACGGCCCACCTGATGGTAAGCACAACACTAGGGTAATTATATAGATGTTACTTACCCTTTAAAATACAATTTACACCCATTTATTAATTCAGTGCATTGCAAACTAGTTGTAATAACTATACATTTGAGTAAATTGTTTGATAAAGTTTTATGGAAATCGGATAGGTTCACGCTATCAATACTTGTAGGTGTAGGTAACGGAAGGCATGCCTTAAAAGTCGAATTATTAATTTGATGCCGTGAGTTAGATGGCGGAGTGGAGGGTTGGATTAGAATTTGGGACCTTTCTATTGGGATTCGAATAAAATTTTAATACAATATAACATGTATATTTATATTATAAAATTAGATTTTAAGGCAATACCGAAATATGAACCTGTTCCTACAGAAAGAAGAGATTCTCTTATCAGTTGTAGAAATGCCGCCCATGGATGCCATCAACACATATAGTGTTACTGTTACGTTGCCGACCTTTAAGGGAGTAGGATTTTTTTTATTTTTTTTATTTTTTTTTATGGAAGAAGGGGCAAACGAGCTTGCGGGTCACCTGATGGAAAGCAATCACCGCCGCCCATGGCGTCTGCAATACCAGGGGCATCACATCAGCGTTGCCGGCCTTTCAGATGGGAATAGGCTCGTTTCTTGAAGGTTCCTAGGTCGTAGCGGTCCGGAAATACCGTCGCCGGCAACTGGTTCCATGAGGGAACAGTGCGTGGCAAGAAGTGCCTGTTAAATCGCACTGTTGTCGACCGCCAACCATTCAGCCAATGCGGGTGGTAGCGTTGGCGCGTCGAACGGTGGCGGAAATCAGCTGGCGGTATTAATCCAAACAATTCCTCAGAGCACTCCCCGTGGTATATGCGCTAGAGGATGCATAGAGATGCCACCTCTCTCCGCAACGCCAGAGGATCAAGCCCATCAGTAAGAGCATGGTTGTCGATAAGCCGAACCGCACGTCGTTGGATGCGGTCAAATGGAGTAAGCTGGTACTGGGGTGCCCCCGCCCAAAGATGTGAACAGTATTCCACGTGAGGACGGACCTGCGCCTTGTAAAGTTGCAGGCGATGACCTGACGTGAAATACTGTCCCGCTCTATTGAGCACACCAAGCTTTTTGGAGGCCAATTTGGCCTTGCCCTCCAGATGACCGCGGAACTGGACGTCACTCGACAAGTCGACACCAAGAATTCCGATAGCGGCTGAGGCGGGTAAGGGAGTGCTCTCAAAACAGGGAGCTACGACAAAGGGTGTCTTTTTAGCGGTAAACGCGCAAACCTGTGTCTTCTTAGGGTTGAATTGGACTAAGTTTAGTCGGCCCCAGTCCGAAACCTGACTAAGCAGAGTTTCGATTTCAGACACAAGTTTATTCCGGTGCTCGTCGACGTTTTCCCGAGAAACACGCGGGTGGCCGGTATATAAGGCATCCCCGGTACTGTCATCTGCATAACAATGAAGATTGCTGCTAAGCAGCATGTCATTGATATGCAGAAGAAACAGCGTAGGGGATAGCACACAGCCCTGGGGGACTCCAGCATTCACAGGTTTTAAGTCGGAGCATGACCCGTCGATAACAACTTTAATGCTCCGAGCCGTGAGAAAGCTGGAAACCCAATCGCATAATTTCTCGGGAAGCCCATAACATGGAAGCTTCGAAAGAAGTGCTTTGTGCCAAACCCGATCAAAGGCCTTCGCTACGTCCAAACTAACGGCCAGCGCCTCTCCTTTACTCTCAACCGCTTCCGCCCATCGATGGGTTAAGTACGCTAAAAGATCACCAGCTGAGCGACCTTGACGGAATCCGTACTGACGGTCACTTATCAACTGGTGCTCTTCTAGATACTTAAGGAGCTGGCGGTTGATGAGTGTTTCCATTATTTTGGAGAATAGGGAGGTGATGGCGATAGGTCTGTAGTTGGACGGATCTGAGCGGTCACCTTTTTTAGGGATCGGGTGGACTAAAGCAACCTTCCATGATGCTGGCACAGCGCCGAGAGAGTAGGAGTACCGGAAAAGACGCGTTAGAACCGGTGCCAACTCTGGAGCACACGTCTTCAGCACTATTGCTGGGATTCCGTCAGGCCCACTCGACTTGTGGACATCCAGGGATAAAAGTATGCGTCGCACAGTACTTTGCCGGAATCGAACCTCCGGCATGGCGTGACCGCAATGTGGAATAGTCGGTGCGATGTTACCCATATCGTCCAAAGTCGAGTTGGACGCAAAAAGAGTGCCAAGAAGGTCGGCTTTCTCTTTTGCGTCGTGGGCTAGTGACTGGTCCTCCCGGTGCAACGGTGGAAGAGACGGCTTACAAAAATTCCCAAGAACAGCCTTGGCGAGCGACCAGAACGCACGGGTTCCCGAGGGAAGGCGAACTAGTTTCTCGCCAATTTTGCCTATGTACTGAGACTTTGCTACGGCTATAACTCTTTTGAAGGACCTAGAGGCAAAATTGTACCTCTTCTTAAGAGAGCCGGTGTCAGAGTCCTGGGACGCCACTGCTTTTGCCCAGGCTTGATAGCACTCATACTTAAAACGTAATGCCGTTTTGCATGAGCGATCAAACCAGGGCTGGGAAATAAGGATGGGAAAGGGGGGGGGGGGGAGTCTGGTACCTGGTACGAAACGCGGCATTAGGCGCTTTACGTTGATCTTCTGAGAGTTCGTGGTACTTCACCGGTCGAGCTGGACAATTCATGAGGCGAACTGATTGGCTTTACCACTCGAGATGTCCATACTATTGTTAAGAAAAATTTTCATTTTCTTTACGCCTGCGATGGAAAGCTACCAGAATTTATAGGGTCCATAAGTATTTCTCACACACACATACTTCACTTGTTCACTTACTATCTGGATATGGAAGGGTCAGGCCGTTCTCAATATATTTGAACTCCTTAAATCGCAAATTAATCTCCTTTTCTATCCCCATTTTTTGGGGTCGGCTCAACATGGTTTTTTTTTCACACATACCTATCATTCGTATCTTTCACTCTAACACCCTTCTTGCTCATGTCGTCTTTGATACAATCCATCCATATGTTCCTCTTGTCTTATTGCCTGGGCGATAAATTATAGAACAGATTTTAATTTTTGTTGTTGGCCGTCTTAAGAAAGAGCCAAGGAGTACCTACATCAGTGACTGTCCCCCACTATGGCGAAATTCTAACAAGGACGTATTACATTAAGTTCATAAGGTCAAACGTTTCAGACACTATTTGCGATAGTACTTAGTCATGCCATAAATATTGTAACAAAGCAAAAAAAAATTTTTTAATTGCAAATAACATTTATTACTTTTACAGTGTGTTACTTTAATACATAAATATAAAACGATATAAATTAAAAAAAGCTTATTCGAAGTGGTCTCCATTGGCTGCAATACAGGCCTTTAAACGTTGAGGCCAGTTATCAATAGAAACACGCACTCTTTCCATGGGAAAATTCTTCACTGCCATTCGTATGGATTGTTTTAGGGACTCTAAATTATTATGACGTTTAGAGCAAGCCGTACTCTCTAAAACTGACCACAAATCATAATCCAGTGGATTAAGATCGGGACTAGACGACGGCCAGGCTTCAGCTCTAATGAAGTTCGAAACGTTCGCTTCTAACCAAGATTGCGTGGACCGAGCTTTATGACCCGGTGTCGAGTCTTGCTGGAAGGACCATACTTCGTTATTGAACATGGTGTTATTAAGGGGCTTGACCGCCTTTTCAAGAATGGTATCTTGATACACTTGTGCCGATGTTTTGATACCTTTTTCACAAAAATATAGCTCAGTCACTCCTTCGTAGCTAACACCCCACCAAACCATCACTGAAGTCGGATAATGCCCACGTTGCACTCTGTCAACTAATTGGGAAGCTTCCTTAGAGCTTTGAGCATAAATACGGTCATTTTGTTTGTTAAAATGTTGCTCAATTGTAAAAACTTTTTCATCCGTGAACAATATTTTTCTGTGACCTCCATTTGCGTACCGCTTCAGTAGTTGTTTAGATTTTAACACCCTATTCTTTTTTAAATTATCAGTTAATAAATGACCAGTGCGCCTCTTATAGGCTACAAGTCCTAGGTCATCTTTTAAAATACGCGACATTGTTAATTATTGTTCTAGGTGCTATCTTCGGTTCTCTTTATCACCCCACTCCATTTTAATATCGCAAAATATTGTACAATGTATTGGCGTCAAAACGAGAAAACACAATGAACAATCGTATAAAAATGACAGATTGCAAATTCAAGTGTAATATTTTTTTATTTTTAGTTGTAACAGTATTTATGGCCAGACTAAGTATATATGTTACTCTATAAAAACATTGTTATTTATATATTACTAACTGATCCGGCAACATTGTTTCATCTCAGAAGCAATAAATGAGTGATTTTGGATTTGGATTGAGTGGATTTCATTAAGTTTAATTGTCAGTTAGTAATCACAGCTAGAGTTTGCAATTAAGGCTCCAAATTTCGAAAGTTATCACAAGAAACAACTACATACAAACAACCATGATGAAACATCAAAATCTGCGGCGTAGTTTTCAAGATCTAAGCATATAAGGGACAGACAGCGGAAAGCGACTTTGTTTTAAACTATGTTAAGATAATGATATTTATCTACGCTGATATTACGTTTTTTTGCCAGTGTCACACTAATGAAAATGACTTCCGATAGATAGTGCTTGTATATATTGAAACTAAATATATGTTTAAAACTTTAATCTACTCACTATACGGTACGCTATACCGATAGCAAAAAAAAAATACATAATGTAATCTAAATTTTACTTTCTGTATGAACCTCGCTCATTATGCACCAGTTGTATATCTAAGAGTAGGCTCTTAATATTGTAGGTAAAGCAGCTTCCTGAACGTATGACATTAATTTAAAGAAATGTCTGCGCGGATGTCTTAATTTGTAGGTACATATATAATTTGTTATGTCGTCATCATCAACATCCGGTAATCCGCATTCCTGATGCAATACTCCATTGTAAGTAACAACGTTTATTTAAACTGATAGCAATAAGGAATCGCCGTGTCTTACTTACTGGCCAGTTTTACTTCATAATGTTCTATGACATTAATAAAAATCGTACTTATGCTACAATAGCGACACCAATTTTACAAGTAATTTGACAGATACCTATACAATGTATTGAGAAGTAATGGTGTCCTACCAGTTTTTATCATTCTATGGTATAACGGTGAATGCTGTGAGTTATAGCTAAACATGTAGATGCTGTATTTGATCGTGACAAGCTGTGGGCGCGGTGATCACACCATACATATTGACCAATCACGACTCTACAATCGCACAATTGACCTTTTAGCGATATTATGAACCTGATCAGTAGTAGATCAAATATCTAATCATTACATACTATAAAACAAAGTCACTTTCCTCTGTCTGTCCCCATATATGCGCATATCTTTAAAACTACGCAACGGATTTTGATGCGGTTTTTTTTAATAGTTAGAGGGTGTTAACGGTGTGGTTTTGATCTATAATTCATGTATAGTGTAGTAAAAAAAGTGATAATTTTCAAGATTTAGAACTTTAATAACAAACGCTGCCTGAACCCTAAGTGATAAATCAAAACAACGTACTACATTATTATACACCTTTAAAAGGTCTACAAAAAAGTCCGCGAGGGCATATGTCTATCTGTTACGGATAACCCACAATGACCATTTTTATTTTTTTACTTTTTACGAGAAATAATGGCCTATTTACGAAGCGATTTTAAATATTACAGCATTAATTTTCATCCAATTAAGTGTCTTAAATAGATTGTGCATTTAATATAGATGATCCTGGCCCTTTACAGCATACAATTTAAACAAATATTTTTGAAGATATTGCAGTATTATTAACATACTCGTAGCGGGACAGCAGTTATTACTTTTGATGCGGAACAAAGTTCGCCGGGTCAGCTAGTAGTGTATACAAGGCAGAGATTTGGTTGTCATTTCATACATACATACATAACTTCACGCCAAATCCCTTGCGGGGTAGGCGCCATAAGGAAAGATTCTTACATGCCTCACTCGCTTTGTTGACTTTCATAACTCTTTTAATGCACGCGCGTCGATTTTTGAGGCTCCTAACATTAACTTCCTGTCATTTCATATTACTTAGTAAAAGACCGGAATCGGGGATAGCAGTAATAATGTTCTTCTACAAGGTAGGGAGGCAAACGAGCTAGCCACTATACGTCGATTTTCCGAGAGGATCCAGCTGGCCCTTTCATACAGCGAACTGAAGAAGCTCTACCACTGAAGAAACAGGAATAGAAGTACACTATTGCGTTGAACTTGGACCGATACCCACTATATGTAGAAGGGTCATGGCAGAATACAATATAGATTTTTAGAACGGATATATCTCTACATGTGTGACGGATATGTTGATTAAAACATAACTTCACACCTTCTTCTTTCCGAAGGTTTAGGCAGCGGCTGTTAAGCCTCCACTCGCCAAATCGTCACGTGATTAATAATTAAATGGAATAGGTTGCAAAACCTATTGTCATACATCAGACACAATGTGTTCAGTCATTTATATTTATCACATGGAACTTCAGAAAATAATTGTGATCCCGGAATCGCTCCAACGACTTCTGTATCAGAAACGGAGAACTGGACCTCTGGGCCACCGAGGCTGAGTGAGATCCTTAATATAATTTTCAGCCGTATGGATTTAAAATTAATTAAACCTACCCAAACAAACATACATACGTAGATTAGAGTTGTTAAAAAGTTATATTTAGCAACGTTAATATTTACGAGTCTATATATAAAAGTCGTCGACGGCGTTATCTTAAAAGTAAGGAAAACGTTATCGGCATAAATAATTACATATTCAGATAAAAAAGTTTATTTTTCTCTCAATACTATAATTGTTGGGTTAATGTCAGATAAAATACATCGTCGCCTATTTTAAACCACACGTACCAAATCTTATCTAAATAAATGATGAAATAAGTTAGTTCCTTTGCCAAACTGAAAAAAAAAAAATGTTTTGATTTCCTGACATGGAATAAGAATCAATAGGATTTTAAAACGAGGAATTATACGTACACAGGACGATTTAATAAGCTTTTCTATAGTTTATGCCGTTATGTTTACGTCATTTGTAGTTCGACCAGGAGTCGAACCCGCGACTTCTTGTTTCAGAAGCGGGGCGCTCGACCACTCGGACCACCGAGACTATAGTTTGTGATTCGTTTTTTGAGTGTAAATTAAATAATAACTTGTAATTACGGCTGCTATCGTGAAAACAAATTAATATTAAAAATTAATAATTGGTATAAATTAATAACCTGGGTACTTTTTGTTTCACTCTAAGAACTAAAAAAGTACTACGTTATGTAAAAAAAATCCTCTTTTTAGACTCGACCTCATTTTAAAAAGCACATTTCACAAAACGAGTCATTTATAGGACAGAAGCCATATTGTTATAGTTGGCTGCTGCGTATGACAACAAATAATAATTAACGTAACAAAAGTATTCAATTAGTATGGCAATTCTCGATGTTTCCAGTTTATATTTTTCCTCTTTGGAAATAATTAATATTCGTAATCGATTTTATCTAGAATTTTATGTTTAATTAAAAATTAATAATTCTTGCCAGATAACGCCATCTATTATACCTAGCTACTTTAGAGGTTGCCTTTTTACCCAATGGAAGTATTTTTGTTTGTTATTGGTAGTGTCCGACCGAAGGTCTATTTTTGGCCGAAGCCGAAGCCGATTAATCGGCAATCTCCACAACCTTCGGCCGAAGCCGAAGGTTATAAACTATTAGTAATTTAATAATTTTCTTCAATATTATCCACAGCCTAAGAAGAATATCGCGTAAACTGGCGCTTGTCGATTTTTTCTCGGTGATAGAGATATCCGCACTGAACTAAGTGCAGTCCGGTCCATTAGTCACTCACTCTTTCGTAAGAGTTCGGACCTTTCGGAGTTTTCGGACCTTCGACGGGACCTTCGGCTTCGGCCCAGAAATTGGCCGAAGCCGAAGTTCTCGCCGAAGATGGATTTTTGGCCGAAGGTAGCCGAAGCCGAAGCCGAAGCTTCGGTCGGACACTAGTTATTGGTACCACCAGCCACCAGTCAGTCCACCTTGGGGAAACAGGTGGTTATGCCGTACTGCCCGACCATTGACAACCAGCATATCAGCTAAAACAACTGGGTTGTTACTTGTTCTCACTCATACTACCAGACTAATAAAGAATCAGATCCATCGCTTGTATCTTAAATCTCGATAACTTAGTGGTTCAGCAATTTAACTCCTAATTCAGCAGTCGTGAGTTTGACTTCTGGCACAGAAATAATTATTCCGATGATGACTAAGAAACTTGTGCCCTATATGTGCCATAATTCGGATACCTCTATCACCGAACGAAACGCGACATGTGCAACTTTACGTCGATATTCTGTGAGGTCGTGGTATTCACCGGTCGAGCTGGCCCATTCATGTAGCGAACTATTTGGCTCTGACACTAACTATACTATAACACTATAATTCAATTTGGTCATATTCCTTGTAAGCTTAATTCAATATTAGCAACCGACATTCATGGCTAACGGTATATTAATAACACAGAGGAACTTACAAAGAATCTATACATATAAATATAATTGAAGCGTCTGTTTGTAATATTTAACTAACTGCTTTCTACTACATTCATATGAATATAATATATACGTTACAGATACCAAAATATTTTTTAAATTTTTTGTCTGTTTGTCGCGGCTAATCTCTGAAATGGCTTGACCAATTTTGACGGGACTTTCATTTGCAGGTTACTTAAATTTACAACTTAGGCTACTTTTGGAAATCCCATTTTTTAAAGCTTCATATGCCAAACAAAGTTCGCCGGGTCAACTAGCAAGTAATACAGAGGCACCTGCAAAGAATAACTTAAATAGATTGTGCATTAACTAAGTATTAGATTAAGTAGGTACTTAAAATTCTATAAGAAACTACCTCACTAGTTAGATTAAATTCGTGTCGAACTTTAATAGAATTTGTTATAACGCCAGAGGAACTTTAGTGAATAAATAAAATAATATTATAAATATTTTATGAAAATACTAGTTGACTCAGCGAACTTTGTTTCGCCTTAGAAATAGTAAATAAGTAAATTTTTGATTTTATTAATTTTTCATTTTATATTGTATATGAATTATAGCTACGCATACGCACGCTACTAAGCATATAAGGGGACAGACAGCGGAAAGCGACTTTGTTTTATATTATTATTATGTAATTATATAAATGTGTATACACTTTTATATTAGCTTTTTCGCGAATAGAACTCTAATTTCAAACAACTCGTGGCCTCGTGGCGCATCGGTAAAACTACCGGCTGCAGCATTGAGGTCGGGGGTTCGATTCTCACCAGAGCACAAATATTTGTGACAAACATGAATATTTGTGTGGCGTCTGGGTGTTTTTCTATGTATTAGAAGTATGTATTTACAAAAGAAAAGTATATGTGTATTATTATCCGTTATCTAGTATCCATAACACAAGCATTTAGTTGCTTGTCCAAGATATTATTATTATTAACTTTTTTTATTATATCGCGTTCACTCCATTTTATGAAATTTCAATTGATTTATAACCACTATGATCACGGACAATGAACGAAGTTGGTACATATGTAGTTCTTTTTTGTCCATTATTTATGAAATAAATTTACTAAATTAATATAGCAGAAGTTACTAACAACAATAAGAATGCCCATTATATTACTTTTATATGATAAAGTTTGAATAAATATTGTTTTTTTCTTTTCATACGAGATATATTTTTAACAACCACACGGCGCCATCTAGTGGCAAATTAAGCAAAGTAAGCTTGCAATTTTATTATCACTGCTAGTCACCATTTTTTAACGGTGTTCATGGAATAGGAAATGAACCCGTTATAGTTGAAAATGCACTCGTACAAATAAAAAAACGTAATATTAAATCAAATACATAAATAGACGCGGAAATATTGATATTTTTTTTATCTGTACTTAGTTTGCTATTTCAATGTTACCTATTTCGTGATGCTTCTGCTTATCTCTTATTGTTAGGATATTTAAGATAACACCAAGTTCACGCATATACGTTATTGTGATAAAATATTAAATTTAATCTTGTATTTTGTTCAGAAATATTTATTTTTGGTAATATTATATAATATTGGGAAATAAATTAATTAAACATTGATTTGTTTAATAACGGATAGATTTAAATATATTTAAAATAGTACATATATAGTTTAATAATTTCGCCACTAGTATGTAACCTTCGATAGCTCAGTTGGTAGAGCGGTGGACTGTAGTTGGTTTAATAATTGATATCCATAGGTCGCTGGTTCAAATCCGGCTCGAAGGAACATTTTTTTGCAAACAAGTATCCTATAGTTTTGGTAATGTCTGCCCGTATTACTTCTATAATATTAGTGTTATACATATTTCATTTTATTTATATAAAATAAACTTCATATTATTATAACAAATCAATCAGCAAGAAAACCGTGTAAATATCCTTTAATAAAACACCAAAAAAAATAATATCTCGACGATAATAAGACGGGTTTGTAGAACAGAAAAGGAAGGTTTCTTGTTTCTTGACTTTTTATTCATTTATTTGTTCGCCCTATCTGGCAACCGAAATTTGTTTCTATTGATGATGGTTTTTCCACATTTTGATGTATTGTTGTGTTTTTTATTTGTTGTTTTATTAAAATCTTTATAAAAAGTTACTGAAAACGGATTGAATTAAAATTGTAATAAGATTTGAAAAGAAGAAAACATTAAAAAAAAGACGTGCAAAAAGCCACTTGTTTCCGCCCGGGATCGAACCGGGGGCCTTGTGCGTGTGAAGCACACGTGATAACCACTACACTACGGAAACTGTGATAATTGTGTCAAAATTAGAATTCATTTATTTATTTTTTAATAATTATTACTTAGGGATATAATAAAATTAAATTTAAGAAGTTACAATTTAGCTATAATAATATGGAAATATCAATTATATATTTAGATTGTGATATGTTCTGTTTTTTGAATTACAATATTTACAATAGAATGAGCTTTACACTTTTTGTTTACCGGTAAAAAAATAAAATTATTTGAAAATCGTAGTTGTAATCAAAATTAATAATAAATAAAACAAACGGGGTGAGCTAAATAAAACCGTTTAAAAACATACCTTTAGCAAGATACTGGAGTGACGGGGAAACCAGCGGCAAATTTGAAAATGGAACACGAGTCACGAGCGCCCTCTGAGACGGCGCTTGGCAAGCACTTGGTGGAAAAAACAGCGGGGTTGTCTTTTTATACCAATGTAAATTGCTTGGCTCTATTGACCACCCGCTTGAATATGGTTCATTATTGCCAACCATGGGTGTGTTATGGTTGTTTGTAATTATGTTCGCACCCTTTTCTTCATCTTTTCCTACGTAATAGTATATTCACTGGCAGTCCGTATATTTCCATCTGACCGTATACATGGCACGCTCGTAGTCTAAGTGTTTTTAGTAGTAGTGTTTAAACCAGCAATGGAATTGAAAGTATATTTTATCGTATTGAAGTGAGCGCGCATCCCACGCATCGTTATTATTTCATTCTTATTGATAAAAGGAAATGTATGAGTGAATTACATTTTCATCTATTTTTATTTATTTACTGTCTGATTTGGGGTTGCTGTATAGAAGTATGGCTGGGTTCTGAATGCTGGATATTTTTGATATAAGTATTTGGTGAACGGTTTACATAGGCGGATTTTTAAGATAGCGCCATCTAGTTTCAAACCAAGCTACTAAATCTTATGGTAAAAAAGTTATTTTAAAATAATTAACATTCATTTCTTTTAAGTTATTTCTGAAAACCCAAACGCTATGCACATTTATGCGCATCATGCAAATATTTGTAGTCGGATGGGATTGTACCTGCTGCTGATCTGATCAAAGTTTATGAAATGCTATGATATTATTTAAAGAAAAATACCTATGTAGCCGGTCAAAATAGTGTAGGATGTTTTCGAACGGCTGGATCGATTTGAACCCAGGTTATATTGTTTAGGTTTACTGTTTCTTTCCGGCAAAATTTGTACATACAATACAGGAATATAACAACTGCATTGGTTTATAAGGAGTTCATTTTAATGCCAGACAATCTTAAATTAAATTTACTAAAATGTTGGAACTCCTTTTCAGAGCAATGGCGGTCGAGGGCGTAATGGTATCCTACAATTATTCTGATGATGGAGAGCTGGCAAACATTCTCACAGTGTCATCGTCAGGCATCAGATTCTCAGAACGCTGGGTTCTCGCTCACGGCTCCATACTCTCACCTTTAAAAGAAGCTAAGGTCATCAGGAACGCTAAAGGAAAACCCATTTTAAATGAAGAATTTTACGCGAATTTACCCGAAATACACGTCACATGTGAGAAGAAGAAGTCCAAACATCCAAACGTGTATGAGACTGTAGAGAGATTGAGTAGAGAGAGAAATATGAGTACAGGAGATATGGAACATAGCAGTTATTTAATTAGAGTACTAACTGGCAGGTATGAATTGTTAATAAAATACCATTTATCTATAATTCAAATTAAGTTATAATTTACTAGCAGACCGCGCGAACTTCGTACCGCTATATTGTATGTAGCTTCCTGCCTCACGGTGTTACTCGCGTACAAACAAAATGTCGATGACCACGATGATTACATAATAATATAGCCCATGTTATTCAGTGATAATGTAGTTTTCTAAACAAAAAATAATTATTAAAATCGGTCCAGTACTTTTTGAGTTTATTCGTTACATATAAAAATACAAAATTTCCTCTTTATAATATTAGTATTATAGATGAAAGGTTAGGTGTTTAAAAATATAAAAAAGTAAACACTAAAACAAAAATATAATAATTATAAAATACTAGCTGACCCGGCGAACTTTGTTCCGCAACAAAAGTAATAAATAAGTAAATTTTGAATTCATCACTTTTTCTTTACTACATCATAATTCATACATGAATTATACATGAAACCACCCCGTTGATATCCTCTATCTATTAACAAAAAACTGCATCAAAATCCGTTGCGTAGTTTCAAAGATATAAGCATATAAGGGGACAGACAGCGGGTAGCGACTTTATTTTATACTATGTAATGAGATGACGATCATATTTTTTTTTTTCGAAATAATGTATTACAGCTCAATCAGACTCCACAATAAATAACAGCGCCATCTACCTTTTTAACCTGTTAACATTTATTACACCTTGTTGAAGCTTAGTTTCATATAGTTCTAGTAGATGGCGCTTTTTACAATTTAAATATTTTATTCTATATTACATCTACGTCCTGGATTTCCAAATAATTTGATTATTCGTAATTTTGGCTTTTTCTTTCTTTGAAAATAATTATCTTATAATTAATTAACAAGAGATGTTTTATAAACCCCAGGATATGTCATGTGTGGCAGTGTCCCATCTTGGACAGATGCGCTGACGACATCCTCTACAGCTGGACAATTGGCCATCGTGATGGCGACATAGACCACCAGATGAAACTTGGAAACGCTCTGTTCTCGGTCTTCGTGCTCATTGATTTGGAGAGTGAAGTCTGGAGACGAGGTTAGTTAACCACTTACGTACCTAACGTTGAAAAGATTTTCAACTCATTTCTTGATATAAGTGTTTGCAATCTTCATTAAACCTTAATCAATAAACTAAGAATTTCTGTAACCGACTGCAGATCGAATTCGCTTGACCTCTGCCCAAGAGCCACCAAATCACTAGCTTATTTAATAGGTACTGGAGTGGTAATAAAATCTATACTAATATACATATATAGATACTTATAGTATCAGTAAGTTGTAGATCAACGCTTTATGTTTCATGAATGAGCCGGCTCGACTGGTGAAATACTACAACCTCTTAAAATATCGACGTAAAGTGGCTCATGCCGCGGTGGTTTCGCAAGGTGAGAGAGTTATAAAATCTTTTGACAATTAAAGTGGAATAAAGCAAGGAAAATGATGATATACTTATAGTATCAAGTTCATTAACTTTATTTGTCTCTAAAGAAAACCAAACCACTTCAGTATATTAAATCAATTTTCATAAATAAATTTAATAAATCCAAAATGAAAACCTCCTCCCAGAGTCGACTATAGATAGATAGAGCAGCGCATTTCACTATTCAAATAAAATTTCATTCCGTCTGTGGGCAAGTGTGGATCATTTCTATAAAAGAATAATACACATTTATTTGTTTACTAGCTGACCCGGCGAACTTTGTTCCGCAAAAAAAGTAATAAATTAGTAAATTTTGGATATCATGAGGTTCAATTTGTGCTATTTATAGGCTTTAACTACTGTCCCGTTATGTTAATACTGGAATATCTTCGAAGATATTCGTTTAAATTGCATGGTGTAAAGGGCCAGGATCATCTATATTACATGCACAATTTATTTGAGACACTTAATTGGATGAAAATTAATGCTGTAATGTTTAAAATCGCTTCGTAAATAAGCCATTATTTCTCGTAAAAAGTAAAAAAAGGTGTTTAATAATGTAGATCATTGCTTTGATCTATCACTTAGGGTTCAGCCAGCGTTTGCAATTAATGTGCTAAATCTCGAAAATTATCATTTTCTCTTACAACACACATATAAATTATAGATCAAAACCACCCCGTTGACACCCTCTAACTATTAAAAAAAACCGCATCAAAATCCGTTGCGTAGTTTTAAACATATAAGCATATAAGGGGACAGACAACGGAAAGTGACTTTGTTTTGCACTATTTAAAGTACTATGTAACGAAGTACATACATAACTTCACACCTTTTTCTACCGGAAGGTGTAGGCAGCGGCTACTAATCTGCCCGAATCGTTACGATGTTTCTCAAATGGAATATAGGCTGTGAACCTATTGCCATACACCGGGCACAAAGTTGTCAGTCAACGATATGACATATTATCGTACATATTGTACATACAATATATTGTATGACTCATAACTTCCGAAAAGTAAATTGGTGTGAGCCGCAATCGCTCCCACGATCTCTGAACCGATCCTGACCAAGCCAAATAGTACCTATATTGGAAATACGGGAAAAATTAAAAGAGCTGAAGTGGTAGAGCCACGTAGTGCGGTGCTTGAATGGACCGACTCAACCGGTGAAATACCGTCCGTGAAGTGGCTCATGTCGCGTTTCGATCGGTGAACTGCCTCCGGATGCGGAGGCCCAACCCATTCCCAACTCCTCTCCGAATCCCACTTCAGAACCTTTCCTGCCCCAATTAAAGGCCGACAATGCGATCGATGCGATGTAACACTATCTATATTGCAGGTGTCCATGGGTGGTGTCATTCGCTTAACATCAGGTAACACGCCTGCTCGTTTGCCTTTAACAACCCCTAAAAATTCTCACCATCTCTCGGGTCCTTCACTATGGTGTAATCGTTTCTCCAACCTCTGACAGTGTTCATGTGACCCGGGACATCCGGGAAGAACTCCCAACCCCTCTCCACGGAGTCCTTCTTCACCATCGCGAACAGACCCAGGGCACAAGTTGCTGGCACGGTGAAAGCGCCCATCTGCATGTACTTACCAAGGATTGGTCCGGTGGCAACGGCGCCTATAAATTTTATTTATTCTCAGCAGTAACTTGAACCCGTTTATACGTGAAAGTGTAGGCAAAAGTAATAGGTAGTGTAAACCTGTCGGACACAATTTTGTTACTCACTGGTATTTATTAAATGGGCTGGGTTGACTGGTATAAATACCACGGTTATCTGAGAATATCGACGTGGTATCGCTCATGCCGAGTTTCGTTCGGTGAGAGGTATATGGACTACTCCCTTATAGGTCCGCTACGCAACTGTAACTATGTGTGTTGCAGGTCTCCATGGGCGATGGTGGTTGCTTACCATCAGTTGCTCACCACCCCTTGCTCGCTTTTCCTCTTATTCCAAAAGACCATAGAGATTAATCTAGCAGACCCGGCTCACTTCTTTCGCTTCTTTGATTTTCATAACTCTTGTCATACACGCCTGTCGATTTTTAAGGATACTGACATCACTTTTCTCAAGGACTCGTTCTAGTTGGTCATGGATGGTGTATCGTGGTCGTCGTCGACTCTTACATGCATACATTTTTGCATTGTATATCTTCTTAGTCAATCTTGCGTCATCCATTCTTTCTATGTGTCCGAACATCGGAGCATGCCCTTTCTTACTTTTACACCGAGACTTCCTTCCTTACAACCTTGTTTTCGACGCGGTCAGCGAGTCATTTCGACCGGGCTTATCCCACTTTTGTGCACACTCTGCCATGCAAAAAGTTTTATGCTAGTTGCTAACCTAAGAAATAATTAAGCTGATCATCAACTCCTCTTGCTATCAGCATACCGTTGGAGACGGCGGGAAAGATGGCGCCAGCCGCAACCAGAGGCAACGTATGCTTCATATACCTTCAACAGGGAAGAGAGAATAACTGAGATACGATACCCCACTACTCTCCCGTGGGGAGTATTGAGAACCTAATAGACCGGCTCAACTGATGGAACATCACGGCCTCTCAGAGTTTCGAAGTAAAGTGGCTCATGCCACGTTTCAGAGCCCAACCCTCATGCCGCATTCCCCTTATCCCCTTACATCTCAATCCTGCTTCTAACCCATTCTGGATCCCATCTTAAATACCGGCATCGCAACTGTAACATGATTTGTATCGCAGGTGTCCATGGCCGGCGCTAGTTACCTACCATCAGGTGACCTCCTCCTCCTCTTATCCACTTATTTCATAAAAAAATAAAAGACATTCATTTTAAAGATACATTATTAATCCGACTTCCAGTTTCGTGGTCCACAGTTATTAATTACTAGCGGCCCGCCCCGGCTTTGCACGGGTACATACACACACACATACACCCTTTTTTTGCATCGGGTTTAAAAAAAAAAGTAAAATTATAAAGGTTGTTTGAATTTTTTTTATGAATTTTTTTTATTCATATTTTTTATAAATGTTTTTTTTGTATTTTTTTATTTTTAAATTTTATACATATATCATATTATTTACAAAACAAAAGCCATTAGATTTAGTGAGTCAGAGCTTTCCTGTAAACGATATTTGAAGTAGTTTTATTTTGTGGCAGCAAAATAAATTGATTTTCAGGAGCTCCGACACGTGATAGGCCAACATACAGTTGGCCATGAGTGAAACATTCTTTTCGTAGGTCAATCCCTAATAATTCGAAGGTTTGGCCCTGGGACTTGTTAATAGTTAACGCGAAAGATGATTTCACCGGAAACTGAAGTCGTTTAAGAGGGATTGGCAGATCAGTTGGGATCATCGGCATCCTCGGTATATGAGCTACTTGACCAGCTGCTGGGCCAGTGATAATGGTCGCTACAATTAAATTGTCCTTCAATTCCTTAATAAGCAGTCTCGTCCCATTACACATGCTCGGAGGGCTTAAATTTCTTAAAAGCATTATTGGAATTCCAATTTTTAACGTCAATTCATGTGGTGGCAGTCCAGAAGGGTTTAGTGAATTTAAAAATTCCTGTGGATAATGGACTGCGTCTTCAATATTAGTCACGGTATCGATCGATTTGTAATTTTTATTTGGCCGGAGACTTTTTGAATAATGAGATTGTTTATTTCGTTGACAGTATCATTCCTGGGTGACACTATTGCCCTTGAATACAACCAATGAAAGTCCTTTTCGTCCAAATTCTCGATGTCAGTGTATACAGCATCTATTAAATTTTCTAAATTATGGACTATTTAGCCTACAGACTCATCCAGCAGGATGTCACAACTGCTTCAATTTGGAGTGGGAAAAATTCCTTCTCCAAGTTTTAGCAGTTGTTGTGGGAAATTACTATCTGTGATTCCATGAAGATGAGCTCTCATATTCGTCCGTAATTTTAAATTTTCTATCGAAGTCCATAAGGGAGACGATATCAAGCATGATTTGATGATATCTGCTCGCGTACCTCTGTTAATGACAGGAAGAGTCTGTCGGAAATCTCCAGCAAATACAAAAGTAATCCCGCCCATGAGGGCAGAGGAGTTTCTAAGGTCTTTTAATGTTCTGTCCACGGCCTCTATATGCGCTCTGTGACTCATAGTGCATTCATCCCACATAATCAATGAGGCATCTTGTAATAATTTACCAAGAGGGCCGTTTTTACGGATTGAACATAACGATTGTTGCTCAAGATTTACGGATAGTGGAAGTTTAAAAGTAGAATGAGCCGTTTTTCCATCCTTTAAGAGAGTTGCGGCAATTCCTGACGAAGCAACTGCAATCGCTATCTTCCCTGATTCTCTTATCTTAGCTAGTATCAAATTTGCAAGAAAAGTCTTGCCAGTGCTACCTGGCGAATTTTTTTTTTTATGTGATAGGAGGGCAAACGGGCAGGCGTGTCACCTGATGGTAAGCAACTAAAGCCGCCCATGGACATCAGCAACACATATAGTGTTACTGTTGTGTTGCCGACCTTTAAGGGATAGGGGATAGGAAAGGATGGGGGAGGAAGGGGGGTGGGCCTCCGGGTACCTCTCTCACCGAACGAAACGCGGCATGAGCCACTTTACGTCGGTCTTCTGAGAGGTCGTGGTATTTCACCGGTCCAGCCGGCCCATTCATGCAGCAAGAAAAATATTTTTCCGAATGAAAAGTTATAAAAAGGTATTAAAGCCGTCTTGAATATAAAGTAATTTATTTTGATGAGGATTAATATCAAGGTACAAATGAAGAGCCTTTTCAAGAGGCGGCATATATAAATTAATATTTTAGAATAAAAAACTGCTTACTGTGACATAACTATAATATTTAGACAAATGCTGTCGCGACACTTTTTGTAGATAATGATGAGTTCTGCAAAGTCGTAGTAAATGATTTTGTTCTATCATCAATAGTTTTCGCAGCGCACGCGACGTAAGGAATTTTTCAGGTCATTTTTTACACCTTATGTCACATTATTGGAGTTTTAGTAGGGATCCCTAATTTTTTTTTAAATATAATATAGCCTATGTTACTCGGGGATAATGTAGCTTTCCAAAGGTGAAAGAATTTTTGAAATCGGTCCAGTAGTTTCGGAGCCTATTCATTACAAACAAACAAACAAACAAATCTTTCCTCTTTATAATATTAGTATAGATGAGTTAAAAATCAGAAAATCCCTCTTAATTTAAAAGTCTCGGTGGTCCAGTGGTCGGCAACCCGCTTCTAAATCAAATCCGGGCTCACACCAATGCCTTTTCGAAATTCTTTTCGGAAGTTGTGTGTGAAAAATATCGATGACCGAAAACTTTGTGCCCGGTGTGTGGCAAGAGGTTCGCCACTTATTCCATTTGGGACGTAAACATAACATCGAGTCGATACTTAATAAGCAGAGAGCCTACACCTTCGGCTAGAACAACGTTATGTTAAGTTACCTCTTCATCATGTGTCCAAATCGATAGGCATGTGAAAACATTAGTATGTCGTATGCAGACATGATGAAGCCAGCGACCATGCCGTAACGAGCCAGGACCAGCATCTGCACAATGCACATTAAAAGAATATTGTTAATAGTAATGATTATGGACAGAAAGTACTACCACGCAATCCGTTGCATAAATTGTCCGGTTCAATCGGTGAAATACCTGGACCTCTAAAAAAAACGACGTAAAGAGGAACATATCGCGCTCCGTTTGGTGAGAATGGTATCCAGAGGCCTCCAATAGAAAGTCATGTTACTTGTGAGCTTCATAGGCTAAATTTATCTTCTAATTCTTAGATAAAACATAACTTTACGCCTTTGTTACCCATAGGTATAGGCAGCGGCTGTTAAGCCTTGTCTCGCCGTTATGTTTACGTCCCAAATGGAATAGGTGGCGAACCTATTGCCATACCGGGCACAAAGTTTTCAGTCATCGATATTTATCACACATAACTTCTGAAAACAATTTCTAAAAGTCATTGGTGGTCAGGATTCGAACCCTGATCTCTGGATCAGAAGCCGTGTGTTCGACCACTGGACCACCGAGACTTTTTAATAGTTAGATATTTTTTAATAACGTCCCAAATAGAATAGGTGGCGGTACCTATAGTCGTACAATGGGTATAACGATGTCAGTCATCGATAAGTATCACACGTAACTTCCAATATGAATTGCGAAAAGTCATTGAGTCAAATGAGGTGCTCCACCTTTAGACCTATGGCGACTTCAGATCTTTCGGAAGCAATAGGTACCTGACAATAAATTATTTCATACCAAAAAAACAATAATGTAACCTTAGTTGGTATGTCACATCCGTCAGGCGAGTCGTAATATCTAGAGTAAGTTCTAGGTCTTTTCTCAAAGTCGCTCATATTTCTGAAAATTATTAATTCCTCCAAAAAACAACGGACCCGTTAGAAGATGCCACAGATTACTTCTTCTTTTTTCGTTATTACAGATAAGTTTATAGGCACCAAGTGTCAAACAGGTTCAAATGTCAACAGTTTTTTTCTTTCTTATTGGCATTGGAATTGAAGTGACATGGAGCTATGAATTATCTATATCAATCTTATATATTGTATAAGAGATTTCCACCTATATATTGACTCATCACGATATCTCTGGAACCATAAGGCGTAGCGACTTGAAATTTGGTAGGATTATTCCTTTCGCCGAGTAGAGGTCAGCTAAGAACGGATTTTACGAAATTCCACCCACAAGGGGGGTTGCGGGGGTGTTAACAATGGAAAATTCCCATTTTTAACCTATAGCTGCTATCGACTTCAAATTTGTCGAAGATATTGCAGTATTAACATAGCGGGGCAGCAGTTATTACTTTTGATGCGAAACAGAGTTCGCCGGGTCAGCTAGTTAATTATATATGTCAATTGTCATTAAAAAGGAGTATTATTATTGCAGGTGTTGAAACTTTGAGGCCGTTGTCATCGTTGTTAGACGTAGTTCGACCACCGACTGGACGAGGTGCCACATTGGAAGTTCACTCTACACCTTTTGGATGTGAGGTAAGAAAGTGTATTAAGACTAAACGAACTTGAACTGAAAGAGTGTCGCCATTGAAGTAAGTAAGGGCATGCTCCGATAAAAAAAATGATGGAAGATCGACTAAGCAGATATACAGACTAAAGTATCTAGGACCCTGCAAAAGTCAGTCTTCCGTTAATGTAAAGATTTACTACAGTCAAAAGAGGTGAGGTCTGTAAGAGTTAGGTCTTACAACGCTAAGTTTTGTCCACCTACCCCGCAAGGTAATTGGCGTGAAGTTAAGCAAGTAAAAAGAGTGTTATTATCAGGTATTCCTTAATGCTGTCACAAGAGGATCCGTGTGTGGTGTGGTGGGAAAGAGACCGGCATTGTTATTGACTGACGCTGCTACCGTATTGGGGTCTGAAGGTGGACCTGTTTTCACCGAGGGGAAAACGTAAGATATATTTATTTATTAACCTTAGAACAATGAAGATATTTTAAGATTTCTAAGTAGTCCAGTGGTCTTCTGAATCAAGAAGTCGTGGAATCGATTCTGGGCTCACACCAATGACTTGTCAGAATAATTTTCAGAACTTATTTGTTATAAATAGTAATGATTGATTAATTGAATATTCTGCCCGTTGTGTGGCAATAGGTTTCGCCACCTATTCCATTTCGGAAGTAAATATTTAGCAGCCACTGTTTACACCTTCGGGTACAAAAAGGCTGTATGTAATTTTTTTAACTGCAAGCTTATTAAAAATGTTGTATAACCCAATATTTTCAGGAAGGAATTAATTGGTATTGTAGTGTGCAGTGTGTCATGGTGTCGTGGGGAGTGGGTCGGTCTCACTCTGGTGGCGCCACTCATATCTGTACTCTCCGCCAAGTTGAGAGTGGCACCAACTAGACCTGCAGCCCCATTGGCTACTCATCCGCAGCAAGACATATTGGGTAAGTATCTTTGACAGTAAGTTAGGAGCCTTAAAAATCAACGAGCGTGTATGAAAAGAGTTATGAAAGTCAAAGAAGTTCTTTCTGCCTAATCCGCAAGCGACTTGGCGTGAAATTATGTTACGAACTAGGTCCCTAGTTGGGCGCCATCGAAATAAAAACTACCCTCATTTCTCACTGCAGCCCAAATAGACAAGTGTACGGTGTTAGTGCGCTGCGGAAATGCGTGGGGAGCGGGAGTGTACCTTGGTGGAGGGTACATTGTTACTTGCGCACATGTAGTAAAAACTGTAAGTAATTAGGACTTAATAATTTAATTAAATAAATCATCTCTATTTTATTGTGGTGAGACACAAAGTTCGCTGTATGAATGGGCCAACTCAACCGGTAAAATTCCACGACCTATCCGGATTCCGACCTAAAGTGCCACATATTGCGTTTCGTTCGGTTAGAGAAATATCCGGAGGCCCAAGCCCTTACCTGCTATCCCACTCCTGTAAACGCCGGTAACGCCGTGTTCCAGATTTCCATGGGCAGCGGTGGTTGATTACCATCAGATGACCCACCGGCTCTCTTCTACAAAAGTAGTAAAAAAAAGTTTTCATTATATAAATATATAAGTCATAACCAATATAAATATAAAAACCAATACTTAAGCAGCTAACGGCCAGATCACTCATCAGTGATGTAAGATCGACAACTGGTGTCAGTATGTCAAAATATGGCACTCTTTTATGGGATAGGTATGCAACGAGCAGGTGTGTCATCTGACACTAACGAGCACCTGTACATGTTACAGTTGCGTTGCCGGCTTCTAAAATGTGACAGGGAAGGGGTTGGAAGTGGGTGGGAAGGAGATAGGGATTACACCTCTGGGAGCGAAACACGGATATGCCACTATACGTCCATATTCTCAGAGGTCGTGGTATTTCACCGGTCGCACCGGCCCATTCATGTAGCGAACTGCGTGGTACCTTCCAACGCTATCTCCCGGACTAGTAGCTACATCAGCTCATCATTTTCAGTACCAGAGTAACAAGTTGTCCGTATACTGTGGGGGTATGAGTGAGACGGCGATAGTCAGATACAAAACTCCTGACAACAAAGCCTACGACCTGGCGTTGCTCTTCATCAACCCACAACAACTGGGGCATATGCAGGCGGCGGTGTTGTCCAATGTGCCGGCTGAGAAAGGTACCTGTTGTTTGTTTTACTTTTAATTATAACATAACACAGCTTAAACCTTTTTCTAACCGAAGGTGTAGGCTGTGCCTGTTAAGCCTCGACTCGCCGTTATGTTTACATCCCAAATGGAATAGGTGGCGAACCTCTTGTCATACACCGTGCACAATGTTTTCGGTCATCGATATTTATCACACATAACTTTCGAAATTAATTTCAGAAAGTCATTGAATGAATTGAATCAGAAGAAATGCGTCTTTAGAAATGAGCCAGAATTCGAACCCGCGACCTTTTGATTCAGAAGCCATTCAGACCATTGGACTAACGAGACCTCTAATTATATTTTATATTATTAGTTAATGTTTTTCATTTGATTGACGACAGAAGGGGTGGTAATATGATTAATTCTCTACTGATATAGGTTGTGGCGCCGGCTTAGAATACCGCCACCCCATCTCTTCCCGTGGGTGTCGTAAAAGGCGACTAAGGGAAAAGGCTGGAAGAATGGGCAGCAGCATTCTCTCTCAACAAAATACAGCCTACTGCGATCGCCAACCCGCCTGCCAAGCGTGGCGATTATGGCAAAAACCCCCCATGAGTGAACGGACCGGCGGCAGTTGTGGCGCTCTATGGAGGAGGCCTGTCCAGCAGTGGACCTCAAAAGGCAAATGATGATGATGATAGGTTGTAAATGCAGGATGACTTCTTCTTCTTTTCGGCTCTCTTTTTCAATGTGATGAAATATTATGCTTTCTCATTGGTATTGCCTTAAAATAATACATTATTAACTTCAGGTGAATCAGTATTAGCAGCGGGATTCCCCTACTACAATGAGTACGATCTGAACAATTTACTACCGACGATAACTTCGGGCCATGTGAACACAGTCTCCCCATCCATGGTGCAGACCTCCTGCTGCGTACAGTCTGGATTCAGTGGAGGACCCATATTTAGAATAATTAGGTAACATAAAACGATGTGTATATATGATACACAACACAACTTCACGCTAAATTCCTTATGTAATAGACAAGGAAAAATGTCAAAATAAAAGGTTAGATATTTGAAAAATGTTAAACTTTTTTTGTATTTTTTAAAACTTCACGTCTTTATTTACCCGAAAGTGTAGCTAATGACTATTCAGTCCCGGCTCGCTGTATTTGTCGCCCTACAGGAATAGGTGGTGGAAGCGATTGCCATACACAGGACACGGTCGCTTTTTATCATACAAAAACTCCGAAAAGAATTGCGAAAAGTCTTTGATGAAACGTCCATTTGAAATTTTGCGAATATCGTCGAGTACAAACAGGTAAAACGAACGAACGAAGTAGGAAGCAACAGCTAGTGTATTTTATATTTTTCTCGCGTTACACTGTTCAATACGATTTCGGAAAATAATTTTGTTTATGTCACTATTCAACAGTTTAGTATACAGGCTGTATAAAAAAATATACCATACCAATACATACATACTAGATATTCTTTTTGTATGGAATACGAGGGCCAACAAGCAAGCGGGTCACCAGTTGGTAAGCAACTACCGCCGCCCATGGACACCGCAAATTGGTAGTGTTATACTTGCGTTGCCCGCCTTTAATGGAGTAGTATGGGATAGGAAGGGGGAGGCGGAGTCATCTCCAGATACATGGAGTAGATGCATGAGCCAATTTACGTCAATATTCTGAGAGGCCGCAGTATCTCACCGGTCGAGCCGACCCATTAATGCAGTGAACTGTGTGGCTCTGCTCTTCCGCTATTAGAAATCTCCATTTGGCTGAGGCGGATAAAAACTTCCTTTAATACGTTATAAGGTTTATTAAAATTCTCTATTTTCAGACCGCATAACAAAATAGAAGTTTTGGGCATAATAGCCATCAATGTGACGAGCGACGGTGGCGCGTGCTTCCCCTATGTGAACATGGCGGTTCCGGTCACGGTGTTCAGTTCCCTGCTCGCGCAATATATACTGGACAAAGGTAAGGAATAATAATATTTTGCATACTATATACACAGCGCCCTCTACTTTATCAAGCTAAGCATCTAAAGGCTTTTGTTATGGAAACGATATAACGATTTATTTAGGTAAATATATAACATAACATAACTTCCCGCCTTTTTCTACCCTGAAGGCGTAGGCAGCGGCTGTTAAGCCCCGTCTCGCCGTTATGTTTACGTCCCAAATGGAATAGGTGGCGAACCTATTGCCATACCGGGCACAAAGTTTTCAGTCATCGATATTTATCACATATAACTTACGAAAACAATTTCGAAAAGTCATTGGTGTGAGACAAGATTCGATCCCGCGACCTCTTGATTAAGAAGCGACTAAAAATATTTATGCGAAAAAAGAAACAATATGTTCGTAAGCTATTTATATACTTTACTACTAAAAAGATTAGTGTTCCACTCATATTGATCATGGCTTGATGATAACTTAAAGCCTTTCCCGATAAATTAACTATGCTACACAAAAATTTGATATTTTTCAATTCGAACCAGTAGTTCCTGAGTTTAGCGCGTTCAAACAAATAAACTCTTCGCCTTTATATTAGTACAGACGCACAGACAGAGTTACAGTCTTGTTATAAATATAGATTATTCATGATTATTATTATTAGTAGTCGAGGACAGCCACGACACAGATTCCATGACCAAATGTCAGGAGCCTTACAAATCAATGAAAGTGTTTAAAAAAGACTATGAGGCGAGTAAGAATGGTGCCTTATGGTGCTCTGTCCTCTCATCCTGGCCCGCAAGGGACTCGACGTGAATTTATGTATGTGTATATAGATTTATTGATAATAATCTTTATTTATTTACAGATGAAACGAAGCTGAAAGAGATAGAGAATAACAAGGAGATGATTCAGTCCCAGTGGAGGCTTATGCCGTACAGATCGAAAATTTGATGAGCAATGTGGATCTGAGTGTAGGATTAATGTTTAGTAATGATTGCAATACTCTTACCTGGTGGTATACCAATTTTATATGGGTAGCATATATGCTGATGTTCGATCTTGACCGGTTTTTACCCGAGAGACAGAGAGGGTTATGTTATCCTAGTGTATATAATAAATATTTTCTATCACCCTGTATAGTCGACACTATTTCAGTATATTATTACAATTGACAAATATTCTTTATAAATTCACCAAAAAATGATTTTTTGACGTAAATTAAATGAATATATTCGAGAAAATTGGACTCCCCATCTATATGAATGCTCATGAATAAAATATCAATTAAATACTATTATGCATATAAATATTTATAAACAATTTAACATTTAACAGTGGTAGAGCTACACGGTTCGCTACATGAATGGGCTGGCTCGAATATCGGCGTAAAGTGGCTCATGCCGCGTTTCGTTTGGTGAAAGAGGTATCCGGAATGTGGCACATAAAGGGTATCATTTTCTTAGTCATCCCTGGCCAGAAGTCCAATACTTTCTCCTCTACCCTCTCCATGCCACTGCCGAACCCATCTTTACCCCATTTTAAAGGCCAGCAACGCAACTGTAACACTATATGTGATTCAGGTGTCCATGGGCGGCGTTAGTTGCTTACCATTATGTGACACGCTTTGTCGGCATATCCCATAAAAATGCTGTAAATAATTGAATAAATTTATTGTATTAATTACTTTAAGCCTGAAAAGTTTTATTTTCAATAAATTATACATTTATAATGACTGCTTTTTTTTTCATTTTAAACACCAAACATGATCGTTACATTAAAAATTACTCTTATGCTCTAATAATTATTAGAAGTGGGATTATTAATTGGTACCCCAACTCATTTCTGAATAAAGAAGGCGTGGGATGGAATCAGAAGTCATTGATATGAGCTATCACATCAATGACTGACTGACTGACTGACATAATTTTGCCCAGTGTATGGCATAGGACAACTTATTCCATTTGAGACCTAAAAATTGGCGAGTCGAGGCCTAACAGTCGCTGTCTGCACCTTCGGATAGAAAGAGGATATCTCTACTATAATCCATTCTTCATCTTATATAGAACTAAGCGTTAAAAAATGTAAACATGTTAAATTTGCAAGGAAACACCTAAATATAAGTTCACAGTATTATAACAGGCATCATGGAAGGTTGCTTTAGTCCACCCGATCCCTAAAAAAGGTGACCGCTCAGATCCGTCCAACTACAGACCTATCGCCATCACCTCCCTATTCTCCAAAATAATGGAAACACTCATCAACCGCCAGCTCCTTAAGTATCTAGAAGAGCACCAGTTGATAAGTGACCGTCAGTACGGATTCCGTCAAGGTCGCTCAGCTGGTGATCTTTTAGCGTACTTAACCCATCGGTGGGCGGAAGCGGTTGAGAGTAAAGGAGAGGCACTGGCCGTTAGTTTGGACGTAGCGAAGGCCTTTGATCGGGTTTGGCACAAAGCACTTCTTTCGAAGCTTCCATGCTATGGGCTTCCCGAGAAACTATGCGATTGGGTTTCCAGCTTTCTCACGGCTCGGAGCATTAAAGTTGTTGTCGACGGGTCATGCTCCGACTTAAAGCCTGTGAATGCTGGAGTCCCCCAGGGCTGTGTGCTATCCCCTACGCTGTTTCTTCTGCATATCAATGACATGCTGCTTAGCAGCAATCTTCATTGTTATGCGGATGACAGTACCGGGGATGCCTTATATACCGGCCACCCGCGTATTTCTCGCGAAAACGTCGACGAGCACCGGAACAAACTTGTGTCTGAAATCGAAACTCTGCTTAGTCAGGTTTCGGACTGGGGCCGACTAAACTTAGTCCAATTCAACCCTAAGAAGACACAGGTTTGCGCATTTACCGCTAAAAAGACACCCTTTGTCGTAGCTCCCTGTTTTGAGAGCACTCCCTTACCCGCCTCAGCCGCTATCGGAATTCTTGGTGTCGACTTGTCGAGTGACGTCCAGTTTCGCGGTCATCTGGAGGGCAAGGCCAAATTGGCCTCCAAAAAGCTTGGTGTGCTCAATAGAGCGGGACAGTATTTCACGTCAGGTCATCGCCTGCAACTTTACAAGGCGCAGGTCCGTCCTCACGTGGAATACTGTTCACATCTTTGGGCGGGGGCACCCCAGTACCAGCTTACTCCATTTGACCGCATCCAACGACGCGCGGTTCGGCTTGTCGACAACCAAGCTCTTACTGATCGGCTTGATCCTTTGGCGTTGCGGAGAGAGGTGGCATCTCTATGCATCCTCTACCGCATATACCACGGGGAGTGCTCTGAGGAATTGTTCGGATTAATACCGCCAGCTGACTTCCGCCACCGTTCGACGCGCCAACGCTACCACCCGCATTGGCTGAATGGTTGGCGATCGACAACAGTGCGATTTGACAGGCACTTCTTGCCCCGCACTGTTCCTTCATGGAACCAGTTACCAGCGACGGTATTTCCGGACCGCTACGACCTAGGAACCTTCAAGAAACGAGCCTATTCTCATCTGAAAGGCCGGCAACGCTGATGTGATGCCCCTGGTATTGCAGACGCCATGGGCGGCGGTGATTGCTTTCCATCAGGTGACCCGCAAGCTCGTTTGCCCCTTCTCCCATAAAAAAAAAAAAAAAAAAAAAAAAAAAATCAACTAGTTCAAGAGTAGGAAACTGTTCGCAATTTAGGGGTACCCTTTCTGTAGCTTTCAGTTTGTAAAAAGTTTTCCTCAATTAGAAAGGCTACACAGGCGGAGTCCTCACGAATTTAAAGTCCTCACGATTTGGAGTCCGAACGTTATGTTGAACGAATGGTATCTATTTAGGAGACTGAATTTTCTCCGGTAGAGGGCGCCATCCTTCGAAAAGCACTCATTCAAATCCTTACGCGGGAAGTTTTGTCGCCGTTGACAGCTCTGTTTAATACTAAACGCGACGTAGGTACGTGCGTCATCGTCGGTGCGTCCGAAATTCTAGAGTGGCTGAAAAGAGAACTAAGATCTGACGGGCCTCGTGGCGCATTGGTGAAACTACTGGCTGCAGCACTGAGGTCGGGGGTTCGATTCCCACCCGAGCACAAATATTTGTGACAAACATGAATATTTGTGCGGCGTCTGGGTGTTTTTCTATGTATTATAAGTATGTATTTACAAAAGAAAAGTATATGTGTATTAGTATCCGTTATCTAGTATCCATAGCACAAGCATTTAGTTGCTTAGTTTGGAACTGGAGGGCGCTGTGTGATTTGTGTCCAAGATATTATTATTATTATCTCAGTTTATCCATAAATAATAATTATTATTATTTATGGAATAGGAGGGCAAACGAGCAAGCGTAACACCTGATGGTAAGCAACCTGCGCCGCCTATGGACAACAGCAACACATATAGTGTAACCGTTGCGTTGCCAACCTTTAAGGGAGTAGGATAGGAAAGGATAGTGAAGGGGAGTGGGTCTCCGGGTATTTCTCCCACCGACCGAAACGCGGCATGATCCATTTAACGTCGATCCTCTGAGAGCTCGTGGTCGTTTCACCGGTCGAGCCGGCCGGTGCTGTCATGCAGCGAACTGCTTGGCTCTACCACTTTTAAACTGTATTATTGTGTACTTGATTTCTATAGAAACTCCTACACCTTTGGGACTCCTGTGGATCAATACTTCGTCAAAGTCTTATTCAATATAATAAAAACATATAATAAAATTGTAGAAAAGTTGAAAGTGTACATTGAATATTGTTTTAGTATACTTGGGACATGATCTATAATCGACAACAAACCCAAATATATAGTTTTAAGAATTTTTGTCTGTTTGTCTGTATCTTTGTTACGGATAAACTCTAAAAGTATTGCATGCTTTTACATCCAATTTTGCATAAATATAGCCAAGAGGTCGGGTCAACACACACGGGCTAAATATGATCACGCCATCACTAATTAGGGGTGAGCAATGAACCCTTATAATGGCACTGGCACAGTATTTTTGCTGCTTTATGGCGTCGACGCAGATGAAGTAGTGGGCAACAGCTAATAATATTTCTATGGTTATTAATATTTCTATGGCTCTTTAAATTCTTCTTTCAAATTCATCTATCTTCTTTCAAATGTCAAATATTTTTCTGCTGTCATCAGTGACGTATATATATTCAGAAACAATAAATATATATTTGTTTAATACCAATAAGAAATATGGCAAGGAAGCAGCAGGCGACAATACAAGATACTGTGGAAAGTAACGAGGACCTGGAAGCTTATCTCGAAGCGCACAAAGATCAGCTGATTTGTGAGTCGTTCTCTTCTTGAAGTTGGTACAGGTTTTAGCCAAAAATGGTCACCTGGTGGTAAGCAACTATCACTACGTCTCTTTAGAATCACATGTATAATGTCTATAAATGCATCAAGCAGGTATGCATCTAACCTTAAAACAAATAGATCGCTCTACTGCAAAGACCTAAGTGGATTGTGATGAAGGCCGGTGATGAAAAGGGATTAACATAACCGGTCATCTGATGGTAGGTGACTAACGGCATCTATGGACCTCTGAAACACCAAAAGTATCACAGTTGCATTTCTGGTCTTTAAAATTGCATATAGAACGGAATAGGGAGCGGACAGGGAGAAAAGTGGAAAAGGCGTAGGCCTCTGGATACTTTTGTCATCAAACGAAAAGTAGCATGAGCAATACCTTTCACCGGTCGAGCCAACCCGTGCGTGAAGTGGACTGCGTGGCTCTACTAATGTTAAATGTGTAAGACAGGTATGGAAGTATACTCCGATTTCTGTGGACCATGTCTCGCAACGAGTTTTGCCATTAGGAAGGGCAAAATGGAGATTGGGCAAGATCGCATTGCAATGGTCAAGGTGATTTTAAAAATATTTATATTTCAAATAAATCCTGCGTAACTTTACGTTTTAAATAATCATAGGTATAGCTGAATAATTCAATACTGCTGGTCTGACGTCTGCAACATCTGGAGTTCAAATCCAGGTACGTAAGAATGGCTTTCCAGAAATTATTTACTGTCGGGGAAATTCTGTCGCGAATTCTATTCCATGGGGATTAATATATCATTCGGTAAAAGACGGTTGCCCACATATATGTAAAGTGGCGTAGTTAGTACATTACTTAACCTTAATTTATCTTCACGCCTTTTCTACCCAAAGGTGTAGGTAGCGGCTGTAACGCTTCGACTGGCCGTTTTGTTTATGTCCCAACTGGATTACGTAGCGAACCTATTACCATACCGGGCACAAAGTTTTCAGTCATCAATATTTATCACACATAATTTAGGAAAATAATTTCTAAAAGTCATTGGTGTGAGCCAGGATTCGGCTCGGAACGGTACAAAGTCTGGCTGGTTCAGTGGTCGAGCACCATGCTTCTGTATCAAGAAGTGCGTACATCAGTATCTACACATGAGTTTTCTTAAAAGAGTTAAAAAGTACCTAACTATCTAGTGTTATAACAAATTTGATTATTATTTTTCAGGCGTGCGCTGACAACATAGATATGCTTGAAAGATTCAAAACTAAAAGTGAACCCGTATTCCTTTTTATTATGGTAAGAGTCAGCTCATAGTTGCCCTCATGATTACAACCTTCACGCGTGGTTTTATGACCCACCTATAAACATAACACAACATCACGCCTTTTTCTACCCGCAGGTGTAGGCAGCGGCCGTTAAGCCTCGTCTCGCAGTTATGTTTATGTCCCAAATGGAATGGGTGGCGAACCTATTGCCATACCGGACACAAAGTTTTCAGTCATCGGTATTTATCACACATAACTTCTGAACATTATTTCAAAATATCATTGTTAGGCAAGTCAAGTCATTGTTAATAACAATTATTTTTGTGCACTTAACTCCCTTAGAAAGTCTGACGCGCGATTATTATTTTTTTCTTCGTATATATTAATCCCAACCCTTACGTACAACCACCGACCGTACGTACAACCACCAACATGTAAACAATCAGATTATAATATAAGAATACCTAATATTTTTTTTACATATAATAGTTTCGCTGGTCTAATGGTCGGGCACCCGCTTCTGAATCCAGAGGTCGCGGGTTCGAATCCTCACATTGGTTCACACTAATGACGTTTTGAAATTAATTTCGTAAGTTATGTGTGATAAATATCGATCACTAAACGTTGTGCCCGGTATGGTAAAAGGTTCGCCGCCTATTCCATTTGAGACGTAAACGTAACGTCGACACGAAGCTTAACAGCCGCTGTCTACACCCTCGGGTAGAAAAAGACGTGAAGTTATGTTATGTTTTTTACATATTTATAGGTAGTTAGATACTCGTATGTATTAAATGACATTTTTTTCTTGTCATCCAAGTTTTGCAACCCAAAAGGTCTATATCACGCTTCAATAAATCACCATTTGGCATCGTGGGCTCCCCTTCAACAACCACATAAGTGCTTACTTATTCATTGTTACGTAGTAAATGATCAGTCATGGAACAAATTGCACATATACAAAGTCACTGAAAGACACTAGTATATTTTTATTTATATACGACCCGGCGAACTTTGTTCCGCTTCAAAAGTATTATCTGCTGTCCCGCTATGTTAATACTGCAATATCTTCGAAAATATTTGTTTAAATTTCATGCTGTAAAGGCCCAAGATCATCTATATTACATGCACAATCTATTTAAGACACTTAATTGGATGAAAATTAATACTGTAATGTTTAAAATCGCTTCGTAAATAGGCCATTTTTTCTCGTAAAAAGCAAAAAAATCAAAATGGTCATTGTGGGTTATCGCTTTTTGTAGACCTTTTAAAGGTGTATAACAATGTAGTACGTTGTTTTGATTTATCACTTAGGGTCCAGGCAGCGTTTGCGATGAAAGTACTAAATCTTGAAAATTATCACTTATTTTTAGTACTACACTGTACATGAACTGTACATTACATGAATTATAGATCAAAACCACCCCGTTGACACCCTCTAACTATTAAAAAAACTGCATGAAAATCCGTTGCGTAGTTTTAAAGATATAAATAAGCATATAAGGGGACAGACAGCGGCAAGTGACTTTGTTTTATACTATGTAATGATTTTACAAGAGACGAACGACGACGACGCTCGTGCATGAAAAGAGTTATCAATGTCAAAGAAGCGAGTGAGGCGCGTAAGAAGCGTGCCTTATGTCGCTCTGTTCTTCCTGCCTACCCCCTAAGAGATTTGACGAGAAGTTATGTATGTATTTTACAAGCGATTGTTAATCGTCGATTCACCGAATTTTTACGTCACAAATTGAGTAGGTGACGGAACCTATTGCCCCAAACACAGAGCACAATGTCATGGAGTCATGGATATATATCACACATAACTTTCCAAAAGCATTTCGAAAAGTGATTGGTCTTCTTAGTTCAATAGCGGGGAGGTCCACCTCCAGACCACCATGACGATATCCTCATTTCCACTATTAATTGACATTTTATGCCGATTCTGTTTCTATTCTGGTATTAGGGTGGAAAATTAACACGCGCCATGTTCGGATCGAATGGTATAGAGTTGTGTCAGATCATAGAAGAAGAGCTGGGCTTGATGCAGAGGGAAATTGACACTGGCTACAAAAGACCTAAGAGGGAGATTAGGGATTTATTGCCGGAAGAAGTGGTATAATTCATTATTTATAATTTTAATTTTTTAATAGTGGTAGAGCTAAGCAGTTCGCTGCATGAATGGGGCCGACTCGACCGGTGAAATACCACCACTTCTCAGAAGATCGACGTAAAGTGGCTCATGCCGCGTTTCGTTTGGTGAGAGAGGTACCCGGCGGCACCCCTTTCCCCATCCCTTCCTATCCTACTCCCTTAAGGTCGGCAACGCTACTGTAACATTATAAGTGTTGCAGGTGTCCATGGGTGGCGCTGGTCACTTAACATCAGGGGAAACGCCTGATCGTTTGCCCTCCTATCCCATAAAAAAAAATTTTGTCTAAATGTCAAAAAGTATTTTTTTTCAAATTAAATTTACAGATAAAAGTCGAGGAGGACTTAAAACTGGAGAAAGAGTATAATGAGAGCGTCGAGAGGCTGCGTGTGCTGACCCTCGCCGCTCGCAAGAAGAGAGTGAATGAGAGACTCGCGAGGAAAATAACGCAACTGAATTTCATCATGTTTTGGCCGCACTGTCATCAGGCACATTACGACCTGTATGAGAAGTGGGACATGTGCAGTTAGTGACATACATACATAATTTAACGCCAAGTTCATTGCGGAATTGGCAGAGAGACAGACTGCTATAAGGCATGATTCTTACACACCTCACTCGCTTCTTTACCTTTCATAACTCTTGTGATACAAACTCGTCAATTTCGATATCATCTTCCTCAAGGACACGTTCTATTTAGTCGTGTTAGTTGGTGACATTGATACAAAAAATATATAAGGCAAATTATTTGAAGCAGTCTCGGTGGATTGCATCCCACTTTTGAATCTAGATGGGATCCTATCCTATGGCTTTTCGGTGTGATAATGACTTCAAAGTCGGCGAGTACAGGGAGTGATATTCTCACTCAAAAAATTAAACAAATTTAGCTATTTAAAGATTTAAGATTAATATCTTATATATAAAAATGACATTTTTTTGGATGACACCTAAACTAAAACTAAAAGGTAGTTTGGTTGGTTTAGTAGACATAGTATAAGGAAACAAGTTTACACTTTCAAAACATAAATATAATAATTCACGCCTTTTTCTACCCTCGTCTCGCCGTTATGTTTACGTCTCAAATGGTATATTGGTGTGTGCCAGGATTTGAACCCAGTACTTCTTGAGTCAGAAGTGGGGTGCTAGCCACTGCGCCACCGCGACTTTATACTTTCCTACGATTTTATTATATTTGCTAACTTTATGCAGATGTACAAGTGGCAGCCAAGGAAACCTTCATACTGGACGAGAAATGGGCGAGGGAGGCCCTGTACATGAGTGATGTGGAGCCCAACGAGGCCTGTCTGTACGCTCTTATGAAGGGAGAGGCGCTGCTAGTGCTCTTCAAAATGCTCGAAACTGATAGTAGAAATTTCGTTAGTGAGTATTTTACACCTAGAATCTAATGTCCAAATTCAATCATATTTTTTATGGCATAGGAGAGCAAACGAGCAAGCGGGTCCCCTGACGGTAAGCAACCTGCGCCGCCCATGGACACCAGCAACACATATAATGTTACCGTTGCGTTGCTGACCTTTAAGAGAGAAGGATAGGAAAGGATGGGGAAGAGGGGTGGGCCTCCGGGTACCTCTCTCACCAAACGAAACGCGTCATGAGCCCCTTTACGTCTATCTTCTGAGAGGTCGTGGTATTTCACCGGTCAAGTCGGCCCATTCATGCAGCGAATTGCTTGGCTCTACCAACCTAAAAAGCCTATCATATTTTAATAAAATCTATTACCTTACCTTGATAGGCACTTTTTGCCACGCCCTGTTCCTTTGTGGAACTAGTTGCCGATATCTCCGGACATCTTAAAGGCCGGCAACACTAATGCGATGCCCCTGGTGTTGCAGATGCGCTTTGCGGTGGTAGTTGCTTTCCATCAGGTGACCCGTAAGCTCAATCGCACCCTTCTACCATAAAAAAACCTCTTCAGTAAAAAAACCCACTCGTTTACTACTATAATATTGCAGTTCTGTTGCCAGCCTTTAAGAGAGTGGGATGGGAAGGGGGTAAGGGGAGAGGGCCTCCGGATACTGCTCTCACCGAACGAAACGAGACATGAGGATCAACAATCTGAGAAGTCTTGCTCTTTCACCGGTCGAGCCGGATTATTAATTAATGTCTGCGTGGTTCTATGACAATAAATTAGTTCACCTTATGGTATTTTCACCAATGCTTTACGGAGTCCATCAACTGTTTTTGTTTTAGAACTTATGCGGTATATTCTGTACGAAGAGATACCGGTACCCAAAGAAGACGCACCACCGGAGAAGCAGTTGCCACCGATACCGGCTTATGAACGTTATGCCACCATCAGTAAGACAGCGAGAGAAGTTCGCCGGGACAGGTACAACGAGAGAATGGCGAAACTGGTGGGCATTTCAACTTTTTACCACAAGATTTCTACCATTTCGAAGTTATTTACCAATATTAATGAAATTAAATATATGGCCCGAGTGCTGTAGGTTAGCTTCAATAATATTGTGACAAATCTGTAACTATCACCAGTATTATTATCGTCACATACGGCACTGCACATATGCACTATGACGACACAGGTGGTCATTGTCACGTCTCAACGCCAATACTCTACTACCAATGCACGTCCAATGAGAGGAACTTCAATCTGCTTGGATGTCTCTCCATCCACCTCGCCGCAGTTACGAGAAGTGCGTCTCCACACAACTGCGAATCCCTCCCTCTTGTAACTGACGGCCAACTGAGACGTACTAGTTCGGAAACGTTCGGCTCACGTGATAGGTGATAATCACTGCGACCGCACCACTGCACCAATACTACCTTTATTATAAAGAGTTACGAAACCTGAAGTAGTCAACTAATACTCTAAAGATGGTGTAACTTTACTTACGCTCCGACATATAAATATTCGGTCTTAATAGGCTTCAGAAAAAGAAGAGCGTGATCGTTTGGCAGCTGAACAAGCCCGTCTAGCCAGGGAAGCAGCAGAAGAACTCGCCAGACAAGAGAAACAACGCGAAGAAGAGGAGAGGATGGCCAGAATTGCTGCTGGAGTGAGTTTCAACGTATATTTGAAATAACTCATTAAATAAAATCCATTTACGTGTTACATAGTTTTTATGTGAAAGTGTAACATATATCCATAGGTACTTGAATAATTTGATATCACTTATTACTAGTTACCTGCTGATCCAGAACCGGAGCCTAAAGCGGAGGGAGAAGAACTGGAAGGTGAAGAGAAACTTGAAAAAGAAGAAGTAGACGCCGGAGGTGAACAACTGAAGGTGCCGACGAAATGACAATATGATGAGGTCTTGGTTGTTCAATGGTCGAGCACCCCGCTTTTGGTTCAAAAGTCGTGGGTGTGAGTTCGGACTCACAGCAATGATAGCTCGATTTTTTTTTATAAATATGGATGACTGATACCGACAACTTTGTGTCCGGTGTGTCGCAATAGGTTCGCTAATTCCATTTGGGACCATTTGGCTATGAACCATGAATACTATGAATTTTCAGAAAATAAACGAAAATTTGAGCAAATTTTCGTTTATTTGCTCAATATATATGCCACGTTTCGGAGCTAATCGGATGACCAGAACTTCCCTTCCACATCCTCTTATCCCATATTAAGTGCTGGTAGGACATCGGTGACTTTCTCGGTTTTGCAGATATTCCGCTAATTGGCTGCTTACTATTAGGTTACTCCTTTACCCCCCCTTTTTAAAGGTATATAAGATATAGTTATTGATTAGCGAATTGTTGTTTAGGATGAGCACGTTGTAGAAGAGGAGGTGTTCCATTCAGATGAAGAGATTGAGAGCGAGGAATACATCCCTCCTGGTGGACTCTTCGTACCAGGACTTTACTCTCCACCGAACGAGCTGGCTAAAGCTAATGGACTGGCACTATTCTTTCCAAAGGTAAATCTATATTGTAAGAAACACATTATACTACACCAGGCATCACATAACTTCACGCAGAGTTTAATACGAGGTAAGCAGAAAGTATTGTTGATTCAGTTACACACTCATGGCTCTTAATGGTATCTGTCTTTTATGGGATAGGGAACGGGCAAGAAGGCCAACTGGTGGTAAGAGATTAGCGTCACCCATCGGACACCTTTAAGGGAGTGGGGTGGGAATCGAAGGGGAAGGGAGTGGTGGATATATACAGATATATAGTTTTGAAACGTTAAACGTTAAACGAAAGTTATCTTTTGATTTATAAATAATTTTACAGCAAGTAAAAGAGTTGGCTGAAGAGATTGAGACAGAGTACTTGCCACCACACATGCTGGTGATCTTCCACGTGGACAAGCGGCACGAAGTAAAGGAAATAATCAATCAATATTCATCAGAAATACTCAATGTGAGTGGTGATGGTGTTTACATATGGACTTTCCATGGTTGTATTTGGGGATGTGCAGTGACTAGCGTGTTCGATTCCCAAATACAAAAATATATGTGCGTTTTGGATGTTTTTTTTTATGGAAGAAGGGGCAAACGAGCTTGCGGGTCACCTGATGGAAAGCAATCACCGCCGCCCATGGCGTCTGCAATACCAGGGGCATCACACCAGCGTTGCCGTATGTTGCGACGTTGTATGACAACATCCCATGGACTGGACTACGTATTAAATTTGTTTAGTTTTTATGGGATAACGAGCAAGCAGGTTACTTGATGGTTGCGTTGCCGGTAGCAGAGTGGGATGGGAATGGTGAGCAAAAGATGCCGGATACCTCTCACACCGGAAGTAACAAGACATATGTCACTTTGCGTCGTACGAAACTGGAGGAAACTTAAACATCTGTAGTGTATTAAACTACAAAACTAGATGGCGCTGTGTTATAATTTATAGTAATTATTTATTTATTCACATTTGTCTTCAATCTTAGGTGGGTATATTCGTTGGTGAAGATCCGTATGGTGCTGAGCATGTGGCGTATACAATCAAGCAGTACGATAGGATGAGTCGCGCGAAGAGACAGTGCGTTAACATTCTGTTGACTTTACTATCACACCCCCTTTAAGGCAACTACTCACCGCCCATGAACACCGTAGGGCGTTGCCGTCCCTCAAGGGAGTAGGAGGGAAAAGGGGAGCGGTCCTCCTGATACCTCTCACACCGAACGAAACGCGGTACGAGCCACTTCACGCCAATATTCTGAGAGGTTGTGGTATTTCACCGGTCGAACCGGCCCATTTATGTAGCAAACTGCAAGACTCGCTATCACTGTTGAAATAAAAAGTCTCAGGTTCCAAGGTCACCTTTCTCAAGTGTATGTGAATATGATTATATGTATTTATATTTATTTCTAAGATTTTCGCGAATTTTCTCAGGACTGGCCGCGTTTTTGACCCAGTGGTAGATTTTTTTAATAAACACTTTACCTTTAAATTTAAAATCAATGAATATTTAATAATAGTTATACTTTAATCTCAACCAACTTAGAAAATAAGATAATTTGTAATAATGTAATAATAACAACTTTAACTTATTAAATCATACAACAAAGGATCTTTAGAAGCAGGATATATTAATGCATCTTATAAATAAGTATTTAACTTTTGTTATCATGGTCTGTTATGGGGAATATTAAAAATCATATTTTTGACATCAACTTTTTGATTTTTATTTCCAAAAAGTGGGTGCTCTCTGTATTAATGAAAATAGCTTTTGAACAACTACCATCTTTTTGTTCATCACTCGTGAAAATGATCTCTGTAAAGAGTTCGAAACGTCGGGAAATAAATATAAATAAATAATAAATAAACGCGATATAATCCTAAAAGTTGTTTTAATCAACTATATGTATGTATGTAAGTATTTAAACCACCTTTACCCGAACCAGCTGGATGGATTCTAGCTCGAAAAGTATAGGCAAATTTCATCAAGTTCCATAGGTCGAAGTATTTTCCCAAAAACAAAGCTTAAAATTTGTGTTGTATTTTAGCCTAGATCGTTTAGCTGTAATGGTCTCGCGTAAAAGGAGCCTGCCACTTCTCCAACTGGCTGGACTGAATCCTGTATACATAAGTGCTGACGTGGTCTCCGGCGAGAGGGAATGCCTTTCTTTGTTCCCCGTTGGCTACGGAGACGACTACGTAGAGATAGAGAGTCTTAGAGAAGAGGAAGTGGTATGAGTAATCTTGATTGTTTTCGAGTGGACTCCAGCGGTAATAGTTCTAATACTGGACCTACCAATTTAGTCATTAAGGACATTTCGCAAGCTTGTGCTTTATCAACTGGCATCTGAATTTGGAAGTCACAGGTTCAAATCTTGGCTCACAACATAGATATCTAAGACGTATACTTTCGGTCCTACTGTGCCCCTCCTTCCCAATCGTGAACCTTGATACACATGAACTTTTTATATATATAGCACACAAATATAAAAGGGGCGGGGCATTTACGAATATATTGCGTACCAGATGGTCACACACACACACACACATGCAGCTCTAAGGAAGCGAAGTCACGATATTCGACAAAAATATCGATATTTTATAATAAAGTAGGCAGATCAACTTTTATCTATTATATTATTATATTTTTTTTTAAACCAATGAAAGAAATTAAATAAAAATAAATCTCATTGGATTTAACAATCAAACACATTATTTTTATCAATAATTTACTTAGGTTATAGGTTTATTAATAGGTTATTGTTTTGAATACACTAATACCAATAGTACGATTCAAGTGATTGACTGAAATAAAACAATAAAAACTAAAAAAAAACCCCAAAAGCGTAGAATTTAGTCTCGGTGGTCCAGTGGTCGAGCACCCTGCTTTTGAATCTAGAGGTTGGGAATCGAATTTGAATCCTCACACTGGCTCACACCAATGACTTTTCGAAGTTCTTTTTGGAAGATATGTGTGAAAAATACCGATGATTGAAAACTTTGTGCCCGGTACGTCAATAGGTTCGCCACCTATTCCATTTGGGACGTAAAGCTAACGGCGAGACGAGGCTTAACAGCTGCTGCTCACACCATCGCCTTGAAAAGAGTGTGACGTTGTGTTATGTAAAGTTATAAAATTTATCAATATCGACTAACTGGCATTTGGACGTCGTTGGCATTATATTCAAATTTGAGCATATGTCCAACATATGCATATGACATCCGTGGTTCAGTCCATTGAATTATAGAAATTGTGAATAAGTTTTTTTTTTAGGGTACAGGCGGGCAAACGAGCAGGCGTGTCACCTGATGGTGAGCAACAAACGTCACCCATGGACACCTGAACACATAGTGTTTCAGTTGCGTTGCCGCCCCTTACAATGAGATATGGAGGGGGTCGAAGATGGTATGGGTTTGGTGAAGGGGTGAGGGAAGGAGTTGCGCCTCCGAATACCTCTCTCACCGAGTGAAACGCGGCATGAACCTCTTTACGTCGATATTCTGAGAGGTCGTGGTTTTTCACCGGTCGAGCCGACCCATTCATGCAGCGAACTGCGTGGCTCTACAACTGTACATTGTATTAAGATTCGATGATTTTCAAAACTATGCCCGTGACGATGACAATAGATTTCGCCATCTTCAAATTTGGTAAGTCGAGGCATAACAACCACTGCCTACATATGTCGGTTAATAACTGTAAATCATTCATGTAAACTACCATTTCAATTTTCAGGTTATTGAGGAGACGAAACCCGAAGAGCAGGTATGAGTTGCAGTGTTGCACTTTATTGTCACCGTTGAAAATATTACAGTTTTAGGTGGAATATTTTAATTGAGTTTAATATTTAGTTAATTCAAGCTGATGTATTGGAAGTATTATAACCGCTAAGCTATCGTGATTCCATACCTATTTCTGAAACAATTGTGCCATACGTTTTTATACAGCACATGTAAATAGTAGTTTACCCCACAGGCTCCACCCCAACAAAAGACGAGCCCCGAAGAAGTTGAGGAAGAGGAAAATGAAGAGGAAACTTAAAACTATATGTGACATATTTAAAGATTTTACAACTATTAAATTAATTGAACGAAATTATTGTTTTAATGTGGCAAGTTTGTGGTTTTTACAAAATCATTTGATATTGAAAACCTTAAATTGCTGATGGATTGTGTTCGGAATCAGACTGAAAGGGAATAACTTGGACAAAACAAAATAAATTGGATGTGGGTATCGTTCAGTCTATTTTGGCAGAGTCCAAGTCCGAAGCTGCGAAAAAATTGTGCCATTTGGTAAACTGTATTGATTCACACTCTACTTCTAGAAAAGACTAGAAGTAGAGTGTCAAACAATGCAGTTTACAATGAAGTGAACTTAATTGTTAAGAATGTAAGTTGTAGGAGTTAGAATAAGGCGTGATGGTTGAACCACTTAACACAACTACGAGTACTACAAAGAAAAAAAAAGAAAACCTCTAAAGATCCCTCAGGTGGGTCATACCAGGCTATAAAAGTCCTCCTACAGTAAACTTACCAAGGTCACATCTTCATTTTGTTGAAGTGTCGAACATGGCACACATCGCCTGGCTACACTTTTTTTTTGACACCTTACACTTACTGAATATAGCGGTGGATCTTGCAGTTAATTTGTTACTTAACTTCACTAAAAGCGCCTTTTAAACTCATCTTTAAGTAGTTTCTTGAACTTTTATTCAGTGTTAGTTTTATTATTATTTTTAAATTTAAGTTTTGTTGTATGTATGTTTCGGTAAAATAGGTCAATATCTATTTTGCATACCCCTAAATTTTATGGACGGTCCGTCGCTTATTTACTTTTTACAATAGGAATGCGATTTACTTACTTCGATTATAACAATTATAAAAAAACATACTTTCAATTTATATTGTTCATGTGTTAATTAATTTTTTAATATTAATCTAATCGGAAAGTATTTGATTGAAAAAATGGTGATCACAATTTCTTATACTTATTAGACCTTAAACAAACAGAGTCAAGGTAAGGCAATGTAGTAAAACATTTTTCTGTCTTTTTCATGAAGGGCAGAGAGGTAATCGGGTCACCTGGTGGTAAGTGACCAGTACCACTAATGTACAATAAGCCTGCAACACAGTGTTACACTTGAAACGTGTGGGATGGGAAGGCAGGAAGAAGAGGCTGGGCATCCGAATATTTTTCTTACCACACGAAACGCAGCACAAGCTACTTTAAGTCGATATTCTGAGAAGTCCGATCGAGCCAACTCATTCTTGCTGGGAACTCCGTGGCTCTACCACTGGTTACATTACTGGTCTTGTGAGCCGATTTAATTTTTGGTAGGTATGTGCACACCAGTTTGCACCGCAGGTAGGTGGACAGCGGCAATGATGCTCGAACTAGTCGAATATTTATGTCCCAAAAGTTGCTCTGTCTACACCTCCGGGCGAGAATGACGTGATGCTACATAAACAGAAATAAATGAATAATAATTTTAACAGTTCTTATAAACGTCTTAATTTTAGATGTATGAAAAATTTAATATAAGTGTGTATATATCAAAGAGGAAGTGGGTCATGAAAACCGTGTTTTTATTTGTCTCGCTTGTGACCACCACGCTGGCATGCTGGGGAAGCCCTCCGCCGCCGCCAGTTTATGAGCCAGCACCACCTAGCACAGACACCATTGAGACCACATGGAAAGTAAATTTAAATGTATCCGCTTGGGCCAATGAGTGGGAGAGCGATATGGGCAGCTCCAATGAACTCAGCATGGATGTAAATAAGTTTGACAAGGACAAAAAAATGGAATTTGCTAGAAATATTTCACTAATGGAGGACGCAGTTGAGAGAAATAAGATAAGTAGTATAAACGGTTTTAAACCATCACCCGAGATGGAAAAAGAGTGGAACGAGTGGCTGGAAAACTATAAGGCCGAAAATACTAGACCAGAATTTGATTATATCGATCCAAATAATCCAAATGGCGATGTGCATGATCCAAACAATCCAAGGAATAAAAATAAATTTGCCAAAGATATGGAAAATAACTATCCTTCGGAGTGGGCAGGTATGAATATTCGATAAGGTATTTTTTTATTGCCTAGTGCGCAAACGAGCAAGCGTGTCACTTGATACACAATATGTATAAAAGTTATAAAAGTTGCACATTTGGAGTATTTTTCATGAGAATAAAATAAGACTGACTTTGTCGCTAGTTGCTTAGTGGATGGAAGCTCTGGTAACCGCATACGTGGAGATAGCCATGATCGCTGATTCAACTATGTGACTTCACTTTTTTTTTTCAATTATTCCTAATTTAATTTTTTGATAGTCTCGGTGGTCCAGTTGTCGAGTATGCCGCTTCGAAATTAAGAAGTCATGTGTTCGAATCCTGGCTAACACCAATGATTTTTCGAAATTATTTTCGGAAGTTATGTGTGATAAATCGATGACTGCAAACTTTGTGCCCGATGTATGGCAATAGGTTCGCCACCTATTCCATTCGGGACGCAAACATAAGGGCGTTTCGAGGCTTGTTAGCCTCTGGGTACACCTTTGGGTAGAAAAAGGCGTGAAGTTATGTTATTATTTTGATATTTGGAAACATGATACATTTATGTTTTTACTTCACAATGCCTAATCTGTCTTGACAGATTTAAATATGGCGGCTGCTAACAAAGGAGATAGTCCCCCGCCGTGGGCGTACACTCCTATAGCACACGGTAAACCACGACGCTGCACCTTACCAAAACGCGAAGGAGTTGAGTGTGGTAAAGAACACGAAAAAAGGTGAGACTTTGTACCACGGTCTAACACGATGGTACCAATGCAATGTAACTTTTAACTTTAACTTTTTCTTAAAGTATTGTTTAATACAATACTTTAAGAAAAAGTTAAAATCAACATCGAGAAACGAAAATATCAAAAAAAGTAACTACTTAACTAAAAAGTGATAACGCAATAAATTTATCGACTTATTACAAAATATAAACATGATTCATTAACAAGGACATCTTTAACGATTAAATATTTAAAATTATCAGCTTCATTGATGTTGATAAACAGTATCTATCGACCATTTCTAGTACTGTCTCCCAATTCCTAACTGTTAAGGAGTTCTGTAGCTTCATCATCAGCACAGCAGCATCAGATGTTGACACCCTGAAGCATATAGCTTTTTTTTTACGCGAGGAAATGCTTTATGTACACCCCCCGTTCGGGTACGGCAGGGGGTAGTGTGGGACTCCCAAAACAGTAAACTGCAATTCGATCCTAGGGTTACCCACTAAAACCTCGCGGCGGCCTTCCTCCGGCGTTGGGGTGGTCCAGGATTCGGATAAGCCCCTCTGGTCCACCCCGCCGTCGCCTCTGTCGCGAGGGGGTGCTCATCCTCGGGCAGCCTCGGCGAGGCTCCCCCGGGCAGGGCCGCTCCGACCGCGCGCTGTAAAGAGGCGCGTGGCCGGCGGCGCCCCCGACGACCCTCCCCAGCCGCACCGGGGGGTCATCCTTCCCGAGCCGCGACCCGGGCGCACCCGCGGGGTGTGCGCCCTCGCGGCCCGTCGGCGGGGCGATCACTGAGCTCGTCGCCGCCACCGCCTTCGAGCGGGATCGGCTTTCTCCCGACCCCGCTCGGCGGCCTCCTTCTGGAGCTTCACAGCTTCGCAGGAGGAGACCACAGCCCTCCACTCCTCCTCGCCCGCCAGCATTGCCGCGACCAACGCCGGCGGGGACAAGTCTCGCCCGATCCCGTCGACCAGTACTCGGCGCTCGGCCGCCCAGGCCGAGCAGACCTCCACCGTGTGCTGGGCCGAGTCCAGGTCGGATGCGCAATGGTGGCATCTCGCCGTCTCTTCACGCTTAATTTGACCTAAATACTCACCGAAGCACCCGTGCTCGGTGAGTATCTGAGTCAACCTGTAGGTGACAGTGCCCCATTTACGGAGCACCGAGGCCTCGAGGTGGGGCAGGACCTAAGACCTAAGACTAAGACATGACTATTATGTTACGAAACACCTTTCAAGCATAAAATTTTCCGTCGTTGCCTTCGATTTCTCCTGGATCCTATCATCCGATTTTGACCCGCTGAAAATTGGACCACCTGGAAAAATCCAACAAAAAATATAATTGCGAATCGGTCCAGGCGTCTTTGAGTGCTTGGTAAACATGTATTTATAAAAAAATAATGCGTGGAGTCAGACAGTCTTAAAGATTACAAACGACAAACATACATTTATAACACACTAGCGGCACCTACAACCCGGCGAACTTTGTTTCGCCTTCGAAGAAATAAATGTGCAAAATTATTTTTATATATTTTAATTAGGATATTTTATGGTTCTATCTTTTTATAGTCTACGTCTCGCTGTTATGTTTACGTCCCAAGTGGAATAGGTGGCGAACCTATTGCCATACAGGGCACAAAGTTTTCAGTTATCGATTTTTATCACACATAACTTTCCGAGAAAAAATTCAAAAAGGTTATTGGTCAGGATTCAGAGCCAGTGTCAGGATTCGAACCCGCAACTTCCGGATTCAGAAGCGGGTACAGTTTTTAATCAGGCTAAACAAATATTCTTCGTTGGTTTATATAAACCGGTTTATGTTCTGGTGTAAATATTACTTATTATGACCGCGAGGGGGCGTTAAACGCTTTCGAAAGAGATATTTAGATAGATATACGTACATATTTTAGTTGTATTACTATGGCAATTGTAAGTGCTTGCTTGAAGAAGTCCAATGAATAATGATATTTTGAATTTGTATTATAAATTGACGTGTTCCAGATTTGCGTATAATCCATATACGGACCGGTGCGAATGGTTCATGTACAAGGGTTGTGAAGGAAACTTCAACAGTTTTAGAAACGAAGAGTTATGTCATGAGTTGTGCGCGTTACCGCTACCTTACGGGCAGTGCGACAAAGAGTCCTATATAAAAATAGAAGAAGAAGCTGGTCTTTTCAATTAAATAAATACAAACTATATTGTGTCTCACTCACTATTCCGTCACCAGGAACATTCATACGTTCACGTGGAGAAGGACAAAAGTGTGACTTAGATGGTTGCGGCCGCAAAAGTCTAATTGGTACAAAAGCCTACAAAAACCACACTGTTGAAACGTGGTGGTAAGCCGGTTCGTGGGACTTGTGGTAGTGATGGCGAGACCCATTTTCAAGAGCTTTAAAGTATAACATGTGAAAGATGAAATTGAACGAATTATATGTATGCGTGGTATACGTGGAGGGGCCTTGTGGTGCTTTGGTAAATTCCATCCCTACCTGTGTACAAATATTTTTGACAAGCTTGAAGCATGTCAGTCTCTGTGGTCCAGTGGTCGAGCACCCCATTTCTGAATCAAGAAGACGCAGGTTCGAATCCTGGCACACACCAAGGATTTTCGAAATTCTTGTCAATAGTTTTGTGTGATAAATATCGATGACTAAAAAAGCTGTGCCCGTTGTGTACGTTCGCCACCTATTCTATTTGGGATTTAAACATAACATGTTGAGGCTTAACAGCCATTGCCAACACGTTCGGGTAGAAAAAAGTTTTGGTATCTCTTTCCCCGCCCGATGTTTAGCTAGAATAAACCATAAGTAGAGTGATTGTTGCTTTTTGTAATTTTGCCGATTAATTAAAATCTATTAGAATATTATATACATATAGTTTGATTGGAGTGGAGTGGACTCGGTGGTCCAGTGGTCGAGCACACGGCATCTGAATCCAGAGGTCGCGGGTTCGAATCCTGGCACACACCAATGACACCTTTGTTCATTACTCGTAAAAATGAGCTCTGTAAAGAGTTCGATACGTCGGGAAATAAATAGAAAATAAGTTCGAAATAAACACGATATAATCCATAAAAAGTTGTTTCAATGTTATGAATGTGATTCGCGAAAATCTAAGATATAAACACCAATGACTTTGCAAAATAATTTTCGAAAGTTATGTGTGATAAATATTGATGTCTATAAACTTTGTGCTCTGTATAGCAATAGGTTCGCCATCTATTTCATTTGGGACGTAAACATAACGGCGAGTCGAGGCTTAACAGCCACTGCCTACACCTTCGGGTAGAAAAAGGCGCGAAGTTATTGTATGTTATGTTGATTGGATATTTCTTATTTTTGTTCAATGTGTAATAGAAATGTGGCCATAAAATATCTTAGTGGATAATTTTATTATGGTTTTTATTTGGTCTGGACTTTGGAGGTAGAGTACCGCGCTTCTGAATCGAGAAATCCACATCAATCACTTATTTTTGGAAGTTATGTGCTAATTATAAATTACTGACAACCTTTGGCCATAGTTTCCACTACGTATTCCATTTTGGACGTGAAAATTCGGCAAGTCGAGGCTGTCTCGTATCTCCTTCTTGGTCTTGCAATCCTGACTCTGCCATTCTCATTCGCATTGTAAATGTTATATTATGTCTGTCTATATTTATGTCCTTACTTGTATGTATTATTAATTTGTTTTGATTGATTGATTAAAATTAAACAGTTTAAATTAGTTTTATGTATACGTTGAGTTAATTAAAAATATTTTTACCATGATTTCAGACGGTCGTGACGTTAACACAAACAAATTTATTTAGTATTTTAATGAACAAGTATAACGGAGGGGCGCATGTTGCTCTACTAACAAATCAATCATTGTTCCGTATAATTTGTTGCTTGTTCGGTGAAATATACATTGGAGATATTGGGGAAAAAGTAATGTTAGGCGTCTTTAAAGGGCAATAGAAGTGGCGCATTTGTATTTAGAATGACAATATATATTTAAACTATTTGAAGTCCCCTAAAATTCATAATATCATAAAATTCATAAAAAACTCATAATAGTGCGGTATTCGGCGACCCTGCCATCCTGGCAGGGTCGCCATGCGGTGTGCGGTGTCGGGGGAGTAGCTCAATAATCAAATAGCACGTGTGTTTATGTCAATGGTTTATTAAGTACTGTCTGTCATACAAGTTGACACATAAGACTAATGCTCCCACACTACAATAGCTTAGTTCATACAGACACAAAAAATAGTCAATAATTACAGTTTTAAACTTATTACTATAGTTAAAGTTGGTATTAAAACACGAGCGCTTGAGGATAGTGCCTTCGCGGAGCAAGTTCACATGGACCCAATCGCCACGAACGGCCCGATTCTGAGTGCTGTCATGAGAAGCACCGAGAAATAAATCATGTACCAAATACTCTTTTTCATTTTCTTTAATAAAGTCAAATGGAAATAGTTCATACGTAGATATACTACTATTATTAATACTAAATACTGAAGTAGCTATTGAAGGGTGTAGCAACAGGGTAAAGAAAGATATAAGTAGTTGATAATTTCAAGCGTCTTTCAAGCGTCTATTTCCTTCCAAAGGTTGCCTGGAAGAGATTGCTCTTAGCGATAAGGCCGCCTTTTGTACATAGCTATAAGACTTATTTATAATTTAGTATAAAAACTGATTTATTGTTAATGGTGTGCAAATAAAGAGTTATCATTTATTCATTCATTCATAATAAAGTATAATTAATGAAGTTAAAATGAACTACCCTGACATAAATATGGTAGCAACAATCTCCTGGAGCTACTGAGAAGTTAAACAATAAAATTTAGTATGAGGAGCCGTGCATGTTCACTCTGTTCGGTCCGCAAGGAAACTCGTAATTGTGTAGTAATCCTTACTATAGAGTTTGAGTTAAATCTTTTGTGCTAGACCCAAGTAGTTCGCTTCATGAATGGGCCGGCTCGACCGGTGAAATACCGGCTCATGCCGCGTTTCGTTCGATGAGAGAGGTACCCGGAGGCCCACCTCCCTTCCCCATCCTTTCCTATCCTACTCCTTTAAAGGTCGGCAACGCAACTGTAACACTCTTATCCCATAAAAAAAACTATATTTAAATTGTAACAAATATACTACAATGTTGTTCTGTTTTATATGTCCATGTTTATGTAATGAAGACAGATTATCCCGAGGGAAATCTGGTGAACGCGATACCCGAAGGCATACGTTATACGCAGTTGATGTGTTAATTTGTAAATATGGAAGCATATTTAATGAATAAGTGTTACATCACGACATTAATTCAGCGAAGGCATTATAGGTAGCATACATGCTCCATTTCGCCGAAGCAAAAATTTCTTGCCAGTTCTACAGATCTAACTGTTTCTTTTTTAATGTTTTTTATGGGATAGGAGGGTAAGCGAGCAGGTGTGTCATCTGATGGTTAGTAACCAGCGCCCCCCATGGACTCTTGCAACACATATAGTGTTACAGTTGCGTTGCCGACCTCTAAGGGAGTAGGATAGGAAAGGATGGGGAAGGGGGGTGGGCCTTCGGGTACCTCTCTCACCGAACGAAACGTGGCATGAGCCACTATAAGTCGATCTTCTGAGAGGTCGTGGAATATGACCGGTCGAGCCGGCCGCTTAAAGCAGCGACTGCTGGCTCTGTGTGTTGTTGTGTCATATATATCACACTCTTGATGTGTGTTTAGTTTACATAGTTGAAGGTCTAGAGGCAGCGGTTGTTAATCCTCGGCTCGTCGGGTTTTTAATATAATTTTAGTTTTTAATAGTCGTGAGATCGAATTCGGGCTCTTGCAAATGACTTTTCTAGTTATTTCCAAGAGCCCGAATTCGATCTCACGACTTGTTGATTCTGAACAATTTTTTTTTATTCTAAACCAAAGCCGTAATGTATTAAAAGTTAAAGTATTCGCATAAAATACACACACAGTTAGTATACACCATATATTAAGTGTATAGGGTCTAAGGAGACTCGGTAATGTACAAGTACAATTTACTCACACAACACGTAACTTCTCAGTACGCCGCTCGCATATCCAGTGGAGAATAATTGCAATTTATTTATGGCGGAGAAGAACGAAGAACGAAGAAGACACGTCCTGCATTCAACATTACTCTTGTGAACTGATGTTTTGTGTAGCTTCTCAACGTTCTTTCCGCATTTTTGAAATCCGACATTTTAGAGCTTAATATATCGTTTTGTAAATGCCAATCTCTGTAGGCTTTCCATTTTTCAGAAAAATAAACATTAGAGACTGACAGAGAAGACAGACTTTGAATTGTCAAGGAGGAATTGCGAGCTAGTTTGCTCTTTTGCGAGCTAGTTTGTACTATTTATCAAATATAATGGTAGAGCCATGCAGTTCACTGCATGAATGGATCGGGTCGACTGGTAAAATATTATGACATCTTAAGAAAACGACAACACAGCTTGTGTTGCCGATGTCCGAATTCCGGGATATCATTGATATAAGCCCCGAATCGATGTCACGACTTCTGAATCAGAAGCGAGGTGCTCGACCACTGGACCACCGACACTTTTTAGTATTTAAATACAATTTAAACTGTAATAGTGTTTAAATATAGACCGACTCGCGTGCGACAGCTAGTAGTTAATATATTAATCTATTCCATCCTCACTAAGCTTGGCTACATCCCGTGTATCCACCCGGATTACGTCTCGCTGACGGATGAAGGGAAAGATCAAAGAGATTCACGCCGACACCGTGATATTCGTGAGTTCTTCCTTCAGAAATAACATTATTATTAATTAATATTATTAACAATATAACAATGGATTACGTAAACATTTGTTTTTAATGTGGAACATCATGCGTCTCTTTCTAACACGTTCACAATTTGGTCATGGAAAGTATGTCGTGGCCTTTCTCGTCGAGCCTTTTTGGTGAGCGTCACTCCACAAATTTTGGGGAGTGACTTTAATTTACACCAGTTTTATTCTATTGCGATGCACACTCTGCCATTTCCAACTCTTGCTTCCATAATTTAGCTGGGCATTTCTGCTTGAATTCTTAGCGCCCAAAAATTTATCCAACGTCTCGACTCTCTTCATTGATAAAACCCAAATGGAAGAACCTATTGCCATACACCGGACACAAAATTGTCAATCGTCTATATTTATCACACGTAACTTCTGAAAAGAATTATGAGAAACCATTGTGTGAGGTAGGAATCGATCCCACAACTTCTAAATTAACCTCCTTAGAGTAGTCCTGGACTACCAGGACTACTCTATTACTATTTAAATAGCGGGATACTATTATATATCGAGGGAATATTTTTATTCCTATAGATAACATTTAACAAATTATACTAAATAAATATTTACAACCCTTTGTAGTCAAGTAGTGACAGTTATATATTCAGATATTGCCGGTTATGAGGGTGTGAAGATCAACTTTGCTCATATTAGTTGCTCAGTTGGCAGTTATACAAAGTTAATTTGTACAGAAGTGTTAACACTATTCACATTCGCAAAGTTTATTATTAAATGTGTACGAGCGAAATATCAAATAAGTTTTTGGCTTGGAATTAATATTGTAGCCAAATTAAAATTAGTCTTTTTAATACAATACACGCAGCTCCAACTAGTTTCCCAAACTGAGCAACAAGATTATGAATGTGCTATAGAAACTAGATAAAAATATAGTACAGTATGTATCCATTCACTGTACAAACATACTCCCGTTCGCCTCGCCCGATCACACTTTTCGTCACGCGTTATAATTTTACTCCTCAAGTTGTCAAGTCCGTCAAAAGAGTTTTACTTACAAAGTTGTACTTAAATAATCATCACGGTAGAAAGTCATTTCAATCATAGTCACACTAAGAGAGTATTGAGAAGGGCTGTGTATGATAATATCGGTAGAGGAAGATAAAAAAAATGAGATGGATGGATAGCATAAAACTTGATATCATTATGAAGAGAGTAAGTGCGCAGACGACGAGTGCTAGAAAAGAATGAAAAATATGACGTTTCCTGCCATTATCCCACTCCAAGTGGGGTCAATTGGAGTGGGATAATGGCAGGAAAATGACGAAACAACGAATAACGCAAATAAAACTTTGCCCTATTAGAGTAAAAAAAGATAAGCAGAGGGAAAGAATATATCGCACATGAGTGTCTTGCCCAATTGTCATGATACATGTCCCCTACACTCGGAATCGGGCCGCTCAAGGCGATTACGTCTGTGTTATCTTGTTCCACGGAGCCACTTTCCTTAAGTATACATGTTTTGATATGTAATGTAATAATTAGTAGTAGTCAGTAACTTTGACTCGCCGTCATGTTTACGTCCCATTTAATACTAAGTTTAATAAATCTTCGTACTTATTGACTAATTTGAAGTGTCTGTGTGTTGGCTTTTCACAAGCTACGAGCCTGACTCACTTTTTTCGCCTCATCCACAGTCATCATGCATTTACGTCGGTTTCGAGTGCTACGCATTTTGCCTTTTTTAAACAGACCATTTATTTGATCGTGGTAGCACAGTCTTGGTCTCCCGATCCCGACCCTGCCACTCTCATTCGCTTCGCTATTTTAGTCAGTCGGCTTTCATTCATTCTTACAACATTACCAAACCATCTTAACATACTTCTCCCCACCCATCCAAAGAAAATTATTTTAATTGATTTTGAAAGAGCTGTCTTCGTTTCCTTGTGACATATGTATTTTGTATATCAGCTACTACCCCCTAATACAGTACCTCCCGCCCTATTACAGTAAAACATTTTGGTGTTTAACCAACCTGGCGGTTTCAATATTCATTTGGTGGGATTTTTTTTTATTTACGTTGTAATATTAAAATAAGTTAGTAATATAATCCATAATATTATATTTATCATTTTGAAATATGTAGTTTATATGCATCTGTATCAGGAAGTAGTGGGATACTGGGCTCATAGCAATGTGTTCTCTGAACTCATTTGGGATGTTATGTGTGTTAAATATCGATGACTTACAAAATTGGGCCTGATTTATGGTTATAGGTTCCACCACAGTTCTACGGAAATAACAGTGGCAGTGTACCCCTTCCGATAGAAAAATGAGTGAATTATAGACAACACATTTAAAAAAACTATAAAGGTTTATTACACCATTGCATTGACAGGGTCATGGAACAAAACACAATGCTTCAGGTTCATCCTACTCCAATCTATCATAGTAGATACTAGAGATTGCAACCCGGTATGTTCCTCAACCCGGCTCGGCCCGGCAGCCTTCGCTGCCAACCCGGCCGGGCCCGCCAGGCCCGACCGGGTTGCTGGCAAAACTTTTCCCAAAAAAAAAATACCGGTAGAACTCCGGGAGTGCCGGCAAAAGTGAAAACTTCAATATTAACATTGTGTTTAATTATAAGTACAAAAGTACTATCATTTATGAGGTAGAATACAATGTTTATTTATTGCGCTATCGTACACAAATATGACAATTTATATGTTATTATTTATAATATTATATCGTTATATTACATTAAATTTTATCTCTCAGAAAAATCAACTTCCATCCATAATTTCGACGACTTTTTCACCATCGTTATTACCAGAATCATCATCGCAAATTTCTAAAACTGATACAATCGGTTTATGATAGCTGAAGTAAGAAACAAACAGTTTTGATTCGAACCTATTTAAGTGTCTAATAAAGACCGCATCAATAGTAGTTTTCTATTTCGTTGTGCTAAAATTGCGATGATTTGACATAGTTAAACCAAATTCATTATTTAAAAATTCAATTAATGATTGATTTTTATCGTCTGCAAAGTTTATATTGAAATCTCCACTCAAAATCATTGGCAATTGATCAAAGCTTTTTCCAATTTTTTTTTTACGCTGACGAAATGCCCTTTGGTATTCTCGATTTCGTTCTTTTTTTCTTTCTCTGAAAAATGGAGATTATTTATTATTATCTTATTTCATTTATTTTTATTCGAAATTATTTTTTTGGTAAACCTACACCGCAAATGGGCTTATTGTGGTGTCATGAAAATGTAGGTTAATGCTATAAAGTATAAACATATTACAAATACGTATTACATCTATTATGTGTAAATACAGACTCGATCGAAACCTAATCTTATTATTAAAATTGTATTTATTACTATTATTACTATTCGTTTTTTTACGTTTTATAGTGCTCAGCTTATAGCTGGTTTTCTTGACGGCAGTTACGGGCTAAAGCCAAGTAAGAGTTTTTCATCTATTATATTTATAAACTACTCACTCATTTTCTTTCACTACTTCATCATCATTTTTTTCATTAATAGATGCACTTTGTTCAATTTCCATAATTTAAACAATTCACATATACGAATACACAACAGTCAAGCCATCAGCTGTCACCATCCTTGGAGACGCGTGGCACGCTGTACATAAACACACACGGACATTCGCGCAAGCGCCCTGTGCCGCCTAAACGGAGCAGCACACTCAGGCACGGTAGAAAGAGTGGGAGATACTAGTTCCTCTCCCTTCCCCTCAATCTTACGCTTTTTCGATCAGCATCGCGTGACCCTGACGCGAGTTTGGAAGTTTTTACCCACACAAAAAAGTGCTCAGCGCCGCTAAAGAAGTTTTCACTTCAAAAATCGAAGTATTTTATGTTTTTTATAAATGAATAGAATAAGACAATTATTCAAGATAAATATTTGATTCAAACTGGAATCTGAACAATTATCACAATAATCAGTCTCTGAAAATTACAGTTAATACTGGTCGAAAAACTTACATTATTACGACTTATTTAAGAAAATAATAACGCCAAAAAGTTAAATATTATTAATTAAGTTGACAAAAATCTTACGACGAGCCATTGGAACTAGAATTTTCCAGTATAGTGACGAGCAGCACCGTTCACATTTATTTTCCATCAAACGACGTCAATTATTTTACTAAGAAGCGTGTTGAAACCACGAAAAACGTAGCGACTACATCACGTACCTACTAAAGGCTTAAGCGTCATATTTATGGGAATAATATATAGTGGTTTTTGGTAGCTAAAATTCGTTAATTAGAGGTGTTTACACTTATTTTCATAGTTGAAAATGCGATTTAAAAGGTTGTTGAAAAGATTCGTAAGGTATTATTTACACTGACTCTTATGGACAATTCAAGAAACCGGGCGCGCCCGGGCCCGGTTTGCAATTCTTAGTAGATACTTAGATTTAACTTATCTATGATGAATGCCTAGATTCATTCATTTTCAAGAAGACTTTTAAAGTTGCTTTTTTGTATTTGCTCTTGATCTAACCTTCTTTTAGGATATCATTAATTCCATCGAGGTAGGTTTTCTTGAGTCGTTCGATCTTTACTAACTTGCAAATAATAAATAAAAAAAAAACGAAGTTACTAGTAAGGAATGTAGGAAAGTTTGCTCATTTGTTTGTTGTTCTTCTCCATTTCTCCAGAAAAACGGAAATATGAATAGTAATGTCGAAAAGTTGAAAGAAATATTTATTTACGCTCTTAATATTAGAAGGTATAGGCAGTGGTAATGTCTCGACTCGTCGTTACACCGAATATATATTTGTGGTTTATGACTTGGCGCTTTGTTAACTATTTAGTGGTATTCAGTAACTGATAATTGGCGTAGCGATCAACAACTACACTGCCTAGGGCTCTAGATAAAGAAGGTAAGAAGATATTTTTTAACTAGAAATATACTAATGTAAGCATAATTTAATATGAGTGTATAATGACTTAAGAACTTAAATTATAAAATATATATTTTTTTTTTTATAGGATAGGATGGCAAACGAGCATGCGTGTCACCTGATGGTAAGCTACCGACGCCGCCCATGGACACCAGCAACACGTATAGTGTTACTGTTGCGTTGCCGACCTTTAAGGGATAGGGGATAGGAAAGGATGGGGAAGGGGGATGGGCCTCCGGGTACCTCTCTCACCGAACGAAATGCGGCATGAGTCACTTTACGATGATCTTCTGAGAGGTCGTGGTATTTCACCGGTCGAGCCGACCCATTCATACATTGAACTGCTTGGCTCTACCACTGTTAAAAATTCGCAGCACGTAGAGCTCGTAGCAACTCGTAGCCAGTAATCATAATTCGTTGCTACGAACATTGCCTTACAATTTCTACGGATATTATTTTATATTTTCAGTTTATTATATACATATAAAAAAGTCTATTACATTTTGTGAGTATTGTGAATGTAATAATATATCGGTAGGAGCGTGAAAATTGCTGTATACTTATATAATACTGAATCTTTATAGAAAACACTTTCCAAACAATGTATTTATACTTTATTGTACAAGCAGACTAAAAGTAATTACATTTAGTTAATATTTTTATTACTAACGTTTCAAAGATTTCTATTTAATTGCAATAAATTGAACTATTGATACTAGACACATATAATATTATTTTAGTACAATAAATTAGATATAATAAATTTGAATCTTTTGCAATAGATAATAGAAGCTAGATTTAAAAACATGAAAATAATTGAGTTGGTTATTTTTTATTATTTTATAATGAATTCTATTAAAACATATTAAAATGAAATGTTATAGCGCTCGGTTCACTCTGCCTACCTATATGTATGTTTGAAATCTTACTAAAACTCACTACAGAGCTAAAAAGTGGTGACCTCCAACTAAGTAAACTTAATATAATATGTGAACGCATAACCTTCCATCGTAAACGTGATAAGCTAAAACTCAAACATGTTAGCACGCCGCCAGTCTAAAACTCAACCAACCACCATTTAACCAACCTACTCACATAAACACACACGCTGGGAAACTAACCTCACATATATAACATACTAACTTACTCGCAGCCAGGCCACTCAAACGAGCAGGCGTGTCATCAGGTAAGCAACCAACGCAGCCCATGGACACCAGCGACACATATGGTGTTACTGTTGCGTTGCCGACCTTTAAGGGATAGGGGATAGGAAATGATGGGGAAGGGGATGGGCCTCCGGGTACCTCTCTCACCGAACGAAACGCGGCATGAGCCACTTTAAGTCGGTCTTCTGAGAGGTCGTGGTATTTCACCGGTCGAGCCGGCCCATTCATGCAGCGAACTGCTTGGCTCTACCACTGTTAAAAATGTCTCTTTTTATTGCTTAGCTGGGATTATCAATTACCTTTGCAACATATAATCTCGTTCAGAAGAGCTACAATGTATATACTTTATTGAAATGTAACAACAAACGGTGAAATGTACTACTCTATAACAACTTAAACAATTTTGTATGATTTAAATTAGCAGAGTATTAATGTAGGATATTTATGTGGACTATAAATTTTTCCTTAGGGTGCAAATATATGAAAATTAGAGATAGAATGAAGAAAAGCAATGTATCCTATGTTACTTGTAATACCTCCAAGAATATGTGTACGAAAATATGTCATCATGATATTGTCATTCTCATGCAAGCTGCAGTTTTGGGGGGGCCTGGTAATCTGTATGACAGGGAATCCTAGTTCAGGTACCAGTCCCCCACAAAGGCTTGAGACTGTATTGATATAATTTAGATGTACCTAGAATATATAAATCACCTTTGTGGAGGAGAAAATAAACTTATTATTATTATTATCTTATTATTATTATAAAGTATTCACCTTATTACCACATTGCTCCAAAAATAACGCTCGAAGTAAAATAATCCCTTAATTAATTTACTTTGTTAATACATGTAACAATGTTGATGAAATATTATATTGTACATTAAGGTACTCTAATACATAATATTATTAAATATTCAACGTTTCGAGATCTCTCCGAGTTAATACCTAAATACCACTAACCGAGTATAATCTCAGATTACAAAAATTGGTTTTGAATTATTACCAAAACAGCTGAAATACTCGCCCGCAGTACAAAATTAAAAATTAATCGTAAACCTTTAACTAAATTATTTTGTATGATACATTAATATTTTTATACATTCGTGATTGCAGTATGACCAATGTCTGATAACAAAATAACTTCACGTCAAATCCCTTGCGGGGTTCTTGCTTTTTATTCATATATTTAAGTACATATGTATGCCATAGAGTTAGGAAAATACTTTGGCTTAGCATAAGCTACGCTCCTGTCATCGCCTCATCCACACTCATCACGCATTCATCCGGGTTTCGGGTGCTACGCATATTTTTATGAGAAAATAAATTTGTTATACCTGAATTTGTATATTCACTTTAAAGTAAGTATACCATAAGGCAGCCATCTTGTTTATAAGTTAGTGTTAGCGGCCACGGAGTAAAGTAGTAGTTGTGTGGATACAGAATCAAGAACAAGAGTCCACTTGATTAGTGGAGACTGCGACCACTACACTGAAACTATTCAAGTTGGGCTTCAACTAAATCGATGACAATTGTCAGCAAATGAAACTGACATGACATGTTTGAACTTGGTATGTTCTGATGTCAAACATTCTTAGTGATTTAACCACTGGGCTACCGTCATTGTTTTGATTGCACTGCATTTGTGATTCATTAAATATGGAGTTTGAATCCGAGTAAAACCTATAACGTTTTGAAAATCTTTTTAAAGTTGTATGAAAATATCTAACGATTATTGACATAGTGATCAGATTACACGGGACTTTAGATCAGGGTAGATGCCTTTAAAAACAATAAAAAGTTTTAAAAATAATAGTAGATGATGAAACGACAGGAGGAGAATATTATAATTACGTGCGATCTGAGGTCGGGAATGTGATGGGGGTGAGTTTTTAAGGGTAAAAACGGTTTTTCTCGACTTCCGGCAAAACTAAAAGTCCTATAGAAAAAAGTCTCATGGCAAAGTTGTAAGTAATAAAAAGATCTAAAACTTTTGTATTAAAACTTTTTTCACATAACCTCAAAATTTATGTGAAAAATTCAAAAAATCAAGTTTTTGGTTTTTTATTTTTACCTATTGCAATTTTTTTTTTTTTTTTTTTACAAAATTTTGTGAAAAGTTAACTTTTTTATGTCCTAAATATGCTGTAATTTATTTGTTTAAGAATATTATTTTTTTTGCCTTATTTTAAATTAATATCGAAAAAGCACCCTAATTTTCAATTGAAAATTCACCCGTCACAATATCAGATATTTTCAAAAAATTGTTATATTTTTTGTTTGTTGAAATCTTTACTTTTCGGTGGTGAAAAAAAATATGATACTGTTGTAAATCTTCTCAGAAATCGAAAAATGCATTATTCGTCTATATTTACATTGTTTTTTTAGTTCTGCGCATAAAAGTTACCATTGCTCTTACCATTTATACGCCGACGACCTGCAAATATATGCTCAAGGGGACATAGAGAACTTAGATGATTGTATTACTTGTATTAACGCTGACCTGGCAGCAGTCGCGGACTGGTCACGCAAATTTGGGGTAGAAGTCAATGTAAGTAAATGTCAAGCTATACTGGTAGGTAGCCCGTATTACATAAAAACAATTTCATCTGATCGCCTTAAACCCTTACTGTACGACACTACGGCTATACCGCTATCTCCCCAAGTGAAAGACTTGGGGTTATACATTGATGACACGCTTAGATGGAACAAACAAATTACACACATCAGTCAGAGTGTCACGTCCACACTGCGAGCCCTCTACAGATTCAAACACTTTCTTCCATCATCAACTAAAACCCTACTTGTCCAGTCCCTTGTGCTCCCCATTATTGATTATGCAGATGTTTGTAGTCCGGATTTATCTCAGGAATCTCTAAACAAATTGGATCGACTTCTCAACAACACTATCCGCTTCATTTTTGGTTTGCGCAAATACGACCATATTTCCTTTTCCCGTTCCAAGCTCAATTGGCTTCCTATACGCCAGAGGAGATCTCTGAGATCACTTTGCCTTCTATTTTCAATTCTTAATGATCCACATTCTCCTGAATACTTAAAATCTTATTTTCGCATCCTAGGCAACTCCCACAGTCTCAATCTTCGCTCTTCTGCAAATCTACTTCTAGAATGCCCTTTACATCACTCTGGCTTCTTATCTCATTCTTTCGTCGTATCAACTATTAAACTCTGGAACGCGCTTCCCCTCAACATCAAAAAGTCACCTAGCAAGTTCTCGTTTAAACGCAGTGTCAAAAAATTTTATCTGGCATCTCCCCCCGAGTAACGTCTTATTTTTGCGTATTTATGTATGGGTGTGTATGTATTATTATTATGTATTATATATGTATTAGCATGTAATTTTATGTAAGTCTTGTACTAGTACCTATATTTATTGCGTGTAATGTATGTATATTAGCGATTGGTTATGCAGTATATTGATATATTTCCTGTATATGTATAGTGCATATGTATTTATTCATTATAGTATATTTTATTTATTTATCTCTAGTTTTATTTATCTACCGAAAATTTATTTTGTTTGTTTTTTTTTTTGTGTACCTAGTAAGGATCTATCCCATTAACCCTAAGGTCAACTGGCAGAAAATGCCTCATGGCATTAAGTTCGCCTTATGTACAGCTTTTAAGTACATGAAGAATAAATAAATAAATAAAAGTTAATCTCGTTTGAAGAACAATTCAGGCAAGGCTGCAAGAAACAGCTATTATATAATAAATTGGTACCTATTTCGTTCAGTCAGCTAGAAAATATATTATCAGCTTGTTACCACCTAGTTTATTGTCAGAATTAAGGTCACGAAGTATCGATAAATACTTTTGTGGTATCGACTAAAAACTTTTTTCTTGTTCATTACTACTTTGAGTATTTGATAGACTTTCGGTAGATTTTTCTACAAAAAAAAGTCTATAGGGGATATTTCAAATGAAAAAAGACCATGGCAGATACCTTTTTAGATAAAACTCACATCACACTCTTATATGACGCGAGAATACATAGTGGATTTGTGTTTGTTTGACTCATTTGAATTTTGACTAAGCAGATGTAACAAAAAAATATTATTGTAATATAAATATGAAATCTGCAGAGCCTTGAACACAGGCCGTAACTACATGGTCTCTCTGTACTCTATAGGAGGCTACACACCGAAGGACGTATTTATCTGTAGAGCGTTGAACACAGGCCGTAACTACACGGTCTCTCTGTACTCTATAGGAGGCTACACTATGAAGGATGTATGTATCTATACCACGTATATAAATATCTTTTTTATTTTCAAATAAATAATTGTTGTACAATCTATACAAATGTTTCCAAGATTATTTTATTGGCATTGGCATTGTAATCGATAAACCCTGAAAGTGATGAACCGATTTCATTCTTATGAGAACGCCACTTTACTTGAGAAATAACATCAGTGGTATTTGTTTTTTTTTCTGTAATAATCGGAAATTTTGTAATTGAAAATCCGTATTAAAAAAATCTTTTGAAATTATTACGACGAAAATTACTATTGAAAAAATGCAACGTTTTTTTTAGACATACGGAGATTACAAAATATATATAGTAATCAAATCAAAATCAAAATATATATAAATATATAAAGTAAATAGATCTAATAGTAATCAACATTTCTTATTATGAGTTTGCATTGATGTTGTTTTTATAAAAGATTTATATATAATTTTTTATTATTGTACTTGCTTGTTGCACAACGTTAGCATTCTAAATAGAAGATGTCGCATCAATTGTGCTCGACTAATATCATATATGTAATTTCTCTCATTACTTGTACTACGATGATTTTAAGTTGGTTGGATCATAAATGTGATTGTCGAGTAGTCTGGCTGCTACACCTTTTATGCGATATTTTTCAGTAGCGTTGATAATACAATTGTGTAAATTTTCAATGGTTTTGAAAAGAGTATTGGCACATGAGTTTTTTCTTGCCCGATTCTTCTCATGAAAGCCCCTACACTCGGAATCGGGCCGCTCGTGGCGATTGCTTCCGTGTTTTTTTTGTTCCATGGAGGCACTTGCGTCAAGCGCTCGTGTTTAAATTTTTAAATATTATTTTAATTTGAAACATTTTTGTAAATTGACTATTTTTAAGTGTCTGTGAAGACCTATGAAAATAAAACCACTTTGACTTTGACTTTGACTATAGGCTGTCAAAAATATAAGACGAAATTACATACAAATATTTTTATTCAAAACCAAATTCACATATAAAACTCGACAGTGTTAGTTTTGGAACAAAGTGAGTTAAATGTGAAGGAAATGATGGTTGGAACTTAGGATATATCGACTCACAGTTTCTTTGAAGTCGTGTCAATGTACTATTGATACAGACGAATAACAAACTTACAGTTTGTTTGAGGAAGTCGTTTGATGAGTAAGGGGAGGAAGTTGGGTGAGGGGTGTGCGGAGTGGGAGGGGTGTATTCATGTCGCAAAACCTCCATGATGATACTTTATATCACATTACATACTTAAATGTAATATGTGTGACGTAATAATTTGATATATGTCACTTAGTACAGACAAATTGACACATACCTACTAAATCGTGAGGCCATTTGTTAGAACTGGTTGTTCATAGATACTCTAAAGATGGCGGCACTGTATTTCACGCTCCGACAAATATATTATCCTACCGCTATAACGTGACCTATACAAATATTATATTAATAATTTATGTGAGGTTATAACAAAACTAGTAACCACAATAATATTAGCTAAATCATCTGGGTCACTGGTCACTGGCTGAACACAAAGAAGAACCTAAAATATAAACCCAACAAACAATATTTCCACAGATAATAACTTCGAAAATAATGAAAAGCAAAAATGTCCATTTGTGTTGAAAATTGGTAACTTCGTTTTTGTTGAGGACATTATTCGTCGTGTATACGAATCGAATTCATTTTGTGTTTATAATTTATACGAGTATACCTACATAATAAAATATCTTCTCTAGGCTGAATTGTACGGGATTTGATTTTTTTTTTGTGATCCTGATTATTTTTTTACTTGTAAATAAAGTTCTATTTAAAGTATAAATGATTAATTCCTTGTCTAGTGGTTTAGTTCAAAACTAGAACAGAGAAATAGGCTTTTGAAAAAATATCTTTTGGGAATAATATCTACTTATTTAAGTATATTTCATACAGTAAGAGGAGATGGTGGCAGCAGTTGTGGAATAGTTACATAACATAACTTCAGGCCTTTTTCTACCAGAAGATGTAAGCAGCGGCTATTAAGCATCGACTCGCCATTATGTTTACGTCCCAAATGGGATAGGTGGCGAACCTATTGCCATACCGGGCACTGGAAAAGTTGTGTGAAACTAAATAACACAGTTATTAATACACATACTTAGTCTGGCCATAAATACTGTTACAACTAAAAATAAAAAAACTATTATATTTGAATTTGGAATCTGTCATTTTAAAAGCTTTTATTTAACTTGCACTGTATGTATGTATGTATATATGTATGTAAGTATGTATGTTCGGTGGAATCTTGCAACTCAATTTTGAAGTAGATATCTTCAACCGATTGAGCTGAAATTTTGTATACACGTTTACTTTGAATGACAATGCATGATATGATGTGTGACATCCTTCCATATCCAATATGGCGGACCACCCAAGATGGAGGAATGGATATTTTGAATGAATTTCTGCAATATGGGTATTAAATGAAAGGGCTTATTGAGTGTAACTCAAAAAATAATATGACGTTATTCTAAATCCAATATGGTGGAATATCCAAGATGGAGGAAAACATATTTACAGCTTCTGTACAATATGGGTATCAAATGAAAGGGCTCATTAAGAGTAACTGAAAAAATAATGTGTCGTCATTTTAAATCCAATATGGTGGATCATCCAAGATAGAGGAACAGTTTTTTTAATGCATTTCTACAATATGGGTATCAAATGAAAGGCTTGTTAATAGTAACTCGAAAAAAATATGACGTCATTCTAAATCCAATATGGCGGGAAAAATATTTGCATTTCAACAATATGGGTATCAAATGAAAGGGATTGTTAAGAATAACTTGAAAAATAATATGACGTCATTAAAATACAATACGGTGGACCATCCAAGATGACGGCATACATATTTTTGATGCATTTCTACAATATGGCTATGAATTAAAAATCATCATTGCGATTAAATTGAAAAGAAAGCTCCAAACTGAAATTGAATAAGATGATCTCCTTATTGAAGAGCTGGACTGTTTGAAATTAAGCGGTAAACTAACTTGCAATAATGATTCGTTGAATGAAATGACACTAACCTAGCCAGCTATAACTAAAAATAAAAAAATAAATTATAAGCGAAAATCCTTTTTCAAGAAGCTTTTATTTAAGCGCTCTAAAAATAAGAAAATAATATTTCCTTAAAAATTTCAAGTATCAACTTAGAGCCTCAGTATGTACAATTTATATAATAATAAAAGCTTGTCGCGAGGTTTGACTCCCTATCAGTAGGTAATTAAATTGCAATGTATAATATAGTAAAGTTAGTAGATTAATTTACATGAGTGTTTTGCCCATTTCTGCTCATGACAACCTTACACTCAGAATCGTCCGTGCATTTTGTTCCAATGAGGCATTTTTCTCAAGCGCTCGTGTTTTAATATGTTATACTTTAAATATAATAATAAGTTAAATATCTGTATTTACGGACTATATTTAACTGTGTGTGAAGACCCAAGAAAATAAAGCTATTTTGGTTTGATTTGACATTATAAAATTAGTACAGTTGATTTACAACTCGCGCGACAAGCTTTTATTATTATACATATAAATTGTACATACTGAGGCTATAAGTTGATACTTGAAATTTTTAAGGAAATATTATTTTCTTATTTTTAGAGCGCTTAAATAAAAGCTTCTTTAAAAAGGATTTTTGCTTATAATTTATTTATACGATTGTTCATTGTGTTTTCTCGTTTTGGCGCCAATACATTGTACAATATTTTGCGATCTTAAAATGGAGTGATCGCTGTGATTGCATTACACAAAGTAGATATAGAGCCAAATGCAATTTTTAAAACTCTCCATACACTTGGTGTTAGTCAAATGTTTGTGTACCGGGCTATTAATAGGTACAATGAGACCTCCTCTGTTTGTGACAGAAAAAGACCTGGCCGTCCACGTAGTGTTCGTACGAAAAAGGTGGTCAAAGCAGTAAGGGAAAGAATTCGAAAAAATCCTGTCCTCAAGCAAAAGATTTTATCTCGGGAGATGAAGATAGCACCTAGAACAATGTCGCGTATTTTAAAAGATGACTTAGGACTTGCAGCCTATAAGAGGCGCACTGGTCATTTATTAACTGATAATTTAAAAAAGAATAGGGTGTTAAAATCTAAACAACTACTGAAGCGGTGCGCAAAGGAAGGTCACAGAAAAATATTGTTTACGGATGAAAAAGTTTTTACAATTGAACATTATTTTAACAAACAAAATGACTGTATTTATGCTCAAAGCTCTAAGGAAGCTTCCCAATTAGTTGACAGAGTGCAACGTGGGCATTATCCGACTTCAGAGATGGTTTGGTGGGGTGTTAGCTACGAAGGAGTGACTGAGCCATATTTTTGTGAAAAAGGTATCAAAACATCGGTACAAGTGTATCAAGATACCATTCTTGAAAAGGTAGTCAAGCCCCTTAACAACACCATGTTCAATAACGAATAGCCTTCCAGCAAGACTCGGCACTGGGTCATATAGCTCGCTCCACGCAATCTTGGTTGGAAGCGAACGTTTCGGACTTCATTAGAGCTGAAGACTGGCCGTCGTCTAGTCCCGATCTTAATCCACTGAATTATGATTTGTGGTCAGTTTTAGAGAGTACGGCTTGCTCTAAACGTCATAATAATTTAGAGTCCCTAAAACAATCAATACGATTGGCAGTGAAGAATTTTCCCATGGAAAGAGTGCGTGTTTCTCTTGATAACTGGCCTCAACGTCTAAAGGCCTGTATTGCAGCCAATGGAGACCACTTCGAATAAGCTTTTTATATTTTATATCGTTTATATTTATGGATTAAAGTAACACACTATAAAAGTAATAAATGATATTTGGAAATAAAAAAAAATTTTTTTTCTTTGTTACAATATTTATGGCATGACTAAGTATACTGTTCTTTTTAAATATATACTTGTAATACATAAAAACTGAGCTATTTTTGAAATGGATCTAAATAGATTCGCAAAAAGATAAATAAAACATTATTTAAAGTTATTTTTTTAGGCAAAACTCATACTCTTAACGCTTGTAATCAAATTAAAGAGAATTTTGAAGTGGTCTAGTACGATAAGGGTAACTAAAACCAAGCTTACATATAATGTTTGGTTCCCTTACTTTAAACGAGAAAACTTTTCAATATTAATTATGATCAAACAGTTTACCGATAAAACGTTCATCATTCATGATTAGCCTATTGCAGTCCACTGCTGGACATAGGCCTCTCCCAATGTGCGCCACAACATCCGATTCTCTGCCTTCCGCATCCAGTCTTTTCCAGCAGCCTTTCTGAGGTCGTCTGACCATGGGGCTGGTGGGCGTCCTACGCTACGTTTACCAAGACGCGGTCTCCACTCAATGACCTTCTTGCTCCATCTACCGTCGGTCCTGCGGCAGATATGACCAGCCCATTGCCACTTCAGCGAGCTTATTCTACGAGCTATGTCGGTTACCCCAGTTCTCTGGCGGATATACTCATTCCTGAGTTTATCCTTCAGAGATACCCCGAGCATAGCCCGCTCCATAGCTCGCTGAGCGACTTTAAATTTGTGGACTAGCCCCACCGTGAGTGTCCACGTTTCGGCACCGTAGGTCATTACCGGTAGGACGCACTGGTCAAAGACTTTGGTCTTCAGACATTGCGGTATAGGCGAGCTGAAGACCCGACGCAGTTTGCCAAATGCAGCCCAACCCAGCTGAATCCTCCTTTCGGCCTCCTTCTCGAAGTTTCGTCTACCTACCTGGATAGTTTGGCCTAGGTAGACGTATTTGTTTACGACTTCGAGAACTGACCCTTCGACGCTTATCGGTCCGGGCACGACATGTTCATTGAACATGACTTTGGTCTTGTCCAAGTTCATGCCCAAACCGACACGCCGGGAGGACTCGTCCAGGCTGCGCAGCATTCCGCTTAACTGTTCCAGCGACTCTGCCATTACAACGATATCGTCGGCAAACCGAAGATGTGAGATGTACTCACCATTCACGTTAATACCCTGTCCAGTCCAATCCAGGGTCTTGAAGACGTCCTCTAGAGCGTTGGTGAAGAGTTTGGGAGATATGACATCTCCCTGTCTTACACCTCGATTCAGCTCGATAGAGTTCGTCACCTGGTCCTGTATCTGGACAGCCATCGTGGCGGTGTCATACAAGCATCTCAACACCTCGATATAACGCCAGTCAATCCGACATCGCTGCAATGCATCCAAAACTGCCCAAGTTTCGATGGAGTCGAAGGCTTTTTCATAATCCACGAATGCCATACACAGCGGCTGGTTGTACTCTTCGGTCTTCTGTACAATCTGCCGAACAGTATGGATGTGGTCCACCGTACTAAAGCCTTTTCGAAACCCGGCCTGCTCCGGAGGCTGGAATTCGTCGAGTTTTACAGCGAGACGATTCGTGACGACCCTCGAGAACAACTTGTAGATATGGCTCAGGAGTGAGATGGGTCTGTAATTCTTCAGTAAGGTTTTATCACCTTTTTTGAAGAACAGCACCACCGCACTCCTGCCCCAAGCCTGTGGTGTTATGCCCCGGTGTATGACGGAATTAAAAAGGCTTGCTAATTCCTTTAGGATAGGAGTCCCGCCGGCTTTTAGAAGCTCTGTAGTAATTCCGTCATCACCGGGTGCCTTGTTGTTCTGGAGTTGCCCGAGAGCCGCACTAATCTCGCTTTCAGTGACATCGGGAATGTCCTCACTATAGTGACGCGTTAGCGGGGCTCTGTGGTCACCATCGCTGTGTCTCGTCGGCTTGGTCATCCGTGTGGAATAAAGGAGCCCATAAAAAGATTCTATCTCTGCGAGAATCTCAGGCTTAGAGGTGACGACACGTCCATCCGCAGTTTTCAGCTTCGTCAGATGGGGCCTTCCAAGCTGCTGAGCGAACACTTTCGACCCTTTGTTGCGGTCGATCGCGTCCTCGATTGCTCGAGTATTCGATCGACGAAGGTCGCGCCGCATCAGCTTTCTAATACGCTGGTTTAGGCTTTTCCATTCTGACGAAGACAGCTGATCGGATGGAGTTTCTCGCCTTTGCCTCATCAGCTCGAGTGTCTCAGCAGAGAGCTTGGACTCCTTTTTCTGCGATCTCGGGAACAGCCTTTGAGACACTTTCCTCAGCGTGTTGACCACAGTGTCGATTTTTTCGTCCACATTGCCTGTGGTTTCCAGCAGATCGAATCGATTTTTAAGTTCCGTTTGGAACTTTTCGGTTTCGGCTATTTGGAGTGGCGTAGGTCGGAGAATAGACCTTATCTTCCGGGTCCTTTCGGCTTTGAAGTTAATGTTTAGAGAGCCTCGAAGAAGTCGGTGATCACTTCCAGTATTGAACCTGTTGATCACAGAGACATCTCTAAATATATGCTTACTATCCGTAATGATAAAATCTATCTCGTTCCTTGTCACAGAATCGGGGCTTCGCCAAGTCCACCTCCTGTGGAGACTCTTCTTGAAGAAAGAATTCATCAAGAAAAGCCCTTCAGACTCCAGGAAGTTGACCAGCATCTGCCCCCTGTGATTCCGGCACCCCAAGCCATATGGACCGATTTTCGTTTCGCCGCGTTCTTGTACTCCCACTTTGGCATTGAAGTCCCCCATAACAACGGTGTAGTGAGCCTTGGCGGTACCATGTATTGCTTTTGCAATATCTTCGTACATCGCCTCGGCTATCTCGTCAGAGTATGTCGAGGTCGGCGCATACACCTGTATTACCTTCAGGGTGTACCTGTTGGTAAGTTTCAGTACAAGGTACGCTACCCTGGTCGACACACTACTGATCTCCACAACGCTGCTAACGAGGTCCTTGCGAACGAGGAAACCGACACCCCCCTGGGAGAGCTGGTCACCTTCCCGAAAGTAAAGTAAGTTGCCTGACTCTAGGGTTATCGTGTCCTCCCCCTCTCGCCGGACTTCAGATAGCCCCAGAATATGCCAGTTCAAGCAACCCAGCTCTACCTCGAGTTCGGTGAGGTGTTGGTCCAGCCGAAGACTGCGTCCATTATAAGTGGCCACAAGTAGTTGTTTTTGGCAGCCTGCCGTAACCCGGAGATTCTTAGCACCCCCTGTCCCACCGTTACCACGACCGCTGCCTTGGCCGGGAATAGTGGGACCACCGGGAACTGGGGGCCGTTGCATTGGTGCTATTTTCATTTGGGAGGTTTATGCCCATAGTCCCCACGCTGGGCAAACGGGTTGGAGACCGCAGGGGTAAACCTATTTTTAGATAGGGACGCTGCTGCCCGCCCCTACCAAGAACATTTAGGGTGACCCATATTTTATGAATGGTTATACCGCCATTCTTCGGTGTAGTGCTGAGTAAGCTTGTCAGCCATATGTTTTTCTTTCGCTCCCGACTGACTGAGAGAAATGATAAAACGTTAAAAGCCTTTTTTGTTCTATATTAGGAAGATTAAATATCCATCGCCACTTATTATAATCAACGAGTAGCATGTTTGTGTCCGTACGATATAAAAAAAAATGATAATGATATTATGTATTAATATTATTTAATCCACAAATATCAACTACACAATTTATAAATGAAGTATTGATTTATAACTTCATGTCCTTTTAGGTAGATGCAGGGAGCGGCTGTTACGCCAGGGCTCGCGTCTCAAATAGATTAGGCGACGGAACCTATTCATATTAACCGGGCACAATGTTGGTCAGTTATCGATATTGATCACAAATATATTCCTAAGAGAATTCAGCGAAATAATTAGTGTGGAAATCATTCTGGATTCAGAAGCGGGGAGGTCGATCACTGGACCACCGAGACGATTACAAAGTAAAATAAAACAATATACAAGATCCTTAAAAGATAAAGAAAAACTTGAGAGGTGTCAAGGGACACCTGGATGGAACGAAGTTCCTCTCGATTAATTAGTGAAGGAATTGTAATAAAATTTTAGAACTAAAAAAACATATATAAAATATGAAAACATGGAAAATAAAACTTCAAAAAGAGTTCCGATACCGTTATTCGATCCCGAGCCCCCTGTATGAGAGCAAGGTATCCCAGCCACTAGACCATTTAGGTAGTTATTCATTCATTCCTAATAAGCCGATACTTGAAAGTGCAGTTTGGCATGGAAAAAGTGTCGTGACAATTTTTTCCGTCTAGCCCCCTTTCACAACGCGCGATAAGGAACTTCGTTCCAATAATATAACACATGTGTATAACTGTCTGGTTTCAATTGTAACAGGAACGTGATCCCATGGATCAGATAAAAGTTACCTGCAGCTCTACTACTCGCTGTACCGCCGGTGAACGAGCTGCTGACTGAAACCAAGGGTGAGATGATTTACAAGCTACGTGTAGAGAGTGAGACTTGAACAAATTATAGACTCTGTTCGTATCACGGCGCTGTACAGAGTCGTTAGAAGCAAATTACAGTTGTTTATTTAATGATGAACATTTTTCTTCAAGGTTTACGGGGAAATAAAGTGAGTTACATTGTTTTTTGTTGCTTATAATATGCTTAAATTACGATGAAATTTGGATATGGGATACAATAGTTTCTAATGATTAGTACGGAGATCATCCTTTAATAACTTGAAAAGGGGATAATGTTTTGAGGCGTGTAAGAATCGTGCCTTATGGCACTCTGTACTCTCTGCCTACCCTGCAGGGGATTTGGCATGAAGTTATGTATCGAGATCAGTTCATTTTGTAAATAAGTGCTAATAAAAGTAAAGTGACACTCGGGGAGTGCCAGATATGGCCCCCGTACAAGGCTTTTGTGCGTTCTCCTGTGACGTCACAGCGCCGTTAGAACGTAACGACGCGTAACTATTTAACTTTAATGATCACATCTTTTTTATCGTGTTTAATGAGATCAAACGAGAGAGCACCTCCCCCTTCGAGGGGGAAACCTTTGTTCTGATTGTAATGGAGTAAAAAAAAGAAAAAAAAAACTAGTACTAAAAAAGAAACCTTTGAACAAGAGACCCGTACACCAATAATTCCACAGAAAAAACGGAGAAAATAACATCATGTTTGTTGTATGGCACTTCCAGTTTATTTGATTGTTGTTTTGTATTTTTTTTTTCGTTTTCGTGTCTCGCGTACGTAAGCTTAAAAAGACATTTCATGTTATATGATTTCAATTTGACATGATTGCAAATTACACGGTTTGTTGCTGATGATGAACAGACACAGCAGCCTGCTGGCGATAATAACATAACAGCCACACTCCGCGAATAATAACTTAATAATGTTTATAGCTTGCCAGCTTATAAACTATAGCATGTATTATAAAACCTTATTATAAATATAAATGAATATAATTCTTGTCTCGGTGTGACTTAATTTTCTCGGCGGTAGAGCACACGGCTTCTGATCCAGAGGTCGCGGGTTCGAATCCTGACACTGGCTCACACCAATGAGTTTTCGAAATTGTTTTCGGAAGTTATGTGTGATAAATATCAATGACTGAAACTTTATGCCCAGTATGGCGATAGGTTCGCCACCTATTCCGTTTGGGACGTAAACATAACGGCGAGACGAGGCTTAACTTCGGGCTTCGACTTTTTTCGAGCTTCGGGTAACAAAGGCGTGAAGTTATGTTATATTAAATGTTGTACAATCTATACAAATGTTTCCAAGATTATTTCATTGGCATGTTTGTAATCGATAAACCCTGGAAGATATAAACCGATTTGATTTTCAAAAGTTAGCCGCTTCATTGAGAAATAATATAGGCTTTGTTTGTTTTTTTTTTCTACAAATCGGAATTCCGTATTACAAAATAATAAAAAAAACCTTGGAAATTATGACGATGAAAATTAATATTGGGGAAAAACAAGGTTTTTTGAGATATATGGAGATTACAAAGTATGTAGGCTTCCAAAAATATACGACGAAATTACATACAAATATTTTTATTCACCATAAACAAGTTTAGTAAAAGTGAACATCACTTGGAACAAAGTGTGTTAAATGTGAAGGAAATGATGGTTGGAACTTAGGATATATCGACTCTCAGTTTCTTTGAACTCGTGTCAATGTACTATTGATACAGACGAATAACAAACTTACAGTTTGTTTGAGGAAGTCGTTTGATGAGGGACAGACAGAGAGGGCGATGGGAGAGGGGTATGGGTAGTGGGAGAGGGGCGTGGGTAGTGGGAGAGGTGTATAACGATACTTTATGTCACTTAACTTTGCAAACATATATATAGAGTTTGTAACGTAATAGTTTGATATATGTCACTTAGTACAGACAAATTGACACATAATAAATCGTGACGACATTTGTTAGAGAGATTTTATACGTCGTCCCAAATTCTTTGCGGAGTCAGAGAAAAAAGATCGCCATAAGATACTATTATTATACACCTCACTCGCATCTTTGATTTTCATAACCCTTTTTATACACGCGCGTCGACAAAAGTAGGACCCGTAGGAAAAGTAGGAGTAGAATAATATTAAAACATCTGGGTCAGTGAATACGAAGAGGAACGTGAAAAAATTACCTAAAATATAAACCAAACAAACATTATTTCCACAGATAATAAGTTCGTAAATAATGAAAAGCGAAATGGTTGTTTGTGTTGTAAATGGGTGACGTCGTTTTTGACAAGGATATTATTCGTCGCGTATACAAATTGAATTGATTTTGTTGTTAAATATATATACAACCTACACACTTGTCCAGATAATAATATGTCTGTGTGATACGGGTTTTGTTACTAAATTTTATTTTTTTATCCTGTGGTTGTTTATTTTTTACAAATGATTAATATTTTATTCAAGTACTAGTTGACCGAGCGAACTTTGTTCCGCATCAAAAGTAATAAAGAAGTGAATTTTGGATTTACCTATCACATTTTCTTTTCTATATCAAGAATTATTTTAGATAAAAAACACCTCATACCTATATAAAATATAAAAATTGAGCTTTATTTAATTGAGATATAAATATATAGTTTCATTAAAAGATTGGCAAAATATTACTAAAAGTTATTATTTTTATTACAATTCTAAATCTCAACGCTTGTAATCAATTTAAAGAGATCTTCTAAGTAGTATTCTTATAAGTAAGAGAAAAAAATGAAAACAATTTACAAAAAAATGTTCGGTTTCCTTTTATTATTAGTTACAAGAAAACTCTTCTATATTAATTATGATAAAACAGTTTACCGATAAAATGTTAAAAGCCTTTTTTGTTCTATAATAAGATGATCTATATTAAATATCTCTTGCAAATAATTATAATCAATGACTAGGACGTTTGTGTCCGTACGATAAATAAATAAAAATAATAATATGGACCATTACAAGAGTTGAATATATCAATCAATCATTTTTTTTGTCATCCTATCCTATCTCATCTGCGGAATTATTTGATCTAATTCCTGTTTTGTATATCTTGGATCATAACTTAAGTTTTTACTTTCATTATAATTACTAATCTCCACTACTCTATCCGAAGCAATATAAAATAAAAATATAAAACTTGTGTGGTTTTATGAAACCACCGTAAAAGTGAAACTTTTTTTCACATTATAGACATTTAACTAAAAATTTTCGAAATATTATTTTTTTCGAAAATCGAATGTAAGTCACTGTTCACGTATTTTAGTTACCATAAAATATTTCCTCCAGTAAATATGATATTTTGATTTATTATGAAAACAACATATATAAAGAGCACTATCTTATCGCTAATAAATTGACGAACATAACTGTGTCACATATATGTAGTTCCGGTGGTCAAGTGGTCGAGCACACGGCTTCCGAATCGCATAGGTCGCGTGTTCGAATCCTGGCACACTTTTTGGAATTGGAAACTTAAGTAAAGTAAGAAAGGCGTCAGTCTGCTTCCTCCACTAATTCGTTAGTTACAAGTCAGTGGCAGTTTTGCAAAGAGAGAGAAAACTAGTTTAATTTGAAATCGAACCGGACGTCACCGGCTTTCAGGGGATTGTGCGATAAGGGCGATTTTAATTTAGTTGCCATCTTGTATTTGTTAATAGGGTTTAATAAATGTTTTTTATTTTACGTGGTCACGACAATAATTCCTAGATGGCGCTACTAGGTTGCTACTATTGATGATTCTGCCGTAATATCGTATTATATCGATAGATGTCGCCCGAATCGACAAGTATTCCAGCTACGGCACTAGGGTTAACGCGACACCTATTAAACGTTAACAACATTACAACAAAGGATCTTTACAAAACAAAACGATATTTTTTCCTCCAGTAAATATGATATTTTGATTTATTATGAAAATGTGACAAATACATATATAAAGAGCACTATCTTATCGCTAATAAATTGACGAACATAACTGTGTCACATATATGTAGTTCACTTTTTTTGAATTGGAAACTTAAAAGCCTCCGTCGTTTACAATACATACGAATTTATTATATTCCCTTTTATCGTGTCATTTGTTATATTAATAATATAATTTTTTTTTTCTCCGCCTGCAATACGTACGTACGTATATGTATGTATGTAAAAAGCAAACAAACAAACAAACCCGATCCTAGAAAATGTGTCGAAATTGGTAAAGAGGACGGTAATTAGACAATCATTCATACGGGCCTCGTGGTGCATCGGTAAACCGCACTACCGATAACACGAGGTCGGGGCGGGTTCGATCCCACCCGAGTGCAAACAAACAAATATATTTATTGTGTTGTTTGTACGTGTAAATAAACGATAATAGACGTGAAAGGCGCTCTGACGAGCGCCTTTCACTTTATCCCTACTCCGCGGCCGACCGTCACGCGACATGCAACACGCAGACGAAAAAGTTTGAGACGATGTAATAAAAGTTTCACTTTAAAATAACTTCACGCCTTTTTCTATCGGTGTAATGTAAGCTCGCAATCGATACTGCGACTTCGAGGAGAGTTCGACCACTGGACTAGCGAGACAATTGCTAAGTAAATAACATTCTAAGAGATACTGAAATATAATAGTATATATAAGTATAATAAATGTGTATTGCTGTATCTGTCCGGTTTCAATTACATATAACAGGAACGTGATCCCAGGGGTCAGATAAATGTTACCTGCAGCTCTACTGCTGGCTGTACTGCCGGTGAACGAGCTGCTGATTGAAACCAAGGGTGAGATGATTTACAAGCTACGACTAGAGAGTGAGACTTGAACAAATTATAGACTCTGTTCGTATCATCACGGCGCTGTACAGAGTCGGTAGAAAGAAATTACAGTTGTTTATATAATGATGAACATTATTCTTCAAGCATTACCGCGAGATAAAGTGAGTTTTGTGTTGTTTATAAAATTATCCTTACTGTTAATATCAAGACTCTGCTTTACTAATGTTTAATCACGATGAAATTTAATATGGGCAAATAATAATTTCTAATAATTAGCACGGATTCTTTGATGAAATAATAAGGCGAGTTTATCAACTATTTTTCTGCAAGTTTAAAATTAATATAAAAGCTAGATTGTACGTGACTGGATTTAAGCTATATATAGCCTGAATGGTTCATACGTGGATTATGTGTACGACATTTTATTGCAGGAGAGCTTTAGTCAACAGCTAATTCTCAGTGAACGACTATAAAGATATATGTACAGATAACACGCGAGAATAGAAAATGCTCTTTCAAACTGGGACAAGCAGCTCTTACTCTGAACATTACAGAAGTTCATTAAATTAGATTAACAGTGGTAGAGCCAAGCAGTTCGCTGCATGAATGGGCCGGCTCGACCGGTGAAATACCACGACCTCTCAGAAGATCGACGTAAAGTGGCTCATGCCGCGTTTCGTTCGGTGAGAGAGATACCCGGAGGCCCACCCCCCTTTCCCCATCCTTTCCTTTCCCCTATCCCTTAAAGGTCGGCAACGCAACAGTAACACTATATGTGTTGCTGGTGTCCATGGGCGGCGTTGGTTGCTTACCATTTCAATATCTCAATATTATTTATAAATGCGCGAAATTCTGGTGAGTTAAGAAAAAAATTATTACAAAAAACAAGCAGACTACCATCAAATTCATAATTAGTTACGACATGTCACAAAGAGTTTCAGTAGTACCATCACACTAATAAAAACGAAGTGTCACTCGGGGAGCGCCAGCTATGGCCACCGTTCAAGGTTTTATCCTGTGACGTCACTGCGCCGTTAGAACGTAACGACGCGTAACTATTTAAGTTTAATGATCACATCTTTTTTATCGTGTCCAATGAGATCTGGCTAAAGGGCGTCTCCCCCCGAAGGGACCTTCGTTCTGATTGTAATGCTACAGTACAATAGAGGAAACCTTTGAACAAGATCATGACCCGTGCACGAATAGTTGTGCAGAAAAAACGGCAAAATAACATTAAGTTTGTTGTACGGGATTTCCAGTTTATTTAATTGTTGTTTTTTGTATTTTTGAACAGAATTTTCGACAATAGATACGAGATTAAAAGCCTGTGTGGTGTCTTAGTAATTGGTTTTCGTTTTCGTTGCGTATCAAGCCTAAAAAGACCTTGCGCTTTATATGATTTCGATTTGACATGATTGCAAATTACACCGTTTGTTGCTGATGATGAACAGACACAGCAGCCTGTTAAAGATGATAACATAACAGCCACACTCCGTGAATAATAACTTAATAATGTTTATAGTTTCCAAGTTTATAAACAAAGCATGAATTATAAAACCTTATCATGAATATATATATGAATATACATTGTAAATATTGATATTCCAAATATATTTCGAATACTAATTGAATGGCTAAATTATGCCCCAACTGTGTGTAAGGAATTTTCATAGAACCTAATATTTCATTCAGCGAATCAAGGCATTAGTGCTGTCTTCGCCTTCGGATAATATGAGCGTGGGCTTACTGTTTAATATTCTAGGCTGGTATTCTTAAATATCGCTATAAACTATCGCCCCATCTGAAGACATTAAATCTATCAGCACTCAAATTACATGTGTGGAATCGACAAGATTACTAAAAAATGCTTTATATCCCAGTGCTATGGAAATTAGGAATAAATTTGCATTCAAAACAGAAATATTCAGGCAAATATTTGGATATTGTTTTAACTATAAAGGCTTGGATGAAAATAAGCAAACCTTTCTGGATTAGCATATAGAATCTGGATTATATTATGTAATACCAGTCATGCTGGTGATATATTACCTTTATTTGGGATCTTTTAAAATTTCCACACGCCTTGGAACCTGCTGGTTTAAAACTTTAAATTAAATATGAAAACAATCGTAATAAATAATCTTAATAGCTCTGATCAATCCTAAAAACCTAAGTCAATTTATAGTTACTTATAATTCTGTTACAAGGAAACTGTGCTTATTTAGTACACATATACAACCTGATATAAAGTATTGGTATTGGCTATCTCTTTAACTTATTTAAAACTAGCAGACCGCGCGAACTACGAACCGCTATATTGTATGTAGCTTCCCGCCTCACGGTGTTACTCGCGTACAAACAAAATGTCGATGATGACAATGATTACACATAGCCTATGTTACTCAGTGATAATGAAGCTTTCTAAAGAAAAAAGAATTATTAAAATCGGTCCAGTACTTTTTGAGTTTATTCGTTACATACAAAAATACAAATCTTTCCTCTTTATAATATTAGTGTAGATTGACAAGACAACATACGGTAAAACAATTCAAGCCAAGACCCTACAAAAGGTTTCGGGACTAGTTTTTCACCAAACAGTATAGTATAATTTAATACTTGCCCTTTCAAGTAAAGAGTTTAACATAATTAATTAATTTGATGGCAAAATTTAATTAAAGCAGTTGAATATATATATAGCTTAATTATAGATAATGTATAAACATCTCTGTGTTCTGAAGCTCGAGCACTCCAGTTCTCAATGAAGGAGTCGTGGGATGGAATCCAGACTCACACTAATGACTCCTCGCACGTTTTTGCGGATGTTATATGAGACAACTATCAATGACTGGCAACATTGTGCCCGGTATTCACTTGGGATATAAAAATTGGGGAGTAACTTAATAAGTGCCCGCTGTCTATACTTTCGGTTAGAAAGTACAAAATAATATGTTAAGTGTTCCACTGGATATTTTGTATATTAACCTCAATAGAGAATCGGGTCAGTGTTTACAAAACAAATAAGATTGTTTGCTAGTAAACAACATTACTATCGATAAGAGTTGAAATAAATGGCAAAAGACAGTGAAGGAGTAATTTGTCTTATCGATGAGCTGGTCAAGTCTTTTCTTGTCTGATTTCAACATAAATAATTTCAGGTTCCAATCTTTTCAAAACTTGTGTAATTTATTAATGTTTTCTACCCGAAGTTTTAGGCAGCCGCTACCGATCCTTGAATCGCCGTATTTTTACGTCCCAAATGGAATAGCTGGCGGAATCTATTGTCACACACTATATTCATTACTTACCAAAAGATTTCCAGAACTCATCAGTGTGCCCAGAATCCATCCCACGACTTTTCAATTTAGAAGCGGGGTGCTCGACTACTGGACCACCGAAACGACTTTTGACGTGACAACGTCTTAAATTAGGTTGCGGCTGGGAGTCACTTATGAAAAAGTGTAACGCTCGGTAACGTTACGATGAGTCACCGAACGAGAGAGAGGCCCGCCGAATGCCTTGCGTCTCTCTCCCACTCAACTATGATCGGTCTGCCGCGCGCGCAGCACTAGAGAATTAGGCGCATTGAATCGGCGCATGCTTGTGTCTCTGTCTTTGTCTTTCTCGAACGTTCTTGGCGTTGGAAAAACAAGAAAGCGTCATAATACAAGTTCACACGTGTGGTTAAAGTATCGTCAGCTGTGTCTGTAGTGAAAATGTGGAGTGCTTAGATTCGTCATTTACAACAACTACAACAATAAAGGTAAATAATTGTACACTGATATTTCATTATCGTAAACTATGATTGATTGATTAATTGTTAGATTGACACAAAAGTTGAGAAACTGAGTTTATAGGTTATGTCATACTATTGATAAATGTTGATAGTGTTAAGTAAATTATTAGTTTAAAATTAATTAATTAATTAATTATTATTTTACAAATTTTCATTAATTTCAAATTTATTTAGCAAAAATTTGAACCTTCGATCTGAATAAATGTTTTGATTTTCGAATTGATTCTTTAAAATTACAAATATTAAGAAAAAGTGGCAGATATAAAAAAACTTGATTTAAACTGTGTTGAGCAAGAATTTTAACATCTAATTTAAGTAAATGTTTTAATTTTCAACTTCATCATTTACAATTACAAATTTTAATTAATTTCAAATTTATTTAGCAAAAATTTGAACCTTCGATCTGAATAAGTGTTTTGATTTTCAAATTGATTCTTTAAAATTAAAAATTCATCCATTCAATTTCAAATGTTCAACAGGAATCACCACTCTCAAAACAATGGAAACGGACGAGCAAATGCCTTCAACTTAATTATATTCATATCAATAAATATTCTACCGAGAAAAAGACGTTGTCACGTAAAATCTTCGCCCGTAAAACCGACTTTACAGGCAACCAGATTTTTTTTAATAAGTATTATACCAAAGTGGATACGAATTATTAACCGTTGTATAGTTACGTAACACAAACGTTGGTTCGGGAAGGATGCTTTTGCTACATCTATTGTTTCGAAATGCCAGATGATAAATTAATTTCTTTTCTTGGACTCCATTAAGTAACTATTTATCTACTGCTTGTCTTATACTGTATAGCAATAAAAAAAAAACAAAGTAATCAAGACCACTAGATCCTACCCTGTGGTCCATCGTTACTGGTAGAGCCATTCAGAGCCTCGAGTCAAATTTGAAACGCACTGTATCGACTCTATTTGTATACGTTAATGGCCAAGTCAGTGTGATATTCTATTAATAGAGGCTTTTAAGTTTCTATTAGTTTGTTTTTCTTATATCAAATATGTCACGTTTTATATTTAAACCTATCATTAGCTGTTGTACTGTGTGGCGCCGGCTTAGAATACCGCCACCCCATCTCTTCCCGTGGGTGTCGTAAAAGGCGACTAAGGGAAAAGCTAGAAGAATAGGTAGCAGCATTCTCTCTCAACAATATACAGCCTACTGCGATCGCCAACCCGCCTTCTCTCTCTCACTAAAAATTTAACTTCATAATTTGCTATACATATACAACTTCACGACAAGTCCCTTGCGGGGTAGGCAGAGAGAACAGAGTACCATAAAGCAGGACTCTCACTCGGTTCTTTGACTTCAATGACTGTGTTGACATCACCTTTCACATCATTGACCAATAAGGAACAGAAATAGTATCTAAAGACTAGGTTTGCAATTTGTCTTCATTGTTAACGGTTGTGAAGAGAATTGCGATCCGCTATTTGAAGTCATTTCAATTGAATTTCAATATCACAGTTCAGAGCTGTCGAGCTACACACAATGCATCTTACTCGTGTTTGCTTGTGCGGTGAAATGTCGCAATCACTTACAAATTCGAAGTAATTTGACTCATGCCACATTTAGTTCTGTGAGTGAGGTATGCGGAGGCTTATGTCCCTCCCCCGTCTCCTTCTCATCCCTATTCCATATTATTGGGGGGCAATATTCCTCTCCAATGAAATAATAACATCTCTAAAATGATTATAATAATATATAAAATAACCTTCGGTCGGTCCGCTGATGCTATTAATTACCTTTTACGCGAAAAGTAAATTTTCTTCAATCAACTCGGCTCGTAACAAAAATTCCGATAGTGGAGGAAATATTTCTCGAACCATTTAAATTTAATTAATATGGAACATTAAAACAGATGAGCTCCTCGGGGCTCTTCGGAGCTGCTCGGGGCTGCTCGGAGCTGCTCGGGGCTCTGCGGGGCTTCTAATTCAATGATAGTTATCTATTAAATTAATAGTAATTCCAATTAGCCGTTGAATCGAGCCCCTCATCTGTTTAAGTGGGCACTTACCGCGAACATTTATTAATTGTTAAAATATAATTTATTGAACGAATGCACACAAATTCGAACAAGCATTATGGTGAAAATCATTTTGAACAGATGGCGTGAATTTTGTCCCAATTAACTATAGTATTAATATAGAGAGGAAAGATTTTATCTTGCTTTTGTTTGTTAGCATTGAATGACCCACGAAACTACTTGATGGATTTGAATAATTTTTTCACAGTTGGGAAGCTTATCTGCGCTAAACCAAGGCTATTAAATAAGCGAGCCATACTAAAACTCCAAGCTACTCAAATCCGCGGTCCAATTCCAATTATGATATGCGCTATCATGAGTAGAGTCGGGCAGTAAATTTAAGTGCCAAATGCTTTTTTCAAGTTTATACACATCTTCAAAAATGACCTCAATATTGCTTATCAGCAGTAAAATAAAAGCAGATGAAGCACCGCTTTTGATAGTATAGGAAAATAAGCATCTACAAAAATAATACTCCTAAAATACATACATAGCTTCACACCAAGTACAAGAAATGTCTCCTAAAACGAGTCCTATGTGAAATATTGAAAGGATGAAGATACATTAAATATAAAGAGGTTCTCGTTTACTTCCGGCCATGAAAAAATAAACTCTAGTTTAGCGAAGGAACGCTGCCTTCATAAATCCAATAGGTAATGTTGCACAGCCTCTAGGATATTGGGCAATTTCCTTTCTTTCACTCTATAGACACAAACATTCTCACAATCTTACCTAAACTGTGTATATGTTATTTTCGTAGCTAACTGACGAAATGTGCCTTTAACTCAGTCTTGTTCGTAAACGGACTTCAGCTGTTACTGAAGTATGTTGCTATGTGTAAGATATTTTTTTAACGAGACATCATCGTAAGCCTTTTTAGTGAATCAAAAAGACTTTAATTAAAAATATTCCGTAATATTATTTCATAATGCCGGCTGCTGAATAAAGATGGTTTATTACTTGTGACTGATATAATATATTGCGTCTGTGTATTTTTCTAAATAAAACAAATATAACATAAACATAACTTCACGCCATTGTTACCCGAAGGCGTAGGCTGCGGCTGTTAAGCCTCGTCTCGCCATTATTTTTATGTCCCAAATAGAATAGGTGGCGAACCTATTGCCATACCGGGCACAAAGTTATCAGTCATCGATATTTATAATACTTAACTTCCGAAAACATTTTCGAATAGTCATTGGTGTGAGCCAGTGTCAGGATTCGAACCCGGACCTCTGGATCAGAAGCCGCGTGCCCGACCACTGGACCACCGAGATATTTTAAAAACAAATATATATTTAAAATAAAGAAAATATCGGAAGATGTGGACTTGGCAACATTTTACATGAAACATATTTTTAGTCCTATCTATATTTACTTATAATATGTTATCTAATATTTCACCATAAATAATATATACACAAAATAATCGTAGGATTGTCAAAATCGTTCATGTAATATTTTTTTAAATTACTTGGGACATGATCTACAATCGATACCGAAACTAAATTATAGTCTGTTTTTTGTTTGTCTGTATGTTTGTTACAAATAAAATCTAGAAGTACTGCATGCTTTTATGTCCAATTTTGCATAAATATTGCCAAAAGGTCCGGAGATCACATAGGCTAAATATTATCACGTTATCACTAACGGGGGGTGAGCAATACGGTGCAATATTTTTGTATGCAATACATCAATTAATACATCATCATCATCATCATCATCAGTCTATTATAGTCCACTGCTGGACATAGGCCTCTCCCAATTAATTAATTAATACAGAAAGAGAAAAAATCTTAATAATTAATACCTTTTGGTTTTGCTTTCAGTTGCTCTAATAAAGATCTCTGATATTTTCCCTCCAACATCTTAACGTTACAGATATTTGTAATAACGTCATATTTAATCAAAGAACATTGTTCAATAAAAACACTGTATATATGTTGGCATCGCAATATTCAGAACGGAATCACGGATCAATTCATCTGTTCCCAGCGGGTTGTTGGTGTGTGTGATATATATCAACCGTGGACTGACGGCACGAGTGATATATTTATACTAAGTTATGATCAGTCGTATCATATCTCAGTTCTAATAGACAAGTATACATTGATAGTGATAGTTCAACTCATTATTTATATGTTGCCATATTTCTTTCGAAAATAACGAGAGCCGGAATTATCATAACAGGATACTGTGTTCTGTTTTGTTTTTATACTAACCGACATTACAAGAAGGATAGTTAAAATATTGTGAGCAGTGTGGCAGATGTTCATGGGTGACGCTTTAATTTGATCACTAAGAGAATCCCTAAAGTAACGCTTTGATCGCTACCTGTTCGCTATTTACGATTAATGAATATATTTTTTCAGTAATCACGTCCTAAGGGAGGCTCCTAATTACTGATTAATAACATAAAGATTCTCCCTTTTAAGTTATTTTATTATTAAGAATTTGTTAAGACACCAAATTTTATTTTAATTATTATTAATCAGTACTCTAATATCTCGTGGAAAAGTCCATCAACTTCAAACAATATTAAGGATAAGTTTTTTTTTTATCGGATACTAAGTAGCCAATTTTAGATTTATACCTTGTTATAAAAATTGCTATAAATATAACTGATGCTACCTAAAAACTTCCTAAAATGAGATGTGAACAGGAGGATGAAAGGTACTGACAGAAAGGAATTTGAGGGATTTGTATCGACTCATTTAATAAAATATATTTCTGTTCAAAAATAATAAGATATCCTTATTTATTAACAATGTTGTCACGTTAATTCAGCTTAACGCTTTAAAAAACTGCATTGGAGTGACATCTGTCGAATCAATGGGATATTACGACAGAATTATCAGTAGAAGCCATCTAGTGGCGACATCTATTGACATTCTCTGTAACTACGATAAAGCCGTGCGTACGTCCTCGTCAATTAATATTAGTCAAATTAGAACTAATTAAATTCCTTCATTAAATAAAGCATAAATTAAATCTATAAATAATATATAAACTTGTAAATTAGGAATCCCACTATAAGGGATAATTGTAAAAGCTAGTGACTCACTCCCACTCCAGAATCGGAATGACGGAAATGACAGAACAAATCGTTAGATTGAACATATAATATAACTTTCTTCTCTCTGACGCCGTCGCCTTGCGAACAACACCTTCCAATCACGCTACCGACGGTATAGAAATAGACCAGACAGCCTGATCTCTGACATCAACTGCTACTTCAACCCCCTACGGGTGAGTTGCCCTTGTTAAATTATTGTAGCTAGCTTAGTGTTAAAAAAAAAAAGATAGAAGTTGTGACTGTTCTCGGTTCCGAGCGTGCGACAAAGCGTGGGGCCAAAGGTCGCTAACGGATCGAGCGAACAGCATGTAAACCTAGTGCCTTGTGGCATTTCAGATACTGCACAAACAGCGTAACGGTTCACTATAGACACTTTACGGGAATTGCCCCTCAGGACCACCGACGGGGTGAGCGCTCCGACAGACACAACTGCCAGCAGCCTTCTACGCGGGAGGACCATACCGGAGCTGACCGGACTCCAGCGAACCAACTGCCAGCAGCCTTCTACGCGGGAGGACCATACCGGAGCTGACCGGACTCCAGCGAACTAGGGCAATACGTCCCTGCAAGACTACTTCCAGCTTTAAGGCCAGTGACCCTCGCTACTACCGACTTAGTGGGAGGAAGCAGACTGACCCCTTTTTTTTACTTACCGACCTACCACCCTGAGACTATCTACTATCTTTCGCCGGCCCTCTACTCTTCCTATATACTTCTTTTCTTATGTAACTATCCGCTGACTTCTTAATATTTTCTTGCTACCTTATACTATTTTTTCATCTATGTTATCTTAATACTATTATCTAATATATATACTATCTGTTATTGAAGGACTAGACTATTATTGCTATCTACCTCTAACGTTACAACACTACAAGCTAAAATCCATCCATATAGTTACAGCAGTTCTACGCATCGATTCATAAAGCTATACATAAACGTAACTACCCTCCAACGTAACAATGTCTTGTTACAAGCCTACATCCTCTCTTTATACGAATTCGCGAACTAACTTTGTATCACAATACGTATCTAATATTATTTTACGTTATATTGATATTTATTTATTGGTCTTCTTCATACCGTAGTACCTCAGCATGTGTACTTTTGCTTTTATTTAGGTTAGAAACTCCTTTTCAATCTCTACCGCAGTTATGTGTGACATATCGATCGGCTAGACTACTCCTAGTCTAGCTTAGCCTACACTCAAATAAACTAATTTATGACCTGATAAAATGCCTCACTGACACGCCATCGCCATCAATTCATATGTAGTAAAGAGAGACGAAATAATGCTACCTATATCTGCTTGAACTAAAAGCGTAACGATTAATTTAAAAAAAATAACACCATAGGTAATCTTATTTTCACGTGTATATTTATGAATATATAAAATACTAAAGCACAAAATATGTTTTAGTTAGCGCTGATGGTAAGCGTTCAGTCAGGTGGGAGAGCGCAACTGGCATTACGTGCGAAATTGAAAATATCGTTACATAAGGGGGAAGGCTTTATCTTTATCATGAACCTCAGTAATTTTTCACATTACGTACTTAGCTTATGTTCAGTAAACAAAATAAGTGTGTGGAGATTTTTATTTATTTATTCAAAGTATGTATTATATGTATGGCTGATATTTAGATAAACTACATTTTACTTTGTTCCCAAGAGTCATAGCCAGATGTTAACACCCAGTGACCCGGGTATAAATACAGAAGGAATTACTTACCGGTATTTCTACTCCACTGAGCATACCATTACTGCCCCGGTATTGCCCTCAGTATTACTTGGGCATGTAAAAAAGGGTTATATTGAAATAAAAATGATTGATGTTTATATAACGACGTGTGTTTGTCTGTGTGTGTATGTGTGTAGTTACCTCTCCAGACTTTCGTTATGAACGGTCTGTGATAAATTACACATCGCCGCGCTGAACTAGATTTATCAAGGGAGTCGACATAACTCGACATATTAGCAATTTTTTTGTATGTTATTAGGGTAAGTGTAATAAATAATACAGCCTCGATACAAGTACTTAACTAACTTCTAGACAGAAAGAATATAACGCCGTAATAATGATACTATTCTTAGATATCTCAGTCGCTTCTCTTATCATTGCTCGTCTATTTTTAATGCTTCCAACTTCACCTTCCGATAGGATACAGACAATTTGGTAACAGAAAGAGTGTCGTGAAGTTTGTCGATTTCTACATTCTTTCTTTTCTTTTGTTCTTTATATCTGCTTTATAAGCTTGCATCTGCTTTTCTTTCCAAATTCCTTAAGAAAGTACAAGAAACTAAATGTAACTTTTGTTATTCTCCGGCCCTTAAAAACATGGCAATATTTTATCTAATGTTTTATTCATCACAAACAGGTATTTTATATTAAATGAAGTGTATAGAGTAGCAATTCATTGCAAGTTGTTACTTATTATTTGTAACAGAACTGTTGACTTAATAAATATAATAGGGAATGGCTGCATGACTTTAGACTCTTAACATAAAAAAAGTATATAAGCTGAGGAAATATTGCAAATGCTTTTAGACCTAAACAGCTTTCTGAGAATGTAATAACTTTTAATATTACAAAGATGAAGATAAAGAGGGTAAAAAAGAATCTTTACCCGCGTCGTAACGAGCACATCAAATATGTTTTAGTTAACTTCATGTTCTTTATATATTGTGAATTTGTTTGATAACTGTCGTAAATTATAAATATAACTTATAACTCTTGTATAATGTTAATTGTGATATAAATTCTTATCTATAAAAACCATGAAGACGCCTGAATAAGCTTGTACGTAAAGTATTTTAGACAAATAAGTACCTGTATTATTAAATTTCGCGGTTTATAATTTTATGTGTCATGAGGGTAATTGATTTTATTGCGTGATAAGATTTGATCAATTTTGCGCAGTTGTATTTCGGTCGTTCGTTAATGGTATTTGTTAAGTAGATTTTGCTTTTTATAACCAACTAGCAGACCGCGCGAACTTCGTACCGCCATATTTTATAAATTTTCCATTAAAAAGATCATTGCCAGGTCCGCCAGATCCCTTGCGGGGTAGGTAGAGACTACAAAGCGCCATAAGGCACGATTTTTACACACCTTACTGTCTTAGCTGTTGATATTAGCGACTAACAACCTAGATATGATGAAAATAATAGCAGTTAAAATAATAAGCAGGTAGCTGCATGAATGGGCCGGCTCAACTGGTGAAATAATACCACTTCTCAGAAGATCGACGTAAAGTGGCTCATGCCGCGTTTCGTTCAGTGAGAGAGGTACCCGGAGGTCCACCTCCCTTGGGGAAGGGAAGTGGACCGTTGCGTTACCGACCTTTAAGGGAGAAGAACATGGATCCTTCTCCCTTAAAGGTCGGTAGCGTGTTACCGGTGTCCATGGGCGGCGCAGGTTGCGTACCATCAGGTGACACGCTTACTCCTTTGCCCTCCTATCACATAAAAAAAATATATTATCAACTTCAATCCATAGCAATACCAGGGACTTTGTCAGAAGTTTTTTGTCAATCTTTAGTTTTTTTTTAATACTACTTGAACATTATTTTTTTTAATTGGTCATTGTCGTCGATTTAAAAGTTGAAATATTGTAAAGAATTATAGATAATATTATAATATCTGCGTGAAGAACTAACTGTAAGCTAACTCTAGCTTTGACCCATGACTTTGGTTACTTCAGTATGAAAATATTTTTAAATATTTTAATATTCGCGTACATAAATATAATGAACGGAAAATAACGCGACACATTTAGGCAGAATTTGAAGCCGGAGGCGAAGATTATCTTGTTCTGATGAATTTCATTATTTGTTTTGTGAAACGCTTTGCGTCTCTTATATAATTTCTTGTTGGTTTGTAATTATTTGTGTTGACCAAACAATTCGACAGTCAAGAGCCATGAGTACTGGTACTATATAAAATGTTATTATTTGTATTCATTTCCTCTTTCCCTTAATTATATTTATTTTTTAAAATTGATGCAATATTTTCTCGCTAACAATAACTAATAATACTTTTGTATAGCATCGTGATATTAAAAAAGTAAATAAAAATTACCCTTCATAAAAATCGATTGAGAATCGTATTATATTGTGCCCAGTTCTTTCTGCCTACACTATGAAAATGTTGCCTTGAAGTAGCATTTAGTTAACCTTGATAAATCGTAAATTACCTGACAATATACAGTCATACAGTCCTTTACGAGGTAGGCAGAGGGAACAGAACGCGATAATGCACGATTTTTACACAAATCACTCGCTTTTTAGAGTTTCATATCTCTTGTAACGCTCGTCGGTTTTGGAGGCCTCTTACTGCAAATTCCGTCCGTTCAATTTAGTCACGGAAAAGGTCTGGTTGCCATCTTGGACTCCTATATCCTTCCGCTTTTGTACTGTCAACTTAGTCAATCTTGCATCATACATATTTATAATATATAGAAAAACACCCAGACGCCTTACAAATATTCATGCTTGTTATAAATATTTGTACTCGGGTGGGGATAGAACCCACTAACCACGATTCTGTAGTCGGTAGTTTTATCAATGTACCACGAGGTTCGTTAATCAATGTATATGCGTCAGTGTGCATCAAAATACAATAGAATTCAGTCCACATCGAGAGGCCAGCTGTTACTACTTATATAAAGGATATCCGGTGTCATGGCCGCTCGGATGTCACACTGTTACCTACAAACTGTAGACAGCTTGTTATAGATTTGAGGTTATAGGCGGTATGAGGGATGACCCGATGTAACTCTTTGTGAAGAATTGTGATTATTTATTACCCGACTGTGACAGAAGAGTTATTGTGCGTATTATGTGGTATTTCCGTAGACTAAGCAACTTGATTTTATTTTTATAGCCATTGTTAGATTCGACTTAATTAAGATTATTTTTAAGGGATATAGTAAGCGAATAACATCGCCTATGGACTGAATGGACATCTGTTTTATAAAAAGCGTTACAGTTGCGTTACCAGCTTTAAAAATGGGATACCTCTCTCCGGAACAAAATGCCGCGTTAGCCACTTTACGAGTACATCGATATCGTGAGAGGACGCAGTATTTTACCGGTTGCGAAATTCCATTCATGCACCAAACTATGCGGTTTGAGTGTTAAAATGCAATATATCATTTGCCGGGATTAATAGAGGAATTAAGTTCAGGGGGAACTTCAAGTCCTTAAAACAGTACATAACATCACTACATAGTATAAAACAAAGTCGCTTTCTCTGTCCCTATGTCCCTCTGTATGCTTAAATCTTTGAAACTACGCAACGGATTTTGATGCGGTTTTTTTTTAATAGTTAGAGGGTGTCAACGGGGTGGTTTTGATCTATAATTCATGTATAGTGTAGAAATAAAAAGTGATAATTTTCAAGATTTAAAACTTTAATCGAAAACGCTGCCTGATCCCTAAGTGATAAATGAAAACAATGTACTACATTATTATACACATTTAAAAGGTCTATAAAAATGTCCGCCAGGGCATATGTCTATGTCTTAGGGATAACCCACAATGACCATTATTATTTTTACTTTTTACGAGAAATAATAGCTTATTTACGAAGCAATTTTAAACATTACAGCATTAATTTTCATCCAATTAAGTGTCTTAAGTAGATTGTGCTTTTAATATAGATCAATATAGCCATTTACAGCATGTAATTTAAACTAATATTTACGAAGATATTACAGTATTAACATAGCGGTACATAGCAGTTGCGTTTGCGCGCCAAAACGCGTGCCGATAAATAGCACAAATTGAACTTTTTAAGATCCAAATATTACTAATTTATTTCCTTTGAAGCGGAACGAAGTTCGCCGGGTCAACTAGTAAGTAATAAAGAAATAAATAAAAAAGAAGAAAACTATTTAATTAAACGGTTTTATTTAAACGGTTTTATTTAGCTCACCCCGTTTGTTTTATTTATTCTTGGGTCAAATTTAGTAATTCAAATTTCACCCTCTTCCTGTCAACCGATTAATCTGAAATTTTGTATACACTTTGGATTTTGGTGACAATACAATTATGTTTATTCATTATCTTTATAAATTCAAGATGGCCGCCGCTACAAAATGGCGGATAATTTATGTTTTATTAATCCCATCAATATGGGTATCAAATGAAAGGGCTCAACAAGCAGAATACAATTTACTATAAAAAATTGAAATCCAAGATGGCGGCCGCTACAAAATGGCGAATAACGTAGGTTTTATCAATCCCATCAATATGGGTATCAAATGAAAGGGCTCAACAAGCAGAATACAATATACTATAAAAAATTGAAATCCAAGATGGCGGCCTCTACAAAATGGCGGATAACTTAGGTTTTATCAATCCCCTCAACATGGGTATCAAATGAAAGGTTTCAACAAGTAGAATACAATTTACTATGCAAAATTGAAATCTAAGATGGCCGCCGCTACCAACTGGCTGATAATAATTTTTTATCAATCCCACCAATATGGGTATGGGTGCACTATACAACCTCAATATTTAAGATGGGTGCAGCCACTTAATGGCGTATAATAAGATTTAAATTTAGAAATTGAAACTGTAATTTAGGTATCTGATTAATCCAGCCTGAATCCACCACCCAAGTCAAGATTTTGTATCGTGTTGAGGACTGTGTGGCGTTAGGGTGGCTAAAAATGATACGTCGTTAGCGGTACACCACCCAAGTTAAGGTGAAAGGTTAAAACGCGCCGAGAACTGTAAGACATTAGGGTGGATAAAAATGATATGTCGTTAGCGTTTTCCCCTCAAGACTCAGGCGCATCTTGTTGTACATAGCCTTGCCCCTTTATTGGACCTCTGGGGGGTCGCAGGGACTACGTATAGAGAAGTTGGACTGCAATAAACTAACGGGCAAGAAACCTTGCAATAATGAAGCACTAAATGAATTAAATAGAATGCGAAATAAAAACTAAAAACTAGAAAATAAAAATAGGTAAAAAAACTTTTTAAGTTAAACGGTTTTATGTTAAACATACATTGCAATGTTTAAGATAAATGTACTAAAAATCAAAAAATAATAAAATAGATACAGTCGTGGGAATTATAAGCATATGCATAGACTAGACTAAAATAAAACCGTGGGGCACGTCGATTGTTGATTAAAATGTTTGTTTTGTAATGTTACACTTTAATTAGGCAGTTGTTCAACCGACAACGATGGACGTGTGATAAGTAGGGCTAGAAAGTGGAAACAAGCTAGCAAGCTCGATTATAAGCGAGTTTTAGGGTTTCATAGTGGTGAGCGAGTAGTACTTTTATCATATGTTTTGTCGATTAAAGACAAACTACGAGCAGTGAAACGATTCCTCGCCAGCCAGCAGTGTGAATGTCCAACGATAAACTAGTTGAAACATCTCTTTTAATTACATGGAGTGTATAACTATTGGAATTTCCATGAGCAAGAAAATAGTAAGTAATTTCCTCACCGTCTGCGGGCCAACTGCCTAACGACGAATTAAACGATTCTTCTATCGCACATTGTCGATAATTTGTAGACAATTGACGTGCCCCACGGTTTTATTTTAGTCTAGTCTATGCATATGCTTATAATTCCCACGACTGTATCTATTTTATTATTTTTTGATTTTTAGTACATTTATCTTAAACATTGCAATGTATGTTTAACATAAAACCGTTTAACTTAAAAAGTTTTTTTACCTATTTTTATTTTATCACTCAAACCACAATCTTCAAAAAATACACAGAAAATAATAATGTCCAACAGTTAAAATACAGCAGTTAATTAAAATTTTGAATACTTTCATATTACACTGAAACTTTCGTAAAAATAAAAATTGCATTATGTTATGTGTAATAATAAACGAGGTTCTATTATTAACAACCACGATTGATGTTCACCGCCAGTACAAGGAAAAGCCTATTTATAAGTTATCTCAACAACTGAAACGTGTGAGGAACTTCCTGTTTTCCCGTTTGCTGTAACCGAGGGAGTGTACGTGGAGTGGAGAGATAACGAAGATGAGATATGTACTAAGAATATGGTTACGTAAAAACTTTATATATTCAACAACAATAATAAATATGGCTTCACACCGAATCGAATACGGGGTAAGCAGAGATAACTGTGTGCATAAAGACAGCTAATACACTTTGCTCGATTATTTGATTATCATAACTTCTAAAAACAAACAACTTTTTGGTTTTTAAGGCAAATTTGAACTTTTATTATTGATGAGAAGGAATTAAATGTTTGTTTGATGAATGAAATAATATTATAATTGCACTAGAAAAGTGTTCAGTCATCGATAAAATTGGCGTATCGCTGTATTCAAACTTATTACCTTAGAATAACAAGATATCTACTCAACCTATAGACCAACAAGATATTATGTTCATATTAATTAGTTAATATGAACATAATATGGTAATGATAAATTACTCATAATTAATTTAAGCATGATTATATTCAGTTTATCTTTAGCTTCTGTGAGTAGATGAGAGAGCACTCTTGCTAAAGAATGGCTTGTCATTCACTACGCCGAGTGATGACGTCACCGTGTCTTGCTTCGTGCGTGATGTTCGTGCACACACTAAAAGTATCATTAGCTAATTGGTTGGCACTGATACAACTTGCAAGCTGAACGCTGAACAGAACGCTGTACACCCGTATATACGGAAATATGCACATGAGTGAACTTTGCTGTTAGTGCACACTTTTTCGCTTAGTCCGTTTGTTGTTTAAAAAATATTTTCGCTACGAAAATTATTTTTCGGACAAATAGTTTGATTGTTAAACTAAATAGCGCCGACCATGGACACTTGCAACATAGATTGTGATATCGTTGAGATGCTGGCCTTTAACGGAGAGGGATAAGAAGAATGGGGAAGTATACATTCGAACACCTCTCTTACCGAATGAAACTCGGCATGAGACACTTTTCTTCCATATTCTGAGAGGCCGTGGAATGACGTCGATCGAGTCGGCTCTATTGCGGCGCAAACTTCATGCCTCTACCACTTAACTTATATAGATAACAGTTCTTCTCTAATGTCATCAATATACTGACTAAAGTGAAGGCGTCGCAATGACTGACTATTATGTACCACCACCCCTCTCCCTCTCCTGCTCCGTCGCGGTGAACATAGTCCCTCTATCGTTATTTTGTTTTGTTTCATTGAATCTGACAAACGATCAGTTCGCGTGATCCGCCACAGATCCTCGGAGAGTGAGAGTGACTGAGTGAAGTCAATACAATATATATTTTATGTATTTGTAACATTGTTATTCTGCGTGATTGTTAAATTCTAAGTTTAATCTATTACTTAGTTATAAATAGTGAAAGCTTGCTATATCATTTTATATATTGTTTGTTGTCTATACGTATATAAGTTGACAGTATCACTAATTTGAAACAGGAATTTAGACATTCTAGGTTATTTGCCTACTAGACTATAGCAGGCAAGGCATTTAAAGACGACGTTGTGATGTGAAAAATTTAGGACATTTACTATGTTTGTTATACGTCTGCTAACGAAATCTCATTCGATTGCGCCGTAAATATCCATCTTTATATCTTTCTTACATTAGTCCCTTAGCTCCAATTTATTTGCACGAAACCCTGGTTATTGTAACAGGACGCCCCTGACTCCGAAGGCGAAGGCAGCTGCAATTATGTCTCGACAAGTCAGATTACTATTCTAGTCCCAAATGTATTTAACAGCTGGTAACCCTTTGCCATAAATTGGGCATATTTGCTGGTATTCGAAGTAAGGACATCTGAATTAGAAGTAGGAGTGCTCATCGACTTTTTACTTACTCGATATGACCCAGATACGATCGAAAATAAAATTCGAAATGTCATTGGTGTGAGCCAGGATTCAAACCCGCGACTTTTTGATTCAGAAGTGGTGTGCTCGAGCAGTACCACAGTACTTTTAATACGTTTGCGTTCAGACATATATATTGTATACAAAATTTAATACGCACAAATATATATCACGTAGTTTATCTTTTATTTAGCCTCGGTGGTCCAGTGGTCGACCACTGGACCACCGAGGCTACTGGAGGTACTGTGGAACATAAATCCCCTAAATTGTGGTCGCGAGCTTTCAGCCGTGAGCGGAGTGCACCACGAGCACCGGCCGCAGCAAATAGTGTAGCGTAGCGTATAGATATAGCAGCCTTACCAATACATGGCTGATTAATATTTCATGCGTTAGTTTTATTGCAAAGACCAGCTGCTTTTTTATTATTAATGGTGCACCAACATAAAAAACCAACACAAAAAAAATTGTGTGGTTTTATGAAACCACCGTAAAAGTGAAACTTTTAAAATTGAGTCTTGGGTTATTGATTTTTAAATCTACTTTTTAAATATACATAAACAAAATATTTTTTCAATAATTATTTTTCAATAATTTAGTTAGTAAGTTTTTTAAATTGATGATTCTGATAAAATGATTAACATTTATATTTTTTTAGAGTGCAACAGTGTAAAACAGTTACTTCACAGCAATTTTTTTAAAAGTTTGCTTTGGCTTCGTTTTCGAACCGGACGTCACCGGCTTTCAGGGGATTGTGCGATAAGGGCTATTTTAATTTACTTGCCATCTAGTATTTGTTAATAGGGTTTCATAAATGTTTTTTATTTTACGTGGTCACGACAACAATTCCTAGATGGCGCTATTAGGTTGCTACTATTGATGATTCTGCCGTAATATCGTATTACATCGATAGATGTCGCCCGAATCGACAAGTATTCCAGCTACGGCACTAGGGATAACGCGACACCTATTAAACGTTAACAACATTACAACAAAGGATCTTTACAAAACAAAACGATATTTTTTCCTCCAGTAAATATGATATTTCGATTTATTATGAAAATGTGACAAATACATATATAAAGAGCACTATCTTATATCTTTAAACGAGCAATTCTTGTATATATATATATAATGTTTTTTCTCTGGGAAATGGGAACTTACGAACCAATAAATAGAAATACCTGTAAATAGAATTTGTTTTTATTTAACATAAATCACATCACCATATATATGCTAGGTAAATATTATTAGGTACAATACCTGTAAATAGAAAAACGACGATTAAAGTATTTATATTATGGAGGTTCTCAATTCCCTTACATTTTATTACACACTCCCTAGTTCTACCATGTTCTTTGTTTAATGTTCTAGATAGTACGGCCCTACAACACCATCTATCGAATTATGACTAAAGCAGTTACTAGTAGAGTTTTCAATCAATCATTATTGTTGTGCAAATGTCAATAGATGGCATTGCAAAACAACATATTAAAGAAAACATCTTAACGTTTTCTTTACATATATATATAAAATTGGAATCTCGGAATCGGCTCCAACGATTTTCATGAAATTTCTATTCCAGCAGATGGCGTTGTTAACTAACACGAAGTCAATGTGTGTTTGCTTTGCTTTTATTACAGTTTATCACTGCAAAAAATTAAGTATATGTTTCTAATATAATATGTTAGTACATAGTATATATTAGTATATATTTATTATTCTGTCGGTAAGATCGAAAAATATTATTGATATTTCATTATTTTATTAGTATGTAATTCGTACTTAAATATAATTTTCAAATAGTATGTAATTCGTACTTAAATATAATTTTCAAAAAACACAATTTATAAATAATATAATTTTTTTTTTCTCCGCCTGCAATACGTACGTACGTATATGTATGTATGTAAAAAACAAACAAACAAACAAACCCGATCCTAGAAAATGTGTCGAAATTGGTAAAGAGGACGGTAATTATACGATTATACATACGGCCCTCGTGGTGCATCGGTAAACCGCACTAGCGATAACACAAGGTCGGGGCGGGTTCGATCCCTCGTCTGGGGGTTGTTTTTCTACATGTTTTTAAAGTGAAACTTTATTACATCGTCTCAAACTTTTTCGTCTGCGTGTTGCATGTCGCGTGACGGTGACGTGAAGGCGCTCGTCAGAGCGCCTTTCACGTCTATTATCGTTTATTTATATTAATTAATTACCCAAATATACACTTTATTTTTGTAAATAAATACCGTAAAAACATGTAGAAAAACACCCCCAGACGAGGGATCGAACCCGCCCCGACCTTGTGTTATCGCTAGTGCGGTTTACCGATGCACCACGAGGGCCGTATGTATAATCGTATAATTACCGTCCTCTTTACCAATTTCGACACATTTTCTAGGATCGGGTTTGTTTGTTTTTTACATACATACATATACGTACGTACGTATTGCAGGCGGAGAAAAAAAAATTATATTATTTATAAATTGTGTTTTTTGAAAATTATATTTAAGTACGAATTACATACTATTTGAAAATTATATTTAAGTACGAATTACATACTAATAAAATAATGAAATATCAATAATATTTTTCGATCTTACCGACAGAATAATAAATATATACTAATATATACTATGTACTAACATATTATATTAGAAACATATACTTAATTTTTTGCAGTGATAAACTGTAATAAAAGCAAAGCAAACACACATTGACTTCGTGTTAGTTAACAACGCCATCTGCTGGAATAGAAATTTCATGAAAATCGTTGGAGCCGATTCCGAGATTCCAATTTTATATATATATGTAAAGAAAACGTTAAGATGTTTTCTTTAATATGTTGTTTTGCAATGCCATCTATTGACATTTGCACAACAATAATGATTGATTGAAAACTCTACTAGTAACTGCTTTAGTCATAATTCGATAGATGGTGTTGTAGGGCCGTACTATCTAGAACATTAAACAAAGAACATGGTAGAACTAGGGAGTGTGTAATAAAATGTAAGGGAATTGAGAACCTCCATAATATAAATACTTTAATCGTCGTTTTTCTATTTACAGGTATTGTACCTAATAATATTTACCTAGCATATATATGGTGATGTGATTTATGTTAAATAAAAACAAATTCTATTTACAGAGCAACACGTGGTATTTCTATTTATTGGTTCGTAAGTTCCCATTTCCCAGAGAAAAAACATTATAAAACGACTACTTATTAAATGGTACAGATGTTTCCTTTTTACCAAATGAATTAAAAGTAAATAAAACAGAATTTGAGTGGATAAGAGATAAAAAAATAGCATTCGAAAATTCATTAAAATCACATAACTATAATAAACAAAGATTTGATAAGAATAGGACACACTTTGATTTCAACGCAGGAGATTTGGTTTATATAGAAAATGGTAACAAACTGAATAGACGCAAATTAGATGAACTAAAAGTTGGTCCATTTAAAATTATAAAAAAAATATCTAATTCAGTTTATAAAATTGATACAGGCCATAAAAAATCTGAATCAAATCTTTTCCATATCACTAAACTTATACCATTTCTTGAACAATAAACTTGAATACTATCATTAGAGTCATAAAACATTGGAAAATAGTGAAGATTTGAATTTATTTACTAGAACATACTTTGTTATTAAGTTACTAATGTATGTATTAATTAGTATACATATAGCTAATTGTAAAATAAAAAACCTTTGTTATAGACTCTTTGTATTTTAGCGTTATTGTTAAATTACTGAGTTATTAAATGTGTAATTTTTGTAAAAATTCATTGTTTTTAGAAAAAAATAATAAGAAAAAACATTATAAAATAAATAACTATTGTTATTGAACTCTTTGTACTTTAACTTTGTTGTTAAATTACTTAAGAGTTATTCAATGTGTAGTTTTAGTGAAATTTTTGTAAGTTTTTTTTTTTTTGTGGGGAGGGAGATGTAAAGAAAACGATAAGATGTTTTCTTTAATATGTTGTTCTGCAATGCCATCTATTGACATTTGCACAACAATAATGATTGATTGAAAACTCTACTAGTAACTGCTTTAGTCATAATTCGATAGATGGTGTTGTAGGGCCGTACTATCTAGAACATTAAACAAAGAACATGGTAGAACTAGGGAGTGTGTAATAAAATGTAAGGGAATTGAGAACCTCCATAATATAAATACTTTAATCGTCGTTTTTCTATTTACAGGTATTGTACCTAATAATATTTACCTAGCATATATATGGTGATGTGATTTATGTTAAATAAAAACAAATTCTATTTACAGAGCAACACGTGGTATTTCTATTTATTGGTTCGTAAGTTCCCATTTCCCAGAGAAAAAACATTATATATATATATATACAAGAATTGCTCGTTTAAAGATATAAGATAAGATAGTGCTCTTTATATATGTATTTGTCACATTTTCATAATAAATCGAAATATCATATTTACTGGAGGAAAAAATATCGTTTTGTTTTGTAAAGATCCTTTGTTGTAATGTTGTTAACGTTTAATAGGTGTCGCGTTATCCCTAGTGCCGTAGCTGGAATACTTGTCGATTCGGGCGACATCTATCGATATAATACGATATTACGGCAGAATCATCAATAGTAGCAACCTAGTAGCGCCATCTAGGAATTGTTGTCGTGACCACGTAAAATAAAAAACATTTATGAAACCCTATTAACAAATACTAGATGGCAAGTAAATTAAAATAGCCCTTATCGCACAATCCCCTGAAAGCCGGTGACGTCCGGTTCGAAAACGAAGCCAAAGCAAACTTTTAAAAAAATTGCTGTGAAGTAACTGTTTTACACTGTTGCACTCTAAAAAAATATAAATGTTAATCATTTTATCAGAATCATCAATTTAAAAAACTTACTAACTAAATTATTGAAAAATAATTATTGAAAAAATATTTTGTTTATGTATATTTAAAAAGTAGATTTAAAAATCAATAACCCAAGACTCAATTTTAAAAGTTTCACTTTTACGGTGGTTTCATAAAACCACACAATTTTTTACGGTATTTATTTACAAAAATAAAGTGTATATTTGGGTAATTAATTAATATAAATAAACGATAATAGACGTGAAAGGCGCTCTGACGAGCGCCTTCACGTCACCGTCACGCGACATGCAACACGCAGACGAAAAAGTTTGAGACGATGTAATAAAAGTTTCACTTTAAAAATATACATACCTACAGCCGAATTGAGAACCTCCTCCTTTTTTCGAAGTCGGTTAAAAAGAACAGAGAATATACGATTGTAAATGTTTATGGAATGGAATTGAGATGTTTTTTTTTTATGGGATAGGAGGGCAAATGAGCAGGCGTGTCACCTCATAGTAAGCAACCAACGCCGCCTATGGACACCAGCAACAAATATAGTGTTACTGTTGCGTTGCCGACCTTTAAGGGACAGGGGATAGGAAAGGATGGGGAAGGGGGGTGGGCCTCCGGGTACCTCTCTCACCGAACGAAACGCGGCATGAGCCACTTTACGTCCGTCTTCTGAGAGGTCGTGGTTTTCACCGGTCGAGCCGGCCCATTCATGCAGTGAACTGCTTGGCTCTACCACTGGATAGCGTAGGGTTGGGGGTGGGAGGTCACTTTAGATGTTGGTGAGATAGAGGAAAACATAGTCAACAGTAAACAACAAAAGAGAGAGAGATAACCACAAACGATGTGAACCGAAAGTTGTTAGCGTTGAACAAAAGTTACTTTGTCGTGGAACAATTAATGCCAAATATTCGAGAGTAATTTAGTCGCAAAGGTCTCGGTTAACCGGCGCGTGTTTGCTAAGGATACATTTCATCCAACTGCGCCGGAAATAGGGTTGTTTGGATAAAGTATTTAAATATTGGGTACGAAATAAAATAATAATCATTATGAAGTGCGTAAACTAACTGGTTTAACATCGTAGACACCGCCATGATACGGTCATTGTTGTCGATTTAAAAAAAAACCTGGTCACCACATGTTCTTACCAGTATGGCTAACTCACAGTGAGTGTTTTTTTTATAATTTAAATGATGTCGATTTGGCACCTTGGTATTACTCTTATCAAAATAAATTCACTAAATTTTAAAAGAGATCCACGATATTAAAAACATAAATATAGATGGGCCACTCTATGTGGTATGCAGACGTGTAACAAACCCGCAAAGTCTTTATATTTTAGCAAAAGACGCTAAGATCGAGGTGCGTAGGCATATCTTGCGCTTCGTCCATTTATATGAAGTTGCAATATTGTAATGGCAGAGTCGCTGGAACAGTTAAGCGGAATGCTGCGCAGCCTGGACGAGTCCTCCCGGCGTGTCGGTTTGGGCATGAACTTGGACAAGACCAAAGTCATGTTCAATGAACATGTCGTACCCGGACCGATAAGCGTCGAAGGGTCGGTTCTCGAAGTCGTTAACAAATACGTCTACCTAGGCCAAAACATCCAGTTAGGTAGACGAAACTTCGAGAAGGAGGCCGAAACGAGGATTCAGCTTGGTTGGGCTGCATTCGGCAAACTACGTCGAGTCTTCAGCTCGCCGCTTGTCGAGTAGTCTGGCTGCTACACCTTTTATGTGATATTTTTTCAGTAGCGTTGATAATACTATTCTGTAAATTTTCAATGGTTTTGAAAAGAGTATTGGCACATGAGTTTCTTGCCCGATTCTTCTCATGAAAGCCCCTACACTCGGAATCGGGCCGCTCGTGGCGATTGCTTCCGTGTTTTTTTGTTCCACGGAGGCACTTGCTTCAAGCGCTCGTGGCTTAGCTTTTTAAATATTATTTTAATTTTAAACATTTTTGTACATTGACTATTTTTAAGTGTCTGTGAGGACCTATGAAAATAAAACCACTTTGACTTTGACTTTGACTTTGACTTTGCCTATACCGCAATGTCTGAAGACCAAAGTCTTTGACCAGTGCGTCTTACCGGTGATGACCTACGGTGCCGAAACGTGGACACTCACGGTGGGGCTAGTCCACAAATTTAAAGTCGCTCAGCGAGCTATGGAGCGGGCTATGCTCGGGGTATCTCTGAAGGATAAACTCAGGAATGAGTATATCCGCCAGAGAACTGGAGTAACCGACATAGCTCGTAGAATAAGCTCGCTGAAGTGGCAATGGGCTGGTCACATCTGCCGAAGGAAGGTCATAGAGTGGAGACCGCGTCTTGGCAAACGTAGCGTAGGACGCCCACCAGCCCGATGGTCAGACGACCTCAGAAAGGCTGCTGGAAAAGACTGGATGCGGAAGGCAGAGAATCGGATGTTGTGGCGCACATTGGGAGAGGCCTATGTCCAGCAGTGGACTGCAATAGGCTGATGATGATGATGATGATGATGATGATGAAAGTAAATAAATAATTAAATATTTTATTTATTAAATAAATAATTTATTACATTTATTATTTTTATTAAATAAATAACTAATAAAAAAAAATAAGTAAATAATTATGGATAATATTATAATATCTGCGTGAAGAACTAACTGTTAACTATCTCTAGCTTTGACCCATGACTTTGGTTACTTAAGTATGAAAATATTTTTAAATATTTTAATATTCGCATTGCATATTACATAGATATAATGAACGGAATATAACGCGACACATTTAGGTAAACAAATTATCTGTCTGCTTGTGACTACGGCCAGTGCAACCAGGCCGAAACGTCAAGCTAATAATAAAAGTAAGTATTTTTTTAACTAAACGTGACGCGTAAACATGTAACATCTGTGACAGATGTTACATGTTCACATCACCTATTAATTATTACAAAATAAAAATATATATATCCCAAAAGACGATTAAATACTACAAACTCATTAGAACAAAAAGCTATGAGCGGCGCTCATGACCGAGTCGGGCGGGACTCCCGATGATATGGCCGCGGAATATTTGCCTAAGAAACAAATACTTACATTTTGTATTTTGCGATATCTTTTGAATTAAATGTCCGAATTGAATCATTCAAAAAGTTCTAGAAAGGTATTGAATCTATCTTTATATTGAAGTAATTTATTTTGAATAGAGTTAATACCAAGGTACAAAATAAAGAACTTTTAAAACGACCTCATTATAATTATTTTTAAAAATTCAAAATCACTTATTGTGCGATAACTACAATAGTTAGACATATAGCGTCGCGGACTTTTTTGACGGCAATTATTATTAAATATATATTAAATATATTATATTTTCGGCAATTATCTGTGAAAATATAGTACATTGTTTTGTTCTATAATCAATAGTTTTTGCAGCGTTCGCGATGTAAGATTTTTTTTCGGGTCTTTTTCTTACACCTTGGGTTACATTATTGGACTTATAGTAAGGATCCCTAATTTATTTGAAAGTATAATATAGCTTAAAGCCTTCCTCGACAAATGGACTATACACCAGTGAAAGAATTTTTGAAATCGGACCGGTGGTTTCTGAGATTAGCGCGTTTAAACAAACAAACAAACTCTTCCGCTTTATAATATAAGTATAGAACTATAGATAGGTAGGAGGAAGGCCGCCGCGAGGTTTTAGTGGGTAACCCAAGGATCGGATTGCAGCGTACTGTTGCACGGTAGGACCAGAGAACATCTTTAAATATTCTTTCTTACTCTAAGAAAAAATCTCAAATCGGACCAGTAGTTCCTAAGAGTAAGGAGTTATTCAATACTTTCAAAACATTTTACTCATTTCACAACTGGACATATATTTCTTGGCACTCGCTGCGGTCGAAATAGCTTGATTTAGGAAGTATTCAATGTAATTGTGAAATAAGTTACGTTTTTTTTTTATGGGATAGGAGAGCAAACGAGCAGGCGTGTCACCTGATGGTAAGAAACCAACGCCGCCCATGGACACCAGCAACACATATAGTGTTACTGTTGCGTTGCCGACCCTAAGGGATAGGGGAAAGGAAAGGATGGGGAAAGGGGGTGGGCCTCCGGGTACCTCTCTCACCGAACGAAACGCGACATGAGCCACTTTACGTTGGTCTTCTGAGAGGTCGTGGTATTTCACCGGTCGAGCCGGCCCATTCATGCAGAGAACTGCTTGGCTCTACCACTAAAGAAACGTTATTTTTATTAATTTCTACAATTTTAAATGTTTTTTTGTGCGTCATTGTGATATTTCTACATATTTCAGTTACCTATCAAATTTGAATAATGCCTGATAACCTAAAAGTTCTTTTTAACAAGTAAGCGTTACATATATTATATTCATTTCATATTACAACATCCACTTCGCGTATACAATACAGTAATTACAAAGTTTAATGTCAACCGCGCTGTGAATAATTACTTCCAATGTTTTCCATTACTCTGTACAATAATGTTGGTAAATGGATACAGGCGTGCCGCTAATGTCGTAAACCAGTTCCGCCCTCGAACGAATGCTCGCCCTTCCACGTCACGTTAACTCTTTTCAGAGACATATTTATCAGTTTAAATATCTGGATCAAGACCAAACCACCCATAAATCAATCTAAAAACGTCCAAAAGAAATTCATACAGTATTTACGATGGTTCAGAGAAGACAAGCAGAAATTTTGTTACATATAATTGTATTAAAAATGTATGTTTATGTTCCGTTACTATTTTCTCTGAATTTCTCTATATGCTTTATTGTAACTTCACGTCTTGCATTCCCAAAGGTGTAGGCAGTAGATGTTATATAGACCTCAACTCGCTAAATACTTACAATTTATTTACAGAGTTATAGATTATAAAAAATGATAAAAACAAAAGAATTATTAAAAGGCATCGAAAAATTCTTCCGCATCGTTGTCAACGGGTAATGTGCCCAGAAGACTGGCAGCATTGCCACGTTGAATGGCAATACTTATTCTCTGTACAATGAACAAGCCAGCCTTCTGGTCATGTGTAGCCTCTACCAGCCGCTTAGCGAGATCTTTATACAATTTGTGTGCACTTGGCTCCCATAGACCAAGTGTTTCGACTCCAAAAGGCTCACATAAACACTCGCTAAATAGAATAGGTGAGAAAACCTATTGCTATACATTACAATGTTTTCTTCTTCTGTAATTTAGTCTTCGATCTTCATCTCACTTAGCTTCCAAAAAGTCATTGTTTTGACCCAGGATTCGATTCTGAGGAATGTTAATTCAAAAACAGGGTGCTTGAACTTCAAATCATTAAAACCAAAGTTTCTTACTTTCTTTAAAAGAGCACACCCTGAGCTACGAACAAGAGATTCAACTCCACCTTTCGTCAAACATTGAGAAAAGATATCATCTTCTGCTCAACTATTTGGACATTGAGTTAATCATATACATATTACATTTTTTTTTTTTTTTTTTTTTTTATTTATTTATTTGAATGTACATACTACTATCATTACAGGATACCTAATGCAATAGCGTATGCCAATATTACAGATGAGTACAGTAACAGGCTCTTCTGAATTCGTTCAGTGTACAATTAAATATGTCAGTACGTTCCGACATTACATTGAGCGTCCGCAGCGCACGCGTCAGGGGCGCGCGCTGTAGGAGGTTAGTGCGCGCGCCTGGTATCGCCAGCAGCGCCGGCCTCCGCCGCCGCGCCGCGTATGCATCCGGCACACGCAACTGGATCAGCTCTAAAACCCTCGGGTTATGTATTTTTCCTCGAAACACTTTAAATAAGTAAGTGGCGACAGCTACGTCCCTCCTCACCTCAATTTTAAAATATCCCACCATGCCCAATACAAAGAGAGTCGGATACAACAGCGGGTAACCCGGATAAACACCATATATTTTGAGGTATAAAAACCTAATAAACTAGTTCTGTATACGCTCGATCATCAATTTGTACTTGAGTTCATGCGGTGACCAGACAACGGCATTACACTCCAAATGACTTTTTACAAGTGCTTCATATAGTGCTCTCAATGCATTAAAATTAGTAAATTGGTTACCTAAACGTAATACCATTCCTAAATTTCGGTAAGCTTTTTTGCAAATATTCACAATATGAGTCCTAAAATTCAAATCAGTAGTAAATCGTACGTCTAAGTCCCTGACCTCAAAGACCCGCTGCAGTGGCCTTCCGCCCATGCAGTATTGGTGATGACTGACATTATGAGCTCGGCTAAACGATAGCACGGAACATTTGGCAACGTTGAAAAATAGTTTGTTTTCTATACTCCATTCCTCAATTTTAGCTATATCCTGTTGTAGAATGTAATGATCCTTTGTTTGATCAATTTTTAAAATTAATTTTAAGTCGTCAGCAAATAATAGCGGTGTGGAATTATTAACTACTTTCGGCAAATCATTTATGGTTAAAATGAAGAGTAGGGGCCCTAAATTACTTCCCTGACTTACCCCCGACCTGGTAAAGTAGGGCTCAGAAAGGCTTCCGTTACAGTCAACGTACTGACATCGGTCTCTCAAGTAATTTGAGAAGAATGTCAGTGTGTGCGGTGTGCAGCCTACACTGGCCAACTTTGACAGAAGTATATCATTATCTACGGTATCGAAGGCCTTCCGAAAATCAAAGTAGGCCACATCCACCTGCTGTCCCGCATCCACGGCAGGTACAACGTGTGTCATAAGATCCAGCAAGTTCCCCGTCGTTCCCCGCCCAGGACGAAAGCCATGTTGTGCGTCAGACAGCAAAGGACTCACCTGCGAATACAGACTGCTGTGAATGGCCGACTCAAACACTTTAGCTGGAGTGCACAATACTGCTACAGGTCTATAATCACATGGTTCGGTCCCACCATTACCCTTCGGCACAGGCACTACCCGAGTGAGTTTCCAACGATCGGGAAACGTTGCTGCTCGAATAAACACATTGTATAAATGTAACAACGGGTCCACCAATACTGCATGGCAATCTCTAAAAATAAAGGCCGGAATACCATCAGGTCCAGCGGATCGCTTAGGGGCCAAGCGCGCGAGCGCGGTCCGCACGTCGGCGCGGCGCAGCAGCGCGAGGTGAGCCCGCGCCGCTCCCGCCGCGCCCGCCGCACGGCCCGCGCCCGCCGCTGCCGCACTCAGTACGGGAGTCTCTGGGTTATATACTGACTGAAAGTAACGAGCAAATTCATTAGCACACTCATAGTCCGCCAGCACCCTTCCATCTTTAATTAATTTCCTATTATTAGTACTGCCCCTTCTGGATCTAACATACCCCCAAAACGCTCTCGGCTCTCTAACCAAATGCTGTTGAACACGGTCGCGGTACATGTCATGAGCACGTGCGATCTCAGCCTTGACTCTCGCCCTATATCTTGCAAACTCCATGTAGTCGTGCGGTAATTTACTAGATTTGTACTTTTTATGCAATTTGTATTTAATTTGTATGTCTTTAATTAGGTCAGCTGTGTACCATACCGGGTATTTATATCTATTATTATTCATTACACACTTCTTTTTTATAGGAACACACATATCAAACACGCCATACAACCTTTCATAAAACAAATTTATAACTAATTCCTGCTCCTGTAAACAATACATCTCACTCCAATCTATCTTAGCTAATAAGTCGTACATTGTAATAAAGTCAGCTTTGTTAAAGTTCCATAACGATTCACGATTTATCGTGGATTGCACACGCAGACTATCGTGTAGTAAAGAAGTGTGTGTAGAAGACGAATGATTATGTGTGTGAGGCGCCGAGAGAGCGGAGGGTGCAGGAGGCGCGCGGGATGGCGGCGACGACGGCGACGACGACGGCAGCTGCCGCGCGGACGGGGCTCGCGCGCCAATGTCGACGCTGACGGCCAGCGGCGGATGATATTCGTCCACGGGCTGCAAACCCTCGTTCGCTGCGCCCACTGACACGGACCCGCTCGCGCTCAGTAAGTAGTAGTAAGTAACTTTTCCAATATCCTAAACATCATTATATATTCATTATCCTCAGTATTCGGCGGTATATAAACAGTACAACAAGCGAATAAAAAACGACTTTTTAAATACACAGCAGCACAAATAAGTTCAAAACTTTGATTGTCAATATTTACATCAATTGGCACAGGCACTCGCCTTAACTCATACCTCGGTGCGGCCACTAAAAATACGCCTCCTTGTTTACGCCCATCAGCTCGGTCGCAGCGCAGTATTTGATATTCAGGGAGCACAAATTCTGCGTCGCGAATACCTTCATTGAGGCCAGATTCTGTGATGGAAAATAAATCAAAGCCTGACGATTGTAACAAATATAAAAACTGTGTAGTCTTTGTCCTCAATCCTCTCACATTCTGATATAAAATATTAATATTGAAATGTTTTCTGGAGTATTTACTGAGTTGTGTTGTCGGTAGCTTTGGCTGAGGGTCGAAACCAAACCCACTCGCAGTATTCGACATTTATTGGCCATACTTCTGGTTCACAGAGCTTCTCAAAATTAGACAAAGTGACACCAATCTTGAAAGAAGAATAATCTCTTTCTATTTTAGGTTTCAATTTTTCAACAGATAAGTCAGAATCGTTTTCTACTCCCAGTACTTGTTTGATGTATTCCCTCAAATCTGTATCTGTCGTAGTTTTCTCTAACCTCCACACATGTAAAAACTTTTTACGCTCGACTGCCTTCAGAGATCCAATGGAGTTATTACCTCCTCTTTTTATTGTAGAGTTATTTCTCCTCTTACTTCTAACTTTCACCCAATCACTATCGTAATCTTTAGAATCCGCTGTTTTCCTAGCCATCGCTGCATAGGTAGTTTGCACAGGGCGCGCTGTTTCGGGCGCCAACGCAAGCGCGGGCTCAGGCGGTAGCGAGGCCGCGTGCGCCGGTGAGGCCGCAGCCGCAGTGACCGACCCAGGCGCTCGTACGTTACTATTTAGCCTCATGCATGTGCCACACGGCGGCGGCGGGACATCGGAAGTAGCAGATTGCATAGTTGGTACCGAGGTCTGCCTCTCATGTTCCATAGTTTTCATTCTATGTTCATACGAAATACATTTCATATTAGCTTCCTTCAATTCTTGTCTCAATTTACTATTTTCTAATACGAGTGTGGCCACCGTATCTCTTATTTCCTTCATAATATTCGACTCAAATAGACTAAGTTTCGCTAAAATCATACTATTAACTTTTTCTACTATCTGATCCGATGTCAATGACCCTTCATTGGAAGCAATACCTTCAGGATACTGGTTCATTTCGCGTTGGCTAGTGGTTGGAGTAGAAACACCACGTACAGGAGTGTCGTCTGTGACGCGAACTCGCTGGGTAACATTGGAGCAGGAAACGCATTTAAAAGTACGTCTCAGATGTACCTGACCCTCAGTAAAAGCAGCCGTAGTAATATTGGCGCATGTATAATGATATCCAGCTTTGCATCCATTACATTTAATCAGCTCCCCGGCACTGGGTTTTCTACCGCAAGCGACGCAATTCATTTTGTTTTTCGAGTGCGAGCGAGACAGAATGTGAATTCCCGCAAGAGTGAAAGAGCGCGACGCGCGGCTCAAATCTTCGTGCCACCCGCAATTTGTTTATTGTCACTGCACTTGTTAAAACACAGAAAACTGTTATAAATTGTCATAAATTCACAAAATTATCACTGTACTCCATATCACAGGCACCTATTGACTTATAAAGTTCAATTTAAACACATTCTTATAGCATTTCAGTCCCAATTAACTAATTTACAAAAATATTAATCAGGAGCGTGCTCCGTCCGTGTATGAGAAATAATCTACATACAGATATATATATTGAACAGAACATAAAAAAATGTGGCCTCACTTTACCAGCACTGTCTATTTAGAAGGTTGTGTTACCCGCGACTCTGCTCCTATAGTTAGTACTTAAATATTATAATTTTGTTAACACCCTCAAGTTTTTAACTATATAGCGATGGAAACCTGCAATAAAGTTGCGTTACGAACTTTTTAAGAGAAAAGATATTTTATCAAATGTCTGGCAGTTAAAAGAACATCACAAATATTGGTAATTACCATAAACAAACAAACGGATGGACATAATGAAATGCGTAACACGAGCGGTTGAGGAAAGTGCCTCCGTGGAACAAGAAAACATGGACGTAAACGTCACGAGCGGTCCGATTCCGAGTGTAGGGGCTATCATGAGAAGAATCGGGAAAGAAACTCCCATTCTCCCACAGCGAGTAAATGAGCACGCTCAACAGCATCTACAGAACCACTAATAAGTGATTCTTTTAAAATGGCGTAGAGCGGGTCGTCTCACTGTCTCTGGGAAAATGGGTTGGTCGGTAAATTAGAGTGTGAACAGGCCAGTTTCCAGGCATTTACTGCGTTTGTAAAGTTTGAGCAATTCTGAAGTGATCTTCAGAATTGCTCTGTATGGAGCAGATCTGCCCCAAAAAATTTCAAAATCAATTTAGGTCATTAAAGACACTTATGAAGGTCAATTTTTACAATCCGCCAATTCGATTACTCACGCCCTGAGAAGAACTCAGGCAAGGAACTCAGGGGTGTCTTTTTCATAAGTAAACTAAAAAAATCACAAATTATTAGAATAATTTCTGAGATCTGGCTCGAAAATACGAGCGAGATTTAAGCGACGCCGTTTAATTTTGCCAGGAGCTTTACGGTTTTAAAAAACAAGTTCCGCTTTTATTTGGTGATTTCTATCTCTTGCAACAGTGCTATTCGCATGATTTGCAGTATGCTTTTCCCAATATTTATATTGCTCTGCGAATTTATTCTACTCTTGTAGTGGATATCTGTTGCTGTAATCATGGATGATACAGGTAAAAATAAATGGTGTCAATAGTTATAAATATTTTATTGACAGATATGAGTAGAGTGATTATCATTTCGATAATATCTTAAAAAGCACCCCACGCTTTTTTTAAAATAAAATAATTTTTTTTTATTCACACTATTATTAATTTATATTCATTGAAATTTTTAACACTATTTTCTTAATTTAAATTCATTAAAATTTATTTTCTATTTTTTAGTTCGGTTTTCTATAAAAAGCGTGTTTTTTAGTTTTTTTAAACTATTATTTATTTTATATTTTTTGAAAGCAAATGAAATGCATTTTTAACATCGGTATCAGTAAATTCCGTGCAAGTAAAGTCGCGGACTAAACCTTTGAGTTATTATAAACAGTAGTCTCTCACAGTAGTCTCTCACAGTAGTTGTTATTGTGTACTCTGTGCTGAACATGTTTCACTTATCCTTAGTAATGTATTCACAACTAGCTGACCCGGCGAACTTTGTTCCGCAACAAAAGTAATAACTGCTGTCTCGCTATGTTAATACTGCAATAATTTCGAAAATATTCGTTTCAATTGCATACTGTAAAGGGCCAGGATCATCTATATTACATGCACAATCTATTTAAGATACTTCATTGGATAAATATTAATGCTGTAATGTTTGAAATCGCTTCGTAAATAGGCCATTATTTCTCGTAAAAAGTAAAAAAATAAAAATGGTCCTTGTGGTTTATCTCTAAGAGATAGACATATGCCCTCGCGGACTTTTTTATAGACCTTTTGAAGGTGTATAATAATGTAGTACATTGTTTTGATTTATCACTTAGGGTTCAGGCAGCGTTTGCGATTAAAGTTCTAAATCTTGAAAATTATCACTTTTTTACTACACTATACATAAATTATAGATCAAAACCACCCCGTTGACACCCTCTAACTATTAAAAAAAAACCGCATCAAAATCCGTTGCGTAGTTTTAAAGACATGCGCATATAAGGGGACAGACAGCGGAAAGTGACTTTGTTTTATACTATGTCATGATAATGATGACTACTCAAAGGAATCGTACCCTGTTTTGTTAATGCGTGAACATCGAGACATCTCGAGAATACACTGAATTGTAAATAACATTTAGGAAGCCGTTTAATATGTTAATTTGGCATGTCTGTTCATCCATTAAAAGCGCAAAAAAAAAACTTTCAGAGCAGTATTTTGAGGTTGTTTACATCTCAAAATATATACGTATTTGTGACATTAAAACAACTTTTAGGATTATATCGCCTTTATTTATAACTAATTTTATTTATTTTCCGACGTTTCGAACTCTTTACTGAGATCGTTTTCACGAGTGTAAATTTCACGATCTCTGTAACGAGTTTGAAACGTCGGGAAATAAATAAAATTAGTAATAAATAAACGCGATATAATCATAAAAATTGTTTTAATGTCATGAACGTGATTCGCAAAAGTCTTAGAGATAAATATATATACTTATTTATTTAACTTTACGCCTTATCTACCCAAAAGTGTGTATGTGGCAGAGGCTGTTATATCCCAGAATTTTTATGTCAACAAATATTGCAATTTGTCACACATAACATGCGAAAAGTCTTGGTGTTCACCCGGATGCGATTGCGAGACTTATTTAGCAGATTTTTATGATTAAACTATTACAAAATAAATACAAAGTCTGCTATAAAATCTTTCCATACAAATAATTCTCCCGATGTGAACGCATATTTCTGTGTAAATAAACACTGCAAGAATTTTTAGAATTATATCAAACTTGAAAAATATCTGCATATTAGCGCGTTCAACTGAACAACTGGACAGAATCTTCATCATTATAATATCAGTATACACATAATATATCATAGTCCTGAACAAAGCTTGTAATAACTACTACCTATGTTTTGCCGCACAACCACCAGAGAACACAACCGCCGCCCTAATTCAGGCTCTATATACATTCGTCTACATCCTACTTTGTAAGGTCAATTATAAGCCGAAAGGATCAGAGCCCACATCGTGCTTAGTACACGTCCGACAAAGCCTTTTGGTCAGCACGCAATGTGCCGCGGTTGAGTCAAAGGCTCAATCGGTCTTCTGCTAATATTATCTGTACTGCGTTTCAGAAGTATTCTTTATTAGTTCTTGTATGCGGCTTAGCACGCGTGCTCTTTGTACAAATTATTAAAGAGCCATATTAGTTTTACAAAGATTTCTTGAATGCACTTAAAGTTCCTAATAAAATAATCATATTTTCCTTTAAACATTAGTGTTTCTGGAGTATTCCCTGACAGACATAGAGTCTCTTTTGTGTGAACTTTTTTCTTGAATCCTTTGTAGCAAATCCGTGGCGAGGCGGGACGTGAGCCCGAGGTGCCGCAGTAAGTTGTAATTTACAAATGTTCTGTTGGACGTAGAAGTGTAGTCCTTTCTTTAAAACCGTCTTGCATTTTACTTAAAACCAAACCCTTTTATGAAGAGAGTCCTTGCTTTAATTATTATACGACTTTTTTGTAGCCGGCACAGACATCTATGTAGGTTAATTAAAATTAAGAGAGCAAAAATGCTAATAATATTGTTTAAGATATTAGGAATTGAGGGCGATGTAAATGCTTGTGCCTATTTTTGAAGGTTGTATTAACACAAATTGAAAACCAATATTTATTTTTTCTCCTCGAAAATGTTAATTCGAAATATTTGTAAATTATTATATACATTTAATATAATTTTAAACATTAAAGGAACAAAAAAAAACAACGTTCATAAACAAGTTCGAAGGATGACCTGTTGTGCCGACCGCACTTTGATTGGGATAAGGATAGAAAAAATATGATGATGACAGAGATATACTCTGTCATCATATTTTATATATGATATTATTTATTTTGTAAATACAAAACTAAGCTTTGTTTGTAAGTATATAGTTACTTACGATCACAACTTATGCCCATCGGGGGAAAAGAGGTTTTTCTCAAATGACGAAATATTTTGTCAGATGAAATATGTACCTGTGATCTATGATCATTAGTAAGTGTATACCTGATTGGCTCCGTCAACAATAAATTAGAAAATTGAAAATACTGTCAAAAATTAGTCCAAAATGTCATTGGGGTGTTAGCCAAGGTGAGAACCTGAAATCTTAAAACAAGTAGTAAAGTCATATAAAAGCTCAGCGATTTAAGGCTTAAAAACCCGCTGCCATCAGCTTTGAATAGAAAAAGCGTGAATATAACTTATTTTAATTTGAACAACGTCTGTAAAAATGAAAATATCGTCCACAGTACAAATGCCACACCGGTGTCGAATAACAAGCTTGATAGATAGGATATAATCAAAAACACAATCGACCTTTTCACTAGATAATATTTGGAGATTCCTTCACACTAAGTCAAATTGAATATAATCAAAGTATTTTGTTAAGATCTCCTTCCATTATTATTAATTGTGCGAACATTGAAGGTTCGGCTCACCTCGTCCTAAATAAACGATTGCGTGGTGATTTAGCACAATATTGTTGTAAGAGTGTGTTGGTTTGAGGTGCTCTGAATGGTCCACTTGCCCAGTAGTGGTCGCGCCATGTTTGGTACAAACTAAAAAAGTATTTATACGTTGGTTGTTTGGTATAAGTAGAAACAAGACAACGACTGTGGACAGCACATGTCCAATAAACAAGTTACATATTGATTTTGTTTCGTTGATCAGAACTATTGCAGTCTATAATTTTTCATAGTATTTCTTTAAGTTGGTTGACACATCTTGAAAATAACCTATTTACTCGAGGTCAAGCTATTAAGGCCGTATCGCGTGAATGAGTTGTAACACGTGTTGGCACGCCTTCTAACTTTGGTCAGCTCCCACGATATCCTCAACTAAGGAATGAGGTTGTGACCTAAAATTCTTAGTGGGTAATTGGCTGTTAGCTTATTTACTGACCAATCACCACCCATCCACCTCTACCACACATGTCGTTTCTCGTGTCGGTGAAACTAGTTTCTCTTTCCCGTAAAAAATATATTATGTAATATATAACGTTTTCTATTAGGTAATAGATAAATATAGATCTTTAGAAATGATATAGACCTTTTTTGGGGAAACGGGGGCAAAAGAAGGTGACAAGTGCGTTACTGAACTTTGTTATGGGTTAAGGTGCGGATGGAGAGAGGACCAGGAGTCCGTATATTTGTTTAATCAAAAGAAATGCGGCATGAGACACTTTACATCAGTTATAATTTACTAAGAGGTTGTGTATTTCATCTATGGAGCAGGCCCATTCATGCAGCGAACTGCGTGCATGTACCGCCGCTGTTAAATTGGTTCTTGCTTATAAGCTTTGATTACATATTTTGTAAGCATATTTTTTCAGAAAGTAACAAATTTCCCTTAGACTAGACTAGAGGTTCTTCTGCGGAGTAGGCAATATGGTAACTCATTTTGTGCCGAGTACGAGGCCTGGTGACACACGCAGACCGGTTACAAATCTGATTTAGTCCAAGTCTTAAGTTAGTTCTGTTGCCGAGTCATTTATATTTCTTGGCACCGTGAGGGTGTTCAAACTTGATGGTGTGGGTAGAGAGACCTTTTTATGGGAAACTGAAATAATGATTCTTATTAAATAATAGGCCCTGTAATCTTAGTCAGAATAAAAATAGACTGCATATTAAAAATAATCTTAGTACTTAGTAATGCTTTTATAGCAAATTAGATTGAAACAAATTAAGATTTTAAACATCTTTAAATCAATTACAAATTGTGTTTAATTAATTAAATATGTTGCATATAATAAGTTTTATGGAACATTTTATAAATTGTCTATGACAAGTTGATTAGTGTCTTACAAAAATAATGTATTTATGGTACAGTATTAAGCAAGCTGCTTAGGTTGTCTTTGAAGTGAGTGAACACTTAATACAAGATGAGTTTTAATCCTGAAAATCCAAAACTTTGAATTGTTCATAATTAGAATAGATTCATTTATATATTCAATTTAGTCATACATTATTTATAAGCAGTGAGTATTTTAAAGATTAATTATTTTTTGTTATAGTATTAAACTGGAGGTGATACAGGCTGTTGAAGCAGAGGTCGCAAAGATTTGAAAAAAAAATGTGGGTTAAAATTAAAGTACGATCCCTATTAAACATATATATTTTAAATCTATAGTCTATACAAATACTTACATATTTCAATTAAACTAGATTCTCTTTAACAACTGTTATCAACTGAATATTATTTATTTACTTTTACAGTCGATAGATGGCGCTGTACCTGTATACAATACAGTCAAACCTGGATAAGCGATAGTTCAAGGGAACACAATCTCATTCTCCCTTATAGAGGTTTCTCACTAACCCGAGTTTCTCGCTAATGCAGGTACATGGGTAGCGTTTCTCTCTTATAGAGGTACGGACATGATGCAGAACAGAACTTTCCTCCTCAATTTATGAACGATAAACTGAGTAAGTCCGATAAATAGGGCGGTACACAAGCACACGTGTCCATTTGAAAAGAATGTGATAAAATAGCAAGGTTATTTAGTCCAACGAAATATAATAGGAACAATATTGACGAGGAAACAATACAAAAACAATGGTAAGAAGTTCCACGAAAGTTAAGAATGAGTCATAAAATAGGAGATATTAAATTTGTAATTTGTTTTGTCATTTGTTCCTCCTAAATAATATACATAAATAAATAAAGCTCGACTGTCGCTTATAGAGGTATAGATAAGTAGCAGTCTCACTTACGGAGGTCCATGAGGGAAAAACGACTCTCTCTTACTAAGGTTTCTGTTTCTCGCTAATAAAGGTTTTGGGACCTTAAAATGACGGATCCTGGCTATTACTCTCACTTATAGAGTTTTCTCACTTATCCAGTTCTCACTTACCCAGGTTTGACTGTATATTGTTGCGTAACACTCTTCTATGGCGGCAGTTTTACTTGCGGTTATCACAAACAAATGGAGTTTAAAATGTATCTCCTTTGTCTCTGTCTGCCAGTTGAGAACAAAGACCTGCGTCTGTACAGATCCCCGGTTCGATTATCATTATATATATATATATATATATATTTTGCCACTTTACTTTACGTCGATCTTCTGGAAATTTAAAAGTTGTGTCAATACAGAGAGACTTCATTTTGTTCTTTCTCTCTTATATTTGTTTAGGAGGATAAATTTGTCGAATTTTATGTAAAAGTACTCTCTTCAAGAATTTTACTCAAGTCTCTTTATTCTTTTGACGGTCTCGGTGGCGCAGTGGTCATGCACACGGCTTCTGATCCAGAGGTCCGGGTTCGATTCCAGACACTGGCTCACATCAATGACTTTTCGAAATTGTTTTCGGAAATTATGTGTGATAAATATCGATGACTGACAAACTTTGTGCCCGGTATAGCAATAGGTTCGCCACCTATTCCATTTGGGACGTAAACATAACGGCGAGACGAGGCTTAACAGCTGTTGCCTACACCTTCGGGTAACAAAAGGCGTGAAGTTATGTTATGTCTTTATTCTTTACGGCGCTTATATACGATATGAATAGAATTGATACATTCAAACATATAACCACAGATTTAATTTTTAAAAGAATAATGTATAATTTTTACATACATACATAACTTTACGTCAAATCCCTTGCGGGGTAGGCAGACATAACAGAGTGCACGATTCCTACACGGTTCACTTGCTTCTATGACTCTTTTCATACATGCGCGTCGATTTTTAGGAATCTGACATCACCTTCCTACAGAACTCGTTTTATTAAGTCATGAAAGTGGTGTCGTGGCCGTCCTCGATTCCAACATCCACCCGCATTAGTAATATATATCTGCCTGGTCAATATTGATTTTCGACCTGGTCAGCGAGAATCATTCCGCAAATTTTACACAGTGCCCTCATTTCGTTTTTTACCGGGTTTCCTGCGGTAAGAGAGGTATCTGTACGCCCATCCCCTCACGCCTCATACCACTCTCCTAATGGTCAACAACGTAACCATGGGCAGCGGTAGTTATGCTTGCTTGTTCACCCCTTTATTCCATAAAAAGGTGGTGCTTGAGAGTTTACCACACAGTTTAAACGTTAAACACTTGTTTTTTTAAGATAATTATAAAAACCCAAATCATTTCGTCGGCTCCATTATCTAGTAAAACTGTGAGAATAGGTGTTAACAAGTATCAAAATTCCTAATCGCGGTTTGTCAGCGGCAATCATTGCTTATTATAAATTTACTTTGAAACAAAATAACTAAAAGAGATTTATTTTAGAAACGGCGGTTGAAAAATAAACCTTTAATTTTTACACAAAACGAGGGTAAGTTTATTTTATTATTTGATCTTAACTTTTCAAATGAATTATTGAGTGATTTGGGAAACGTCAAGTTGACGTAGGTAACTCATTACTTTAAAAGCATTTACTAATAAAGAAGGCGTTAATAGGTAGCGTTTGTTTTACTTATTTTTTAGACGGAAAGATCTATAGCGATGTTTCTTTCTAAATACCTTTCTTAAATACCTATTAATGTTCTTTGTGTATAGACCATTGGTCTGGACTTATAATTGAAAATCCTTGTTGGAAGGTCTAGTAATGTCTCAAAGTCGAACACTCAGCTTCCGAGTCAAAAAGTTGTGGGATCGAATGCAGTCTCACAATGATGACTTCTTGGATTTTTTTTCGTAAGTTTTATGTCTGATAAATATCGATGACTGATAACATTGTAATTGGTGCATGGTAATAGGTTCTGCCACATATTGCATTTGAGACGTGAAATTCTGTGTGTTAAGACTTAACAGCTACTGCTTACTCTACTACTCTACTTGGGGTAGAACAATGAGGGGTAAATAATATATGTCAGCAATATAAACTAATTATTCTACCAATAGAATTCTTCAAGCTCATCAGTCATACTTTGATATTTCAAAAACAATTAAAAGGCAACAATCATATGGTCGTTCGCTACTTTTTCATAAACATTGGAACATTCCAAATTGTGCAGTTGTAGTGTTTTTTGTAGGTTTGGTTAAACAATCATTTGTTGAAACAGAGAGAATATTTTGTCGGAAAAGCTTTTTCACCAGCTTTGTTCATTTAAAGTATTTAATTTTGAAATAAATGATTGTTTCTTCTGCTTTTGTTTGTTTTTGTGACTACACGTTTTTGATTCCCGAAGATGTAGACAGCAGCAAATATGAACTGCTAGCCAAGATTAATTTTCGGTTGCCAATTTTGGTGTGAGTAATTTTACAATAAATTCCAATATTTAAAATCGGTAAAGATCCTTGGAAATAGATAATAGAATAGGTATTGTTAAGTAAAGTAATTGTTAAGCAGGGAATAATGCCACATAAATCTAAAAGGGTAGCACTGCGCTCGACTCAAACCAAAGAATTGTTTAACGAAACCATCGAGAACAATATTTCCAGCCATCAATTCTCATCACGCACATTTTCCGATGTCCTAGGAAATGCAATTTGGGTCATAACAAGTCCGAAAATGTATTATATATAGGTAGACATTTTAAAATTATAATGAGAATAAACAGATATTACACAAAAACGCCTTACGCCAACCTGGGGGTTTCAAAAACAAATATTAAATATTCATTTCGGCTCAGAGCTGCTGAGCAAGGATTTGTTGACTGATCCAACTGTAGAACGAGGTAGCCGGCCCCCCCGGCCGGTGCGCCCAGGCCCCGAGCTCCCAGGGGATATCGTTAACTACATCCGGCTTTAGATTTTGCTACATTCATCTCAGAGATCATTATCATGATAAAATCGTTTTTTTTTGTGACAGAAAAAATGTTATTTTACCTGTCATTGAACTGAACCGTGCGTGCGTGAAAATTTATTTTGATTTACACTGCTTATATATTTGATTTTACACTTGGTTTTTGTGGAAACTATAGCGGGGTACCGACTTCACAAAATAAAAAGATGTTTTAGTATGGTTTCTTATAATTGAATTGAATATGAAGATCAGTTTTGAATGTAAGTATTATTTGTATTTAGGCTACAAAACTTATCAGAAATATACATACATACGCTTGTAAAAAGAAAAAAAATAAGTTAAAAAATGTAAAGCATATTATTTACCGATAAATGGGAAGGATCCCCAATAGATCAGTGCTTAGAGCAATGTATCAATCAGCTTATATCAATACAGCAAAGGTCTAGACAGAGTCTCCTCTGTCTAGAGCAGTGGTTCCCAAAATTATTTTGTCTACTGCCCACTTTGAGAATAAATATTTTTTTAGCGCCCCTATTTTTTCACCTATTTAAAAACCACTCTAACTTCAAATTTAATTAATTGTCGTGACCTATATATGTATACTAACGGGGAATTCTAAACGATACTTTTACTATAACCCGCAACTTGAAACTTGAGCGCAGTAGGTAACATACAACGGCGCTTAGGTCTCAAGCTAACTCTTACGGGCTCCACCTGCCAATAAGAAGAACGCAAATTTATAGTTTTGAAACAGAGTATCTTTTATTAAAAAAATACTTTAAAAAAAAAGTTAAACCGACTTCTAGAAACGTCAACCACAAAATCTTTAAGTAAATGAAAACAGTAACTTCTTAACTAAAAAGCGAACGAGAGCAATTTTTCTAGTTGTTGTTGAGAGTCGAGAGCTCATGCAGTCGTTGTCTAAGAGGCCTTCTAGCTAAATAAAATAACAAATCACCCCCCAGGCCTCTACACAACGCCTCAATTTTCTTTCTGGGTCTCTTATCGCCCTTGAGATCTGCAGCGCCCAGAAGGGGGCGTTATCGCCCACTTTGGGAAAGACTGGTCTAGAGTATCATTAAACGAGATTAAAATTAATATGTTGACGTCAAATCGTTTAAAATACATATACACACAATTATCAAAAACAATGTTATTTTTTTTAAAGTAACAGAATTTTCACATATAAAAGAAGACTAAGTTTTAATGTCGTGAGCGACTGAATAGGGCGGACATTACTCATTTTTAATAGAAGTAGGTTAATCAAATACCTCCATCGAAGATGTGGAGTATTCGAAAGACGAAAGTAAACTTCATTAAGAGTTCATTTAACAAGTTTTGTTCATTCTTTGTATAATCGATATAAATACAATCGAGGTCTGAATATATCCATATTCAGCTCTCGTAACTTCCAGAGAACTAATATTGTTAGTCAATAAATTTGAGACAGAAAAATTATAACGATATATTGAGCTAAAATGCGTGAATATATATTTATAATTACGTATAAAGACATCAAATGGTGAGTTTAGTACAAAATTAACTAACCAAGGATCGTCATCACATCTCAATATCAAATTTGTTAGGTTAGTATCGATTCAAAGTTATTGTACATCACAAAAGATGACTCCAATTGAAAGCCTCGATGTTTAATATTTGAGGAATTGATATCGTTCATCAGTGAATATACTTACCTATAGATAGGGAGGCGTGCGTGTCAAGTGCGAGTGTGACTTTATTGAAATCTGTATGATATTGTTATTCGCTAGTGAACGTGCTCGACTCGTGTTATCTCCGAGTTGTGTAAATCTGAGGTGAGATACCGAGCTGATTCATCACTAGTTGTTGTCCGCAGCTTTTCCTGTGAGGCTTTTTGATATTTTTTTATTTTAAAATTAATACAACTTCAGGGCGAACTCTCTGCGACACGACCCTTATTCGAATCTTATTTGAATAAATTTTCGGTATTTTAGGCTTCTTAGTTCTTTTTAGGTTACTAGCAGTAAGACACGGTCAAGTCTAAGTATCTATTCATAGGAAGTGTGTCTTGCCTTTCCACTTATTTTACATACTTCATGCGTTTATCAGTTTTAAAATTCTTTATTTCAAAATGTCCGAAACAATACAGCCTTCATTATTTTAACACTGACACTTGACACACACTAAGATTTGTATGTTACGACATGTTTCACTTTTTGTTTCTCTTTTATAACGATCTAGTTTTATGTTTTATTTTTAACTAGCTGACCCGACGGACTTTGTTTAGCTTCGGAAACAAAAGATAATATATATATATATATATATATATAAAAATAGCCTAAATTACTTCTTATTACACCAGCTGCCTGATAACAAAAGCCCGTCCAATTCGGTCCAACGATTTCAAAGAATACATAGAACAGCAGACACATAGACAGAAAAAAATTGTAAAAGAATGTTATTTTGTTATATGTACCACATAGATGCACGTGATACTTTAACTGTTGTGTCTGTAGAACTAGCACACAGTGTGAGAGATGTCCAGAGCAATCTTTTCCTTTTCAATGTCTCAATTTTCATGTGACATCATCTTCTGAGAACGTAAAGTCAATTTCAAATATTGGAAAATGAGTCCCTCGCCTTTCTAGACTTCTTGTATTTAGTAGCCATGGCCACGAAATTTATTACTATACATCTATCACTATTGTTTCTCTTAAACATAGTTGTTTAAGTTAAGTTAAGTTTTTTAACTTAAGTTTGTTTGTAGACTTTTCAGGGAACACTCATTCCTTCACAGGAATATATTTCATACCAGGTACATCTCGGTCATCCCAGAGCGGAGCGGATTCGACTTTTTGATTCCGAAGAAGGAAACTGGATCTCCAGACCACCTAGACAAGTTACTGAATATATTTTATTGTCATATTTATTAAACTTTGAAGTCACAATACTTTGATTACTCTTAAAGTTAAGGTCAATCAATGTCTAAGAGATGGTAACAACTCCATTCGCTAGTTTTGTAGTTTTGGCGAGGACACATAAATATATAGCAAAATACAACAAGACGTTACACAAAACATGTATGTTTATAATATTTGTACTCAAATTAGAATAGAACCCGACAACCTTTGCTCAGTAGTTGCTAACGGGCCTCGTGGCGCATTGGTAAAACTACCGGCTGCAGCAATGAGGTCGGGGGTTCGATTACCACCCGAGCACAATTATTTGTGACATACATGAATATTTGTGTGGTGTCTGGGTGTTTTTCTATGTATTATATGTATGTATTTACAAAAGAAAAGTATATATCTATTAATATCCGTTATCTAGTATCCATAATACAAGCATTTAGTTGCTTAACTTGGAACTAGAGGGCGCTGTGTGTATTGTGTCCAAGGTATTATATTAATATTATAGTAGCCACTGGATTACGAGACCTATCAAAAGTATGAACATATAACTATATAGCTAGTAGTCTCTCAGTCCTGTAAAAGATATAAAAATACATGTTTGAATTTTAAAAAGTTTATTTCTATTTGTTAGAAAATCAAAAATGAATTTAAAATATCTAACTTCAATAATAAAATCAACCTTTCATCTGCTCCATCACAAGACCTATTGATCTCACTGAGTTACTCATAATAAATTGGATACATTTAGGTGAAATAAAAGAAAAACATATTCAAATTTTAACGAATCTGACTGACTGTTTCTGTAAAATAATATATCTTTTAATGAAAGCTTTTGATTATAATAATATATTCTGGTGAAAGTTAATTTAGTTGCGAGCCTGTTTTATAATTAATAATTATTCCACACCAGTGGTTGTTGACTGGGAGAGACTCCATCAATGTTTAAGCTCCTTAAGCAATACTATTTAGAAGCCCAAACAGTTTATCGTTGCAGTAATGATTTATATAATCAACTTCACAGTGTATTGTTTTTACTTAACTACTTGTTTTACATAATTGTCGCCGGATTTAAAATGCATTTACTCGAAACAAAATTAATATACGTTATTATACGATACATATTATGTAAGAGACCTTGATTTAGTACAAATAGGGTTCACAATTATTTGATGTATTTATAGAGTAATGTTTAAAGAATTTCAGTTTGTTGTTCAAAGCGGCGGCAGTGAGTGATTCATTTTGTCCGTCTGCAAATATTGACCTCGTAAATTTCTTCCTTTTATATCCAAAACTTTCGTAAAGCCTCCCTAAATTATCATTTGGGTGACGCATTTTTATTCACATAATTCGTTTTCTATTTTCTTTATTTTATCTAACAAAATTGCGTTATGATTATAGCTCTATTCGTTAAGTTGAGAAATCTTATTATTTTTTAACGATATCAAATATGAGATGTACATATTTAAAGAACAGTTTTTTTTTCACCCTTTATTATCTTTAACTAGCTGATACGGCGATACACGTACTGTATTCTATATTATGTTAAGTAATTTTACAAAAGACCCAAATTTATTGTTTTTTTTTGTTGCCAACCTTTAAAGGAGTAGGATAGGAAGGGATGGGGAAGAGGGATGGGCCTCCGGGTACCTCTCTCACCGAACGAAACGCGGCATGAGCCACTTTACGTCGATCTTTTGAGAGGTGGTGGTATTTCACCGGTCGAGCCCGCCCATTCATGCAGCGAACTGCTTGGCTCTACCACTCTTGAATTGTTTTACAATTTATTTAATAAATATTACATTCATAAGATTTTATTGAAGCAAAGTTTTGTTTCAATTAAAAAGCTCTAAGCTAAGATCAAGCAATCATCAAAAGATGGCTCTGTACAGTAGCTATTGAGTCTGACTAAACAGTCAAATAGACAGAAAGGCAAAAAATTATAAATGTGGGTAAATACATGTATAAAAAGAGTCACAGTCTGATCTCATTATATTTATAGAACATAAGTTGAGTGTTGGATAAAGTTACTTGAAGGCACTTAAATTGTTCTTTCAAATGATCCTGTTATGTCTCGTCTGTATTTGATTGTCAATAAAATAGAAAGACATTGAGGTCAACCAAAGAGATTGAGGTTTATCACCCACAGATAACTTCGCGATACAATTTTATGGGTAAATCTCGACTTGTACTAGTATTGTTGCGTTATTTATAATAATGAACTAACCTAACCTTAATATTTAAATTAATGAAAAGATGACAGACATCTCTCAGATCACAAGTCTTGATAACGTAGTAGTTTAGCACTCCCACTTCTAGTACAGAGTTTTTGAGTTCGACTCCCAATTTTAAGGGAGATGTAAATAAATAAATAGTAACGTGGAGTTTTTTAATTTATTGACACGGATACGGAATATTATGAGAACACGATCTCAACTCATACATCTTTTATTTATACAAATTTTATGACTAGTAAATTAAAAGTCTGCAATGTCAACTGTTCATTAGCGAGTCTATTTCTAAACAAGATTCTTTTAAATATATAACGTCTGGTTCACCACCCATATATGATAAAAGAAATACAAAATGTATTCCAACAACAACATTAAACAATGATTTTTTTTCTGAAATAATGAATTACAGCCACGTTATTTGTGATGAAAATTTGGTTTCATCGTTGTCATCATTTCATATGTCTACAACTTCTGTTAAATTCAGAAGTTTGTTCGTTGACCTATATTTATCTAAATATAAAACTTGTCGGGAAAGTTAGAATGTTAGTTAGTGAGTTGACTGAGCGGAACTTATTATGAAATGTAAGTAAAGTTTCAACTTTGACTTTAAGTGAAACCTTTTCAGAATTTATGTTCGGTTGATTGCTTGAAAGTAATAGTCTTTTAATTTTAATAGTCGTAGTGCTATAAATGGGCTAACTCAGGCTGTGAAATACTACGAAATTAGACGTAAAATGGCTCATACCGCGTTTAGTGCAGAGAGAGTTATTCAGAGGCTTACCCCTTTCCCCTTTGATTTCATCTTCTAAGAGTTGGCAACACAACTGTTACCTTCTCGGATTTGCAGATATTTTTTATTTCCTAAAGAACCTAGTTATGGATGTCATGAAATTGTATTATGGATAACATATAAAAATACACCTTTGAATTGTAAATCGTGTATTTCTTTTTGTTGTAAAATGAATTTTAAAAATATAACTTCAATTATCAACTTAACTTTTCGTCTGCTCCATCACAAGACCTTTTGATCTCACTGATCTACGACTTACACAAACTTAAAAGCTCAAAATACTTTATCTCATATTGGGTTATTATTAAATTGTTAATACATTTATTTAACACAAAATAAAAACATATTCAAATTTTAACAGATTGTCTCTTACTGTAAAATAATATATATTTTTATGAAATTTAATTTAGTTGTGAATCTGTTGATCTTTTGATGGTTGCTTGATCTTAGCTTAGAGCATGGCCAAGGCTTTGTTTCAATAAAATCTTGAAACAAAGCCTTGGCCATGCTCTAAGCTAAGATCAAGCAACCATCAAAAGATAGCAATCTGTACAACAGGTATTTCGAGAACACGATATCACTTCATACATCTATGATTTATATAAATTTTATGAATACTAAATTAAAACTCTGCAATGACGATTATAAAATTTAAGTAGTTTTTAATTTAGTCGATTCATTAAACCCTTAATATTGCCAATACTACAAACGAGAAAGCTTTTAATACCGAAATGGATTTTCGTTACTTGTGAACTATTTTGGAAATTTTAAAGTACTTATTATAAACATGATATTAAAGACATAAACAGAACTTCAATCTTTATAAATTATAGCTGTGACATATTATAAGTATGTCTTCGAGTATTTTCATGGTGTTGTAAAAGCACAATAAACACGTAATCTCTGCGGGACTCTCCTAAGTCAATGTATTATTAGCAGTGAACATATAAAATATAATACTGGGTATCATTAACGCAGAGTGAACAGAACGATCGACTTTTACGAGCGATTTACTAACACTTACAACATATCTCTCTTGGTTTTGTACTATTATTTTTTGTGTAAATCACTTGGTCTCAAGAGACTTTCAATTTGCACACGGGGACTACGACAAGTTGCAAGGAAAGATTATTAGTATTAGATTCAATGTCAATATAAAAAGTTGACAATCAGATTGACATATGAAACGTAGGTACTATTTAAAACTTTTCTAATTCGCCTGATAGCGTCCTACAGTGTTGTATGCGCATAATCAAAATGGCGGTAATTCAGCTGCAATCAATGTTGTTATCGTACTTGTGTGCGTTTATATCTTATTTATTAAAATCATTCATTTTCAAATTATTTATAAGTAATGAAAAAGTGTGTAAGTTATAAATTTAAATTTATATGCAATATTTTATTCGAGTTGCTTTGTTAAACCAATCCAATCTATTTCTAAGCAGGATTCTATTAAAATTTACAATATCTCGTTCACCGCCCGAATATGAAAAAAGACACAACATTTAATCCAACAACAATATTAAACATGAAATATCTTCTTAAATAATGAAACACAACCTTGTTAACTGAAGAAAATTGGTATATTATAATGTTAAATCTGTTCATATTTAGGTTTCAATGTTTTATATATTTAGATGTAGAACGGGAAACTTAAACCCTGGCTCGCTAAATGAATCATATAACTTGAATTCATGAAATTAGATATCATGAATTCGGTATGTTAGGGTTTTTTGCGACACAAAAGATGGACTGGAAGTAAATCAGCGGGTATTAAGAACATGAAGTCTTAAGAAATATATGTAACGGTGTTTACTCCGCCCACCTGTCGTCATATATTTTCCGCCCACTATTGTTTTTATTCGTTATTCCAGCATCATAAATCGTGTCGGTGTCGTGTCGTTGTTCTTCCCATCGCTAACTGGAGCGTGACACGTGTTAGTAAGTAATCAGTACAAGCGCAGGCCGCTCTGTGAACACTCATTATTCGACACCGTGTTTTGTTTACGAAGCGCACAGAAGTGAAAATATTTCCAGCGACTTTTTAGTGAACTACACTAGCAGAGAGCGGGGGATGGATGAAAAGGGGCTATAATTGTGATGAATATTTGCAGGTAATAATTTGTAAAAATGTGTAAGTGAGGCGTGTAAGAATCATGCCTTATGGCGCCCTGTTCTCTCCGTCTACCCTGCAAGAAACGTAAAGTTATGTATGTATGTGCATGTGTATAAAACTTACGGCATAATATGATAAGAAATAAAATCGATATTACACGTGAGCTGTTTTATTTAGTAACATATGTGCGCTGTTTCCTTTAAGATGCCGTGAGTCTGACAGTCAAAGACAACGAACTGAATTTAAATTATTTCATTAATTAGTAGGTACTACATAATTTCACCTTGTGTATGTCATTCCAGAGACAGACGAGTTGCTGTAACAATATTATACTGTTCTGAAACAAATAAATTATTTATCTTACTTACATAAATCTCGTTACATAGTATAAAACAATGTCTCTCTCCGCTGTCTGTCCCTATATATGCCTAGATTTTCTTAAAACTAAGCCAGGGATTTTGATGCGGTTTTCTTAATGGATAGATTAATTTAAATCATTTTTTGTATATGTCACGGTAAGAGTGAATAATTGAAGATTATCTATTATCTATATATATATAAGAGATTTCCACCTATATATTGACTCATCACGATATCTCTGGAACCATAAGGCGTAGCGACTTGAAATTTGGTAGGATTATTCCTTTCGCCGAGTAGAGGTCAGCTAAGAACGGATTTTACGAAATTCCACTCACAAGGGGGTATAGTTGCGGGGGTGTTAACAATGGAAAATTCCCATTTTTAACCTATAGCTGCTATCGACTTCAAATTTGTCGAAGATATTGCAGTATTAACATAGCGGGGCAGCAGTTATTACTTTTGATGCGAAACAGAGTTCGCCGGGTCAGCTAGTTATTAATAATTACCAAGAGTTTTTTTCGAGTTACTTATATTGTTATAAGGGACTTTACCAAGCTTGGTAGATTTTAATTTAGACATGAGAATGATGTAGGTTACGTTGTTTATTGATAGCCCCTTAGGGAAAAGAGAATATGCATTTTTTTAATAACAGTAGTATATAAATATTTTTTCTCCGAATGATCCTTGACGGTTATGCCAGTTGCCAATACTGAAAATTGACAAGGAATGTTTGGCATCATGACTGTGGATTTCTTTTTATTTAAATTTACAGATTAATAAATAATAGTTTTTAATTGATTTACTTAGTGAGGTCATCGTACTACCAAAGTTATGCCAGTGTACGCCGCTGATCTAATTATAAGCTCACTTTGGATCCCTAATAGCCTCCAAAAGGTTGAAATAAACTAAAAACTAAGCAATTAGGCTCATTAAATCTCGTCTAATTGTCCTTTCATTAATGACATTCCGCGCCACTGTGCCCCCTTGAGTGGAGATCGCCTCACAGAAATCAGTCCACAGTAAAATATGTTTTTTTTTTATACTATTCTAAAATTAACCTTATCCCTCATTGTGACTTCATTCACGTGGAATGTATTTTAAAAGGAACCATCTCTTTATTCGGTTCACTGATAAGTAGCTGATATCAAAAGAAGAAATATAGGGCACTCATTGTTTTCAATACGACATATTGTAATACTGCGTGTAGTATTAACGAGTTCTACCTGACTAAAAATAGAACAGTGCTTCCCAGTATTTACCCCAGTTTTAAAATAAATTATAATACCTTTTTCTAGTCGTTGTTATATTTTATATATTTTGAAAAGGCATATATACTGAACTAGACTTCTGCTCAGTTGCCGGTACAACCAACCACTACAAGGTTCAACATAACATCATTACATTATGTAACTTGGTACTTTGTATCTGAATCAAGTGAAGGCTTCTCTTGTACGAATAATTGAACATCGGAGGCTCCGTTACGTAACGTATGAGTTAAATTAAACGTTACTTTTGTGTCGCAATGGAACAATACAATTGTACAGCCGTTGCTCAGAACTCGTTCAACTAAATTCATTTACAATATATTAGACGATTCGGATAATATATTCGGGTAATCACGGTTTATCTGTATTACTATACTATCGTGTCCTCAATAAGAGCTTTGTCGCCAGATGAAAAGGCTTATTTAGTCGATTACATCCAGAAATTATACTATTGTCTCTGATACAGCGTTCTCCAATAATGCATATTCTTAAGCACAGCTCATACCACAGGAATATCATTTATAGGGATTCAGGGAATTCCGAAACATCTCTGGTTATGATTGTATTTTAGTAGAAGTTGTGACCATTTGTAGAGGCAAATTTTAAGCGTGTGAAGCCGCCGCCAAAAATTAGTTTGTGGGATCATATGGTCTATTGTTCTACCTGCTTTGTTTAACAGTAAAGTGTTTGTGAGATCTGTATTTGTAAATAAATCACTTGGGGGACAGCTACCAACTCAATAATTTAAGTTTCGACGTAGACCTTCTACGAGCGTGAGCTTGTCCGTGTGTGACCGTAGCACATAGCTACGACGTCGACCTCTTTATATAATATAAATATTTATCGCTAAATAAATATTTGCTCCAAATCCTTTGGCCATTTTCTTACCGGATTTAGTTTTTTTTGTATAATATACTTAAATGACTCTAGAAAGGTCTATGATTTAGATTTTATGGGTGGTAGAACTAAAAGTATGACTCAACATACATAAAAGTAGTCTACGAATTTTTAACATCAACTTTTTGATTTTTATTTCTAAAAAGTGGGTGTTCTCTGTATCAATGAAAATAGCTTATGAACAACTACCATCTTTTTATTCATCGCTCGTGAAAATGATCTTTGTAAAGAGTACGAAACGTCTGGAAATAAATAAAAATAAGTAATAAATAAACGCGATATAATCCTAAAAGTTGTTTTAATGTTATGAACTTTAATTTATATTATGTAATGTTATTGAATTGATAATATTATTATAATTCCTCTAAGTTTGTTTCTGCGATATATGTGAAGTCATTTTGCGCAAATTCCTTTTATTTCTTGGTAAATCAATTTGCAGTACATTACGGATAAGTCTTACATAGACGTACTTCATGAGAATACAAACGAAGCAATGAACGTTCTGCCGCTGCTACACAATTTAAGTACTTTTAACATAAAATTTTTGTAAATGTACTAGAGCCGTGACAAGGTGACAACGTGTTGTCACGTAGTCGTCTTGGCCTTCTACGTAATGATATCACTTTACCATTTTCATACATGTGTATGGTAATAGTAAAGCGGAGTTTTTTTTTAATATAGTGACACGGAAACAGAGTATTTTGAGTACATAATTCTATTTCATACATCCCTAATTCATTTAAATGTTGCGACTACCAAATGAGAAGCCTATTACGATAATTACAAAGATCTTCTAGTTTTTTTTACAATTATTTTATCACCAAATTCTTAACTTTGATAATATTATACCACAACCGTGGTAGAGCCAAGCAGTTCGCTGCATGAATGGGCCGGTGAAATACCACGACCTCTCAGAAGACCGACGTAAAGTGGCTCTTGCCGCGTTTCATTCGGTGAGAGAGGTACCCGGAGGCCCATCCCCCTTCCCCGTCCTTTCCTATCCCCTATCCCTTAAAGGTCGGCAACGCAACAGTAATACTATATGTGTTGCTGGTGTCCATGGGCGGCGTTGGTTGCTTACCATCAGGTGACACGCCTGCTCGTTTACCCTCCTATCCCATAAAAAAGAAAATTATATTACAAACGAGAAACCTAATATTATCGAAATGGATTTTCGCTACTTTGGCACGCAAAAACTATTTCGTGAATTTGGAATTCCCCACACACATAAATAACATTTGACTGTCTGTTTGTAATATTGAAGCAACTGCTCATTACTACGTGCATATGAACATATAAAAAAATAAAAAAAAAAATTTTATCTTTATGTCTCTCTGTTTATAATCTCTGAACTAGCTGGACTGATTTTGACGGGGATTTTATTGTCAGGTAGCTGATGTTAACCAGAGTAATTTAGGTTACTTTTTTTCACAAAACAATAATTTATCCACATATTTATTGCTACTGCGGCGAAACAAAGTTTGTTAAAGTATTAGCAGTGAACATATAAAATATAATACCCTGTATCATTAACGCAGAGTGAACAGAACGATCAAGTATTGCGACCGATTTACTAACAAATAAGTACAACAAATCTCACTTGGTTTTGTACTATTCATTTTTGTGTAAATAACTTGGTCCCAAGAGTTTTCCAATTTGCACACAGGGGCTAAGACAAATTGCAAAGAAATAATTATATTTAACATAACATAACATAACTTCACGCCTTTGTTACTCGAAGGTGTAGGCAGCGGCTGTTAACTGACGAGAGTTAACCTTTTAACTCCTTACCACCTTTTCCATTTGGGACGTAAACATAAGTTTACGTCCCAAATGGAAAAGGTGGTGAACTTATTGGTATACCGGGCACATAGTTTTCAGTCATCGATATTTATCACACTTAACTTCCGAAAACAATTTCGAAAAGTTATTGGTGTGAGTCAGTGTCAGGATTCGAACCCGGACCTCTGGACTATAGTTATGTGTTAAAATAAATGTCAATATAAAAAAGTTGACAATCAGATCGACAATTCTATTTATAATTTTAACAATACAACCCTAATTCGCCTGAGAGCGTCCCAGCTTATTCAAATGGCGGTCGAGAGTCAGCTGATAAATTTTTATATTTGTGTGCATTTTACATCATGTTTATTAAAATTATTTATTATTATTACACAACCAAATTTAAGTCTGTGTACTATACGCGTCTGACCTAATTGTATGCTCAATTTAAGTCCCTAATAGCCTCCAGAAGGCTTAAATAAAATAAAAACTAAGCAATTAGGCTCATAAAATCTCGTCTAATTGTCTTTTCGTAAATTATCTTCCGCGCCACTGCGCCCCCGAGTAGATGGCACGTGAACCACCTCACCTTACAATGTTTTTTTTATACTAATCTAAAAATAACCTGGATTGTTTTTAGAATAGTATAAATTGTGACTTCATTCACGTAAATTCTTTTTTTCAAAGGAACTATCTCCTTATTCAGTTCACTGATAAGTAGTTGATATCAAAAGGAGAAATATAGGTCACTCATTGTTTTCAATACGACATATTGTAATACTGTGTATGTAGGGGAGCCAAGGGACGAACATTAAAACAGAAAAACTCAAGATGTTCTATCGCCTTCAAAACATATCATTGATATTTCAATAATATTAAACCTAACAGTCTCGGTGGCGCAGTGGGCGAGCGCACGGTCTCTGATCCAGAGGTCCGGGGTTCGATTCCAGACACTGGCTCACACCAATGACTTTTCGAAATTGTTTTCGGAAGTTATGTGTGATAAATATCGATGACTGACAAACTTTGTGCCCGGTATGGCAATAGGTTCGCCACCTATTCTATTTGGGACGTAAACATAACGGCGAAACGAGGCTTAACAGCCGCTGCCTACACCTTCGGGTAATAAAAGGCGTGAAGTTATGTTATGTTTAAGTTATGTTTAAACCTAACTGGTAACTTTTTAAATTTAATTATAATTCCCTACGAAATAATTTTTGTAATTATATAATTACATTATTTACAATCTAATTAAAAAACTACCTGAAATCAAATTTCTCCGCATCTCGGTCTACTGGCAGCGTGCCCAGAAGACTGGCCGCATTGCCACGCTGAAAGGCAATACTAATCCTCTGTGTGAAATAAATAAAGGGCGCGAGAGGCCTCGATCAGTCTCTTTGTAAGATTTTATAAAGTGCACGAGCACTCGGACCCCATGTCCCTAGAGTAAGATAATTAAATGAATTACAATTTTGACCCACAACTCATCGTTTCCGTAGTGTAGTGGTTATCACGTGTGCTTCACACGCACAAGGTCCCCGGTTCGATCCCGGGCGGAAACAGACGCTTTTTTTATATAGTCATTTTGCAATGCTTGCTTAACAAAATAACTGTCCAATTATTATCCTATTTTGTCCGTTCTATTAAGATTTTAAATCAATCTGCTTATTAAAATTAATTTTTAAAATCTCAATTTAAGAAATCATAATTTCATTAACTTTTTTATGAATTCATACGATTTTAACAAAACAAATAAAAAACGTCTAAACGACATTGAGTTATATTATTAAAGTATCTTAGTAAATAACTCAATGCTTAAAGATGGAAAAAGACCATCATCAATAGATACAGATTTCGAAGGCCAGATGGAGCATTAGCAAATAAATAAAAAAGATTAAATTAAAATATATAATAATTAAAAGGTTGAGCACCCAGCTGCTGAATCTGGAAGTCTCGGGTTCTAATTTTATTTGTTGGAAGTTATAGTGATACTAGCTGACCCAGCAAACGTTGTCTTGCCGAAAAATAAAATTTAAAAAATAGGGGTTGATCGTAGGAGGTTGAAAATTTAGGGTTGCATGTATTTTTGTATCCCGTTTTATAAAAAAAATAAGAAACAGAAATATGTCGAAAAATTAAAAAAAAAATTGAGGGGTGGGCTACCCTTGTGATTTAGGGGGATGAAAAATAGATGTTGTCCTATTCTCAGACCTACACGACACGCACATAAAATTTCATGAGAATTGGTCAAGCCGTTTCGGAGGAGTTCAATTACGCACATCTAGACTCGAGAATTTTATATATTAGAAATACGCCGATTTCGTCACTCATTTCTCTCAAGACTTAAATCTTTAACATTACTGTCACTGCCTACACTTTTAGGCATTAATGGAGTTATGGACAATGAGTTCTTCCTGACTAAAAATAGACCATTGCTTCCTAGTAGTCCTTAAAAAGGCATGTAAATCAAACCAGACCTGTGCTGGAATCAGGCCAGGCAACCATCACACCACAAAGTTTAACACAACATCAATACAATATGAAATAATATAATATAATAATATCTTGGACACAATACACACAGCGCCCTCTAGTTCCAAGCTAAGCAACTTAATGCTCGTGTTATGGATACTAGATAACGGATATAAATACATATATACTTTTCTTTTGTAAATACATACTTATAATACATAGAAAAACACCCAGACGCCACACAAATATTCATGTTTGTCACAAATATTTATGCTCGGGCCGGAATCGAACCCCCGACCTCATTGTTCCAGCCGGTAGTTTTTACCAATGCGCCACGAGGCCCGTCGTATGTACTTTGTATCTAAATTACACGAAAGCTTTTGTTATACGAACAATTGAACATCGCAGTCGCCGTCGCCGTTACGTAACGTATCAATTAAATTAAACGTTACTTTTGTAGAGCAATGGAACAATGTTATAAAGTTCTACTAACGTTAGTCAGAACTCGATCAATTTTAAATTATACTCACTCTCACTCACAATATATTAAACGATTCGGGAATAAGATTATTAGATAATATCATGCTATTATGTCCGCAATACGAGCGGTGGCGTCAGATAAACTGTATCATAACAAAAAAAAATACTTATGGGGATTTGGGGATTTCGGAAACCTTTATTTTTGTTATAATTATATTTACATGTTGTGGCTATTTGTAGAGCCGATTTCTACGCGTTTGATTGAAGTCGCTAGTAAAAACTAGTTTGTGATATCTCACAAACTAGTTCCCTCTAGTTAATAAATCACTTGGGGGACAGCTACCAACTCAATAATATAAGTTTCGACGTAGACCTTCTACAAGCGAGAGCTTGTCCGTGCGTGACCGTAGACGGTTTTATATATCGCTAAATAAATATTTGCTCTAAATTATTTCGCAATTTTCTTACTCGATTTATTTACTTGAATCAGTCTAGAAACACCTCTGATTTAGATTGGATTTAGTTGTTGTAGATATAAAAGTTTGGCTTAACATAACAGTGGTCTAGCCACGTAGTGCACGAATAGGCCGGCTAGACATAACGTAACTCAAACCGTATTTATTAGGTCGAGAGTGGGGTGACTGAAAACTGGCAAGGACGCTAGTCACTGATCATATAAATGCATGAATGAGAAACATTTATTTGACAGATACTACACAACACAAATTCAAGAATGAAAGAAACAGAACATCACTCATTACCAACACTTATAAATTAAAAGTAAAATAAATTAAAACAGACATATATCCAAGGCAAGCGTGAAGAAGATAGCTTAAGTGATAATGTAGTGTCAGCCAGACTAGGTTTGTGCTCAGCATGTGTTGAAGACTAGTCCACAACGCTGATTTTCAGCCCACACCCTGGGAGACACGAAACGAAGAAATAGATACATAATATTTAAAAAAAAATACTTAAAAATAAATAAAACAATTAAAAAACCATGGTACTTATTATAAATAGATAATATTACATACATACAAAACTAGCGCAAATATATAGACACAGAGGTTAAGGCTATTACTGATTAACATACATAACATAACATAACTTCACGCCTTTTGTTACCCGAAGGTGTAGGCAGCGGCTGTTAAGCCTCGTCTCGCCGTTATGTTTACGTCCCAAATGGAATAGGTGGCGAACCTATTGCCATACCGGGCACAAAGTTTGTCAGTCATCGGTATTTATCACACATAACTTCCGAAAACAATTTCGAAAAGTCATTGGTGTGAGCCAGTGTCTGGAATCGAACTCCGGACCTCTGGATCAGAGGCCGTGCGCTCGCCCACTGCGCCACCGAGACTATTACTGATTACCCTACTAATTACTTCTATTTCCGAGAATGCACCCACAAGTATCAGCTCAGTGGAGAAAAGTACTACCGACCAGTATAATCTAAAACTACAATTATATTATAAAGAGGAAAGATTTGTATTTTTGTATGTAACGAATAAACTCAAGAAGTACTGGACCGTTTTTAATAATTCTTTTTTCTTTAGAAAGCTACATTATCACTGAGTAACATAGGCTATGTGTAATCATCGTCGTCATCGACATTCTGCTTGTACGCGAGCAACACCGTGAGGCGGCAAACCACATACAATACAGCGGTACGAAGTTCGCGCAGTCTGCTAGTAAATAATAAAAATGATATACACCTAAATGGATCTTTGTAGTTGAAGTATGTGCAACTTGAACTTCTTACGAAAGCCGCACTTAGAAGTTAACAAACGCAAAGGTGGAGGTAAACTATTCCAACATTTGGTGGCAGCAAAACGGAAACTGCCACGAAACGCAACAGTGCGGTGTGCGGGGATACGTAGAAGGTACGGCAATCGAGCGGAATATCTGTTGTGATGACGTGCCCAATCAAGTTTCGTGAATAAATATTCTGGCTGGCGAGTCTTAACCACACCAAACATTAAAGAGGCCATGTGAACCTTCCTCTTGTGATCCATGTTTAGAATGCCGTGCTTGTTAAGAAAAGGTGACATGTGACTACGCGACGGAACATGAAAACAAAAGCGAGTACACGCATTTTGAACTCGTTGAATCAGACGCGAAGTTCTTGATAGGACGAGAACCATACACTACGTCGACGTAACTTTTATTATTAATAAGTGACCTACTTGCTCGTTTGCCCTACATCCGGTAAGAAGGATTAAATCTCTTAAACTCTGGAGTGCATAGAATTAAGAGCTGAAGCAAGGAATTGTAGAGATCTGTGACTCTAGAGAGAATTCGCATGAGGTCAACTCTCGCACTCGCCTCTTATGATGACCTCGAAAAGTGGTGGGAATGACACTACACACACGGTACCACATCCCACATTAATTGGTCCAGTTTTCTATCCCCTGACAGAATATTCATCAAGGACAAAATTTGACCTTGATGAATATACATACTGAATATACTGTCCTTGATGATAATACATTTAATGTATTTGTTAGGTTTCCCTTTTGTTTGTGTCACAAATATAATTCGTAATTTGCTCTTGATACAAATGCTTACAGAAATAGAACATTATTATTATTATCATCTGTAGATAGGAGCCCTTTGATAACAGTTATATTTAGAGACGACCATTGTTTCATATGAAGTAATAACGATAAATCTGTTGAATAATTTAATGTTTAAATTAATTGTTTGTGTGTTAAGCAGAAACGTTTATCTGTGTATTATATTTGTGTAGAGATTTATGTGTGATTCATATCTATTACTATTAGTATTATTTCAAAATATTGTCCACAATGTTTGGAAATGGGTTTTGTTTACCGAACATTTTGGAAATTCCAAATATCGTTCGGATATTACAGGAACATTTATTTTCATGTAAACCTCATGCGAGCCATTTTTCTTGTGATAAATCTCTATAATCTAATAGTTCAAAGTTAAAGAGTTCACATCAGTATCTCACTAAACGCTAGTACCTTGCACGGCAGGCAGAAAGAGCAGAGCGTCATAATAGATAAGAGGAGCATAGATTCATGTACCCCTAAATAGGTTCTTTGATTTTCATAACTCTTGCAATAAACGCTCGTCATTAAAAGAAAACGGTACGGAAAGTGTCTCGTGGTCATTTAACTATATAAATCCACTTTTGCACTCTATATCTGCGGAGTCATTCTTGCATCATCCATTCATTATACAAATCCCAACCATCGTAAAATATCCTTTCTTATAATTAGGATAAATATCGATGATTTGCAAAGTTATGCGCGATGTATGCCAATAGAGCCTTCAACTTATACATGTATACATGTGACTAGGAATTTGATCGAACGTGTCAAAGCATAATTGCAGCTCGTGAGCGTGAAATTACAGTTTATGTTTATATGTTAATGTTTATGTATAATACGGATTTACAGATAAATTCAGCTCTTCGGTTTGATGTCGGCGCTTTTGATGTATGCGCACCGCGGTCTGTCGGCGCTTGTGATTTAATGATACCACTTTATCCTATCTTTGTCGCAAATAAACATTGCCATTGATTATTAAACCGTTTTTATTTAATTAAAATTACATTCTTGCAGTTTGTCGCCTCTATTTTATTTATTCATTTTATTATATCTTCCTTCAGTATTAGGCTATATTTTAAATTCAAATGTGTTTTCATATATATATATATATATATTATACTAGCTGACCCCGCAAACGTTGTCTTGCCAAAAAATAAAATTTTAAAAATAAGGGTTGATCTTAGGGGGTTGAAATTTTAGGGTTGTATGTATTTTTGTATCCCGTTTTATAAAAAAATTAAGAAACAAAAAAATGTCGAAAAATTAAAAAAAAATATTGAGGGGTGGGCTACTCTTGTGATTTAGGGGGATGAAAAATAGATGTTGTCCTATTCTCAGACCTACCCGATATGCACACAAAATTTCATGAGAATCAGTCGAGCCGTTTCGGAGGAGTTCAATTATGCACATCTAGACTCGAGAATTTTATATATTAGAATTAGGGACGCCAGCAAATGATGCACATATATTACATTGAATAACTTAATTACTAAGATCCATGACCTGTGCTCATGTTTTTAAGGCACACACAGCTATCATGATCCTAACGTGTTTTTCGTAAATAGGGTACCTTCACTTTCCTTGACGTTATTAAATTTTTCCCCATAGCTTAACATTTATTTGTGTATAGTCTGGCCTCATGTCGTACAGTTTGATCTGTCTTGAATCATGTAGAGTCCAGAGTCCATGTCGAAATGATACTTTCGAGCATTGCTGAAAAGAATGTAGGTAGTAGGACTTTGACAATGCGCTAGTTTAAATGCGAAAATGTACAAAAGTCCTTTTCTTTTATTATGATAATTTATCACACATAACTTCCCAAAAGAATTCCAATATCACGATTTCTTCATTTAAAAGACCATGGAGACTAATTTTCTTTTATTTTAAAGAAGCAACATCATTTGTCATTCTTTTAATTTGCTTAAAGGATTTACCACTTAAGTAAGAATTTACCTGCCAAAAATAAACCTTCAAATTTAATCCACAATTCAGAATACACTGAAAAAATATAAATATATATACACAAATGCAACCTACCCATGATTACTTGTCAAAAGTTGGCTGTAGGAGCTGGTCGCGGGCGGTGAGTGTTCCTGAAACGCTGTAATATGAACATAACATAACTTCACGCCTTTTGTTACCCGAAGGTGTAGGCAGCGGCTGTTAAGCCTCGTCTCGCCGTTATGTTTACGTCCCAAATGGAATAGGTGGCGAACCTATTGCCATACCGGGCACAAAGTTTGTCAGTCATCGGTATTTATCACACATAACTTCCGAAAACAATTTCGAAAAGTCATTGGTGTGAGCCAGTGTCTGGAATCGAACCCCGGACCTCTGGATCAGAGGCCGTGCGCTCGCCCACTGCGCCACCGAGACTATTCTGTTTATGACTATTCTGTAATATGAAAACCATTATAATACCATTTAGTGTAAGTCTCTGTTTCCTTCAATGTAATTATATATATCATTATAGAGTTAACTCATGTAAAATTAAATTTAAGTTTTATTTTTTAACCTCTACGAGCTAAGATAGATTGGACGGCTCTAATAACCAGATGACACATGACGTCATTAATATCTCACCAAAAAAAATCAAAATAAAATATAAGGTTGTTACTAAAACGGAACAACAACGTTTTTAAATGTCGCTCCACTGAACTGTCACAATCCCTTCTGTTACTGAATAATTATACACGAGACTGATTTGGAAATGTTTGCACAAGTTTGTTGAGTTCCTTTGTCATCTCCGACGTTACGTTTCAAATAATTCAACTCGAGAAGAAATTAAGTGTATTCTCTCGAAATACTAAAAAGCAGTTTTTTTTTGTCCTAAAATTAATTTCCGTCGAAACGAGTAACGTCTACTATTTATTTATAACCAAAAAGAAAATGTTAAAATGTTTAATTAGTCGTGATTGCTTTTAATTCAGGAGAACGAAATTGAGTGGGCTTTCTTAAATTTTGCCTCTTAAAATGGCAGACCTTGAAGCATATTAGGCAATAATGTTGTCTAAGTTTAAATAATAATGGTTGGTTATTTGTTTTGTTGCTTCTCTAAGGCTGGGATTATTGCAAGGGTGGACCACATAATTTTAAGCGGGATCAGCCTTCCCAAAATGTTTTATATTCGAAATGTCTCCATAAAAACCATTAAATCGCTGCTTAATATTAACTTAGCCCCTATAGAATAAGACTAAAGTAACTGTTGGTAAAAATAACACATGGAAGCTTCCCACGCGCCTACCCCTAGCGGGATACATAGAGTAAGGAGTAACAAATTTACATTATCAAATATAATGAGCTCTTCGTGGGGTTGTGGTTGAGTTTGAAGTCGGTTTCAATAAGTTTTGGACTTTTTTTTGTTAATTTCAGACTGCAGACGACTAAATTATTGTTTGACATGTGGTAATAAAGACACAAAATTGATGCCTCTAAAGTTTTGAGTTTTCAAAGTCACTCCATTACAATAAGCAAAATGTTCAAGTATAATCAAGTTTAACCCTGCTATACACCGACTTTCGACTTATTTTAAATTATATATTGAAATATATCAATAGGTCTGTATGCATCCATACATATAAACATAACTTCATGCTAATTCTCTTGTGGGGTATGCATATAGAACAGAGCATCATAAGAGCGTATTAAAGTTGTGAAGATGTAAAAAAATCACAAGACCCATTGGGCACGCTTTTGCGGAACAGTTAATATGGTAATTCATTTTGTGTTGAATACGGTGCTTGCTGACACACGCGGCCCGCTCACAAACCTGATTAAGTGATGGGTCAAGTTAGATAATGATTCGATCGGGGATGGCTGACTAAGGATTTTCGCCATCATGAATGGTTATCCTGATAGTCTGGCGGTTTATAACGAGGTATTTTCTAAGGGAAGGTCTAGGTTCCAACTTAGTTGCGGGAATTTTTGAATTGCGACGCACTGTGTGTGTAGGAAGAGCTCTTGGTTCTACTGTATTTTCGGAGAAAAAATTTTCATAAGATCAGACTCAATAATTTTTTCGCGAAAACTAAGCAACACCCACGCCTCAGAGAGCAAAAGAATAATAAGACGCAAAAATATTGTCGAAAATTAATTATAATCTGTGTATAGCTCTATCCAAATATACTGAGAAATCATTTTTTTTAATCTAGACCCTTTTCATTAAAAAAGGTTTTAGATTATACAACAAAATTTTACTAATCAGTTAGACAATGTTCACTAATTCAATAATACGATAGGAATCACATCGAAGTTGGTTCGGTCAGCATACAGACGAACGTTAGCCCGCGGCTGATATTGAACTATCGTAACTATAATATAGATAGCATAGTGTTGGCAATGAATCACGTACATTTATCGGGCCACTAATAAATTGTGCTGAAACGCTCACTGGAGCGGACCGACTCGCGCCTGACGTCTAGATATGTTGCTGAGTGATATATCATTATAAGTTCAGCCTCTTTATCTATTGTCGCTAATATTTTAGCTTCAATGTCTCTGGTACTACACTCTCAATAAGATTATGTAACATGCGTCTATGTGACTGTGGTGACACAATTTAGAGGTAGAAGGTAGAGCCACACAGTTTGCTGCATGAATGGAGTGGCTCTACCGATGAAATACCACGAGCAGTATATCGACGTAGAGTGGCATTTTCCGCAATTCGTATTTATATGAATACCTAATTTTATTTTATAGTTTTCCTCAGTAAAAATATCAACAGTATCTGAAACAATTAAACCAACAGTTAAATTAGAAATAATTAAATTAGATTGTAGTTATTAATTCCAGCGATTAAATACGTAGAGATTTAACATGAAGACTGTAATTCTACAGAAAATAACAACACGGAGTAGCACTTATTTAAGAGGCGTGCAATCATTACATAGTATAAAACAAAGTCACTTTCCGCTGTCTGTCCCCTTATATGCGCATATCTTTAAAACTACGCAACGGATTTTGATGCGGCTTTTTTTTTAATAGTTAGAGAGTGTTAACGGGGTTTTGATCTATAATTCATGTATAGTGTAGTAAAAAAAGTGATAATTTTCCAGATTTAGAAATTTAATCGCAAACGCTGCCTGAACCCTAAGTGATAAATCAAAACAATGTTCTACATTATTATACACCTTTAAAAGGTCTACAAAAAAGTCCGCGAGGGCATATGTCTATCTCTTAGGGATAACCTACAATGACCATTTTCATTTTTTTACTTTTTACGAGAAATAATGGCCTATTTACGAAGCGATTTTAAACATTACAGCATTAATTTTCATCCAATTAAGTATCTTAAATAGATTGTGCATGTAATATAGATGATCCTGGCCCTTTACAGCATGCAATTTAAACGAATATTTTTGAAGATATTGCAGTATTAACATAGCGGGACAGCAGTTATTACTTTTGATGCGGAACAAAGTTCGCCGGGTCAGCTAGTTTATATCTATGAGAGAGATAGTCTCTCTATGACAATAAATAACAAAAGTGATAAACATTTTTTTTTATTTAAAAGAGCGGTGAATAAACCATTGGACTTGAGATGTGAATGGGATAGCGTAGGTGAGCGCACTTTAGATGTTGGTGAGATGGAGGGAAAAAACAAGTCAACAGTAAACGACGAGAGAGAGAGAGAGAGAGAGAGAGACGGGGAGAAACCACAAAAGCCCTTTATAATGATGTGAACCGAAAGTTGTTAGCGTTGACAAAAGTTACTTCGCCGTGGTACAATTAATGCCAAATGTTCCAGGGTAATATAGTCGCAAAGGTCTCTGTTAGCCGGTGACGTGTTTGCTAAGGAGACTGCTCCCGAAAAAGGGTCATATGTTTAGATGTATGAACTGACAGTACTCTACTCTCAGAACATCAACATATAAGTAGCTCATGCCGCGTTTATATGTATCCGGCTGGCAATGCAACGATCACATTATTATTGCAGGAGTCAATATATGGTGCCATTGGCTTACCACTATCTCGTCACTATATACGATAAAAAAAAGAATTTCTTAAATCAGATCAGTTGCTTCAGCTCTTTTATCATGATAAAGAGTTGGTTAAGTTTCCTTATCGCAATACGCAGATCCAAATTATTTTCATCTATGCTGTACTATACCTAAGGCAATATTCAATACCTCCAAAACATTTCACTCATCGCACAACCACATATATTTCTTGGTTCAGATAGCTATTCATTTTGGCAAGAAATATATCTTAGGACACGTATTCCAATGAAAGTTTGAAATAGGTTACATTATTTTTAGGAATTTATTTTTGTAGAAATTTCTACAAATATAAACTTATTTTTTTACGTCATCGTATCTATCGTATCTTTTATGTATGTTATTTATTGAATATTTAAAAAAATAATGTTATACTTTAAACGCTAGTTTTCTCAATTAAATATAAAGTGCTTAATCACAGTAAAAGTTCGGAAGCTTTTGCTAATATAACACAAGTCTTAATCAAGACCATCCAAGCTCTGTGTTTATCTATGTATGCGTATATCCTCCTAGCTTGAGATGTGGCCCCTGAAATAGAGACTGCAGTCTTTCATCTGACAAATAAAATGCAGATTCCGGTTTTATATCTCTGTAGTCCTCATATGAAAGTCTATTTTTGATGAAGGGAAACTTTTTAGGCTTCGATTCAGTAGTCGATAATTCTACGAGCTTTGGCAGTGACGTTTCTGAGAAAAAAAGTGGTACAGAGAGAAAGAGAATGTAGTTAACATAACATAACTTCACGCGTTTTGTTACCCAAAGGTGTAGGCAGCGGCTGTTAAGCCTCGTCTCGCCGTTATGTTTACGTCCCAAATGGAATAGGTGGCGAACCTATTACCATACCGGGTACAAAGTTTTCAGTCATCGATATTTATCACATTTAACTTTCGAAAACAATTTCGAAAAGTCATTGGTGTGAGCCAGTGTCCAGTGCCAGCGCCACCGAGACTATTAGAATGTAGTTAGTTACCTACATTTAGGAGAACTGTTAATCTATTCAAGCTTGATACAATTTCTATCTCCAGAATCTTCAACGTAAAAGCAGAGTTCAGCTATAAAAAGTTCACCACATATACCTCTGAAGAGTCCAAGTTTTGTGGCATCGAGTCAGAAGCTAGGTCTTCTTGTAAAGTGGTACTAAACTGCTATGCTATCGAGCCTTCATTCTCAAAACTATATGCAGTGGCACTATGCTTAAATTGAATTAGTCTGTGTTTTAAAATCGAGGGACATTTGGTTATTCATCTATCTATCACAGCTAACTAATCTCATTAGTCATTACTGTGTACCACGGAATGAAACTCAAGCCTTCGTAATTAAAAGTTAAAGCGCTAAGCAGTTAGTGAGCGTGACATATTTATATATTATACTCATTTCACTAATATCACATAAAACATACACTTCGCGTATACAATACAGTAATTACAAAGTTTAATGTCAACCGCGCTGTGAATAATTACTTTCAATTGTTTCCATTACTCTGTACAATAATGTCGGTAAATGGATACAGGCGTGCCGCTAATGTCGTAAACCAGTTCCGCCCTTGAACGAATGCTCGCCCTTCCACGTCACGTTAACTCTTTTCAGAGACAAATTTATCAGTTTAAATATCTAGATCAAGACTAAACCACCCGTAAATTAATGTATAAATGTCCAAAAGAAATTCATCTAGTATTTTTGATAGTTCAGAGAAGACAAACAGGAATATTGTTAGATATAATTGGATTAAAAATATATGTGTTACGTTACTGTTTTCTCTAAATTTCTATTTATGCTGTATTGTTGCTTTACTTATTTAGTCTTAGTAAAGGTGTAGGCAGTAGCTGTTATACCTCAATTCGCTAAATGGAATTGGTGGGAAAACCTATTGCTATACATTACAATGTTGTTAGTCTTCGATATTTATGTCCCATAAATTCTAAAAAGACATTGGTGTTACCCAGAATTCGATTCCAAAAAATCTTAATTGAGAACCGGGGAGTTTGAACTCCAAAACAGTAAAACCAAAATTTCTTACATTCTTTAATAGTGTCGTAGCAACCCGGGAGCTACGAACCAATGAGATTCAACTCTATCTTTCCTCAAGCATTCAGAAACGGATATCACTTTTTACTCAACTTTCGGCTACACTATTTGGACATTGAGATAATCATATACGAATGAAATAACCAAGGAATTCTTTCAACAGTAAATTCTAAGATCATGATACAAATCGTTTTAGTAGGGCTTCTTACACGTGTGACAATTTCAAACAAAACCTAATATGACATTGAACGGAAAATAACAATTGTGGCCTAACTTTACCAGCACTGTCTATTTGGAAGTATATGTTTTTTTTTGTTGAGACCTTCAAATATTTAACTACACAGCGATGGACACCTGCAACATAGATAATATTACAACTGCGTTACGAGCTTTTGAAATGGAAGAGGGGATAGGGGGTGGGATAAGAAGGAAGGGGAAAGTGTACTTTGATTTTCTGAGAGGTCGTGGTATTGCCCCGGTAGGGCCCAATTAAGCAGCGAACTTATGCAGAGTTATAAACTCCACTTTTATCAAACGTCTGGCAGTTAAAAACACAACACATAGGTAGCTATCCAATACAAACAAATGGATGGATAGACATTTTAAATATAAATATATATGTACAGCGTTGTTTTTATATTACCAGACACTTATATATTTTTTATTTCTTATAACATCTTGAAAGTTATACCTAGTTTTCTAGAATAGTTTCCAAACAGTTTGTTTGTAAAATAAGCCACAGGAACTCGTTTTGTTTTCATGAATTGTCTTTTTATGAACCTTGCTATTGCGATAAATGCGAATTTCATAGTTGATTTAAAAAATAGTATGTTGGTTTATGTATTGTGTTTTTATAAGCTTTTATTTACCTTGCACTGTATGTATGTATGTATGTATGTATGTAAGTATGTATGTTCGGTGGAATCTTGTAACTCAATTTTGAAGTAGATACCTCCAACCGATTGAGCTGAAATTTTGTATACACGTTTACTTTGGATGACAATGCATGATATAATGTATGACATTATTCTATATCCAATATGGCGGACGACCCAAGATGGCGGAATGGATATTTTTAATGCATTTCTGCAATATGGGTATCAAATGAAAGGGTTTGTTGAGTGTAACTCAAAATATAATATGACGTCATTCTAAATCCAATATGATGGAATATCCAAGATGAAGGAATATATATTTTAAGCTTTCGTACAATATGGGTATCAAATGAAAGGGCTCATTGGGAAAACTAAAAAAATAATGTGACGTCATTCTAAATCCAATATGGCGGATAATCCAAGATAGAGGAACAGTTTTTTTTAATGCATTTCTACAATATGGGTATCAAATGAAAGGGCTTGTTAATAGTAGCTCGAAAAATAATGTGACGTCATTCTAAATCCAATATAGTGGAATAAATATTTGCGTTTCTACTATATGCGTATTAAATGGCCCTTTCATTAAAGAGTTATATGAGAACTTCAAAAACTATGTCTCGGTGGTTCAGTAAACTAGCCCGCTTCTGAATCAGGAAGTCTTGGGTTCGAATTTGGCTTCACACCAATGTCTTTCGAAATTTCTCTCGAAAGTCATGTGTGATAAATATTTTTGACTGACCACTTTGTGCTCGCTGTATGGCAACAGTGGTAGAGCCCAGCAATTCACTGTATGAATGGGATGGCTCGACCGGTGAAATACCACAACCAGCTCACGGCGTGTTTCTTTAGGTGAGGGAGGTACCCGGAGGCCTACTCCCCTTCCCCATCCCTTCCTACTCCCATATCCTATATCCTACTCCCTTAAAGATAAGATAATACGATAAGATAAGACGTAAACATAGCGGCGAGTCGAGGCTTAATAGATGCTGCCTACACCTTCGGGTAGAAAAAGGAGTCGAGCTATGTTATGTTATTAATTAATGTTATAAACAAATTAGATTGTGTATAAATATTATATATATCATAGGGTTTTCAATATGAGCGGCTAGATACTAGTGGCCTGCTTGTTTGGGCAGTGTCAGTCAATCTGTTGTTTACTATTCAGTCACTGATGCCCAATCACCATGTCAAGATACAGGGTTAAGCGGCGCGTCCAAATTTATAATCAAAATGAGTTAGTGCTAACATTGAGAACCTTACGACCACTTTACGGCTGAGGCGGTAGTCCATCACAGTCGACGGCTTTCCGTTGACCTATGTTTTAATAGTTGACAGTGTTTTAATTGTGGTCAGCCACGCAATCTGCTGCATGAATGGGCCGGTTCGACCGCTGTAATGCCATGCCCTTTCAGGATAGCGACGTAAATTGGACAGGATTTAATAACTTTAACATGATTGCTACACTAACGGATTTTAATGGTGTTATAGGTATTATTAGAATTAAACACAGTGGATGGTGGGAACGAACTATAACTTTTATTACAACTCACTCCTATGTTACACTCAGGTCAGCAAGTATAAAGTACTGATTAAAACAACAGATGGCGTTACACATCACAAGTAGTTAAACATATTTTGTTATTAAACAACAGTCCCACATAACAAAATTAAGTTGCCAAATCAACAAATAAGTAACAAAAAAAATTGTTTACTTAGGCTCGAAACTCTTTGCTGCTGGTTAAGCATACGCGGCCTTAAGTAGAGAAAAGAGTTTAGTAGGTCTCCTCATTGAAGAGTTGGACTGTTCGAAATTAACTGGCAAATGACCTTGTAACAATGATGCTTTGAATGAGATGAAGAGACTGAGAAACCTACCCATCGATAACTAAAAACTTGAAAATAATTTAAAGAAAAAAACTTTTTTAAAGAAGCTTTTATTTAAACGCTCTAAAAAGAATAAAATAATTTTAACCTTATACATTTTAACTATCAACTTATAACCTTATTATATACAATTTATGTGATAGTAAAAGCTTGTCGCTATGTTCAACCCAACCCTTCCCCCCTCCTCTTCCCATCCCAATTCCGACCCCTTCCATTTCCCATGGAAAGGGCCGGCAACGGAACTGTACCACTATATGTGTTCGGGTGTCCATATATATGTTATAAACCAAAAAAATATATTTGGATAATGCGATCCGTCACAGTAATCATTATCTAAATCTAAAAAAATATTTCTAGATGGTTATGGATAGCAACTGATAGGTAATTAAACATAGCGACAAGCTTTTACTATCACATAAATTGTATATAATAAGGTTATAAGTTGATAGTTAAAATGTATAAGGTTAAAATTATTTTATTCTTTTTAGAGCGTTTAAATAAAAGCTTCTTTAAAAAAGTTTTTTTCTTTAAATTATTTTTACGATCACGTTTATTTGATTTAGCACTGACGGATGCTACTACTATAGAAAACATGTGTAATTTTTATTCTCGTAGAATTAAATTCAAAATCCAAGAAATAATGTTGTCTTTGTACAGAATCAAAGCAAATAATATAAACTAGAACTATTAGTGAAATTCATTTTCACTTTTGCTTCGTAGAGTCTCTGTCTCCTTCTGCGGCGCTGGTAATTAGTTGGTAATACTATTAAGTATCAACATTGTCGGTCGCAGTTTGCAAGCAGCAATCATTGCTTATTAGAATTTTACTTTGAATCAAAGCAGGTAAAGATTCCATTCATGAAAGGCTGCTACAAAATAACACGTGCAATTTTCTATAAATCGAAACGAAAGGACCAATGTATTTTTATAAGTATCAAAAGAGCTTCTAATAACTTTTCTATATTTTTTTTTCTATGTTTTTTTATTTTCGAACAGTGGTAGAGCCAAGCAGTTCGCTGCATGAATGGGCCGGCTCGACCGGTGAAATACCACGACCTCTCAGAAGACCGACGTAAAGTGACTCATGCCGCGTTTCGTTCGGTGAGAGAGGTACCCGGAGGCCCACCCTCTTCCCCGTGCTTTCCTATCCCCTATCCCTTAAAGGTCGGCAACGCTACAGTAACACTATATGTGTTGCTGGTGTCTATGGGCGGCGTTGATTGCTTACCATCAGGTGACATGCCTGCTCGTTTGCCCTCCTATCCCATAAAAAAAAACTGCATTATTGATATCTAATTATATTTGGCACTATAGTAGTATAGTTTTCAGTTTTTCTACGGTTGTTTCTTAATAACTAACTTCGTTTTTGATGTGCTAATTATTTTTTTACTGAGACATTAGCATAGCTATCTGCCTAGTGGGAATTAAAAATAGCATGAACTTATTATTACAAACGAAATGTCCAAAAAACTGTCCAAAGTTTTTTGGGCATTTCGTTAACAGCAAATATTTGCCAATACAAGGTATTTTATAAATAAAATGAAGTTTTCTTTTTCTAGTACATAATGTTCAGTAGTATGGGATACTTAAAATAAACCGGTACTGTCGAAGTTATTTATATGTTTTTGTCTTCACTTTTGTCTATCGTAACTTTTGAATCAAATGTGTTACCTCATTCTGTGAAGGTCCAAGTTCTTTACTTATCGCTGTACTGGCGAAAGTAAGTTGATTTAAATAGTAATATACTAGACAAATTTAATATCCGTAGAACGTTCCTTCGTCCCGTTCAATGTAGAAAGAATATTCTAGACGAACAGCCTCTGATGATTCTCAAGGTTTTATAGAAACATTACCAGTTAGATGTTTTGAAGTTATTGTATAACCGTTTGTTAAAGGAATAATAAACGCGTGCACTCCGGGGGGAAATCTCTGTTGTGATTAACATTGGAGGTAGTGAGGATCTCTCGCGGGTGTGCGGCGTGTGTTGAGGTGGGGAGGGGGGAGTGAGGGCTTGCATTCATCATGTGTACTGAAATATCACGAGTGAATATGTTAATATTGAAGCGATTCACAATTGTGTTGTGAACTGATGTGTTTATAACGCTCTATGCCTTGAAGATAATTTGGTAAACGATTCAAACTGATGTTCAAAAGATGTATACAAAAATGCATTCAGCGTTATATTTTCCCTAACGAATGAATTAATGATGAATGAAATCTTTAATCCTACAGAGTGTATGTGTACATCGAGTTTTTACTAAATACATAATCTTATAGTTTTTTCTTTGTAGTTACAAAGCACGCTTTTAATATCCGAAGGTAAAGGTAGCGATAACGATGTCTCGACGGGCCGAATTGTAGTTTAACGTAACTTACAAAAAAAAAAATTGTGCCCGCGAATTCAAAATCGTGATCTCTTAATCGCTAATGGAATCGTAAAGTTTGGTGATGTTGCACGAAATATTCAGGAATAGTTTCCCGAGTGAACTAATTAATACGTAAGTGAGCTTCTACTAACCGCTACAGAAGTGGGCGGTGACGGTAGCCTAGAGTGAGGCGCGGGGACAGGCTTCACTTGACACATTTACAGTGAGAACAGTTCTATTGCACAATACCAGTCGCCGTTTTGTACAACTGCAATTTTAACTCAACATTGAGCAAGCACTGAGGCTCCCACAGAGAGAGAATAGCAATGAAAAATAAATATATAAAGTGTCCGTCTGTAATAGTCTATTTTTATTATGTCTACTAAGCATGATAAGCATCTTATACTTAATGCCTCATGTAAGCCATCATTTTCTCACTAATTGATATAATAACAGTGGTAGAGTGTTGCAGTTTGCTGCATGAGTGGGCCGGCTCGACGACTGAAATACCACGACCTCTCGTGCTCGTGCCGCGTTTCGTTCGGTGAGAGAAGTGTCCGGAGGCCCGATCCCCGACATAATAGTCAATAAATATCCAGTAATAGCAATCGTTCCCGACGTCACGCTAATTATTATAATTGTGTAACTCGGAGAGGGCCGACTGCTAATTACCTCTCATTTGTATCCCGTAATAATTGAGTTCGTGAAGCGAGATCCCACTCACTGCCACATTACTTACACTCCGCCTTTTCCGACAAGTTTTTTTTATTATCGGTCTAATTTAGATGAAAATTTGTATTTAATATGTGGAGTAGCTAACTGTGGCTGTTGCCATACTTAAATGTTATTATTATAACGTTTTGATGGGGTAGTAGTTGATCTCGAAGATTTTTGATATAGAGGTTCCAGGTGAAATTTATATTGGATCGTCATCAACTCGATTGAACATCATTTGGCGAGACGAGGCAAAGGCCAGCTGCTTACAAATTCAGATAAAAAACACGACGATCTACAAAAATTTTTATCATAGTTTCAACAGTGGTTTAGTAGTAGGATATCTGTTTATCCTGGGATTGTATCCTTTATTACTACCATAATTTTCTCCGAATATAGCATATCGGAATGCAGCCTAATGTACAGGACCAAATAGACGTATCACCTAATAGACAATCGGTTTGGTATAAAAAGTTTGTATTTTTTTGTTTGTAATTTTCTTGAAAAATTTTGACTCATCTAAAACTCAATGTGATAATTACCTAGAACACAAATGTATGGTTAAGTACATGTATGCAAAAGGGGAAACCGTAAAGTTTATTTAAGCGCTAAATTGATTAGTAGTTAATTGGCAAAGTTTCATTTGCCTTCAGGAACGAGAACCTTCAGACCGTCTACAGAATTTGTTCCAATAGATATGTTTGAAGAGCCTTCACAAATTCGAGGAACTTCTCTTACTGTCGCTATTCTATGAAATATCTTGTCCATTTGAATCATAACTAATATTAAAATATTGATCTGTTCTACGCTTGAATCAAAATTGTATTAATAAAACTTAATTATTATATTATTATTATTAATTATATACCTATAAAGAATAATTTCTCACCATAAGTAATCTCAGCGATTTGACCTGATGCAAATCACATCCTTTACCGTAAATATCCATTGACTTTGAGTTCAGAGGTCTCGTATTTGAATCCTGGTTCACACCAATGATCACCAAAATAATCTCACGCATTTCTAGTAATCTAATTGTATTTTTTTCCATAGATATCAATTACTTTAGTACAATTAAACTTCACATAGGCATAAATGGCATTTAGTAATAATGTATGAATTGCCTTTTACATCGGAATAATATAATTCCAGGCAAGTGAAGTTGCGAACGAAACCTTATAGTTATCATAAACAGTAGCCTTTGTGTGTGTTGTTATTGTGTACTCTGTGCTGAACATGTTTCACTTATCGTTAGTAATGTATTCACAATGACTACTCAAAGGACTCGTACCCTTTTTTGTTGATGCGTAGAGATCGAGACATCTTGAGAATACACCGAATTGTATTTAACATTTAGGAAGCCGTTTAATATGTTAATTTTGTATGTCTGTTCATATATTAAAAGCGCACAAGAGAATTTCAGAGCAGTATTTTAAGACTTTTTTATATCTCAAAATAAATCTTTCTTTTGTTTTAACTTGACGTCTTATCTTCCCGAAAGTGAGTGTGGATAAGGCTGTTATTCCTCAGAATTTTTATGTCAGCAAATATTGCAAGTTTGTCATTTTAGAAAAGTCAATAATGTTCGCCCGGATTCGATTGCGAGACTTCTTTTCCAATTTTTTTTAAAGTTTACAATAAAAGCTTTTCATATGAGTAATTCTCCCGATGTGAACACATATTTGTATATGAATAAACACTGAAAGAATTTATTGAAATATATATATCAAATTTGTAAAATTCCCTTATTAGCACGTTCAACCAAACAACTCAACAGAATCTTCATCATTATAATATCAGTACAGAGATAATATATCACAGTCCTAAACAAAGCTCTTGTGATAAACTGCTACCTATGTTGTCGGACTAAATATTGCGGTTCTTAAGCCCATATAAGACACAACCTCCGCCCTAATTCAGGCTCTGTATACATACGTCTACATCCTATTCTGTAAGGTCAATTATAAGCCGAAAGGATCAAAGCCCACATCGCACTTAGTACACGTCCGACAAAGCCTTTCGGTCAGCACGCAATGTGCCGCGGTTGAGTGATTGACCCAATCGATATTCTGCCTATATTATCTGTACTGTCAGAAGTTTCCTTTATTAGCTGTTGCCCGCGGCTTTGCACGTGTGCTTTTTCTACAAATTACGACGGCTTATATTTATATCTTCAGGAAAAGCGGTTGGTAAAAATGAAAATATTTTAAATAATATCTGCAGCCGTAATAAAGTGTAAATTACAATCATATAAACAGGCAGAAAGACTACGTTACACCGACATTTAATAAATATTTGCATGACACACGCAGAGAGATGAATAAAATATCAAGTTAAGCAAGGTATCTTGAGCAAAATAGTCTTGAAGCAATTATACATACAAATTCTGTACACAGAAACTGACAGTTTCTGGTACATTCATTAACTAAATTAATAAAGAGCCACATTAGTTTTACAATAATTTCTTAAATGCACTCAAAAGTATATAATATATAATAGAAATATATAGTATATAAAAAATATATTTATTTTCTTTAACAACGTAGTATTTCTGGGATTTTCTCTGAGAGACATAGAGTCGCTTTTGTGTGAAGTTTTTCTTTGATTCATTTGTGGTGAGTCTGTGGCGAGGCAGGACGTGAGCCCGAGGTGCTGCAGTAAGTTGTTACTTGTTGTTCAACAGATGTTCTGTTGAATGTTCTACAGCTGGAAGTAGTAGTGGAGACCTTTCGTTCAAACGCCTGACGCATTTAACCTAAACGAAACCTTATTTTATAAAACGAGTATTTGTTTTAAATAAATGACATTTTTGTTGCCTTCACAGAAAATACTCAAATTTTCACTATATTTAAAATTTATTCTTGACTAGTTGACCTAGCAAACATTTTTTCGCCTCAGAAATAATAAGTAAGAAAATATTGGATTATATGTATTAGTAAATCTGTTTTCTATTTGACGGGGCGCACTTTCCTTTATCATCGTTATTTAACCTTTATAACATTCAAATCAGAATTCGAAACCAAAATCTCTGGAGTAAAAGTCGCAGTGTCCAGCCACTAGGTTATTAATCTAGTCTTATGTGAAATTTATTAGTAGTTTTTCTCACGATGTTATATTAATTTCATTCTGAAGTCTGAGGGTCGCTGGTACTATTTATAAATGTAACGGATATCCGCCATAATGGCCGCACGGACGTCACATTGTTACTTACATATTGATAACTGTGTAAAGTTTTGTTACAGATTCGAGAGAGAGTGTTTATTGTAACTTGAGAGCTGAAGAGAGGGGCGGGGGAGTGACGTGGTCTGTTTGTCTCGCACGTCTTATATTGAGATATTTTCTTGGAAATAAACCTGGTCTCGTCTCGTCCTTGACAGTCGTGATAGAACAACTTTATAAGTAGTAACTGGGTCTTACATCTTATATGTAAACTTGCAAGTCGTTAAAAACAAGAAGAAAGTATTAGGTCGGGGAAAAAGTCTTTTCGCATAACGTAGGTATAAACTTATTATAAAATTTCTTTGACTGTACTATTTGTGTCTGGCTGGTTTTGGTAACATTAAAAAGGTTACATTATAAAGAAAAGAAAAAAATAAAAAAAAGTTGTTTCCCGCTATTTTTCATTTGTTTTTCTCTCCGTAAAAATGAGTGAATCTAATGAAGAAATTCGATACATTTTAAAATTTTATTATAAAAAAGGCAAAAATGCAACTCAAGCAGTGAAAAAAATTTGTGATGTTTATGGACCTGATGCAGTGTCAGTAAGAGTAGCACAAATTTGGTTCAAACGTTTTCAGTCCGGAAATTTTGATGTTAAAGATGCACCTCGCTCTGGTCGCCCTGTTACGAATAAAATGGACGCCATTTTTGAAAGAGTGGAGCAAGATCGGCATATTAGTAGTTACGATGTAGCTGAAGAACTGGGAATTGACCACAAAACAGTTTTGACCCATTTGAAGAAAGCTGGTTATACAAAAAAGCTCGATATTTGGGTGCCACACGAGTTCACTCAAAGAAACTTAATGAACCGTGTACTCATTTGCGATTCATTATTGAGACGTAATGAAACCGAGCCGTTTTTGAAGAGATTGATAACTGGCGATGAAAAGTGGATCACGTACGACAAGAACGTGCGAAAAAGGTCGTGGTCGAAAGTTGGCCAGGCTTCACAGACTGTGGCCAAACCTGGCCTAACACGAAATAAGGTGATGCTGTGTGTATGGTGGGATTGGAAGGGCATTGTTCATTATGAGCTTTTACCGTCCGGCAAAACCATCGATTCTGATCTTCACTGCCAGCAACTGATGAGATTAAAGGAAGCAGTCGAGAGAAAACGGCCGGAATTGATCAACAGGAAGGGTGTGGTCTTTCATCACGATAACGCTTGACCACACACATCTTTAGCCACTCAGCAAAAATTAAGAGAGTTCGACTGGGAGGTCCTAGTGCATCCACCATATAGCCCTGACCTTGCGCCTTCAGATTTTCACCTGTTTCGGTCTCTTCAGAATTCTTTAGGTTCTGTAAGGTTGACCTCAAGAGAGGACTGCCAAAACTATTTGCCCCGTTTTTTTGATCAGAAGTCCCAAAGTTTCTACAGTAACGGGATAATGTCTCTGCCCACAAAATGGCAGAAAGCTATTCAACAAAACGGTACATATATATTGTAAATAAATGTAAATAAACTTTGAAAAAAATGTCTTGACTTTTCATACAAAAATACGAAAATACTTTTTCCCCAACCTATTATGTAAATTTACTGTGAGTATTTAATTTTACCTTCAAGATATGAACACGTGAAAGTGTAAGTTATGCTGCTTCCAATGTTTACTTTATTTACTTACATTAAATTATTACACATTAAATTTCACCATAATTTCGTATAAGTCTAACTTGTGCTTGGATTTGAATCCAGAACGTCTCAGACGAAACGAGCATATTCACGCTAATATAATAATAAAATCAATACTCTGAAATATTATTATTATACTTGATTTATAACTCCAATAAGTTATGATGTTCCCTTACGCAGCTCTCTTGTCACTTTTAATAAAGCGTTGGATGTCAAACGAACTTCACGATCGTCACAGATTTGGTCAAGTTTTTTCCATTTGGTCTCTTTATTCATTCATTCACTCACTTCGAGAGGTTTTTGCGCTCAACAGTAATCAGTTTTATTCCTCGTTCTATAATGTGGTCTGCGAAAATTCTAGCTATTTTAGCAGGGTGATCTGGAGTTGGTAATGTTGGAAGATATCGTAAAGGGTATTATTGGCTTTAGTTGTCGTATCGAAGTTAGACGAAGAGCAGAAATTAATATTGAGAGCTTTAATGTCTAGAGCAGAAGGATTTGTTATTTGACGCTGTTTACCGACTCCTAAAGATCTAAGAAATTACCAAACCTTTGCAGGGTCACCGTTTTGTACGGATTTATGAATGTGTTGCCGTTATGCATTCCTACACACCTTGTTGCAGTGATTTCGAATTTCCACATATTTGTTGCGATTTGCGTCGTTTGGCTATATTTTCAGTTTTGTTTTAGCCGCTGCCTATCTCTCTATTAGATTTTTTATTTCCTCAGGAGCATGTTTGTCGAATAGGTTATTGATAGATATAAATAATGTATTTCAGAACCTAGTTAATGAATAATATAGTCTTAATATTGAATAAAACTAATAAAACGAATATATAATTGAATCTCTTCGAATTATGAATTATTCAAAGCATTGGATGAAAACTGCTCATCTTGTAATAAATGTTCACTCAGTTTTAGGACGATTCGTGCAGCTTACATAATACTCTTCCATAAATACCTTCTCAATGTTCTGTGATTGAAGTTGATTAGTGTTATAAAACACTGATTAAATTACCATGTACAATTAACGCATTATAAAATATTTTCTTACAACTTATTGACTGGAATATGTTTATTAAATTCAAATAAACTTTATTATTAAGTCCTTTTTTTAAATGACAAAAGCTTGAAGATCAATTAGATATTATATAGGAATCGATGAAATTTTCAAAACAAGGACACTCTGCTTACACCATTGAGTATTCAAGGCGTGAGGGTACTAAAGAATATAAATGTTCTTTTACCCAGCAACCTTCGATCAAACCCTTAACTAACTTGACCCTTGGACTAAATCAGATTTGCAACCGGTTTGCGTGTGTCAGCAGGCCTCGCACTCGCCTCAAAATGAATTACCATATTGCCTACTCCGCAGACGAATCTCTAGAGTCTGATGATATAAAGGAAATTTGATACTCTCTGAAAAATTAAGCGAACAAAACATCAAAGCTTATAATTATAGACCGACATTAGTTGCTGTTAGTGCTATTAAACGCAGATCGAATGGGCCTCGATAGTTGAAATATCATAACCTCTTATTTAATTGACATAAAGTGGCTCATGCCCCTTTTCTTTCGATTAAAGAAGTATCTGGTAGCTTACCTTCTCCCCGTCCTCTCTTTATCCTACTTCCTAACCCATCACAAAGTCAGGCAACAAAGTTGTCACCTTCTTTTGCCCCCTTTACACTAAAAAAATCTATATATTAACTAATAGAAAACTATTACATAATAATATGTTTTATAAGAAAGGGTCGGAAAAGGAAAACTTGACCGACATGAAAAACTAGTTTTCTATAATACCGAAACTTGCTCTGTGAAGCGAAATATCGATCTGATTGGTCAGAAAAGAAGCTTAGCACACGACACTCACTCCACGGGGCAGACTGGTGCGGAGGACCCGGTCGTAGGCGAGGTTCCACAGCAGGGGTCCGAGCACGGACCCCTACTTCCTCTGCTCCGTCCCGTTCCGGTCGACATAGTCCACCGGTCTCTCCTGCAAGTAGGCCCCGATGACCGACCTTAGGTAGGGAGGCACCTCGTGGTATACGAGGGCCTCCCTGATGGCCTGGTAGCTAGCGTCATACTCTACTCTCTGATACGCAGAGGGTAGGCGGAGCTCCACGAGGTGATTTTTTATAGTGGTGTTCTTCCTCGCCGCCCCCTTACGGCGGCCATCATCCCAGCCCCACGGACTGGATTACGATTACACCACTGGTGTCAGACTCTCAGCCAGGACCCGACGGAATTTACTCCGCCAGGTGCTGCCCAGGGAGCACCGGCCCAGAAGGAGCGTCCGGGCGCACGTGGAGGTGGTCTGACGGCGCCCCCTAGTAAACGATTACCTACGAAACAAAACTGCGGATATTGATCAGCTGATCAATGCTATCTCACTAAAAATTTAACTTTTATAATTTGCTATACGTATATAACTTCACGACAAGTCCCTTGTGGGGTAGGCAGAGAGGGCAGAGTACCATAAAGCAGGACTCTCATTCGGTTCTGTGACTTCAATTACTGTGTTGACCTCACCTTGTACATCATTGATCAATAAGGAACAGAAATAACATACATATAACATAACTTCACGCCTTTTTCTACCCGAAGGTGTAAGAGCTGTTAAGCCTCGTCTCGCCGTTATGTTTACGTCCCAAATGGAATAGGAACCTATTGCCACAGCGGGCACTAAGTTGACAGTCAGCGATATTTAACACATATAATTTCCGAAAAGAATTTCGAAAAGTCATTGGTATGTGCCAGTGCCAGGATTTGAACCCACTACTTCTAGAATCAGAAGCGGGGTGCTCACCACTGCGCCACCGAGACTGGCAACAGAAATAATATCTAAAGACTAGGTCTGCAATTTGTCTTTCTGGTTAACGCCTGTGAAGAGAATTGCGATCCGCTATTTGAAGTCATTTCATTTGAATCTCAATATCACAGTTCAGAGAGTGTAGATTTTACTTGGACAAAATTAAGAGAAAGCGAACACGAGTAAAATTGTATGCAGCTCGACCGGTGAAATGTCACAATCCCTTACAAATTCGAAGTAATTTGGTTCATGCCACATTTTGTTCTGTGAGAGAGGTATGCGGAGGCTCATGTCCCTCCTCCGTCTCCTTCTCGTCCCTATTCCATCTTAATGGGGGGCAATATTCCTCTCCTATGAAATAATAACATCTCTAAGATGATTATAAAACATGATTTCAATAATACGAACGAAATATAACCTTCGGTCGGTCCACTGATGTTATTAATTACTTTTTACACGAAAAGTAAATTTTCTTCATTCAACTCGGCTCGTAACAAAAATTCCGATAATGGAGGAAATATTTCTCGAATCATTAAAATATAATTAATATGGAACATTAAAACAGACGAGCTTCTCGGCGTTTCTCGGAGCTGCTCGGAGCTGCTCGGGGCTCCTCAAGGCTTCTAATTTAATGGTAGTTATCTATTAAATTAATAGTCACTCCAATTAGCCGTTGAATCGAGCCCCTCATCTGTTTAAGTGGACATTTACCGCGAACATTAATTAATTGTTAAAAATTAATTTATTGAACTAATATACACAAATTTGATCAAGCATTTTGGTGAAAATGGTATGAAATTTACCTATAGTAAAAATCATATTTTTAACATCAACTTTCTCACTTTTATTTCCAAAAAGTGGGTGCTCTCTGTATCAATGAAAATAGCTTTTGAACGACTACCATCTTTTTGTTCATAACTAGTGAAAATGATCTCTGTAAAGAGTTCGAAACGTCGGAAAATAAATAAAATAGGTAATTAATAAACGCGATATAATCCTAAAAGTTATTTTAATGTCATGAACGTGATTCGCGAAAATCTTAGTGATAAATATTAAATTCACTCAATATATTTGTTTATCTTGATATGCGATGTCAACTGAAATATATATTAAAGAGATGAAACTACATTAAATATAAAGAGATTGTCGTTTACTTCCGCCTATGAAAAAATAAACTCTAGTTTAGCGAATGAACGCTGCCTTCATAAATCGAATTGGTAATGTTGCGCAGCCTCCGGGATATTGGGCGATTTCCATTCTTTCACTCGATTGACACAAAAATTCAGAAAATCTTACCTAAACTGTATATATGTTATTTTCGTTGCTAACTGACGAAATGTGCTTTTAACTCAGTTTTGTTCGTAAACGGACATCGGCTGTTACTGACGTGTATTGCAATGTATGGGATATTTTTTTACCTTTTCGACCAGAAATCAGAATCCAAAATGCAAAATCAAAAAGACTTGAAGTACAAATGTTACATACATAAGCTCACGCCTGTATCCTATGGGGATAGGCAGAAACTTTCTGGCTGGCAGGCTTTCCACAAGCTAGATCCTGACGCATATCTTTCGCCTCATACATCTCGTCATGTATCCACGTCGGTTTCGAGTGCTACGTAAAAATGTTCTGTAATATTATTTCATAATAGCCGACTACTGAATGAGGGTCATTTAATATTTACATTTGATATAATATATGGCGTTTATGTGTTTTTCGAATTAATGCACCTTGTGTCCGGTATGGCAATAGGTTCGCCACCTATTCCATTTGGGACGTAAACATAACGGCGAGACGAGGCTTAACAGCCGCTGCCTACACCTTTGGGTAACAAAAGGCGTGAAGTTATGTTATGTTATGTTAACAAATATGTATTTACATAATAGAAAGTACGATCAATCCCTTTTTTTTAAATTTTATTTTTTGTCAGAACAACGTTTGCCGGGTCAGCTAGTACATATAATAAAATCGTAGAATAGTCAAAACTGTACATTGAATGTTATTATTTTAGAATATATGACACATGGACATGATCTACAATCGATACCAAACATGAAAATATGGATTTTACAATTTACGTTTGTTTGTCTTCTTATTTGCTGTTTATCTGTATGTTTGTTACAGATAAACTCTGCTAGTACTGCATTTTTTTTTTTTTTTTTTTTTTAATGTTTTACTGGGCAGCGCTTGACCTCGTTTCACCTGATGGTAAGTGACGACGAGGCCGATGATGGTGAAGCGCACTGTCCAGTTAGTAGCCTATTCACTCTCCTTTTGAAGAGACCTATGTCATAGTTAACGGGGAACACCGAAGCAGGTAGTTTGTTCCATTCACCAGCCGTGCGGATGATGAAAGAAGACCCAAAGCGCTTAGTTCGTACAGGTGGAATTTAACAACGTACGGGTGTAGACGGTAAGTACGTCGGGTAGTTCGCCGATAGAATGGGGATGGAGGTATCAAGTTGTGTAAGTCTTGCGCACACTCACCAGAGTGTAGCCTGTAGAACACCGAGAGGCTAGCCACCTTCCGCCTGTGCTCGAGGCTTTGCAGATCATTGTCGACCATCACAGGATCGCCAATTAATCTTTTAGCCCGCCTCTCCATCGAATCCAGCAACGATAGGTGACATTTGGCAGCACCAGCCCAAATGTGACTACAGTATTCCACGCAAGACCGGACTTGAGCTTTGTACAGTGTTAGAAGCTGTCCTGGCGTGAAATGCTGCTTCACCTTCGCAAGAATTCCAAGCTTCCTTGCTGCTATCCCTGCTTTGGACTCGATGAACCGCCCAAAGTTAAGGTTCTGAGATATTTCAACACCCAATAACTGTAGGCGGTCGGAGTATTCCAATGCCACACCCTGGAAAGTAGGAGCTAAGGTGAAAGGGCTCCTTTTGGCAGTGATAAGACACATTTGAGTTTTGGAAGCATTGAATCTCACAAGATTGGCATCGCCCCAATCGGAGACTGCCTTGAGTGTGAGATTCATTCGCTCTACCAAGGCCTCCCGCTCAATCCGTACCTGCTCTTGACTGGCCCGAGCTCCCAATTCATACATATCAACGATGGTGGTATTGTCCGCATATCCATAAATACCGGATTTAAGCAGGTCGTTGATATGTATTAAAAAGAGAGTTGCAGATAGTACTGACCCCTGAGGAACACCAGCGTTGCTCGACAAAGGCTCTGATGCACAGCTGTCGACTACAACACGGAGTGATCGTTCACTCAGGAAGTCCCTTATCCATGTAATCAGGCCAGAGGATATCCCGAATGCTGCAAGCTTGCCAATAAGGCTGTCATGCCAAACACGGTCAAAGGCCTTGGAGATGTCTAGAGAGACAGCAAGGGCCTCCCCGTTTCTCTCCAAGGTTTGAGAGCATGTGTGAATGGCATACACTAGGAAATCTCCAGTTGATCGATTTCGGCGGAAACCGTATTGTCGGTCACTGAGAAGGTCGTTATGCTCTAGGTATGCCATTAGGTGCTGGTTCAATATAAGCTCCATAATCTTGCAGAGTATAGAGGTAATTGAGATGGGGCGATAGTTGGCTGGGTCAGCTCGACTACCCTTTTTGGGCACGGGTTGTACATTGGCAAGCTTCCAGGATTTCGGAACAGTTCCGATCTTAAGTGAGAGGCGAAACAAACGTGTCAAAACAGGAGACAACTCAGGAGCACAGGTTTTCAGTACTACGGCTGGTATACCGTCATGTCCACTGGCCTTATTCACATCTAGGCTCATGAGAGCTCTCAGTACCTCCTTATTTTTGACGGTGAACTCAGGTAGTGAAAAACCGTAGTGAGGTAATGGTTGTGGAGTAGCAGAGCCAACATCCAGACGGGAATTGCTTGCGAAGAGAGATGCAAAAAGATCTGCTTTCTCCCTTGCTGCATGGGCCAATGTTCCGTCAGGCTTAATCAGCGGAGGTGTTGATGCCTGACAGAAGTTTGCCTCAACCGCTTTGGCAAGTGACCAGAAAGCTCTGCTGCCAGATGGAGCGGCAGAGAGCTTTGCGCCAATGTGTTGAATGCGATCAAGACGAGCCTTCTTTAGCGCCTTTTTATGGGACTTGGCAGCACGGTTAAAGGCCCTCTTCTTAGAGCTAATATCCGAGGCTTTTCGATGTCGAGCTTCCACCCAGGCCAGGTACGCTGACTGTTTCTCCTGCTCAGCAAGAGTACACTCATTGTTGTACCATGGACGAGCTTTGCCTCCAATTGGTACGTCAGTAAATGGGATGAAATATTCCATTGCCTGACGGGCCACTTGGGTTAGTGCATCAGCGCATTGCGTCGGATCTTGAGAAGAGAAGCAAACCTGCCGCCATGGATATGCAGCAAAAAAATGCCGCATTTCATCCCATTCTGCCGACTTGTACCGCCATAGTCTCCTCGTTCCGCAGAGGTCGTGCTCTGGTGGAGAATAGCACGATAAAGACTACACTAGACAATGGTCAGACGTTCCTAATGGAGATGTGACGGTCACCATGTATCTGTCTGGGTCTGTTGTCAGCAGAAGGTCCAGGCAATTAGCAGAATGGCTTTCAACATCTGGTACCCTAGTGGCTTCATTGACTAGTTGGGAGAGGTTTAATGTGATGGCAAAATTCCATGCTTCTCTCCCCGCAAAGTCAGTCTTTTGGTACGGGAACAGCCACTCCTGATGGAGGGCGTTGAAATCCCCTAAAAAAACCAGCTCCGCAGAGGGATGCCTTTGTTGGGCCATATCAGCAGTCTCACTGAGATGTTGAAATAGCCGAGCCGTCTCCTGATAACCCCGGTGCGATCTGTAAACACAGCAATATAGAATTTTTTTTATACCAGTCTCTACCTCCATCCATAAAGTAGAGGCATGCTTTTATCGGGTCGGGTCGGGTCTATACATAGGTTAAATATTATCACGCTATCACTAATTCGGGGTGAGCAATACGATGCAGTAATTTTATGCAATACTTTAATGAATACAGAAAGAAAACAAATCTAAATAAATAATAACAAGATTGGTTTCTGTTCCTCTAATAAAGATCTTTAATATTTTCCCCCCAATATCCCCGACGTTATATATATATCGGAGAGTCTTTTATTCAATTCCTTACTGGAGATATTAATTGTGGGTAAATCAGGATATAATCCGAGCACAAACACTTGATAACTGTTATCGAACACATTTATTCTTGGTTATACAATATCAAAATCTGTAAACAATTATTTAATGAATAATTTGGATTGAGCAGCGAGTTCAAGACTCCAATCTTTAAAATCACTCCCAAACACAACTCCAGGATCCAACTCGATCCGTCGTGTTTCACAAGACAAGAAGACTCGTCACAACTGTCGAATTCCTTATAAAAGATGGCGCCTCGACTCCACTAAAGCAAATGCTCTGCTCTGATTGGTTATTGCTTAAATTACAATTATAATGTTATCTCGTCTAAAGAAAAACATAAATAATGAAGTAAAATCAAATTAAAAGTTATTAGAAGCTAGAAGCTTTTACAATTTCAATAAACATTAAATAATGCACACTATGCGTTAAAAAGTAATTCATTTGACAACTAGTTCAATGGCTTCCTGCGACATATATATATTTAATAACATCGTCATATTTAATCAAAGAACATTGTTCAATAAAAACACTGTATATATGTTGGTATCGCAATATTCAGAACGGAATCACGGATCAATTCACCTGTTCCCAGCGGGTTGTTGGTGTGTGTGATATATGTCAACCGCGAGCTGACGTCACAAGTGATATATTGATACAAAGCTATGATACAATCGTATCATATCTCAGTTCTAATGGACAAGTATACAGTGATAGTTATAATTCAACTTACTTTAACTTATTTATATATCACCATATTTCTTTAGAAAATAACGAGATTCGGAATTACCATAACCGGTTATTGTATTCTGTTTTGTTTTTTTTACTAACCGACAGTGCAAGTAGGATAGTAAAAATATTGTGAGCAGTGTGGCAGATGTTCATGGGTGAAGCTTACTATCGGTCACCTGATGGTAAGTACTTTACTATTGATCACTGTGGCAATCTTTAAAGTAACGCTTTGATCTTTACTTTTTCCCCATATACGATTAATGTATATATTTTTTAAGGATTACACCTTAATGGAGGCTTCTAATTACTGTTTCGTGACATAAAGCTTCCCCTTTTGAAGTTCTTTTATTATCAAGAATTTGTTAAGACAGACTTTTCTATTTTATTGATAATTAATTGGTACTCTAATATCTCGTGGAACAAGTCCATTAACTTCAAACAATTATGAGTAGGTATAAGTTTTTTTTATTCGGTATAAAAAGATCAATTTAAGATTTATACTTTGTTATAAAAAATGCTAAGAATGTATTTCATCATCATCATCATCATTAGCCTCTTTTTTGAGGTCCACTGCTGGACATAGGCCTCCCCCATAGAGCGCCACAACTGCCGGTCCACTCAATCATGGGGGGATTTTGCCATGATTGCCACGTTTGGCAGGCGGGTTGGCGATCGCAGTAGGCTGTATTTTCTTCAGAGAGAATGCTGCTGCCCATTCTTCTAGCTTTTCCCTTAGTCGCCTTTTACGACACCCACGCGAAGAAATGGGGTGGCGGTATTCTAAGCCGGCGCCACACAGCAGTCGACAAAATGTATCTGATGGTGCTTAAAATTCCTGAAGTGAAATGTGAACAGGAGGGTGAAAGGGTAGTGACAGAAAGGATTTTGAGGGTTTGTATCAGCTCACATATTAAAATATTTTTCTTTTCAAAAGTGTATTTAGTTTTTTTTCTACAATTATATCGTTATTTGGAAAGATTATCTTGTCATAAGCCTACATCCTCTCTTTATACTCAATTGTAAACTAATATCGTATGATGTTCTAATATTGTTTTTTTTTTACATTGATATTTATTTATGTTATTCTCCTCTGTTTGAAAGGGAGGAATCCAGAACAGATGCAAGGATAATGGTTGATGATGTAGTGCTGGAACAGGTGAATGAAATTGTATATCTTGGATGCGCTTTTAGCAGAGATGGAAGGTACACCGCGGATGTAGAAAGACGAGTGGCGATAGGAAATAGCGTAAACGGAGTGTTGGGCAGATTCCTGGGCACAAAAAATATTAGCAGAAAGGCCCAGTTAGCAATCCACAATGCAGTCCTGATCCCAACACTAACTTATGGAAGCGAGAGCTGGGTATGGCAGAGTGTGCATGAAAGTAGAATAAACGCGGTAGAAATGAGGGCTCTACGCAAAATCTGCGGAGTGACTCTCGCTGACCGCGTAGAAAACAAGGTTGTAAGGAAGGAAGTTGGTTTGAAAGAGAGTGTCGGTGTAAAAGTAAGAAAGGGCATGCTCCGATGGTTCGGACATGTAGAAAGAATGGTTGACGTAAGACTGACTAAGCAGATAAACAATGCAAAAGCGGACGGATGTAGGAGTCACAAGACACACATTCCAAGACCAAATAGAACGTGTTCTGGAGGAAGGTGATGTTAAGAGCCTCAAAAACCGACGCGCGTGCATGAAAAGAGTTATGAAAGTCAACGAAGCGAGTGAGGTGTGTAAGAATCGTGCCCTATGGCGCTCTGTTCTCTCTGCCTACCCCGCAAGGGATTTGGCGTGAAGTTATGTATGTATGTTATTCTCCATAGCTTGCTAGCTAAGTATAATGACTTTTACTTTTAAAGGACTAGGTTTGAGACCTGATATACCACCATGACTCCTTATAAATCGTTATAATAATAGATAACGCTGGATTTACTATCGCATATTAAAAGTTCACAATTACCAAAACAATCATTAGAAATTTTGAATTACCACTTTTTTACATGTAGTATGGATATATTATTATTAATTATCCTCTTTTTAAAACAAAAAACTGACAAATGTTCACTTCATACGATATCACGAATGAAAAATTAAAGGTTAAAGTAATATGGCGTCATTACAGTGTTTACCAAACAATAACATTAAATATCATATCATATAATTATACCTTAATTACGAAGAGAGATTACAGAAAAGAATTAACGTATAGAAAATTGAAATAGCTCATGCCGCGGTTCGTTAGATAAGAGAGGTATTGCGTAGGTACACGCCTTTCCTATCCACCCCAATCCCTTATCTCTTCTTATAGGCCACCAGCATAACTGGCCACATAGCTAAAAGTGTTGCAGAGATCCATCGGTAGAGATAGTCGCTCACTACTATGTGAAAAGGTTGCCACTTTTCCTAAAAAGAAAATGGCGACCGGTCTTAAACTATAAAATATATATATATATATTGTAACAGTTCTGGTTCTAGACTATAATAAATGGTTGAGTCATTGTGTGATTAACTTGAATACTGCGTCATAAAATTTTGTTTCTAATATATCTGCCTGCATCCTACTTGTTTTACCATCACGCTTTTAATATTCGAAAGTATCGGCAATAATGCGTTGATCATCATCATTCGCAATCATTAGATGCGATGATCCATCTAATGATTTTTTTAAACGGTCCTCTCGGTTTTAGTGGTGTGACATTGTGACATTTTTTTTGTCGTCGATATTTATTACACAGACGTTTCAAAAAGTTATTGACATATACGTGCATCCGAAATAGGCTTGCCACCAATTTAATGGTAGTAAAGTGAAATAAAGCTACCTACATCTGCTTGTACTAAAGGCGTAGAAATGAATGCCAAAAATTCTAATAATTTGTTACGTATTAAATAACCCATCAAAGGTAATCTTATTTTCACGTGTATATTTGTAAATATATAAAATACTAAAGCACAAATATGTTCAGTCAGGTGTGAGAGCGCAACAGGCTTTGCGCGCAAAATTGGAAATATCTCATCATAACATAATGGAGGAAGGCTTCATATTTATCACGAACCTAAGTAATTTTTCACATTATGTACTTAAGCTCATGTTCAGTAAACAAAATAACGTTATATAATATTAAGTGTGAAAAAATGTAAAGTATATATTACGAGCATATTACTCAAACTCATCAAAGTCAAACAAATGTTTTATTATGATAGCTTTTATTTCATATTGAAATTAAATGACTTTTTTTCGTTCTTTGTCAACATTATTTTTTCAGCAAATGATTTTAATATCAATAAATTTTCTACCGACTTATAAAAGTAATTTCTAACTCAAGCCTACGATTATTTCCCTAAGGTGAACTGCATAAAGTAAAAGTGCTCTGTTAATCTCGCCATATATTTAAAGTGCATATTAATTTATGTATGATAAATTTTCTTAATAGAGACATGTTCACATACTTAAAGATTGAAAACATAGGACTACCACTTGTTCCATAAAAGAACATTCTGCAAATACCAGTAAATCATATTCACTCTCATTGATACTAAAAGCGTGAATATATCTTCAGAGCAAAAACTCTTACCGACATAAATATGAAAAGATGCTTAGATAAATATATCTAACAAACATCATCGCACGCTTTAAGGACAACGACGTTGGCGATATTTAGATCAACTACATTCTGACTTGTCCCCAAGAGTCTTAGAGTAATGTTTACCTGTAATGAGCAAGCTTCAAATATAGAAGGAATTACCGACCAACTGAGCAAACTATTACTGCCCTGGTATTGCCCTCGGTATTACTTGGGCTGGGCATGTAGAAAAGGGTTATATTGAAATAAAAATGATTGATGTTTATATAACGACGTGTGTTTGCCTGTGTGTGTCTGTATGTATGTATGTAGCTACCTCTCCAGCCTCTAGTTATGAACGGTCTGTGATAAATTACACATCGCCGCGCTGTACTAGATTTATCAAGGGAGCCGACATAGCTCGGCATACTAGCAATTTTTTTGTATGTTATTAGGCAAAGAGTAATAAATAATATAGCCTCGATACAAGTACTTAACTAACGTCTAGACTGAAGAAATATGACGGCGTAACATAGGTACGATTCTTAGATATCTCAGTCGCTTCTCTGATCATTGTTCGTCTATTTTGAAGGCACCGATGTCACCTTCCAATAGGATACAGACAATTTAGTGATAGAAAGAGTTTCCTGGAGTTTGTCGATTTCTACATTCTTTCTTTTCTTTTGTACTTTATATCTGATTGATAAGTTTGCATCTGCATTTATTTCCGAATTCCCTAACAGTACAAATGTAAGAGAAAACAGAAAAGTCCAAGAAACTGTTTGTAACCTTTAAAATTCTCCGGCCCTTAACAACATGGCAATATTTTTTCCGATGTTTTATCCATCATGTTCAGGTATTTTATATCAAATTCTTGTCTGCTTTCTTATATAACATTGAGAAAGAAAAATAAATATTAATATCTTTCTAATATCTAAATATTCTACCAGCCGATGATCAGGTAACACTCACAAACATAATATCATTCAATATATATATACAAACATGCTACTAGCTGCCGCTGAAAAGTGATTGTTTTTGAAAATACAAAATAATTTATAAAGTATATACCATAAGTCAAGCCATAATTTTAACACATATAAACGCACCCCTTACCGTTTTGTGAATATTGCTGACCCGAAGGGAACTGGACGTCAAATTAAGGATGTATAAGTCACTTCTGCCATGAAGAGTATTGAGTAGTGATTTATTGCTAGTTGTTACTTTACTATTCATAACAGAACAGTTGACTTAAAAAATTAAGTAATGAATGGCTGTATGTAAGTACCTTTTGCCTGATCATTAAAATGTTATGACTTTTAGGACTCGCAACATAAAAAAGTATTGAAGCTGAGGTAATATTACAAATGCTCTTAGACCCAAACAGCTTTCTGAGAATGTAATAACTTTTAATATTACAAAGAGGAAGTTAAAGAGTGCAAAGAGGATCTTTACCCGCGTCGTAACGAGCACATCAAATATGTTTTAATTAACTGTTATTTGTATAATGTGAATTTGTCTGGTAACTTTCGTAAATTATTTAAATAACTTATAATATTTGTATAATGTAAGTTGTGATATAAATTCTTACCCATATACCCGCGAAGTTCTCTTATTTAAAATAATTATTATTAAAAAAATATGTAATTAATTTCATTTCTAAGATATAGCCCAATTAGTGTTCATTTTGATAATTTACACAAATATACCTCAGACGATCGACATGTCGTGAAAGTATTGATAAATCTGATTGTGAATGGAAATCCAGAGAAGAAAGAGGCCTAAGAAAATATGGATGGATTGTATTAAATATAATATGATTAGGTGGGGTATTAGACTAGACAAGACTAAACATCAGTTGTAATTGTAAAAATTGTAATTGTAACTTTAATTGCAAACAGGCAAGGCATTTCAAAGAAAATGTTGTGATGTGAAACATTTAGTACCTTTACCTCTTATGCTAAACTATTGTTAATGTTTATAAACTAATAATACAGTGAATACAACAAGTAAATGAGCGTGTTCATCCAAGCTGAGAGATAAAATAAACAGACAGGTTCAAAGGAACTCCGTCGACGAATCGAAACTTCCAAATTAGTTACTGGCCAAATGTTCATGAAGTACCCTTTATGTTGGGATCTATCTTAGCTATTTACTCAGATCATTTGTTTTATGGGCACGATTCTTACACGCCTCACTCGCTTCGTTGACTTTCATAACTCTTTTCATGCACGCGCGTCGGTTTTTGAGGCTCTTAACATCACCTTCCTCCAGAACACGTTCTATTTGGTCATGTAATGTGTGTCTTGGCCGTGATAGGTACTTACCGACCTATAAGTTTGTTATACATCTGCTAACAAAATCTCATTCGTTTGCGCCGTAAATATCCATCTTTATATCTTTCTTACATTAGTCCCTTAGCTCCAATTTGTGCGAAACCCTGTTTATTGTAACTGGACGCCCCTGACTCCGAAGGCGTAGGTAGCTGCAATTATGTAACAAATGTATGTAACAGCAGGTGTAAATTGCCATAAATTGGGCATATTTGCCGGTATTCGAAACAAGGACATCTGAATTAGAAGTAGGAATGCTCATCGACTTTTTACTTACTCGACTTGACCCAGATACGATCGAAATTAATTTCGAACGCTCATTGGTGTGAGCCAGGATTCGAACCCGCAACTTTTTGATTCAGAAGCGGAGTGCTTGACCACTGGACCACCGAGACTAAATAAAAGATAAACTACGTAGTGTATATTTCGTTAGCAGATGTATAACAAACATGTCCTAAATTTTTCACATCACAACGTCGTCTTTAAATGCCTTGCCTACTATAGTCTAGTAGGCAAATAACCTAGAATGTCTAAATTCCTGTTTCAAATTAGTGATACTGTCAACTTATATACGTGTAGACAACAAACAATATATAAAATGTCAAGCTTTCACTATTTATAACTAAGTAATAGATTAAACTTAGAATTTAACAATCACGCAGAATAACAATGTTACAAATACATATAATATATATTGTATTGACTTCACTCAGTCACTCTCACTTTCCGAGGATCTGTGTGTAATTTCTTGAATTTGATTTGACTTCTGTTTGATTTTATTTGATTTTGATTTAATTAAATTTTAGTAATTGTTATCTTATCTTTATTTCCTAATTTATGTTTTAACTATCATATTTTTTAATTGTTCAATTTTAATTCTGATCAATTTTGACTTGATTCAATTTTTTATGATATTAATTTTAATTTATTGAAATTTAATTTGAGTTCTGTTTCATTTTACTTTAATTTTATTTGATTTTGAATTAATTTAATTTTAATAATTGTAATCTTATTTTTATTTCCTAATTTATGCTTTAATTGTGATACTTTCTAAATGTCACTTTTGTTGTCCATACTATGCATGCGGTGTTAACCTGTAATTAATTGTTATACTTGTGAAATAATTTTGTGCGTATAAATTTAAATGTAGTAGTATAAACAGTTGTTGGTTAACCTAATAAATAAATAAATAAAAAAATCTCTTCTGGGTTAGAACCGAAACAGCTGGTTGGATTGTGGTGATAATTTCTACAGAGTTACTAACAGAGTTATCTCATGTTATAAGTTGTTGATCTTATCTTTCAAGCTATTAGATATTTTTATATTTTTTTTGTATTTTTGCGCAGTTGTGTATAACATTGCGATATGCAGTGAGCAATGCGGTTCTAAAATAATATTACACTACTAGTATTTACTGCTATATTATTTCGATACTAGTACATACTAAATCGTATAAAGTATTCAGAAAATATACCGTTTTGTGTTGTTATGTTGGTACAGCCCAACTTCGATATCATTTCGTTATCTGTTGCCGCCAACTTGTATCCAAAACTCTTTACAAATGGCTCTTTGTAATTATTTCATCGTATAAGACATCGTCTAATAACGCAATGCTTGTTTCTATAAATTCGAGACATTTTTTTAGTCACTCACCGATGTCGCTGAGATCAAACAGGTTGACTTTAATAATTAATGGAGGCTGTCACTCAAATTGTCATTAATTAAGTTACTACTAAAATGCTTAGTGCAAGATGTGTTCAAATTAATCTGTCATAGAAACGACGAGGATATCGTCAGCGTCAGTCAGAGGCACACTCGCTGTCGTAGTTTCAATTGTACAGGGTTGCGAAGGGAGAATAGGGGTTTTTAAACAAAATGCAAACCCCTAATATCGATTAAATTTCTGTTAGTTTTCGAGAGCTTTATGCTTTTGTTTTTATTTAGATCAAGAAAATGTAAATAATTATTATGATTGTAATTTCTGATAAATATTAGCATCTTTTTTACTTAAATTTACGACAAGTTCCATTGTGAGGTAGGCAGAAATAGCTAGGCGTAACAAGAAAAACCTTACGCACCTCACTCGCTTCTTCGACTTTCATACACTGTCATCCCTTTTTACGGATCCTAACGTGTTTTATGAATACTTTATTAATTTTACTAGCGTAGGAGTTGACTACTGACTCTAGCGTGGGCCTGATTTAGTAAGTTTATTTGAAATATAAATTGATTTGGTTTAATAAATTTTCGTTTCAAATATATCACGTCACGTATTTAGTTCAAATTGATGACGTTGCCGCTCTGTTAATGGAAATAGAACCATACAATCGATACAGTGTGCTTGTAGTTTGTCTAAGGCCCCTGTCAAGAGGAATGAAGCATCTTGGAATTTGATTAGAACGAAACTTCAATAGTTTGATTGACGACGGGTTTGAGAGTGAAGAGCGGTGAGTTTGGTGTATAGATTGAAATGTAAGATGTTGTAGAGTCCAGAGTCCATGTCCAAATGATACTTTCGTGAATTACTGAAAGGAACATAGTAGGAATTTGTCAACGCGCTGATTTAAATGCGAAAATGCACTAAAGCCCTGTACCCCAAGGTATAAACAGCGGCAGCCGGGCTTCGACTCTCTGAAGTTTTGCGTGCCAAATTGAATGGGTGGCGGAACCTATGGCCATTTACAATGTTGTCAGTCTTTAATATTTTTCACACATAATTTCTCAAAAGAATTCCAAGAAATTGGTGTGACTCCGGATCCCATATTTCGATTTCTTCATTTAGAAACGGGATGCTCGACATCAAGACCATCGAGAGTTATTTTGTTTGATTATAAAGAAGCAATTTAAATTGTTATTCTTCTAATTAACTTAACCAACCAGCGAAAAATTAAGCTTCAAATTTAATATATACCGGTGTACCGGTATGAAATGAGCGTTATGATACAAATGTGTTCTTGGGGGTTATTTGTTGTGAATAACCCTTAATTTTTTTTCTGTTTGGTTGGTTGCATAAATTTTTTGTTTCCATTTGAAAAAAGATGCTGCAGAATCACATCGAATGCTTGTCGAAGCATATGGTGATCATGCTCTATCAGAAGCAACATGCAAGAGATGGTTTCAACGATTCAAATGTAATAATTTTGATGTGAGAAATGAAGAACGTGGAAGACCACCAAAAAAATTCGAAGACGCCAAACTGCAAGCCATATTGGATGAAGATGACACTCTGAGTCAGAAGCAAATGGCAGCTATGTTAAATATTGCACAACAAACAATTTCAGACCGTTTGAAAGCTATGGGAAAAATCCAAAAGTGTAGAAAATGGGTGCCACATGAATTGAATGAAAGACAATTGGATAACCGGAAAAGCACTTGTGAAATTTTGCTTCAAAGACACGAAAGAAAACCAGTTTTGCATCGAATTATCACTGGCGATGAAAAATGGATTTATTTTAAGAATCCTAAACGGAGAAAATCATGGGTTAATCCGGGACAACCATCAGCATCGACTGCAAAACCAGATCGTTTCGGGAAGAAGGCAATGCCGTTTGGTGGGATCAGAAATGTGTGGTGTATTATGAACTCCTAAAACCTGGTGAAACTGTTAATACTAGTCGCTACAAACAACAAATGATCGATTTGAACAACGCATTGATCGAAAAACGACCAGAATGGGCCAGAAGACACTGCAAAGTTTTTGCTTGTTTTGTTACACGACAATGCACCTGCACACAAAGCAAAATCGGTTGAGGATACAATCAAAGTACTTGGCTGGGAGTTGCTACCCCACCCGCCGTATTCACCAGACTTGGCTCCTTCCGATTACCATTTATTTTCATCGATGGGTCACGCATTGGCTGAGCAGCGGTTCGATTCCTACACGGAAGTTGAAAATTGGGTGTCTGATTGGTTTGCTTCAAAAGAAGAACATTTCTATTGGCATGGTATCCACAAATTACCAAAAAGGTGGACAAAATGTGTAGAAAGTGATGGACAATATTTTGAATAATTTTTTTTTTAATCTAATCAAAATTAATATTTATTTTCACGAAAAACGCTCATTTCATACCGGTACACCTATGTATATACCAGAATACACTGGAAAAATATATTCAGAGCTTACAAATGTAACCTACCCATAAATACTTGTCAAAAGTTAGGCTGTAGGAGCTGGTCGCCGGCGGTAAGTGTTCCTGAAACGCTGTAATACGCTGGAAACTGAAATCTATTATTACACCATTTAGTGTACGTTTCTGTTTCCTTTAATGTAATAATTTATTTTATTTTAGAGTTAACTCATGTAAAATGTAAAAAAATTATAACATTTACGAAGTAAGATAGATTAGAGGGCTCTTATAAACAAATGACAAATGACGTCATTAATATCTCACCTGAGATAATAACGCTGTTACATCAAAAAGTTAAAAATAAAATATTTTAACAGTCTTACTAAGACGGAACAGCGACGTGCTTAAGCATCGTGCTACTAAACTGGCACAATCCCTTCTGTTACTGAATATTAATTAAACACGAGACTGATTTGGAAACGTTTGGACAAGTTTGTTGAGATCCTTTATTATTTCATCTCCTAATTTAAATTAAATAATTCAACCAGAGAAGAAAGTAAGTGATTTCTCTCGCAATACTGACAAACAGCCTTATTTTTCGGTTCTAAAATAAATTTCCGTCGAAACGAATACCGTCTACTATTTATTTTTAACTAAAAAAATGTTTAAATGTTTAATTAGTCGTAATTGCTTTTACTTGAGGAGAACGCAATTGAGTGGGATTTTTTATTTTTTCCTCGTAAAATGGCAGACCTTGAAAAATATGAAGCAACAAATATTGTCTTAGTTAAAAAAATAATGCTTGTTTATTTGTTTTGATGCTGTGCTCTTCTCTAAAACTTATTACAAAGATGGACTGCCCAATTTTGAGCGGGATAAACCTTCCCAAAATGTTTTCTATTGGAAATGTCTCTGTAAAAACCATTAAATATCTGCTTACTATAGACTTATCCCCTATTCAATGAGACCAAAGCAACCGTTGGAAATAATAACACATGGAAGCTTCCCACGCGCCTACCTCTAGAGAGATACATAGAGTTAGGAGTAACAAATTTACATTGTCATATATATTAAGCTCTTCGTGGTGTTGTGGTTGAGTTGGAATTAGGTTTTAACGGGTTTCGAAAATGTGTTCGTTAATTCCAGACTGCAAACGACAAAATCAATATGTTTGATGTGTGGTAATCGGCATATAAAGACACTAAACTAATGCCTAAAGTTTTTTGAGTTTTTGAAGTCACTCGATTATACCTAATACTCAAAATTTTCAAGTGTGATATAGTTCAACCCTACTGTACACCTTCTTGCGACTTATTTCAAATAGTATATTGAAAAATACTACTAGGTGTGTATACAATAGTATACATACATACATAACTTCACGCCTAGTCTCTTATGGAGTATGCACACAGAGCAGAGCGTATTAAAGGGCTTGAAGATGTAAAAAAATCAGAAGATAAAATAAAACTCAGTGGGCACGCTTCTACATAACAGATAATATGGTAATTCACTTTACGTTGAATACGGTGCTTGCTGACACACGCGGCCCGCTCACAAAACTAATTAAGTGTTGGGTCAAGTTAGTTAAGATTGGATCGGGGACGGCTGACTGAGAATTTTCGACATTATGAACGGTTATTGCAGTCTGGCGGTTTATAACTAGAAATTCTCTTCGGGAGGTTCTAGTTTCCAACTAAGGTGCGGGAATTTTTGAAAATTATGTTTGTTTGTGTTTTCCGAAAAAAATTCTTCATCAGTCGCTACTTGCCTCGTTGGACTAAATAGTTTATTTGTAAGAGCTAAACAGCACCTACGCCTAACAATAGATTCCAGACGCAAAAATGACAAGATAAATTATAATCTATATTTGTATTGTTTATAGTTTTATACAAATATAATGAAAATGCAGTTTTTATCTTTGCATATTTATTCAAATATGTTTTAGATTATATAAAAGAATTTCACAAAACAGTTAAACAATGCTCACTAATTTTGTAAGCGATACGAAGTACAACGAAGTTGGCTCGGTCAGCATACAGACTAATGCTAGCCCGCGGCTGATATTGAACTCTGCTAGCTAACTATAATATAGATAGCATAGTGTTGGCAATGAATCACGTACATTTATCAGGCCACTAATAAATTGTGCTGAAACGCTTACTATGCTGAACGATATATCATTATATGTTCAACCTCTTTATCTATGGTCACTGTATTGTAGCTTCAATAACTCTGGTACTAAATCTGTATAAGATTATGTAATATGTTACTGTATTGTCAGAATTTTAACAGTCGTAAATGCACACACCTTGATGCATAAATAAAGTACGTCTACTTCTCAAAATATCGACGTAATATGTGCATATGCCGCATTTCGTTATCGGTAGCGGTATTCGATTTCGGGTAACGCTAGTTGCTTACCATCAACTGACTTGATCGTTAGCCCCCATTAACCATAAAAAATATTAAACACTTTTAGGCTTTCGCGTTGCATATTACTCAGTGATAATGATGAACGGGAATTAACGCGACACTTTTTTAGGTAAACAATTATTTACCTTGATTAGCTTGACGTTTCGGCCAGTGCATCGTTCATCATTATCACTGCATAAAAAATATTATTCTGATCCACTTAGCAAGTGGATAAAGGTAGAGAATATGTTCTAAAACTTTAAAGGTCGTATCTCAGCCGGATGGTCATCAGTCTCAGTGGTTATGCGTGGACAAGTCGAATGTTATACTTGCGAATGAGTATATTGTTTAATATTCAGCAGACTTGTTGAAATGTTTTCCAGTTTAGTGTGTATGTAGTATAAATGACGCGAGTTGGAGTTATAACCAAGTTAATAAGGTTATTAAGAAAATAGTGATCGATATATGGCAATAGGTTACTACACCATTACCTATTATTAGGGACCAGAGAGACGCTGCCTATAAAATCAAATATTACAGGCGTCAAACTAACTAGGACTAACATAAAATGACTAGTGACTGGTATTTATATGAATACCTAATATTTTTTCATAGTTTTTCTCAGTAAAAATATCAACAGTAAATATATTTGAAAGAATTAAACCGATAGATTGTAGTTTTTAATTCCAGCGATTAAATAAGCACAAATTTAACACGGATAATGTTAAAAATAAAAACACGGAATAGCATATATATAAGAGGCGTGCAATTTATACTTATGAGAGAGACAGTCTCTCCGTGACAATAAAAAACAAAAGTGATAAACACTTTGTTTTATTTAAAAGAGCAGAGCATAAACGATTGTAAATGTTTATAGAATGGACTTGAAATGTGAACGGGATAGCGTGGAGGGTGGGGGTTGGAGGCCGCTTTAGATGTTGGTGAGCTGGAGGGAAACATAGTCAACAGTAAACGACGAGAGAGAGAGAGAGAGAAACCACAAAGGCTCTTTGAAACGATGTGAACCGAAAGTTGCTTGCGTTGAACAAAAGTTACTTTGTCGTGGGACAATTAATTCCAAATATTCGAGAGTAATTTAGTCGCATAGGCCTCGGTTGGCCAGCAACGTGTTTGCTAAGGATACATTTCATCCGACTGCGCTGGAAATAGGGTTGTTTGGATATAAGTATTTAAATATTTTGCATGAAATAAAATAATAATCATTATAATATAACCTAACTGCGTTAACTATAATATATACCTTTATAACTAAAATGGGAATAGTCTCGGTAGTCCATTGGTTGCTTGGTTCTGAATCAAAAAGTCGCGGGTTCAAATCCTGGCTCACACCAATAACTATTCGAAATTATTTTCAGAAGTTATGTGTGATAGATATCGATTACTGAAATCTTTTTGCCCGGTATGGCAATAGGTTCGCCACCTATTCCATTTGGGACGTAAACATAACGGCGAGAGAAGGCTTAACAGCCGCTGCCTACACCTTCGGGTAGACAAAGGTGTGAAGTTATGTTAAGTTATACTGTACAAATTTAATACACATATTTGTAGACACGTCCCTTCGACTCATTCAATGTAGAAATAATATTCTAGATAAACGATTTCTGATGATCTACAATAAACATTACCTGCACAATGTTTTGAAGTTATTGTTTTTCGTTTGTTAAAGGAATAATAAACGTGTGCACTCCGGGGGGAAATCTCTGTTGTGATTAACATTGGAGGTAGTGAGGCTCTCGCGGGTGTGCGGCGTGTGTTGAGGTGGGGAGGGGGGAGTGAGGGCTTGCATACATCATGTGCACTGAAATATCGCCGGTGAATATGTAAATGTTGAAGTGTTTCACAAATGTGTTGTGTACTGATATGTTTATAACGCTCTATGTCATGAAGATAATACGGAGTAAACAATTTGAATTGATATTTAAAAAAGTCAATTTCAATGCATTAAGCGTTACATTTTCTTGAATGAATTAATGATGAATGAATTTTTAAATCCTACAGAGTAGGCAGCGTGTGCATAATGTAGGGCAGGTAGGGGTGGCATGGGCAGTAGGGAGACATGGGCACCCCCCTTTTATTCTAATTTGATCATAGATTTTATATTTTTCTTGATTTGTTAGTTTTCTTTACCAACTGGAAACACTGTTATTCCATATGTAATTTCTGTAAGTTATCAAACACAAACACGTTTAAAGATTTTGGGCTAGTAAAAGTAAATATTTTGTTGTGGTTTCGGATCGTAATAAAGATAAAACTAATAAAAGGTATGTGTATTTTTATTATTTATCTATTGTATATTTACTTAATATAAGACTAATACTAATATAAATATGAAGATTCATTAAAATACCAGTAACTTGAGTCGAAAATGTAAACAGAGGGAGCAATGGGTATTTGGATAATGGGGAGGTTTGGGCATGCCCAATGCTCCCTCTTACTATGTTCAGCATAGAAAAATTGTTAACAATTGGTTTATTTTTATTAACATAACATAACTTCACGCTAGTTTTACCCGAAAAAGTAGGCAGCGGCTGTTAAGCCTCGTTTCTCCGTTATGTTCACGTCCTAAATGTGTCCCAATGTCTCAATATTCAGGAATAGTTTCCCGAGCAAACTAATTAATATGTAGGTGAGTTTCTACTAACCGCTACAGAAGTGGGGGGAAGACTGGGGTGGGGGCGGGCCAGAGGCTTCACTTGACACATTTATAGTGAGAACAGTTCTACTGCACCATACCAGTCACCGTTTTGCAATTTTAACATTGAGCAAGTACTAAGGCGCCTACAGAGAGATAATTGCAATAGACAATAACTAAATAGATAAATAAAGTGTTTGTCTGTAATAGTCTATTAACAAAGCTGTTTTTAGTTGGTAGATATATGCCATAGCGATACAATTTTTTGAGTCTATCTGCATGTTTCTAGTCTGTCTACTAAGCATAATAACCCCAAATTAAGGTATTGACGGACTAATTTAATGCCTCACATAGGGCATCATTTTCTGACTAATTGAAATTTATACATATTTACACAAAAAACTGAAGGTTTTCAAAAGTCAGTGATATGATTCAGAATAGGAACCCAAGACTTCTTACCTGTATCAATTAGGTCGCGATCGTGTATCTTGGTAGATAATAGTCAATAAATATCCAGTAATAGCAATCGTTCCCGACGTCACGCTAATTATTATAATTGTGTAACTCGGAGAGGGCGGACTGCTAATTACCTCTCATTTGTATCCCGTAATAATTGAGTTCGTGAAGCGAGATCCCACTCACTGCCACATTACTTACACTCCGCCAAAAAACCTGTCGGATACGACAGGTTTTTTTTTATTATAGGTCTAATTTAGATAATTTTTTTTATTTAATGTGTATCTAATTGTGGCTATTGCCATACTTAGATGTAATAATTATAACATTTTGATGGCCAAGTGGTTGAACTAGGAGATTTTTGATTAAGAGGTTCCAGGTTTAATTTATATAGGGACCTATGTGTGGGCTGGTCATCTACGAGATTGATGTTCATTCTGCGAGACGAGGGAGAGTCCGACACGATACAACTTCACATAATAACACGTAGAGCTACAAAAAACAAAGTATTATAAACAGTGGTGAAGTAGGAGGATCTCTATTAGTCCTGGGTTTGTCACCTTTCATTCAACCATAAGATTTAGAATATAGCATATTAGAACGCCTTCTAATGTACAGAACCGAATAGACGTATCACCCAATAGTCAGGCGGTAAGGTATATTATTTTTTTAGGTAATTTTAACCCAACTAATCCGAAATGGCCAAACTGATATTAGCAGTTAATAGTAACGTTTCATTTGTTTCAACCTTCGGACCGTCAACAGAATTTGTGATTGAAATACTTTCAAAATTCTCGAGGAATATCGAGGAATTTCTTTGAGTGTCGCTATCAGAGAATAACGACAGTAGTATCTTATTCATCTTAATCATAACTTATATTAAAATATAAGCACAAATTTCCTTAGTTCAGCGCGTTTAACCTAACTAAACAATATCTTCATCTTTATAATATCAGTAGAGAACTAATATATCACAAAGCTCTTGTGATAAACTGCTACGTACATTGTCAGACTAAATACTGCGGTTTATAGCGGTTTATAAGCTTGTATAAAGTCAAAGTCAAAATAACTTTATTTTTATAGGACTTCACAAACACTTCAAAATAGTCAACAAGTACAGATAATATATTATTTAAAATTAAATACACACACGAGCGCTTGTGGAAAGTGCCTCCGTTAAACAAAAAATTACACGGACGTAACCGAGCGGCCCGATTCCGAGTGTAAATACAATACGTCTACATACTATTTGTAAGGTCAATTATAAGCCGAAAGGATCAAAGCCCACATCGTACTTAGTACACGTCCGACAAAGCCTTTTGGTGAACACGCAATGTGCCGCGGTTGAGTGACTGACTCAATCGATCTTCTGCTAATATTATCTGTACTGTGTTCCGGAAGTGTTCTTTATTAGTGGTCGCATGCGGCTTTGCATGAATGGTCTTACTACAAATTATTAAAGAGCCATGTTAGTTTTACAATAATATCTTGAATGCAATTAAAGTGTACGGTTCCTAATAAAATAAAATTGTTAATGTTTTCCTTTACCTTACCTTAGTTTCTGGAAGTTTCTGGAATATTCTCTGAGAGACATAGAGTTTCTTTTTAACTGACTTCGAAAAAAGGAGGAGGTTCTCAATTTGTCTGTATGTATAATTTTTTTTATGTATGTTCACCGATATGTTCGTCAATTATAGACCGATTTCAAAAATTTTTTTTCGTTTTTACTTTAAAAAAAAGTTTAACCGACTTCTAGCAACGTAAACCACACAATCCATAAGTATAAGAAAACATTACCTCTATAACTAAAAAGCGATAAATAACGTAACTTACTCATTTGTATACTTAATACAATATACAAAACGTAATACTTTAATAAAGTCATCTTTAAGTATTATAATATTTACAAATGTTACTTATTTTTGGAGTCGGTGCCAGCCTAGGTAACGTACTCTATTGTGTTGCACCGACTTCAATAATGAGTAACATTTGTAAATATTATAATAGTTAAAGATGACTTTATTAAAGTATTACGTTTTGTATATTGTATTAAGTAACTTATTTATCGCTTTTTAGTTATAGAGGTAATGTTTTCTTATACTTATGGATTGTGTTGTTTACGTTTCTAGAAGTCGGTTTAAATTTTTTTTTAAAGTAATTTTTGTGTGAACTTGTTTCTTGAATCCTTTGTGGTGAGCCTGTGGCGAGGCAGGAAGTAAGCCCGAGGTGCCGCAGCATGTTGAAACTTACAGATGTACTGTTGAGTGCTCTTCAGCTGGAAGTAGTAGCGGAGTCTTTTCGTTAAAACCGTCTTGCATTTTACTTAAAACGAAACCTTTAAATAGAGTCCCTGTTTTAATTATACGACTTTTTTGTTGCCGGCACAGACAATTGTAGGCAAATTAAAACAAACAGAGCAAAAATACCAATAATATTATTTTAGACATTGAGAATTAAGGGCGATGTAGCTCGCTTCCATTTTTGAAGGTTGTGTTAACACTAATTGAAACAAATATTTATTTTTGCTCTTTGAAAATGTTAACTCAAAATATTTGTGAATGATATAATTATACTTTTTTACTAAACTAAGTTTTTTTTTTCAACTATGAAATACTTGGTCCCATGAGATCTGTGGCATTGGTGGCCTATACTAACTACACTATAAGTAATGTACACCTTATTTGCTCGGAAATTGGCAATTATACTACATAACTGAAAATTTCGTTTTAAAATAATATATTTTTATATGGGATAGGGGGCAAACGAGCAGGCTTGTCACTCAATAGTAAGCAACAAACGCCGCCTATGGACGCCTGAGCACAAATAGTGTTACAGTTGCGTTGCCGACCTTTATAATGGGAAATTAAAAGGGTTGGAAATATGATGGAAAGGTGAGAGTCGAAGAGAAGCTTCCAAATACCACTCTCATCGAGTAAAATGCGGCAATGAGGTACTTTGCATCCATATTCTGAGAAGTCGTAGTATTTTACCGATCGAACCTGCCAACTCATGCAGCAGACTGCACTGCTCTACCACTGTTAGCGCTTTTTAGAGCGAAATGTTATTAGTGTGTTGGTTCACTGATAGTTGATCTATCGAGTCTTAAAGAGTTACATACCTGTAACACTTCTCATTGGCAATTCATCATACTTAACGCACCAATATAGTTCAATACTGGCTAATTCCCTATACTTCGTAGCACCTTTAGCTCTAAATCTTACAGTTCTTCGCTCTTTTCAGTCGTAGTCGTGATGATACAGAGCTTATATCCTACGACAATAAAAGGCAAACTGAAAATCAAAAGATTGAAACAACTTTTTTATTGATTATATCGCGTTTATTTAGAACTTATTTTCTATTTAATAAAATCAAAAACAGATAATTAAAAAAAACCGGATTAGTAGTACCGGAGATTATCGCAGTCAACCAAACACATAAATAAAATATTTTACATAATAATTAGTACCACTTATAGATTAAGGAGAATCAAATGACCTTATTGAATACCTCCAAGTAAATCACTGAAGGAGATGACGAGAAGACGTTCTTAGTACTTACTTTGCAGTTACAAGCTTCATGAAACTATTGACGATGTTGATGAGCTAGCTCACTCGACAAGTTAAATGTATGTTAAATGAACGCTAATTCTAAAGGAATTAATACCAAGAAGAGATTGATAATTCGCTACGAATACTTTATCTTAAGTAAAAGTTAATAGGATATTCTCACTAATTGATATTAATTTCAATCTGAACCAATAACTAATAACGACGTCGGAGGGTAGCTGTTACTATATTTATATAACGGATATCCGCCATGATGGCAGAACGACATTGCGACTTACAGATTGTTAACTGTGCAAAGTTTTGTTATAGGTTTGAGAGAGGGTGTTTATTGTAACTTCAAAGCTGACGAGAGGGGGCTAAGGGTAGGTGACGTGATCTATGTGTCTCGCACGTCTTATATTGAGATATTTTCTTAGAAATGAACTTGTTTTCGTCACGGCCTCGACAGTAAGTCTATTCTACTTATAAAGTTTATCTATGACAACTCATAGATACACTTTAAAAGTAGATAGACTTACTAGATTGTAATATGTAACGTGGCAGTCGTCGCAAACAAGGATAAATTATGAAATTTTAATTTTAATGTCAGTAAATCAGCTTCCAATTCTTAATTTACTTACTTACCATTAAATTTTACACATTAAATTTCGACTTAATTTCATAAAAGTACATATAACGTGTGCACGTGGATTTGAATCTGGATCGTCGTAAACAAAACCAGCACATATACATTTTAGATATAACAATAGAATCAATATTCTAAATTATTATGATACAAAATCTATAAATTAAAACTATTAAGTTATAATGTTCCCGCACGCAGCCCTTTTGTCACTTCAGTTCTTACAAATCGTTGGATGCAAATGAACTTCAGGATCGTTGCAGATTTGATCCAGTTTTTTTTACCATTCGATCTCTTCATTCACTCACTAAATGCTCCTAAATGGTTTCTACGTTTAATATTTTTTTGGTACTTAAAATTGAAGGCGTGAGGCGTTCTGGAAGTCTGGACTAAGCTCGCTGAGGCCTATAGTTTTATCAGGCGGTGAACTCCTTAGTGCCCCGTCCAGAGAATACCGTAAGGATCTCCATGAATACAAACTGTCATCAAGGACTAGAGATCGTGGACTCGTAACAACCAAAAAGAGCTCACAAAAACAGCATCTGGGCCTATCTCGAGTAATTTAGGGAGCAAAATCTCTGGGCACACATTATAGACTTATCATGCGCCATAACTTGTCTCCTGCTAGAGAGTTATTCTAGAGGGGCTTTTGTTCATAAACTAAACCACGCATAACGATATCATACATGATAACTTAAAATTTAAATCTGCGTCACACTGAATCACTGCGAACTGACCTATATCTGATGCAAATCCGCACGACCTTTACCCACTTCTTCTTCGTTATAAATATCTCAGAAGGCGATTAGATAAGGGACCATCCCTTTTGACTAATAGTGCTGAAATGTGGTACAAGTCCGACGCAACTGTCAGCTCTGGTGATGGATTAGATACATTATATGGTAAATACAATTTAGTTACAATTAAGTCAGAATGCAGGTGTTTGGAAAGATTTGATCTTTCCAAACACCTGCATTCCCACTATATGTATTCCCTGTGTCCATGGGTGGCGTTGGTTCGAACGAATGGATTGAATTTTAAAGGACTTGATTACATTTTCCCCCTTTTGTGAGCAAACATGTACATTTACGCCTCCAATACCAGAAATACTTCTTACGCTTACTTCCACGGGAAAATCGGAAATCGTAGAAATTATTCAACTAATTTTTAGAAGATTGTCACAGTTCTTGGAAGCTTTCTTGGACGAAATAATATAACACTAGTCATTTTTGATGGTCCAGTGGTCAAGCACTCCTCGCAATTCATATATCGGCCTCGACTATCAAGCTAGATAGATAGGATTATATCCTATCGAAAAACACAATCGACCTTTTCACTAGGAAATATTTTCGGATTCCTTTACACTAAGTCCAATTGAATACAATGAAAGTATTTTGTTCAGATCTCTCTCCATTATTATTAATTGTGTAAACATTGAAGGTGGACCCGGGCCCAGCTCACCTCGTCCTAAATAAACGATTGCGCCGTGATTTAGCACAATATTGTTGTAAGAGTGTGTTGGTTTGAGGTGCTCTGAACGGTCCACTTGTCTAGTATTATATATAGAATTCGCGCCAAATTCAGTCCAAGTGTAGCAAATAACAAAGCAAAAGTTAATTGACTCATGTGAAGCGGTCACATGCCTTTGCTGGTTATAATTTAAGTTACTTAATATAACGTGAATATAAAGTGACAAAAACAAAAGTTATAATATTTTTAGGATGGCTGGATGTTTTTATATGTATTTTATAGAAGTAAATGATTTAAAGACTACACACTACCGTTGGGTTTTTAGTACAAGTAGAGAATAGATAACGCTGCGTCCAAAATATATAAAATAACAAATTTAATAATTTTTCAGAATATTTACTTAAATTGGTTACACATCCTTAAAATAACCTATATACACGAGGTTAAGTTCTTAAGACCGTTGTGCGTAAACGAGTTGTAACACGTGTTGGCACGCCTTCTCACTTTCCTCAACTTCCACGATATCCTCAAGTAAGGAATGAGGTTGTGACCCCAAATTCCTAGTGGGTAATGGCTGTTAGCCTATTTTCTGACCAATCAGTTCGATATTTCGCTTCACAGAGCAAGTGTGCTAGTTTCGGCATTAAAGAAAACTAGTTTTTCATGTCGGTCAAGTTTTTCTTTTGCGCCCCTTTCCTATAAAACATATGTAATAGTTTTCTATTAGTTAATATATAGATTTTTTGAGTGTAAAGGGGGCAAAAGAAGGTGACAACTGCGTTGCCTGACTTTGTGATTTTTACTATCGAGCAGGCCAATTCGAACCGCGTGTTTCTACCACTGTGATGTCGGTTTACGATTATAAGCTTTCATGTTTTGTTCGCATATTTTTTCCAAAATGAACTTTCCTTTACATCATCAGCTCCTAGTGATCCGTCTACGGAGTAGGTAACATGGTAATTCATTTTGAAGCAAGAACGAGGCCTGCTGACACACGCAGACCGGTTAAAAATCTGATTTAGTCCAAGGGTCAAGTTAGTTAAGGGTTCGATCGAAGAAAGCTGAAGATTGCTGGGTAAAAGATCATTTATATTTTTGGGCACCCTCACGCCTTCAATGCTCAATAATGTATGCAGCGTTTACTTGTTTTGGGGAAAATATTATCGATTCCTAAATAATAACAGATGCTGGTTTTGTCATTTTTTTAGGTAAGTAATAAATTTTTGAATTTAATATGTATGTCCCAGCCAATGACTTGTAAGAAAATATTTTATATTACATTTAATTTCTATGATAAGTAAATTAGTGTTATGAAAGACTAATCAACTCAACATAGACTATTGAGAAGGTATTCATGGTACAGTATTAAGTTAGCTGCATTAAGCTAGAGGTGATACAGGCGTTAACGAAGAGGTCGCCAGTAAAACCGTCGCTAGTAAAACCATTTAAGCCAGATTATTATCAGTGACGCAAGATATTGAAGCTGTGGAAAAATAACTTTTTATTTATTTTATTCAGAGTTCCTCACTTATAAAGATATACCTTGCTATCTATATACCGCGTATTAGGGAGACGTTATCCAAAACAAATATATTTTGTCTAAGTAATGGTTGTAAATCAAATGGCATTTAATAAAAACACAAAACAGATACTTTTTTTATAATTTTTGAAAATTTTTTTTTTAATTTTTTTGGTCATTAATACGTACATGAAGTTGCGTGATGGCAATATTTCAATAAAACAATTGTTATTTACCTATTTTTACTAAACATGCAATGTAATACAAACAAAAAAAGCAGCTGATTTTGAGGTCAATATTCGCGCTATTATTACCTCGCCGAGCAGCGGCCGCTGGCCGCAACACGTCAAAGCACGGCTCGCCGGGACCCACTTCACTCGCTTCTTCTTCTTTCGTTATTGGTGACAACTTCACTTGCTTGCGCGAGGGCTCAGGGCTGTCCCGTGACGATTACATTGTACGCCCAAGTCATTCGCTTGTCTCTTCATGCGCCACCTCGCTTTGTTTATACGATGCAAAACTTCGTACTGCATGCAGCTGTTTAAATAGTTTTTGTAATATCTTTTGTGATAAATCTGTTCTGTACTATTAATATCAAACTATTAATAATAAACAGATTTTGCCGTTGTCCCAAAATAGTTAATTTATTCTAATAATTATTTTTTATAATTATGGCATAGTGGTTCCAAATTCTACACGAACGAAGCCGTGGACAACAGCTATTATTTTTTAAAGGAGACAACCCTGTTTTTTCAGGATGTGCACTCCTGTTGCTTAAATTTTTAATGCATTCTAATTAGTACCCCGTTGACGGCCATACTGTTCTGTGGTATACGCGTTTATGTTACAAACGAATATTTTGTTTTGTTATAATTTTTTTAAGTTGTGTTTATTTTGGAGTTTTGTTTTAGTGTTTGTTTTTGTTAGTTTGTTATAAATTTGCGTTTTTTAATTATGCCTAACGCATACGCATACAGTGCTCGTGAATACGGAAACATGTTAATGTGTCTTAGTGAAGCACGTGGAAATGCCGCGCGTGCTTTGAGAATGTATAGGGAAAGATTCCCTTCCGCTCCCATTTAGATCGGTAAGTCATCATTTTCTGAACTAGTTTAACTATTATTTCTGAAAGTTCACCTATTCAGAAATAATGCCTACGTTAAAAGCATTTAATTCATTAACAACACGTTCGCGTTCTCTTTATTTCTTTTTTATTTGTAATAAAGAATTATTAGTCAAATTAAAAAGTAATCTACATATGATGTTTAATGATCAATTAGATAAGTACATTTATAGTGTACTCGTATTTTTAGTATTTGTTAGAGTAGGCATTTTAATGTTTGAATAGTTTTTTTTTTGTACCTATTAAGATTGGGTCATAGATGTTACCACCCCAATTTATTTCACGGGTGTCGGCAGAATCCCCGGATAAAAATTTAAGTAAATAAAACTTTTACGACCCCGCCCCCACCACGCGTGTCAGTGGCGCGACGTGACGTCACGCACCTTGAGCGACATATGTACACCGATTCGGGCATATGTTTTTTTTTTGCGTTACATTGCGTGTTTAGAAAAAATAATTAAAAAAATATTATAAAAAAGTCTCCGTTATGTGTTTTTAATATATGCCATTTGATTTACAACCCTTAGTTACATATACTATATTTGTTCTGGATAACGTCTCCCTAATACGGTGTATATGTCGGCGCGTTTAACAATTATTTTAGAGTACGATATTTGACTCCACTCGAGCATTTAAATCCTCTTTGCAGTCGAGTCAAATGTCACTCGGACGCAACACCGGGTGCTAGTGCGCAGGCGCGACCGAAGGGAGACATTACATTTTTGGGAACTCTAATCGAGTCGCATCTGGATAACGCGCTACGTGTTCGGTGGAGTGTTATTTAATTAAGAGTTATAATTAACCATAGTTTGAGACAACGATTATATTTTGTTAATTGCTACGCTGAGTATTTAATTCTCTTGCCCGACAACTCACGCCATTGAATAATGGAGCAAACTGACATTGTGGACGAATCTAGTGTTCCTTTATCAGAAGTGAGATACAGAGGGCATCCACCAAGAGAATATAATGAAGCTCGCCACGATACGTCAGCGCATAATGTTTTACGAAGCATGGAATCGTTGTTATCACGAATTTTAGAGTCATCGTCGGCGTCTCAAGCCACCAACAACATGACGACGCAGTTGCTGCGGTTCAACCCAGATGATACCGACGCGGATATCGAAGGTTGGTGTAAGATAACCAAAATATTGGTTAATAGCAGAAAATTAGAGGGCGCCGAACTTTTGTTAGCCCTCACGCACGCCTTGCGAGGTCGGGCAGCAACATGTCTTACCAAGTTTCAAAGTTCACAACTAACATGGGAGCATATAAAAGAAGTACTGCTAGCAAAATTTGGTACGCCTATGCAGCCACAGGATTATTTCGACGAAATTCTGAGATTCCAAATAGGTACTAAAGAAACCGCAAGTGAAACTGCAGCTAGGCTTTGGCATATAATAGAACGCATTCCTCGAACTGAAATGTCAGAAGATGTTATCACGGGATTCGTTTCTTCGGTATTATGTCAAAAGGATGGCACCGTACGTCGAGAGTTACAATCTTGCCATGTGTCTACTCGAATTCAACTCTTTCGGGTCCTTAACAGAATTTCATTAAAACGAAGACTCGACATACAAGATTGCAGTGAATCTGATGCGAAAAGGATGCGGCCCGACACACGCTTTTCGGGAACTTGTCATCGCTGCGGTGTGGTAGGGCATCGAGCAGTGGACTGCCGTAAACCTCGCGAAGAGCCGACACCTAAACCAACTACGAAAACCCCTGTCCAGCCAGCGAAGACTCACAACTACTCTAGGCCTGTCATATGCTTCGTTTGTGGTCATCAGGGCCATGTGGCGTCAGCTTGCCCAGAGCGCAAAGGGGGCGATGGACATGCTGTGGTCAAAGAGGTCAATTTATGTGGACGCAGACCAACAACCGGTACCTTCACGACATCCTCCGGTGAGCCCGTTTCTTTTCGTTTTGACAGTGGATCCGCCTGCTTGCTAGTAATCTGTAGCCTGGCTGACAGTTTAGGGGGTACTGTACATAGCGATTTGGTATATCTGAAGGGTATAGGACAAAATAACGTGATAAAATGTAATTCACAGATTCTTAGCCACGTACAAATACGCTCTCGAAAACCTACGTGCAGTACCCAGGGGTCATGAGGGCTTTGTAGATATAGCTAATACTTTACTAAATGATGATGAAGAGGAGGCCGAGACGGCGGACCAGGGTCAGATAGAGGGGAGGGTATCATCAGATGATGACAGTGACAGTTCACTTTCTGTGACCCGTCTTCGGCTACCCTCACAGCTTCAGAGCGCGAGGAATTCTAAGATGTGAGTAAAGAAGTATTATTGTGAGAGTATACTGTCAGAATGTCCGGTCCGAATCACCATATGAGATGATGATCGGTCGAAGGGACGCTGACACTGTAAGATCAGTACTTGTCATTATATGAGATAATGTCATGTACATAACTTGTCATTATATGAGATGATGACGTGTACCTAACCTGTCATCATATGAGATGATGATGGGCGGTGAGAGGATGAAGTCGGCTAGTATAGTGGCTATTTGTTTGCATGAGGTCAAACTGTAGCACTGTACATTATGTGGGTGCTATTGTGTGAGAGCGTGTACAAAAAAGAGAAATGAAAAAGAATGAAGAGAAACGAAGACAATGGTTATCTGAGAATATCCGTAATGTCAGGATAGGACGAGCAATATGAAAGTGATTTCATTTTTATTATCTTTACAGATTAGCAGACCTATAGAGATGGAGCCGCACGAGGACGTGCTAATGTCAGTCTGGCCGTGTCGGCGCGTTTAACAATTATTTTAGAGTACGATATTTGACTCCACTCGAGCATTTAAATCCTCTTTGCAGTCGAGTCAAATGTCACTCGGACGCAACACCGGGTGCTAGTGCGCAGGCGCGACCGAAGGGAGACATTACATTTTTGGGAACTCTAATCGAGTCGCATCTGGATAACGCGCTACGTGTTCGGTGGAGTGTTATTTAATTAAGAGTTATAATTAACCATAGTTTGAGACAACGATTATATTTTGTTAATTGCTACGCTGAGTATTTAATTCTCTTGCCCGACAACTCACGCCATTGAATAATGGAGCAAACTGACATTGTGGACGAATCTAGTGTTCCTTTATATATTATATTAAAGATTTCAAATAAACAGTATATCGGACTATTATTAACTAAATATGATTACTTTACATTTCAGTTCGATAGATGGCGTTGTCTCTCCAACGCAATTCCCGCTTCTAAGCCGACAGTTTAACTTGCGTTTATCACAAACAAATGAAGTTTAAAAAGTGTCTCCTTTGTCTCTGTCTGCCAGTTGGGAACAAGGAACTGCGTCTGTACAGACTCTCGGTTCGATTATCATTATATAAATTCAAAAGTTGTGTCAACACAGGGAGATTTCAGTCTTTCTTCCTCTCCTATATTTGTTTAGGAAAATAAATTAGTTGAATTTTATGTGAAAGTACTCTCTTCAAGAATTTTACTCAAGTCCCTTTATTCTTTGAGGCGTGTAAGCGATAGAAAAATATTTGATACTTTTAAACATTTGTAAATTTTTGAACGAATTTTTTTTTTGTAATTTTTCGCACATGCGCAACAGTAGGAGAGTCACGCAGTTTGCTGCATGAATAAGCGATACGACCGGTGATATACCATGACCTCTCAAATTATCAACGTAACGGTGGCTTTTGGCGTATTTCCACAGGTCTCTAACCTATGGAAATGCGCCGGTGTCGGGAGACCCATCTTTCTTACCCCTCCCTCATGTTCCACTTTTTTTAAAAGCTGCTAATGCTACTGAAATGCTATTTGTGTTCCAAATGACAATGAGCAGCGCTAGTTACTTACCACCAGGTACCACCTGTTTGCTTTTTTGCCTACTTATGCGGTAAATATATAATAGTAATAAATGCTCAATGTTTCTCTGGAGTGAAGGCATATTTTTAATTTTGTGCGAGCAAAGCTACCGGCAGTCGCTACACAAAGTCTTATTTAAACTCTTTTTATTTATGATACTTAAATCAATGCAAATAATTAAGTCCACTCCGTTGGTAAGAATAAGTGTGACATTAGGTGGTAAAAAATTGCTTATTAAAAATTTACTTTTAAACAAAATAAGTAGGAGAGATTTATTTTAGGAATGGTGGATACAAAATAAACCTCTAAATTTTACACGAAACGAGGGTGAGTTCATTTTATTATGTGACTAGCGGCCCGCCCCGGCTTCGCACGGGTACATACACACACACACACATACACCCTTTTTTTGTGTCGGGTTTCAAAAAAAAGTAAAATTATAAAGGAAGTTTGAATTTTTTTTTATGAATTTTTTTTATTCATATTTTTTATTAATGTTTTTTTGTATTTTTTTATTTTTAAATTTTATACATATTATTTACAAAACAAAAGTCATTAGTTTTAGTGAGTCAGAGCTTTCCTGTAAACGATATTTGAAGTAGTTTTATTTTGTGGCAGCAAAATAAATTGATTTTCAGGAGCTCCGACACGTGATAGGCCAACATACAGTTGGCCATGAGTGAAACATTCTTTTCGTAGGTCGATCCCTAATAATTCGAAGGTTTGGCCCTGGGACTTGTTAATAGTTAACGCGAAAGATGATTTCACCGGAAACTGAAGTCGTTTAAAAGGGATTGGCAGATCAGTTGGGATCATCGTCGGTCTTCTGAGAGGTCGTGGTATTTCACCGGTCGAGCCGGCCTATTCATGTAGCAAGAAAAATGTCCTTTGTTATTATTCACGCTATCGACTATAGTGTCAGAAGCATATTTTTCCGAATGAAATGTCCGAATTTAATTATTCAAAAAGTTATAAAAAGGTATTAAAGCCGTCTTGAATATAAAGTAATTTATTTTGATGAGGATTAATATCAAGGTACAAATGAAGGGCCTTTTCAAGAGGCGGCATAAATTTATATTTTAGAATAAAAAACTGCTTACTGTGACATAACTATGATATTTAGACAAATGCTGTAGTGACACTTTTTGTAGATAATGATGAGTTCTGCAAAGTCGTAGTAAATAATTTTGTTCTATCATCAATAGTTTTCGCAGCGCACGCGACGTAAGGAATTTTTCAGGTCATTTTTTTACACCTTATGTTACATTATTGGAGTTTTAGTAAGGATCCCTAATTTTTTTTAAAATATAATATAGCCTATGTTACTCGGGAATAATGTAGCTTTCCAAAGGTGAAAGAATTTTTGAAATCGGTCCAGTAGTTTCGGAGCCTATTCATTACAAACAAACAAACAAACAAATCTTTCCTCTTTATAATATTAGTGTAGAAAGAAAATGTCCTTTGTTATTATTCACGCTATCGACTATAGTGTCAGAAGCATATTTTTCCGAATGAAATGTCCGAATTGAATAATTCAAAAAGTTATAAAAAGGTATTAAAGCCGTCTTGAATATAAAGTAATTTATTTTGATGAGGATTAATATCAAGGTACAAATGAAGGGCCTTTTCAAGAGGCGGCATAAATTTATATTTTAGAATAAAAAACTGCTTACTGTGACATAACTATGATATTTAGACAAATGCTGTAGCGACACTTTTTGTAGATAATGATGAGTTCTGCAAAGTCGTAGCAAATAATTTTGTTCTATCATCAATAGTTTTCGCAGCGCACGCGACGTAAGGAATTTTTCAGGTCATTTTTTTACACCTTATGTTACATTATTGGAGTTTTAGTAAGGATCCCTAAATTTTTTTAAAATATAATATAGCCTATGTTACTCGGGAATAATGTAGCTTTCCAAAGGTGAAAGAATTTTTGAAATCGGTCCAGTAGTTTCGGAGCCTATTCATTACAAACAAACAAACAAACAAATCTTTCCTCTTTATAATATTAGTATAGATAGTAACTTTCTTTATGAATTAAAGAGTGACTTTGGAATGGCAATGTTGACGTAGGTAGCTCATTACTTAAAATATTTACTAATTAATAAGGCGTAAAATAGACTTAAAGTATTTGACTTACATTCTTCAACGATTCATTCTAAATTACTTTAAAATTCTATCAATATTCATTCACCATTCAATATGCCTTATATTGAGAGTGTTAAGTACACATTAAAGTTGTCTGTATATGGACTAGTCGTATGGAAGAGACACTTTTCGGAAGCGTGATAGCACGGTATGCTATAATAGGTTCCGCCACATTTGACACGTGAAATTGAGTGTGTCAAGGCTAAACAGCCACATACCTCACAACAAGGTGTAGAAAAAGGACTGATAGAAAACGTATAAAACTTACATACAAATGGTCGTCCGCTATTATTTTATAAAACTTGGACTAGTTGAAATTGCGCAGTTGCAGTGTTTTTTATAGGTTTGTTTAAGCGATTATTTGTTGAAACAGAGAGAATATTTTACGGGAAAAGCTTTTACTCCAATTGTACTTATAAGGTTTTAATTATTAAATAAATGATGGTTTCTACTGTGTTATTTTTGTTAAGCCTCGTCTCGCCGTTATGTTTAAGTCCCAAATGGAAAAGGTGGCGAACCTATTGCCATACCGGACATGATGTTTTTAGTTATCGATATTCGAAATTGATCGATTGATCGAGATCATTCGAAATTGTTTTTCGGAACATATGTGTGATATAAGTTCCGAAAAACAATTTCGAAAGTCATTGGTGTGAGCCAATGTCAGGAATCGAACAATATATTTCGCCACCTATAAAATCAGCAGATATAATCACCACTGCCTACAGCTTCGTGTATTAAAAGGCGTGAATATACATCTATAGCCATATATATTACGTATCATCATCATCATTAGCCTGTTGCAGTCCACTGCTGGACATAGGCCTCTCCCAATGTGCGCCACAACATCCGATTCTCTGCCTTCCGCATCCAGTCTTTTCCAGCAGCCCTTCTGAGGTCGTCTGACCATCGGGCTGGTGGGCGTCCTACACTACGCTTACCAAGTCGCGGTCTCCACTCAATGACCTTCTTGCTCCATCTACCATCGGTCCTTCGACAGATGTGGCCAGCCCATTGCCACTTCAGCGAGCTTATTCTACGAGCTATGTCGGTTACTCCGGTTCTCTGTCTGACTAGCCCCACCGTAAGTGTCCACGTTTCGGCACCGTAGGTCATTACTGGTAGGACGCACTGGTCAAAGACTTTGGTCTTCAGGCATTGCGGTATAGGCGAGCCGAAAACTCGACGCAGTTTGCCGAATGCGGCCCAACCCAGCTGAATCCTCCTGTCGGCTTCCTTCTCGAAGTTTCGTCTACCTAACTGGATAGTTTGGCCTAGGTAGACGTATTTGTTTACGACTTCGAGAATTGACCCATCGACATTTATCGATCCGGGCACGACATGTTCGTTGAACATGACCTTGGTCTTGTCCAAGTTCATGCCCAGACCGACACGTCGAGAGGATTCGTCTAGGCTGCGCAGCATTCCGCTTAACTGTTCCAGCGATTCTGCCATTACAACTATGTCGTCGGCGAACCGAAGATGCGAGATGTACTCACCATTCACGTTGATACCCTGTCCAGTCCAATCCAGTGTCTTGAAGACGTCCTCCAGAGCGTTGGTGAAGAGTTTGGGAGATATGACATCTCCCTGTCTTACACCTCGATTTAGCTCAATGGAGTTCGTCACCTGGTCCTGTATCTGGACAGTCATCGTGGCGGTGTCATACAAGCATCTCAACACCTCGATATAACGCCAGTCAATCCGAAATCGCTGCAATGCATCCAGAACTGCCCAAGTTTCGATGGAGTCGAAGGCTTTTTCGTAGTCCACGAATGCCATACACAGCGGCTGATTGTACTCTTCGGTCTTCTGTACAATCTGCCGAACAGTATGGATGTGGTCCACGGTACTAAAGCCTTTTCGAAACCCGGCCTGCTCCGGAGGCTGGAATTCGTCGAGTCTTGCAGCGAGACGATTCGTGACGACCCTCGAGAACAACTTGTAGATATGGCTCAGGAGTGAGATGGGTCTGTAATTCTTCAGTAAGGTCTTATCGCCTTTTTTGAAGAACAGCACCACCGCACTCCTGCTCCAAACCTGTGGTGTTATACCCTGTTGTATGACGGAATCAAAAAGACTTGCTAATTCCTTTAGGATAGGAATCCCGCCGGCCTTTAGAAGTTCTGTTGTGATTCCGTCATCACCGGGTGCCTTGTTGTTCTGGAGTTGCTCGAGAGCCGCACTAATCTCGCTTTCTGCAAAGTCGGGGATGTCCTCACTATAGTGACGCGTTAGCGGGGCTCTGTGGTCATCATCGCTGTGTCTCGTCGGCTTGGTCATCCGTGTGGAATAAAGGAGCCCATAAAAAGATTCGATCTCTGCGAGAATCTCGGGCTTAGAGGTGACGACACGTCCATCCGCAGTTTTCAGCTTCGTCAGATGGGACCTTCCAAGCTGCTGAGCGAACACTTTCGACCCTTTGTTGCGGTCGATCGCGTCCTCGATCGCTCGAGTATTCGACCGACGAAGGTCGCGCCGCATCAGCTTTCTAATTTGCTGGTTTAGGCTTTTCCATTCTGACGAAGACAGCTGATCGAATGGAGTTTCTCGCCTTTGCCTCATCAGCTCGAGCGTCTCAGCAGAGAGTTTGGACTCCTTTTTCTGCGATCTCGGGAACAACCTTTGAGACACTTTCCTCAGCGTGTTGACCACAGTGGCGGTCTTTTCGTCCACGTTGCCTGTGGTTTCCAGCAGGTCGAACCGATTTTGAAGTTCCATTTGGAACTTTTCGGTTTCGGCTATTTGGAGTGGCGTAGGTCGGAGAATAGACCTCATCTTCCGGGTCCTTTCAGCTTTCAGGTTAATATTTAGAGAGCCTCGAAGAAGTCGGTGATCACTTCCAGTATTGAATCTGTTGATCACAGAGACATCTCTAAATATATGCTTACTATCCGTAATGATAAAATCTATCTCGTTCCTTGTCACAGAATCCGGGCTTCGCCATGTCCACCTCCTGTGGAGACCCTTCTTGAAGAATGAGTTCATCAAGAAGAGCCCTTCAGACTCCAGAAAGTTGACCAGCATCTGGCCCCTGTGATTCCGGCACCCCAAGCCATATGGACCGATTTTCGTTTCGCCGCGTTCTTGTACTCCCACTTTGGCATTGAAGTCCCCCATAACAACGCTGTAGTGAGCCTTGGCGGTACCATGTATTGCTTTTGCAATATCTTCGTACATTGCCTCGGCTATCTCGTCAGAGTATGTCGAGGTCGGCGCATATACCTGTATTACCTTCAGGGTGTACCTGTTGGTAAGTTTCAGTACAAGGTACGCTACCCTGGTCGACACACTACTGATCTCCACAACGCTGCTAACGAGGTCCTTGTGAACGAGGAAACCGACACCCCCCTGGGAGAGCTGGTCACCTTCCCGAAAGTAGAGCAAGTTGCCCGACTTTTTTTTTTTTTTTTTTTTTTTATTGGATAGGAGGGCAAACGAGCAGGCGTGTCACCTGATGGTAAGCAACCAACGCCGCCCATGGACACCAGCAACACATATAGTGTTACTGATGCGTTGCCGACCTTTAGGGGATAGGGGAAAGGAAAGGATGGGGAAAGGGGGTGGGCCTCCGGGTACCTCTCTCACCGAACGAAACGCGGCATGAGCCACTTTACGTCGATCTTCTAAGAGGTCGTGGTATTTCACCGGTCGAGCCGGCCCATACATGCAGCGAACTGCTTGGCTCTACCACTGTACGTTCAAGCAACTCAGCTCAACCTCGAGTTCGGTGAGGTGTTGGTCCAGCCGAAGACTGCGTCCGTTATATGTGGCCACGAGTAGTTGTTTTTGGCAGCCTGCCGTAGCCCGGAGATTCTTCGCACCCCCTGTCCCACCGTTACCACGACCGCTGCCTTGGCCGAGAATAGTGGGACCACCGGGAACTGGGGGCCGTTGTAAGCGCGCTTTTCTCATTGGAGGTTTTTGCCCATAGTCCCCACGCTGGGCAGACGTGTTGGAGACCGCAGGGGGTGAACCTTCTCTTAAAGATAGGGACGCTGCTGCCCGTCCCTACCAAGATCATTTAGGTTGACCCATATTTTTACATGGTTATCCCGCCATTTTCCGGTGTTGTGCTGTGTAAGCTTGTCAGCCATATGTTTTTCTTTCACTCCCGGCTGACTGAGAGGATATTACGTATACATTCATCAAATAGTAATTTTTGACTGTTACTTACAATAATAAGAACAAATAAATTAATTACATTATTTACAATATATACAATTAAAAAACTACCTGAAATCAAATTTCTCCGCATCTCGGTCTACTGGCAGCGTGCCCAGAAGACTGGCCGCAATAGTAATTTTAATTTAAAATTAATTCACCAAGTTCGTCATCGCATCTCAATATCAAAAGCAGAACTATTAAATGAATAGTAACACTTCAAAGTTATTGTACGTCACAAAAGAGGACTTCAAATGAAAGCCTCGGCGTTATCTATTTGAGAGATTAATATCGTTTATCAGTAAATATACTTACCTACAGTTAGGTGCCTACAGGTAGATAGATATATGCCTATAGACAGGTGACTATAGATAGGTGACTATAGATAGTTGCCTCTATAGAATGGTGCCTATAGATAGGCAGCCGTGCGTGTCAAGTGCGAGTGTGACTTTATTGAAATCTGTATGCTATTGTTATTCGCTAGTGAACGTACTCGACTCGTGTTATCTCTATGTTGTATAAAGCTGCGGCAAGATCTCGTATTGATACACTAGTTATTTTCCACAGATTTTCCTGTGCGGCTTTTTGATATGTTTTTTTTATAACAATAATAACACAACTTCAGGGCATACTCTCCACGACACAACTCAAAGATGTTTATGATAATTAAATTCTTTGGTTATCAAGGCTTCTGACGCTACTACACTACACTAGGACACGGTCATATTTGTTCATAGGAAGTCTGCCTTGCCTTTACCTTAACATTATGCTTACATCCTTCCACATTATTTACTTTTATAATGTAACTTACTATATTACCAGATAGAGACATAAAAATTATGATATTCTTACCGAGTCCTGCCTGCCTGACAAAGTGTGAGTCGCAAGACTCTACTAAGACAAGACTACACAGAATAGAAGTTTACTTTTTCTATATTCTCGTTATACCAGACGGAAATTTCGGAGTGGATACTAAGGAAGCTGGATACCAAAGAAATAGATAGAAAAGATAAAAAAATAGATAAAACTTCACAAATATGCCTTATTGTGTTGTGGCAAATTGTCAAAACAAAAGTAGTGAAGCAAATATGAAGAAAGGAAATATTTCGTATCATCAGTAAGTATCAACTTTCAGAAAGTATTTTTTTGAGATTCTAAATTATTGTTTTACTTTTACCATGTTCAATAATTACAATCAAAAGTTGTATATTTTTTCGTTCTGATAAATATCCATTGCTGTCCACATTCAACGCTCCTATACAAAAACATTGCGCGTATTATTATATTATACGCGTAATGTACGTCGAATCGAACCAAATACACAATACACCTGCCAGTTGATTGCTGTGTCTGTTAATCCCTGTGATTGGTCTTCGAATGTTAGAGATGGGCACTCCATGTATCGTTGAGTCTTAGGACTTATCGATAAATTAATTCAATATTAATTCGAGTATCAGCTCATATCTTGCTTTATTCTAACACCATAAATTTCAACCAAGGTGCTTCGTAATTTTATTGGCAGCAGTTTATTTGACAGTATAAGTTTACACCGATTTGACTAATCGCCGGCGGAAAATCATCTCGTCCTTCTCATACGGGCAGTAACCGAAGTTTATGTCGACGTTCGGCTTCATTGTTTAACCAGGACTGTGACAGGCCAACCCTTACAAAAGGGGAAAACTTTTATAAATGTGTATTGTTTCAAGGACAATAAAATATCTATTAATAAAGTTTATATACTATTTGGATAATAGGATACTCAGCTTGAATTTTGAATTGTGAATTACTTATGTGATATTAAAGATGTCTGATTAAAGTATTTACCATGTTTTATTTTCTATGATTATCGTTACACAAAATCCATATAAAGATAATAAATTTTACATACGTTTCACATATTACTATCGTAATCTAATGAGTGTGTCTCCTCACTAGTCGCCCCGCTCACAATGAAAATGACGTCACGCTGTGGGCGTGGCTTTTCAAAAAAGTGACACGCGCGAAATTTATGGAAATATGACATCGCAGCCGTTCTATCTTGATCTATTTCTGTGCTGGATATCAAGAGCCGAGGGACCAATATTTCAAACTGAAAATCCAATTTATTTATATGAACACAATACACACTGGTAGAATAACATGAGCACGGTTCTCTTATTTTATATGCATAGTTATGTGGACAATATATCAAAAGTCAATAATACTTTACATAACTTCACGCCAAGAGTCTTACCAAGTGGTAAACAGTAAAAACTGCGTATTATACCTCATTAACTTCTCTCGCGTTCTTGTGTTTTATGTTTTAGTTTACAATACTACCTGACTTTAAGCCTTTCTAGTCGCATAAGGGCATGAAACTTATTGCCGTGGATCGATCACAATTGTATCTCTCCTACATAACCTCTGAAGAGATATACTCGGTAAGTGTGCACTGGGATGTGAATTCTCGATACTTATATAAATAACTTTAAGTACTATTGTAGCGCATATGTGTTACGTAATCAAATATATGTAAATACGAGAGAAGTGCCCACTCAGTGGGAATTATAAAACGCTTTCTACGGCGTAGCACTGCTACGAACACGCTACGAGAGTATTTATTCAATTTCTTCCGGGAAAATGAACTTTTCTATGTAGATGTAATTTATCTGTTGTAATATATTAAATTCTCGCGTGTTTGTTGCGATATCTTGCTATACTTCACCGAAACAGCCTGACTGATACTGGTAAAATATTTTGTGCATATTTAGGAGATAGGATATTGCTGTGTGGCGCCGGCTTAGAATACCGCCACCCCATCTCTTCCCGTGGGTGTCGTAAAAGGCGACTAAGGGAAAAGCTAGAAGAATGGGCAGCAGCATTATCTCTCAAGAAAATACAGCCTACTGCGATCGCCAACCCGCCTGCCAAGCGTGGCGATTATGGCAAAAAACCCTCCATGATTGAACGGACCGGCAGTTGTGGCGCTCTATGGGGGAGGCCTATGTCCAGCAGTGGACCTCAAAAGGCTAATGATGATGATGATGATATTTAGGAGCACTGACAATCAAGTTTGCAGTACAACTTGAAACTCTTGAATCAGAAGCTGAGGGCTGCACCACTATTTCATTAAGACAATAATAAAAATAACCTTTTCATTTCGATCAAATTGACAATGTAAATTAACAAACCATTTTAAGTTGAACCCTTGGTGTCTAAAAATAGAGTCGCACTTTATTTGTAGACGTTTTAAGTGAACACTCATTTGAGAACAGGAATATATTCCGTACCAGGTACATCTCGGTCATATAAATGTCCTCGTTGTTAAATTTATGCGGACAATTCCTCGGTTGAATTTATTTTACAAAACAAAAACACCACTTAACCGAGAGTGACCTAAAAGCAGGGTCTCGTCCAATAGTTACTATATTTGTATAGAATGGTGTCATCTCCGTGTGTGTATTTCTTTTGTAACTAACTGCAACTGTGGTTAGAAAATACTTCTAACCAAAGTTGCAGACAGTGGCGGTTAAACCTTAAATTGACGATTTTTACGTCCAAATTTGTTGGGGGAACCTATTGCCACACACTGGGTACAATTTTATCACTCACCAATATTAATCAACCACAATTTCCGAACGGAATTTAGGGAAGTTATTGGTATGAGTCTGGATTCATCGGACAACATCTTTTAGCTATATTATTGCTGTCGAAACATTGATGGAGTCTCTCCCAGTCAACACGTAACTGTTTACAGAAGAATTATTAACTATAGAGCAGGCTCTTCAAGCCCGAGGCTCACAACTAAATTAACAACATTAAAACAACTTTTTATGGATTGTATCAACAAAAAGATGGTAGTCGTTCAGAAGCTTCTGAACGACTACCATCTCACTCACTCAACTTATGTTCTATAAATCTAGTGTATTAAGTTACAGTGAATTATATATATTGTTAGCATCTATCTTTAGAATAGCAAGTTGAAGCTAGGAGCGAAGCCTTTTTTTTTTATTTTTTATTTTTTTACCCGGGGTAGTGTGGGACTCCCAAAACAGTAAACTGCAATCCAATCCTAGGGTTACCCACTAAAACCTCGCGGCGGCCCTCCTCCGGCGTTGGGGTGGTCCAGGATTCGGATAAACCCCTCTGGTCCACCCCGCCGTCGCCCCCCCTCTGTTACGAGGGGGTGCTCATCCTCGGGGAGCCTCGGAGAGTCTCCCCCGGGCGGGGCGGCTCCGACCGCGTGCTATAAAGAGGCGCGCGGCCGGCGGCGCCCCCCACGATCCTCCCCGGCCGCTCCGGGGGGTCGTCCTTCCCGGGCCGCGACCCGGGCGCACCCGCGGGGTGTGCGCCCTCGCGGCCCGTCGGCGGCGGCGATCACTGAGCTCGCCGTCGCCGCCTTCGAGCGGGATCGGCTCTCTCCCGACCCCGCTCGGCGGCCTCCTTCTGGAGCATCACAGCTTCGCAGAAGGAGACCACAGCCCTCCACTCCTCCTCGCCCGCCAGCATTGCCGCGACCAACGCCGGCGGGGACAAGTCTCGCCCGATCCCGTCGACCAGGACTCGGCGCTCGTCCGCCCAGGCTGGGCAGACTTCCAGCGTGTGCTGGGCCGAGTCCAGGTCGGATGCGCAATGGTGGCATCTCGCCGTCTCTTCACGTTTTATTCGACTCAGATACTCACCGAAGCACCCGTGCCCGGTGAGTACCTGAGTCAACCTGTAGGTGACAGTGCCCCATTTACGGAGCACCCAGGCCTCGAGGTGGGGCAGGACGGCTCCGACGCGTGAACGCGCAGAGCCCTGGAGGACCAGCGCGTCGCGCCAGTCCCCCAGGACTCGCCGGAAGGCCTCCCGCCTCCGCACTTCGCGTCCCCGCGCGTCCGGGTTCCCCCCTCCCCGGCCGAGTTCGTACGCGGCTGCGTACATCTCGGCCAGGATGATGAAGGGGGGGGAACGCGCGAGAACCGTCGCCGCCTCGTACGAGATGGTACGGTAGCCCCGTACGATCCGTATGGCCATGATCCGCTCCAGGCTCCTCAGCAGAGCCCTGGAGCGGGAGGGCCCCGCGAGGTCTCGCGACCAAACGGGGGCCCCGTACAGGGCCACGGACCGCACGACGCCACCGTAGAGGCGGCGAACTCCCTCCCCGGTCCCCCGAGGTTGGGCAGCAGGCGATGAAGCGCGCCTGCCACCCGTCGCGCTCGGGGGACCATCCGTACGAAGTGCTCCTCGAAGCTCCAGTGGCTGTCCAGGGTGAGGCCGAGGTACTTTATGTACCGCCCCACCGGGACAGCCGTGTCACCCACCTGGATCCGCGAGGCCGGTGGTTCCCGATGACCGACCTTAGGTAGGGAGGCACCTCGTGGTATACTAGGGCCTCCCTGATGGCCGGCCAGGGGAGGGTCCCGAAGGCGTTGACGATGTCGAGCGACACCGCCAGCGCGACCCTCCCCCGATCGGACTGCCGGTTCCGACAGGGCCCGCACACGACGTACCGCGTCGATTGTGGAGTGCCCCTGCCGGAACCCGTACTGGCAGTCCGATATGTCCGGGCCCACCTGCGACAGGTGGCTGCTGATACGGGCGGAGATAACCCTTTCGAAGAGTTTCCCCGCCTCGTTCAGCAGACATATCGGCCGGAACGACGACGGAGCGTCTCCGGTCCTCCCTGGCTTTCTGATGAGCACCAGCCTCGCCGACTTCCAGTCGAGGGGGAACACCCCGCGGCGGAGGCAGCTGGTGAACAGCTGCCTCGCCTTGTTCCCTAACACTCCCAGAGCGAGCGCCAGGACCCGGCCCGGAACTCCGTCCGGAGCGGCGCTGCGGGAGGCGAGCCGTGCAACGGCTCGCCCGAGCTCGTCCTCCGTCACCTCCAGTTCATCAGACCAGGGAGTGTGGTCCGAGTGGGACGGAGGCACCGAGGGACCGCCCTGGACCCTAGGGAAGAGTCCGTCTACGACTCCTCCCACGACTTCCGGGTCCAGGGATTCCGTCAACGGAGGGACCCACGGGGTCAGCTTGCCCAGTACCATTCTATACGGGCGTCCCCATGGGTCCCCGTCCAGTCCCTCGACGAGCTCGTTCCAGGACCGCTCGCGAGCCGCAGCGATGGCGACGCATACGGCGTGCGCGGCAGCCCCGTATTCCCGTCTGGCTCTGAGAGCCTCCTCGACTGTGGTTCGCCTTCTCTTCCGGGCTCTCAGGTACCAGCGGCGAGCGACGAAGGCGGCCTTTTGCAGCCGCTCGATCTCCTCGCTCCACCAGTAAACGGAGCCCCGCCGGGGCGGCCCGACTCGCGGCATCGACGCTCAGCAGATCGACGTCATCGTGTCGCGCAGCCAGGCCGCTTGCGCCTCGGGATCGGGCGATACTGCTCCCTCCGTCCAGTCCGTGACGCTGGCGGCGGCCACGACCATGTCTCGGTCGAGCCGCTTGAGAGACCAGCGCCGCGGAGGGCCGGTTGAGCAACCGGAGGTCGAGCCCTGCCGCCCACTCCAGAAGTGTCTCCCCCCTGACGTCGTCCCGGGTGTCTCCCCACTCCCTCGAGTGGGCGTTAAAGTCACCCAGGACGAATACCGGACGGGCAGCATAACCGCTAAGGCGGCTCGCCAGCCCGCCCAGGTATGCCTCGAAGACATCGAGGCCGCAGTTAGGGGAGATGTAACAACCCACTACGACCGTGGATCCCCACTCCACAGCGATCTAGCCTGGACCTTTCCATAGGAGGGAGCCGTAACTCCCTTCTGCCCAATAGATTGCCACCGAGCCCGTGACGTCCCCGAACCATCGCGGGTGGACGGGAACGCGGTAGGGCTCGGCGACCACCGCCAGGGCAACCGACCACTCAACCAGCGTCTGCGCAAGTAGGTCTTGCGCAGCGCGGCAGTGGTTTAGGTTGCCCTGGAGGAAGCGGGCGTGGAGGTCCGTGGTTATTGGACCTCCATCGCACCCGCCTGTCCCCTTGTGGGGGAGGGTGGCCTTGCGGCCGCCGCCTTCCTCTTGGGAGGGGAGCATTTCTTTCCCCCCATCCGGTGATCGGCTCTGCAGCCCAGGTCCGAACAGACCGGGCAGCGAGGAGCGGGCGCGGTGCAGGCGCTAGCGATGTGGCCTGCCACACCACATCGGTAGCACCGCCCGCTCCTGTCCACGGCGCAGGGGCACCTCGCGCGGACGTGCCCCTTTTCGAGGCACCGGAAGCACTGCAGCGGCCTAGCCGCCAGTGCCTCGACGCGCGCCGAGGTCCAGCCGATCAGTACCCGCCGTAGAGCCGCCAGTTTCCTGGTGACCCCAAGCGGGCACCTGACCCAGGCCGAGCCCAGCCGAGACGGGCTGGAGCGAATCTCCCCGACCTTTACGTCGGTCGGGGCGCATCCACCCGCCTCGGCGATCACCGTGGCGACGGTCGCGGGGGTGATGGACTCGTCCAAGTCCATCACCCTCAAGTCACCCATTTTACATGGGCGCGATATTATTGCGCCCGTGTCGGCGACGGCCACCCTCATTTTCTCCGCCAAGGCGTCGGCCTTGGCGGCACTGTCTGGACCGGGGACCTCCAACATGAGCGCCCCAGTCATCGTCCTGCGAGGCTTTATCCCCCCGGAGATGCCAAGATCCGCAAGCTTTATGCGGCTCTTGGCAACCTCCATCACCGCCGCGAGCGTGGTGCTGGCGTCCGGAGGCACCGTCACCACTACCGCAGCAGTACTGGGGGGCTTCGGCAGCCCCGCAGGTTTCGCCTTCTTTTGCGACGGTGCAGGAGCGGCAGCGGCGGCGCGGGTCTTCCTGGCGGCGGCGGCAGCCTTACTGCCGACCACCGTCGCCCAGGTCTCGCCGCTAGCTCCCGCTCCCGTCACAGGCTCGACTGCAGACGCAGGTGAAGGGGGCGGCGCCCGCGAGTGTTCCGCGGCGGCCGCCCGCCCCTCCTGTGCCTTCTTCTTTTTTTTCTTTTTCTTCCCCTGGGGCATCTGCGGCCCGGGCGGCGTTGGGTTTGCCGCGGCCGGTTTCTGCCCCAAAGGAAGCCTCTTCCCCGCGTCGGGGAAGTACTTCGCTGCCATCTCCGACTGGAACCGGGCAAAATCTATGGCCATAAGGGCCCTGGCCCGGTTATCGTCGGAGACGGCGGAGGGCTGCGGCGGAGCTTGCGCGGATTCCGCGGGCCCCGGTGCAGTCCCGTTTGCGCCAGTTTTTTTCTTTTTTTTCGTCTTTTTCGCAGGCGGCGGCAACACCGGAGAAACAGAGTCCCCACGGGGTGTCCCCGCCGCCCGCGATTGAGACGCCTCTAACCTGGCTGACATCTCGGCCATTCTGGCCCGAAGGTCAGCGTTTTCGCTCGCGAGCTCTATCATTCGGGCCGATAGCCCCGCGATCTGAGAGCGGAATGACTCATTCTCGCTATCGCGGGTCCCGGCCCGAGCGCAGAGCTCGGCGATTCCGTCCCTTATTGGGGCGAGGCTCGATCGGACGACCCTAGCCAGGTCGGCCCTCGAGCCCTTCGCCCGGTCAGCCGTTTGCTCCAGGCACTCCAAAGTGTCGAAGATCTCGGCACCGAGCTCTGTAGAGTTCGGCGCCGACTCCTCTTCAGCGACTTTCCTGCTGGCAGAAGGCCTCTTCTTGCCTCCCCGCGGGTCTACGGGGCTCCGCGGTTTGCGCTTACGCGCCCGCACCCCGAGACAACTGGAGGCGTCCGAGGCGGCGGAGACGGCGGACATAGCGCTGTCGCTTTCCCCGCCGCCATCCGCCGTTGTGGATCTCCTCGTCTTTGGACGAGGCGAGTCCGGTCGCTTAAACGTTTGCAGGAGACCATCCTGCTTCTCAGCCTCATCCTTTTTATTTGTGGAGGAGGAACGAGAACGGCCCGAACTGGGCTCTCCTGCCTCCGACTCTCCGTCCCTCCAAAATCGACCTCGTGTGTTGACGCGTGATGCGTCGGTCGCGACCGCAGTGCTGCCCCCAACGACAGCTTGGCAGTTGGTGCCCCCCCCAGATACGGTGGGGCTGCTTGGCGGGACTCCGCCAGGGTGGGATTCTCCGGCTTCGCCGGTACCCACCTGGGGTAATGTTTTCTTCCAAGTTGCCATGATTTTTTTACTTTGATTCACGAGGGTGAGTTCCCTCGGCTTTTTTCCCTCCTGCCCAGGGGTGAGCTCCCCTAAAGTGATGCCCTAGAGTCCGACCTACGCATCGAACATGCATCCCGTCGCCGGGCATCAAAGCTTAGGATTCACGGATTTTTTATAGTGGTTTACTCCACGCGGTCCAATGACCCCCGCGCCTCTCAATGAGGGTTGCGGGCCGGGCCGAGCGGCGGGGTCTATGACCCACGGTCCGTCGCCCCGGATCGCCTTCCTCGGGGAGGACCGAGTGGGGGGGTTAGTGACCCCTGGTCCACCGCCCCTCTCCAGAAGAACGTCCCGGGTAGGGCCGAACGGGGGGGTTCGCAACCCCTGATCCGTCGCCCCTTCCCTCCTCGATTACTGGGACAGACCGAACGGCGGGGTTCACAACCCCTGACCGACGCCCTGTCCCATGCTCCTTCGTTTCGGTAGGGCCGAACGGGGGGATTTACAATCCCTGGTCCGTCGCCCCTACCCCGAAACACGCTGCAGGCCGAACGGGGGGGTTCACGACCCCTGGTCCGTCGCCCTGAGCCGTGGCAAACTGCCACCCAACTCGGTAGCGTCGCACTCTATCCTCTGATACGCAGAGGGTAGGCGGAGCCCCACGAGGTGATTTTTTATAGAGGTTTTCTTCCTCGCGGCCCCCTTGCGGCGGCCATCGTCCCAGCCCCACGGACTGGATTACGATTGCGGCCCTGGTGTCAGACTCTCAGCCAGGGCCCGACGGAATTTACTCTGTCAGGCCCTGCCCAGGGAGCACCGGCCCGGAAGGAGCGTCCGGGCGCACGTGGAGGTGGTCTGACGGCGTTCCCCTAGGAGCGAAGCCTATAAAACGGGTTAAGAAACTTGTTCGGTCACTTTTTTCGTCGTCGTGGTAGTCGTTCAGAAGCTTCTGACCATCTTTTTGTTCATCACTCGTGAAAATGATCTTTGTAAAGAGTTCGAAACGTCGGGAAGTGAATAGAAATAAGTTCTAAATAAACGCGATACAATCTATAAAAAGTTGTGTTAATGTTGTTAATTTAGTTGTGAGCCTCGGGCTTGAAGAGCCTCCTCTATAGTTAGAAATTCTTCTAAAAACAGTTACGTGTTGACTGGGAGAGACTCCATCAATATTTCAGCTCTTTATGCAATACTATTTTGCCCAAACAAGTTTATCGTTTTATACAAACGATAAACTTGTGTACAAATGTGTGTACAAATGTGTGTACAATGTGTGTGTACAAATGATTCATATAATCGACTTCACAGTGTATTTCTTTTATGTGCTTGTTTTACATAATGACTGAGGGATTTAAAATACAATTTTTTACTCGAAACATAAGTTTCCGCCATGGCTGTTGTTGCTTGGTGGGATAAAAAGTCTCTGCATATCCAACAATTACTTATATACTATATGTATGTTATAAGCCTTGATTAAGAACAAATAGGGTTCACAATTATTTGATGTATTTATAGAGTTATGCTTAAAGTATTTCTGTTCGTTGTTCAAAGCGGCGACAGTGAGTGATTCATTTTGTCCGTCTGCAAATATTGACCTCGTAAATTTGTTACTTTTATATCCAAAGCTCTCGTAAAGTCTCACTAAATTATCATTTGGGCGTCGCATTTTTATTTACACATTTTGTATTCTATTTTTTTATGTAAAGAAATGCGTAAAGATTACAGTTCTATTCGTTGAGAAATTTTCTTATATTTTGACATTTTTAAATAATTTTATGATTAGATTTTTCTTTACCATTTGTATATTTATCCAGATGATCCGATGAATTATGTATTATGTTTTCTCGGTGATTCAGTGGTCGATTCTGATTTAAGAAGTCGTGGGTTCGAATCCGGCTCACACCAATGACACACACGAAAGTTATGGCTGATAAATATCGATGACTAAAACATGTTATTCTATATAATGTTATTTTACAAAAGACTAAAATTTATCAATCTGTACAGCTGTTATGAAGTCTTTAGAAGACAGACGAGTATACAGATGGATAAAAAAATATGTATATATATATAGAAAACACTAGATATGTTTATTAAAAAAGAGCACAAACCAAGTAATTAATTCTATTTAATTATTAATTGACTTTTACAAAATGTTGTAAACCTTATTCTAATTTAAATCAACATACAAGGCACAACTTGAAATTGAATAACGATAAATGAACAAACAAACAACCGTTAGCTTTTAAATATTGCCAAATCTAATAACCATTGCTAAATAATTACGACAAAGAAATAGTGCCGATATTTACAACCGTACAGTTCGAAAATAAGCCAACGAAAAAAGTGACTGAACAAGTTTCTTAACCCGTTTTATAGGCTTCGCTCGTAGCCCCAACTTGCTATTCTAAAGATAGATGCTAACAATATATATAATTCACTGTAACTTAATACACTAGATTTATAGAACATAAGTTGAGTGTTTGATAAAGTCACTTGAGGGCACCTAATATGTTCTCTCAAATGATCCTGTTATGTCTCGTCTGTATTTGATTGTCAATAAAGTGGAAAGACATTGAGGTCAACCAAAGAGATTGAGGTTTATCACCCACAGATAACTTCGCGATACAGTTTTATGGGCAAATCTCGACTTGTACTAGTATTGTTGCGTTATTTATATTGATTAGACAAAAACTAGCAAATTCATCATGAAGTGGATGAAATTCAGGATTCATAAGTGTGGTGGTAACTCAACATCCAGACCATCGAGACGACTAAAGAAAAATATTCTGTAAACAGACAGAACTCGTGACTGAATGAAACATGTATATTATTTGTATATTATATTAAATTTATTGATAAAACAATCTAAAATTTCATACTTCTCCACTGTTTGTGCGCCGGTTAATTAGCAGGGCTTAATATTGTAATAACAAAACGTATCACGTACGGCGATATCAATTTGTTACATACTGTGTTACAGTGCTTGAGTGCTGTACGAACATTATGTTACAATTAGCGTACTTAGCATTCAACAATTATTAAATTAAAGTGGAATAATGAATGATCTCAAAAATATAAATTATTTACATTCGTATCGTTGTCTTGTTGAGACAGTTTTGTTTAACAGTGACGAGCTAGCGGGACAGTTGATGTTAAGCGGCTAGCGCTACCCATAGTCATCTGTAGCACAGATAGTGTTACAGATGCGTTGCCAACCTGTAATAAGCTATAGATAATAGATGTCGGAATTGGAATTAAAAGGTAGAAGAAGTTGAGCCTCTGGATACCCTATGATGTCACCGCATGCATCGCTACACAAGTCACTTCACGTCGATATTCCGAGAGGTCGTGGTATTTCACCGGTCAAGCAGGCCTATTCACGCAGCGAATTGCATGACACTGGTTAATAAAATTGCATTTAATTAACAAAATATTATATTTCAATATGCATGTAAATAACTGCCCGTTAAATTTAATACATCAAATAATTAATCACCGGATTGGTTTACCTCACAGTTATTATTTTTGGGAGAACGCTTTAAATGTATGTTGTGGAATTATGATTTCTCAACTTATCTTAATTAATATTTACACACACAATCACTATTATCAAAACCGGAACACAAAATACTAAACTTAATGAAAATTATACTCTTCACTAAAAGGACATAATAATGATATTACACTTGTATTGGATATCACACTTATTAATGGAAGTTACAGACTATAAACTATCACGCCACTGTTAAAGTTGTCTGGTTGATCTGGAGGGCAAGCACATCTCATTTGTATCAAACAGTCTTGGGTTCGAATCCGGGCTCACACTTTTTTTGATCGCATTGATATTACTGTGTCTGGTGTATAGCAATAGGTTCAGACGTAGAAACTCGGCAAATCGATGTTAAACAGCCACCTTAGGGGAGAAAACGGCGTGAAATTGTAAGAAATATGGAAATCTGTATACTGGATCTATCAGAACGTGTTAAATAGATAAATAACCTAAATACTGACTGCAGCGCCATCTGCCGGGCCTACTTATGAATCTTTACTATCTTGTAATCCACAGAAAGTGGGTGTTCACCACAAAAACAATCATTCAAAATGGTCCAGCTATCTAGGAGGAGTTCACTGTCAACACACGTGCAGAAGAATTATATATATTATATAAAGATATAAATACTACATAGAGCAGCAAATTTGTATATCTGTTTAAACGCATTCTTTTCAATTACTGCTTTGTTGAAAGTTGAAGTTACTGGTAATTATTGAGGAAGGCTATATATTATCCTGCTATTGCTCAAAGGAACGTAGGAGTAAATATTAATGTCAGCAAATTGGCAAGAGTTACTGGTACTGGGGCGATACGAAGTACGCTTACTCTACTTGTTGTGTGATAAGAATTTGAATACCAATATTCTATTAAAACTTTGTAAAATTGAAAAATGTTGGTAGGAAAGAAGTTCCTTCGGCTAATGTAGAATCGACACAATTTGCAAAAAAAATCGTGCTCAATTTTATGTAGATTTTCTTGATTTTTCTCTTAAATTTTGCTGATTAGTTTTTATTTAAGTACAAGACTTACTACAGGTAGCTTTGTGACGTTTTAGTTTATAAATACCGGATAGTTCTAAGAAACAGTGATCGCACTTGTACGTACCATTTTCTGGTTCCTTCTGTAAAAAAAACATATATAAAATATGAAAACAAACTAAACAAAATAAATCTCCAAAAAAGAATCCCGAACCGGGATTCGAACTCAGGCCCCCTGTATGAGAGCAAGGTATTCTAGCCACTAGACCATTTAGGTAGTGATACATTGTTCTAAATAAGCCGATACTTGAAAGTGCCCTAGTTTGGCATGGAAAAGTGTCGTTACAATTTTTCGTAAGAATTTTTTCCGCCCCTTTCACAACGCGCGATAAAGAACTTCGTTCTAAAAATATCGGAATATTATATACAAGCAAACAACATAATATTACAAAACTTGTCTTTGAAATTATGAAGACAAGTAAATGGGAAGTAAGTTAGGAAGATATTGAACGTTAGTTGTTTTAAATGGTTTAAGAAAATCGCGCAAAGCAACCCTTTTATGCTTGGATTGTAATCTGCTTGATATCCAGAATGCCATGAAGACTTATTGGCAATCTTCGCATATAACTTCCCTATACTCATTGAAATGTGCCAAGATTCTTGAGACTGAAAACTTTCCAAAAAGCTACATTATTGTAAGCTACATTTTGAATTTATACAATTAACTTCATACGTCTTTGTATCTGCAAGTTTTTAAAATACATAATAGGCGTACAGTTGTTTTGTATGGTATAGAATAGAATAGAATAGAATAGAATAAACTTTATTGTACACCACAAACAGAAAGGAAATACACAAGAATATACACACAGTTAAACACAGGCAGGTACAAAGGGCGGTCTTATCACTTACAGCGATCTCTTACAGACAACCTTTGGATGGACTTTTCAGTTAGGAAAATGGGAGCGTAGGTGTACTATTTTTAGATAAAATTACATATGATTTACACACATACACGTACACACACACGCACACGCACACGCGCGCGCGCGCGCGCACACACACACACAACACACACACACACACACACACACACACACACACACACACACACACACACACACACACACACACACACACACACACACACACACACACACACACACACACACACACACACACACACACACACACACACACACACACACACACACACACACACACACACACACACACACACACACACACACACACACACACACACACACACACACACACACACACACACACACACACACACACACACACACACACACACACACACACACACACACACACACACACACACACACACACACACACACACACGCACGGAAATAAATTGCATAATTTAATTTAATACATAAATAGCATACAATGTATATTTATAAATAGAATAGCAGACCAGAATTATTAAGTTGACAGACAAGAAAAAGTAGGTTTGATAGCTAATTTGATCAGAATGAGATAGAAATTTAGAATTAGTTTATCAGCTTATAGAATTTAAATAATGTTCCTTAACCAGCGATTTGAATAGAGTGAGAGTTTGAGCATGTCTTATATATAAAGGTAGTGCATTCCACAAAATATAGAACCTAGAAGTATGCTCTGGTATTTTTATTATTAGTCTCTTAGATGATCTCGGGAACTCAACTTGAGGATCGTATAGGAACTGAAATCGCTCCTTGAGATAGGACGGAGTTGAAGGGTTGTACAATATACTGTACAGCAACGAGAGGTAATGAGTATTCCGGCGAAGGCGAATAGGTAACCACTTGAGTTTTTTTCGAAATTCGGAGACATGATCATACTTGCGAAGACCAAATATGAATCTTATGCAAACATTCTGAAGTCGCTCAAGTTTATCGAGTTGATTTTCGGTAAGATCTGGATAACTGGCATCGGCATAATCGAGGATAGAAAGTAGTAAGGATTGCGCTAGTTCAGTTTTAGTTTCTATAGGTAGAAAGTTACGAAGTCGTCTAAGGGATCCAATAGATGCAAAGATTTTGCGACTTACCTGTTGCAGCTGAACGTCCCAGGTTAATTGTGTATCGATTATAATCCCAAGATTTTTCACCGTTTTACTGAATGGTATTACACTGTTTTCGAATAATACCTTTGGGAGTTGTGGCCATACGATTTTATTCAATTTTTTGGAACTACCTGCAATTAAAACTTGAGACTTCCCAGGATTAATCGTAAGTCCGTGACTACGGCTCCAGTCGCTAATCAGCATGAGATCTCCATTTATTAACTCGATGCCGTCTGATAGCGTTTCTAGTGGTGTTTGATAGTATATTTGAAGATCATCTGCATAAAGATGGTAGGATGAAAGGAGTTGACTTGAGATAGAATTTATAAAAATTGTGAAAAGTAACGGGGATAGCACGCCACCCTGGGGCACGCCTACCGTGGTAGCACACCAGGAAGAATGTATATCTTCGATGCGCACACACTGCCGGCGGCCTTCCAGGTAACTACGAAACCAATCAATTGCGTTAGGAGATATATTAAGACAGCGTAGTATGCCCAGTAGTATGTCAAAATCTACAGTGTTAAAGGCGTTTGAGAAATCTAGAAGTGCAAGTATAGTTAGATTACCATTGTCCATGCCTTCTCTTATATCATCAGATATTTTGGTCAAAGCCGTAACGGTGCTATGGCCGGGACGAAAGCCAGATTGATAGGGATTAAGGAGATTGTTTTGGGTAAGGAATGTGGTAAGTTGATTGTGGACCAGACGTTCGAGGACTTTTGAAAGGAATGGTAGTATAGATATGGGTCGGTAGTCAGAGTAAGAGAGGGGCTTGGATTTCTTAGGAAGAGGGATTATTTCCGCATTTTTCCACGTAGAGGGAAAAATGCCACATGATACGGAGTAGTTCAATATATGACAGATTATAGGTAAAATTTGGTCAAGGATAGGAAGAATCATTTTACGGCTTAGGCAATCTGAACCAATGGCGTTCGAAGCAATGGACATAACGCTCGTCTTAACATCACAGGCCGCAAATTGATTAAAAGTAAATGAGGAGTGAGTAGGAGTTGGCAATGATGACAGATGCATTATTGTATTTTCTTTAGTCAATTTATCTAAATTTGACGACACGGAGAAATGTTTATTCAGAAGATCAATATTTAATGTTTTAGGAATGTTATTATGACGAGTTTTACCAACCCCTAATGTTTTCAGAAATTTCCAGACTGAACCTGGATCACCATTCTGTACTGAGTTGTGAATATGTTGGCGTTGTGCGTCCCTACACACCTTATTGCAGTGATTTCTTACTAATCTGTACCTCTCAAAGTTCTCGGAGCAAGGTTTTATCTTCAATTTAAATTTTGCTGCAGCTTTTTTTGCTATTAAGCATTTTATTTCACTAGTTAGCCAAGGGGATGGGAGATGTTTTATTTTGACTGGTCTACAGGGTGCATGCTTATTGTATAACTGAATTAGTGAATCAGTGAATAGGCCCACTTTTGCATCAACATTGTCTGATGAATACATTGAACTCCAGTCAATATCACCCGCATCCTCTTGTAAAAGTGCAGTGTTCATGCCGCTAAAATTGCGTAGCATAAGAGTTTTAAATTTGGCCTTAGGAGGACGGAGTTTATAGGAAAGGAAAAGTAAATCGTGGTAAGAAAAAGCATCGGCGGCACATTGCCCATGTTTTGCAACGCGATCCTGAGATGAAACCAAAATTAAATCTAAGAGTGAAGGATTAGAGTTAGGAAAGTGATGGGTTGCGCTAAGAGGAAGGGTAAATAGATTGCAGGATTTAACGACGCCGGAAAAAGAGGAGGAACGAGCGTCATTTTTGAGAAGGCAGGTATTGAAATCGCCCATAACAATACTGTGACTATAGGAAGGAATGAAATTTTCTAGAAGACTTTCAAAAGAAGTAAAAAAGTTGAAGCGTAAGGAGGGACAGTAGTAAACACCTAGGAGGATCTTGGTATGATGGAGTTCAACCTCTAGGAAAAGATGCTCACCAGCATTTTGGGGTGGTGGTTGTGAAGACATATGTATGATAGTGTGAGATATGTAAGAGCGAAGATATATGGCTACACCACCACCAGCACCAACAGAACGATCATTTCGCAGAAGTTGAAATCCAGGAATGGAGTACATAGTGGAAGGGAGACATGGTTTTAGCCATGATTCAGAAACTAGGATTGCGTGAATATTTTTACATTCAAAACTAGCCAGCATATCCGGAAAATGTGCCGGAATACTCTGGGCATTTATGTGAACCACGTTGAAATTCCCAGGGACATCCGAAAACTGCTCATTGAGACTATCGCAAAGTGAGGGTATGCTGATGAAACTGCTATCGCTACTATTGACTGTACAAAAACTACTGTCTATCGAGGTATTGTTGCTACTATCACTGTCCATCATGACAACTTTAATAATAAATATGTAAACCTATAAATATGCAATAAATATATATATATATATATATATACACACAGAGTATGTGTATAAAATATGAATGTAGGCACTTAATAAACAAATTTTATATTACTACTTTTAAAAACACCTTTTCTGTCCACCCGCCGGTTGTGTCCGATATAAACTATATAACGAAATAAATAAAATAATACAAGTAGGAACATAATTTTAAACAGCCAGGCTACACAAAAAATATAAATTCTTCCAGGGATAAAAAGCCCGCACTTACTGCCAATGAAATCATAGACAAAACGATGAATGCAATGAACGAAGAAATTTTAATGTTCATTCATTCGCTCTGTTTACACTAACACTAACATTAATTTATTAAAAATTACCATTTATTATCCGCGATTATTAAGCTGTATAATTACTAAATGTACTAAGATATGTAACATGATGTGTTTGCATATGATATTTGTTATTTATCATCGCTAATAAAAGTTATTTATGAGATACTGAGATGACAAGAAAATGGGCAGTAAGTACTTGTTTCACCTAGGCAATATCAAACACGACACAAAACAGTAAAAAGAGACACTATTTTTTATTCCGTTTGACTTTGTTTGTTTTATTATCAACAATCAGCTTAACAGGATCCCTCTTATCGGTAGCCGGCAACGCTATATTATCGAGGTCGGAACGGGATAAGATTCTGTGTCTCACGCCATCATATCCACAGACGTAGATGATCCCCTCTCGGGTCCAGCAGCGGTTAACACCATATCGCTCCCTAGCTTCTGCGAACACATCGTGTCGCAGCTTCGTCAAAAATTCGGATATCGTTATGCCTGAACCCTTGAGTTTGGTTTTAGCAAACCACACCGAATCCCTCACAGCAGTAGTTACGAATTTAACAGCAATTGTTCGGGGCTTACCATTGTCAGTCAAACGGCCCATGCGATGGCAGCGCCTTATACTGGCTACCGAAATATCAGGTAGGTCTAAATGTTTACCTAAGACGTCCGACACAACTTCTGCTGTAACTTCCTTGTTCAGCTCGGGGACATTGTGTACGAGCAACATCTTCCTCCGTCCTCGCATTTCAATGGAGTCTACTTGATGAATTAACATTTCGATTTGACGCTGTAGTGTGGTCAGAGTATCTTTCATAAATTTTTTAAAAGAACAGAACTCAGCAGCAAGCAAAGACGCTGTAACCGAAGATGGAGAAGATTTGGATAACTCCACCTCAAATTGTGTCATTCTACTTGTGAATGATGCACTCAGCTCCGCAAGCGTAGATTTTAGTAAATGCGCATCCATCTTTTCTATGTGCCACTTGTAGGTCTATTTATTTCCATAAAGTATTGGAATTTCGAGTTGATAACACTGTCCCGGCAGGTATTGTATTAATATTTTAACATTAAATCATCTAAATAACTATAGGAAAAGTATCTTTAATTATATTTACACTTTAAACCGTAGTAATAAATTTTCTTTGTTCACCTGAAAACTACCCGCACGCGTGATTTTTGTACCGCATTTTTGTATTTCATTATGATAAATAATTTGCAGTACATTACGTGGAAGTCTTATATAAACGTACTTCATGTGAATACTAACGAAGCAATGAATTATGCCGCTGGTACGTTTTTAAATAAAATTTCGCTTAGTCTTTTTGGTCTTCTACGTAATGATGAACAATTTACATCTGAGTGTATGTAAATGGAAAAGTGGAGTTTTTTTAATTTAATGACATGGTTACGGAGTATTTTAAGAGATCTCACGTCACAAATCTATAATTTGTAAAAAAAATGATAAGTACTAAAAGAGAATCCTGCAATGTCAATTTAAAGGTTTTGTAGTTTTTACATATTGTCGAATCATAAAACCCTTAACTTTGGCAATATTATGAACGAGAAAACTAAGAATAGCGGAATGGACTCGATTTCTCAATATTGTTATCTAATATATAAAATTCTCCAGTCTAGATGTGCGTAATTGAACTCCTCCGAAACGGCTCGACCGATTCTCATGAAATTTTGTGTGCATATCGGGTAGGTCTGAGAATAGGACAACATCTATTTTTCATCCTCCTAAATCACAAGGGTAGCCCACCCTTCAATATTTATTTTAATTTTTCGACATTTTTCTGCTTCTTATTTTTTTTATAAAACGGGATACAAAAATACTTACAACCCTAAAATTTCAACCCCCTACGATCAACCCTTATTTTTTAAATTTTATTTTTTGGCAAGACAACGTTTGCGGGGTCAGCTAGTGTATATATGTATAATATTATATAATGTTATGTATAATATTGTATGTATATGTTGTTTTTTGCCCACATTGTTTATCATATTAACTGAAGGAAACATTGAACACGTGAGACATGATACAACTGTCAAAATTGTCTTTTTGGCAGATTAGTAATTTATTTTACGGCAGTGGATACAAGTCCTTAAGCCTTTTGGCAGATTAGTTGTTGCTAGTGCTGCCAACTTTATGACAGTTTATAATTTTTTGTTGGGTCATTGTTGCTACTACTCCCTTGGTCTAAAATTATTTTTCTTACAAGATTGTAAAAATAGTTAAATATAAAAGTATTTAAGTGTATTGTATAAAACGTATAGGTTTTAGGTTAAATTTCTTTGTACTGTGTCATCTGTGGAGAAGAAACTGTCAGCTGAAACACAGCCACGGCTAGCTCAGCTGACAGGGAATCTACCACTTTGAGTCTATTTTTATTTTTATAATCAAATAAATATTTTCATTTTTAAATTTTCATTTATTTTGGCAAAGAAAAACTATTACGTGAATTTTAAATTCCCTACACATATAAATAAAATTAGACTTACTGTTTGTAACATTGAAGTAACTGCTTCTTACTGCATGCATATGAACATATACTTTTGTATACGGGACATACACTAAAACATTTTATTTACAATTTTTGTCTTTATGAGTGTGCGTTTATTCTGGCTAATTTCTGTAATAATCGGACCGATTTTGACGGATAATTCGGCTACTTTTATTTGGCAAAAAATATTTGATTTACTTACTTAATGCCTCTGAGGTGAAAAACAGTTTGGCCGGGCAGCTAATTTATTATAAATAATGTATTAAAGATTGTGTGTAATGAAACTTAAATAATGTTACTTTATTATTTATATATCAATAAAGATGTCAAATATTAATAGTGTGTCTACAAGTATTGTTATGGTGTTGTAATAGCACAATAGACACGTAATCTCTGCGGGATTCTACTAAGTCTATGTATTATTAGCAGGGAACATATAAAATATAATACTGTGTACTAACGCAGAGTGAACAGAACGATCAACTTTTACGAGCGATTTACTAACACAAAATCTCTCTTGGTTTTGCACTATTTGTAACGTTTATAAATGACTTGACTCAAAAGATTTGTATTATTTGTATTGATTAGTACTCGGGGTGCTAATACTTAACTGTCGTAGAGAAACACATTATATTGCATGTATGGGTCAGTTGATACGGTTTAGTATCAAGATGTCGCAGAATATCGGCCTCAAGTGGCTCATGCTACGTTTTGTTTAGTGAAATAGAAGTCCACTCCTTTTCCCACCCCCCTTTTTTAACACATTTAACACTTTTATTTATATATTTTTTTTTATATTTATGAGTGTGATTGGCGAAAGTCTAAGAAATAAAGAAATACTTTTATTTAGGTGTAAATGTTTAATATATTTGATATACAACGGGGCAATCCTACCCTGTCTCGCTGAATATATCATATGACTTGATCCCATGAATAGATGTCACCAATTATTGCCATCTCTCAGCCATATCTCAGGGTCTAAGTTCGGTTAGTCCTTGATATTTTTGTTCACGTTTTGTAACATCATAAAAGATGGACTGGAAACAAATCATCGGGTATTAAAAACATGAAGTCTTAGTAATATATGTTACAAAATCTCCTCCGCCCACCTGTCGTCATATATTCTTTCCACGGCCGTCGCCCATTATTGTTTTTATTCTATTTGTTATTTCTGCATACAGGTCGACTTATATCGTGTCGGTGTCGTCTCGGTGTCGTGTCGTTGTTCTCCCCGTCGCTAACTGGAGCGAGAGCCGTGTTAGTAAGTAATCAGTACAAGCACAGGCCGCTCTATGAACACTCATTATTCGACAACGTGTTTAGTTCATGAAGCGCACAGAAGTGAACATATTTCCAGCGACTTTTAACTGGACATTCAAATTACACACAGTACACATACAATTACAGGAAGAAAAAGTACGCGGTTTTTCTTGGCTAGAACACATAACATAACATAACTTCACGCATTTCTTTACCTGAAGGTGTAGGCAGCGGCTGTTAAGCCCCGTCTCGCCGTTACGTTTACGTCCCCAAATGGAATGGTGGTGAACTTATTGCCATACCGGGCACAAAGTTTTCAGTCATCGATATTTTTCACACATAACTTCCGAAAACAATTTCGAAAAGTCATTGGTGTGAGCCAGTATCAGGAATCGAACCCGGACCTCTGGATCAGAAGCCGTGTGCTCGACCACTGCGCCATCGAGACTAGAAATAGTACATATTTTGTTTATTTGAATGAAATTCGATGTGTAAAGTGATTTTTTTTATTTGTTTTTATGGGATAGGTGGGCAAACGAGCAGGCGTGTCACCTGATGTTAAGTGACCAACGCCGCCCATGGACACCTGCAACACATATAGTGTTACAGTTGCGTTGCCAACCTTTAAAGGAGTAGGATAGGAAGGGATGGGGAAGGGGGATGGGCCTCCGGGTACCTCTCTCACCGAAGAAACGCGGCATGAGCCACTTCACGTCGATTTCCAGAGAGGTGGTGGTATTTCACCGGTCGAGCCAGCCCATTCATGCAGCGAACTGCTTGACTCTACCACTCCTAAATGGTATCTGAGTGAAATTAAGTTAAAAGTTTGTAATGGTTTAACTACAATGACGTCATTGTACTATCAAAAGTATGACAGTATAGTATATGCCGTTGATCTAATTGTAAGCTCACTTTGGGTCCCTAATATCCTCCAGAATGTTCAAATAAAATAAAAACTAAGCAATTAGGCTCATAAAATCTCGTCTAATTGTCCTTTCGTAAACGACATGCTGCGCCACTGTACTCCCCTCCCCTTAGTAGAGGGCAAGGGGACCACCTCACTTAAAAAAGTCCACTTTAAAAAGCTTTTTTCTTTACTACTATATAATAATATTTCGGATACTTTTCTAAAAGCAACCCTAAAACTAACTTGTGTTGTCTCGCGACTTCGTTCACGTGGAATATTTTAAAGAGCCGGGTTTTTATTCGGCTCTCTGATAAGCAGCTGCAAAAGCTGCATTAACATTAGCAGAAAAGCCCAGCTAGCAATCCACAATGCAGTCCTGATCCCAACGCTAACGTATGGAAGCGAGAGCTGGGTATGGCAGAGTGTGGATGAAAGTAGAATAAACGCGCTAGAAATGAGGGCACTACGCAAAATCTGCGGCGTGACTCTCGCTGACCGCGTAGAAAACAAGGTTGTAAGAAGGAAGTTGGTTTGAAAGAGAGTGTCGGTGTAAAAGTAAGAAAGAAGACTGACTAAGCAGATATACAATGCAAAAGCGGATGGATGTAGGAGTCGAGGACGGCCAAGACACACATACCATGACCAAATAGAACGTGTTCTGGAGGAAGGTGATGTTAAGAGCCTCAAAAACCGACGCGCGTGCATGTAAAGAGTTATGAAAGTCAACGAAGCGAGTGAGGCGTGTAAGAATCGTGCCTTATGGCGCTCTGTTCTCTCTACCTACCCCGCAAGGGATTTGGCGTGAAGTTATGTATGTATGTATGTAAGATAAGCAGCTAATATCAAAAAGAGAAATATAGGTCAGTCACTGTTTAAATTACGACATATTGTAATGATATTTACGCGAGTCTCAATTTGTATTGAGAAATCTCCGGTTCCAACTTGACTGACGAAATTGAGCCCGATGTCTTGTAATAAGAGAACTACCTTATAAAACATATTACAAAAACTGACAAACATCTACTATTTTCATTAAACAGATTTATAAATAAAATTGAACTTCTGCTTATTAGGCGGCACAACCAACCGCTACACACAATCAGTGACACACTGATTGTGGGTAGTGATTCACACACGATAGAAGTGAAAAAAAAACTTGAAAAACTTTTTTATTTACTATAGAATTGACCAGATCAAATTTTTCAAAAACTTAAAAAAAAAACACTTATAAAACTTCAGTAAATCGATATATATATATCGATTTACTGAAGTTTCACTTCTTGTTTCACTACTTCTTTCACTTTCTTAATTGTCTTTTACGTACATGAAACTCGCGACTACGTTCTGTTGAACTTTTTCCTGGATTTTATTTTCATTTTTTTGCGTCGATATTGACGACATATTTCGGCATTAGTTTTCGGCATCTTATAAAATTTATTATATGGCACAACAAGATATAAAAGTACTCACAAGCACGCAGTTAAATAATAACACATATACTTAAACATACTCTTTTGATGTGAAGTCTAGTTTATTTTAAGAATGTTTTAAAAAGAAAAATATTTTAAATTTGGAATGTCACGTTTCATTCATTTATATTGATGTGTTATCTTTCTCTGTACTAATTGCATATATATCTCCAATACAAGCATTTTTTGTATTATTCACATAAAGTGAACTAGAGTAATACTGGGTCATGGTTGACACAAATATTTAAAAACAACTCGTTCAATCGTTATCACTATTGATAATTATTAATTTAGTTCATAGATGTCGCTAAACCTTAAATAAAGTTGAGGAAGTTGTTCAAATCTACATCGGTAATCTGTGTAGTAAGTAGTATTACCTGATAGACATAGCTGGCAATACTATAAATGAAATCGCATTTTGAAATTTTCGTAGTTAGTTATTATATATACGGGTAATTAACGGTCTCTACAACTACCATCCGTAGCCTAGTGGATACGCTGCTTCGAACAACCACTAAATTGAGTGACATCGAGGCTGAGTTTAGCCTTTGGATGTTTTTGTGATTACAAAAATTGTTTCTATACAGCGTCTCAATGTAGAAACTGGAATTCCAAAAAACAAAGGGGAGAGACTGATAATATAAAAATAAAATAGTATGTATATTTCTGTCTCATTCTTTCCTGGTTGCATCCTACACATTTTTGTATTTGTGTCTGTCTTACCTGTCGTTTTTTCCGTTGCATCCGGTTTGAAATCACAACGATTCTAAAGAAGTTTCACTTCAACAATTGTACATCGGAGGCTCCGTTATGTAAGTGTGTCAGTTAAATTAAATGTTACTTTTGTAGAGTACTGGAACAATATTGTAACGGATGGTATTCGAGTAGCAACATAAATATATATATATATATAATCATTTAACATAATAATATTTTATTGATACATATTAACATATATAATTATACTTACCTTCAAGTTACCTATGTAAAATGGTACCTACCTACTTGCTACTAATATCTGTTACAGGAACAGTTGTAATTTAAAATATTAAAATAAATGTGCGTCGCCGTTAGCTCTGGATCTACCGACGTCTTGTCTGTGAACTATAGATGGCGCGCCGCGACCCTCAGTCCGCTTTGACATCTGACCAGAACAACTACGTCGTGTAGTTATCTCGGGCTAACGGCGATTTGAAAATACCCATTTGCATTTTATTTTGTATTTATTACCACTCCACGCAACCTGCATCGCCGACAAATATTTTATAATTGTACAACCGGTGCTAATAATTAAATCAATTTTCAACTAAACTCATTAACGATTCGGAAAATAGCTCATATATTGTATTAAGTCGCTAGCAAAAACTAGTTTGTGGGATCAAATGGTCCATTGTTCTACAGGTGCTTTGTTAATAGTAGAACTGATTGTGAGATCTGTTCTCTCAAGTAAATAAATCACTTGGGGGACAGCTACCAACTCAATAATTTCAGTTTCGACGTAGACCTTCTACGAGCGTAAGGTAGTCCGTGCGTGACCGTAGCACATAGCTACGACGTAGACGGCTTTATATAATATAAATATATATCGCTAAGTAAATAATTGCTTCAAATTCTTTGGCCATTTTCTTACACAATTTAGTTTATATTTTTTTGTAAATATACTTGAATGACTATAGAAATGTTGTAGATTTCGATTTTGTAGGTTGTAGAGTTAAAAGTATGGCTCAATAACAACAAGTTGTCTACCCACGAAATTTGCTGCAGGGAAGGGCGAGCTCGACCGGTGAAATACCACGATATTTTTTCTTGTATATGTCACTTAGCTATAGCGCTAGCTCGTTTGCTGTTCATCCCAAAAAAGGATTCGCACCCTCGAACCCAGGTCTAGACTTCATAGAGTTGAAACATTTGATCTGGTCAATTCTATAGTCGCCTGTTTTGACACCCACGAGTACAGGTCGGGATGACAATACACTCTGGGGCCGCACCCCACATTAATTAAACCAATGTTATATCCTCTGACAGAATATTCATGAAAGACAAATGTATTTGTTAGGTTCCCCTTTTGTTTGTGTCACAAATATAATTTGTAATTTGCTCTTGATACAAATGCGTACAGAAATAGAACGTTATTATTATCATCTGTAGATAGGTACCCTTTGATAACAGTTATATTTAGAGACGACCATTGTTTCATATGAAGTAATAACAATAAATCTGTTCAATAATTTAATGTTTAAATTAACTGTGTTTATTTGGTAAGGAGAAACCTTTATTTGTGTGGAGATTTGTCCGAATTTATGTGTGATTAATATCTAATACTTTCAGCATTATTTACAAACATCGTCCACAATGTTTTGAAATAGGTTTTGCTACCCGAACATTTTGGGACTTAGAAATTTAAACAAGTATGGCGATGCACATTTCTCGCTTCGAACACCTTCAGTTAGTAAAGGTAATTATAGTATATTAAAGATAAATTTATTTTCATGAAACTCACTCAGAAACATGGCCCATATTTCTTATGATAAATCTCTATAACCTAATAAAACAAAACTAAAAAAAAAAACACATCAATAACTCACTGTACTTTTTATCTATCAACTTACACAACTTCACGCCAAGTGTAGTGTTTTACAATGGTAGAGCCAAGTAGTTCGCTGCGTGAATGGGCTGGCTTGACCGGTGAAATACCATGACCTCTCAGAAGATTGACGTAAAGTGGCTCATGCTGCGTTTCGTTCGGCGAGAGAGGTACCCGGAGGCCCACCCCCCTTCCCCATCCTTCCCTATGACTTAAAGGTTGGCAACACAATATGTGTTGCTGGTGTCCATGGGCGGCGTTGGTTGCTTACAATCAAGTAACCCGTCTGCTCGTTTGCCTTCCTATCCCATAAAAAAGTCCATAGTGGGGTAGGCAGAGGGACAAAAAGCAGGATTCTTACACAACTTAATGAAATTAATTCCTAGACTTGACTTTCATAACTCTCACTCCCGACGTCACCTGTCGCACGGAAAGTGTGTCGTGCCCATCTTGGATTCATACAACATTCAACTTTAACCCTGTATATCTGCTCAGCCCATAATAATAATAATATCTTGGACACAATATACACAGCGCCCTCTAGTTCCAAGCTAAGCATTAATTGCTTAGCTTGGAACTAGAGCATGCATGTGTTATGGATACTAGATAACGGATATAAATACATATATACTTTTTTTTATAGTATCGGTGGCGCAGTGGGCGAGCGCACGGCCTCTGATCCAGAGGTCCGGGGTTCGATTCCAGACACTGGCTCACACCAATGACTTTTCGAAATTGTTTTCGGAAGTTATGTGTGATAAATACCGATGACTGACAAACTTTGTGCCCGGTATGGCAATAGGTTCGCCACCTATTCCATTTGGGACGTAAACATAACGGCGAGACGAGGCTTAACAGCCGCTGCCTACACCTTCGGGTAACAAAAGGCGTGAAGTTATGTTATGTTATGTTTTTTTGTAAATACATACTTAAAATACATAGAAAAACACCCAGACAACCACACAAATATTCATGTTTGTCACAAATATTTGTGCTCGGGTGGGAATCGAACCCCCGACCTCATTGCTTCAGCCGGTAGTTTTACCAATGCGCCACGAGGCCCGTTAAATCTTGCATTATTAAATTTTTCTCCGTGTCCGAACCATCAGATCATACCTTACTGTATAGATAAATACGATGCCTAACAAAGTTATGCGCAATGTATGCCAATATAGTCTTCAACCTATACTTAAGAATATATACTATTTGGGACTAGGAAATAGATCAAGCGTGTTGAATCATAATTGCCGCTCGTGGGCGTGAAGGTACAGTTTATATTTATGTTTTAAAATGCGTGTTATCTTTTAACTGTTTATATTGCTAAAATACAAAGCTACATTCAGAAAGGAGTTACGAATGAATTCAGCTCTTTAGTGTGATGTCGTCGCTTTTGATGTATGCGCCCCGCGGTCTGTCGGCGCCTATGATTTACTGATACCACTTTATCCTATCTTTGTCGCAATAAAACATTGCTATTGATAATTAAATGTTGTTTTTATTTATTTTAATTAATCCATATATTATATCATCCTTCAGTATGCGTGTTCACAATGAATCAGGCTAATAAGCCAGGAATATTTACTAGTCTTTATTTTTAAATTCGGATGTACCTGACATTAAAACAAACTTTAGGATTATATCGCGTTTATTTATTAATTTCCCGACGTTTCGAACTCTTTACTGAGATCATTTTCACGAGTGATGAACAAAAAGATGGTATCTGTTCAAAAGCTATTTTCATTGATACAGAGAGCACCCACTTTTTGGAAATAAAAATCAAAAAGTTGATGTTAAAAATATGATTTTTACTATTGGTAACCCACATCAGACCATGAAACAAAAATTAAATATTTATTAACAAGATATATTTACTAAAGAAAAAGTTTGGTTTGTACAGATCCTTTGTTGTATGATTTAATAGGTAACAGTTGTTATTTTTTAATTATTAGCTAATTATCTTATTTCTTTTAGTTGAGAGAAAGAAATAGGATAATTAGCTAATACCATCTTTTTGTTCATCACTCGTGAAAATGATCTCTGTAAAGAGTTGGAAACGTCGGGAAATTAATAAAATTGGTAATAAAACTAATAAATAAACGCGATATAATCCTAAAGTTTGTTTTAATGTCATGAACGTGATTCGCGAAAATCTTAGAGATAAATATGTGAAACAATTCGGATGTACCTATATTTTTTATATATATTCAAACTATCAAGCGTATTACCCGGCTACTAGCGCTGTTTCTTAACAGATACTGCTACAGTTGCGAGGCGGCCCTTTAAGATGTGAGAGTGAAGAGATCGGAAATGGTATGGGGAAGGGAGTAGAATCGAAAACGGGTCAGAGCTCCGGCCACGTCTTTCAGTGTTCAATACACGGCATGAGCCACTTTACATCGATATTCTGTAAGGTATTTTACCTATAGAGAAATTAAATTAAATTCATGCGTCTACTGCGTGGTTCTACCAATGTCTAATTGGCATATTAAATTAGAAGAATGTAAAGCGTACAATTTAGAATTACCTATTTAAAGATAATAACTGATGTTCACAAAACTTGAGCAGTTAATGTTTCATTTGAATGTAATTGCTCGCCATATTTCTTTTATAATTTGTTTCCGAAATTCTCGTGCCTACGAGTCGAGTCGCTTCGGGACAAAGAAAGATTATGTTTAAAAATGACGTCTTACACCAAAAATCATGCTGATATATTTCTTACAATTTGCTCTTTCTATACATTTTGTATTTTATCAATTATAAAAGTATACATCTCAAATCTTAAAATTAATCGTCTCTCTGATCCAGTGGTTTAGTAATCTGACTCCGAATAAGACTAGTAAGCACGAGTACGGGTTCACTCGATATTCGTGAGTTATGTATTATGTATATATATATATATATATATATATATATCTCTGACACACAATATTGTACAAACATCAATACAATGATATCAAGTCTGATTTATATCAAGAAGCTCAAATCGGTGTCGAGGCATGATGCCCCACTACATCTTTGAATATTGATTCCAATAGAAGCACAGCCAAGTAAAAAGCCACATTAAAACTACCGACCGCAGAATCGAGGTTGGCGGGTTCGATTCCCACCCGAGTACAAAAATTTGTGACAAGCATGACAGTTTGTATGGCGTCTGGTTGTTTTTCTATGTATTTTATGTATGTATTAACAAAAAAAGGATATATGTATTAGTATCCGTTATCTAGTATCCAAAGCACAAGCAATTAATAGCTTAGTTTGGAACTAGAGGTTGCTGTGTGATTTGTGTCCAAGATATTATTATTACATCACGAGAATCATAAACTTACGTGTTATGTACATATTTTAATAATAATTTCCTTCTATACTTCTTATATTTGTCTTTGTAAAATATCTGTAAAATCGAGCTGCGATATTAAACAAACAAGATGTCAGTTTCAAATGTATTCAGGTGGAGTGAGTGAAAGTAGAGTGGAAGTTACTTCAGGTGACAGTAGTTGTTGCTCGCCGTTTTGTCAATTTGTTCTTTTTTTACGATGATTTTATTTCTATCACATATTTATCCAAGAAAAGTTAACTGGATAGCAAATGTCAATTTATCTGAAATATATTCATTGTAGCGGTTACGATGCTGCGTGGTAGCGGTTAGGAATACTACCAACCCAAACTAGCTCACACGTCGTAAAAGGCGACTAAGAGCAAATAATAGACCTAGGCCTTAAGAAATCGGCGCCAATGGTCAACAACCACATTTCCCAAGGATGGTAGGTAGGTAGGAGGTAGGTAATAGGTAGTAGGGGTAGACCAGTGGGCTGACGCACTGTCATGGGCCACCCCAACGCCGGAGGAAGGCCGCTGCGAGGTTTTAGTGGGTAACCCTAGGATCGGATTGCAGTTTATTGGTCTGGGAGTCCCACACTACCCCCTGCTGTACCCAGGCGGGGGGTGTGCATAAAACATTTCCACGCGTAAGAAAAAAAAAAGAGGTAGGTAATCCTACATATAATATGGTTTCAAACGGAAGAGAGAGCGATAATACTAGGGCGAACCCCATATGCAACACGCAGGAGCAGAGAATGTCCTCACTTAGGTAATGCGAGGAGCCTTAAAATCCTATGATAATATAAGAGTTACATAAGTCGAATTAGCGAGTAAGGAATTTAAGAATCAGGCCTAATTTTGCTGTTTTCTCTAACTGGCCAACAAGGGACTCGGTGTGAAGTTATGTAGGTGTGTATGTAGAATTCAGAAGACAGTGGTTTATACATGATGCGTGTACAGATGCACAGGAAATAGACGAAACAAGAACAATAATAGAACTTCCTCAGATAGACTCACTTATTAGCTTTTCTCTGATGTCATAAATGTAAAGACATCGCCGTCGTTTATATAGATAATAATTCATGTATTCGTAGCGTACATATATATACTTAGTCTGGCCATAAATACTGTTACAACTAAAAATATTACATTGTGTCCACGCAATCTTGGTTGGAAGCGAACGTTTCGGACTTCATTAGAGCTGAAGACTGGCCGTCGTCTAGTCCCGATCTTAATCCACTGGATTATGATTTGTGGTCAGTTTTAGAGAGTACGGATTGCTCTAAACGTCATAATAATTTAGAGTCCCTAAAACAATCCATACGATTGGCAGTGAAGAATTTTCCCATGGAAAGAGTGCGTGTTTCTATTGATAACTGGCCTCAACGTTTAAAGGCCTGTATTGCAGCCAATGGAGACCAACTTCGAATAAGCTTTTTATATTTTATATCGTTTTATATTTATGTATTAAAGTAACACACTGTAAAAGTAATAAATGTTATTTGCAATTGAAAAAATTTTTTTTTCTTTGTTACAATATTTATGGCATGACTAAGTATATACTCGTATGTATTCTTTCCGAGCTCTCGCTATGAGAAGCCTTTGATAAATTATACATCGGCGAGAGATTTATCAAAGTAGCCGGACAGGTCCGACCCTTCCACCGTGTACACAGGAGTACACAGTTGTGTGCTGTGTACTGCATACACAAACTCACACATACAAAAACATTGACTCCACGTTATTAGATAAATAAACTATTTAGATGCCTTGATACTAGAGTCGTGAATGTAATCTGCACATATTATAAAAAAAATGAAATATATTTTACTTGTATTGTCAAAGTATTATTATTATTTTAACTACTTTCTATAAATCTTTGTCGTGGTGACGGCGGCTTTCTAACTTCAATAACTATTTTACATAACATAACTTCACGCTTTTTGTTACCCGAAGGTGTAGGCAGCGGCTGTTAAGCCTCGTCTCGCCGTTATGTTTACGTCCTAAATGGAATAGGTGGCGAACCTATTGCCAAACCGGGCACAAAGTTCTTCAGTCATCGATATTTATCACACTTAAATTCCGAAAACATTTTCGAAAAGTCAATGGTGTGAGCCAGTGTCAGGAAAATGTACGAAAAAATATACAGACAGAAATTAAATTATTAATTAATTAATATAACTATTGTTTTAGTTGCTGTAATATAAGTATTATATAGATGTAAGTATACATAACAAGCACCTTAATTATTAAATTCGATAAAGTTAGATCCTAATGTAATCTCAGTACGCGAGCCATTTGAGACGACAGCCTACATTATGTAGATAAATTGAAACACGAGCGCGCGTCTTCTTAATATGTGTTCAGATAAAGTTACAATTTAATGTATTGTAAGTAGTGAAGTTTGTTTGTCTGTCAAATATTATAATAATGTAGTATAGTGTCAAGTTACTTACGACTAGTTAGTTCATCTTAGTACCAGTCTGTCAGAAAACCATCAAATTATTTGTATTAACATATTTCTTTTTAATAATGCATGAGTGTGAGGCTTTTATGATAATTCCATGACAAGCTCAGCGTCCCTTCAGCTGTCGATATAGTGAAACCTCTTTAAGAACAGACACCACTTATTTCACAGGAGGGTGAATAAAATTTAACGAGCAGTTTTACTTTTACAGTGAAGATGGTCATAACCCGCGGATTCATTCCGTCAACTTCGTGTCTGTGACTGACCGTCATTTGTGTAACATTTTTTTAGTTATCCTAACTTCGTGTATACTTTCTCTATGTGATAGAATATTATTTTTTATTAATTAAACACAAATATCCTATAAAATAAGGTGTGTAAGAATCGTGCCTTATGGCGCTCCGTTCTCTCTGCCTACCCCGCAAGAGATTTGTTGTGAAGTTATTTATCCTATAAAAATCCAGATTTTCCATGAAAAATGAGAATGTATTGTGAAGATGCCCCTGCGCATTCTGCGTTTTGTTCAGTGAGATAGGTAACCCAGCTCTTTGCCCATCCCATTTCAAAGACCCGCAATGCCACTGTGTCCCTTTTGGTGTTGCAGATGTCCATCGACGAACACTTGCCACAAGGTGACGCATTAGTTTAAGTGTCTCCTTATTCCATAGAAATAATAACAACGCCTACAAAACATAGTTTCTATATAAAAGTGAAATACGTCTTATTAATACTTCGACTCACTAATCGCGAGTGGATCGGCCACTAATGTATAAACCATTGCGTGTTGTATACAATTTACCAGTAAATAAATATAATGTTAATAAAACATGTTATAATGTAATATTTCAGTTATAATTGACATATAACAATAAAGGTTTATTCACTAAAATACTTCTAAGAATGTAAACTTTCACACGTGCGTATAACTACAAAAGTATTTCGTAAATATTTATTTATCTCTATGTATGTATGTTCGGGTGGAATATTTGAACTCAATTTTGAAATGGAAATCGTCAAACGATTGAGCTGAAATATTTATACACATTCAGTTTGGATGACAATTCGTGATTGGCATGATTCTAAATCCGATATGGGAGACCATCCAAGACTGTGGAATAGTTATTTTTAATGCATTTCTACAATATGGGTATCAAATAAATGGGTTTATTGAAAGTAACTAAAAAAATAATGTGACATCATTCTCAATTAAATATAGCGAACTATCCAAGATGGAGTAATAACATAACATAACTTCACGCCTTTGTTACCCGAAGGTATAGGCAGCGGCTGTTAAGCCTCGTCTAGCCGTCCGTCTAATAATAGTTATTTTTAATACACTTCTGCAATATGGGTATCAAATGAAAGCCGTCCGTCTAATAATAGTTATTTTTAATACACTTCTGCAATATGGGTATCAAATGAAAGAGCTTGTTCAGAGTAAAAAAGTTCCTTTAAGTACCAAAGTAAGGATGAATATTCGCTGCTAGTGATTGAAGCGCTCATAAAGGAACAACCAGAACCAGTCAACAACACCACGAGAACTTAACCGTATATTAGGAATCTTTCTTTGTCCGCCCGCTACCTGCCCTTCTTTGACGTCAATGGACTTAGGTACGGTTTATGTGAGCGAAGTTAGGTCAATAATCTCAGGAAGGTGTTTACCAGATAAGCCTCAAGTCGGCTATTTATAGTTGTAATGTCCAACGTGAGCGGAATTGATATCTGCACATTCTGTCTATATCGTGTCACAACTCTTGCCACAGTAAAGGTATTTAAAAAAAAACCAACCTCTAGCTATAAGAGGGACATACGTATATTAAATAATTTTTATATCTTAGTTGTGCAACACTTCGCTTCTGATTCTTAAACTGACTGAGTTCGAATTACAAATTCAAAAATTGATTGTCATTTCTTGCCTCTAAAAAGTTTTGAACAATTTTTAAAATTTAGAAAAGAACAAACATTTGTTTTTATTTTCTTAAAAAGATTTATTTTTTTATTTTCTTTGTTTTTATTTTCGTTTTTTTACAAATGTGTTCTCATATTAATTCAATGCATGAAAAAAATACTCTGTGTATTTGCCGCCAATATTATGAACTTATTTGTGGTTTAGCTGATGTGTAGTTGAAATGGCAGAGAATATAACATCAACATAACATATCTTCACGCCTTTTTCTACCCGAAGGTGTAGGCAGCGGCTGTTAAGCCTCGTCTCGCCGTTATGTTTACGTCCCAAATGGAATAGGTGGCGAACCTATTGCCATACCAGGCACAAAGTTGTCAGTCATCGATATTTATCACACTTAACTTCCGGAAACAATTTCGAAAAGTCATTGGTGTGTGCCAGGATTTGAACCCACTACTTCTTGAATCAGAAGCAGGGTGCTAGCCACTGCGCCACCGAGAGACTGTTTATAACCGAGAATATAACCTGTTTTATTAGTTTTTTAGAGATTATATAAAGTTAGTTAGAGAGTTTATTTACAGACCCGAAAATATATCAACTTATGCATTTTATTACTTCGTCAAATCATAAAAGGAGACATTACTACAGCATTAAGAGCTCGTCAAAGTTATCCAATCACTGGCAATTATCATTAATAGCTAGGATTAGACATTATATCTACTGTAATCGGACCTTATCTTTATGTGATCTGCAGATACCTTCGAGTCTTTTATGTCTCAATATTCAAGCTTTGTAATGTAGGCTTCAGTTGGGCGAAATGAGATTAGGTAGAGATCTACCTGGGGAATACCTGCTAAGAGAATCCGATTATGTAAATTATATAACCTATCTTTGGGCTGTCGACCTTAATTTCGTATAGCAAATATATATAAAAATACAAAGTCTTCAAGATTATAATCTTGGTGGCTATCTAAACAGATTATAAATATCTTACAAATCATAAAATTTTAAATGACTTTTTTTTTCAAAATACTAAAAATATGTTTAAGGATTTTGTTTTGTAAAAGTATAAAAATATCTTATAGGGTTTATAGGTGACAGGTTGTCAACTGGCAACATTTTGCCCGGTCCATGCTTCCGTAGCTTCCGCCACTTATTCTATTCGGGACTTTAAAATTCGGCGAGTCTAAAATAACAGCTATTGCTTAAACTTTCAAGTATAAAAGGCGTGAAGTTATAAACAATTTATATGATGGATGAAATAGTTACTATAACTATAAACTTGCTGACTATATTTGCGGAAACACGAAAAGGGTGATGTCATTGAAAGTTTTAGCAATGACGCCACTTTTACTCAATTAAAGAATGACGGAAATAGTTTGTCGAGTCCAGCACATTACTAACAAAGTTTCAAGTTGGGTTATAAGGAAATTTGTACGCCAACAAGTGTTTCTATAGAGGAAAAATATAGTACGTACAATTAGAAAAACACTCCCCTGGCAACCATCATGGAAAAAGGGATGCAAACACCTTTTTTACGATAGTTGAAAACTATGTAACCCAAAAAAAAATATATAAACATGTAACTTGTAGAAAAAAAATCATCAAAATACAATTCTTTTGAGTATTTTTATTTTATTATTCTTATTTTATAATTATTATATTATTATTTATTTTATATTATTATTAGTATATTTTGTTGTCTTATAACTTCATGCAAATAAAACGCTACGATCCATAATTCACTGCGTTTGGCAATGCTAACGAGAATCTGGTTGAAGACGAACGTCTAACGAAGTGGTCAGACATAGATATTTAGTAAACATAACTTTCCAGAAGAGTTCCGGGATATCATTGGCGTGAGCCCGGACTCAATTCCACGACTCGTCTCAACCATTGGACCACACGGAGACTACTCTACATAATATATATTTTTATGTATTTTTTGTCAAATAAATACAACTAAATAAATACTAACAACACTTTGTAGTTAAGTAGTAATAGTTACATATACAAATGTAGCCGGTTATGAGCGTGTGATGATCAATTTTGCTCAAATTAGTTGCTCAGTTGGCAGTTATACAAAGTTAATTTGTACAGAAGTGTTAACACTATTCACATTCGCAAAGTTTATTATTAAATGTGTACGAGCGAAATACCAAATGAGTTTTTGGCTTGAAATTAATATTGTAGTCAAATTAATTATTAGTCTTTTTACTCGTAATATACTACACACAGTGCCATGGAATTTCCCAAGACGAGCAACTAAACGCATGTGCATCAAAAATAGGAAACAAAAGTGAGTACAGTTTTTTTCTGTAGATGTATAAATGAATATAGATGACCCAGACACTAAACAAACATACTTCCGTTCACCTCACCCGAACTGTAACACTATATGTGTTGCAGGTGTCCATGGGCGGCGTTGGTCACTTAACATCAGGTGACACGCCTGCTCGTTTGCCCACCTATCCCATAAAAAAACACAATTCGTACTTATTATTGACTATTTTTAACTGTTTTTTAAGATAGAAAGGTTCAAAAGAGGACGCGGGTCACTTAAGGGAAAGCGACTACTGCCGCTAATGGATAGCTGCAACACCAGGGGCATCACATCATTGTTACCGTTCTTTAACATGAACTATAACTTTAAGTGTCTGTGAAATGATCTATGAATCTAAATAAAACTATTCTCATTGTGTTAATGATACCTTGGACACAATACACACAGCGCCCTCTAGTTGCTACCTAAGCAATGCTTGTGCTATGGATATTAGATGACGGATATTGATACATATATACTTTTCTATGGTAAATGCATATTTACATAACATACATACATCAGACACCATACTAACATTCATATTTGTCATAAATATCTGCACTCGGGTGGGATCGAACCTCCCACCTCGATTCCGCTATCGGTACTTTTACCAATGCTCCACGAGGCTGTTCGTTTGCTTGTGACGTATGTATTTTGTATATCAGCTACTACCGCTTTTGTATAAAGTTTTCAGAACATTTTAATTGAATTTATAAAGAGCTATTACAAAGTTATGAAAGTCAACGAAGCGAGTGAGGCGTGTAAGAATCGTGCCCTATGGCGCTCTGTTCTCTCTGCCTACCCCGCAAGGGATTTGGCGTGAAGTTATGTATGTGTATGTATGTATTACAAAGGTAGCGAACGAAACGTATCTTCTGCACAGCTCTCAATTATAATAATTGTACAAGTTTCAATAACTTTGTATATTTTTGTTTCAATATACATTAAATTTGTGTATAAGAAACTATATAACATGTCTAAGTTGTAGCGGAAATTTTAATATTGATGTGTGCACACCGCCATCTTTGTGGAAGTGACTGATTCACAAAAAGGGTGTACACTTTTAGAAAATGAAATGTGATTCATTCGTTCATTTTCAAGGAATTATTCTATTAACCTATTAAACAGGACTGAAAGGCAACCTGTGAATAATAGAGATACAAAAATATATATGCTTGTTTGGATACGGTTGGTAGAACAAGTATTGTGTCTTAAAAAATCCCTCGTAAGAATGCAATTTGGTGCCGAAAAAGTGTACATACCATTGTTTGATGATTCTCAACAGAAATTTGAATAAAACTGAGTTAAACTGAGTATAACTTACTGTCAAAACAAGTTTTATCATCTAAAGTTTCAGGTTGAAATAATAAGTAGTGAGTACTCTCTAGAAGACAAAGGTTGTCTAAGATAACTTTAGAGACGAATAAATGATCTAATTTTTTGAAAGTTAAAACTAACAGTAGCCATTTACAAAGCATTTAAGTTATTCCATATATTTGAAAAGGTATTCAGTGTGGTTATAAGGATGCGACCTCATTTACGCGAAGAAAAAGAACCATTTGCAAATTTGTAAGCCTTGATAAGATAAAGGGTTCTCTGTAGAAGAACAACTGGCAAATGGCGAGTCAGTTTATACAGCTTAGTAAAAAACATACATAAACATAACTTCACGCCGTTTTCTACCTGAAGATGTAGCCCGCGGCTGTTAAGTCTCCTCTCGTCGTTACGTTTACGTCCCAAATGGAATAGGTGGCGAACCTATTGCCATACCGGACACACAGTTTTCAGTCATCGATATTTATCACACATAACTTTCGAAAAGGATTTCAAAAAGTCATTGGTGTGAGCCAGGATTCGAACCCGCGTCTTCTTGTGTCTAAATTAGTGGTCTTAAATACTGCGAAGTACAAATTCTCATTAAACAGAATTCGTTTGTGAGTTGACCCCTCCTCTATCATTAGTACTTCTCTACTATAGTCTGGATGCTAGCTACTAATGTCGACTGTGAGGGAGACACTTCAGTACCCTCCCTGCCCTATTAAAATAAAGCTTCGTTCGTTTCGTTTATCCATTCTGACGGTATCCAAATTCATTTTGTAGAAGAAGTGGTAGAGCCAAGCAATTCGCTGCTTGAATGGGCCGGCTCGACCGGTGAAATACCACGACCTCTCAGAAGACAGACGTAAAGTGGCTCATGCCACGTTTCGTTCGGTGAGAGAGGTACCCGGAGGCCCACCCCCCTTTCCCATCCTTTCCTATCCCCTATCCCTTAAAGGTCGGCAACACATATAGTGTTACTGTTGTCCTTGGTGGTCCAGTGGTAGAGTACACACGGATTCTGATCCACAGGTCCGAGTTCGAATCCTGACACTAATGACTTATCGAAATTGTTTTCGGAAATTAAGTGTGATAAATATCGATGACTGAAAACTTAGTGCCCGGTATGGCAATAGGTTCGCCACCTATTCCATTTGGGACGTAAACATAACGGCGAGACGAGGCTTAACAGCCACTGCCTACACCTTCGGGTAACAAAAGGCGTGAAGTTATGTTATGTTTGTAATAATTTATGGATTATGGGACAAAGGACAATACTTTTGAGGCATTTATCTAGACTCATCATTTTTCAAGAAGACTTTAAAAGTTGCTTTTCGTTTGTGTTTTCTCTTGATCTAACCATCTATTTGAATATCATTGATTCCATCGAGGCAGGTCTTCTTAAATCGCTCGGTTTTTACTCACAAATAATAAATAATAAAAAAACGAAGTTTCTAGTAATAAATGTAGGAAAGTTTGCTCGTTTGTTTGTTTTTCTTCTCCATTTCTCCACAAAAAACGGAAATATGAATAGTAATGTCGAAAAATTGAAAGAAATATTTATTTACGTTCTTAATATTAGAAGGTATAGGCAGTGGTAATGTCTCGACTCGTCATTATTTCAGAGATGGTATTCAGCAACTGATAATTGGCGCTACGCTATCCACAATTACATTGCCTACAGCTCTATATATAGAAAGTGAGAAGGTATGTTTTAACTAAAATTATACTAATTTAAATATCATTTACTACGAGTGTATAAGGACTTAAATTAAAAAATAGAGAGTCGTAGCACGTAGAGCTCGTAGCAAGTCGTAGATAGTAATCATTATTCTTTGCTACGAACACTGTCCTACAATGGCTACGGTTATTATTCTTTATTATTCTTCAATTTCAGGCTTATTACATACATTATATTTATAATATTAATAATATATTGATAATAATGTACAATATTTATGTTCTTATACACTACTACTTTTTAATGAAATCTTATGGCGCTTTGTTCACTCACTAAAACCCACTACATAGGTAAAAGATGGTGACCTCCAACTAAGTAAACATAATATAATATGTGAACGCATAACCTTCACTCGTAAAGTATTCACCTTATTACCACATTGTCCCAAAAATAACGCTCGAGGTAAATTAATCCCTTAATTAATTTACTTTGATAATACATGTAACAATGTTGATGAAATATTATATTGTACATTAAGGTGCTCTAGTACGTCAAGTATCATATACATCAAACGTTTCGAGATCTCTCCGAGTTAATACCTAAATACCACTAACTGAGTATAATCTCAGATTACGAAAATTGGTTTTGAATTATTATCAGAACAGCTGAAATACTCGTCCTCAGTACAAAATGTATAATTAATTGCAAGCCTCTAACTTAATTATTATGTATATGATACCAATATTTTTATATCTTTATGGCTTTCTGTGGCCCGTTTTCTCTGTCTGCCCGCAAGGAACTTAGCGTGAAATTAAGTAAGTAAGTTAATAATTTCGATTCATCGACAGCAGAAGTTTATACTCAATTTCAATAATTTCATAAACTTTATCACACAGTAATAATCGTTTAACTTGTTCATATACACGCAAACATACAGTTAACTAAGTACATAGGTAAATGCGAACAAAACATTAGTCTCAGTGATAATGGTGAACGGGAATTAACGCGACACTTTTTTAGGTAAACAAATATTTACCTTGATTAGCTTGACGTTTCGGCCAGGTTGCACTGGCCGTGGTCACAAGCAGACGCAGAGTCTAAAAAAGTAAAAAAGTGTCGCGTTAATTCCCGTTCACCATTATCACTGAGTAATATGCAACGCGAAAGCCTAAAAGTTTTTAAAACATTAGTCTTACAATAAAAATATATAAAATAACATATATTTACTTTTCATTAAATCTGCAGGGCGTTGAATACAGGCCGTTACTACGTAGTCTCTCTGTATTCTATAGGAGTATTTACCTATGCCACGTATATAAATACCTTCTTTATTTTTAATTATGTAAATGTTGTACAATCTATACAAATGTTTCATGTTTGTAATCGATAAACTCTGAAAGTGATGAACCGATTTCATTTTTAAAAGGAAACTCCTTCATTGAGAAATAACATAGGCGGTATTGGTATTTTTTCTATAATAATCGGAATAAAAAAATAAAAAAAACCTTTGAAACCATGATGATGAAAATTAATATTGAGGGAAAACAAGGCATTATTTTTTAAATAATATTATTACATAGTTTTATTATTACATAGCGACCGAAGTCGCTTTCGGTTGTCTGTCTGTATGAGGATTTTTAATAGATACAGGGTATCAACGGGGTAGTTTGCAATACCAATGAGTGTGTAGTACAGTAAAAACATTAAAATTTTCGAGATTTAGCACTTTAATCGTAAACGCTGTAAGAATTACTTTTAATGCGGAACAAATTCGCTGGTTCACCTAATTCATATATAAAAGTTGACAATGTTAGTTTTATAAAAATTAACATCACTTGAAACAAAGTGTGTTAAATGTGAAGAAAATGATGGTTGGAACTTAGGATATATCGACTCTCAGTTTCTTTGAAGTCGTGTCAATGTACTATTGATACAGACGAATAACAAACTTACAGTTTGTTTGAGGAAGTCGTTTGATGAGGGAGAGACAGGGAGGAAGTTGGGAGAGAGGTGTGGGGTGTGGGGTGTAAGGGTTGCATGTCGCTAAAACTTCTTGATGATATTTTATGTCACTTATTTTTACATATACATCCATACTAATATTATAAATGCGAAAGTAACTCTGTCTGTCTGTCTGTTACTCTTTCACGCCTAAACGGCTGAACGGATTTTGATGAAATTTGGTATGGTGATAGATGATAACCTAGAAATGGTCATAGGCTATAAATAATCACGCCATCGTTCTTAGGGGGTAGGCAATAGGCAGATAACAAAATTGAGTTAGCGCCTTGGAACCTGCTGGTTTAAAACTTTAAATTAAATATGAAAACAATTATAATAAATAATCTTAATAGCTCTGATCAATCCTAAAAACTTAAGTCAATTTTTAGTTACTAACACGATTTATAGTTTATAGTTATTAAAGCGATCATAAGACAAAGCCCGAATATGTGCAGGTATCCTATTATAAAACCGTACATCCATTCCCAAAAAAGACCTGTGCACTTTGTGCAGGCGATGATACGGTAACTTAAGTTTATGCTTGCCTCTAGTATTAAAATTGTGTACATCGCTATGTTTTGTACATTTATCTAAGTTTCTCCTAACAAACATAATGTTATCATATATAAACTGGGAGATAACTGTTAAAGTGCCAATTTCCTTAAAACGTTCTCTGAAGGAGACCTTAGCACCTAAATTATAAATTGCCGTGCTACACGGCAATTTATAATTTAGGTGCATCGTTTCTGCATCAATGAAAATAGACTGAATCTCAGCTGCTCTGCCCCATAGCAATACACCATATGTAAAATAAACTTTTCTGGCGGTTGCAATATCGGTGAGCTGTCGAACCTTTCGAACCGCGTAAGCAGCAGAGCAGAGCTAAGTTTTCCCGCTAAAGACTTTACTTGTGAGCCCCACTGTAACATATTATCTAAGGTTATACCTAAGAATATAGTACTTCACTGGGTCAAGAATTTTATTATTCAGATCTATTCTTATATCCGGACCTTTAACACAAGGCATAGTGATTTTTTTTATTTTAGTTTTATTCGCATTTAGTTTAATTTATTTTATTAGCTGTGAACCGTTCATGAATTTGTGTGAGAGAACGATTCACATCATCAAATATACTCTTTTTACGGTCTACCTTGAAGAGAAGTGAAGTGTCATCGGCAAATAGTACAACGTTACAAAAGTTCTGTACGCAAAAGGGTATGGAGTATGGAGCCCTGTGGAACGCCCACTCCACTTATATCAACAAACTGCAATCTGTCACTTAAGTAGGATACAATTGCCTAATTGTCGCTTTACTAATGCCATAATGACTAAGCTTACGTAAAAATGTGTACATAATACGTCAATTGCATCCTGCGGTTTCTCCCAAGCATCGCAAATATGCTTTATAAAAGCATCAGTCGTAGAATGACCTTTAGTAAAACCGTATTGCTCTTTCTGGAAAATATTATTTAAATTAAAAGGGTCTAGTAATTGTCGAGAAGTATTTTAATTATTTATTTTCTAAAGAGTTTAAAATAATGCATTCATTAATTTGCTGGCAAAATTTAATAAGACCAGTTGAATATAACTTAATTATAGTAAACTTAGAAACATCTCGGTGGTCTGAAGCTCGAGCACCTCACTTCTCAATGGAGGAGTCGTGGGATGGTGTCTGGGCTCACACTGGTGACTCTTCGCACGTTTTCGCGGATGTTATATGTGATAACTATCAATGACTGACAATATTGTGCCTGGTATTCACTTGGGACATAAAAATCGAGGAATCGAAGCTTAAAAGTTGCCACCGCCTAGACTTTCGGATATAAAAAGGCATGAAACTACAAAAAGGTTACAAAATATAATGTTAAGTATTTCACTGAATCTTTTGTGTTATATTAACCTGAATAGTGAATCGGGACAGTGTTAACAAAACAAATATTATTGTTTGTTTGAAAACAACATTACCATCTATAAGAGTGGAAGTTAAAGAGGGTGAAGGAATATTTTTTCTTATTGATGAGCTGGTCAAGTCTTGTCGTGTCTTGTCTGATTTCAACATAAATAATTTCAGGTTTCAATCTTTTTAAAACTTGTGTAATTTATTTATGTTTTCTACCCGAAGTTTTAGGCAGCTACCAATCCTTGAATCGCTGTTGTTTACGTCCCAAACGGAATAGCTGGCGGAACCTATTGCCACACACCAAAAGATTTCCAGAACTCATCCGTGTGCCCAGAATCCACGCCACGACTTTTCAATGCAGAACCGGGGAGCTAGACTACTGGACTACCGAAACTTTTTTTTTTAATAAGTATTATACCAAGTATATATTACATGAATTATTATTCGTTGTATAGTTTCGTAACACAAACGTTGGTTAGATGGCTCGAGAAGGCTGCTTTTGCTACATGTATTGTTCTGAAATGCCTGATGATAAATTAATTTCCTTTCTTGGAGTCCATTAGGTAACGATTTATTTACTGCTTGTCTTATACTGTATTGCAATAAATAAAAAAAAAAACAAAGTAATTAGGACCACTAAATCCTACCTTATTGTCCATCGTCAGCCAATCAGAGCCTCGAGTCAAATCGGAAACGCACCGTATCGACCTTCCATACGTTAAATTCGTATACGTTTGTATACGTTAATGGCCAAGCCAATATTTATAATATTTTATTAAGGCTTTTAAGTTTTTATTACCTTCTTTGTCTCATATATAACTAGCTGGATGCAAACTCTGTAACGTATATAAAAAGGCGAGTGTTCTACACATAATAATTAGTAGTACCTACCGTGATAATATAAAAAGAAGCTGAAAGCGTTTGTGTATAAAAGACAAAAAAAAATGTATAAAATAATCACGTTTTATCATATATTAATAAATCATTTTATTTTCAGGCAATAATTTCCCATAGATTACAATTCATGACAGTTTTAAAATTACAATTAATGAATAAAATAATTGTTTCATTTCTTCAATATTATTTGAAGGGGACGGTCTTGCCCTCAGCACATAAATGTTTTGGTAAACAGATCTTACAGGTATTAACTTGGCCTCTTTTTTATTTTTTTGTGATGGAATTTCCTAAAATAATTTGTTATAGGACTTCGACACTACGGGAATAACACATCTGCCAAGTTTTAGGTGTCAACAAACAGCGGTTTAAACTGAGCGTTGATCAGTCAGCCAGTTATCTCGGACGAAGCATTTCATGTACCTACATAGTTTTATAGAAGATCTTTAATGTAGTCCTATCATCACAGTAATCTATTTATGGACCATAGTGGAGCATGCAGCTCGCTCCAAAATTACAGGAGCACTGGACCCGTGGAATCGTCCAAGATTTTCTCCCAAAATGAGTCGAAATTTTTAAATAAGTTTTTATCTCAATGTGCGGCGTCAAATAAAATATTAAAGGGATGAATATACATCATTTATAAAAAGGTCGTCGTTTACTTCCAGCCATGAAAAAATAAACTTTAGTTTAGCGAATGAACGCTGCCTTCATAAATCGAATAGGTAATGTTGTGCAGCCTACGGGATATTGGGCGATTTCCTTTCTTTCACTCTATTGACACAAACATTCAGACAATCTTACCTAAACTGTATATATGTTATTTTCGCTGTTAACTGACGAAATGTGCCTTTAACTCTGTCTTGTTAGTAAGCGGACTTCAGATGTTACTGACGTGTGTTGCAGTAATTTTTTTTTACTTCTCGAAGCAGAAATCTTCTCATTGAATTGAAAATTGAAGTAACTATGTTCTATGTTCTATATTATTATTCCATAATAGCCGACTACTAAATGAAGATGATTTATTATTTATGATTGATATAATATATATGGCGTCTGTGTATTTTTGTAATTAATAAAAGTTGTTGTTGTTGGAGGCTTTTTGTTGCATAGATCAGATTTTTTCACTCCGCGACGTCGTAGAGAAATAACTGGCGGTTAGCCGGAAGGTTTTCTGCGGTTTTGTGGACCTAGAAAAAGCGTTTGACAGGGTGCTACGAAAGGATCTGTGGGACATACTCCCGAGCTACGGGGCTGGCAGCGCACTGCTGCGTGCTGTGCAGTCCACTTAGGAGGGCTGCACAGCGTGTGTGCGTGTTGACGGCGGCTTGTCGCCTTGGTAGTAGGAGAGCTGGCACCAATTATTGAGTAGGTGATTGAGGCAAGCTGAAAGCTTGTCACCCCTCCTGTTATATCCCAACACGGAATTGCAGACTTAGCTGCTGAGTACCGGGGCTAAATCAGCCCCTAATTTTATTAATTTTACTTTTTTTATTCCAAAAAATATATTTGAGGCAATACGCAATTTATATATGTTGTAGTTTAATACTCAATGTATACGAAAACAAATAAGCCAGACCATTTAATTGGGGCTTTTACACGGCCAGACGCGTGCAAAAATATTTTACAAAAAATCATAAAGAATGTATTTGAGGCAGCTTGAAATTTTGATGTAGTGTTATGTATAACTAAAGCACAAGATTCCCAAAAGTCAGACCATTTCGGTGGGACTTTTTACCTGCTAGGCGAACACACAGTCATGGCCGCTCGGGTGTCACACTGTTTCCTACAAACGTATACAGCTTGTTTTGAAGGATGACCTAATATAACTCTTTGTGAAGAACTGTCAATATTTATTACCCGACTATGACAGAAGTGTTATATTGTGCGTATTATGTGGTATTTCCGTAGACTAAACAACTCGACTCTATTTATAAATTAGATACTTTTGTGTAGGATGTCGCCGCTCATGGACATATGTTACAATTGCGTTGCCAGCTTTTAAAATAGGATACCTCTCTCACCGAACAAAATGACGCATGAGCCGCTTTACTTCACTGGTTGTGAAGTTCCATTCATGCACTAAGCTGCGTGGTTTGAGTACTAAAATCCAATATATCATTTGCCGGAATTAATAGAGAAATTAAGTTCAGGGAATAATTCACGTCCTTAAAACAGTACATAACATAAGTAATAAAGAAAGAAATAAAAAAAGAAGAAAACTTTTGAAATTATCACTCAAATCACAATCTCCAGAAAAAAACACAAATTATGTATAATATTTAAAATACGGCAGTTAATATTGATAACTTTCATATATCATTGAAGGCTTTCGTAAAAATAAAAATTGTATTATGTTATGTGTATTAATAAAAGAGGTTCTATTATTAACAACAACCACGATTGATGGTCACCGCCAGTACAAGGAAAAGCCTATTTATAAGTTATCTCAACAACTGAAACGTGTGAGGAACTTCCTGTTTTACTGTTTTCTGAAAACCGAGGGAGAGTACGTGGAGTGGAGAGATAACGAAGAAGAGATATGTTCTAAGAATATGTTCCGTAAAACTTTATATTTTCAACAATAACACTACGACTTCATATCGAATTAATAACGGGGTAAGTAGAGAAAACTGACGGCATAAAGTATATTAACAACTTTTGTTGATTCTTATATTTTCACAAATCTTTACATTAAACTCTTCCTGGTTCTTGAGTCTACTAATGCCAGCTAGTAATATTAACGAGTACGCTAATAAATTATTTTTACATACCTTTGGAGACAGACAGAAAACGTTCAAAAATAGGCATCATTGGCGTACCGTTTTTTATCTCATAAATAAATCACCTCTGAATCACAAGCGGTCTACTAAACCAATAGACCAACAAGATATTCTGTCCTTATTTTAAATAAATTACTCATAATAAGATTAAATGCAGTTCGTTTGTAGCTTAAGTGAGTAGATGAGAGAGTACTCTTACTAAGGAAGGCTTGTGATTCATTACGCCGAGTGTTGACGTCACCGTGTCTTGTTTCGTGCGCGATGTTCGTGCAGACACTGAAAGGATTATTAGCTAATTGGTTGGCAGTGTGATAGAGCGATATGCAAACTCCAGTGCACCCGTTCACCTGTACACCTGTACACCTGTATATACGAAAATATGCACATGAGTGAACTTTGCTATTGTCGTCACGTTTCTTTCACTAAGTCTGTTTATTGTTCAAGAAATATTTTCGCAAGCAATATTATTTTTAATAAGACAAATGCCTTGAGTGTTGAAAAACAAGAAAACTATTTAGATAATTATTTAAGGTTTAATTCTCTTGATAGCAAGAGAGGCGTGTAATATATGCGTAGAATACAATAATCGTGCGGAATAACAATATTACAAATATATAAATTGTATTGGCTTCACTCAGTCACTCTCACTCTCCGAGGATCTGTGGCGGATCACGCGAACTGATCGTTTGTCACAGATTCAATGAAACAGAATAAAATAACGATAGAGTGAGTATGTTCACTGCGACGAGGAATGAGAGGGGGGGAGGGCTGGTGGTACATAATAGTCAGTCATTGCGTCACTTTCAGCTTAGTCAGTATATTGCCGACATTGAACATAATAGGTTGGGGAAAAAGTATTTTCGTATTTTTGTATGAAAAGTCAAGACATTTTTTTCAAAGTTTATTTACATTTATTTACAATATATATGTACCGTTTTGTTGAATAACTTTCTGCCATTTTGTGGGCAGAGACATTATCCCGTTACTGTAGAAACTTTGGGACTTCTGATCAAAAAAACGGGACAAATAGTTTTGGCAGTCCTCTCTTGAGGTCAACCTTACAGAACCTAAAGAATTCTGAAGAGACCGAAACAGGTGAAAATCTGAAGGCGCAAGGTCAGGGCTATATGGTGGATGCACTAGGACCTCCCAGTCGAACTCTCTTAATTTTTGCTGAGTGGCTAAAGATGTGTGTGGTCTAGCGTTATCGTGATGAAAGACCACACCCTTCCTGTTGATCAATTCCGGCCGTTTTCTCTCGACTGCTTCCTTTAATCTCATCAGTTGCTGGCAGTAAAGATCAGAATCGATGGTTTTGCCGGACGGTAAAAGCTCATAATGAACAATGCCCTTCCAATCCCACCATACACACAGCATCACCTTATTTCGTGTTAGGCCAGGTTTGGCCACAGTCTGTGAAGCCTGGCCAACTTTCGACCACGACCTTTTTCGCACGTTCTTGTCGTACGTGATCCACTTTTCATCGCCAGTTATCAATCTCTTCAAAAACGGCTCGGTTTCATTACGTCTCAATAATGAATCGCAAATGAGTACACGGTTCATTAAGTTTCTTTGAGTGAGCTCGTGTGGCACCCAAATATCGAGCTTTTTTGTATAACCAGCTTTCTTCAAATGGGTCAAAACTGTTTTGTGGTCAATTCCCAGTTCTTCAGCTACATCGTAACTACCCGATCTTGCTCCACTCTTTCAAAAATGGCGTCCATTTTATTCGTAACAGGGCGACCAGAGCGAGGTGCATCTTTAACATCAAAATTTCCGGACTGAAAACGTTTGAACCAAATTTGTGCTACTCTTACTGACACTGCATCAGGTCCATAAACATCACAAATTTTTTTCACTGCTTGAGTTGCATTTTTGCGTTTTTTATAATAAAATTTTAAAATGTATCGAATTTCTTCATTAGATTCACTCATTTTTACGGAGAGAAAAACAAATGAAAAATAGCGGGAAACAACTTTTTTTTATTTTTTTCTTTTCTTTATAATGTAACCTTTTTAATGTTACCAAAACCAGCCAGACACAAATAGTACAGTCAAAGAAATTTTATAATAAGTTTATACCTACGTTATGCGAAAAGACTTTTTCCCCGACCTAATAGAAGAACTATTGATCTATATAATTTAAATTGGTAGAGCCACGTACGTAGTGTGCGTCATTGGGCGGGCTTGGCCGATGAAATACCACGATCTCTCAGAAAACCAACTTAAAGGGTCTCTTCGTTTATTTGGTTTGGTGAGTGAGGAATTCCTATCTGTCTCCCCTAAGGGCGGGCAACGCAACTGTAACATACTGTATCTGTGTTGCACCTGTCTATGGGCGACACTAAATGCTTACCATCAGGTGACGCGCCTGTTCGTTTTCTCCCTATCCCATAATAAAACATACTAATACACTCACACAGAACATTTTCACAAATGTATATCGCAGCCCCCATTGCGGTGTTCTGTTCGTCGCGCTCCACAAACTTCCTCGGCGCGTGAATTCGCGAACTGCTTCACAAACAAACACATAAATAAATATAACCGTGTCTTCACTGAACAAACACTCTCGCTCAGTAAATAGCACTGTATCGTGCTTTTGTAACATTCCAATCGATCACTAGTACGAAAATTAATGTAGAGCAACATATTGAGGTTGATAAGGACTCAGCTACGCCTCAATAACGTAAAGTGACCACTACGCGGCATTGAATTAAAGGTTCTCCAGCTAATAAAACCACAAAACGTTCGACAAAAGGATATACGCCAATATCGCAGAAAACTACTCAAGGAACCTGTAATAGTTATTTATTATATCATTACATAGTATAAAAAAAAAGTCGCTTCCCGCTGTCTATTCCCTTATATGCTTAGATCTTTTAAACTACGCAACGGATTTTGATGCTGTTTATTTTAATAGATTTAAGGTATCAACGGTGTGGTTTATATCTATTATACATGTATAAGATAGTGAAAAAGGTGATAATTTTCGAGATATAGCCCTTTAATTGCAAACAGGCAAGGCATTTCAAAGAAAACGTTGTGATGTGAAACAGCTAATGCCTGTTCTTCTTTTGCTAAAGTTTAAACACTAGTTTTTGAAGTAAATAATACAAGTAAATGAGCGCGTTCATCCAAGCCGAGAGATAAAATAAACAGACGGGTTCAAAGGAACTACTTCGACCAATCGAAACTTCCAAATTAGTTACTGGGCAAATGTTTATGAAGTACCCTTTATGTTGCTATCTATCTTTGCTATTTACTCAGATCATTTTGGTTTATTAACAAACTAGCAGGTACCAATAGGTACTTACCTAGCTATAAGTTTGTTATACATCTGGTAACAAAATCTCATTCGTTTGCGCCGTAAATATTCATCTTTATATCTTTTCTTATATTCGTCCCTTAACTCCAATTTATTTGCGCGAAACTGTTTATTCATACAGGACGCCCGTGACTCCGAAGGCAGCTGCAATTATGTCTCGACAAGTCAGATTAATTTACTAGCCCCAAATGTATTTAACAGCAGGTGTAACCCTTTGCCATACATTGGTCACTTTTGCCGGTATTCGAAGTAAGGACATCTGAATTAGAAGTATGCTTAACGACTTTATACTTACTCGACTTGACCCAGATACGATCTAAATTAATTTCGAAAAGTCATTAGTGTGAGCTAGGATTCGAACCCGAGACTAAATAAAACGTGATATATATTTATGCGTATTAAATTATACTTCTATTTGTATATAATATATATGTCTGAACGCAAACGTATTAAATGTACTGTGAAACATAAATCGCCCAAATTGTGGTCGCGAGCTTTCAGCCGTGAGCGGAGTGCACCACGAGCACCGGCCGCACTGACTATTGTAGCGTATAGATATACCAGCCTTACCAATACATGGCTGATTAATATTTCATGCGAAAGTTTTATTGCAAAGACTAAGCTACTTTTTTATTATTAATTGTGCACCAATAACTGACTTTTAGCATAGTTGTCAATAAATTATTTGACACATTCAATGAGTGTTTAGCTCATGTGTTTCTTGCCTAGTTCTTATCTTGAACATCTCCGAATTGAGAATTTAACCGACATTAGTAATACTTAGTACGGTATTATTTGATTATGTCTCTTTGATTATTCTTTGATGCAAGGATAACGGTTGATGATGTAGTGCTGGAACAGGTGAATGATATTGTATATCTTGGATGCGCTTTTAGCAGGGATGGATGTAGTGGTGATATATATTTATTATTATTAAATATTTATTTATTATATGAATTTAACCTAATCTAAATAATGTCTATCAACTATCAACAATCTTAACTAATCTAATCTAATTTTATATATAATTAATTTTCATAACTTAATTAAAGACATATACAATGCAAAAGCGGATGGATTTAGGGGTCGAGGACGGCAAAGACACATGTTCCATGACCAAATAGAACGTGTTCTAGAGGAAGGTGGTAGGTTCTGATGTTAGGAGCACCAGTTCAATAGTGGTAGAGCCAAGCAGTTCGCTGCCTGAATGGGCCGGCTAGACCGGTGAAATAGCACGACCTCTCAGAAGACCGACGTAAAGTGGCTCATGCTGCATTTCGTTCGATGAGGTACCCGGAGGCCCACCCCCCTTCCCTGTCCTTTCGTATCCCCTATCCCTTAAAGGTCGGCAACGCAACAGTAACACTATATGTGTTGCTGGTGTTCATGGGCGGCGTTGATTGCTTACCATCAGGTGACACACCTGCTCGTTTGCCCTCCTATCCCATAAAAAGGAGCCATAAAACCAACGCGCGTGCATGAAAAGAGTTATTAAAGTCAACGAAGCGAGTGAGGCGTGTAAGAATCGTGCCTTACGGTGCTCTGTTCTCTCTGCCTACCCTGGGATTTGGCGTGAAGTTATGTGTGTCTATGTATGTATGTTTAATATCGCATTGCTTGTGCTTTAAGTTTCAGAAACGTTTTACGAGTCACTCACAGATGTCGCTGAGATCCAAAAAGTTGATTTCATTAGTTAATAGAGGCTGTCGTTCAAATTATTATTAATTAATTTGCTACTAAAATGCTTAGTGCAAGCTATGTTCAAATTAAACTGTCATAGAAACGACGAGGATATCGTCAGCGTCAGTCAGAGGCACACTCGCTCTCATAGTTTCAATTATCGTTAATATCTAGTACAGTGATGCGAAGTGGGAATAGGGTATGTTATGTACGCCAAGTATATTCCATTGAGAGGACGACAGAAGGCCACAAGGCACAAATATTAGGCACCTTCACGCTTCTTCGACTTAGATAACTCTTTTCAAACACTATCACCGCTTTTTAAGGATCCTAACGTGTTTGTGGTGAATGTCAAGGAAAGTCAAGGTACCCTACCTTGACATTTATTTGTATATAGTCGGGCCTCATGTCGTACAGTTTGATCTGTCTTGAATCATGTAGAGTTTATGTCATATTGATACTTTCAAGCATTACTGAAAAGAATATAGGTAGTAGGAATTTGACAATGCGCTAGTTTAAATGCGAAAATGTACAAAAGTCCCTTTCTCTTCTTTTGATAATGTCACATCTTTTTCTACCCAAAGGTATAAGTAACGGCAACCCGACCTCATCTCTCTAAAGTTTTTACGTGCCAAATTTATAATGTTGATAGTCTTAAATATTTTTTACACATAACTTCCCAAAAGAATTCCAAGAAATTGGTGTGACTCCGATATCACGATTTTTTCATTTAGAAACAGTTAAAAGCGGAATTCTCGACCTCAAGACCATTGAGAGTAACTTTGTTTTATTTTAAACAAGCAATTTAAATTGTCATTCTTCTAATTAACTTAACCAACCAACCAAAAAAGACCTTCAAATTTAATATATACATACATACATAACTTCACGCCAAATCCCTTGCGGGGTAGGCAGAGAGAACAGAGCGCCATAGGGCACGATTCTTACACACGTCACTCGCTTCGTTGACTTTCATAACTCTTTTCATGCACGCGCGTCGGTTTTTGAGGCTCTTAACATCACCTTCCTCCAGAACACGTTCTATTTAATATATATATACCAGAATACACTGGAAAAACATAAGCTAAAAATATTTTCAGAGCTTACACATGTACACAAATGTAGCTTACCCATAATTACTTGTCAAAAACTGGCTGTGGAGCTGGTCGCGGGCGGTGAGTGTTTCTGAAACGCTATAACTGAATAATGAAAACTATTATTACACCGTTTAGTGTAAGTTTCTGCTTCTTTTAATGTAATAACATATTTTATTATAGAGTTAAATCATATAAAATTAACATTAAGACTTTTTTGAACCCTTACGAGGTAAAATAGATTAGTGGGCTCTTTTAAGCAGATGACACATGACGTAATTAATATCTCACCTGAGATAATAACGCTGTTTTTACATAAAAAAATCAAAATAAAATATTATAAGTTGCTTATTAAAACGGAACAACAACGTGTTTAAACATCGTCCCACAACAAACTACCACAATCCCTTCTGTTACCGAAAATTAATTAAACACGAGACTGATTTGGAAATGTTTGCACAAGTTTGTTGGGATCCTTTATTAATTCATGTCCGACATTACGTTTTAAATAATTCAACTTGAGAAGAAAGTAAGTGTATTCTCTTGAAAACCTAAAAAGCAGCCTCTTCTTTCGGTTCTAAAATAAATTTCCGTCGAAACGAATTACGTCTGCTTTTTATTTTTAATAAAAAAAAATTTTTAAATGTTAATTAATCATAATTGCTTTTACTTGGGGAGAACGAAATTGAGTGGGATTTTTTATTTTTTCCTCGTAAAATGGCAGACCTTGAACAATATGAGGCAATAAATATTGTCTTAGTTAAAAAATAATGCTTTTTTATTTGTTTTGTTATAAATTACTAGATGTATATGTATCTATACGTATCTATACTTAGTCATGCCATAAATATTGTAACAAAAAAAAAATAATTGCAACTAACATTTATTACTTTTACAGTGTGTTACTTTAATACATAAATATAAAACGATATAAAATATAAAAAGCTTATTCGAAGTGGTCTCCATTGGCTGCAATACAGGCCTTTAAACGTTGAGGCCAGTTATTAATAGAAACACGCACTCTTCCCATTCCAAAATTCTTCACTGCCAATCGTATGGATTGTTTTAGGGACTCTAAATTATTACGACGTTTAGAGCAAGCCGTACTCTCTAAAACTGACCACAAATCATAATCCAGTGGATTAAGATCGGGACTAGATGACGGCCAGTCTTCAGCTCTAATGAAGTCCGAACGTAACGTAACGTTCGCTTCCAACCAAGATTGCGTGGACCGAGCTTTATGACCCGGTGCCGAGTCTTGCTGGAAGGACCATACTTCGTTATTGAACATGGTGTTATTAAGGGGCTTGACTACCTTTTCAAGAATGGTATCTTGATACACTTGTGCCGATGTTTTGATACCTTTTTCACAAAAGTATGGCTCAGTCACTCCTTCGTAGCTAACACCCCACCAAACCATCACTGAAGTCGGATAATGCCCACGTTGCACTCTGTCAACTAATTGGGAAGCTTCCTTAGAGCTTTGAGCATAAATACGGTCATTTTGTTTGTTAAAATGTTGCTCAATTGTAAAAACTTCAAACAAATCTTTTATTTCCATATAATGCTTTTGAGCCGAAACAAAGTTCGCCGGGTCGGCTAGTATCACATAAAACATACACTTCACGTATACAATACAGTAATTACAAAGTTTAATGTCAACCGCGCTGTGAATAATAACTTCCAATGTTAAATGTTACTCTCTCTGTACATTAATGTTGGTAAATGAATCATCATCATCATCATCACCAGCCTATTGCAGTCCACTGCTGGACATAGGCCTCTCCCAATGTGCGCCACAACATCCGTTTCTCTGCCTTCCGCATCCAGTCTTTTCCAGCAGCCTTTCTGAGGTCGTCTGACCATCGGGCTGGTGGTGTAAATGAATATATACCACTAATATACCACTAGTAACCACCCTCGACGCTTTCGTCGTCACGATAACTCCGTTTTACAGACATTATCATATTAATATATCTGGATCAGGACCAAGCCACGCGCAAATTAATCTCTAAAAGTCCAAAAGAAATTCATCTATTATTTTCAATAGTTCAGAGAAGACAAACAGAGACAAAGAGAGAGAAGAAAGACAAACACATATTGACAGATATAATGTCATTAAAAATTTCTATTTGTTCTCCATGCCCCATCTACCCGAAGATATAGAGGCTATTAGGTCTCAACTCGACATATTGCTACTTCCTAAACGGAATACGTGGTGGAACCAATGTTATCAGTCATCGATATTTATAGATATCAACAGTGAGACATTTTGATTCAGGATCAAGGCGCTCAACCTCCACCCTTGACCTTTCGTCGGCTTGACTATTTGCTGATTGAGATAATCATATATGAATGGAATAACAAAGGAATTATTCCAACAGTAAACTACAAGACGATTATGTAATAATGTTTTAGTATGGCTTCTTAAACGTGGGACAATTTCAAACAAAACCTAATATTACATTGAACAGAACATAACAACTGTGGCCTCACTTCACTAGCACTGTCATTTAGAAGTATATGTTACACGTGACTTTGCTCGCATAGTTGGTACCTAAATATGTTTATTCATCATCATCATGGATTTTACGAAATTCCACCCACAAGGGGGGTTGCGGGGGTGTTAACAATGGAAAATTCCCATTTTAACCTATAGCTGCTATCGACTTCAAATTTGTCGAAGATATTGCAGTATTAACATAGCGGGGCAGCAGTTATTACTTTTGATGCGAAACAGAGTTCGCCGGGTCAGCTAGTATATATATAAGAGATTTCCACCTATATATTGACTCATCACGATATCTCTGGAACCATAAGGCGTAGCGACTTGAAATTTGGTAGGATTATTCCTTTCGCCGAGTAGAGGTCAGCTAAGAACGGATTTTACGAAATTCCACCCACAAGGGGGGTTGCGGGGGTGTTAACAATGGAAAATTCCCATTTTTAACCTATAGCTGCTATCGACTTCAAATTTGTCGAAGATATTGCAGTATTAACATAGCGGGGCAGCAGTTATTACTTTTGATGCGAAACAGAGTTCGCCGGGTCAGCTAGTATAAATATATGTGTACAGCGCTGTTTTATATTACCAGACACTTATATTTTTTTTATTTCTTTTATCATCTTGGAAGTTGTGTATCTAGTTTTCTAGAATAGTTCCAACATTTTGTGTGGAATATAGGCCACTGAAACTCGTTTTGTTTTCATGAATTGCCTTTTTATGAATTTTTTTATTGTAATATTTGTGAATTTCAGAGTTAGTTTATGTTAAAATGTTATTTTTATTGTTTCAACCTTTGACCTCGGTTTTTATCAAGCTCTACGGTTTTCAGGGACAGAAATAGAGTACAGGCACGACTGCTGAATACTTTTCTAAGGCCCATAATTTCACTTTATTCGACTAAACTCCTCAAAATTCTAAGAGTTTATTCAACGTTGCTTCCTTTGTTCCAGGTAGGTATATGTATAAATATTTTTTTTAAATTTATAATGCAGTGTTTCGTCTCATCTTCAAGAATTTTAGTGCAGCCCTCAGGGTTAGGTTAGGTTAGAGGTTAGTACTATAGTAGATATATTTTCAGTTTTCTACGTTTTTTTAATAACTAGCATTGTTTTTACTGTACTTATTATTTTTTACTGACTCATTAGCATGACTATCCATAGCCTAATGGAAATTAAAAATAGCATAATAAGTTATTACAAACGAAATATTAAAAAAAAAAAACTCGTGCACTTAAACAGAAAATATTTGCTAATACCACGTATTTTATAAATCTGGTGGCCAAGCTTCTGGTTGTAGAGCCAAGCAGTTCGTTGCATGAATGGGCCGGCTCCACCGGTGAAATACCACGACCTCTCAGAAGAACGACGTAAAGTGGTTCATGCCGCGTTTTGTTCGGTGAGAGAGGTACCCGGAGGTACCACCTTCCCATCTTTCCCTATCCCCTATCCCTTAAAGTTCGGCAACGCAACAGTAACACTATACGTGTTGCTGGTGTCAATGGGCGGCGTTGGTTGCTTACCATCAGGTGACACGCCTGCATAAAAAAGAAGTTTTCTTGTTCTAGTACATAATGTTCAGTAGTCTGGGATACAAACATTACCTGTTAAATGTTTTGAACATATTGTCTTATTAAGGTGGGATTCCACCAAAATAGTGTGCAGCACATTTGCTTGCAAACATTTTGTGCAAAACTCCAACAGTGCAGGTACTAAGCTGGAGTCGCATTTGGCTTCCGTCTCCACTGGTAAGGCTGTGCGTAACTTTTGTAAGCGCACAGTTCAGCACACTTGTGCGCGAACATGTTCACTGAGCAGAGTTTCTGCCGAGACAGTTCAGTAGTTAATATGAACGGGCAGGAAAACGTAGTGCTTTGTGCTGCAGCATGTGTATTACTGTGCAGTCTCCTTAAAAAGAAACGAAGGAAGAAACCGCGATGTTGGGTGAGGCCGTTACTACAGCGACGGAATGAAGAAACGAATAAATTTCTAGAAGAAATAAAAATAGATCCATTGAGTGGATTTAAAAACTTCACACGTATATCTTGCGAAGATTTTGAGTTGCTGGTTAATGTAACTGGTCCTTTTATTGCTAAGCAAGATACCAACTACAGAAAATGTGTCCCTGTTTCAATAAGGCTTTCAATTCTTTTGCAAGTTTAATGTTCTTATTTAAAGTTTCAAAAGAGCTTATTGCTCGGATTGTACCTGAGACTTGTAAGGCGTTGATAAGCGTGTTGAAAGAAAATATAAAGGTAAGAAAATTAAAATAATATACCATTTTATTTTAGTCACTTTTATTGCATTACATTTCATGCCAAGATAATGTTTCGCCATCATTCTGACGTAAAAGATCTGAATAATCATTATCGCGGACCTGAAAACTTGAAGCCGGTCCTTGACTCTGACAATTTGACGAATCTGAATACGGTGAAGGCATTGGAGTTGTAACATATTTTCCAGTACCAATAATAGCGTCATACAATAAATTATCTATATCCCTTTGTACTAAAATCTTGGTTCGCTCATCTCTAATTTTCCTTAATTTTGTTGCGACGGCTGCAGCAAAAATGTCTTCGTCATCAGGTTTTTTTGCTTCCATCTGCTTGTTTACGTTATTCATAATGGACAAAGCTTGGGCGATTCTCGGGTCTTCTTCGACAATACGGCGTTTAAGCGAGTTCTTCGGAGCCTTAAACTTTTCAACTGGCCTTTCATGAAGAGACTCTTGATCTTCATTTACTGAGTCATTCTGGATAATAATATCTTGTGATACCTGAAATAGTAATAAAATTTCCTTTTTCAGATGCCTAATACTTTAGAAGAATGGATGATCTTAGAGCGCCAATTTGACCATCTTTGGAATTTCCCTCATTGCATTGGGGCTATGGATGGCAAACACGTTGTTATTCAAGCTCCAAGTAATACTGGAAGCGACTTTTTCAATTACAAAGGTGATTTCAGCATTGTGCTTTTAGCACTGGTTGATGCAAATTATAAGTTTATGTACGTAGATGTCGGTTTTAAAGGAAGAATATCGGATGGTGGTGTTTTCAAAAATACTGGTTTCTATGCTAATCTTCAGCAAGGAAAATTAAATTTGCCTGAACCTTACCCGTTACCCGGAAGGAACAAACCAATTCCACATGTCATTGTGGCAGATGATGCTTTTGGGTTAGATATAAATTTAATGAAACCATATCCCGGTCAACATGACAAAAGATCAAAAGAGAGAATATTTAATTATCGGTTGAGCAGAGCGAGACGTATTGTGGAAAACGTATTCGGCATTATGTCCGGTGTATTTCGCGTACTCAGGAAACCTATTCTGTTAGCTCCAGAAAAGACACAATTGATAACACTGACATGTTGTTACTTGCATAATTTTTTGATAACACAAAAATCGTCTTCACAACTTTATACTTCTGCTGGCTGTTTTGATACTGAGAACCAAATTACTCATTGCACTATCGATGGAAGTTGGCGGCGTGATGCAGCCATGGCAAACTTATTGCCTTTAAGACATGTTGCAAGAAGACCCCCTGGCGATGCGAAAAACATAAGAGAAGAATTTGCACATTATTTCCAAACTGACATCGGAATGGTGCCATAGCAAGAAACACTGGCGTAAATAGTATAGGATCTAAGTAATAATATTAGAGCTAAGAAAATAAACATTTAAAACGTATCTACCTGTTCATTTATTTCGTCGTGTGAGTTCAAGCTGACGTTCGCCTCATCCCTTCCATGAAAGAAATTCAAATATGCATAAGCAAACCATTTCGGCTTATATATATCTAAAATCCCAGAACCTGAAGATTTTGAGTCCGCGATTTTCTTCTTTTCTCTTCGGTATTGAGCCAAAATAATCTTCCATTTTCTCATTACCTCAGTCGAGTCACAATTGAAACTTTGCGCCAACTCTTGAGTGGCGTCGTGTTTTTTGTTTTAATTTTTATAATCATTGTGACTAGAATCCCATAATACAGGATAAGTTTCAATAGCTTGAATAAAATTGATAATTTTATCATTCGTCCAATCCATATTTAGCTTGGTTAATTAACAATGTACGCGCACAAATAAATGTTTTCACTCCGGTAGCGGAAGCAAGACTGAGTTCGCGCACGACAGGTTTGTACACGTCGCCGCGAGTCCACTGCCTGCATGTGTGCGCGCACAAAAGTATACTTTTGTGCGCGAACATTTCTACAATGTTCGCGCACAATTTGTTATTGTTTGCTTTAGTGAGTCGACCAGGATAAACATTTGTGTCGCACACTGTGCATTGCAGTGCCGCACAGTTCAGCACACTGGTGGAATGTGTGGATGGTTAAAGGAATAATAAACGTGTGCACTCCGGGGGGAAATAAGTGTTGTGATTAACATTGGAGGCAGTGAGGATCTCTCGCGGGTGTGCGGCGTGTGTTGAGGGGAGGGGGGAGTGAGGGCTTGCATACATCATGTGCACTGAAATATCGCCGGTGAATATGTAAATGTTGAAGTGTTTCACAAATGTGTTGTGTACTGATGTGTTTATAACACTCTATATCATAAAGATAATTAGAAGTAATCAATTTGGAATGAGATTCTTAAAAATGCATTCAATCATAAATTTACGATGAATGAAATCATAAATAGAATACACTTTATTGTAAACCATTTTCAGATACACTATACAGTACATGATAAATTTTAGGCTTGTACACAGGCGGTCTTATCGCATGCTGCGATCTCTTCCAGACAAACTTTAGAATTTAGATGGACAAGTTCAATCGCACAGAGTAGGCAGATTGTATGTGTATATCGAGTGTTTAACAAATACATAAGGCACAATGTCTTTGTTTTTTTCTGTCTTATTGCACGCTTTTAATAACCAAAGGTAAAGGTAGCGATAAAGATGTCTCGACGTGCCGAATTTTTGGTTATCATCCGTAACTTCCGAAAAAAATCCTTAATGTCGTTAGTGCGTGCCTGCGGATTCGAACATCGAGATGTGTTAATGGAATGCTGACGTGAAACTTTTGCGCCTACAATTAGCTCCCTGTAAATTTTGGTGATGTTGCACGAAATATTCAGGAATAGTTACCTGAGTTAACTAATTAATTTGTAGGTGAGCCTCTACTAACCGCTACAGAAGTGGGGGGTGCCGGGAGACTAAGGTGGAGGGCGGTGAGGGAGGCTTCACTTGACACATTTACAGTGAGAACAATTCTACTGCACAATACCAGTCGCCGTTTTGTACAAGTGCAATTTTAACTCAACATTGAGCAAGCACTGAGGCGCCCACAGAGAGAGAATGGTAATAGAGAATAACTTTATAAATATATAAAGTGTCTGTCTGTAATAGTTTATTATCAAAGCAGTTTTCAGCAGTTTTCAGGTTTATGCCATAGTGATAATATTTTTTAGTCTTCCTACTAAGCATAATACCTCCATCTTAAACTTAGTGTCTCATATCGGCCATCATTTTCTCATCATCAGCCTATTGCAGTCCACTGCTGGACATAGGCCTTTTTTTTTGTTTACGCAGAGGAATGCCTTTACGCATACCCTGCCGACTTCGACGGGATTGATAGCAACGACGACGGCGTCGGCAGGGGTATGTAGGGCTCACCGACACGTGTAGCGTGGTGCCGGAATACTCACTAAACCTTTGCGGCGCAATTCTCGGCCCCGACGGTTGCCCGACCAGCCCCGCAGCGCGCGAGCGCAAAAGGAGTCCGGTCAGGCGACGACCTGGGCCCGAGTCACAGCGCAGCGCAAAGCGCTGAGCCGGCGAATCGGGCTGCGACCTTGCAGTCGACTCCTCTTATTAAGGCGGGGCGAGGAGGCGGCGGAGATACTCGCGTCGCCTCGTCCCTGGCCTCGCTCGGCAGAGCGGGTCCGCATCAGCAGCGCATTCACGCTCCAGCTCCGCGGCCTCGCTGGATTACGCGGATTACGGCCTCGCTGAAGTTGGCTACTGCCTGCCAGCGCCTGTCACTCCTGATCATGGCACTAATCACTGACGACAGCGACAGGTCCCCGCCTATCACAGCCACCAGGTCGTCCCTGTGCTCCTGCCAGGCGGCGCACACCTGGAGGGTGTGGCGCGCCGTGCTGGACATAGGCCTCTCCTAATGTGCATTTTCTCACTAATTGATAATTTTTGAACGATTTTCGAAAAGTCAATGAGAAGACTCAAAATAGGAATCCGATACTTCTGACTTGTAACCACTAGGTCGCGATTCTCTATTTTGGTAGATAATAGTTAATAAATATCCAGTAACAGCAATCATTCCCGACGTCACGCTAATTAATATAATTGTGTAACTCGGAGAGGGCCGACTGCTAATTACCTCTCATTTGTATCCTATATTAATTGTGTTCGTGAAGCGAGATACCACTTACTGCCACATTAGTTACACTCCGCATTTTCCATCTTAGTTTTATTTATTATTATTGGTCTAATTTAGATGCAAATTTGTATTTAATGGGTGTAGTATCTAGCTGTGGCTATTGCCATACTTAAATGTAATTATTTTGATGGCCTAGCAGTTGTCCTCGAAGATTTCTGATTTAAAAGTTAGGAACGTATGTGTGGACTGTGGGCTCGTCATCTACTCGATCGAACTTTATTCGGCGAAACGAGGCAAATACCCGCTGCTTACATCTTCAGATAAAAAGGGCGTAGAGATTAAAACAGTGCTCTAGTAGAAGGATATCTATTTTTCCTGGGTTAAGATCCTATTATTCTACCACAGGTTTTTCGGAATATAACATATCGGAACGCTACCTATTATACAGGACTAAATAGTCGTAAGTGAGTAATATTACGCAAGTTGTATTAATTATCTTGGTTAATTTTGACCCTACTAAAACACATTGTAATAATATATACGACTATATTGGAGATACTAGGTTTATGTGTACCGGACGAGTACAGAGGTCGGCGGCAGCGGCCGGCACTGCTGGCCGTGCCGCGAGCGCGCACCAACCTGCTGCAGCAGGCGCCTGTGACGCGAGCACTGCGGGCGCTCAACGCGCTCTCCGAGAACTTGGATCTATTCTCATGCTCACTGAGCGAGTTCACAAAGGTCGCATATAGGACGCTTTAATTTATTGTACTATAATATATATGATAATATTAGATTTAGTTAGTTGTTACACTATTGTATTGGGTTAGCCTGTAAGGATAGTTGTAATTTTTTTGGAATAAATAAATAAATAAATAATTACCTAGAACACATATGTATGGTTAGGAAAATTTATGCAGATGGAAAGCCTTAAACTTTATTTAATAGCTAAATTGATAATAGCAGTTAATTGACAAAGTTTTATTTGCCTTCAAGAACGGGAACCTACGGACCTTTTACAGAATTTGTTCCTATGGATATGTTTGAAGAACTTTCACAAGTCTTGGGTAAATTCGAGGAACTTCTCTAACTGTTGCTATTCTTTGAAACATATCAATAATCTTAATCATAACTGATATTAAAATATTGTTTCCTTTTTGATGTAATTATATTGTAGTAATAAAACTTAACTATTTATTTGTAGAGAATATTTGCACACCAAAAGAATCTCAGTGATTTGACCTGATGCGAATCATATAAAGCGTGACATTATTTTTAAAAGTCATTGGTGTAAGCCAGAATTGTAATTCGAGACCTCCAAACTAAAAGTCATTCGATATTAACGGTAAGGCCGGCTTAAGTAACTCTGGCTTACACCAATGACTTTTAAAAATAATGTCACGCTTTCAATATCAATTAATTTAGTACAATTAAACTTGACATAGGGATACATGGCATTTTGTAATAGCATATGAAATGCATCTCTTGGAATAATATAATTCCAAGCAAATAAAGTCGCGACCGAAACAGTGTAGTTATTATAAATGGTAGTCTCTGTGTGTGTTGTTATTGTGTACTCTGTGCTGAACATGTTTCACTTGTCGTTAGTAATGTATTCACAATGACTACTCAAAGGACTCATAGCCTTTTTGTTTGATGAGTAAGCATCGAGACATCTTGAAAACGCACCGAATTGTAAATAACATATAGGAGCCCGTTTAATATGTTAATTTTGTATATCTACAAATAAAATACTACAAGTAGCAGCAGTATTTTAAGGTACTTTTATATCTCCAAATATATAAGTATTTTTTTAACTTTACGTCTTATCATCCCGAAGGTGTGGGTGGAAGAGGCAGTTATTCCCCAGAATTTTTATGTCAACAAATATCACAATTTGACACACATATTTTTCAAAAAGTCAATGGTGTTTGCCTGGATTCGATTGCGAGACTTCTTTGAAAGAATTTTTCGAATTAATGAAATTTAAAAAATAAATCCCATACCTATCAGCGCATTCAACCAAATAACTAAACAAAATCTTCATCATTATAATATCAGTGTAGTCATAATTTATAAATAATAAATCACAGTCCTCTACAGCATCAACGCTCTTGTGATAAACTGTACCTGTATGTTGTCGAACTAAATACTGCGGTTGTTAAGCTTATATACAACAAAACCGCCGCCCTAATTCAAGCTCTATATATATTCGTCCACATACTATTTTGTAAGGTTAATTGTAAGACAAAAGGCTCAAAGCCCACATCACACTTAGTACACGTCTGACAAATCCTTTTGGTGAGCACGCAATGTGCCGCGGTTGAGTGACTGACTCAATCGATCTTCTGATAATATTATCTGTACTGCGTTCCAGAAGTGTTCTTTACTAGTTGTTGCATGTGTCTTTCTACAAAATATTAAAGAGTCCTATTAGTTTTACAATAATTTCTTGAATGCACTTAAAGTGATGAAGTAGCGATTAAGAAGTAATAAAAGAAAATTATCATATTTTCCTTTAAACATTAGTGTTTCTGGAATGTTTCCTGACAAACATAGAGTCTCTTTTCTGTGAACTTTTTTCTTAATCCTTTGTGGCGAATCCATGGCAAGGCGGGACGTTAGCCCCGAGGTGCCGCAGTAAGTTGTTATTTACAAATGTTCCGCTTATTTAAGTAATAGCATCAGGAATATTCTTGTTGGGTGTATTATATCCAGATACTGATACTTACGTTTGTAACATCATACGATGATTAGCATTTTAAATTAAGTACCACCTACTAGTCATATGACTAGTAAAGAAAAAGTTAAGATATATATCTTAACTTTTTCTTTTCTGTCTTTTTTACACAATGACGCAACTTGAAGAAGTCCAATTGGCACAAAAGAGCCTCGAAGAAATGTTCCTGAATAAAATGGATCAATTGCAAGCCCAACTGCAGACAACTAGCACTGCAAAAGAAACAGTGGAGAAGGTTTCTGAAGAATTCCGATCTTTTCGATAGCTGGTGTATAGCATGCTCAATCTGCTCCGAAAACAATTAAACGAATGTGCTAGTAATATTGATTCCGTTCAAACTTGGCAGCGCAGAAAATCTCTCATTTTCCAAGGTATCTCCGAGACTGAGAATGAGAATTGTTCTGGCTAGTCCTAGAAATTATTCAAAACAAAATAGGGATGAAGAATTTAAAGGCTGACTGCATCAAAGCTAGTCATCGTCTGGGGAACAGCAAGAATGAACGCCTCCCAACAATACTTGTACGCTTCACCTGCACTGATACCAGGTCTGCCGTGTGGAGGGCTAAGACCAAGTTGAGAGGGACGTCGATATCGGTCAAAGAGTTCTTTACGAGAAGTCGACAACTTGTATTCAGCCAAGCACGTCTACACTTTGGGATGCGGGACTGCTGGACAAATGATGGTGTCGTTGTCGGACGGCGGGCGACATCGGGTTACATGCATGGCGACATGGTTAGGTTATTAAAACCTAACCTAACCTAAACCTAAACTAAACAACTAACCCTAGTAAGCAACAACAAATAACGTGCACGTGCTTTTAAAAAAATCACACCCAGCCAACTAAGCCGAGCCACTTATCACTACTAGGGTTAAATTATTAATAATAACCGACAAATGTGATTAATTTATCACTTTAACCTCGACTTTCGGTAATTATTAATAATAATAGATAATTATTAATAATCTTCAATTATTTACTCTTACCGTGACATATATATATACTAGCTGACCCGGCAAACTTCGTCTTGCCAAAAAATAAAGTTTAAAAAATAGGGGTTGATCGTAGGGGGTTGAAAATTTAGGGTTGTATGTATTTTTGTATCCCATTTTATAAAAAAAAAGAAACAGAAATATGTCGAAAAATTAAAAAAAAATATTGAGGGGTGGGTTACCCTTGTGATTTAGGGGGATGAAAAATAGATAAAAACCTATTCGCAGACCTAACAAATATGTATACCAAATTTCATTAAAATCGGTCTAGCCGTTTTGGAGGAGTTCGAGGACAAACACTGTGACAGAAGAATTTTGCCTTGAAAATTCGCAAAACGGACACAACCGTCAACGACGTCTGCCCGCGTTCGGGTCGCGCACTCAGCGATGAGCCACTTCTTCCCCACCGCACCTACCCCGCTCCCCCCACGCCCCGTTCGCCTGGCACCGCTGCCGGTATTTATCACCGAAACGGTATTTATCGCCGAAATTGCTATGACTCTGCATTTTAAATCTGTGATATCTTCGAAAATATTTATTTAATTTACATGCTGTAAAAAGCCATATTGATCTTTATTAAATGCACAATGTATTTAAGATACTTAATTGGATAAGGATTAATACTGTATTGCTTAAAATCGCTTCGTAAATAAGCCATTATTTCTCGTACAAAGTAAAGGATAAAAAATGGTTATTGTGGGTTATTCCTAAGAGATAAACATATACCATCACGGACTTTTTTGTAGACCTTTTTAAGTTGTACAATACTGTAGTAAATTGTTTTGATCTATCTTGTAGGATTCAGTCAGCGTTTGCAATGTAAGCGCAAAAAATGTGTTTTTTTTACGACCTCACATTAGAAACCTCAAAAATTGTAGCCTATGTGTTATTCTGATGTATAAGCTATATTGTGGTAAAGTTTCATTCAAATCCATTCAGTAGTTTTTACGTGAAAGAGTAACAAACATCCATACATCCATACATACAAACTTTCGCCTTTATAATATTAATAGGATGTATGTATAAGTATATGTATTTAGGAACTTTTTACTTAAATTTAAATGACATAGCGATAATCGAAACATACTCTTATTATGTACACCTACAATACATCTCTGCACCACCCTAAGTCGACTGGCAGAGAATGCTATTAGCATTAAATCCGCCTATGTGCAAACCACGTACAATAAGTTTTAAATAAATAAATGCTCCCAATCGGTTTCACCTTTCTTACTCTTGGTACCTATTAGGATTGAAGGCGTTCCGGAAGTCTGGACCGCTCATAAGCTGGGGCCTATAGTTTTATCATTCGGTGAACACCTCAGTCCCCCGTCCAAATAGTCCCGTAAGGATCCCCATGATTCCAAATTGACATCAGGAACTAAAGATGGCGGACTCGTACTAACGAAAAAAGAACATGCAAAAACAACACGTGGGCCTTACGTCAAGTAATTTAAGAGAACTTCCAGGCACAAATTATAGACTTATTCTGCCGTTTTAACTATTAAATCTGCATCAGCCAGGTTTACTGCGAACAGATTGTCTATCTCTTACAAGCAGTCTGATGAAAATCCACGTGACCTTAACAAAGTGGCTTTTTCTTCGTCATAAATATCTCAAAACGCGATTAGATAAAGGACCGTCTGGTCCCCTTTGTCTGATCGTGTTGAAATATTTATGTGCGTCTGATCCACAGCAACTGTTAGCTCTGGTGATGGGTTAGATACATTTTAGTAAATACTATTTGGTTACAATTATGTCCGAATACAGGTGTGTGGAGAGATTTATTCTTGCTACTTTTAACTTCAGTAAAGATGTTGTGGCGCACATTGGGAGAGGCCTATGTCCAGCAGTGGACTGCAATAGGCTAATGATGATGATGATGATGATGATGAAAGATAGAGGGTAATCAAGTGCATACTTAATATCAGAAATCCGAATTTTTTCGAAGACATTAACAATGACGTAACTATACCGTTCTAGACTTGTGACCAATTCATCAGGCTTTTAATAGAATTTGGCATTCTCAAGTTTCAGCTATTATTAATGACGCAATTTTTTCAACGGGCAGTATACCCAGAGACATGCCATGCCGAGTATTTAATATGTATATTTTTTTTTTTTCACTTAGCTCCACGGGTAAATGGGAAACTGAAAACATATTTTAATACATCTCATAAGATTGTCACAGTTCCTAAAAGCCTGTTTGGACGGAATAAATAAACTTTAGGCAATTCGAGGGTCCAGTAGTCGAGCACTCTGCTTCTGATTCCAACAGTCATGGGATCAATTCCGGGATCACACCTATGACTACTCGAAATTCTTTTCTTAAGTTATGTGTAACTAATAACTATGACTGACAATATTGTGCCCAGTATATGGCAATAGGTTTCGCCACTTATTACATTTTGGTACATAAACACTCAGCGAGTTGTGGCTTAACAGCAGCATTTACTTTGACGTAGAACAGACGTGAAGCTACATAAAAAAATACATATTTTAATTTAAACAAGGTCTGCATTTTTAGAGAGTATCAAATTTCCTTTATATCATCAGACTCTAGAGAATCGTCTGCGGAGTAGATAATATGGAAATTCATTTTGAGGCGACTACGAGCCCTGCTGACACACGCAGACCGGTTACAAATGTGATTTAGTCCAAGGGTCAAGTTAGTTAGGGGGTCGATCGAAGGTTGCTGATCATTTATATTTTTGGTAGCCTCACGCCTCATGTTTTGAAAATTTCATCGATTCCTATATAATATCTAATCGATTTTCAAGCTTTGGTCAATATTTTTTTAAAAAAGGACTTAATTATAAAATTTATTTGAATTTAATAACATGTTCTAATCAATAAGTTGTAAGAAAATATTTTATAATTCGTTAATTGTACATCGTAAGTTAATCAGTGTTATAAGACACTAATCAACTTCAATCACAGAACATTGAGAAGATATTTATGGAACAGTATTAAGTAAGCTGCATGAATCGTCCACAACCGTTACAAGATGAACAGTTTTAATCCACTGCTTTGAATAATTCATAATTCGAAGTGATTCAATTATATATTCAACTAGTTTTATTCAATATTAAAACTATATTATTTATTTACTAGATTCACAATACATTATTTACACAACAAGTGTGTATTTAGTAATACTATTTCGAAGATTCGTTTATTTTTGTTATAATATTAAGCTAGAGGTGATTCAGGCTGTTGACGCAGAGGTCACCGAGTCTGATCCTGTCGCGAGTAAAAGCATTTTTTTTATTAGTATAATGTCCTCCGATGTATTAATAAAACGCCATATCAATATCATTTGGAGAATTGAAGCGGTGCGGGTATTGTTTGATGTTAAATAGTGTGTTTTTTTTTTATGTTTCCTTTTATATTAAGAGTTTTTCCCGTCAATGAAAATTGTAACACAATTTTAAAGGTGAAATTAAAATAATATCTCTGTATAAATATTATGTTAGGACATTATTTTTTCGCATTTTAATAAAAATAACAAAAGGTTTTTTATGAAGTTTTAATTACAATCGACTAACGTTTATAGCTATAAAAATTTTGAGGCTTTTGATCAAAGAATTGTGACAAGCGATTTTAGCAGTCTCCTCGTGATATTAACCTAACACTGCCCAAGGAATTCTGCAGAGACCGAAACAGGTGAAGACAAAATAGGTGCAAGGGTCAGGACTATACGGCAGATACATTAACACGTTATCAAAAAGTATCTCCTTTGTCTCTGTCTGCCAGTTGGGAACAAAGAACTGCGTCTGTACAGATCCTCGGTTCGATTATCATTATATAAATTCAAAAGTTGTGTCAATACAAAGAATAAGAGACTTAATTTTTTCTTCCTCTCTTATATTTGTTTAGGAAGATAAGTTTGTCGAATTTTATGTAAAAGTACTCGCTTCAAGAATTTTACTCAAGTCCCTTTATTTTTTAAGGCGTGTATACGATATAAAATACTTGGTACTTATAAAGATTTAATCAGAGTTTAAATTTTAAAAAGAATGATGTCTGTTTTTTAATCTTTTGTTAGTCTTTATACGTGCGTAACAATGGTAGAGTCACGCGATTCGCTGCAGGAATAAGCCCGTACGACCGGTGCTATACCATGACCTCTGAAATTATCAACGTAAAGTGGCTTGCCGTATTTCCTTCGATTAGTGAGGTGTAGGAAGGCCCATCGCGCTTACCCCTCCCTTCCTTTACCCCTTATTTTAAGGGCTGGCAACGTAACTGAAATACTATCAGTGTTGCAGAAGTCAATGGGAGCGCTAGTTACTTACCACCAGGTGACCTGTTTGCTTCTTTGCCCACTTATCTTATTTTACAAAGGTTTATTTAAACTCTTTTTATTTAATATAATTAAAACAATCCAAATCATTTTGTCTACTCCATTAGCTAGTAAAAGGGTGAGAATAGGTGTATACAAGTATCAAAATTCCCGATCCCGGTATGTAAGCGACAATCATTGCTTATTAAAAATTTACTTTGAATCAAAATCAGTATGAGAGATTTATTTAAGTAATACTACTGTATGTTAAAAAGTAGGGATAAATGGTTGTAGATCAATGTTTTTCCGGAGTGATTGCATCTTTGTACGACCAAAGCTGCCGGCAGTTGCTATAATGTTACACAGTCTTATTTAAACTCTTTTTATTTAAGATATTAAAACAGTGAACAGACATCCTTCGGCGTGCCCAAGATATTTGTTACCTTTGACCGACAGCCAGCCTACATGACTTATGTCAAAGGAGTAACTGACAAGATAGGCACAGTACTGAAAAGATATTCAGTTCCCACAGTATACACACCAGGGACAAAGGTAACAAATATCTTGGGCACGCCGAAGGATGTCTTGCCATTACAAACACTACAAGTCTACAAGATAAATTGCGGCTGTGGTAGTTCGTATATAGGCCAGACTAAGCGAACAATAGCTGAAAGGGTCAAGGAACACAAAGCCGCAGTGAAGAATCGACAGGTGAACAAATCAGCGATAGCCGAGCACATAATTCTCGGCGGCATTGATTAATTCGTTCGACCATCCGGAAGTCCTCTCCAATGATCGCCACTATTATCCAAGAGCTGTGCGTGAAGCGATTGAAATTAAAAAACACAAGAATTTCAATCGGGAAGATAGATACAAGCTCCCTGCAACATGGAATCCAGTGTTTAGTAAAATATTATCATCTCGCTTTAGTTCACAGTCGGCTAATCTATCAGAATAGACACGCGTCGTAGGGCGTACAGAATAGGGACGTAATAAGTGTAGTGTGTGACGGTATCTAGAAAAAAGAAGAAAAAACAGCACCAAGCGATGAGGGTAGATGTACAAACACTTACCTAATCTACGGAGTCGTGACAAAATACAAAATCATACAAAATCAGTTTTCGAAGAAAACTCTGCCATCTCTTGGAGAGGTAAGTAATAATTAACCACTTTTAGTGCCACTAGATGTCACTATGCTGTATGCTGAATCGCACTATGGTTTGGTTACACATGATTTATGATTACTCTAGTATTTTTCTGAAAAATGTTTTGGGTAGATATTAGAAATGAGAGCACACGAATTGATATATATTATATTATACTAGCTGAGTAGCTGACCCGGCGAACTTTGTTTCGCATCAAAAGTAACAACTGCTGTGAGCTGTCCCGCTATGTTAATACTGCAATATCTTCGAAAATATTTGTTTAAATTGCATACTGTAAAGGGCCAGGATCATCTATATTACATACACAATCTATTTAGGACACTTAATTGGATGAAAATTAATGCTGTAATGTTTAAAATCGTAAATAGGCCATTATTTCTCGTAAAAATAAAAAAGAAGCCCTATATACCGGCCACCCGCGGATTTCTCGGGAAAACGTCGATGAGTGCCGGAACAAACTTGTGTCTGAAATCGAAACTCTGCTTAGTCAGGTTTCGGACTGGGGCCGACTAAACTTAGTCCAATTCAACCCTAAGAAGACACAGGTTTGCGCGTTTACCGCTAAAAAGACACCATTTGTCGTAGCTCCCTGCTTTGAGAGCACTCCCTTAGCCGTCTCAGCCAATATCGGAATTCTTGGTATCGACTTGACGAGTGACGTCCAATTTCGCGGTCATCTGGAGAGCAAGGCCAAATTGGCCTCAAAAAAGCTTGGTGTGCTCAATAGAGCGGGACGGTATTTCACGTCAGGTCATCGCTTGCAACTGTATAAAGCGCAGGTCCGGCCTCACGTGGAATACTGTTCTCACCTCTGGGCGGGGGCACCCCACTACCAGCTTTCTCCATTTGACCGCATTCAACGACGCGCGGTTCGGCTTGTCGACAACCAAGCTCTTTCCGATCGGCTTGATCCGTTGGCGTTGCGGAGAGATGTTGCATCTCTATGCATCATGTACCGCTTATACCACGGGGAGTGCTCTGAGGAATTGTTCGGACTTATACCGCCTGCTGACTTTCGCAATCGCCCGACTCGCCAGTGTTTCCATCCACATCGGCTTAATAGTTGGCGATCTACGACAGTGCGATTCAGCCGTCACTTCCTGCCACGCACTGCTCCTATATGGAACCAGCTGCCGGCAACGGTATTCCCGGACCGCTACGACCTTGGAACCTTCAAGAAACGAGCATATTCCTATCTTAAAGGCCGGCAACGCTGATGCGACGCCCCTGGTGTTGCGGATGTCCATGGGCGGCGGTGATTGCTTTCCATCAGGTGACCCGCTAGCTCGTTTGCCCCCTTTTCCCATAAAAAAAAAAAAAAAAAAAAAAAAAGAAAAAAATGGTGGTCATTGTGGGTTATCCCTAAGATATATTAAGAGATATACATATTTTATGCCCTCGCGGAATTTTTTGTAGATCTTTTAAAGTAGTACAGTAATGTAGTACATTGTTTTGATTTATCACTTAGTGTTCAGGCAGCGTTTGCGATTAAAGTTCTAAATCTCGAAAATTATCACTTTTTTTTGTACTACACTACATGAATTATATATCAAAATCACCCCGTTAACACCCTCTAACTATTAAAAAAATCCGCTGCGTAGTTTTAAAGATATGCGCATATAAGTGGACAGACAGCGGAAAGTGACTTTGTTTTATACTATGTAATAATTACACATGAAGTCCTCGATTTTGAATACAAAATAGTTTCTTTTATAAATTAAATCTAAAAGTTATTGAAAAAAAATTGTGCTTACCGCCCTCTAGTGTGTTATATTAATTAATACTGTTAATATAATAATTTGCCAGCGCCTCTATAGGGCAGATAAGGAAACTTGGTATAATGTTCCTAAAAAAAATTCGAGTAATAAGTATTATCTATGACTTCAGTCTGCTTGTGACCACGGCCAGTGCAACCTGGCCGAAATGTCAAGCTAATAAAGGTAAATAATTGTTTAACTAAAAAAGTATCGCGTTAATTCCCGTTCATGATTATTTCTGAGTAATTTGCAACGCGAAAGCCTAAAAATAATTTCTTCTACTCCGTTGGATAGTAAAAGTGTCAAAAAAGGTGGTAAAAAAGTATCAAAACTCCCGATCGCGGTATGTAAGCGGCAATCATTGGTTATTAAAAATTTACTTTGAAACAAAATAAGTACGAGAGATTTATTTTAGAAATGGCGGCTGCAAAATAAATCTTAATTTTTACACGAAACGAGGACAAGTTCATTTTATTATGTGATCGTAATTTTCCTAATGAATTATTGAGTGACTTGCGAATGGTAATGTTGACGTAATTAGCTCATTACTTTAAAAATCTTTACTAATTAGAAAGACGTAAATTTGACTAAAAGCATTTGACTTACATTCTTAATCGATTCTTACTAAATTACTTTAAACTTCCATCATAGGCACATAGAAAATGTTAAGTACTCATTTAAGTTGTCTGTATATTGAATAAAAAAATAGTCTCGGTGGCGCAGTGGGAGAGCGCACGGCCTCTGATCCAGAGGTCCGGGGTTCGATTCCAGACACTGGCTCACACCAATGACTTTTCGAAATTGTTTTCGGAAGTTATGTGTGATAAATACCGATGACTGACAAACTTTGTGCCCGGTATGGCAATAGGCTCGCCACCTATTCCATTTGGGACGTAAACATAACGGCGAGACGAGGCTTAACAGCCGCTGCCTACACCTTCGGGTAACAAAAGGCGTGAAGTTATGTTATGTTATGTTATATTGAATAAACTAAACACTTCGGAAGCGTAATAGATGGTCTTCTCGGTGGTCTGAAGGTTGAGCACCCCGCTACTGAATGAAGAAGTCGAATCCGCGTTAACATCTATGACTTCTCGCATTATTTTCGCAGGTTATGTGAGATAAACAGCGATGACAGACAACATTGTGCTCGGTATGTAGTACTTCCGCCACATATTGCATTTGAGGCGTGAAATTCCGCGTGTCAATTCTAAACAGCTACTTAGCTCACAGCTGGTAGAAAAAAGAGTTATAAAAAATGTCTGTCAGTAATATACAATAATTTTTCAACGATTAAATTCTTCAAACAGTCGTACTTTGATTACAGAAGCAATTAAATGCACCAAACATATAAATGATCGTCCGCTACTATTTTATAAAACTTGGAATATTTGACCCGGACCACTGGATCACACGGCTTCTGATCCAGAGGTCCGGGTTCGAATCCTGACACTGGCTCACACCAATGACTTTTCGAAATGTTTTCGGAAGTTAAGTGTGATAAATATCGATGACTTAAACCTTTGCGCCCGGTATGGCGATAGGTTCGGCACCGGTACCATTTGGGAGGTAAACATAACGACGAGACGAGGCTTAACAGCCACTGTCTACACCTTCGTGTAACAAGAGGCGTGAAGTTATGTTATGTGGACTATTTGAAATTGCTCAGTTGCAGTATTTTTTTATAGGTATGTTTAAACGATTATTTGTTGAAACAGAGGTAATTATTACGGGAAAAACTTTTGCACCAAGTGTACTATAAAAGTTTATAATTATTAAATGATTGTTTTTACTGTTTTATTGTTTACTTCTTTTTCTTAACTCTTATTCACATTTTCCCTTTTGAAATCCTATTCACTAGCTCCCTTTATTAGGATGTGAGTAATTTTACATTATGTTCCAAATTTATTTTAATTAAATTCCAAGATTAATTAGATTTTAACCTATATAGTCGTTGTGCATAGGTTAAAAGTGACAGTTAAAGTTATCCGCGTGTAGAGACAGATCAAGTTAAGTCACATTACGAGTTAGTTGTTAGTTACTCAAAGTGTAATTGGCTGTCGAGTGACAAGTATATTGTCAGTTAGTTAAGTTTAAATGAAATATGGAAAAATGAACTGGTCACATCTGTCGAAGGACCGATGGTAGATGGAGCAAGAAGGTCATGGTGTGGAGACCGTGAGTTGGTAAGCGTAGTGTAGGACGCCCACAAGCCCGATGGTCAGACGACCTCAGAAGGGCTGCTGGAAAAGACTGGATGCGGAAGGCAGAGAATCGGATGTTGTGGCGCACATTGGGAGAGGCCTATGTCCAGCAGTGGACTGCAACAGGCTAATGATGAAATGAAATAGATTAAAGACTGTATGAATATAAGCGAAATGTCGGGGAGTTGTTAGCTTGAGTTGAACGAATAACCTACGTTTTTGAGTAATATATAAGAAGTAAGTAGTAAAAACAAATTATTATTTAGGTATATTATATATATATAATGCTCGACGACTTTAATGCACATTACCACACATTAAAAATCGGTGAAGATCCTTGGAAATAGCCAGTAGAATAGGTATTGTTAAATAAGTAAAGTAATTGTGACGTGGAGAATAGTGCTACATAAATCTAAACGGGTAGCACTGCGCCCGACTCAAACCAAAGAATTGTTTAACGAACCCATCGTGAACAATTTTTCCAGCCAACCATTCTTATCGCGCACATTTTCCTATGTCCTGAGGAAATGTAATTTGGGTCATAACAAGTCAGGAAATGTAAATATACAGGTTGACATTTTAAAATTACGATGAGAATAAACAGATATCACACGAAAACGCCTTACCACCCCTGGAGGCTTCAAAAATAAGTATTAAATTTTCATTTCGGCTCAGAGCTGCTGAGCAAGGATTTGTTGACTGATCGGCGCACCGGCCCCGTTTGGGGCCGGTGCGCCCAGGCTCCAGGCCCCGAGGGGATATTGTTAACTACATCCGGCTTTAGATTTTGCTACATTCATCTCAGAGATCATTATCATGTTAAAATCGTTTTTTTTTTGTGACAGAAAAAATATTATTTCACCTGTCATTGAACCGAACCGTGCGTAGATATAATTTATTTGAAAGAAAATGTTAAGGAATTTATTTTGATTCATACTGCTCATATATTACTAGATAGGAGAATCAATTAATATTATAATTGGTTTTTAGTGTGTAACAAATCATACTAAATCATCTTTCTTGAAGTCATTACACTTCATAAAACAAAAAGATGATTTGTTATTGTAGAATTGAATCTGAAGATCAGTTTTGAATGTAAGTATTTTATGTATTTAGGCTACTAAACTGATCAGAAATATACATACGTACATTTCTAAAAAGGAAAAAACAAGTTTAAAATGTAAAGCATATTTAATTATCGATAAATGGGAAGGATCCCCGATAGATCAGTGATCAATACAGCAGAGGTCGTAGATTCAAGTCTCCTCTGTCTAGAGTATCATTAAACGAGATTAAAGTTAATATATTGACGTCGAATCGTTTAAAATAAAGATGTGGAGTATTCCAGAGACAAAAGTAAAGTTTATTAATAGTTCATTTAACAAGTTTTGTTCGTTCTTTGTTTAATCGATATAAATACAATTGAGGTCTGAATATATCCATATTCAGCTCTCGTAACTTCCAGAGAACTAATATTTTTAATAAATTAATTTGAAACAAAAAAATACAACGATTACAATTATATTTTGTGCTTAAATGCGTGAATATACATCTATGGCCATACATCTATTACGTATAAAGACATCAAATAGTAAGTTTAGTATAAATTTAATCAACTAAGCTCGTCATCACATCTCAATATCAAAACTCTTAGGTTAGTATCACTTCAAAGGTAGTGTACATCACAAAAGGGGACTTCAAATGAAAGCCTCATCGTTTAATATTTGAGGGATTGATATTGTTTACCAGTAGATATACTTACCTACAGATAGGTGCCTATAGATAGCGAGCCGTGCGCGTCAAGTGCGAGTGTGACTTTATTTAAAACTGTATGATATTATTTGTTTCTAAGACTTTCGCGAATCTCACTCATTGATCAAAACAACTTTTAGGATTGTATCGCGTTTATTTATTATTTATTTTTATTTCCCGACGTTTCGAACTCTTTACAGAGATCATTTTCACGAGTATGAGTACGGTTCATACTCGTGAAAATGATCTCTGTAAAGAGTTCGAAACGTCGGGAAATAAAAATAAATAATAAATAAACGCGATACAATCCTAAAAGTTGTTTTGATCAACTGTATGATATTGTTATTCGCGAAGTGAACGTGCTCGACTCGTGTTATCTCTGACGTAGGAATATAAATCTACGGCGAGATATCGTATTGGATGACAAGTTGTTGCCCGCAGTTCTACCTGTATGCATTTTCCATTTTTTTTTCATAACAATAATACAACATCATGTCATACTCTCTGTGACACAACTATTAGATATCTTTGGTTTTCAAGGCTGCTGCCGCTACTACCGATAGGAAACGCTCAAGTTTATTCTTATGAAGTGTGTCTTGGCTTTCCTTTAATCTTATATTCTTTTACATTACTTACATTTATAACAAAACTAACAATATTATCACACATAGAGATTTCATAAAAATGGTGATATTCATACCGAGTCCTTCTTGCGTCTCATACTTTGTCTGCTTTTAATGAATGTACATGGAATAGATGTTGACTCTTTCTGTATTCTCTTTATATTAGACGGGAATTTTGGAGTGGATATTCAGGAAACTAGATACCAAGAGCCAAGGGACCAATTTTTTTTTTTATGGGATAGGAGGGCAAACGAGCAAGCCTGTCACCTGATGGTAAGCAACCAACGCCGCCCATGGACACCAGCAACACATATAGTGTTACTGTTGCGTTGCCCACCTTTAAGGGATAGGGGATAGGAAAGGACGGGGAAGGGGGGATGGGCCTCCGGGTACCTCTCTCACCGATCGAAACGCAGCATGAGCCACTTTACGTCGGTCTTCTGAGAGGTCGTGGTATTTCACCGGTCGAGCCGGCCCATTTATGCAGCGGACTGCTTGGCTCTACCACTGTTAATTAAACTGATTATAATAATAATATTTCAAAATGTAAATCTAATTTATTTATATGATCACAATACATACCGGTAGAATAACATGCCCCGGGTTCAGTTATTTTATATGCATAGCTATGTAGACAAACACAAAACACAAACACAACAATAAACAAAGTAAGGATAATGTCAATGATACTTTAAATACCTTCACGCCAAGTATCTTACCAGGTAAACAGTAAAACTTCCTATTATTCCTTATGCACTTCGCGTTCTTGTTTTTTATAAGTATTAGTTTTTAATGCCACCTGACTTAATCTTCCGAGAACCCAGAAAATTTCTACTTTTAAAATGCGTCCAAGCCTTTCTAGTCTCTTAAATGGATGACGTTTATTGCCATGCATCGATCACAATTGTATCTCTCATACATAACTTCCGAATATCTCATACGGCCGAAATTAATTATCAATATCCAATCTAAGTTTGAAGGCAATCTAAGATCACTGTGTATCTGTCGATCGATTCCCCAATCCATGGGTTGATTATTGGCATGCTTATTAGTAGAAATGAATTGAAATATTGATCTTAGATACATACCATAGCCTGTATGTGCTACTTGAACAAATGTAAGTAAATACGAGAGCGGTGCCCACTCAGCGGGAATACGTCCACTATTTACTGCGTAGCACTGCTACGAACACGCTACGAAAGTATTTTATAAGCTTTTATTTACCTTGCACTGTATGTATGTATGTATGTATGTATGTATGTATGTATGTAAGTATGTATGTTCGGTGGAATCTTGTAACTCAATTTTGAAGTAGATACCTTCAACCGATTGAGCTGAAATTTTGTATACACGTTTACTTTGGATGACAATGCATGATATAATGTATGACATTATTCTATATCCAATATGGCGGACGACCCAAGATGGCGGAATGGATATTTTTAATGAATTTCTGCAATATGGGTATCAAATGAAAGGGTTTGTTGAGTGTAACTCAAAATATAATATGACGTCATTCTAAATCCAATATGGTGGAATATCCAAGATGAAGGAATATATATTTTAAGCTTTCGTACAATATGGGTATCAAATGAAAGGGCTCATTGGGAGCAACTAAAAAAATAATGTGACGTCATTCTAAATCCAATATGGCGGATCATCCAAGATAGAGGAACAGTTTTTTTAATGCATTTCTACAATATGGGTATCAAATGAAAGGGCTTGTTAATAGTAGCTCGAAAAATAATGTGACGTCATTCTAAATCCAATATAGTGGAATAAATATTTGCGTTTCTACTATATGCGTATCAAATGGCCCTTTCATTAAAGAGTTATATGAGAACTTCAAAAACTATGTCTCGGTGGTTCAGTAAACTAGCCCGCTTCTGAATCAGGAAGTCTTGGGTTCGAATTTGGCCTCACACCAATGTCTTTCGAAATTTCTCTCGAAAGTCATGTGTGATAAATATTTTTGACTGACCACTTTGTGCTCGCTGAATGGCAACAGTGGTAGAGCCCAGCAATTCACTGTATGAATGGGATGGCTCGACCGGTGAAATACCACAACCAGCTCACGGCGTGTTTCTTTAGGTGAGAGAGGTACCCGGAGGCCTACTCCCCTTCCCCATCCCTTCCTACTCCCATATTCTATATCCTACTCCCTTAAAGATAAGATAATACGATAAGACGTAAACATAGCGGCGAGTCGAGGCTTAATAGATGCTGCCTACACCTTCGGGTAGAAAAAGGAGTCGAGCTATGTTATGTTATTAATTAATGTTATAAACAAATTAGATTGTGTATAAATATTATGTATATCACAGGGTTTTCAATATGAGCGGCTAGATACTAGTGGCCTGCTTGTTTGGGCAGTATCAGTCAATCTGTTGTTTACCATTCAGTCACTGATGCCAAATCACCATGTCAAGATACAGGGTTAAGCGGCGCGTCCAAATTTATAATCAAAATGAGTTAGTGCTAACATTGAGAACCTTACGACCACTTTACGGCTGAGGCGGTAGTCCATCACAGTCGACGGCTTTCCGTTGACCTATATTTTAATAGTTAACAGTGTTTTAATTGTGGTCAGCCACGCAATCTGCTGCATGAATGGGCCGGTTCGACCGGTGTAATGCCATGCCCTTTCAGGATACCGACGTAAATTGGACAGGATTTAATAACTTTAACATGATTGCTACACTAACGGATTTTAATGGTGTTATAGGTATTATTAGAATTAAACACAGTGGATGGTGGGAACGAACTATTACTTTTATTACAACTCACTCCTATGTTACACTCAGGTCAGCAAGTATAAAGTACTGATTAAAACAACAGATGGCGTTACACATCACAAGTAGTTAAACATATTTTGTTATTAAACAACAGTCCCACATAACAAAATTAAGTTGCAAAATCAACAAATAAGTAACAAAAAAATTTGTTTACTTAGGCTCGAAACTCTTTGCTGCTGGTCAAGCATATGCGGCCTTAAGTAGAGAAAAGACTTTAGGAGGTCTCCTCATTGAAGAGTTGGACTGTTCGAAATTAACTGGCAAATGACCTTGTAACAATGATGCTTTGAATGAGATGAAGAGACTGAGAAACTTACCCATCGATAACTAAAAACTTGAAAATAATTTAAAGAAAAAAAACTTTTTTTAAAGAAGCTTTTATTTAAACGCTCTAAAAAGAATAAAATAATTTTAACCTTATACATTTTAACTATCAACTTATAACCTTAATATATACAATTTATGTGATAATAAAAGCTTGTCGCTATGTTCAACCCAACCCTTCCCCCCTCCTCTTCCCATCCCAATTCCGACCCCTTCCATTTCCCATGGAAAGGGCCGGCAACGGAACTGTACCACTATATGTGTTCGGGTGTCCATATATATGTTATGAACCAAAAAAATATATTTGGATAATGCGATCCGTCACAGTAATCATTAAATCTAAAAAAATATTTCTAGATGGTTATGGATAGCCACTGATAGGTAATTAAACATAGCGACAAGCTTTTATTATCACATAAATTCTATATAATAAGGTTATAAGTTGATAGTTAAAATGTATAAGGTTAAAATTATTTTATTCTTTTTAGAGCGTTTAAATAAAAGCTTCTTTAAAAAAAGTTTTTTTTCTTTAAATTATATTTATTCAATTTCTTTCAAGAAAATAAAATCTTATCTAATAAATGTAATCTTTCTGTTGTAATATATGAATTTTTTGTATTGCAGTGTTTGTTGCAGTACCCTGCCGAAACGGCATGATTGGTTCTTGTGAAAAATTTTGTGCATATTTAGGAGTAAAGAGAATCAAGATCAAATCAATTCTTGAATCAAAAGTGGAGGCTAAAACCGTAGTAGTACATTAAGACAATGATACAAAAGTAATACAAAACAACATTTTTATTTCGGTCAAATTGTCAATGTAAATTAATTATTTAACCATTTTTTATTAATCTTACTTGTAGACGTACTTTATGTGTAGACGTTTTAAGTGAACGCTCATTTGTGCACAGGAATATATTCCGTACCAGGTACATCTCGATTATATAAATGTCCTCATTGTTAAATTCATGCGGACCCAAAATTCCTCGGTTGAATTTATTTTATAAAACAAAACTACCACTGAACTGAAAGTGACCTAAAAGCAGGGTTTCGTTCAGTATTTACTGTATTTGTATAGAATGGTGTCATCTCTATGTGTATATCTTTTGTAACTAACTGCAACTTTCGTTAGAAAATACTTCTAAGTAAAGTTGCAGACAGTGGGGGTTAAGAATTGAATTGAGAATTTTTACGTTCAAATTTGGTGGCGGAACCTATTGCCATACACTTGATACAATTTTATCAGTTACCAATATTAATCATACATAACTTCTGAAGGGAATTTGGGGAAGTTATTGGTATGAGTCCGGATCCATCGCACAACTTCTTGACTTAGAGTCTTTTTCATGGAACAATGCCTTAATTACTCTTCAAGTTAAGATCAACTAATCTCTAACAGATATATATAGATTGATTATAAGTACTGAATAAGTGTTTAAGTCCTTTGAATTATATACAACATTTTATCTGCGTTAGTTTATTATAAGCTTTTTAAAGCTAATCCAATCTATTTTTAAACAAGATTGTATTAAAATATATAACATCTGGTTCACCGCCCAAATATTATAAAAGAAACACAAAATTTAATTCAGGAACAATATTAAACATGAACAAAACTTCTGAAATAATGAAATACAACCTTGTTATTTGTGATTTGAAAATTGGTTTCATCGGTTTTTATTTTTTTGGTAAAGGAATTGCTTTGTTAAATTATAATGTTAACTCTAATCATATTTAAAATTCAATGTTTTATAAATTTTGATATAGAATAGGAAAACTAAACCGTGGCTCGCTGAATGAATCATATAACTCGAATCCATGAAATTAGATGTCATGAATTCGGTATGTTAAGTTTCTAAAGTAAATTACAATACTTTTTTCTAGTCATTGTTTTTTTTTTTTATATATTTTGAAAAGTCTACTTTGCTACTGAGAAAAAGTCTAGTTCGGTATCCATACCGAACTAGACTTCTGCTCAGTTGCCGGTACAACCAACCATTACACCACAAGGTTCAACATAACATCATTACATTATGTAACTTGCTACTTTGTATCTGAATCACGTGAAGGCTTCTCTTATACGAATAATTGAACATCAGAGGCTTCGTTACGTAACGTGTCAGTTAAACGTTAATTTTGTAGAGCTAGTGGTAGAGCCAAGCAGTTCGCTGCATGAATGGGCCGGCTCGACCTGTGAAATACCACGACCTCTCAGAAGACCGACGTAAAGTGGCTCATGCCGCGTTTCGTTCGGTGAGAGAGGTACCCGGAGGCCCACCCCCCTTCCCCATCCTTTCCTATCCCCTATCCCTTAAAGGTCGGCAACCCAACAGTAACACTAAATGTGTTGCTGGTGTCCATGGGTGGCGTTGGTTGCTTACCATCAGGTGACACGCCAGCTCGTTTGAACAAAATTATACAAATTGTTTATTTAATCATTTTTCAACTAAACTGACTTACAAAATGTCAACATGTTCTAAATATAAGCTTTGCCGCCAGATGAAACAGTTTATTTCATCGATTACATTCAGAAATAGTACTACTCTCTCTGATACATCGTTCTGCAATAATGCATAGTCTTAAGTACAGCTTAAACGACAGGAATTCCGTAACATTTCTGGATATAATTGTATTTTAGGATCAGTTGTGACCATTTGTAGAGCTAAATTCTAAGTGTGTGAAGCCGCCGGTAAAAACTAGTTTGTGGCAATTTGTTATGTTCCCTATTATTATTATGTTCCTTTTGTTTGTGTCACAAATATAATTCGTAATTTGCTCTTGATACAAATGCGTACAGAAATAGAACATTATTATCATTGCAGATAGGTGCCCTTTGATAACAGTTATATTTAGAGACGATCATTGTTTCATGTGAAGTAATAACAATAAATCTGTTCAATAATTTAATGTTTAAATTAATTATGTTTGTTTGTTAAGCAGAAACGTTTATTTGTGTGTTATATTTGTGTAGAGATTTGTCTGAATTTATGTGTGATTTATATCTATCACTATCAGCATTATTTCAAAATATTGACCGCAATGTTGGAAATGGGTTTTGTTAACCGAATATTCTAGGACTTAGAAATATAGGTATAGTGACACACAATTTCCTGCTCATACACCTTCGTGTGATGTGTGATATTACAAGAACATTTATTTTAATGTAAACCTCATGCGGACCATTTTTCTTGAGACAAATTTTTGTAACCTAATAGTTCAAAGGTAATAAGTTCACATCATTAACTCACTGAATGTACCTCGCACGGTAGGCAGAAATAACAGAGCATCATAATAGATAAGATGAGCATAGATTCCTGCACTCCTAAATCGGTTCTTTGATTTTCATAGCTCTTGTGTGTTCCAACAAAGTGGAAACGGTACAGAAAGTGTCTCGTGGCTATTTTCCTTCATAAATCCACTTTTGCACTCTATATCTGCTGAGTCAATCTTGCATCATCCATTCATTGTACAAATCTGAATCATCGTAAAATATCCCATAAGGTAAAGATAAATATCGATAACTAACAAAGATATGCGCGATGTATGCCAATAAAGCCTTCAACTAATACAATATACATTTGGCACTAGGAAATTGATCGAGCGTGTCAAAGCATATTTATGTTTTAAATTGCTTTTATTTCGTGCTATTTTTAGAATTTTTATATATCTAAAATACAAAGCTACATTCAGATCAGATTCACTCATAAATTTAACTCTTCAGTGTGACATTTTTGATGTATGCGCTCCGCGGTCTGTCGGCGCTTGTGATTTAGTGATGCCGCTTTGTCCTATCCTTGTCGCAATTAAACATTGTTATTGATAATTAAATCTTTTTTATTTAATTAAAATTACATTTCTACAGTTAATCGCCTTTATTTTATTTATTTACTAGCTGATCCGGCGTACTTTGTTCCGCATCAAAGTAATGAATGAGTAAATTTTGGATAACGTGAGGCTCAATTTGTGCTGTTTATCGGCTTAAATCGCTGTCTCGCTATGTTAATACTGCAATATTTTGGAAAATATTCGTTTAAATTGCATGCTGTAACGGGCCAGGATCATCTATATTACATGCACAATCTATTTAAGACCCTTAATTGGATGAAAATTAATACTGTAATATTAAAAATCGCTTCGTAAATAAGCCATTTTTTCTCGTAATAAGTAAAAAAATAAAAATGGCCATTGTGGGTTATCCCTGAGAGATATGAGATATATACATAATGCCCTTGCGGATTTTTTGTAGACCTCCTGAAGATGTGCAATAATGTAGAACATTGTTTTTATCTATCACTTAAGGTTCAGCCAGCGTTTGCAATATATTAATATATACTCAGAAGATAGAAAAAACAGGAAGTATAAAAGTCTCGGTGGCCCAGTGGTCGAGCACGCGGCTTCAGATCCAGTGTTCCGGGTTCGATTCCTGACACTGGCTCACACCAATGACTTTTCGAAATTGTTTTCGGAAGTTATGTGATGATGATTTGGGACGTAAACATAACGGCGAGACGAGACTTAACAGCCGCTGCAAACACCTTCGGGTAACAAAAGGCGTGAAGTTATGTTTATGTTTGTATGTTTATAAAAAAATCTAAAACAAGAATAGCGTTTTTTTTTCTTTGATAGACTCCAGTCTGATGACCACTAGACGGTGGTCCAGTGGTCGAGCATCCCACTTCTGAATGAAGTAGTCACGGGTTCGAATCCTGGAGGACACATGACTTTTTTGAAATTCTTTTCGAAAGTTATGTCTGATATATATGGATGACTGAAAACTTTGTCCTCGGTGTGGCAAGAGGTTCGCCACCTTTACGTCCCAAATGTAATAGCCATTTGGGACGTAAACATAACGGCGAGTCGAAGCTTATCAGCCACTGCCTACACCTTCGGGTAGAAATGTGAAGTAATGTATGTTATGATATAGATAATGACGTGTGTATTAGTAGCGTACGTGTATATAGATGTAAGTGTGTGTGAGTGTGTACCTTTCCGAGCTCTCGTTACGAGAAGCCTTTGATAAATTATACATCAGCGCGAGATTTATCAAAGTAGCCGGACAGACCAACTCGTCCGCGTGTACACAAGGTATGTAGTACACAATTGTATGTTGTGTACTATATACCCAAACTCATACATATAAAAACATTGACTTCATGTTATTAGATAATATATTATATAGATGCCTTGATACTAATAAAGTCACAAATGAAATCTGTACATATTGCAAAAAAATAAATAAAATTGAAATATTTATTACAAGCATTGTCCAAGTATTATTATAATTATAATACTTCCTACTAAACTAATTTTTATAAATCTTTGTCTAGAGAGATAACAGCTAAACACCATTGATTAATCGCGTGGATTATATCGCGTTTATTTCTTACTTATTTACTCGTGAAAATGATCTCTGTAAAGAGTTCGAAACGTCGGGAAATAAATATAAATAAGTAAGAAATAAACGCGATATAATCCTAAAAGTTGTTTTAATCAATGAGTGAGATTCGCGAAAGTCTTAGAAATAAATAGCTAAACACCAGTGAAAGCTTTATTGAAAATGATTCAGTAGGTGATTATACGTAAAAGCATACAGACAGAAGTGGAACGTTTTATTACTATTGTTTTAGCTTCTCGCTTCTAATATAAGAATTATATAGACGTAGTTATACACAACAAGCACCTGATTTATTAAATTCGATAAAGTTAGATCATAATATAATCTCGGTACGTGAGCCATTTGAGACGACAGCCTAAATTTGGTTAATAAATTGAAACCCGAGCGCGTTTTCTTAATATGTGTTCAGCTAAAGTTACAATTTCATATATTGTCAGAAGCGTTGTTTGTTTTTCTTAGTATCAAGTTACTTACTTAAAGTTAGTTCACCCTTCTACCAGTCTTTCATAAACCCATCAAATTATTTGTATTAACATATTTCTTTTTAATAATGCATGAGTGTGACGCTTTCATGGTAATTCCATGACAAGTTCAGTGTCCCTTCAGCTGTCGATATTGTGAAACCTCTTTATGAACACAGGCGCCTTATTTCACAGGTTCGTGAATAAATTTTAACCAGCAGTTTTACTTTTACAATGAAGGTGGTCATAACCCGCGGATTCATTCCGTCAACTTTGTTTCTGTGACTCACTTATTTCTCCGTCATTTGTGGAACATTTTTAAGTTTGATTAAAACAACTTTTAGGATTATATCGCGTTTATTTACTACTTATTTTTATTTATTTCCCGACGTTTCGAACTCTTTACAGAGATCATTTTCACGAGTGATGAACAAAAAGATGGTAGTTGTTCAAAAGCTATTTTCATTGATACAGAGAGCACCCACTGTTTTAAGTTTGCTTAACTTCGGGTATACTTTCTCTATGTGACACAAATATCCTATAAAAATCCAGCTTTTCTATGAAAAATGAAAATGTATGTAAGTGAAGATTTTTGTACAAAGCTATATCAATACGTGGAACTTTAATCTTTAATCTATATTAGTTATGTGTGTTACATGAAAACAGCTAACAAAATTGTTGTCCTTTTACGACGATTTTATTAGCACCCATGTGCATTAAGCGTTTTATTCAGTGAGATAGCTATCCCAGCTCCTTACCCACCCCATTTTAAGGACCCGCAACGCCACTGTGACCCTTTTGGTGTTGCTGAAGTCACCGAGAGTGCTAGACACTTACTTCAAAATTATTACAACTTCTACAAAACAGAGCTTAGAATAAACTAATGCGTCTTATAAATACTCATATTATCGTCTATTCTCCACTGACTAATCGTGAGTGGAGCAACTAATGTTTAAACCGTTGCGTGTTGTATTTAATTATAAATAAATATAATGTTAATAAAACCAATTATATTGTAAAATTTCAGTTATAATTGGCATATTACAATAAAGGTTTATTCACTAAAATACTTCTAAGAAAGTACTCTTTGACACGAGCGTATAACTGTATCGGCTCATATAACACTTTTGTTATGTTTGTAAAAGCTTTTATTTAACTTGCATTGTATGTACTCGTATATATGTAAGTATGAAAGTTCGGGTGGAATCTTTGAACTATATTTCGAAGTACATATCTTCAAACAATTGAGCTGAAATTTTGTATACACATTTAGCTTGGATGATATTGTATGATATAGTATGTGACATCATTCTAAATATAATTTAAAATTCATAACTCAAAAAATAATGTGACGTCATTCTAAATTAAATATAGCGAATTATCCAAGATAGAGTAATAGTTATTTTTAATACACTTCTGCAATATGAGTATCAAATGAAAGAGCTAGATCAGATTAAAAAAGTTCCTTTAAGTAGCAAAGTAAGGATGAATACTCACCGATAGTGATCGGTGCGCTTATGAAGTGACTTAACTCTAAATAGCATCAAATCTAATCTGGAACAAACAAAATCAATCAGCAACACCATCATCTTCCTGCCCTTCTCCCATCATTTAGGGTCGGCACAACAGGTTTTTCTTTTCCACGCTTCCCTATCATTCACTTCTTCCACCGCAACACCCTTTCTAGTCATATCATCTTTCACACAATTCATCCATGTTTTCTTCGGTCTCCCTCTTCACTTGTTTCCTTCCACATTCAGGTTCATCATTCTTTTCAAGACATGTGCATCATCCCTTCTCATTACATGCCCATACCACGCAAGGCGATTTCCTCTTATCTTCTCAGTTATAGGCGCAACTTTCAGGCTTCCTCTTACATAATCATTCCGTATTTTATCCTTTTTCGTCACTCCACACATCCATCTCAATATTCTCATCTCCGTAGCATGCATTCTTTTTTCGTCCGTCCTTTTTATGGCCCAACATTCTGATTTAATTTTAGACCAAATTTTTAACCATTAGAATTTAATTGTACATTTAGAATTTTTTTGAGGACTACTTCTCACCCTTTGTCCGCCCTCTAGTTGTCCTTTTCTGAAACCAATACACTTTGTAAGTACTGTATATATGGAGAAAGTTAGGTCAATAATCTCAGCAAGGTGTTTACCAAATAAGCCTCAAGTCGGCTATTTATAGTTGTAATGTCCAACGTGAGCGGAATTGATATCTGCACATTCTGTCTATATTGTGCATAGCTCTTGCCACGGTAAAGGTATAAAGTAGTTTGAAAATTACCAACATCTAGCTATAAGCGGAGCATTCATATATTAAATAGTTTTTATATCTTAGTAGTGGAACACTCCGCTTCTGATTCACATACTGCCTGAGTACGAATTGCAAATTCAAAAATTGATTGTCACTTCTCGCCTACAAAAAGCTTCGAACAATTTTTAAAATACAGACAACAATAAACATGTTTTTTAAAGAGTCTTCACTAATGAGTTCTCTTACATGTTTTAAATTTTGATACAATTGTAGGCTCTGTAAGTTCCAACGTATGAAAAATAGTACTCTGTGTAATTTCCCACCAATATTAAACTAATTAGTGGCCAAGTTGATGAGCAGTTGGAGTGGCAGAGAATGTAACCTGCTTTATTTCCTTTTTATAGATACTATAAAGTTAGTTGCTGAGTTTGTTTAGAAATCCTAAAATATATCCAAATATACATTTTATTACTTCGTCAAATCATAAAAGGAGACATTTGAACAGCATTAAGAGCTCGTCAAAGTTATCCAATCACTGGCAATTATCATTAATGGCTAGGATTAGACATTATATCCACTGTTATCGGACCTTATCTTTATGCGATCTGCAGATACCTAGGAGTCTTTTATGTCTCAATATTGAAGCTGTATGTAGGCTTCAGTTAGTCGAAATGAGATTAAGTGAAGCTGTACCTGGGGGACACCTGCTAAGGGAATCCGATTATGTAAATTATATAGCCTGTCTTTGAACTGTCGACCCTGCGTTTCCTTAACTTCGTGTCACAGACATATTAAAAAAATACAAATGGGGAGATTTGAACAGTCTCTGTAAGGCTATGATTAGTACTTGAACCTACTCTGCATATCAAGTGCACTGTTCTGATTTTCTACGCAACCTTAATCGCTCACCGGTAAAAGTCATTTTTGAATTATTTTTTTTGTTATTTCTTTGTTTTTTCTTGTTTTTAAAACAATTCTTGCTGTTTGAATAACTAGATAATATCCTCGTATCAAGTAATCCAGCAAGTAGTAAGTCTCAAAGTCCTGGTAATTAACTAAATCTTAAGCATAGTGCGTAAGTTTTAAGATCTTTATTGTGTCTGTGCGGTTTACAGTTTCGCATCTGGGTTTGGAATCAACACTCGAACTACTAATGACATGTCGGAAATATTTTCGAATAAAGTAATGATAGTAATATAACTGATGTACCTATGACTAAATTGTGCCCAATATGTTATAATTGACTCTGATTATGAGAATTCTAAAGGGATTAGACGATTCGAGAACGATTTATCGTCGCTGTCTACATCTTACAAGTATTAAAAGTCTAAAGATTCAAAGAAAGTAGAGTATTTTTTTATATCGGGAGGCAAACGCGCAAAAGTGTCGCCTGAACGTGAGTAACAAACGCCGCCCATGGACACCTGAACACATATAGTGTTACAGTTGCATTGCCGGCCCACACAATAGGATATGGAAGGAGTCGGAATTGGGATGGGAAGGTGATCAGGAACGGGGTTGGGCTACTTTGGTTTGGACTGCGTGACTCTACCACTGTTAGTATCCAATAAAAGAACAAAAGTTATTCAATTTTTTTTATTATATTAATATGGAAGTCATGAGAACAGATGTTTAATTTTTATATTACAAGTTGGCACCGCCACGCTTCGCTTCGAGCACGACGCACAATCACAGATACATACTTCAATCAATATATTTATATATATGTATAAATATAGATAAAAAATTAAAAACAAAATATATAACTATATCTTTTTTAAAGATTTTTGTTTAACAAATTGATTGAACCAATATTTTAAAGTTACTTATAATTTTATAAATAAACATTTTCATTGAAAAATTTGTATCGTACTCACAAATTAAATATTTTTGAAATATTATTTACATAATAAATGAAGTATAAATTAATTATGAATGTATTTATTAGAAATGTAACCTTTCCAAAAAAATAATATATAGAGACGGTATTATGCAGTCTTATGTCTAATAATCAAATTTAATTTGTACGTTTTTTTCGTAATTAATTATAGTTATTCTGTGGTAATTGTGTAGAAGCCACTTTATATTACAGAGAAGTCTTATGTCAATAGTAAATTTTGATGTGCGAGTGAGTCAGAACATAAGATTTCTAAATAAAAAGAGTGAAACAGCGTTATATTCGCCATAGCCCGCTTTAAAGGTGACTACACACTGCATATAATTTAATTGCTCAGTAATTAATTCGCTTTGCATGTACGCATTAACTAATTATATAAAACGCAAGGTTTGCGTGTTTAGAAATTTAAAAGCTGTAATATTTACGATCCAATTTAATTTTATCAGTAAGGATGTCGTCATTTTTTTTTACACCACTTAAAATATTTGCAAATTGATGATTTGATAGATACAGTAACATCGAGTAAGCTATTTTAACAATATAATACCATGTGACAAATTATAATTATTGTTCAAGCCATTATAATACAAAAATTGAGTGGTAGGGGGCCAAAAGACAAAATCATCAGTATTGCATGGAAAGACAATAAAAAATCGATTTCCCCTCTTCCTTATCAGGCAAGGTTAGTGGAGTCAATAATAATGAGAGGTAGTGCATACGCTCTCAACCCGTAAAGAGTGCTGACGACACTGGCACACACATACGTACAATACAAACTCCACAACACTGTAATAACATTACTTATGTAAACATCGACTGAGTATATACTTTCAATATACTAGCCATGATAGTGTTTAAACAGTAGTCACGTGAAACTTTATAAATCAACTGTCAAAAGTCCAAAAAAACCTAATAAGCGAAATGTAAAAATGTCAAACAATCAGTCACTCTCTCAACATGTTGTGCCGTTTTACACTTATGCGAGTTTTTAAGTGTCCTTTTAATGAATATCACAGCAGCACTGCTGCTAAAGAACTACTTAGTGTGCCAAGAGCACTTGGCCAGGTCACTAAAGTGCTTAAACACTAGCCACGTGAAACTTTATAAATCAGCTGTCAAAGATAAAAAAAGGAGTGGGCAAAAAATTTCAAAATGTCAAACACACAGTCACTCTCTCAACATGGTGTGCCGTTTTACGCGAGTTTTAAGTATCCCTTAATGAATATCACAGCAGCACTGCTGCTAAAGAACTACTTAGTGTGCCAAGTGCACTTCGCCATGTGACTGAAGTGCTTAAACACTAGTCACGTGAAACTTTATAAATCAGCTGTCAAAAATATTGTCAAACGAATGGGTCAAATTTCAAAATGTCAATCAATCAGTCACTCTTTCAACATTTTGTGTCGTTTTACACTTAAGCAAGTTTTTATATGTCCCTTTTATGAATACCACAACAATGCTGCACTTTGTAAGTAAAAGCAGCAGTCCACCTGAGATGTCAATGTATTCTTAATTTACATATTTACAGAATTAATTCAATATTATTAACTAGTTAAATGAGCGTTTTATGGACGAGATATTTCACGGTTATGTGGTAAGCGTGGTGAGGTAAGTAAGTAAGAGCAGCAGCCCGCACCCCGCCTCCCTGCCCCCCGCGCTGTTAGTGTTGCGACTCAGTGTAGCCGCCATCTTGTCACCTGCGTTCAAAAACACGTAGGTGAGTAAAAAAAAATAAAGTATTTACCATGAGCTATGGTTATACTGACTGCCTTCGGAGACGTAGACGTATATGTGCGCTGGTTCAGTATTTGCTGCTGCACAGGTGTAATTTCCAGAATGCTGCGGCGTCGCTGAGCGTATGTTGAGAGCTGATTGAGTCTTAGCGCCGGGCTCTGTGGCGACTGTCACACCGCGAGAGGCATCGTAGTTGATCATGCGAGCGTTGTGATACCAGAACACGTACTGCGGTGGAACTGGACTCTGTGCATTAAAAAAATAATATTTATCCACTCTTATAAAAAATACTTAAATCAAATGTTCAAATTTAAATGGAAAGTTACTTTAGTATATTAGTTTAGTATATACCTTTTCTATAATACAGACAAGGTTGATTGTGGAACCGGCATCAACGTGATGTTCATCAGCGCCCAGGATGAATGCCTCCGGTACCGCGATATGCAGATGTACTAGCCGCGATAGAGTGCCCGCGCCCGTCGATACCTGAGTGTAGAAATTTCTATTCATTTAAAACGATACAATAGTAAATTAGCAAGTTATAAAATGGTCTCGTTAGTTTGGAGTTGAGTATCCGGCTTTTGAATAAAGAAGAAGTGGGATAAATTGCGGGCTCACACCAATGCCTTATAAGTGATCAATACCGATGACTGACAAGATTTTGCTTGATCTATTGCAATAACTTCAACCATCTATTTTGATTGGGACGTAAAAAAATTTACGAGTTGAGGTTAACAGCCACTACGAATAAGGAGTGAAGTTATCAAAGAAAATATTACATAGTATGAAATAAAGTCGCTTTCCGCTGGCTGTTCCTTTTATGCTTAGACCTTTAAAGCTTCGCAACGGATTTTGATGAGGGTATTTTTATTAGATAAAAGATGTCAACGGGGTAGTTTGTATGTATAATTCATGTAATTTCATAAGCAAATAAAAAGTGATAATTTTCGAGATTAAGCACTTTAATTGATATACGAGATTTATTCGATAAACACTGGCTGAACCCTTAATAAGTGACAAAACAATAAAACAATGTTTTACATTCATTTAAACACCTTCAGAAGGTCTACAAAAAAAAGTCAGCGAGGGCATATTCTATCTCTTAGGAATAACCCACAATGACCCTTTTTTTACTTTTTACAAGAAACAATGACTTATTTACGAAGCGATTTTTAACATTACAGCATTAATTTTTATACAAATAAGTGTCTTAAATACATTGTAGATGCAATATAGATGATCTGGGATCTCTACAGCATGCAATTTTAAATGAATATTTTCGAAGATATTGCAGTATTAACATAGCGGGACATGGCAGTTGCGTTACGCGCCAAAACGCTGCCGATAAATAGTACAAATTGAACTTTTTAAGATCCATATTTTACTGATTTAATACTTTTGATGCGGAACAAAGTTCGCCGGGCCAGCTAGTAAATACAAAAGAATATATTACAATAAACTCGCTGACTATTCTTGCAGAAGTAAGAAAAGGGCGAGGTCATTAAAAGTTTTAGCTATGACGCCATTTTTACCCAATTAGAGAACGACGGAAGTAGTTTGCCTAGTTCAGCACATCACAAACAAAGTTTGTAAAAAATAAATTATAGGCTAACAAACACTTATGTAGAAGAAAAATATAGTAGAAATGGAAACATACTTGACACTCATAAGTACCGTTGTCCCGCTTCTGAACATACTTTATCTGCAAGATCCAGTCGTCAGAACCTTCACTGTGCAGCACCTGTAACCAGCAAACATGTAGCTAGGAATGACACAACTAAACTCGAGAGGGATCTTTTTAAAATTATAGTAAATTCATTTCAATTCATTGGAATTGTATTCTACCTGAAACCGTTCATCATTGGTGTACATAAGCATGCCGGAGCTGATGATGTGCCAATCTCGGCGACGCACCCATGACACCTGAGTACAAGGATACGTGAAATATCATGAACAAACTAACTTTATTGCAAATGCATTATGGAACACAACTTCAGAATATCAGTAAAAGAGCCAAGTAGCTCGCTGCATAACGAGGGCCTGCTCGTATGGTGAAATTACATTAAATCTTAGAAAATGGCACATGTAGCGTTATTTGTAGTAAGAGAGGTGTCTGGACCGGCAACACAACTCGAATACTGACTGGTGCTGTACTAGTACTGTAGTGTTGCAGGTGTCTACGGTAATTGCTTATCATCAGGTTGCTGGTTTGCCTCCTATTTCATATAAGAAAGTCACTGGCGGGATGAGCTCAGATATTTGAGTCGTTTCCTCGGCTTTCATCAAACGCTCGTTCATATTCATATATTTTAATATTCCATTACTTTAATACAAATGAAAACGCTCAAAAAACATACAAACATAGCTCAGCGTAAATATTTGTACTGTATATGGAAAGATTGGCTAAGCATATACATGTGCAATACAAAAACGGATGGATGTAGGAGTCGAGGACGGCCTAGACACACATTCCATGACCAAATAAAACGTGTTCTGGAGGAAGGTGATGTTAGGAGCCTCAAAATCGACGTACGTGCAATGCAACACAAAGTCTGTCTATATATCCAAGGAAACAATAAGCGACGCTATATATACGCGACATTATCCATGCATGCAAAAATGGTCTGAATATGAGGTACATACCCCTCTCTCGCCGAGGTGTCTCACTGGACAATGCAAGTAAGCTATTGCTCCAAGCTGCACCAGCACGTCTTCGTGGGTGTTGTTGATAGTGGGCTCTCGGCGCAGAGCGTCTAGGGAGCCGTACCATAGCTCGCGCCACGCTCCCAAGTCGCCAAGCTCTGCCAGCTCAAGTTCCCCAGCTTCCACACTAGCAGCGTCGAAAATATGTATGGGCTGCTGCCCTTCTTCAGGTGAGGATGGACTAGATGGCGGTACCTCCACCGTCCATGAGCTTGCTTCGCGGTACACTCGCCGTGATTTACTACCTGCTGATTTTTTTTTATCTTACAGTAGATTCTTTCAGTTTTATTAGCATTTGACGAGTATTAATACAAATGACCATAATGCAGCGTCCAGGGTTATTTATTTTTACCATCTAATCAGTCCAACTTTCTCACCCAGAAACTCAAGATTTATTATTACTGATTCCGTCACAATTTTTGAAACTAACACTAGCAATGAAAAATAGTGACGAAAGAATTTTAGAAGTAGTATGCGCTGACATTAAACATATCAATCGGGCAATCAGAATCGACAGGATAGTGAAAGAGTGAATTAAAAATTAGAGGCCAACATCTTAAATTTGTACATTTTATTCTTGGTAGAGGATAAACCACCAAGGAAAACATTCCCAAGGAGGGTCGATGTCAGGCATGCGGCCGGTCATAAAACCACAGCCAAATTTGTGATAACATAGATAGTATGAAAGAATTACATGTTGTGCCGACCCCACTCAGAGTGACATAAGAGATACGGATTAAATAAAAACTAAATGACTGACATAATATTGTGGGTTTTTTTTTTGTTACCATTACAAACCCAATTTATTTAGAAAGCATGTTTACTAAAAAGCAACACGATTATCGATCTATGAGAGTAAGGGTTTTGCTTTTACTTTTTGTGCAAAGAAAAGTGACATTAAAAGTAGTATGCTTAATAAAAGTTATTTATCAAACCTTAAAAATAACATGCAGTTAAGAAAAATATTCCAAAAAAGCTTTTTATTAGCTTCACCTGTATGTATGTTTGTATGTTTGTATATTTGTATGTTTGTAGGTTTGTTTGTAACCGACTTCTTTTTTAGTTTCCGCTGATTGCCACCAGATGGAGCGATTTGTGAACTATGTAAATAATAGTTTAAAAAAACTAAAAAACACGCTTTTTATAGAAAACCGAACTAAAAAATAGAAAATAAATTTTAATGAATTTAAATTAAGAAAATAGTGTTAAAAATTTCAATGAATATAAATTTAAAAAAGCGTGGGGTGCTTTTTAAGATATAATCGAAATGATAATCACTCTACTCATATCTGTCAATAAAATATTTATAACTATTGACACCATGCACCACACGCTTTTTTGAACGATAGATGGTGCGATTTGTGAACTATGAAAGTTCACAAATCTCACCATCTAGTGGCAATCAGCGGAAAGTTTACATTATCAACTTGAAACGAGTTCCTTATATAAGTCACAGATGGCGCTATTCCTTAAATTCGAAACTAAGAAACGCACTTGTTTTAGAAAACCGAACTAAAAAATATAAAATAAATAATAGTTTAAAAAAACTAAAAAACACGCTTTTTATAGAAAACCGAACTAAAAAATAGAAAAATAAAAAAAATATATTTTATTTAAAAAAAAGCGTGGGTGGTGCATGGTGTCAATAGTTATAAATATTTTATTGACAGATATGAGTAGAGTGATTAACATTTCGATAATATCTTAAAAAGCACCCCACGCTTTTTTTAAAATAATATATATATATATTTTTTTTTTCTATTTTTTAGTTCGGTTTTCTATAAAAAGCGTGTTTTTTAGTTTTTTTAAACTATTATTTATTACATAATAAAAACGTACAATCGTAAAAGTTCTTGAATTTCGCCTAGTAAAAGCTGTTTGTGAAATTCTTCAGCTCTATTAATTCGATGGAACAAAATCTTAGAATACTGTAGCACTTCAGTGATGACACAATACCTAGCTCTTATTCTCTTTATTTCCTAAAGAATTTTACCTTTGAACTATCTATGAAAGATAGCACAGAGCAGTTCAAAGTAATGTGCCTTTAGTATTTATATACTAAAGTCACATTACCTTGAACTTTGAAAAACTCTTTCAATATTTTGAGATTTTACGTTGCTAAAATCTCTTGCTCCAAAAACTCTCTTAAAATTTTGAGTTTTTACGTTGCTGTTATCAGTATACTGAAAGAGTTTTGAAGATCTATTATGCCAGGTCATTTCACTAAAACATAATATATACAACACTAGATGACCTACACCAGACTAGAAGACACAACACTAGAAGAAATTTTTTTTTTTGGAGATATCACTTTTTCTTTACTTTTATTATTAATGAATTATAGATAAAAACAATCCTGTTGACCCCCCCTGTCCATTAAAAAACGCGGTGTGGTATGTGCAGCGTTTTACTGGGTTATGGGCCGGCTGGACTGATGACATACGTCGGCCTGTCAGAATAACGAAATGCAGTGGCTAATGCCGGGTTTCGGTCGGTTGCTCGTTATAGCCTTATCCCATAAAAAAATATATCTGATCTGGTTCAACTTACGCAGATAAGGTGAGGGTAGTGGTCCAGCAGCAGCCGCGAATGTAGCGAGCAACGCCACTGTGAATGCGCTTGTGGTCATCCTGGCCTCGGGATGAGGCGTGCAGCCCAACACGACTTGCTACTTCAGGGCTCTCACTCGACGCTATCTAGGTCGCGCATGACTACAGTATTGCTACATCACGTGCTGTTCTCTATGGAAGAAGTATTGTTCTACTTCGATTAAGGTCACCAATACCACCGCTCAGAAGTAGCACCAGTAAATGAACTTATATTCAAACTGCCTCTATAATTTTAAATAAAGGCAAAATACGATTACTGATTTAAATTATTATACTAATTAAATGCTCCTGTATATTTAAAATATTTATCCAAAATTATCTATTCAGTCTTGGTAAACAATATCTATTTTATGTCTGTGCTACTGCCTGTGCTCTCTGAACGCCAAAACTTCTATTTACGAACTAGGCTTTTTCTATTTAAAATATAACTTTGTAAAAATGCGAACGGAAATGCGAGCGACAATTAGTTACTTATTTACTATGTTTTATACTAGTTAAGCAATATAAATATATACTAGCTGACCCGGCGAACTTTGTTCCGCATCAAAAGTAATAAATGAGTAAAATTTGGATTTTATAAAGTTCAATTTGTGCTATTTATCGGCACGCGTTTTGGCGCGCAACGCAACTACTATGTCCCGCTATGTTAATACTGTAATATCTTCGTAAACATTCGTTTAAATTACATACTATAAAGGGCAATATTGATCTATATTAAATGCACAATCTAACTTAACTGGATGAAAAGTAATGCTGTAATGTTTCAAAGCGCTTCGTAAATAAGCTCTTATTTTTCGTAAAAAGTAAAAAAATAATAATGGTCATTGTGGTTTATCCCTAAGACATATGCCCTCGCGGACTTTTTTGTAGATCTTTTGAAGGTGTATAACAATGTAGTACATTATTTTGCCTTTAACTTAGGGTTCAGGCAGCGTTTGCGATTAAAGATCTAAGTCTTGAAAATGATCACTTTTTTTTATTACACCATACATGAATTATAGATCAAAACCACCCCGTTGACACCCTCTAACTATTAAAGAAAACCGCATCAAAATCCTTTGCGTAGTTTTAAAGATATACGCATACAAGGGGACAGACAGCGGAAAGTGACTATATTTTATACTATGTAATGATTACAAAATTACATAGCTTTATTTTACCCGAAGGTATAAGCAAGGACTGGTAAGCTTCGCCTGGCCGAAGTCCGACTAATTTTCATCCCAAGTGGAATAGCTGCCGGAATTTATTGTCATATACCGGGCATCACTTTTTCAGACATCGATATGTATCACAGATAACTACCGATAAGAATTCCGTGAAATTATTTGCGTGTGCCCGGATTCGATCATAAGACTTCTTGATTCAGAAGCGAGGAGCTTGAATACTGAACCACTGAGACGATACTTATTTAGATACTATTAGATCCTGAATTGAAAGGTTACAATAAATAACAACTTTGTCCAAGTAGGTCTATAAGATAAATAAACTAATAAATTCTTTACAATAATGTTCGGAAACTTCGGAAACTTCCGAAACTTTGTAAAGCGTCTGAAACATCTTTCAATTACTATTACAACTGTATTATATAATACAATTTTCCATCTGATGACTGACAGCTACGAAAATTACAAATTACGGTTCAAATACTTAATTTATGAAAGATGTCGGAATAAATTGAAATAAATTTTCTCAAAGTTGCTTTAATGTTTCGAGACTCTAATGTAATCTTTGAGAACAGCTGGTCGTAGTAAAGATAGGGTAGGGGAGGTAAGTCAAGGTTATTACAATAATAATCTTTACTTATAATGAAAATGTAACTAGGTCGTCTTATTGAAGAAAATATAATGATAAAACAAACAATAACTTAGAATTATTGTTTATTGTCTGTAGATACGCGAGCATCACTCCGCGAATTTGGCACATTCATCGAATCTCGAGCTTGTTTATATTCTACTTACATGCGCGCTCAGCCTGTACTGTATAATATTAGCAGTGTGTATTAGCAAAACCACAGAAATGTTTTCAGGTATTTTGCAGCTTCATATCCGAAATGACTATGTGAAAGATGTCTTTCATATTTGTATTTGTGTGTGTGTGTGTTTGTGTATTTAAAAAGTTAAAATTGACTAATTTTTTGATTTGTTTGAGTAATCTTTTGATTAAGTATTGAATTATATTCTGAAGTTATGTGGAATAAATATCGATGACTGACAATCTTGTATCCACTATATGACAATGAATGATGAACGTACGATTCGACGAGTCGAGTCTTAATAGCCGCTGCACAACTTCGAGTAGAAAAAAGGCGTAAAGTTATCTTAAGTTATGTTAGTGAAATTTAGCATAGATCTATCAATGGATTACTGAAAAAAGCTTTTTCTTTTAGTACTACTCATTTAAACAGGTAGTATGTATAATACAATATTTATCCACATATGTTTTACGTCACCAGGCGTCACCAGGCGTGATAATATTCAGAAACTTTACTTTACAGCGTATTACTGTAACTTTGACACTCTTAATACCCGGAGTTGAAGGCAGACTTTCTTATTTAAACATAATAGATTACAAAATATATAATCATATATTGGACAAAAATGTCTAAGTCATTTTAAGGGAACACATAAGTCATAATCTAGATTCAGAATCACTTCGCCAACGACATATTAAAACACATATTTGTAGCACTAAAATTCGTCGATTTATAAATATATAAAAAGTAAAAAACTTGAGAGGTGTCAAGGGCCCGGATGGAACAAAGTTCCTTTCGATTAATTAGTGAAGGAAACGTAATAAAATTTTAGAACTAAAAAAAGCATATATAAAATATGAAAACATGGAAAATAAAACCCCCTGAATGAGAGCAAGGTATACAAGCCACTAGACCATTTGGGTAGTTATTCATTCATTCTAAATAAGCCAATACTTGAAAGTGCAGTTTGGCATGGAAAAAGTGTCGTGACAATTTTTTCCGTCTAGCCAATTCCAATGTAAGATATGTCAACTATCTAATAGACTCGGTGTTAAAAGTAAATAACACTTCAATCGAGGAAGAAAACTATGGCTCCTGTTCAATTGGAATTTATAATGCATAAAGTAGAGAGAGAAGAGAAGAAGTGTTATTAAGAAAAATAAGTTAAGAAGATAGAGACGTCTCTGTCAGAATACAATTTCTTTGAAAAGGAAAGAGTATTGTTATGGTAACTAAACTTACTAACTTTATTAATTTTATAATTCAGACAAATAGCAGTTCTTAAATAGGACACGAACTTGTAATACAATTGCATTCCAGTAACTAGCAAGCTGTCTTTGATCTAGACATATACTACACTTTACTATACCTTTTGAACACAGTGCTGGCATAGTTTAAAAATAAATACAAATATGAAGTCTCCAGTAACTTTTTTTTAATGAAAGTTTAAAATCTTGTGGTTTAAATATTAATGAATAAAAAGTCTCCAGAAAAATATAACTACGAAAACAGTACAGTGCGTCTAAAAATTTGGCCACAAACAGTATAATAATATAATTAGATCCATATGCGTTTAAAATATTCTTTAAATAATTGTGGCCAATCGTAAAAGACTTATCCGATTTTGCTAGTGAACAAATTGATTCAAACACCACGTCAACAAATAACGTTTCTGCCTATACCATAGAATATTATAAGAACGGAAGCAGAATTATAATTTGCAATAGAGATAAAATTATTCAACCTAAAGTAAGAGCCTACTGAATCCCCCCATCGAGTGTCACAACTGTTCCGGAGCGACGGAGGCTTAACGCCCACGCGAGGCATGAAATTGGCACAATTTTGTGATGAATTCTCTCATGGTTATATCCTTCAATTCCAAGTAAGCCTTTAATTAAATCTGTATATAAGTCTCGGTGGTCCAGTGGTCGAGCGAAGCTCTGTTCCAGAGGTAGCGGGTTCGAATCCTGACACTGACTCACACCAATGACTTTTCGAAATTGTTTTCGGAAGTTATGTGTGATAAATATCGATGACTGACAACTCGTGCCGGGTATGGCAATAGGTGCCATACCAGGCACCCGCCGCCACCTATTCCATTTGGGATGTAAAAATAACGGCGAGACGAGGCTTAACAGCCGCTGCCTACAACCACGGGTAACAAAGGCGTGAAGTTATGTTATGCTAATAATATAATATATAACATATTATTTTTGCTTGAATCAGTTATCTCTTAAAGCATGAAATGATTTTAATCATTCTTTCACTATTAGGTAATTAATTAACTTCAAAGTAGTGTAGGCTGTGTGCCAATAAAAAAATAACCTTCTGAAATTTTAACGATCTAATTTGGGCATTATGAACTTAAATATTTTTATGTTGTGTTAATTAACAGTGCGCTATTTAAAACTAGTTGAAAGGCATTTCGGGTGTCTATTCATTCCTTTTTGTAGGTTTTGTTAAAGCTTAATTATAACAATGGGCCGGCTCAACCGGTGAAATACCACAATCTCTCAGAAGATCGACGTAAAGTGGCTCATGCCGCGTTTCGTTCAGTGAGAGAGGTACCCGGAGGCCCGCCCCCCTTTCCCCATCCTTTCCTTTCCTCTATTCCTTAAAGGTCGGCAACGCAACAGTAACATGTGTATGTGTTCTTGGTGTTCATGGACGGCGTTGGTTGCTTATCATCAGGTGACACGCCTGCTCGTTTGCCCTTGCATCCCATAAAAAAAACATGGTTCTGTTCCATTAACATGAATAAAATATTTATTCATTTTAACATTATTAACTTAACAACCACTGCCACCCACGGATAGAAAGGCGTAAATTTTCAACAATATATGGACTAAAAAGAAGGTTATGAGCATTATTATGAACACATACATACAATTACGCTTTTTCCCCGTAGGGGTAGGCAAAAAACTAATTCCTTCCATTTGCTACGATCCTGACAAACATTTCTTGCTTCCTCCACTCTCAATATTAGTACACTTTGTAATACTCAGTAGAATGGAGACATTTTGTAATTCCTACGTAAAATAAACAATTAACATTTCTCTTCGTATAAAAAATTGTTTCAAAGTCAAGTTCGTTCAGTCTGACGCAGACGGATGAAAGATTGAGTAACCCAAGAGTAACTACGCAGTGAATTATAAAATAAACTTAAACATTTTATAGACAAAAATATCGTTAATCTAATAAAAAAGAATATAAACCGTTATTGAAAGGTTACTTAATTAAAACATAACACAAAAATAAGGCCAAGTATTAAGGAGACATGGGTCATTAGTGCACCTTGGAATATTGTCGAATACTGTAAGAATCCGCCTGCTATGTTCACACTTGAATATAGTAAAACATATTAAGCACAATCTCACACTAGGAACACTGAACACGCGCCGGCGTGAAGGTGCACAGATTAGGGTATCGGCAGAGACGTGGACTGTACGGCGGGCAAACGCTGACTGGCGTACAAAGTCCTCCCACCACCGTACCGCACCCTCCATTTTCGCGCACCTCCTTGCCTCAGCACCCAAATCTCGCATAGTCTAGAAGCCTTGTGCCTAAAAGGCTCAAAACAAATTCGGTTGGCTTTTTTCATATGTTTCAACATAATTGTTAATTTAACAACAAAAAAACAACTCAAATTAATGCTTGCAATTTGCCTTTTAGAATCGCGATTTTTATCAGTATTTGTAGCTTTATATTTTTTAATTTACACATCTCTTAATGTATTCTATCAGTTCATTAGAATCCATCAAAAATGTAAACGTAAATTGGGTAACGGAAAAATTAAAACAGTAAATTAGATCCCGTCAGACGTTGTAGGCACTGTTATCGACTCTACCGTCGCGTTGGAGTGCGGGGGGAGCTGGTGGGGTGAGGGTGCGGTGTATACGACGCACCCCGCGGTCCCTCGCCACCGGGTTGCGTATAGGGGTGATGTGACGTCAGAGAATCGTGATATGCCGCGCCGTACACTAGCGTCGCAGTATACAAGTAGACCTAGTAAACGAAATATATATATATATAATATATTGATAAATATTTAGACAGGAATCAAAACTTGACAACTATAATTATGGCAAATATAATTCAATGTTAAACCTAGTTGTTATTAATTTCTAAACAGTATATTATTATTTCTATCATGTAACAATTATAAAATTAATAATTATTAATAGTCTCAATTTTTCCACTGGTAACTCACCGCTTCTGATTCAGAAGTCATAGTATCAAATTTGGGCTCACGCCGATGATTTTTCGAATTACTTTTCGGAAGTTATTTGGGTTTAATATCGATGTCTGACAGCTTTGTGCCCATTGTATAGTAATAGGCTCTGCCAACTGTTTCATTTGGGATGTAATGGATTCGCCTAGTCCTAAGAGTAGAAAAAGGCGTAAAATCGTGTTATGTTATTTAATTAACTATGGATAATCCTTGTCTTCTGATGAAAATTATACCAAACATAGAAGTCTAGATAGGGTATATTATACGCCAGATTGATTTCCTTGTCTTAAATGTAATACGCGGTGAATATATATACATCGGATATAATATTATTAATCAGCGCTATTTGTCACACATAAATTCAGAAAAGCAATAAATATTACCCAGAATTAAAACTCGTGACCTCTCAATTAAAAGTCGGACTGCTGAATAGTCACATAAGCTAAGGGAAATGCTCGGCATTAAGGCAAATCCTTAGCTGCCTCTTACTTAGAGATGGATGTTCTTAAGACGTGTCCCAAGCTTTAAAGTGCTGAGTATATTTACAAAAAAAAAAACAGTTTTAGGGAAAAAAGCTTTGAGACAAATTTCAGCACTTTCTTTACTTCTGATTCAGAGGGTCCTAGAGTTAATTTACATACCAATGTGTTTTACGGAAATTGTCTATAATACAAAGACTGAAATAGTTGTGTCTAAGGCATGGAAATACGTTCTGCCACGATAATATTTTAGTGGTAGAGAATATACTTCACTGGTTAAATATAACCATCTCTCAGAATATTGATGAAAAGTGGTTCATGTTGCGATTTCTTCGTCCCACTCCACTAAAGATAACGCAAATGTTACAATATATTTATTGCAGGTGTACATGGCGCAAGCCACTTATCACTAAGTGACCCGCTAGCTCGTTAGTATACACAGAATTCCCACTGCCAATACCGTAATTTAAAATGGCGTGAAATTATAAAAAAAAAGAGTAAAAAGAAAATCAAATTGTGTCGTAATGTGACGTTGATCGTACCGACATTATCTGTTGGTCAATGTCTCGTGAAATATAAAGTTTTATGTCGCGTCCTGAAGGTTTACTGTCGGAAACATAAAGTTGATAGGTTTCCGTCGTGCCCGGCCTACCCTCGTCCTTCTACCTGTCGTGATGTATGTGACTTGTTCAACACAAAACACTTCCACTTTATATAATAAATGCCCTTTTCATACCTTACCTAGTATACCATTTTCAATCCAGCGATTCAAATTAGTGTCTATTTTGTTTATTTTCAAAATTCGGTAAAAAATATTCGATGTTATGATGCTCTGCTTACTTTTGCGTAGTAGGGTAGGTACTGTGTCAGTCCAAAGACATAATTCACCGTGATACAACATATAAATTAGTGATTCTTCTGCAGTTAAAATGCTACATAGAAATTGTAAAATCAAATACAGTTGCCATGCTTCGCTAACGTCGTATTTTGACGTGACAACGTCTTATAATTCAATAGAACCGGCGGAACGCACGAAAAAATATGTGTCGTGCGCCATTACCTCGCTCTCATTCGTTCCTTTTAGGAAAGTAATTTAAATAAAATTTTCTTTTGACGTTGTCCCGTTCTGCTGTTGTCAGTAAACCGACTTTACATTTTTAAAATATTTTTTTTGTTTCGACGCTTAGTACCAACGTCCTTATTAAACATCACATAGATTTTTAGACGTAACTAATGTATTTTTTATATATTTGATGAATAAATGCTACAGTTAGTTTGCAGGCATAATAAGTTTACTGCCATATTAGTTTATGACAGTGTATGTTTATAACAGTGGTAGAGCCAAGCAGTTCGCTGCATGAATGGGCCGGCTCGACCGGTGAAATACCACGACCTCTCAGAAGATCGACGTAAAGTGGCTCATGCCGCGTTTCGTTCGGTAAGAGAGGTACCCGGAGGCCCACCCCCCGCTCCCCATCCTTTCCTTTCCCCTATCCCTTAAAGGTCGGCAACCCAACAGTAACACTATATGTGTTGCTGGTGTCCATGAGCGGCGTTGGTTGCTTACCATAAGGTGACACGCCTGCCCTGCCCTCCTATCCCATAAAAAAAAAGATCTTTCGTCAAATGATAATATGTAGGGGTAATTTTATGTGCTGGTGGTGGAGTAGCTCAGTAATTATTAACCTCAAAATGTTGCTTTACATAAAAATTCGTATCATTCTATTGGAATGCTATAAAAGCACGATAGTGTTTGTTCAGTGAAGACACGATTGTATTAATTTATGTGTTTTATATGTTTGTTTGTGAAACAGTTCGCGAGTTCACGCGCCGTGGAAATTTGTGGAGCGCGACGAACGGAACACCGCGATGGGGGCTGGGATATACATTTGTGAAGGCATTTTATGCGACTATTTATATATAAAAGGTTGTATACTTTTTAAACTTCACGACTTTTCCTATCCGAAAGTAGGAAATAGGCAGCGGCTGTTAGCTTCGAGTCCGTCATCAATATTTATCACACATATTTTTCAGCATTGGTCTGAGCCCCCGGAATGGATCACACGCCTTTTTTTTTTATGGGATAGGAGGGCAAACGAGCAGGCGTGCCACCTGATGGTAAGCAACCAACGCCGCTCATGGACACCAGCAACACATATAGCGTTACTGTTGCGTTGAGGTCGTGGTATTTCACCGGTCGAGCCGGCCCATTCATGCAGCGAAATGCTTGGCTCTACCACTACCACACTTCTTGCTTCAGATCTTTCTTAACAATTAATTCTATACAAATAATCCTTCTATACAAGTATGGAGACTCTAGAGATATCTCTAATTATCGCCCAATAAGCCTATTTCAGTTACAAAATTAGTTTTTTCACCAATGTCACTAAACAAACTAAACTGACAGTGACGTAATAACTGACTATTTTGTACCAACTGGCGCCACCCCCTCACCCCACACCCCCTCTCATGTCACGTCGCGGTGAAAATAGTCCCTCTATCGTTATTTTGTTTTGTTTCATTGAATCTGTGACAAACGATCAGTTCGCGTGATCCGCCACAGATCCTCGGAGAGTGAGAGTGAGTGAGTGAAGCCAATACAATATGTATTTGTAACATTGCTATTCTCCGTGATTGTTACATTCTACGCGTTATATATTGCACGCCTCTCTCTTATCGGTGCACAGGACGTGCACTCCTACCGCTTGAATACTTCCATTTGTAATAGATTTAATATATTATCAGTACAATAATTTGTGTATTGTAATATTGGTGTGTAATTTAAAGACATCTTGTTAAAACTAAAGAAAATAAAACTTAAAAAGCATAATAAAGATAAATTACTTTAAAAACTATGCTTTATTAATAATAAAGTTATGCTATTTGATGGGCAGCTAGATTAAGACGAAGACAAAGAGAAGAAAAAGAGATAATTAAACCTTAAATTATAGCTTATTTTTTGTAAGTTACACCTTTTATATTAATTAGTAATTATTATTAATATTAAAGTATTGTTTAAAAAAGTATTTTTTAATCATGAACAGACTTAGTGAAAACAGTGTGCAATCAACAGCAAAGTTCACTCATGTGCATATTTCCGTATATACGGGTGTACAGCGTTCTGTTCAGCGTTCAGCTTGCAAGTTGTATCAGTGCCAACCAATTAGCTAATAATACTCTTTTTTTGTCTGCACGAACACAACGCACGAAGCAAGACACGGTGACATCATCTATCGTCCTAATAAATAACAAGCCTTTCTTCATCAAGAGTACCCTGTCATCCGCTCACCTAAGCTGAAAATAAACTGCGTAAAATCATTCTCAAACTAATTTGAAGTAATTCCCCATCTTGTAATTCCGAGGTGATAAGTTTGAATCCGGCGATACGCTAATTATATCGATGACTGAACACTTTTTTAATTTAATTTGTATATTTTTTTAACAAATAATGACCCATACTTAGCTTTAAATATTTCATTCCACACATAAAGAAGTAAGGCCGCACTTTTGGATATTATGAACACGAAGGTATGAAAAAATAAGTACATTACATTCCTTCTCATCAATAATGAAAGCTCAAATTAACAGCCTTAAAAACGAAAAGTTATTTGTTCTTAGAAGTTCAGGAAATCAAAGAGTCGAGAAAAGGATCTGAAAAAAGTTTTCTCTAAGCAGTCAATTTTCTCTGCTTACCCCGCTATCAATTCGGTGTGAAATCGCATTGCTGTTATTGAAAAAAATCTTATTATATCCATATTCTTAGTACATATACTCTTCTTCGTTATCTCTCCACTCCACGTACTCTCCCTCGGTTTCAGTAAACGGGAAAACAGGAAGTTCCTCACACGTTTCAGTTGTTGAGATAACTTATAAATAGGCTTTTCCTTGTACTGGCGGTGAACGGTGGTTGTTGTTAATAATGGAACCTATTTTATTAATATACATAACATAGTACAATTTTTATTTTCACAAATGTTTTCAGTGAAATATGTAAGTTATCAATATTTAAAATCATCAGCTGTTTTTAACTATTATTATATTTTGTGTTTTTTTTTTGAGATTATGGTCTAAGTGATAATATTAAATGGAATCCTTTTTTATTTATTGATTTCTTTATTAGTTTCGGGAAAATTCCCTAAACTTAATTTGTCTATTAATTCCGGCAAATGATATATTGTATTTTAACACTCAAACCACATAGTTTGGTGCATGAATGGAATTTCGCAATCGGTGAGATACTACCTCCTCTCAGGATATGGATGTAAAGGGGCTAATGCGGCATTTTGTTCCGGAGAGAGGTAACCCATTTCAAAAGCTGCCAACGTAACTGTAAGGCTTTTTATAAAAACAGAAGTCCATTAAGTCCATGAGCAGCGTTATTCGCTTACTGTATTCCATATAAATATAATCTAAATTAAGTCGAATCTAACAACGGCTCTAAAATGAAGTCGAGTTGTTTACTCTACGGAAATATCACATAATACGCGCAATATAACTCTTCTGTCAGAGTCGGGTAACAAATAATGTCACTTCTTCACAAAGAGTTATACCGGGTCGTCCCTCACACCGCCTATAACCTCAAATCTATAACAAGCCATATACAGTTTGTAGGTTACAGTGTGACATCCGTGCGGCCATGATACCGGATATCCTTCATAGTAGCTCGCCTCTAACAGTTATTTTAATTGTTCAGCTCAATTTGGAGTGAATTGTACTGTATTATGATATACATTGATATACGAACCTCTTGATGTGTTGGTAAAACTGAAGAATCGAGGTTGGTTGGTTAGATCCCCACCCGAGTACAAATATTTATGACAAGCATGAATGTTTGTATGGCGTTTGTCCGTTATCTATTATCCATGACGCAAGTATTTATTGCGCTGTTTTGTATTAGCGCTGTGTGTTTTGTGTCCAAGAAATTATTCATTACATGGATGCATTTATTGAAAGTATTTACAAGTCTCTTTTGCACTTTGCGAGTCGCGGTGGACCAGTGGTCGAGTTCACCGCTTCTTATTCAAAATTCATGGGATCATTTGCCGGCTCACACCAATGGTTTCTCGGATTTTTTTCGGAAGTCATTATTACCGATGACAAACAGCCTGATGCCGGGTATATGGCATTAGATTCCGCCACCTATACCAATTGACACGTAACGCGAGTTACAAGCCTACCATCAGTTAGAAAAAGGCATGAATTTGTTTTATGTAATAAATCTCAATATTGGTGCATATTATGGCAGAGTGTGCATGGAAGTAAAATAATGGTCGAAATGCAAGCACTTCGCTAGATTGGCGGAGTGACGCTCACTGACCGTGGCTAAAACCAGATTGTAAGGGACGAAAAGGGGATAGATGATGCCAGATTGACTAAGTTGATATACAGTACCAAGGCGAAAGGATGTAGGAGTCCAAGATGGCAACCAGACCTTCTCAGTGACTAAAGTGAACGTGTGACAAGAGTTATGAAAGACAAAGAAGCGAGTGAGGCGTGTAAGAATCGTGCCTTATCGCTTTCTGTTCCCTCTGCCTTTCTCGTAAAGGATTATAACTGTATATTGTCAGGTAACTTACGATTTATCAAGGTTAACTCAACGCTACTTCAAGGTAAAATTTTCACACGTGTGATACGATTCTCAATCGATTATCAAATATGAGGGATAATTTAGTTTTTTTAATATCACGACGCTATACAAAAGTATTAATGATTATTATTAGCGGAAAAATATTACATAAATTTAAAAAAAAAATAATATTGAGGGAAAGAGGAAATGAATACAAATAATAACATTTTATATAGTACCAGTACTCATGGCACTTCACTTTCGAATTGTTTGGTCAACACAAATAATTACAAACCAACAAGAAATGAAATAAGAGACGCAGAGCGTTTCACAAAACAAATAATGAAATTCATCAGAACAAGAGAATCTTCGCGATTCAACAATTCCATTATAATGAGCAATACCGTTTGGTCAACGGGTTTACATTTCCTGACGGGAGAGGGGAAGGTGTCGGGTTGTGGGGGCGGGAGGGGGGCGGACGGAGCCAGATATTTTCATTACAATTCCAGTAAGAATCTTGCAGTTTTCAACTTTGGTTGTGTCAATGTAATATTAATCAAGAGTAAGTTGACATCGAATTGACAAAATTTTAAGAATGTACACAGTTACTTTTGTGAAAAACAGTTGATTGTAAATTGCAATATCTAAGTAATCTCCTATCAAAAAGGGAAACGGTGAAATATGAGCAAATACTTTTTCGTTTTATTTCGGCCGGGCCTCGTGGCATTTAGGTAAAACTACCGGCTGCAGCAATGAGGTCGGGGGTTCGATTCCCACCCGAGCACAATATTTGTGACAAACATGAATATTTGTTTGGCGTCTGGGTGTTTTTCTATGTATTATAAGTATGTATTCACAAATGAAGTGTTTTTATGTATTAATATCCGTTATCTAGTATCCGTAACACAAGCATTTAGTTGCTTAGCTTGGAACTAGAGAGCGCTGTGTGTATTGTTTCCAAGATATTATTGTTGTTATTATTATTATAAGTCGGTCATTTGGCTTGAACTTTGAGTTTGAGATGAATTTTTTTTTGTTATTTATTTATCTGCCCCAAAAGAATCAGTGTTGAACAATAAAATTACATGAAAATAAAAATGTCTTGGCCGTCCTCGACTCCTACATCCATCCGCTTTTGCATTGTATATCTGCTAAGTCAATCTTGCATCATCCATCTTTTCCACACGTCCGAACCATCGGAGCATGCCCTTTTTTACTTTTACACCGATACTCTCTTTCAATCCGACTTCCTTCCTTATAACCTTGTTTTCAACGCGGTCAGCGAGGGTCACTCCGCAGATTTTGCGCAATAGACTACACACTACAACCTAAATAAGTAAATACCATAATTATTATTTATTTTTATTTTGTATGGAATTTAATTTTTATTTATTTCGTTTTGTGCCTGGTATGGCAATAGATTCGTCACCTATTCCATTTAGGACGTATACATAACGGCAAGTCGGTCACCTGATGGTAAATAACTACTCACCGCCCATGAACACCGTGTTGCGTTGCCGTCCTTTAAGGGAGAAGGAGGGGGAAGAGGATCTGGGAATATCTCTATCACCGAACGAAACGCGGCACGAGCCACTTCACGCCTATATTCCGAGAGGTCGTGGTATTTCACCCGTCGAGCCGGCCTATTCAAGCAGCGAAATTAGAGACTCTACCACTCTTAATATGTGCGATTTTGTAATCTATTAAAGTTTTTCATTTAATCGAGATAAAGGTGAATCCAAAAATTCAAAGCTAAGCAATACAAACGAGCTATACTCAAGTTATAGAAGGTGCAAATAATCTCATTTTGTTTTTATAGATATTGGAGATGTCTTACCTGACGAAGATTATTAACTCGTCTTGTTAATAATCTGCATATTTTTTGTAAAGCTGTTAAAAACATACTCCACCAAAATGTAAATGATAACGAAATAATATTTTCCCCATTTCCGATCAAATTAATGCCATTGAATGTTGTTGAAAAAATAGACCGCTCTAAAAAGTATTCCGCGAATTATCCAAATAGAAAATCCAGTAATTTTGTGCTGGAAATTCGAATGACCGAGATACGGCTTCATCGTTCAATATTTCATAATATATGTACATCTATACATTAATCATGTTTCAAAAAATTTACGTCAAAATGATTGTTTTTGCTTTATTTACTAGCTAACACACAGCTTGTGAACATAATTGGGCAAGGTCGTCCAGTTAAAAACTCAGGAAATTTACGTAAAGTGGTTTGTGCCTTTTCGGTAAGAGAGGTGTATAGTGACCGACTCCTATTGAAAAGCTGGTTTTACTTGGTTTTCCCGATCGGTTTCACAGTTTGCCTCCTTTCCCATTAATAAATCTACATTCTTATATGAGATCTTTTGAGATGTTCCCTGCGTATGATTTGCCCTGTTCCTGTTATTTGGGGCTAATACAACTGTTTTCCTATTCCACACTAACACCCCTCCTAATCATATTATTATCTTTTCTTTCTAAGGTCTCCTTCTTCTCTAAATTTTCTTCCTCAATCCGATTAATCATTATGTTTGCGACATGTCTATCGTCGTTAGTACATTTTTGTAAGAGATCAAAATTAACTCTAACTAAGCTATAAATGAATGCAGCTATAAAACTATGTCTTAGATATAAATAAATTATATTTTTTTTAAATACATATATTATGTAATAGAACTTCGTGAACAAGTCTAATGCCTCTTCAGGATATTTATCTCTAAGACTTTCGCGAATCACGCTCATGACATTGAAACGAAGTATTATATTATTATCATCTAATAATTAAAAATAACAACTGTTACCTATTAAATCATACAACAAAGGATCTGTACACACCAAACTTTTTCTTTAGTAAATATATCTTTTAAATAAATATTAAATTTTTTGTTTCATGGTCTGATGTTGGTTACCAATAGTAAAAATCATATTTTTTAACATCAACTTTTTGATTTTTATTTCCAAAAAGTGGGTGCTCTCTGTATCAATGAAAATAGCTTTTGAACAACTACCATCTTTTTGTTCATCACTCGTGAAAATGATCTCTGTAAAGAGTTCGAAACTTCGGGAAATAAATGAAATAAGTAATAAATAAACGCCTCTTCAGGATGTTATAGATAGAATTTATATCACAATTAACATTAATCAAATATTATAAGTTATTAGCTGACCCGGCAAACGTTGTCTTGCCGAAAAATAAAATTTTAAAAATAGGGGTTGATCGTAGGGGGTTGTAAATTTAGGGTTATATGTATTTTTGTATCCCGTTTTATAAAAAAAGTAATAAACAAAAATATATCGAAAAATTAAAAAAAATATTGAGGGGTGGGCTACCCTTGTGATTTAGGGGGATGAAAAATAGATGTTGTCCTATTCTCAGACTTACCCGATATGCACACAAAATTTCATGAGAATCGGTCAAGCCATTTCGGAGGAGTATGGGGCGAAAACTGTGACACGAGAATTTTATATATTAGATATTAACGTTCTCGGTTTTAACGGTTCTCGGATTTAACAGTCTCGGTGACGTAGTGGTCGAGCACACGACTTCTGATCCAGAGGTCCGGGTTCGTTTCCTGATACTGGCTCACACCAATGGCTTTCGAAATTGTTTTCGGAAGTTATGTGTGATAAATATCGATGACTGAAAAACTTTGTGCCCGGTATGGCAATAGGTTCGCCACCTATTCCATTTGGGACGTAAACATAACGGCGAGACGAGGCTTAACAGCCGCTGCCTACACCTTCGGGTAACAAAAGGCGTGAAGTTATGTTATGTTTAGATATTAAGAATTTACGACAGTTTTATAAAGAACATAAAGTTAATTAAAACATATTTGATGTTACGACGCGGGTAAAGATTCTTTTTTACCCTCTTTATCTTCATCATTGTAATATTAAAAGTTATTACATTCTCAGAAAGCTGTTTGGGTCTAAGAGCATTTATAATATTTCCTTGGCTTAAATACTTTTTTTATGTTGCAAGTCTAAAAGTCTTAACATTTTAATAATCAGGCAAAGGGGATACATACACATGCAGCCTCCCTTCCCTATAGTATTTATTAAGTCAACAGTTTTTTTATGAATAGTGAAGTAACAACTACATCAAGTAACAACTAGCAATATATCACTACTCTGTACTCTTCATGGCTGAAATTATGAAACATAAAATATTTACATAATTTGACATCTAATCTCTCGCGGCAAATGGACAGAATGGACCAGGTAAGGGGGCGTTTATATGTGTCAAAATTTCGGCTAGCCTTATTAAATTATTTTATATTTTCATGAAAATTCAGATTTCATCAACAGCTGGTGCATGTATCATATATTGAATAGGAATATGTTGATCAGTGTTACCTGATCACCGGCTGTAGATATAAGAAAAACTTTTGAGGATAATATTTTCCGACAATATGAAAGCAGAGAAGAATTTAATATAAAATACCTGTATAGAAAGAATAAAATATTATATGAAAAAATATTGTCATAATTCTAAGGGCAGGACAATATCAAAGGTGTATTAATTTGAAATAGGTTCGTGTACTTTACTCTATCTCTTACATCTCGGAAATAATGGCAGGTACAATACTTACTAAGTACATATAAAGTACAAAAATGAAAGAGCGTTGAAATCATTAAAGGACACACGACACACCTTTCATAATCAAACTGACTGAGCCCTATATAAATGTGACTTCGAGGCCTTAAAAACAAACGAGCTGAGATCAAAGAAGCGACTTAGATATCTATGAATCGTACCTATGTTACTGCTTTAAATTATATTTGTCTAGAATGTAGTTAAATACTTGTATCAAGGCTGTATTATTCAATACACTGTCCATATCATATAAAAAATACTGATACGTACGAACAGTACACAGAGGCCGGGTAGAATAATGTCGACTCCCTTGATAAATCTAGTACTTTAATCGTAATCTAGTAGTTTATCACAGGCCGTTCATAACGACAGTCTGGAGAGGTAGCTACATACATACACACACAGATAAACATACGTCGTTATATAAACATCAATCATTTTTATTTTAATATAACCCTTTTTATATACCCATGTAATACTGAGGGCAATACCGGGGCAGTAATGCTTTGTAATTCCTTCTATATTTAAAGCTGGGTCATTGCGTGTTAACATCTCGCTATGACTCTTGGGGACAAAGTAGAATGTAGTTTATCTAAATTTCAACCATACCTTCCGATATCTCCCGTAATATAATACATGCTTTGAATAAATAAATAAAAATCTCCACACACTTATTTTGTTTACTGAACATAAGCTTAAGTACGTAATGTGAAAAATTACTTAGGTTCGTGATAAAGATGAAGCCTTCCCCCATTATGTAACGATGAGATATTTTCAATTTGGCGCGTAAAGCCAGTTGCGCTCTCACACCTGAATGAACATATTTGTGCTTTAATATGTTATATATAATATAAATATTATTTTATAAATATACACGTGAAAATAAGATTACCTTTGATGTTTTTCTTATTATGTAATAAATGATTAGAAGCTTTTAGCTTTACACCTTCAGTTCAAACAGATGTAGGTATCATTATTTCGTCTCCCGTTACTACCAATGAATTGATGGTGATGGCGTGTCAGTGAGGCTTTTTATCAGGTCATAAATCAGTTCGTCTGTGTGTAGGCTAGGCTAGGCTAGTATAGGAGTAGTCTAGCTGATTGAAATGTCACATGTCAATGTCGTGGCAATGCTGGCGGGAGAGGAGGAGTGGAGGGTCGTGGTCTCCTACTGCAAAGCCATAATGCTCCAGAAGGAGACCGCCGAGCGAGCGGGATCGGGAGAGAGCCGATGCCGCTCGAAGGCGGCGGCGGCCAACTCAGTGATCACCGCTGTCGACGGGCCGCAAGGGCGCACAGCCCGCGTGTGCGCCCGGGTCGCAGCCGGGGAAGGATGACCACCCGTTGCGGCCGGGGAGGGTCATTGGGGGCGCCGCCGGCCGCGGCGGCCGGGCGCTCTTTATAGCGCGTGGTCGGAGCCGCCCCGCCCTGGGGAAGCTTTCGCCGAGGCGCCCCGAGGACGAGCCCCCTCATTACATTGGTCGACGGCGGGGTGGACCAGAGGGGTTAACCGCATCCTGGACCACCCCGTATTGCTCACCCCGAAAGAATGATTGCGTGATAATATTTAACCTATATGTAGACCCGACCTCTTGGAAATATTTACGAAAATTGGTCATAAAAGCATGCAGTACTTTCAGAGTTTATCGGTAACAAACATACAGACAAACAGACGTAAATTCTAAAATATTTCTATATTCCGTATCGATTGACGATCATGTCCCAAGTATTCTAAAGAAACAATATTCCATGTAAAGTTTTGACTATCCTACGATTTTATTATAGGTACGAGCTGACTCGGCAAACGTGGTCTTGGCAAAAATTAAAATTAAAAAAATGGAGTTGATCGTACTTTCTATAATGTAAATACATATGTGTATTAATTCTTAAAATTAATAAACGTCATATATTATACCAATATGATAATGATAATGGTTAATAATGGTTGATGATGTAGTGCTGGAACAGGTGAATGAAATTGTATATCTTGGATGCGCTTTTAGCAGAGATGGAAGGTACACCGCGGATGTAGAAAGACGAGTGGCGATAGGAAATAGCGTAGACGGAGCGTTGGGTAGATTCCTGGGCGCAAAAAATATTAGCAGAAAAGCCCAGTTAGCAATCCACAATGCAGTCCAGATCCCAACGCTAACTTATGGAAGCGAGAGCTGGGTATGGCAGAGTGTGCATGAAAGTAGAATAAACGCGGTAGAAATGAGGGCTCTACGCAAAATCTGCGGAGTGACTCTCGCTGACCGCGTAGAAAACAAGGTTGTAAGTAAGGAAGTTGGTTTGAAAGAGAGTGTCGGTGTGAAAGTAAGAAAGGGCATGCTCCGATGATTCGGACATGTAGAAAGGATAGATGATGCAAGATTGACTAAGCAGATATACAATGCAAAAGCGGATGGATGTAGGAGTCGAGGACGGCCTAGACACACATTCCATGACCAAATATAACGTGTTCTGAAGGAAGGTGATGTTAAGAGCCTCAAAAACCGACGCGCGTGCATGAAAAGAGTTATGAAAGTTAACGAAGCGAGTGAGGTGTGTAAGAATCGTGCCCTATGGCGCTCTGTTCTCTCTGCCTACCCCGCAAGGGATTTGGCGTGAAGTTATGTATGTATGTATGTATTATACCAACTGTATTACGTATTACGTAGTACCTGAAACCGACGTGAATGCATGACGACATGTATGGCTGTAGATGAGGCAAAAGATATGTGTCAGGATCGTAGCTTGTGGAAAGACCAAGTCTCTGCCTACCCCCATGGGATACAGGCGTGAGCTTATGTATGTAGGTAGGTAGTAGGTAGGTAGGTATGCTATGATTCTGATTTATGTTTCAAAAGGTAAAAAAATATCTCACACATTGCAACACACGTCAGTAACAGCTGAAGTCCGTTTACGAACAAGACTGAGTTAAAGGCACATTTCGTCAGTTAGCAACGAAAATAACATATATACAGTTTAGGTAAAATTGTCTGAATGTTTGTGTCAATAGAGTGAAAGAAAGGAAATTGCCCAATATCCCGGAGACTGCGCAACATTACCTATTCGATTTAGGAAGAAGTATAATTTATTTATTTCGTTCTTTCGCTAAACTAGAGTTTATTTTTTCACGGGCGGAAGTAAACGATTGTCTCTTTATTTTTAATGTAGTTTCATCTCTTTAATATATATTTCAGTTGACATCGCATATCAAGATAAAAAAATTTTATGAGTAAATTTAAATTAGTTTATAATTCGAGTTATTGTTAAAAACATTGGACTCATTTTGGGAGACGTTCCTTGGTCTTGGTGTGAAGCTATGGATGTATTTTTGGAGTATTATTATTATTTGTAGCTGTTTATTTTCCGATACTTTTAAAAGCGGTGCTTTATCTGTTTTTATTTAACTGCTTGTAAGCAATATTGAGGTCGTTTTTTAATGTGTATACAAACTTGAAAACAGTATTTGACACATGAATTTCTAGCTAGACTCTTCTCATGATAGCGTCTATAATAATTGGAATTGGGCCCTTAGTGGCTATTGCGTGCAAGTTATTTTGTTCCACGGAGTTACTTTTCTTCAGTACAAGTGTTAATATTAAAATATACGGTTCTTACACACGTCACTCGCTTCGTTGACTTTCATAACTCTTTTCATGCACGCTCGTCGATTTTTGAGGCTTTTAAAATCACCTCCTTCCTCTAGAACACGTTCTATTTAATAGCGTTATTATGTAACTTAAATTTAATAATATCTTACATTTTATGTATCAGTTGACTATTTTAAATGTCTGTAAAGGCCTATGAAAATAAAGCTACTTCAATTAGATTTTTTGAAAATCTATTCAATTATGTAACTCAATAATACACTCTGCAGAGTTAAGCCTTTGAGCGGTGGTCTATAAATTGGCCACTTTGATTTCACCCGTGCTTTCAGAATTAAAGGAAAGAATATTAGTACTGACGAAATAGAGAACGGTTTTTAACTAGGCAGGTTAACTATGTAGGCAGGTAGATCATGTCATTATTTGGCAGATAAAGTAGCTTGCCAACTGTGAAAGAATTATTCAAATCCATCAAGTAGTTTCGAGGCCCGTTCAATACAAACAATTAAAAAAACGACAAATTTCTCTTTATATTAGTAGCATAGATAATTAGTACATTTTTCTCGCCTTTTTTACCATTATGCTTGATCGAATTTGCATACAAATTAATTGAATAATATATTTTTAACAATTGATTAATGTTCGCGGTATATGCCCCTCCAATGTCCTTTGCACTGTGTTAAAGACATCAACAAACTGCAAACTTATTCTATAGATAATATTTCTATTTACATTACATTACATTTTACAATTCATATAGAATTAAATGAATAAAAACAAATAGTTATGATGAAGCAAAATTGATTAGTGAACGCTAACAGTAAAAGCTAGGTGTTAATGTCAAAATGTGATATATTTTATACAAGACAAACAAACTAATAACGACTTAAATGCCTCTATTAATGAAACATGTCATTGTCTTGTCCATTAACGTATACAAATAGAATCGATACGGTGCGTTTCTAATTTGACTCGAAGATCTGAGTGACTCTACCAGTAACGATGGACAATAGGGTAGGATTTAGTGGTCCTAATTACTTTATTGTTTTTATTTTTGTTTATTGCAATATAGTATGAGACAAGCACTAAATAAATCATTACTTAATGGAGTCCAAGAAAAGAAATGTATTTATTATCTGGGACAATAGACGTAGCGACATAGTAATCTCCTTAAACCCATCTAACCAACGCTTGTGTTACGTAGCTGTACAGCGGAAATTAATTTGTATATCCCGAGTTAAAATGCTCATTAAAAAAAGTCATTTCAGTGGTCCAGTAGGTAGTCGAGCAGCCCGCTTCTGAATTTAAAAGTCGTGGGATCGATTCTGGGCACACTGATGACTTCAGGAAATCATTTGTGAGGTAAGGAAAATAGTGTATGGCAGTAAGTTTCGCCAGCTATTTGAGACGTAAAAATTCGGCGATTCGAGACTAAACAGCGGCTGCCTAAAACTTCGGTTAGAAAATATACATAAATTAATAACAATAATAATATTACACGTGTTTTGAAAAGATTGGAACCGGAATTTAAATAATATGTTGAAATCAGACAAAATAAGACTTGACCAGCTCATCAATAAGACAAATTATTCCTTCACTCTCTTTTGTTTCATCTATTATGGAAAGTAATATTGTTTTCAAACTAACAATAATATTTGTTTTGTAAACACTGGCCCGATTCACTATTGAGGATAAACTCACTAAGCCCCATACAATAATCGGGATGTTATTTTGCCATTTTTTCTGCGGAACTATTTGTGTTCGGCTCTTATTTCTTCAAAGGTTTGTCTTTTATGCTGTGACACAATTACAATCAGCACGAAAGTTCGTCCTTCAGGGGGGAGGCGCTCTCTCGTCGGATCTCATTGAACACGACAAAAGAGATGTGATCATTAAAGTTAAATAGTTACGCGTCGTTACGTTCTAACGGCGCAGTGACGTCACAGGATAACACGCAAAAGCCTTGTGCGGGGGCCATAGCTGGCGCTCCCCGAGTGACACTTCGTTTTCATTAGTAGGTATTTACAAAATGAGCTGGTCTCTCTCACTGGTGATGGTACTAATAGAGATCGTTGTATCATGTCGTAACTAATTATTAATTTGATGGTAGTCTGCCTGTTTTTTTGTAATTATTTTCTTAACTCACCAAAATTTCACTATATTAAAAACTATATTGAGTTATTGTAATTGATTTAATTAGCAAAAAGTATGAAGAACGTTAATATATACACATTCGCCATTCCAATTTCATGAACTTCTGTAATATTCAGAGCAAGGGCTGCTGGATCGCCATGGGTGGTGGTGATCGCTTTCCATCAGGTAACCCGGAAGCTCGTTTGCCCTCTTTTATCATAAAAAACAGTAAGGATAATCTTATAAACACAACAACACAATGTAACTCACTTTATCTCGCGGTAAAGCTTAAAGAATAATGTTCATCATTAAATAAACAACTGTAATTTTCTTTTACCGACTCTGTACAGCGCCGTGATATGAACAGAGTCTATAATTTGTTCAAGGCTCACTCTCTACGCGTAGCTTGTAAATCATCTCACCCTTGGTTTCAGTCAGCAGCTCGTTCACCGGCAGTACAGCCAGCAGTAGAGCTGCAGGTAACATTTATCTGACCCCTGGGATCACGTTCCTGTTATATGTAATTGAAACCGGACAAATACAGCAATACACATCTGTTATATCATACCTTTAAGAATCTGTTACAATTAGTAATCGTTTCGTTGGTCCAGTGGTCGAACTCTCCTCTTTTTGGTTCTCAAAATCGCAGTATTGATTATTTATTCCGGGCCTACACTACACTGCTGTTGACACCTTTGCGTAGAAGAAGGCAAGGCAAGTACAGTACTGTACAGTACACTAGTTGATAAATGTATAACAACAAAATCAATTAGATTTGTATACACGGCGAATAATGTCCTCGATAAAAACGAAGTTACCAATTTTCAACACAAATGACCATTACGCTTTTCATTGTTTGCGAAGTTATTATCTGTGGAAATAATGTTTGTTGGGTTTATATTTTAGGTTCTTTTTTTACGTTCCTCTTCGTGTTCAGCCAGTGACCCAAATATTTTAATACTATATTGCTACTACATTTGTTAAAACCTCACCTAAATATAATATTTATATAAATCATATTATGGCGTTATGATTTAAGAAAACTTCATCTGCGTATATAATAATAAATGAACGAACTACAGTGGCGCCATCTTTGGAGTATCTACGAACAACCAGTTGTAACACACTAAGCTACTCACACGCGCTTATATTCTCGATTTCTTCATTAGTTTATCTTATAATTATCTCGCCGTTTCGAATAATTTAGAGACTCCGTGTTCGCAGATGAACCCCTGAAAATAAGTAACGGTTATTTTATGAAATAGGGGGACAGCGGGCTAACGGGTCACTTATTGGTAAATGACAAGCACTGAGGCATGAGTCACTTTACGTTATAATTTATTCCGAGAAGTATTAGTAGGTATTTCACCAGTCCAGGTTCACCTGGCCACTCCCTCACTGTTTGTCCATGAAGTGTACAAAAAATTTAATCACATGACACTGCGCTTAATTTGAGTAAATTGTATTGTATTGACTTCTATTGTATTGTATTAGCTAGTTTGTTTGTTTGCTTGTTACAATTTTGAAGGAAGTCTAGGCAAAATTAAACTGAACTATCAAAAACTTATAACAATGAACCTCCTTATGGATCTTACCGCGTAAATTCATTTTATTCATTTAACCTGACGTTAGGGTATAAGAATCAATGTTCATTGATAGTCTTACTCCTGTGTCAACTCAACTATTATCAACATATCTCTCTTTATGTCTCGTAGGCTTGGAATTTGAGAATCCCACTTCTGAATCAAGAAGTCGTAAGATAGAATAATGAATACATGGATTATTTCTTTGATTTTTTTTTTTTGGGAGCTTTGCGTGATAAATATCGATGACTGACAACATTGTGCCAGGTATAGGGCAAATGGTTCCACCACTTATACCTTTTGGGATATTTGAGATTTTACACGCTGCTAAGCCTTCGGGTATAAAAAGGCGTGAAGTTATAAAAAAAACCTTTAAAAATGTCCTCACGATTGAGTCTGTGTCAATTTGTCTGTACTAAATGATATATATCAATCATACTATTATGTCACATACACATATATAAGTGTATGGGGTTTTTGCGACATTAATACCCCTCTCCCACTCCCCACTATCCGCACCCCACCACACCCATCTCCCTCTCTGTCCCCCCCTCATTAAACGACTTCCTCAAACAAACTCATAAGTTTGTTATTCGTCTGCATCAATTGACACGAGATCAAAGAAACTGTGAGTTCCTATATCCTATCCTATATCCTAAGTTACAACCATCATTTCCTTCACATTTAACACACTTTGTTCATATTTATAGAAATAACACTGTCGAGTTTTATATGTGAATGATTACATATGTTGTTGGTGAATAAAAATATTTGTATGTAATTTAGTCGTATATTTCTGGAAGCCTATATATTTTGTAATTTCCATTTAACTAAAAAAATTCTTGCTTTCCGTCAACATAAATTTTCATCATCATAATTTCAAAGGTTTTTTTTATTATTTTGTAATTTGAAATTCCGAATATTAGAGAAAATATAAATACCGACAATATTATTTCCCAATGAAACTGCTTGTTTCGTTGGGAAATAATATTGACGGTGTTTGTATACATTTATTGACAAACATGCCATTTAAATCATCTTGGAAACATTTGCATAGATTGTACAACATTGAAAATAAAAAAAGGTATTTATATACGTGGTATAAATAAACACATCCTTCAGAGTGTAGCCTACTATAGAATACAGACAGGCCTGTGTTCAACGCTCTGCAGATTTCATGTAAAGTATGGTGAACACATATACACATACGAATGGGTGACCTAGTTGTGAGCTGCCTGCTTTACGCAGATGACGCCGTGCTCTTAACCGAATCGCCGTCTGATCTGCAAACACTAGTCACTATTATGAAAGATGATTGTTTGATGAAAGGCTTACAATTGAATGTGATGAAAACGAAAGTTATGGTGTTTGAAAGGGAGGAATCCAGAACGGATGCAAGGATAATGGTTGATGATGTAGTGCTGGAACAGGTGAATGAAATTGTATATCTTGGATGCGCTTTTAGCAGGTATGGAAGGTACACTGCTGATGTAGAAAGAAGAGTAGCGTTAGGAAATAAAGTAAATGGGGCGTTGGGCAGATTTCTGGGCGCAAAAGATATTAGCAGAAAAGCCCAGCTAGCAATTCACAACTACTGATCCCAACGCTAACTTATGGAAGCAAGAGCTGGGTATGGCAGAGCGTGCCTGAAAGTAGGATAAACGCGGTCGAAATGAGGGCACTACGCAAAATCTGCGGAGTGACTCTCGCTGACCGCGTAGAAAACAAGGTTGTAAGGAAAGAAGTTGGTTTGAAAGAGAGTGTCGGTGTAAAAGTAAGAAAGGACATGCTCCAATGGTTCGGACATGTAGAAAGGATAGATGATGCAAGATTGATTAAGCAGATATACAATGCAAAAGCGGTTGTATGTGGGAGTCGAGGACGGCTAGACACACATTTCATGACCAAATAGAACGTGTTCTGGAGGAAGGAGATGTTAGGAGCCGCAAAAATCGACGCGCGTGCATGAAAAAGGTTATGAAAGTCGACGAAGCGAGTGAGGTGTGTAAGAATCGTGCCTTATAGCGCTCCGTTCTCTCTGCCTACACCGCAAGGGATTTGGCGTGAAGTTATGTATGTATATAAATTTATTTTATTTTGTTATATGTAAGACTAATGTATTGTTCGCGTTTACCTATGTACTTAGTTAAGCGTATGTTTGCGTGTATATGAACAAGCTAAACGATTATTACTGTGTGATAAAGTTTATGAAATTATTGGAATTGAGTATAAACTTCTGCTGTCGATGAATCGAAATTATAAACAATATTACTTACTTAACTTCACGCTAAGTTCCTTGCGGGCAGACAGAGAAAACGGGTCGCAGAAAGCCATAAAATATAAAAATATTTGTACCATATACAAAATAATTTAGTTGGGGGCTTGTGATTAATTATACATTTGGTACTGAGGGCGAGTACTTCAGATGTTTTAGTAATAATTCAAAACCAATTTTCGTAATCTGAGATTATACTCAGTTAGTGGTATTTAGGTAAAACGCGAAGAGATCTCGAAACGTTGAATATTTAATAATATTATGTATTAGAGTACCTTAATGTAGAATATAATATTTAATCAACATTGTTACATGTATTATCAAAGTAAATTAATTAAGGGATTATTTTACCTCGAGCGTTATTTTTGGGACAATGTGGTAATAAGGTGAATACTTTACGAGTGAAGGTTATGCGTTCACATATTATATTATGTTTACATAGTCGGAGGTCACCATCTTTTACCTATGTAGTGGGTTTTAGTGAGTGAACAAAGCGCCATAAGATTTTATTTTAAAATTTCATAACAGAATTCATTAGAATAGACAAACTAAACTATTAAGTTAGTGACATTAAATAACCAGTCATGTTAGTAATGAAAATATTAACTGTATATATATATATATATATATATATATATATATATATATATATATATATATATATATATATATATATATATATATAAGTTCTCTTTTAGTCTCTTTGTACTATAAAGTACATAATATTACATTGTTTTGAAAGTGTTTTCTATAACAATTCAGTATACATTTCATATACAGCAATTTTCTCGCACCTACCGAGAAATAATTAAATTTACAATACTCACAAAATATAATAGACTTTTTTATATGTATTACCCTACGATAGCCTAAAATTGTAAAATAATAACTGTAGCAATTGTAGGACAATTTTCGTAGCAAAGAATTATGTATACTGTCTACGAGTTGCTACGAGCTCTACGTGCTACGAGCTCTACGTGCTACGAGCTCTCTATTTTATAATGTACTAGCTGACCCGGCGAACTCTGTTTCGCATCAAAAGTAATAACTGCTGCCCCGCTATGTTAATACTGCAATATCTTCGACAAATTTGAAGTCGATAGCAACTATAGGTTAAAAATGGGAATTTTCCATTGTTAACACCCCCGCAACCCCCCTTGTGGGTGGAATTTCGTAAAATCCGTTCTTAGCTGACCTCTACTCGGCGAAAGGAATAATCCTACCAAATTTCAAGTCGCTACGCCTTATGGTTCCAGAGATATCGTGATGAGTCATTAACACCCCCGCAACCCCCCTTGTGAGTGGAATTTCGTAAAATCCGTTCTTAGCTGACCTCTACTCGGCGAAAGGAATAATCCTACCAAATTTCAAGTGGCTACGCCTTATGGTTCCAGAGATATCGTGATGAGTCATTAACACCCCCGCAACCCCCCTTGTGGGTGGAATTTCGTAAAATCCGTTCTTAGCTGACCTCTACTCGGCGAAAGGAATAATCCTACCAAATTTCAAGTCGCTACGCCTTATGGTTCCAGAGATATCGTGATGAGTCAATATATAGGTGGAAATCTCTTATATATATATAGATAGAAACATTTTTTTTTAATGGTGTAAAATTATAAAATTACGAAGCAATCATTACACCAATAAATACCGAACAAAAATATTAACAGTTTTTAGCATATACAAATACATTTTTTTAATTGTCTTGCTCATCTCTGAAAAGAATTAACGATACAATTTTAAAGAAGAAAATGCACAACTCCATCTATGACTCTTAAAAACATCTATTGACCGCAAGCGCATGATGAAATTTCAATTATTTATATTCAAAAAGTGTTTAAACATGTAATTCGACTTGATGTTTTTAAAATCTCAAAGATTTATTTATATCTAAAACCAAAAAGTGCTTACACGTGTAATTCAACTTAATGTTTTCTGTTTTGTAAATCTCATAGATGGCACTGTTTTAAAATTGTCTGTTATGTTTAACGGCATAAGTTAATTAAAATGTGAAGCTAACTTATATTATATTATTATTATTATTATATGTATAGATTAAAGCATGGTTATTAACATAATAACACCATAACAACATACAAATATGCGTCGTTAGATTACACGTTGCTACAGAATACATTGAAGAAATAAAGGTTCACTGCTCGTTCCTCGTAGGTGATAGCGTGATAATATGTAGCCTATATGTTGACCCGACTTCTTAATAATTTTCGTGCCAAATTTGAAGTAAATCCATGCAGTACTTTTTGAGTTTATCCCGGACATACATACAGACAAACAGACAAACAGACAAACAGACAAACAGACAAAAATTCTAAAAAGTATATTTTTGGCTTCGGTATCGATTGCAGATCACACACCAAGTATTCTTTTTAAAAAATATTCAATGTACAGTTTTGACTTTTCTACAATTTTATTATATGTATAGATGATCTTAAATCCATAAACACTCATAATAAATAATGTTTACATTAGTATATTTTTAGTTAAAATATCTTCTTACCTTCTTTAACTAGAGCTGTAGGCAGAGTAATTGTGGATCGCTGCGCCAATTATCAGTTACTGAATACCACTAAATAGTAAACAAACCGCCAAGCCAATGATCACATATAAAAATACTTTAGCGATAGTGATAGAGCCAAGCAGTTCGCTGCATATTTTTTTTGTGGGATAGGAGGTCAAACGAGCATGCGTGTCACCTGATGGTAAGTGAGCAGCGCCACCCACGGACACCTGCAACACTTAAAGCGTTACAGTAGTGTTGCCGACATTTAAGGAAGTACGTCTATCTTCTGAGAGGTCGTGGTGTTTTACAGGACGAGACAACATATTCAGGCGTATTGTCACTATGAAATCAATTAGTCGAATTGTTTTTGGTCAATATTTTTTTGAAGTCGGTTTCTGTTTTTTTTCAAGTTTATATATAACATATTATATGTCCATTATTGTCTCGTCTTGGTGGTTCAGTGGTCGAACTCTCAGCTTTTGAATCGAAAAATCATGATATCAATTCCAAACTTTCTCCTATGACTTCTTGGAATTCTTTTTAGAAGTTATGTGTGACCAATATCGATAACTAGAATCAGGTATCGCAACAGGGAGCTCCACTAAAGAATTTTAAATAGAATGACTTAAATTTAATTTTGCCAAAATTCCTGAGTTCACTAAAACTAAAGCACAAAAAAATAAAGGTCAGAGATCTTTATTTTTTTTAATACGGACTTACTAGACAGGTATCAGGTAAAATCCTCAACGCTGCCATGAAAAAAGTTACAAAATCAGCTAAAAGCTAAATAGAGACAATATTTATCTATTTAACGGTGGAATTCGTTATCTGCGTAAAAAAATTGCCAACGAAAATTCCTCACCTGCGTAAATAAAGATGTTGTGCCTTTAACAAGGCAGGAGACATGATTACATCTTTACCTAGATAAAACAAATATTGAGAAAAAAAATATTTTACATCAAATCCTGGCTATTTTACATATATAATAATATAATCATAGAATTTACCAGAAAATATTCCCTGTGTAGCTTCACGCTATCAACATCCAAAGGTGTAGACAGCAGAAGTTATACCTATAACTCCGAGTACGTTTTGTAATTAAACATCCAGCAAAATTTTTATCACACAAATATCAAGTTTTCGAACTTATGGTGTCTAAACTTGAAGTTGATGTAGTAAACCACTATTCTATTGAGATCTCTGATGCTTGAACTAGTGCGATGTCAAATACCTTGAGTAAATATTATCGCTAAGTACTCTGGAGGAAGAGAACCCCGCTTCTGAATCAATAAGTCGCAGGCTTGAATTCAGACTCACGCCAATTACTTTGAAGATGTTACAAACATAGTTGACTGTTGACTGAAGAAATTGTGCCCGTGACCAAAATAGAATGATGGAAAAGATAGGACAAGAAGAAACTTTAAAGTTACCAAAAACGAAACTGTCATAAATGTATTTGGATTCAGTCAGAATGGTTAAACATCAAAAATATTTACTGAAATAGGGCAGGGAGGGTATTGAAGTGTCTCCCTCACGGCCGACAGTTGACACCCAATAGTTTAAGAAGTAATAATGATAGAGGAGGGGTCAACCCTGGACTCCCCAACCAAATTCTGTTATCTTGTTATGTATATTTTTGTACTCCGCAGTTTTCAAGACCACATAATTTAAGTCTCGGGCCAGTGGTGAAGCACCTTGCTTCTGAATCAAGTAGCCGCGGGTTCGAATCCTGATTCACATCAGTGACTTTTCGAAATCCTTTTTGAAAGTTATTTGTGATATACCGATCACTGGAAACTTTGTGCCTGGCATGGAAATAGGTTTGCTACCCATTCTATTTGGTACGTAAACATAACATATATACTGTTTAGATCGTCACTAAGTTTAAAATCTTGAAGATTTTGTATTTTTTAATATATTTGTAACAGGAAATTAATGTCGGCAGTCCAAACACAGGTTATATAATTTACATAACCGTATCCCCTTAGTAGGTGTCCCCCAAGTATATCTCTACGTAATCTCATTTCACCTAATTGAAGCTTTTTTTTTACGCGAGGAAATGCTTTATGCATACCTGGGGACGGCAGGGGGTAGTGTGGGACTCCCAAAACAAGTGAACTGCAATCCGATCCTTACCCACTAAAACATCGCGGCGGCCTTCCTTCGGCGTTGGGGTGGCCCAGGACAGTACATCGGCTTTCTCCCGACCCCGCTCGGCGGCCTCCTTCTGGAGCATCACAGCTTCGCAGAAGAAGACCACAGCCCTCCACTCCTCCTCGCCCGCCAGCATTGCCGCGACCAACGCCGGCGGGGACAAGTCTCGCCCGATCCCGTCGACCAGGACTCGGCCGCCCAGGCCGGGCAAACTTCCAGCGTATGCTAGGCCGAGTCCAGGTCGGATGCGCAATGGTGGCATCTTGCCGTCTCTTCACGTTTTATTCGACTCAGATCCTCACCGAAGCACCCGTGCCCGGTAAGTATCTGAGTCAATATGCAGGTGACAGTGCCCCATTTACGGAGCACCCAGGCCTCGAGGTGGGGCAGGACGGCCCCGACGGCGCGCTGACGCGCGCAGCCCTGGAGAACCAGCGCGTCGCGCCAGCCCCCCAGGACCCGCCGGTAGGCCTCCCGCCTCTGCACTTCGAGACCCCGCGCGTCCGGGCCACCACCCCCTGCCAAGATCGTACGCGGCTGCGTACATCTCGGCCAGGATGATGAAGGGGGAAAGCGCGAGGACCGTCGCCGCCTCGTACGATATCGTACGGTAGCCCCGTACGATCCGTATGGCCATGATCCTCGCGACCAAACGGGGGCCCACCTAATTGAGGTCTACATTAAAAGCTTGAATCTTGAGGCATGCAAGACTCGAAGGTATCTGCAGATCGCATAAAGATAAGGTCCGATTACAGTGGATATAATGTCTAATCCTAGCCATTAATGATAATTGCCGGAAATCGGATTACTTTTATGAGCTCTTAATGCTGTTCAAATGTCTTCTTTCATGATTTGATGAAGTAATGAAATGTGTACTTTATATAAGTATATACACGGTTATTTGGAAGAGATCACGGTTGCCTGGGAGAAATCATTGTCAGCGATAAGGCCGCGTATTGTACTGTATTAACCTGCAAAGTATTTATGCATAGCTTTTAAGTAAATTTATATAATAAAGTGTAAATAAATAAAATAGTTTCGGTTTTCCAAGCAAACTCAATAACTTAATGTCGTTTATATAGTCTAAAACAAAGTCACTTTTTGCTGTCTGTCCCCTGATATGCTTAGATCTTTGAAACTATGCAAGGGATTTTGAAGCGTTTTAAATAGATAACGGGATGGTTTGTATGTATAATTTATGTATAGGTAATTTAGTAATGACAAGAGATAAATTTGGATATTTGGTACTTTCACGGTAAACGCTGTAAAAATACTTTTTATGCGCAACAAAGTTCACCGGGTCTGCTAGAAGTATCTATAAAAGAATATAAAACAGGTTACATTCTCTGCCATTTCAACCACACAACATCCAGACCACGATAAGTTCATAACACTGGAGGGAAAATACACAAAGTAGTATTTTTCATGCGTTGGAACTTGCCGAGCAATTTTTTTGCAGTTTAAATTGTTTTGGAAATTTTGAAATTTATTATGTTTGATGATATTTATTATGAAAGGAATTGGTACTACTCGATATTTTTTGGACCCATAGTATGCCTAATCAATTGTTATAAATTACTAGCTGACCCAGCAAACGTTGTCCGTTGCCAAAAAATAAAATTTAATAAATTGGGGTTGATTGTAGGGGGTTGAAAATTTACGGTTGTATGTATTTTGGTATCCTGTTTTATAAAAAAAGGAGGGCTACTCTTAACATTTAGGAGATGAAAAATAGATATATTAGAATTAAAGATAAATAAAACACAGAAGTTAAATATCACAATTCTTTTTGTTTATTTTTTGTAATAATTGTCAAAAAAAATATCGAAAAAATTATTATTTAAATCGCACATTGAAAACAGTGCTCTGGCAAAGCGGCTTATTTTTTTTTATTTAATCTCATAATTTGTGGCGTTCTTAAAAAAACAAAACTTGCCATATACTTTTTGGAGACAAACAATAACAATCATTTCATGAATTTGGAATTCCAACTTGAAGCGGAGTGTTGAACTGCTAAGACCTAAAACTATTAAATGTAAGTATTTATATTTCTTTTGTAGCTACATATTGGTAACCTTCAAACTCCTTTGTGCTTCTACAATATTAAGAGTTATGACGCGATATAGACAGTACAGAATGTGCAAATATCAATTCCGCTCACGTTGGACATTACAACTATAAATGGCCGACTTGAGGCTTATCTGGTAAACATCTTAGTGAGATTATTGACTTGACTTCGTTCACATAAACCGTACTTGCTAAGACCATTAGCGTTGGAGAAGGGCAGGTAGCGGGCGGAGAAAGAGGGAGAAGTAGTCCTCAGGAAGATTCTAAATGTACAATTTAGTTCTCGCGGTGTTGTTGATTGGTTCTGGTTGCCCTAGATTAGATTTCAGACTATAGGTAAGTTACTTCATGATCGCACCAATCACTATCGGTGAGTTTTCATCCTTACTTTGCTACATAAAGGAACTTTTTTTAATCTGAACAACTTCTTTAATTTGCTACCCATATTGCAGAAGTGTATAAAAAATAATTATTACTCCATCTTGTATAATTTGCCATATTTAATTTTAATTGACGTCAGATTATTTTTTGAGTTACTGTCAATAAACCCATTTATTTGATACCCATATTGTAGAAATGCATTAAAAATAACTATTCCACGGTCTTGGATAGTCTCCCATATCGGATTTAGAATCATGCCAATCATGTATTGTCATCCAAACTAAATGTGTATAAATATTTCAGCTCAATCGTTTGACGATTTCCATTTCAAAATTTAGTTCAAATATTCGACCCGAACATAAATACATAGAGATAAATAAATATTTACGAAATACTTTTGTAGTTATACGCACGTGTGAAAGTGTACATTCTTAGAAGTATTTTAGTGAATAAACCTTTATTAATATATGTCAATTATAACTGAAATATTACATTATAACTTGTATTATTAACATTATATTTATTTATTGTTAAATTAAATACAGCACGCAATGGTTTATACATTAGTGGCCTATCCACTCGCGATTGGTGAGTCGAAGTATTAATAGGACGCATTTCACTTTTATATAGAAATTATGTTTTGTAGACGTTGTTATTATTTCTATGGAATAAGGAGACACTTAAACTAACGCGTCACCTTGTGGCAAGTGTCTGTCGATGGACATCTGCAACACCAAAAGGGACACGGTGGCATTGCGGGTCTTTAAAATAGGATGGGCAAGGAGCTGGGTTACCTATTTCACTGAACAAAACGCAGAATGCGCAGGGGCATCTTCACAATACATTCTCATTTTTCGTAGAGAAGTTGGATTTTTATAGGATACATACAAACTTAACTTCACGCCAAATCCCTTGCGGGGTAGGCAGAGAGAACAGAGCGCCATAAGGCACGATTCTTACACACCTCATTTTATAGGATATTTAATTAAGGAGTGTTTAATTAATAAAAAATAATATTCTATCACATAGAGAAAGTATACACGAAGTTATGATAACTCAAAAATGTTACACAAATGACGATTAGTCACAGACACAAAGTTCACGGAATGAATCCGCGGGTTATGACCATCTTCACTGTAATAGTAAAACTGCTCGTTAAATTTTATTCACCCTCCTGTGAAATAAGGCGTGTCTGTTCTTAAAGAGGTTTCACTATATCGACAGCTGAAGGGACGCTGCACTTGTCATGGAATTACCATAAAAGCCTGATACTCATCCATTATTAAAGATAAATATGTTAATATAAATAATTTGATGGTTTCCTGACAGACTGTTAGTAAGATGAACTAACTAGTCGTAAGTAACTTGACACTATACAACATTATTATAATATTTGACAGACAAACAAACTTCACTACTTATAATACATTAAATTGTAACTTTAGCTGAACACATATTAAGAAGACGCGCGCTCGTGTTTCAATTTATTTACATAATGTAGGCTGTCGTCTCAAATAGCTCGCGTACTGAGATTACATTATGATCCAACTTTATCGAATTTAATATATAAGGAACTTGCTATGTATATTTACATCTATATAATACTTATATTACAACAACTAAAACAATAGTTATTATAATTAATTAATAATTTAATTTCTGTCTGTATAATTTTTCGTATATTTTCCTGACATTGGCTCACACCATTGACAATTTGAAATTGTTTTCGGAAGTTAAGTGTGATAAATATCGATGACTGAAAACTATGTGCCCGGTATGGCAATAGGTTCGGTTCCATTTGTGAGGTAAACATAACGGCTAGACAAGGCTCAACAGCCGCTGCCTACACCTTCGGATAACATAGGCGTGAAGTTATGTTATGTTGTGTTATATCAGCATAATATTTGGTGTAAGACGTCATTTTTAAACATAAGCTTTCTTTGTCCCGAGGCGACTCGACTCGTAGGCACGAGAATTTCGGAAACAAATTATAAAATAAATATGGCGAGCAATTACATTCAAATGAAACATTAACTGCTCAAGTTTTGTGAACATCGGTTATTATATTTAAATAAGTAATTCTAAATTGTACGCTTTAGATTCCTCCAATTGCATATGCTAATTAGTAATTATATTATATAATACAATTCTTTTCAATTAGACATTGGTAGAACCACGCAGTAGACGAATGAATTTAATTTAATTTCTCTATAGGTAAAATACCTTTCAGAATATCGATGTAAAGTGGCTCATGTCGTGTATTGAATACTGAAAGAGGTGGCCGGAGCTCTGACCCGTTTTCGATTCTACTCCCTTCCCCATACCATTTCCGATCTCTTCACTCTCACATCTTAAAGGGCAGCATCGCAACTGTAGCAGTATCTGTTTAGAAACAGCGCTAGTAGCCGGGTAATACGCTTGATAGTTTGAATATATATAAAAAATATGCATCCGAATTTAAAAAAAAATGTGTGGTTTTATGAAACCACCGTAAAAGTGAAACTTTTAAAATTGAGTCTTGGGTTATTGATTTTTAAATCTACTTTTTAAATATACATAAACAAAATATTTTTTCAATAATTATTTTTCAATAATTTAGTTAGTAAGTTTTTTAAATTGATGATTCTGATAAAATGATTAACATTTATATTTTTTTAGAGTGCAACAGTGTAAAACAGTTACTTCACAATTTTTTTAAAAGTTTGCTTTGGCTTCGTTTAACTTTAAGTTAAAGATTTAAATCAATTAATTCGATAATCTCATCATTTTCAAGTTCTTTGGAAGTTAACGACACAGAGCATATAAATAAGAGTCGGCACTCCATACAATGTCCTGAGCTCATTTAGACTGCATCTTTCACCAACATAATAATCATTCGTTTTTCCTCTGTACCTAATGTTGGCATCGTTGCCGTCACTGCCAAACGTCAGTGTCACTGTCAAACGTCAGTGTCACTGTCAAATGTCAGTGGCACTGTCAAATGCCAGTGTCACTGTCAAATGTCAGTGTCACTCAAACGTCAGTGTCACTGTCAAACATCCTCATCCATATTATTAGTCGTAGGAAAAAATAAAACATTTTATTTTGATGTAATTGATATATTTCGTAATATATAAAATGATTTTACATTCAGTCAGGGTAAATAGACAAATAATAATGCATATTTCATTCACACATCTAAGTATTGATAAGAAAATTAGAAGCGATATTAATTCAAACTCAACTTTGTTAAAGTCTTTAGTTAACCTAAGCAAAGAAAAGCAGGTCATTTGCAATATTTTCAGCGATGTTACTATTAGTAACGCCCCGTTTCCCCATTATCGCTGAAAAGTGGCCTTAGCCGCGTTTCACTAGCTGAGAGAGGTATTTGGAGGCCCAATCCCTTTCCCCCTCCCCTTCTGAAACCCACTCCCGACCCCATCCACATCCCATTGTAGGGGCCGGCATTTTTCTAGTTTGTGTTGATTATAATGTAACGCGTAAATTCTTGATTTTGTGATTTAAAGCGTCTGTGAGACAATGAAACTGTATTTGTTACAATATACCTTTGGTTTCAACATTTGCCTTATTCCTTTGATAATTTTTCACATTCACCATGTGTGAAGGTCCCGGTACTTGTGGTGAATCTGAAGTATGCAAAAAGAAATGTTTAGATTAAAAAAATACTATTACAAGTAGATAAACAACCGTGTTACATGTTGTATTAGTAGTCCCTTTATTAACACTAGCTTTGATCAATTGTATGTCATGAAAGATGGAGATAATGCATATGCGTTTCTTTAAGATAATCACCGCAACCTTAGATAGCTGCACCCCAACCTTAGATAGCTACACCACAATTAAGTCTGGTACACCATAGTAACCTTTTCTGAGTAGCTATTTGTATAATAAATTAAATGCTTTTTTGAATATATATCACCTTCCTAGAAAGAAATGCAAGCAATACATACTATTAACAGTGGTAGAGCCAAGCAGTTCGGTGCATAAATGGGCCGGCTCGACATGTGAAATACCACGACCTCTCAGAAGATTGACGTAAAGTTGCTCATGCCGCGTTTCGTTCGATGAGAGAGGTACCCGGAGGCCCACCACCCTTTCCCCTATCCCTTAAAGGTCGGCAACGCAACAGTAACACGTTAGTATATGTGTTGCTGGTGTCCATGGGCGGCGTTGGTTGCTTATAGAGTAAGAGCCAGCGACCGCCAGACCTTCGTTATTTTATAAAGCCTGAAAGTTTGTCAGCTTGTAGTCTCAGTACATGTAAGAACGATGGCCAATTATTATGTTTGGGCCATAGTTACTTTGGCAGGTACGGGGTACCAAAGATGGAAATAAATTATTCTACTTTCGTTATTTTATAAAGGTTGAGCTTTTGATATTATCTTTAGAATAATATTAAAAACCACGATTTTAATTGCCGGACAGTTAGCATGGTGGCAACCCCTTGCCAGACAGCCTTAACGTTCATGAAATTATAGATGACCTACATACCGAACTTCGTCAATGTATAAGGATTCATTTTTGTAATTTTCCTTCAGAATATTATTAGAAATCACGTTTTCCATCACCAAACACAAAGCGTCGTAGCAACCCATAGCCAAACACCCCTTATATATTCATAAAATTATAGGTAATTATTCTTTCGTCAAAGTAGAAAGCTTTGTATTAGAATTTTACCGTCAAAATATTATTAAAAAACACATATTGCCAGACCTTTAGCGTCCTGGCAACTCGTCGTGGCAACATTAAACGTTTTTGCCAGATTCCCTTAATGTATTTATAAAATTAAATAAATACAAAATATTATTTATAAATATAAAATATTTATAGAATTCAACGGAGAGGCGGGCTAAAAGACTAATTGGCGGTCTTATAACATTCGACAATGATCTGCAAAGCCTCGAGCACAGGCGAAGGTGTCCAGCCTCTCGGTCTTCTATAGGCTACACTCTGATGAATGTGCGCAAGAGTTACACAAGCTGATCCCCTTTCTATCGGCGAACTACCCGACGTACTTACTGTCTACACCCCTACGTTGTTGAAACCCCACCTGTACGAACTAAGCGCTTTGCATCTTCCTTCATCATCCGCACGGCTGGTGGATAGAACAAACTACCTGCGTCGGTTTTCCCCGTTAGCCATGACATAGAGAGTGAAACTAACGGGACAGTGAGCTTTACCATCAACGGCCTCCTCGCTACCCAGTAAAATATAAAAAACAAGTTTATAGTGGTCGAGCCACACACGGCTTCTGATTCAGAGGTCCGGGTTCGGATCCTGACACTAGCTCACACCACATTTCGAAATTGTTTTCGGAAGTTAAGTGTGATAAATATCGATGATTTAGAACTTTGTGCCGGTAAAGCAATAGGTTCGCCACCTGTTCCATTTGGGATGTAAACATAACCGCGAGACGTGCCTTAACAGCCGCTGCCTACACCTTCGGGTAACAAAAGGAGTGAAGTTATGTTATGTTAAAAATAATATAGGCTATTCAACTTTGATCAAAGTGAAGCTTTGTACCCGGTACGCCAATAGGTTTGACACCTATTCCATTTGGGACATAAACAAAACGGCGATTCGAGGCTTAACAGCCACTGCCTACACTTTCAGGTAGAAAAAGGCGTGAAGTTATGTTATATGTATGAAACTTTATACATTGACGAAAGTACATCGGTATGTAGGTCATCTATAATTTCATGAACGTTAAGGCTGTCTGCCAAGGGGTTGCCACCATGCTAACTGCCCGGCAATTAAAATCGTGGTTTTTAATATTATTCTGAAGATAATATCAAAAGCTCAACCTTTATAAAATAACGAAAGTAGAATAATTTATTTCCATCTTTGGTACCCCGTACCTGCCAAAGTAACTATGAGCCAAACATAATAATTGGCCATCGTTCTTACATGTGCTGGGACTACGAGCTGACAAACTTTCAGGCTTTATAAAATAACGAAGGTCTGGCGGTCGCTGGCTCTTGGGCCATTACCATCAGGTGACACGCCTGCTTGTTTGCCCTCCTATCCCATAAAAAAAAAAAAAATTGTCCTCATACAATTACTCCCGCATTATAAAAATTATTCCTAATTGATTTAAATAAATAACTTTACGGTACTTGATAGAAATATTGATAGTGTAGTACATTTCTTATTATTTTGTCGTTGGCTTAGAACAACTCGTGATTTTTCTTGTAAGCTGTAGTTTTGGGGGGGGCTGGTAATCTGTATGACAGGGAATCCTAGTTCGGATGCCAGTCCCCCACAAAGAATTGAGAATGTTACAATGTGCTTTATACCTCGGATGAACAACATAATTATTTAATCTCGGAAAATTTAAAAAAATGTCTCGGTGGCGCAATGGTCGAGCGCTCAGAGGCCGAGCGCTCGACCATTGCGATCATCAGACGCTCGACCATCAGAGGATCGAGAGGTCCGGGTTCGATTCCAGACATTGGCTCACATGACTTTTCGAAATTGTTTTCGGAAGTTATGTGTGATAAATATCGATGACTGACGAACTTTGTGCCCGGTATGGCAATAGGTTCGCCACCTATTCCATTTGGGACGTAAATATAAAGGCGAGACGAGGCTTAACAGCCGCTGCCTACACCTTCGGGTAACACTTAAAGGCGTGAAGTTATGTTATGTAAAAAAATCTATTATTTTCTTCATCCAAAACTAAATATTTCAATCTACCCGTATACCGTTTAACAGTGGGAGAGCCAAGCAGTTCGCTGCATGAATGGGCCGGCTCGACTGGTGAAATACCACGACCTCTCAGAAGATCGACGTAAAGTGGCTCATGCCGCGTTTCGTTCGATGAGAGAGGTACCCGGAGGCCCACCACCCTTTCCCCTATCCCTTAAAGGTCAGCAACGCAACAGTAGCACGTTAGTATATGTGTTGCTGGTGTCCATGGGCGGCGTTGGTTGCTTACCATCAGGTGACACGCCTGCTCGTTTGCCCTCCTATCCCATAAAAAAAAAATACAATTATTTGTCCTCATACAATTACTCCTGCATTATAAAAATTATTCCTAATTGATTTAAATAAATAACTTTATGGTACTTGATAGAAATATTGATAGTGTAGTACATTTCTTATTATTTTGTCGTTGGCTTAGAACAACTCGTGATTTTCATGATTGCAAAAGATATTTTGAAAGACATTTTGTACATTAGAGACTGTAAAAATGCTTATAAAGGTAATAGTATCACTTATTATACAGGCAACTTATCCATTTAGTCACTTATTATGTCATAACAACTATGTAAACAAGTTTGGTAAAACATACAATACAACCCCACCTACATTGTACAAAATGTTTATTTTCCTGTCTTATAATGTTGTATTAATGCACATCAAAATAATATCTACGATGAATACTGAATATTTAAGAGTGGTAGAACCAAGCAGTTCGCTGCATGAATGGGCCAGCTCGACCGGTGAAATACTACCACCTCTCAGAAGATAACGTAAAGTGGCTCATGCCGCATTTTGTTTTGTGAGCGAAGTACCCGGAGAGACCTACTCCTACTCCTTTAAAGGTTAGCATACATACATACATACATACATAAGCTCACGCCTGTATCCCATGGGGGTAGGCAGAGACTTTGGCTTTCCACAAGCTACGATCCTGACACACATCTTTCGCCTCATCCACAGTCATACATCTCGTCATGCATTTACGTCGGTTTCGGGTGCTACGCATTTTGCCTTTTTTAAACAGACCACTTATTTGGTCGTGGTAGCTCCGTCTTGGTCTCCCGATCCCGACCCTGCCACTCACATTCGCTTCGTATACTCTTTTAGTCATTCGGCTTTCATCCATTCTTGCAATATGACCAAACCATCTTAACATACTTCTCTCAACTTTGGTCACCACATCATCCTTCAACTTACATTTCTCCCTTATCACGCTATTTTTTATTCGGTCCGCAATGGTGACTCCACACATACTTCTCAGAGAACGCATTTCCACTGCATTCACCTTACTTTCATGCTTCGTCTGCCACACCCAACACTCACTCCCGTATGTCAGAGTTGGTACCAACACACCATTGTGAATCGTCAAGCGTGCCTTTTCAGACACAGCCTGACTACGCATCAAGGCATGCAGTGCACCATTAACTCTGTTACCCGCAGTCACTCTCCTTTCAATATCTTCTTCACATTTTCCGTCTCTTGTAAACATACTTCCCAAATATACAAACTCATTCACTTGCTCCAATTTCTCGCCATCCAATATTATATCACACAGTGTGACCTCTTTCTCTCTCTCCACAACCATAGCTTTCGTCTTGCTTACATTTATTTTCATACCTCTTTCTCTAAACCCTTCATTCACCAAGATTAGCATGTCTTGTAACTCCGACGCCGACGAAGCAAGTAATACCTGGTCATCGGCGTACAGTAGGCACTTGACACGCACCTCTTCCATGCTTAAACCACATTCAGTCTCTTTCAGATTTGTCAGACAACTATCCATATAGAGATTGAAGAGCCATGGTGACGCAACACATCCCTGTCGAACACCTTTATAGATGTTAAACCAGTCTGAGTGCGCCCCATTCACCCTGATGCAGGCTCTAGAATTCTCATATAGAGAATTTAAAGCCCGCACCAGGCGCTCGTCAACCCCATATGTATTCGACAGCGTTGACCATAATTCATTCCTGGGTACACGATCATAGGCCTTCTCCAGATCTACAAAAGCACAAAATACTTTTTTGGACTTGGCTAAATGTTTTTCACAGATGGTCCGCAGAGAGAAGATCTGATCGATGCACCCCCTTCCTCTCCTAAAACCCGCTTGTACATCCCACAATTTCTCATCTGTTACATTCGTCACTCTTTCAATAAGAATCTTCGCATACAATTTACCTACAACACTGAGAAGACTAATGCCTCGGTAGTTTTTGCAGTCCTGCCGCGACCCCTTCCCCTTGTGCAAGGGCACAATGACTGCTTTGGTCCAGTCGTCCGGAACACAGCCATCACGCCAACACACATTGAAAAGTAGTCGCAGCAATCTTACAACAACCCCTTTGCCACTTTTCAGCATCTCGGTAGTTATCCTGTCATACCCTGCAGACTTACCCAATTTCGTACTTTTTATTGCATTCACTATTTCATCTTCCGTAATTTCTTGAACTGCATCGTATTGTGAGTGAGTGGGAGTTGGAATGTTCACCGGCTCATTATTGTGAAGATGTCCCTCACTACACTCAAAGAGTTCTTCGAAGTAACTTTTCCAACGATGCAGAACATCCCTTTCAATACTCAACAATCGTCCATCTTTCGCTCTTATAACGTCCAACTCAGATGACCTTGAACCGCCGCGACTCAATCTAACCTGCTTCCAAAACAGTTTTAAATTGGTCCTGAAGTTCTCAGACATCTTTCTGTCAAACTTCTCTTTCATACACTTCTTCTTTTCCTGTACCACAATTTTAGCTTTCTTCTTTGCTTCCACATACACACTTTTTGCATTTCTTACCTGGTATACGTTCTCTGTATGACTTTCATTACCTTTCGCTTTGATGGCGAGTCCATCCAACCACGCCTTTTTCTTACATTCCACTACTTTCTTAACCTCTGCATCCCACCAGCATTCATCCAAAGACCTTCCTTTCTTTCTTTTAGTCTCTCCACATACTTTGGCAGCTGCTCCAACCATACTACTTTTTACAACCTCCCATATATCATTCATTCCACCCGCATATGATACATCCCATACGTGCTTTGTCCTTTCTACCATTTCCCTCAAATATTCCGCTTGCACGTCTATGTCACTCAGTTTTTCAACTTTTATTCGACCAAGACTCGTTGTCGGCTTTTTGTTCCAGTGACGCCAGGCTTTGAACACATCCCTAATTCGACTTACCACCAAATAGTGATCTGTTCCCACACTGACGCCACGATAGCTCCTGGTATCTACGATTTTACTTTTGAGCCTATGGTCTACAATCACAAAATCGATCATACTCCTACTTTCATTCCTCTCCCATGTATACTTATGGATATCCTTGTGGTTGAACAGAGTATTCGTAACCACAAGGTCCTTTTCCACACACACTTGTAGCAAACTGGAGCCACTCTCGTTTATTCTTTCATCACCATACTTTCCTAAAACTCTTTCAAAACCCTCTCTTTCCACTCCAACCCAGCTATTACAATCTCCTATTACCATAATCCTCTCATTATTCTCGCATTTACTTAACAACAATCTCACACTATCCCAGAACTCCTCCTTCTCCGACACTGGGCGCCCGGTATCCGGTGCGTAAACAGCTACCAGAAATACACGAAGCAGACCCAGCTTTAGTCGGATCCACAAAAGTCTAGGACTAACACACTCAAAATCTTTCATACAATTCTTCAGACGCTCCGACAGGACAACCCCAACACCTTGGCACGCGCGTTCTCCTTCTGGAACTCCCGACCATAGCGCCGTTAGATCACCGTGTTGAGAAATGCCCATGCCTTTCCTTTTAGTTTCACTTACTACCATCAGATCTATACGTCTTTCTTTCACTACCTGACATAACTCATTCATCTTATCACTCATTCCTCCCTGCACATTCAGCGTAGCTATGCGGCACTCCGCGGCCCGCTTTTCGCCCCGTGGAATACCTTGGCGTGATATGTGGCGAGCATTATCGCCGCCTTCGGTATATTTTTCTTTAGTTGCCATTTAGTTCCCACGAGTAGCTAGGGAAATGAAGTGTCACCACAATGCAGAGCCCCGCATGCAACGGGAAGGTTAAATAGTATCTGGGGGCACCACTTCCAGATATCCGGCACGCTAGCATGCAGACTCGCCCCTGCACATGCATCCTTTGGCACGGCAGACCAATGGATTGGCGGAAAAGGAGAGGGAGAGGGTGAACATAAGGACTATTATAGATAAGTTAGGATATCAAGGTGGGGATACTGCTGTTACGGAAGGACTAGGATGTAGCAGCAGCAGCTCGAGGAGGTTGGGGTCGCACACCCAAATCTCACCAATAGACGTCGGACAGACTTCTACCAGCAAAGACCTCTGACCTCGACCTCGACCTCTGACCTCAAGGTTAGCAACGCAACTGTAATACTATATGTGTTGCAGGTGTCCATGAGCGGCGTTGGTCGCGCCTGATTTTAATCAGGTGACACACCTGCTCGTTTGACCTCCTATCCCATTAAAAAAATATATTGAAAAACATAAGAAATCCTAAAGAATATGATGATAAATCATCATAAAAAAAGTTACCCTAAAACTCGAGTAACATAGTTTCTTTTGTTTATCAGGTAATATTTGAACTTATACTTTGCATTCATATTATTATTTTCTATAGTTTAAGCTATAGTTAGTGTAGTGTAGTTTAGTTTAGTGCGTTTATTTCTAATTTGGTCACCAGGATTCGTGTATATTTACTATCGATTCTACTAGTTTTTAGCTACTCAACTTACATACATATGTATTAGTAACAAGTTGAAATCAACAAACAATTGTTATATGTAGTATAAGTGACTGAAATGGCAATAAAAATACCTCTAATCCTGGGCATAAGATACTTTTTGTTTATTTATTGATAAAGGGGTTAAAGTCATAAATACACATAAATGGACATTTTGGTGTTATAACTGTATATGTTACAACATACCTTTGGTTTCAACATTTGGCCTGTTCCTTTGATAATTTTTTCATTCACCATGTGTGAAGGTCCCGGGTGCTTGTGGTGAATCTGAAATATGCAAAAAGAAATGTTTAGATTAAAAAAATACCTAGAAATTGTAGTCAATTGGTTCTTAGGCACAATAATTCTAATGGTTTCTTTTATGTAGTCTTTAAAAATGTTTATGTAAAAATATAGATAGGTACTATGTACTAGAGTTCTAATATTTGATTAAATCTATACACAACATAGGAATAGTGAATGGAACTAATCATGAGACAGAATCTGATACTAATTAAATATTATTTAAATAGCAAAAAAGTGTCAAAGACAGAAACAAACTTAATTAAAACATTTTATTGATAGAAATTTATTTTACATTTGCCTTTTCAAAACTATTGTGTTACATACATACAATATGTTGTCAGTAAGAATAGTTATGCCAAGCTAATAGCCAGTACACATCATGAATCATTTAAGGTTTAAAGAGATGATTGATGATTACTTACATGTCGGATGTTGGCCAAAATACACAGGGAAATTAACAAATAGTTCATCTTCTACAGGTGTGGGTAAATTAATTGTTGGTACAGCATGTGTTAAGAGTCTTGTTCTTAGTTTATTATTGTGTTCTTCACTAAAATGTTTGAAATACATACATACATCAGTTCATGAAACTTCTCTATAGGTAAGACGACCAGATCTTCTTGACCAACGGCTATTACCACTGGCAACATCTATAAAATACATCAGATTTTTATTTGTTTTCCACAATTTCGTAGGCTGTAGGCAAATATTCTGTAGTAATATGATGTATGGTTACTATTTTTTTTTATAAAAATGAGGTATATCTGAAAACTTAATCTGTTCATTTTGTGCTTAATATTTATTTGTTCTTTGTATTGGGTTAAAAAGATAATGTAAACTGGTGCAGAAATGTAAAATTATATTAATACAGAAGTATAAGAAATAAATTTAATATTATCCTATTAATATTATAAATGGGAAAGTTTGTGAGGATGTATGGATGTTTGTTACTCTTTCATACATCAACCGTTGAACAGATTTTGATGAAAATTGGCACACAGGTAGAAACACTTCCTGGATTAACATATAGGATACTTTAATCCCAGTAAAGCCTATGTCCCCTCGGGATGTTTTTACTTTTTACGCAAGCGGAGTTGCGGGCAGAAGCTAGTTAACATATAAATACAAACCTAATGCATGATAGAGTTTATTTAAGGTTTTACATAATAAATACTTTAAAGACGAAGCTGGATTGTTTGTGTTTTTGTGCTTGCATTAATCTTCAAAACGTCGGCAGATTAGATATCGGGTTAATAACACAAGATGACCGTTTTTAACTAGTGATATTTTGAAAACAATATTTTAGCCAATATTGTTTCCGTGGATAGATATGCTATGAAATAGTTACAATAATTTAGCGTTTATATTTGAAGTCTTTAGTTTTAGTTTATATTTCAAAGCAAATACAATAACAAGTATAAATAAATTGATGATCACCATGTGGATATGTAACATATAAGAATTAATAAGATGTCCATAAGAATTTCATACCTGTCAGGGTCCAGCGGTAATTTAGCCAAATGTACATTAGAGCCAGGGACACGCCTTTTACTGCAAATGATGCATTTTTTATAAATCCTTGATGCGTAATTGTGATTTCGTGAATGCTCCATGTTGAAAAGAAGAAATTAGAAAAATCTTCTATCGACGTCAAACTAATGTAAAATATTAATTTAACGAGGAACTAGAGTTCAAATCAAGCAATTTTCAGAGTAATTTGGATAAATGAGGAAGAAAATTATTGTAATTTATTGCGATTAAAATTTGCGAAGAAATTTTGCCAAGCTTAAGACAGAAAATGGCGGTTTTAGACAAAGAGTATTTAGATGATTTTAGAGATATTTTTCATTTTGACATCGACGATCCTATTGGTTAATCATGGTCGGCCATGATTTTGAATTCGACGATTCTATTGGTTAAAAAATACCTCGTACAGATAAAACAAACTTAAATTATTTTTGTTCTAAAGTGTATATGGGCTGGTTAACGACTGAAGATTAAGAATTCCTAGATGGCGTTACTAGGTTGCTACTATTGATGATTCTGCCGTAATATCGTATTATATCGATAGATGTCGCCCGAATCGACAAGTACTAGGGATAACGCGACACCTATTAAACGTTAACAACATTACAACAAAGGATCTTTACAAAACAAAACGATATTTTTTCCTCCAGTAAATATGATATTTCGATTTATTATGAAAATGTGACACATACATATATAAAGAGCACTATCTTATCTTATATCTTTAAACGAGCAATTCTTTTATATATATATATATAAAATTGGAATCTCGGAATCGGCTCCAACGATTTTCATGAAATTTCTATTCCAGCAGATGGCGTTGTTAACTAACACGAAGTCAATGTGTGTTTGCTTTGCTTTTATTACAGTTTATCACTGCAAAAAATTAAGTATATGTTTCTAATATAATATGTTAGTACATAGTATTTATTAGTATATATTTGTTATTCTGTCGGTAAGATCGAAAAATATTATTGATATTTCATTATTTTATTAGTATGTAATTCGTACTTAAATATAATTTTCAAATAGTATGTAATTCGTACTTAAATATAATTTTCAAAAAACACAATTTATAAATAATATAATTTTTTTTTTCTCCGCCTGCAATACGTACGTACGTATATGTATGTATGTAAAAAACAAACAAACAAACAAACCCGATCCTAGAAAATGTGTCGAAATTGGTAAAGAGGACGGTAATTTGACGATTATACATACGGCCCTCGTGGTGCATCGGTAAACCGCACTACCGATAACACAAGGTTGGGGCGGGTTCGATCCCTCGTCTGGGGGTGTTTTTCTACATGTTTTTTCTACATGTTTTTACGGTATTTATTTACAAAAATAAAGTGTATATTTGGGTAATTAATTAATATAAATAAACGATAATAGACGTGAAAGGCGCTCTGACGAGCGCCTTCACGTCACCGTCACGCGACATGCAACACGCAGACGAAAAAGTTTGAGACGATGTAATAAAAGTTTCACTTTAAAAAGAAAATACCGAGCAAAGCTCGGTCATCCAGATATTCACTACTAAATTGACGAACATAACTGTGTCACATATATGTAGTTCACTTTTTGGAATTGGAAACTTAAAAGCCGCCGCCTACGCCTCCGTCGTTTACAATACATACGAATTTATTATATTCCCTTTTATCGTGTCATTTGTTATATTAATAATATAATTTTTTTTTTCTCCGCCTGCAATACGTACGTACGTATATGTATGTATGTAAAAAACAAACAAACAAACAAACCCGATCCTAGAAAATGTGTCGAAATTGGTAAAGAGGACGGTAATTAGACGATTATACATACGGCCCTCGTGGTGCATCGGTAAACCGCACTACCGATAACACAAGGTCGGGGCGGGTTCGATCCCTCGTCTGGGGGTGTTTTTCTACATGTTTTTACGGTATTTATTTACAAAAATAAAGTGTACATTTGGGTAATTAATTAATAATAAATAAACGATAATAGACGTGAAAGGCGCTCTGACGAGCGCCTTTCACTTTATCCCTACTCCGCGGCCGACCGTCACGCGACATGCAACACGCAGACGAAAAAGTTTGAGACGATGTAATAAAAGTTTCACTTTAAAAGCCTAGTAATTATTCCTGACTTATTAGCCTGATTCATTGTGAACTGAACTGAACTGAACATACTGAAGGATGATATAATATAAAGATTAATTAAAATAAACAAAAACAACATTTAATTATCAATAGCAATGTTTTATCGCGACAAAGATAGGATAAAGTGGTATCAGTAAATCACAGGCGCCGACAGACCGCGGGGCGCATACATTAAAAGCGACGACATCACACTAAAGAGCTGAATTCATTCGTAACTCCGTTCTGAATGTAGCTTTGTATTTTAGCAATATAAACAGTTCAAAGATAACACGAAAAAAGCATTTTAAAACATAAATATAGACTGTAACTTCACGCCCACGAGCGGCAATTATGATTCGACACGTTCGATCAATTTCCTAGTCCCAAATGTATATATTATTATATATAGGTTGAAGACTATATTGGCATACATTGCGCATAACTTTGATAGGCATCATATTTATCTATACAGTAAGGAAGGATATGATCTGATGGTTCGGACACGGAGAAAAAGATAAAAGAAGGGCCGAGCAGATAAACAGGGTTAAAGTTGAAGGTTGTAGGAATCCAAGACGAGCACGAAACAGTTTTCATGTGAACTTTTTAGTTTTGAACTATTTTGTTATAGAGATTTATCACAAGAAATTTGTCTGTAATACCACACCCTTATTAATTGAAGATTTAGAAGCGAGAAATGTGCATCATCATACCTGTTTAAATTTCTAAGTCCCAAAATGTTCGGGTAGCAAAACCTATTTCTAAACATTGTGGACAATATTTTGAAATAATGTTGATAGTGATAGATATAAATCACACATAAATTCAGACAAATCTCTACACAAACATAACACACAAATAAACGTTTCTGCTTAATAACAAACACAATTAATTTAAACATTAAATTATTGAACAGATTTATCGTTATTACTTCACATGAAACAATGGTCTTCTCCCTATCTACAGATGATCATAATAATGTTCTATTTCTGTACGCATTTGTATAAAGAGCAAATTACGAATTATATTTGTGACACAAACAAAAGGGGAACATAACAAGCACATTGGTCTTTCATGAATATTCTGTCAGGGGATATAAAACTGGATTAATTAATGCAGGGTGTGGCCTCAGTGTGTACTGTCAACCGTACCTGTAATCTTGGGTGTCAAATCAGGCGACTATATAATTGACCAGATCAAATGGTTCAAGTCTCTGAAATCTAGGCCCGGGTTCGAAGACTTGAATTTCTTTTTGGGATGAACGGTAAATGAGCTTGCGGATAACTTGATGCTAAGTGACTTATGTCAATAAAGGAAAAAAAAACATTTATTCAATTCAATTCATTTCACCGGTCGAGCTCGCCCATTCCTTCATCAAACTTCGTGGCTAGACTACTTTTATGTTGAGCTATACTTTTAACATAACCCTTAAAATCTAAATCAAAGACATTTTAAGAGTCATTCAAGTATATTTACGAAAATAAAAACTAAATTGGGTAAGAAAATGGCGAAAAAATTTGGAGCAAATATTTATTTAGCGGTAAATATTTATATTATATAAAGCCGTCTACGTCGTAGCTATTTGCTACGGTCACGCACGGACAAGCTCTCTGTTTTTTTCTTTATGGGATAGGAGGGCAAACGAGCAGGCGTGTCACCTGATGTTTAGTGACCAACGCCGCCCATGGATACCTGAAACACATATAGTGTTACAGTTGCTTTGCAAACCTTTAAAGGAGTAGGGTAGGAAGGGATGGGGAAGGGGGATGGGCCTCCGGGTACCTCTCGCACCGAACGAAACGCGGCATGAGCCACTTTACGTCGATCTTCTGAGAGGTGGTGGTTGTTGTTGTGATAGGAGGGAAAACGAGCAGGCGTGTCACCTAACGGTAAGCAACCAACGCCGCCCATGGACGCCAGCGCTTGTAGAAGGTCTACGTCGAAACTTAAATTATTAAGTTGGCACTGTTGGTGGCTGTCCCCTAGTCAGCGATTTATTTATTTGAGGAAACAGATCCCACAAACATTTTACTATTAAACAAAGCACCTGTAGAACAATAGACCATTTGATCCCACAAACTAGTTTTTGGCGGCGGCTTCACACTACACACTACAAATTTAATGGTCACAACTGCTCCAAAAAACAATTATAACCATAAATATTTCAGAATTCCCTGAATCCCTATAAATGATATTCCTGTGGTATAAGATGTGCTTAAGACGATTCATTTTTGCAGACCGATGTATCAGAGACTGTAGTACTATTTTTGGCTGTATTCGATTAAATAAGCTTTTTCATCTGACGGCAAAGCTCCTATTGAGAACATGATAGCGTGATTATACAAACAATCTAAGATAATTCTCATGTTTTATGCAAATTTTGTCATACAATATTGTAAGTTTAGTTAAAAATTTATCAAAATCTGAGTAACAAATGTACAATTTCCTTATCTTGTTCCATTGCTCTACAAGAGTAACGTTTAATTTAACTGAAACGTTACGTAACGGAGCCTCCGATGTTCAATTATTCGTATAAGAGAAGCCTTCACGTGATTTAGATACAAAGTTCAGTTATATGTATTGATGTTATGTTGAACCTCGTGGTGTAGTGGTTGGTGGTACCGGCAACTGAGCAGTAGTCTAGTTCGGTATCCATGTCTTTTAAAATATATAAAATATGTACAATGTTTATGTACAACACATGTGCCTTGCTGTGTGGGCACAATTAATTATAGCAATACACAGTTGCACTACAGCAATTCACTAGTACGGTGGTTTTATTATCGTACTTCCCTGACTGTAGACACACTACAGTTATTGGTGCCGAAACCCGACCTAACAGGGTCATCGTGTCACATTCATACAGTTTTTGTTAGACGTACTCTTTAGCGATTGACTGTACATTTTTTGAACGAATTTTAAAAATAGTTGGTGCAGTGTCGTTCGTACAGTGCAAGCTGCAGTGATTATTCACATCATCATTATCATACATCACTTATATTCATCGGGATATCAAGTAAGATCTTTTCTATTATTATTGAGAAGAAAGTAAAATAATGGAGAAGCTATTACAACGCCAAGCAGATCTTCTTGAAAGTATAAAGCAGGTGGAACGGAATTTTAAAAAGGATTCACCCACCCGTAAGACGCGCGAGTATTTAGACGCTCGTCTAGAAACTTTGGATAAGCTGTGGGCAGAATTCAACACAAATAACACAAAATTGTCCCCATTTACTAACGAGGACATTGATTATTTTAATAACAGTCAGTATGATCAGGCGCGGGCGTATTTTAATGAGGTTCGATACAGGATTTCATCCTACCAACAGCCACGTGACACTGAGCAGGATACCATAAGGGCATCCGAATCCCAAACAGGGAATCCAGGCGCAACAGCACCTAGTCCAATTACACAACACACAGTTAAACCATCCACGTCAGCACAGACTGCTGGGGATAACGTGGAACATACACAGCTCATAAGGCAACAGCGTACTAACTTTCGAGCATTAGCTAGGCTGATAAAAGCCACGGACGTCAATAGCATCTCCGAAAAATGGGAGTTCGAAGACGAATTACGCAGCCTACAACACCGCTGGAATGACATAGATTTGCTACATTTAAAAATAGATCATTTACTACAAGGGTCAGACTTAGAGTATGACGGGGAATTTAGTTATTATGAAGCCCGGTATAAAGAGCAGAAAAGGGCGTTTTATCAAAAGATCGCAGCCGAAGCCCATTTACAGCAGGCAACGCCTAAGTTGGACATTCCAATCTTCTCAGGCAGGCACTCTCAATGGCCTACCTTTTATGATTTATATACTGAAAGCATCCATAACAATAACATATTGTCCAAGTGTCAAAAAATGCAACATCTTAAAGGAAAATTAAAAGGTGAAGCTGAGCGACTTATACAGCATTTGAATATATCGGCAGAAAACTATGACACGGCATGGGAACTGATCACCCATAGATATAATAACCCTCAAGTGTTATTCACAAATAACATAGAAACCCTTTTAAATCAAAACACGATTCATAAGCAAACAGCTAGTGAAATCAAACGCCTCTATAATACAAGTATGGAAGCTATACACGCCGTACGGAATCTGGGGATCGACATTTCCACGTGGGATCCTATACTAGTTCATATAATTACCAAAAAATTAGATGCCGAAACTTATCAAGATTACAAATGTGCTCGTAAGTCTCCACGAGAATTACCAATTTTAAGTGAACTAATGGATTTCCTCGAAAATAAATTTACAGCATTAGAACCCTTTCAAATTAAAGAAAAGCAAGAAGCATACCATTTACACAGTCAAAATATTTCGCAGAAATTACCTACTTCAAAAGTGATGAACAATCAACATTATCAAGCACATCGATATAGCAAGTTTCATAACAAAAAACAATATCAAGTTATTGCAACATGCACATGGCATTGCCCTCTGTGTCAGCAAAAACATGTTCTGTTTAAATGTAATAAATTTATTAAATTATCGCCGAGTGACAAATTAAAGACAGTTACGAAACTACAGGTATGCCAAAATTGCCTTTACAAGCATAATGACAATGTATGCAATTCAATTAATCGTTGTAGATTGTGCAAAGGTTCGCATAACACCATACTACATGAAGCATGCGTCAACAATTATAACACTTCAAGTTCCGATACTCGTACGTCGTTAAATGTACAATCTGAAAATCATTCAATATTTTCACCCACAACTTCAAAACAACATAACGTAAATTATGTATCAAATGAAGAAGAAGAAATTTTACTAACAACGTTGTCCCTTAAGGTTCGAGCTGGCGACGGAACTTATATCACATTTAAAGCTCTTCTCGATCAGGGATCGCAAATATCTCTTATATCAGAAAACGCAGCACAATTGCTAGGGCTATCAAGGCGACATTATTCCGCCTCAGTATCTGGGATTGGATACAGCTCAAGACAGAGCAAAGGTATGGTGGACCTTGATTGTGAGTCGATATACGGAGACTATCAATTTCAAACACAGGCGTTAGTTATTTCAAGATTTATAAACAATTTACCAAACAAAACTTTTACAAAACAATCTTGGCCACACTTACAACATCTACAGTTAGCGGATCCGACATACAATGTGTGCCAACCAGTAGACATACTTCTTGATGCCAGCGTATATTCAGATATCATTATGGATGGATTAATCAAAGGTCCAAACAGGGCACCCATAGCCCAACAAACCAGACTAGGTTGGATATTGTCAGGAAATGTGAAAACTTTTAACTGTCATGTCGTATTAAATAATTTATCTGATATGTCGCACTACTGGGAATTAGAAGAAATAAACAACTTGGCTCCAGAACTTACGGAAGAAGATCAGTATTGTGAAGATTTATACCAACATACTACGAGGCGCTTATCAAACGGCCGATATGAAGTCGCCTTACCTATGAAACCTGGATTCGAACAGAAACTAGGATCATCTAAAAAACGAGCAGAGGCGCAGTTTTATAAATTAGAGAGTAGGATGCTGAATAATAATAAATTGTCACAAAGCTACATTCAGTTTATGTTGGATTACGAAAGGCTAGGTCACATGAAACCTACGATAGACAAGCAACAGCTGCCTGTGTCATGTTATCTTCCTCACCACGGTGTTATCAAAGCTGACTCCACAACTACAAAATTACGGACGGTGTTCAATGCTTCCTCGAGAACTTCCACTGGTTACAGCCTCAACCATCTTATGGAACGGGGTCCGAATCTACAAAAAGACCTACACAGTCTTATATTGAGGTGGCGTCAGCACAAGTACGTCATAACTGCGGACATCGAAAAAATGTACCGTCAAATATTTGTCAGAGAATCTGACCAAAATCTCCAACGTATCGTATAGCGGCCATCAGTGTCTACCGATTTAAAGGAGTATCAGCTTACCACAATTACCTACGGAACTAAAGCAGCTCCTTACCTCGCCATGCGAACCCTAAAACAATTAGCTTTAGATGACGCTCAAAAATATCCTTTGGCGGCAGAAGCATTGACGAAGTCCTTTTATATGGATGATCTCTTAGAAGGCCACGACAATTTGGAAAAAGCAAGGGAACTACAGTTACAGCTGATAAACATATTAAATGGGGCAGGTATGAACATACGTAAATGGTCAAGTAATAATAAGGACCTTATTCTTAATTTACCCGCGGAACAGTTGGACACTCCATTAGACTTCAAATCTACCGAATCTAGAAAAACGTTAGGACTACGTTGGAACCCTGATTCGGATACATTTACTTTTCAAAATACTTTTGACACAATTTCTGACAAACGGCTAACAAAACGACAATTATTATCTAATATTTCTAAGATATTTGATCCGCTTGGGTGGCTATCACCACTCACCATACGAGCCAAACTTTTATTTCAAAGAACATGGATAGATATGGGTGACTCCTGGGACCAAGAGCTGACAGAAGAAATCAAAGAAAATTGGATACAACTAAAGTTAGATTTTCAAAAGCTAGATAAGTTCATAATACCTCGGTATTTAGGTAACAAACAAACCTACGAAATACACGGCTTTTGCGATGCATCGGAAAAAGCTTACGCTAGCGCAATTTATATTACGACTAACTATAAAGGAGAGAATACATCACGTTTATTGACTGCGAAAACAAAGTTGGCTCCAATCAAAAATAAATTAACGCTACCAAAGTTGGAATTATGCAGTGCTTATTTACTCTCAAGACTCCTGGAAAAGGTTAAAGATTCATTCAAAGATGAGCAAGTTAAGATATACGCTTGGACTGATTCAATGGTGGTATTAGGTTGGATTCATGGTGACATTAACAGATGGAAACAGTTTGTGGCCAATAAAGTACGCGCAATCACCAAAGTTATTCCAGTCACTTGCTGGCAGCATGTTCGTACAGAACATAATCCAGTTGATTGTGCCACCAGAGGTATTACAGCGACTCATCTCATAGAACATCCACTGTGGTGGGAAGGCCCAAGATGGCTTATTAACATAAAAACAAATTTACCAGAACAAACTAATTATCCATCTCCAGCAATCGAAATAAAAGGAGCTAGTGTAAACGCCGCTTTACACCAAAACGATAATCAAGTGTTTATTAATAAATTATTAAATGAATCCAGTTCACTGACACGGGCCGCTGTAACAATAGCATGGCTATCACGTTTCATTGAATGGTTGCGAAATAAACATACTGCACTAAAAGTCAACCACCTTACTAAACAAGAAATGCAGAGTTCATATAACTTGATTATACGAATCACTCAATTAAAGGATTTTAGAGAAGATTATATTTTTATAAAAACTAAACAACATGTACGTAAGGGTAGCAGGCTAGACTGTCTCAACCCTTTCATCGACGAATACGGATTGTTGAGAGTTGGGGGCCGTCTTAACAATTCCCTTTTAAGTCCATCTGCAAAAAACCCAATTATATTGTCTAGTCACAGTCGACTAACGGAACTTATAATACAAGACGCACATTTATTTACTCTGCATGGTGGTCCACGGCTTACATTAACATACATTAGAGATAAGTACTGGATCATCAGCGGCTTACGAACAGTAAAAACACAGCTTCAAAAATGTGAGAAATGCCGCCGATTTAGTGAAGTAAAGCAACATCAACTAATGGCAGATCTACCAGAGCCGAGAGTGACTCCTTCGCGACCATTTACCCATACAGGCGTAGACTTCACAGGTCACTTTGATATTAAAATGAATAAAGGTCGGGGTATCCGGACGTCAAAAGGATATGTAGCTGTATTTGTATGTTTAGTTACGAAAGCCGTGCACTTGGAACTCGTCAGTGACTTGAGTACCCAGAGTTTCTTAGCTGCATTCAGGCGGTTCTGTTCCCGGCGTGGAACACCTAGTCACATTTACAGTGATAACGGTACTAATTTTGTTGGTGCTAACAGGCTCCTAAAAAAGGAATACCAACAGATCATCAATACTATAAACCAAGACTTCGTTACAAAAATAACAGAGTTTGATATAAGATGGCATTTCAATGCTCCATCCTTTCCGTCAGCAGGAGGCTTGTGGGAATCAGCAGTAAAACGAATGAAGTACCACCTGAAAAGAGTAGTTGGAGAACAGAAACTTACCTTTGAAGAGTTCTGTACTCTGCTACATCAGATAGAAGCATGCCTTAATTCTAGACCACTTATCGCCCCAACTGAAGGTGCAGACGATGAATTTCTTAGCCCAGGTCACTTCCTCATTGGCGGATCCCTCTTATCCAGACCTCAAACAGAGCCGGATTTTATTAACCTAACCACGAGATGGCAAATGGTCCAGTCAATGAATAAACATTTCTGGAATAAGTGGTCAACAGACTATCTTCAAGAACTCCAAAGACGTTCAAAATGGAGGTCCCCCTCCAAGAATTTAGAAATAGATGACGTAGTGGTTATCAAAGAAGAGAACGTTCCTCCTGGGAAGTGGATATTAGGAAAGGTCACAGAAGTACACCCTGGAAGAGACGGTTATGTCCGAGTAGTAACATTAAAAACAAAAAACGGAATTATCAAAAGACCGATCTTAAAACTCGTCCTTCTCCCTGTGAAAGAAGAATCTCTAGAGGATAGAAGCCCGACTCAAGTCAGTACAGATAAAAACCCGAACACGGGTCATGTAGAACAAAAAGAAACAGAAAGAGGAACTAGAACTATGAAAAAAAATTGTCTATACAATTTAATCATGTTTATGTTGCTCTTTATGTGCTCTATCCCATCTGCAAATTGTCTTTTTAACGTTACTAATTTAAACAATAATCAACAAATTTATTTTGACAAATTATACAATTTGCATCTTATTCGTGACGAGTGGAAATTGGTAGTATACTACAATATGACAACATATTGGACAGGTCTACGTCATGTGCAAAATTACGTCATGAACTTGGAGAAATCCCAACAAACTGCCGATATGACAATTCAATACAGAAGTATTTTATATCAACTTCAACACGAGCTAACTGAAATAGAACACTACAATCAGATTCTCATGTTTCATAATAGCAGATCTCGACAAGAAAGAGGACTAATTAACGGAGTCGGTTATATTGCTAATTCTTTATTTGGAGTGCTGGATGACCGATTTTTAAAGCAATATGAAAAGGATATAGACAAAATATCGTTTAACGAAAATCACTTACGGCTTTTATTAAAAAATCAAACGAGCGTCATAGAGGCCCATAATAATATATTGCACAGAAATGAAGATATAATGAACAGACAGTTCAGTTTAATACGAGCTCATTTAAAAAATGCATCTCTGGCTATTAATCGCGTACAGGCGGAGACTAATAATGAACTTTACTATTTATCTTCGTCTCTAAGTGCCCAGATAATCATAGCCAATTTGAAAGAAATTCAAAGAGACTTGCTGAACACTATAACAAACTTATGGCAAGGACACATGGACGCGCATCTTTTGCCTCCCGAGCAATTAGAAAACCAAATGAATATAATATCGACGCACTTACCGACCGATTTATTATTGCCTACTAATCAAAAGGATATAAATGAGCTCTACAAACTCATGAAATATAAGGCTAAAATAAGTAACAGATTTATGATTATAGAAATAAAACTACCACTTCTTTATAAAGAGACCTTCGAAGTAGATCGACCGATCAGCCTTTACGTCAATGGCTATACTACAGGGTTCCTGATGTCATATTTAGCCTTTAATTTACAAAAGGATCTTCTTTTAACGCTTACAGATAGCGACTTACGCAACTGCATTCATACTTCATCGGATAGAATTATATATTCATATGACAAGCCAATACTGAGCATACAAATATCCTCAAACATATGCGCCGTAATTATAAACAATAAAACATTATGTAACACAAAACTATCCCATTGTGAAGAGAGGTGGATTAAATTACATAACAATAACAGGTGGCTATTCTCGTGCTGTGATAAATGCACACTTCGCATTTTTTGTCCAGGTGGTATGGAAGTTACTACATTAAGCGGAAATGGACTTATCGATATAGGTCAAGGTTGCAGTATAAAGAGCGAAACAATAATGATTTTTGGACACAACAACTTTATGAGTTCTGTAGAAATAAATAAAAACACTGGAGAAGGAGCCGACGTCTCCTTCTCCAGTAACAACGACCAGAAAAAAGTATTATAATTTACTTTAAAACTGGGGTATCTACTGGGAAGCACTGTTCTATTTTTAGTCAGGTAGAACTCATTAATACTACACACAGTATTACAATATGTCGTATTGAAAACAATGAGTGGCCTATATTTCTCCTTTTGATATCAGCTATTTATCAGTGAACCGAATAAGGAGATGGTTCCTTTGAAAATACATTCCACGTGAATGAAGTCACAATGAGGGATAATGTTAATTTTTTAATAGTATAAAAAAAACATTTTAAGGTGGACTAATTACTGTGAGGCGATCTCCACTCAAGGGGGCACAGTGGCGCGGAATGTCATTTACGAAAGGACAATTAGACGTGACTTTATGAGCCTAATTGCTTAGTTTTTATTTTATTTGAACCTTCAACCTTCAGATCAGCGACGTACACTGGCATAGCTTTGGTAGAACAATGACCTCACTAAGTAATTCAATTAAAAACTCTTATTTGTTAATCTGTAAATTTAAATAAAAAGAAATCCACAGTCATGATGCCAAACATTCCTTGCCAATTTTCAGTATTGGCAATTGGCATAACCGTCAAGGATCATTCGGAGAAAAAAATATTTATATACTACTGTTATTAAAAAACTGCATATTCTCTTTTCCCTATCGATAGACAACGTAACCTACATCATTCTCATGTCTAAATTAAAATCTACCAAGCTTGGTAAAGTACCTAATATAGATACATGCAGATATTCATCACAGTTATAGCCCCTTTTCACCCATCCCCCGCTCTCTGCTAGTGTAGTTCACTAAAAAGTCGCAGGAAATATTTTCACTTCTGTGCGCTTCGTAAACAAAACACGGTGTCGAATAATGAGTGTTCACAGAGCGGCCAGTGCTTGTACTGATTACTTACTAACACGTGTCGCGCTCCAGTTAGCGACGGAGAGAGCAACGACACGACATCGACAAGATATAAATATGATGCTGGAATAACGAATAAAAACAATAGTGTGCGGAAAATATGTGACGACAAGTGGGCGGAGTGGACGTCTTTACATATATTTCTTAAGACTTCATGTTCTTAATACCCGCTGATTTACTTCCAGCCCATCTTTTGTGTCGCAAAAAAAAACCTTAACATACCGAATTCATGACATCTAATTTCATGAATTCAAGTTATATGATTCATTCGGCGTTTAATTTTCCCGTTCTACATCTAAATATATAAAGCATTGAAACCTAAATATGAACAGATTTAACATTATAATTTAACAAAGCAATTCCATTAGCAAAAATATCTGAAAACGATAAAACCAATTTTCTTCAGTTAACAAGGTTGTGTTTCATTATTAAAGAAGTTATTTCAGGTTTAATATTGTTGTTGGATTAAATGTTGTGTCTTTTATCATATTCGGGCGGTAAACGAGATATTGTAAACTCTAATAGAACCCTGCAAAGAAATAGATTGGATTGGTTTATTAATGATAGATAGATAACTCTTTATTTGTACACCTTATAAAATAGGAAAACAAGAAACATAACATTAGAGTAAAAGCAACTCGAATAAAATATTGCATATAAATTCCAAGTACTTATACACTTGTTCAGTACTTATAAACAATTGAAATTAAATGATTTTAATTAATATGATGTAAATGCACACAAGTACGATACCAATATTGAACAACATTGATCAGCTAATTAATAACCGCCATTTTGAGTAAGCGCATACAACACTGTGGGACGCTGTCAGGAGAATTTGAAGGTACGTTTATTAGGTACGTTTCATATCGGGGTGGACCAGAGGGCTGACGCACTGTCCTGAACCACCCCAACGCCGAAGGAAGGCCGCCGCGAGGTATTAGTGGGTAACCCTAGGATCGGATTACAGCTTTGGGAGTCCCACACTACCCCCTGCCGTTCCCAAGCGGGGGTGTGCATAAATCATATCCTCGCGTAAAAAAAAAGCTACGTTTCATATGTCAATCTGATTGTCAACTTTTTATATTGACTTATAATATTACACTATAAATATTTCCATGCAACTTGTCTTAGTCCCCGTGTGCAGATTGGAAATCTCTTGGGACCAAGTTATTTACACAAAGATGAATTGTACAAAACCAATTTGTTATGTGTTAGTAAATCGCTCGTAAAAGTTGATAGTTCTGTTCACTCTGCGTTAATGATACCCAGTATTATATTTTATATGTTCACTGCTAATAATACATAGACTTAGGAGAGTCCCGCAGAGATTACGTGTTTATTGTGCTGTTACAACACCATGAAAATACTCGAAGACATACTTATAATATGTCAGCATCATCATATATAAAGATCAAAGTTCTATAGATGTCTTTAATAATGTTTATAATAAGTACTTTAAAATTTCCAAAATAGTTCACAAGTAAAGAAAATCCATTTCGTTGTTATAGGCTTTCTCCTTTATAATATTGACAATATTAAGGGTTTTATGAATCTACTAAATTAAAAACCACTAGTGTCCGACCGAAGGTCTATTCTTGACCGAAGCCGAAGCCGATTAATCGGTAATCTCCACAACCTTCGGCCGAAGCCGAAGTCGAAGCCGCAGGTTTATAGACTATTAGTAATTTAATAATTTTCTTCAATATTATCCACAGCTAAAGAAGAATATCGGCGTAAAGTGGCTCATGCCGCTTTTCTCTCGGTGATAGAGGTATCCGCCCTGAACTAAGTGCAGTCCGGTCCGTCAGTCACTCACTCTTTCGTAACAGTTCGTTTAATTACGACTGTTCTCGAACCTTCGGCAGGACCTTCTGCTTCGGCCCAGAATCCGGCCGAAGCCGAAAAACTCGCCGAAGGTGGTTTTTTGGCGGGCTTTGACGGGTTCGTGGCGCATTGGTAAAAACTACCGGCTGCAGCAGTGAGGTCGGGGGTTCGATTCCCACCCGAGCACAAATATTTGTGACAAACATGAATATTTGTGTGGTGTCTGGGTGTTTTTCTATGTATTATAAGTATGTATTTACAAAAAAAAGTTTATATGTATTAATATCCGTTATCTAGTAGATATCCATAACACAAGCATTTAGTTGCTTAGCTTGGAACTAGAGGGCGCTGTGTGTATTGTGTCCAAGATATTATTATTGATTTATAATTATTATTATTGAAGGTGGCCGAACACATAAACTTTATAATTGACAATACAGAGTTTTAATTTAGTATTTTAAAAATTTATATAAATCATAGATGTATAAAGTGAGATCGTGTTCTCGAAATACCCTGTATCCATGTCAATCAATTTAAAAACTCCACTTTACCATCTACACACACTCGGATGTAATTTGTAAAGTGATATGATTACGTAGAAGTACAAGAAAACCACGTGACAATGTGGCTCCAGTACATTTACAAACATTTCATGTTAAACGTACTTATATTGTGTATCAGCGGAATAAAATTCATTGCTTCGTTAGTATCTATTACTGGAAATTTATTTACCATAAAGAAATAAATCAATTTTCGCTTTTCCATAGAAAACAACTTTACATCTGTTATTTATTGAAAAAACGTGGAAAAAAACTTGGAAAGTTTCAAGTTCGAATCTTTGTACATAACAATGAGTTTTAGTTAGATATTTGCGCATATTGTCAACAGGCCTTCATGGTCTTCTGGCTGGCGAATAGATTACAATCCAAGTACAATAGAGTTTACTTTGAATGATTATCTTAAACCATCCAAAACAACTACAGTACAATATCTTCGTAAATTACTTCCACTCAATTAACTTCATAACTTCATGGCCATTTGTTGTAATCTACATTACGTTTACTGGTACATTACTTGTATAATAATATATTTATTATTCGAGGTTTCCAATATTCTTAGTGAAACCTTATATTTTTATATAAAACCTTTCCCATTAAATAATAAATAAATCATTTTTCTATTTAACAAAGTTTAAATATAACATTTATATTAATATTCTTATCACTCAACAACAAGTCAGCGTCCTTCGTATCGCTCCAGTACCAGTAGGTAACTCTTGCCGATTTGCTGACATTAATGTTTACTCCTTTGCTTCCATGTTTAAAAGCTTGATAATATATAGCCTTTCTCAATAATTAGGCTGTATAATCATACAGAGGTTCGCTTAAAAAAATAAGCAGTAATTGAAAATAGAATGCGTTTAAACAGATATACAAATTCTGCTTCCCTGTAATATTTATAGCTTTAAATTTATAATTCTTCTCTATATGTGTGTTGACAGTAGTGTCCGACCGAAGGTCTATTTTAACCGGCAATCTCCACAACCTTCGGTCGAAGCCGAAGCCGTAAGTTTATAAACTATTAGTAATTTAATAATTTTCTTCAATAATATCCACAGCTAAAGAAGAATATCGGCGTAAAGTGGCTCATGCCGCTTTTCTCTCGGCGATAGAGGTATCCGCACTGAACTAAGTGCAGTCTGGTCCGTCAGTCACACACTCTTTCGTAACAGTTTGTTTAATTCCGACTGTTCTCGGACCTTCAGCGAGACCTTCGGCGGATCTGGCCGAAGCCGAAGATCTCGCCGAAGATGGTTTTTTGGCCGAAGGTGGCCGAAGCCGAAGCCGAAGCTTCGGTCGGACACTAGTTGACAGTGAACTCCTCCTAGACGTTCGGAACGTTTTGTATGTTTTTTTTTCTGTGGGTACAGGTGGATTGCAGAATAGCTTACAAATAGGCCGTCAGTCAGTCAGTCAGATATTTAGGTTATCTATGTTTGGACAGTTCCTATTGCATCCGCTAACAAATAGATATACATGTTTCTTGGATTCGAAACCAAGACTTTTTGATACCGATGAGATGCGCTTGCCCTCCAGACCAACCAGACGACTTTAGCAGTGGCGTAATGGCTTCTAGTCTGTAACTTTCATTAATAAATGGGATATCCAATACAAGTCTAATATCAATAATATTATGTTTATTTTGGTCCAGTGGTCGAGCACACGGCTTCTAATTCAGAGGTCCAGGTCCTGACACTGGCTCACACCAATGACTTTTCGAAATTGTTTTCGGAAGCTAAGTGTGATAAATATCGATGACTGAAAACTTTGTGCCCGGTATGGAAATAGGTTCGCCGCCTATTCCATTTGGGACGTAAACATAACGGCGAGACGAGGCTTAACAGCCGCTGCCTACACCTTCGGGTAACAAAAGCGTGAAGTTATGTTATGTTAGTATACAATATAGTGTATACTCAATTAAACATTTTGTGTTCCTATTTTTTTAATAGTGATTGTGTGAGTAATTGTGCTGTTAGGAGCCTTAAAAAATCCAAAGTGTATACAAAATTTCAGATTAATCGGTCGGTGAAATTTGAATTACTAAATTTGACCCAAGAATAAATAATAAATAAAACAAACGGTGTGAGCTAAATAAAACCGTTTAAAAACGACGCCCGTGCATGAAAAGAGTTATGAACGTCAACGAAGCAAGTGAGGCGTGTAAGAATCGTGCAGTGCGTGTTCTCTCTGCCTACCCCGCAAGAGATTTGGCGTGAAGTTATGTATGTATGTGTGAGTAAATATTATTTAACATATATTAATAAAACATTATTCCACCACACTCATTTAAAGCGAGCGGCATTGTATGGCAGAGGGGTTATATTTAACGGTCAGTTGTTTACTGGCAAACGGACTTACAAAAAATTAAGAAATATCAGATACGAGAAATTATTTAGTTAACTTTAATTGTACAAAATCTACGGAAAAAGGAAAACCTTGTATTTTTGTCCGAATAAAAGGCTTTTTATTTTTATTATTTATTTATGTTTACTGGCATATTAAAATATAATATTTTGTTCAATAAATGCAACATTATTAAACAGTAACATACACCATTGCTGCATGAAACGAGCAGGGAAATATCACGACATGTAGTTGGTACATAAGTGTGCTTTTCATGACAACAGTATCCAGAATTCAACTAGAAAAACGAATGTCTTAAATTTGAGGATAATTTCATATTCATATGAAATATATTTTTTTTTTATAATTCGTATTTGTAGACAGTTAACTCCTCTAATTGTAACATAATGCTCACAACAACACACACGTACTGTAACACAGTTTGCAACAAATTGATATCGCTGTTTGTGATACGTTTTGTTATTACAATGTTAAGTTCTGGTAAATTAACGGCCTCACATACAGTGGAGAGTTATAAGAACAATTCCAACTTATTTTATAAATGCATGATTCAGCCAGCCTCGAGTTATGTCTGTCCCCGACAAAAAAAACCTCAGTTTTCTCGGTGGTCAGGTCAGGTTGAGCACTCCACTTCTGAATCGAAAAGTAGTGGCAGGGATCCGGGCTCACACTCAAAACTATTAATCAAAGCTATTTTGTGATATCTATGATTGTGCAATATTGTGCTCTGCCCATCTATTTTCTATATGGGCCAGTCGGGTACTTTCGAGTAGAAAAAGGCGTGAAGGTTTGAGAAAATATAATGCAAATTCATGACATTTATTTATCGGTTCCTTAGTGAATAAAATATATCTGCAAAATCAAGAGGATAACAGAAGTGTTGCCAACTTTTAGAAGATGATATCAACGAGGAAGGACTAAGCCTCCGGATAACACTCTCTGCACTAAACGCCGTATGAGCCATTTTACGTCGATTTTCGTGGTAATTCGCAAGCCGAACTAGCACTGCCACTATTTAAACGACTACTACTTTCAAGCAATCAACCTTACATAAATTTTGATAAGGTTTCACTTTAAGTCGAAGTCAAAACTTTACTTAAGTTTCATAACAAGTTCCGTTCAGTCAGATCCCTAACTAGCATTCTAACTTGCCTGAGAAGTTTTATATTTAGATAAAAATGGGTCATCGAACAAACTTTTGAATTCAATAGAAGGTGTACATCGGAGACGATGAAAACGATGAATCCAATTTTCATGAAAATAACAAGGTAGTTTTAATATTGTTGTTGGAATAAATTTCATGCATCTTTTATCATATTTGGGCATTATGTATATTTAAAAATAATCTTGTTTAGAAATATAATCGATAATAAACTTTATAATTGACATTGCAGACTTTTAATTTACTGGTCATAAAATTTATATAAATTATTATAAATATCTTGGACACAATACACACAGCGCCCTCTAGTTCCAAGCTAAGCAACAAAATGCTTGTGTTATGGATACTAGATAACGGATACTAATACATATATACTTTTCTTTTGTAAATACATACTTATAATACATAGAAAAACACCCAGACACCACACACATATTCATGTTTGTCACAAATATTTGTGCTCGGGCGGGAATCGAACCCCCGACCGCATTGCTCCAGCCGGTAGTTTTACCAATGCCCCACGCAATCATAGATGTATGAATTAAGATCGTGTTCTCAAAATATTCCGTATCCGTGTCAATAAATTAAAAAAACTCCACTTTACCATTTACATGTAATCGCATGTAAATTGTAAAGTGGAGTCATTACGTAAAAGACCACGTAACAAGATGGCTCTAATATTTATGTGGGGTTAAGCGGAGCAATTGAAAATGCCAATTATTTACTGATTATAACTTTATTTTAATTTTTCTATTAGCACGCGCACCTTTCTTGATTTCGTCCTCTCGCCGTGTGTGTCCTCTCGCTCTCTCATTCATCCTTCTCGCTCATACCATACTCGTTCCAACTTACGCTCCCACATTCGGCCATCCTGTAAAAATGTCTGTCCCCAGACATTCACACATTAACACAAATTAATATCTTATAACAATAACTTACAATTTAATTTAAACTAAATCTCCTTGCTTAGTACATAACAGGTTAATACAATTTTAATTAGTACCAATAGTTATGAGTGACAGGGGTATACAGTTCCAAATAAAATAAACTTTCTTAATCTAACAAAAATACTCTTTCATACATCACCTCATAACAAATCCCCTTTCACTCACCTATTTCCCCTATGTCATAGGCCACCTCTTCATCAGGTCAGCTGCCGTGGATGTGCAACCTGGCCCTTCATCATCTGGGTGTAATTTCACAACCTCATACCTGTCATTTCTCTTAATTTTTACCACTTTATAGGGACCTAGGTACTTAGGTTTCAACTTGAGACCTGTACCAAATTGGGTTCGTTTTATAGCGACTAGCTCGCCTATTTTATACTTTGAACTATCTTTTCGGTTCTTATTATATGATTTTCTATTTTCTTCTTGAAGTTTATATATTTGTTGTTTAGCTTTTTTGCGAAGCTCTTCTCTGCTATCATTATACTCAGTAGCTTGTTCCTCCCTCAAAAGCTGGGATATTTCTACATCTTCTTTACTCTTCAGGGTTGTGCCAATCATGAGCTCAAATGGTGTCGTAGCAATGCTTCTTTGATAGGTACTGTTCAAAGCCCTTTGCAGAGAGCTAACGTGCCTATACCACAGCATAGGGTTCTCTATGCACATTTTTGTTAAAACCGCAATGATAGTACGATGTACCCGCTCCACTTGACCATTACCTCGTGGTACACCAGTTGTTATAGTGATGTGTTGAATACCTTCCTCCTCGCAGTAACTCTGGAACTCGTTGTTGGTGAAGGCTGTACCTTTATCTGTAATAATGCGATATGGATTACCGAAATGCTGTTGATGAATTTTTAATTTATCTAAAGTCTCTTTGGCAGTAGTGCTTTTCACAGGAAAAATCCAAGTGAACTTCGTGAAAGCATCGACAATGGTAAGTATGTGATTATACTGTTTTTTAGTCTCTGTCATCGGCCCAATGTGATCTATATGCAAAGTATGTAAGGGTTCACTTTCCTTTTCAATAGAATTTAAAAACCCCTCTTGCTTTCCTGCTTTTCTTGTGGCCAACAAACAAGGAATACAACTCACAACATACTCTTGTAGTTTTCTATCCAAATCCTTTATATAGTAATCTTTAGTTATCAATTCTTTCATCTTTTTTACAGAGAAATGCCCCTTACTGTGAGCCCTTTTAATAATTTCCTTTTCCATTGACTTAGGTATAACTAGTTGTTTCAATTCTCCCCTGTATAAAAGATTATTGTCAAGCCAAAAGTCTTGGTATGTATTTTCCTTTAAAATCTCTTTAATTGCATTTAAGCCTTCATCTCTCTCCTGAGCTTCTCTCACTTGAGTACTAATGGTGTTTACAGCAACCGAAGTGCATGGACTTCTACTAAGCGCATCACAATGCCTCATTCTTGACCCTGGTCTGTGCTCAATCTTGAAGTCAAACTGGTCTAGGAAGAGTACCCATCGTGCAATTTTAGGAGACAAATCTTTTTTCTTTAAAGTTTGTTCAAATGCTTGGCAATCTGTAACAATCGTAAACCGTATACCATGCAAATAATGCCTAAATTTTTTAACAGCTTGCACAATAGCTAGTGCCTCCAGCTCATAACTACAATATTTCTTTTCCGGATCAGTGGTAGCTCGGCTGTGGTAGTAGACTGGGTGCCATCCATTGTCATGTAGCTGAAGTAATATTGCTGAATAGGCTATTGCAGAGGCATCCGTATGTAGTTCAGTAGCTAGATTGCAATTATAAATTTTAAGTACAGGCTTATCAGCTAACTTTTGTTTTAAAACATTAAAAGAAGTCATATGTTCCTCTTCAAAGTGAAAGATTGCATCTTTCCTAATCAAATTTGTTAGCGGCTTCGCGATACTAGAAAAATCTTTAATATACTTTCTGAAATATGATGTTAAGCCCACAAACATCTGTACTTGCTTAGTATTTATTGGTACTGGATATCTTACCACTGCGTCGGTCTTATCAGGACTTGGCCTCACCTCACCACTTTTGACCATGTGTCCAAGATATTCTACCTCGTGTTGTATCAGTTTAACCTTTCTCCAATTGATCTCTAGTCCATACTCTGAAGCAACCTGAAGCACTAGCTCCAGTCGCTGGACAGCCTGCTCTTCACTTTGAGCTGGAACCAGCAAATCATCGATGAAAATTAAAACAATACCTTGAGCAATCAGCTCTCGAAATACAAATGTTATAAATCTCATGAAATATTTAGGGCAAATTGACAGACCAAAAGGCGCCCTTAAAAATTCATACTGCCCATGATGGGTGACAAATGAAGTGTAAGGTATGGATTCTTCACTCACATTTAAATGAAAGAAACCATTTTTTAAATCAAGCACACTGTAGATTTTTGCATCTTTAAGTTTATCTATTAGGTCTTCAATTATTGGGAGTGGAAATTCGTCCTTTACCATTTTCCTGTTAAGTGCTCGATAGTCCACACAAACTCTAGTAGAACCGTCTTTCTTCTTTATTAGCACCAAGGGACTAGCATATTCTGAATAACTCACCCGTATGATGTTGTTTTGTAACCACTCTGATACCTGCTGTTCGACTAATTCCTGTTCTTTTAAAGATATCCTTCTTGGCCGGCATGATACAGGGATATCATCTTTCAGCACAATCTTAAGCTTAATAGGTGCCTCCTTAAGCTGAGTTGGCTGACCGTAGTTCTGTACCAGCTGATATACTTTCTTCTTAAGTTCTGGGTTGGCCATATATCCTATAACAAAATCAGATAAACACCCTGCACTTAACATACAACTCAACCATCCGTCGTCTTTAGTTAAGAACTTCACCGCACCGTCAATCATCACCATTGATACGTTACTCAGAAATTCCTGTCCTAGTATTACATCGTATGGTATAAACTTTTTACAAACAACGTGAAATACACTTTGATAATGTTTACCGTCTATAATTAAATCTAAGTTACACTTTCCTAAAGACCGCACTCTTATTAAGCCAATTCCCGACAAGGTTATGTTATCAGGAACTAATTTTGGCTTTCCAATTGAATCATAACACTCGGACGAGATTAAATTAACATCGCTCCCCGAATCAATTAGAGCTTTAACACTAAAACCACGCAACGTAATGTTTTTAATCGGCTTCGATGTTTTTCCTGATTTATTTACATGCAATACTTCAACAAATGTGTTGTTTACATCGCTCTTGTCATTCGACTTTGACAGTTCACTCTCGTCTTTGTCGCTGTCATAACTTTTGCAGAGTCCGAACAACGTCCGCTTGGCGTCGCTCTGGTCGCCGCTGTTTACGTCACGTTGGTAACGTCTCGTATTGCCGTCATTACAAACGATCGGGCGCTGAGTACTTCCGTAACCCGAACGTCTCCGATCGTCGTCGCTTCGGGAATCTTCGGGTTTCGTCGCCTGAGCAGCTTGACGACGACGATTCCCGTTGAATGGACACGATGCACCAATATGGCCGAATTGATTACACCGAAAGCACTTCAATCCTTTTTCTTTGAAGGGACATTCAGATGCTGCGTGCTTCATCTCACCACAATTATAACAGCGTATTACATGCCTCTGCGATTGCGCTCGAATATCCGAAGACTTCTGTGTATTGCTTTCAATTCTATGTTGTCCTTGTCGTTTAATTTTAACTGTTTCGTATACTTTTAATTTCTCTTTTAAATCTGCATAAGTCGTGACACCGTACAACATAATTTTATTTAATTCGTCGTCTTTTATACCATCTATGATGTACTTGATCGCCACGTAGTCCGCCATCTTGCCACGTCTGCCAATCTCTTTCATGATTAACATGTAATCAAAACAGGTCTCGTCATGTTGTTTTTTCCTGGAGGCCATCATCTCGTGAACGGTCTTTGCGTCGAGACCATCCGGGAACTCTTTAAGAATAGCCGTCTTAAGCTCCTCCCATGATTTAAATGGTCGTTCAGCCCTTAACCAGCGCTCTGCCGTGTCACATAGCGATCGCCGCGCTATCAGTAACTGCTGCAACGGAGACCAGCCGAATATTTCGCCGTTGTCTTCTACGTCCTGTATCCACCTGGTAACAGATGTACCGGAACCAGTAAATTTAGATACCAGCTCTGATGACATGTGCAGCATGGAATGAGATGCCGCCGGTTCCGCTACCTCGTAATCGTCTTGTCGACTTCGTCGCCTTTCTTGGTTCTCCTTTGGCATGTTTTCCTTTGCTGTACGTCGTTTAACTCGTAAAATCGTCGTATATCACTTCGTGTTTTTTTTTCAAAGTAGGTAGGTAGGTACCGCGTGCGTCGCACCACGTACTTTCGCACAGTTTTCTTGAAATATGAACTATTAACAATTGCCTGCTTATCCCGGACGAGCCCCCAAATTGTGGGGTTAAGCGGAGCAATTGAAAATGCCAATTATTTACTGATTATAACTTTATTTTAATTTTTCTATTAGCACGCGCACCTTTCTTGATTTCGTCCTCTCGCCGTGTGTGTCCTCTCGCTCTCTCATTCATCCTTCTCGCTCATACCATACTCGTTCCAACTTACGCTCCCACATTTATACAGTGAAACCTGGTTAAGTGAGACATCAAGGGACCTGCAATGTCGTTTCACTTATAGAGGTATTCCACTTACCCAGTGTCTCAGATATACAGGTATAAATAAATATCTGTCTCATTTATACAGGTTATTTCAGTTATACCGGAACGTTTTTGTTACGAAGTTGCTTAACCCATGTTAGCAAACACTGTTCAAGTTCAGGATATTCTGATAAACGTACACGTTTTAGTTTTCCTTGTCCTTCAGAACATTGTGATTCAATTTTATGTTTACTCTGAATTATTCTACAAAGAGTAGATTTTGGCACATTAAATTCGGCACAAACTTCTTCGCGTGTCTTCCCACTTTCATAAACGGATATTAACTTCAGTTTTTCACGTAATGATAACGATTGTAGCTTTCGTTTTGACATTTTTCTAATAAACATCAGTATGATAGTAAAGCGAAACTAAAACTGAAGGTAATTGAAGCTCAAAATTTGTACTTACGTACTTGGAATTACGTGTGGAATTTGTGGGTAGAATAAGAATGAGTAAACAAACAATGTTATCTGTGATGATAAATCGAAAGAATAAATCCCAGATATAGAGGTTTACCTCGTCCCACTAACAGAGGTAATTCAGTGCCAAAGTGTTGGGACCTCAGCATGAGTTCCAGTTATGGAGGTTTCTCACTTATCCAGGTCCCACTTAACCAAGTTACACTGTATAAACATTTATTTTGAAATATATTGTACAGCAACGGCATATAGTTCATTGCTTCCGTAGTATTCACATGAAGTACGTCTATGTAAGACTTCCCCGTAATGTACAGCAAATTGATTTATCATAAAGAAATACAAGAATTTGCGCTATAATAACATACAAAACAATCTACGTTTATTTTTAAATTTAAAAACATAATATAAATGCTAGATGTAGTCTCTGATAGCTACTTGGAAAGTCTCAGGTTCGAATCTTGGCACATATCAATGAATTTTCGGTAGATATGTGCGTAGATTGCCAACAGGCCTTCATGGTCTTCTGGCTACGGAACAGATTACAATCCAAGTACAACTGAGTTTACTTTAAATCATTTTCTTAAACCATCCAAAACAACTAAAGTACAAAATTTTACTTTTATTTCATAACAAAGTTCAAATATTACCTGTACTGTCCACTCAACAACTAACATTCTAACTTTCCCCTCAAGTTTTATAGTCAAAAGAAAAATTAATCAACTAGCAAACTTTTGCTTCTGATAAAACTAGTATAAACAGTTAAAGTAAAAGGCAAAATTATTATTACAAAAATAATAATATTTACTAAAACTTGTAATGTGGAAAAAGCTACTATTTACGAGCTTCTAAATCAAAGAACTGGGGGAGGGGAGTAACAATCACAATGTATAGCGCGAAAAAGTTGACTAAATAAATCCAAAAGAGAAACAGTAAGATAAACAACCATAGATGGAAAAAAGATAACATCACAATGATTTAAATTAAAAATCTCACTCGTACATTCGTTTCACGACATCAATATTCATACATTATATATATACATTATACATTTATAATTTTTGCGTATTGTTATCAAACTGTCTGTTCAATAATTCATGGTGGACATCGTCAGAACAGAGCGAGCCAATTTGCATTGTCACTGCGAAATGTATCAATTACACGCGGACGATTTAATGTCGGACTTGTTTCTTTTTTTTTGCTATAGATTTGGTATTTCAATTCATAATTTTTAACAACGACTAATATATTATTTGTTTTAGTATGATACACAACTGAAGTTACAGTAATTTATCTAACTTTATAGCTTCAATATCCAGTGGTATACTAACTACTAACTAATTATTACTAACTATCTAGTATTGATGCCGAACTAATTTTATAATTTCCAGTATACATGTCATCATCATCATCAGCCTTTTTGAGGTCCACTGCTGGACGTAGGCCTCCGCCATAGAGCGCCGCAACTGCCGGTCCTGTGCAAACTGCATCCATCGGCTTTCTTGTTGCATCATGGGGGGTTTTTGCCATAATCGCCACGCTTGGCAGGCGGGTTGGCGATCGCAGTAGGCCAGCCTTTTCCCTTAGTCGCCTTTTACGACACCCACGGGACGAGATGGGGTGGCAGTATTCTATGCCGGTGCCACACAGTATACATGTCGAAATTGTCAATTCAATCACTTCATCAAGTATTATTTTATTTTCGGAACTTTTTACTGAAGCTGTCCTTAATAATGAAGATAAGCGAAACCGCTCGCTACCTCTCAATGCAGAGAAATTAGTATTTATTCACCATGGTCTATATTTATTATATTTATTGTCTATATTATATCTCCTTAAACTTGGGAGTCTAACTCGAAAACTCTGTACTATAAGGGAGAGTGCTAAACCACTCCGTTATCAAGACTTGTGATGTAAGAGATGTCATCTCTTCATTCTTCTCATCGGAGTTTTAACTAATATTTACATGCGAACCAATTCTTTTTTTCCAGTTTTTGTCTCATCAATATAAATATCGCAACAATACTAGTACAAGTCTAGATTTGCCCATAAAACTGTACCGAGAAGTTATCTGTGGGTGATAAACCTCAATCTCTTTGGTTGACCTCAATGTCTTTCCATTTTATTGACAATCAAATACAGACGAGACATAACAGGATCATTTGAAAGAACAATTTAAGTGCCTTCAAGTAACTTTATCAAACACTCAACTTATGTTCTATAAATCTAGTGTATGAAGTTACAGTGTATAAATGTGTATATATAATTATATTTTATTCTTTTGTCCATCTGTTTAATTGTCTGTCTTCTAAAGACATTATAACTGCTGTACAGATTTTTGTCTTTTGTAAAATAACATTATATAAAATAACAAGTTTTGAGTCATCGATATTTATCACACATAACTTTCGTGTGTGTCATTGGTGTGAGCCGGATTCGAACCCGCGACTTCTTATATCAGAATCGATCACTGGGTCACCGAGAAAACATAATACATAATTCATAGGATCATCTACTTAAATATACAAGTGGTAAAGAAAAATCTAATCATAAAATTATTTAAAAATGACAAAATATAAGAAAATTTCTCAACGAATAGAACTGTAATCTTTACGCATTTCATTATATAAAAAAAAAATAGAATACAAAATGTGTAAATAAAATGCGGCGCCCAAATGCTAATTTACTGAGACTTTACGAGAGCTTTGGATATAAAAGGAACAAATTTACGAGGTCAATATTTGCAGACGGACAAAATGAATCACTCACTGCCACCGCTATGAACAGCGAACATAAATACTTTAAGCATAACTCTATAAATACATCAAATAATTTTGAACCCTATTTGTTCTAAATCCAGGCTTATAACGTACATATAGCATATGAGTAATTGTGGGATATGCAGAGACTTTTTATCCCACCAAGCAACAACAGCCATGGGAGATACTTATGTTTCGAGAAAAAAATTGTATTTGAAATCCCTCAGTCATTATGTAAAAGACGTACATAAAAGAAATACACTGTGAAGTCGATTATATGAATCATTATACAAACGATAAACTGTTTGGACCTCAAAAGAGTATTGCATAAAGAGCTGAAACATTGATGGAGTCTCTGGAGTCTCTCCCAGTCAACACGTAACTGTTTTTGGAGGAATTATTAACTATAGAGGAGGCTCTTCAAGCCCAAGGCTCACAACTAAATTAACTTTCACCAGATTACATTACTGTTATCCAAAGCTTTCATAAAAAAATACATATTTTTCAGTAATCGTTCGTTAAAAATATTTTATATACTTTTTAGTTTTTGTAAATGTATCCAATTTATTAAAAGTAGGTAGTTATTATATTTTATGCTTTATAATTTTACGTGTTCAGTGATATAAATAAGTCCTGTTAGACTAAAGGTTGGTCGGTTTTAGTAATTTGAGCAAAAAGAAATAAACCGTTAAAAATACCTTTGAATTTTTATATATTTCACTGGACTGAGATAGGACATGTTATCTATACTTATATTAGAAAGCGAAAGAGTTTGTTTGTTTGTTTGAACGCGCTAATCTCGGAAACCACCGGGCCGATTTCAAAAATTCTTTCACTGTTGTATAGTCCATTTATCAAGGAAGGCTTTAGGCTATATTATATTTTCAAATAAATGCGGAATCCCTACTATAAGTTCAAGGTGTAAGAAAAAGACGCGAAAAAAATTCTTACATCGCAAACGCTGCAAAAACTTGACTTATAGAACAAAACAAGTACTACTCTTTCACAGAACATATAATTGTCGACAAAAAAGTCCACGAAGCTATATGTCTAACTATTGTAGTTATTGCAAATTAAGTGTTTTTTGAATTTTTAAAAATAATTATAATGAGGTCGTTTTAAAAGTTCTTTGTTCGGTTCCTTGGTATTAACTCTACTTAAAATAAATTACTTTAATATAAAGATAAATTCAGTACCTTTCTAGAACTTTTTGAATGATTCAATTCGGACATTTAATTCAAAAGATATCGCAAAATACAAAATGTAAGTATTCGTTCCTTAGGCAAATATTGATTACGTGCACATATATAAGATCGGGAGTCAAGGCCGACTCGGTCATGAGCGCCGCTCATAGCTGGCAGGTAATTTATTTTTTTATTTCTTAGACATTTTTTTGTTCCTTTTTGTCCTAAAAATGTGCACATTCAAATTTCTTTCAAATTGAAATCTAATAGTAAACGTGCTACTAGGCGACTGTACGACATTACACTTAATACCAGCCCACGGACGAACTATGGCAAAAATAATATATTGTGTGAAGGTGTACAAATATACAATAACCTCCCAAATAAAATTAAAAGTATTGAAAATCTGTTAATATTTAAAAATAAACTTAAAAAGCATTATTTACTTGCTGCTTAATTCATCGAATAATAATTTTATGTGTAGTTGCATGTCTAATTTATTGTTATGTACCTGTATTTATTGTTTTAATGATGTACCCACATTATTTACCTATATTTGTAGTTGCACTCGCTAGTTTTATGTAAATGAATTATTGTTATTCTCTTATATGTGAATGTAATGTATATATTCTTTTAGAGAAATAAATTTCTTAAACCTAAACCTAACAAGTTTGTAGTATTTAATCGTATTTTGGGATATATATATTTTTATTTTGTAATAATTAATAGGTGATGTGAACGTGTAACATCTGTGACCCCGTGTCTATTTAGACACATAGATTAGCATTTGATCTATTTAAGAGTATAATTATACTCTTAAATAGATCAAATTCTAATCTATGTGTCTATAAAAAGTAAGTAAGTGTGTCTATAAAAAGTATTATAATAAACGGGAATAACGCGAGACGTTTAGGTAAACAAATACTTGCTTTTATTATTAGCTTGACGTTTCGACCTGGTTGCACTGGCCGTAGTCACAAGCAGACTCTAAGGGATACAAGAGCCTACAGAGGCCCCAATCTTGATACGTACCACTACCTGGTGGTGAGCCGCTTTGTGGGCCTATTCAAGAAGTGGAGGCACTGGTGAGTGCGTACCCATTTCGGAGGCTTGAAAGGATAAAGTGTGAGAAATTAGAACATGAAAGTTTACAAAGTATGTATGTAGACCGAGTCAGCAAAAGATTGAATGACGCGAGTCTTTCTGACTTAGGTATTGAAGAATGCTGGGAAAGAATGAAAGAAAGTATAGTGGATAGTGCAAAAGAAGTATGTGGTTGTGCAAAGAGACATAAGATTATGAGAGGTGATGCCTGGTGGGACGCGGATGTAAAATCCAGCGTCGAAAGTAAGAAAAAAGCATGGTTGGATTATGTCTCGAGTTTGAATCAGAATGATAGTATGACAGAGAAAAAGTATGATAGTTACCGCCGCTGCAAGAATGTTACCAAAGCCTTAGTGAAAGAGAAGCGTGAAAGACTAGTTGCGAATGAGGAAGTGAGGTTGACGAAGAACTTCGAGGCGAATAACAAACTCTTCTGGAGGGAAGTTAGAAAGTCTCGGGGTTCTTCGTCAACATCCAGAATGGACAAAATTATGTCTAAGACTGGTGACATTCTTGCAAACCCAAGCGATGTATTGGGCAGGTGGAGTGAGTATTTTGGGGAAATGTACGAGTATGTTCCGGATGTGGGCGCCGCGAGTGAGCCTACGGCTGACACCGCTGCGCCAACATCTGAAGAGGACATTACTATGGAAGAGATTTAATGGTCGATTCCAAGTATGAAAAATGTTAAGGCAGCTGGAATTGATATGATGTCTGCTGAAATGATCAAACACGGTGGAACCTGTGTCCGGGATGCTTTCCTGACCATGACCAATCTATGCTGCAGGTCGGGTAAGGTTCCCATGGATTGGAGGCGTGCTGTCATCGTGCCCTTGTATAAAGGTAAGGGATCACGTATGCAGTGCGCCAGTTATAGAGCCATCAGTTTGATCAGCTTAGCAGCGAAAGTGTATATCAAGATTATTGAAAGGAGAATGAGGGTGATATCTGACGGAGTGTTGTGGGGGGCTCAAGGTGGTTTCAGAAGCGGAAGAGGGTGCATGGATCAGATTTTGTCTCGGTCTCTCTGTATGGCTATTGCCATACACTTGGTATAACCAGCAATAGCAGCATAAGGTTTCACCAGCAAATTGGGAGGTAAAAAATCGGCGTTTTGAGGCTTAACCGCCAATGTCTGCAAATTAGATTGGAAGTATTTTCTAACCAAAGTTGCAGTTAGTTACAAAAGAGATACACATAGAGATGACACCATTCTATACAAATACAGTAACTACTGGACAAAACCTTGCTTTTAGGTCACTTTCGATTACGTGGTATTTTTGTTTTGTAAAATAAATTCAACCGAGGAATTTTGGGTCCGCATAAATTTAACAATGAGGACATTTATATGACCGAGATGTACCTGGTACGAAATTTATTCCTGTGCACAAATGACTGTTCCCTTAAAACTTCTTCAATTAAAGTACGACTCTATTTGCAGACGTTTTACGGGATCAAGTTAAGGTTAAAATTAAATTAAATTATAAAAATTTTTATTAGTGCAAAAAATATTACAATATTCCTGAGGGTACAATAACACTGAGCCTCACACTAGGATACCCTGTGTTGTGAGGTTCAGTCTCTTTCATCACTGTTGGAAGCATTTTACACCTAATTATACACTTAAAATAAAGCATTTAGAACTATTGTTGTACTTAAAATAAAACATTATTTTAAAAAGGAACACATGCTATCAATGACATTCTACAAGCGTTGTCTATTTTCTAGTTTTGATTGGATGAGTGTTTGTGGTATGTATGTGTATTATGTGTGAGTGTGTTTTGTGTGTGAGTAGTGTGTGAGAGTGTCGTGCATGAAATGTTTATGACAGTGTAGTGAGTGAAAAGTGTAATGTAGTTATGTGTTTTAGTGTATCATAATAAGATTTTCGGTGTCAGTGTAGTCCAAATCCAGTAACCAATTGGTAACTTTTTTCTTACAAATGTTTGTCGTTGTCGATACTATTTTAAGTTCTTTGTTAATTTTATTATAAACGTGTGGACCAATAAAAGCAATAGCTCTGTGGCCAAACTCCAGTTTACAAAAAAGTTTTTTCCATTTTGATCTTCTTTGGGAGCGCTCATTGCTTTGGACGGTCAGGTTTGCAGTTTTGTGGAACCTGACTACTACTGAGAGTATATACATTTGGCGAACTGTAAGCACCTTGGAGTCATAGTAGAGTTGGCGTGTTGGGTAGCGCATAGCTTTTTTATACATTACCTTCAAAATTGCACGTTGAGCGCGCTCTGCAATAATAAGATGGGTTTTCTTAGCTCCTCCCCAAGCAACGACACAATAACTAAGTACTGACTGACATAAGGCATGGTAGATCATCTTAAGCGTCTTTGGGTCTGCTAGCGACCGTAGTCTTTTGAAGATAAAGAGAAGTTTTCTAACGCGAACACTCACAGTCGCAATTTGCTTCCGCCATGTCAGATGCTGGTCAATTATCACACCGAGATACTTAATATTGGACACCTGTTCAAATTCTGTGCAACTGCAGGTGTTACTATGAGAAGAATCACATAAGTGTAGCTTAATAGATAGTGATTTGGGCGCTACAGTTCTTTTGCTAACACTAAAATTTAACATTTTTGTTTTTTCTACATTTAGTGTAAGCAGGTTGTGTTGAAGCCAAGTTGCTATCGTTTGCACACCAGTTTTTGCTACATTGTAGGTATCATTCCATGTTTTGCCGTGAAAAATGATAGCAGTGTCGTCTGCATATGCAAAAATATGGGCCTGGCTTAGATTTAGCGAACACAGTCCGTTAATGTATACGAGAAACAGTGTCGGGCCAAGGACACTGCCCTGAGGAACTCCGTATTTAATGTGCGCTAAAGAACTTTGAAAGCCACCCAAGCAGATTTTCTGTTTGCGGTCCTCAAGAAATGAGGTGAACCAGTCCAAGGCAGTTCCCCTGATTCCCAGGCATTCAAGCTTTTTTATAAGTATGGGCCTAGAAACGGTGTCAAAAGCTTTAGCCAAATCGAGGAAAACGCCCAGGCATTTTTCACCAGCATCTAACTTAGTCGTTAGCAACTCTACAAGGTTAGTTACAGCATCTTCTGTCGATCTATCATTCCTAAAGCCATATTGATTTGTGGATAGAAGATTGTGCTTATTTAAGTAAGACAGTAATCTTTTGTTTACTAGTTTCTCTAGTATCTTTGACAAAGATGTTAGGAGAGAAATGGGCCTATAGTTAGATGGCTCAGAAGAGTCACCTGATTTATAAATGGGGCATATATTGGCTGCTTTCATAGATGGTGGTACATGCCCGGACGATATGCTTAAGTTACAAATGTGAGTGATAGGACCTATTAGAAAACTCTTAGCGCACTTAATAACACTATTACTTATACCATCCCATCCCGGAGCCGAATCTCCTTTCATATTCAAGATGATTCTATTCACTTCATATTCGTCAGCAGGGCTCATGAAAAAAGATTCAGGGCATTTGAGTAATATGTTCTGGTTTGATTGAGTTACCAAGTTTATTAAGTCATTCTCAGTTTTGCCAAGTCGTCTTAAGGTAGTTTCAGCAAGTTGCTCACCCACACTAGCGAAAAAGTTGTTAGCATTATCTAATGAGATAACTTGATCTTGATGCGATTTTAATAGATCAAGATTTCCACCCCCCTTTTTTTTAAGATTACATAAGTTTTTGATGGTTGTCCATGTCTTTTTACAATCACGTTTGCAATTATTTAGAAGTTTTCTTTCATGAGCATCTTTGAGATTTTGTAATAAGTTGTTGCAGTAGTTTCTGTATGTTTTGTATTTTAGTTGTAGCGTGATATTGTTTTTGTTAATAGTTTTTTTTGTATCTAGATGTAAGGCGTCTCTTTTACGTATGCATTTGATCAGACTGTTAGTCATCCAAGGTTTTTTTATCCCCTTAGAGTTTTGGACTATGATTGACTGACAATGATTTTTTATGCTATTCCCTATTGCAGTTATAAAGAAATCTGTAGCCTTAGGAACATCACTGCTTTTGTATAACAGGTTCCAATCTATACTTGCAATCTCTAGAAGTAGGTTGGGAAAGTCTATTTTGATACGCTGATTATGGTTTACAGGTGACGTAACAATCTTTTCAGCATTATCGTTATCAATACTAATTAGCACTGAGTCGTGGTCCGTTAGTCCTGTTTCACATACTACAACTTTTACCTGTTTTTGTGATTTAATAAGAGCATGATCGAGGCAAGTGCGATCATGTGTTGGAAATTGATGACCAGGGTAGAGGCCATAGTGACCAGTTGTATCAAGGTAGGTACTAGCACGGCTGTCGCGGGTTTCCAGGCCGATGTCTATATTTATATCTCCTGTCAAAACACAAGTTGTAGTGTTACATGACTGCATAACATTCTCCAGTGAGCTGCAAAAATTATTGATATTGTGGAAGGACGGGGATCTGTAGATAGCACAAATTGTTAAGTTCGGGCCAACGCGAATCATTAAGCAGTTTGCTTCATTAAAATGAGGTTCGTCTATAGTCACACTTAATTCTGACTTATAGAGGATTACTAAACCATCATTTTGGTTTAAGTAACGTCGGGAGTAGTGACATTTATAGCCGCTCAATTGGACCGTAGGAGTGGAGGCGTTAAGACGGCACTCTGTAAGTATAATTATGTCAGGCAAAAAGGTTAGTCTAGTTAAAAGAACAACAAATGCGTCGAAGTTTTTCTGAACGCTTCTGATATTTTGATTAAAGATAATGAATTGGGAGTTCACATTGCCAAAGTAATTTATACATTGTTCTGGGGAGTTTAATTTAGTACTGAAATAGATATCGGTGTTATCTATATCATTCAATAAATCATCTTGGTTAGCCATTTTTATAATTAGATTGAAGTATTGTGCCATTAGAATAGTTACCAGAAGTTGTCGATTTTTTCTTAGATTTGGATAATAATAATAGTGTTATGTGAGTATGTGGGCTACTAATGTATGTGTGTTGTAAATGAGTTATGTGAGTGTGTTGATTTGTGTTCAAGGTATTATTCAGTATTTTGTTACAGTGCGCCAAGTACTTACAATTAGATACAGCATATATTTTATAAAACTTAGTTGACTCTTTAGGATGCAACATTTTCACGGTCACGTAATTGGTGTAAACTATTCTCGTTCTTGACTTGGATATGTTTAGCGCCTTCCTTTTTTCGTAGAAAAATCCGGCCATTTGAGATCCAACAAAATTTATATTTTTCTGTTTGAGCAAAGTCTCGAGCGAGAAAGTGCAGTCTTCTGGCTTTGCTAGTGAGGTGTTCGGAAATATAAATTGGGGTGGCCGAATCTTCTGAGCCTAAATGGGTTGAGTTCAAACGTGAAAGCTTATTTTCGTTGTTGTATAGTTTGGTACTCCTTAAGAATTTTTCTTTCATAAAAATACTGGAGAGTTCGACTACGACTGTTGAGGTGGAGGAAGCTTCTTTCGAAGGAAGGCGATATACATCTCTCACATTGGATGATTCGTGTTCGAGGTTCACTGTGCTCAGGAGGGTTTGGACATACTTCAAAATGTCCAGTTTATTTTCTCTCTTTCTCTTTGGTACACCTCTAATTTCGACGCAAGTTTTGCGAATAGCCCTTTCTAGAAGTTCGTTCTTTTCTTCCAGTTCTAGTACTGAAGCTTTTAATAAGTTACACTCCTTTTCGAGGCCACTAATTGTTTGCTCGAAATCTTTTATCTGTTTCGAAAGGAAATCAAGAGATTTTTCAACTTCACAGCTTGAAGTCTTGATCTCCGTATTTTGATTTAAAATATCCCTTATATTTTTTTCAACATTTTCTAATCTGGTGCTTATGGGACTTAACATAGACGAAAACATTTCCATTATTTCTTCCTTAAAAAGTTCAATTTTATCACACTCGGCGTCGTCGCCTAGACGTGCTCTTTTGGAATTGCCTCTCTTGGTAAGATCCGATGTCGACAGCGCTTTTGGCGGCGTCCGTTCCATTATTTGTGGTAAACAAAAAATCAGGCGCGAGGTACTAGTAGCTGCGATGCAATGATGCGGTGTATCGGCGGTCGTTCGTAGCGGATGATTCACACGTAGCATGTGCCTACGCAGTTGAGTGTCAGTCGAGCGGGGCGAGACAGAGACGGCAATTATGACTCCTGTACTCCTCGCACAGGCACTCTGCGTTCGCCAAGGTCGGCCCACCTTTCACTTTTGTTGCACTTGTTAAACCACTTAAGAGTTTAGTTACCTTATTATAAGATCTTTATTGAATTATTTGTATTTAATTGCATTACAGAATTTTTAGACAAAAATCGATAACACGTCTGCTTGGTAAGACACCACGGACGAAAGAGGAAATGTGTGGAAAAATGTTTTTTTTTTTAAGTTACATTGATGATTTGAAAAAAGGTTTTATTTATTATATTTATATCACTATATTGATGAATTTGTGGTTTAGCCTTCCATTTGTGATTCAATAGATTCAAATTGGTATTCGAGCACGATTCCCTCTGCTCCTATATATGCACAAAATGTTTTACAAGACTTGATCATGCCGGTCGGTGGAGTACAGCAAAGTATTGCAACAAACACACTAACATTCATGTATTACAACAGATAGATTACATCTAGAGACAAAAGTTTATTTTCTTGGAACAAATAGAATAAATAAATACTCTCGTAGCGTGTTCGTAGCAGTGCTACGCCGTAGATAGATTGCGTATTCCCGCTGAGTGGGCACTTCTTTCGTATTTAAATACATTTGTTCAAGTTGCACATACAGGCTATGGTACTACATATAGTTATTTATAGAAGTATGGAGAAAAGAAATCCGAGTGAACCCTTACCGAGTATATCACTTCGGAAGTTTTGTATGAGATATACAACTGCGACCGATGGACGGCAATAACTTTCATGCATTTAAGGTACTAAAAAGGTGCATTTACTCATTTATGAAGTAGTAATGGTCTGGGTTCTCAGGCGATGAATTCAGGTAGTATTGAAAACTGAGACTTGTAAAAGATATGGACACATGAGAAATGCAATAATAGGCAGTTTTTACTGTTTGCCACTTGGCACGACACATGGCGTGAAGGTATCTTAAGTATTATTGACTTTCGTTATATTGCCCGATATAAAAAATATCTGAACCGTGCACATGTTATTCTACCAGTGTGTATTGTGTTCATATAAATAACTTAGATTTTCAGTTTGAAATGTTGGTCCCTCGGCTCTTGGTATCCAGCTTCCTGAATATCCACTCTGAAATTTCCGTCTGATATAACGAGAATATAGAAAAAATAAACTTCTATTCTGTGTACATTCATTAAAACCTGACAAAGTGTGAATCGCAAGAAGGATTCGGCAAGAATGTCATAATTTTTATGTCTATATGTGATTATATAGTTAGTTTCATTATAGGAGTAAATAATTTGGAAGGATGTAAGATTGCTTTAAGAATGATTTAACAGTCTCGGTGGCGCAGTGATCGAGCACAGGGCTTCTGATCCAGAGGTCCGGGTTCGATTCCAGACACTGGCTCACACCAATGACTCTTCGAAATTGTTTTCGGAAGTTATGTGTGATAAATATCGATGACTGAAAAACTTTGTGCCCGGTATGGCAATAGGTTCGACACCTATTCCATTTGGGAGTAAACATAACGGCGAGACGAGGCTTAACAGCCATTGCCTACACCTTCGGGTAACAAAAGGCGTGAAGTTATATCTTGGACACAAACCACACAGCGCCCTCCAGTTCCAAACTAAGCAACTAAATGCTTGTGCTATGGATACTAGATAACGGATACTAATACTTATATACTTTTCTTTTCTGTAAATACATACTTATAATACATAGAAAAACACCCAGACGCTGCACAAATATTCAATTTTGTCACAAATATTTGTGCTCGGGTGGGAATCGAACCCCCGACCTCAGTGCTGCAGCCGGTAGTTTTACCAATGCGCCACGAGGCCCGTCAAATGTTATGTTATGTTATGTGATGTAAGATTGCCAAGATATACTTTCTATGAACTAACTTGACTGTGTCCTATTAGTAGTAACATTAGAAGCCTTGAAAACATAAGATGTCTTTGAGTTGTGTCGCAGAGAGTATGCCATGAGGTTGTATTATTGTTGTAATAAAGAAAATATTGAAAATGCACACAGGCAGAGCAGCAGTTAACAACTAGTGATCCATTACAATATCTTGCTGCAGATTTATATAACTCAGAGATAACACGAGTCGAACACGTTCACGTTAGCGAATAACAATATCATACAGATTTCAATAAAGTCACACTCGCACGTGACACGCACGTCTCCCTATCTATAGGCACCTATCTATATGTAAGTATATTTACTGATGAACGATATCAATTCCTCAAATTTTAACATTAAAGGCTTTCATTTAAAGTCATCTTTTGTAATATACAATACGTTTGAAGTGATAGTAATCTAACAATTTTGATATTGAGATGTGATGACGAGCTCGGTTGATTAAATTTACACTAAACTTACCATTTGATGTCTTTTTACGTAATATACATATGGTTTTAGATGTATATTCACGCCTTTAAGCTCAATATATCGTGGTAATTTTTCTGTCTCAAATTAATTGATTAACAATATTAGCCCTCCGGAAGTTATGAGACCCGAATATGGATATATTCAGAGTTCGATTCTATTTTTAACGAATAGAAAAAAAACACGTAAAATAAACTCTTGATGAAGTTTACTTTTGTCTCTCGAATACTCTACATCTTCAATGGGGTTATATGGTCAATCTAGTTCTATTAAAGGTGAGTAATGTTCGCCCATATTCAGCCGTTCTCGACATTAAAACTTATTTCACATTAATTTAAATCTATGTATATATATATATATATATATATATATGTGAACAAACTATTACTTTCTAAAAATAGAACAGCTTTTTAGATATTTTTGTCCTTAACTTTTAAATTTTTGTCGACAGTATATTAATTTCAATATCACTTGATAAAAAAAAGATAGTTTATAGAAAGGAAGCTCGAATCTACGACCTCTGTTGTACATTGCTCTAAGCACTGAACTATCGGGGATACTTCCCTATTAGGTAATAGAGAATTACATATGCTTTATAACTTTTTCTATTTTTTTCTTTTTACAAGTGTTTTTATATTTCTGACAAGTTTTGTAGAATAAATACATAAAATACTTACATTAAAATATTGATCTTCAGATTCAATTCAACCATAAGAAATCATACTAAATCATCTTTTTGTTTTGTGAATTCAGCACCCCACTGTAATGTCTACAAAAACCAATTGTAATATCAATATATTCTCCGATCCAGTAATATATGAGCAGTATGAATCAAAATAAATTTCTTAACATTTTCTTCCAAATATGTTATATCTACGCACGGTTCAGTTCAATGAAAGGTGAAATAACATTTTTCCATTAACAAAAAAAAAAAAAAAATTATCGTAATAATGATCTCTGAGATGAATGTAGCAAAATCTAAAGCCGGATGTAGTTAACGATATCCCCTGGGGGCCCGGGGCCTGGGCGCACCGGCCCCGAACGAGGGGCCTGGCTACCTCGTTATGCAGTTGGATCAGTCAACAAATCCTTGTTCAGCAGCTCTCAGTCGACATGAAAATTTAATATTTGTTTTTGAAGTCCCCAGGGGTGATAAAGGGTTTTCGTGTAATATCTATTTATTTTCATTGTAATTTGATAATTTCTACCTGTGTATTTGCGTTTCTTGACATATAATGACCCAAATTGCATTTCCTCAGGACATATTTATTTACAAATACAAAATTTTAAACTACATACCAATGATTTCTGCAAGTCTTTTCGGAAAATGTGTGCTAAATACTTTCTTCGATGTAGGTAGCACTATTTCCTACTTTACAATTACTTTACTGAACAGTACCTATTCTATTGTCTATTTACAAGAATCTTCACCGAATTTTTAATCTATGGTTATGTAAATTAGAGTCCTCGACCGTTATATATATAATATAAAAAGTTCAGCATGTTTATAATATACCTATATAGTTTACTATTTCTTTCGAAGTAGGTTAAAAATATTACTGAGAAACAGGTAACACAAAAGACTATTCGTTGAACTCGCCCAACATTTCATTTATATTCATATAGTCTTCATTATATTTCATTGAAATTTAACAAATTAACAATATACTTGTCACTCAACAAACAATTACACTTTGAGTAACTAACAACTAACTCGTAATGTGACATAACTTGATCTGTCTCTATACACTGATAACTTTAACTGTCACCTCTAACCTCTGTGTACAACGACTGTGTAGGTTAAAATCCAATTAATCTTGACAATTAATTAAAATTAATGTGCTACATGGTGTAATATTACTCACATCCTAATAAAGTGAGGTAGTGAATGGGATTCCAAAAGGGATAATGTGAATAAGAGTTAAGAAAGAGAAGTAAACAATAAAACAGTAGAAACAATCATTTAATAATTATAAGCTTTTTAAGTACACTCTGTGTAAAAGCTTTTCCCGTAAAATATTCTGTCTGTTTCAACAAATAATCGTTTAACAAACCTATGAAAAACACTGCAACTGCGCAATTTCAAATAGTCCAAGTTTTACAAAATAGTAGCCGAAGATCATTCATATGTTTGTTGCATTTAACTGCTTCTGAAATATCAAAATACGACTGTTTAAAGAATTTAATCGTTGAAAAATTATTGTATATTACTGACATACATTTTTTATGACTCCTTTTTTCTACTAGATGTAAGCTAAGTAGCTGTTTAGACTTGACACGCGGAATTTCACGTCTCAAATGCAATATGTGGCGGAACTACCACATACCGAGCACAATGTTGTCAGTCATCGCTGTTTATCTAACATAACTTGCGAAAAAATCCTAGAAATCATAGGTGTGAACGCGAATTCGATCCCATGACTTCTTCATGCAGTAGCGGGGTGCTCAACCTTCAGACCACCGAGAAGACTATCTATTACGCTTCCGAAGTATTTAGTTTATTCAATATACAGACAACTTTAATAAGTACTTTACACTGTTCATATGGCTTATGATGATGAACTTTCATAATGAAAGATTCATTGAAGTATATAAGTCAAATACTTTTAGTTAAATTTACGCGTGAAGTTAAGATTTTTAAAGTAATGAGCTACCTACGTCAACATTACCATTCCCAAGTCACTCAATAATTCATTATGAAAGTTACGATCACATAATAAAATGAACTTACCCTCGTTTCGTGTAAAAATTAAAGTTTTATTTTGCAGCCGCCATTTCTAAACTAAATCTTTCCTGCTTATTTTGTTTAAAAGTAAATTTTTAATAAGCAATGATTGCCGCTTGCATACCGTGACCGGGAGTTTTGATACTTTTTTACCCCCATTTTTACTATCCAACGGAGTAAACGAAATTATTTGCATTGTTTTAATTATCTTGAATAAAAAGAGTTTAATTAAGACTGTGCAGCATTATAGCGACTGCCGGCAGCTTCGCTCGTACAAAAATGTAAAAAAAATGCCATCACTCTGGAGAAACATTGATCCACAACCATTAAATCCCTACTTTATAACATATAGTAGTGATAAATCATATTTACCGGATAAGTGGGCAAAGAAGGAAACAGGTCACCTGGCGGTAAGTACGCTGCTCATTGACACAAACACAAATAGCATTTCAGTAGCGTTAACTTTAAAAAAAAGTGAAACAGGAAGGCCTCTCTTCCTATTCCAGGTAAGAAAGACTCCCTTCTCTAACCGAAGGAAATACGGCAAAAAACGCCTTTACGTTGATAATTTAAGAAATCTTGGTATATCACCAGTCGTACCGGCTTATTCCTGCAGCGAACCTACCACCCCACCACCGTCACGCACGTGCAAAGACATACAAAAGATTAAAAGACAAACATCATTCTTTTTAAAATTTAAACTCTGATTAAATCTTTAAAACTATCAAGTATTTTATATCGCATACACGCCTTAAAGAATAAAGGGACTTAAGTAAAATTCTTGAAGCGAGTACTTTTACATAAAATTCGACAAACTTATCTTCCTAAACAAATATACGAGAGAAAGAACAAAATGAGGTCTCTTATTCTTCGTATTGACACAACTTTTGAATTTATATAATGATAATCAGGTCAGCAGGTCTCTGTTCCCAACTGGCAGACAGAGACAAAGGAGATACTTTTTAATAACGTGATAATGTATCTGCCATATAGTTCTGACACTTCCAGCTTTTTTGCCTTCACCTGTTTCTGTCTCTGTAGAGTTCTTTAGGCAGTGTTAGGTTAATATCACGAGGGGACTGCCAAAATCGCTTGTCACAATTCTTTGAACAGAAGTCTTGAAATATATACGCTGGTCAATTGTAATTAAAATTTCATAAAAAGAACCTTTTGTTAATTTTATAAAATTCGAGGAAACTTATTTCCTAACATAATTTTCATACAGAGATATTATTTTATGTTCAGCTTTAAAATTGTGTATCAATTTACGGGTAAAAGCTCTTCATATAAAAGGAAACATAAAAAACACACTATTTAACATCAAACAATACCCGTACCGCTCGAAATCTCCAAATGATATTGATATGGCGTTTCATTCATACATCGAAGGAAATAAATGCTTTTACTCGTGACAGGATCAGACTCGGCGACCTCTGCGTCAACAGCCTGAATCACCTCTAGCTTAATACTATTTCAAAAATAAATGAATCTTCTAAATAGTATTACTAAATACACACTTGTTGTGTAAATAATTTATTGTGAAACTAGAAATGAATAATATAGTTTTAATATTGAATAAAACTAATTGAATATATAATTTAATGTCTTCGAATTATGAATTATTCAAAGCAGTGGATGAAAACTGCTCATCTTGTAATAAATGTTCACTCAGTTTTAGGACGAATCATGCAGCTTACATAATACTGTTCCATAAATACCTTGTCAATGTTCTCTAATTCAAGTTGATTAGTGTCTTATAACACTGATTAACTTACCAGGTTTAATTAACGCATTATAAAATATTTTCTTATAACTTACTGATTGGAACATGTTTATCAAATTCAAATAAACTTTATTATTAAGTCCTTATTTAAAAAAAAATGGTCAAAGCTTAAACATCAATCGAATCGATGAAAATTTCAAAACAAGGACACTCTGCTTACACCATTGAGTATTCAAGGCGTGAGGGTACCAAAAAATATAAATGATCTTTTACCCAGCAACCTTCTATCGAACCCTTAACTAACTTGACCCTTGGACTAAATCACATTTGTAACCGGTCTGCATGTCAGCAGGACTCGTAGTCGCCTCAAAATGAATTACCATATTGCCACCTCCGCAGACGAATCTCTAGGATCTGATGATATGAAGGAAAGCTCATTTCTGAAAAAATATGCGAACAAAACCTCAAAGCTTATAATCATAAACCGACATTAGAGTCACGCGGTTGCCTGTTTGATAGTTGAAATATCATGACCTCTTATTTAATTGACATAAAGTGGCTCATGCCGCGTTTCTTTCGATTAAAGAAGTATCTGGTGGCATACCTTCTCACCATCTTCTCTTTATCCTACTTCCTAACCCATCACAAAGTCAGGCAACGCAGTTGTCACCTTCATTGCCCCCTTTACACTCAAAAAATCTATATATTAACTAATAGAAAACTATTACATATGTTTTATAGGAAAGGGGCGTAAAAGGAAAACTTGACCGACATGAAAAACTAGTTTTCTTTAATACCGAAACCAGCACACTTGCTCTGTGAAGCGAAATATCGATCTGATTGGTCAGAAAATAAGCTAACAGCCATTACCCACTAGGAATTTGGGGTCCCAACTTCATTCCTTACTTGAGGATATTGTCTGATGTTGACTTGATGTTGATATATTGGTAGAGCCAAGCAGTTCGCTGCATAAATGGGCCGGTTCGATCGGTGAAATACCACGACCTCTCAGAAGATCGACGTAAAGTGGATCATGGCGCGTTTCGTTCGGTGAGAGAGGTACCCGGAGGCCCACCCCCCCCCCCTCCTTCCTCATCCCTTCCTATCCCCTATCCCTTAAAGGTCGGCAATGCAACAGTAACACTATGTGTGTTGCTGGTGTCCATGGGCGGCGTTGGTTGCTTACCATCAGGTGACACGCCTGCTCGATTGCCCTCCGATCGCATAAAGAAAGAAAGAAAGAAAGAAAGAAAAAAAATTGTGGAAGATGAGGAAACAGGCGGCATACCAACACGTGTTACAACTCATTCACGCGTAATGGTCTTAAGAACTTGACCTCGTGTAAATAGGTTATTTTTAAGATGTGTCAACCAATTTTAGTGAATATTCTGAAAAATTATAAAAATATAGATTAAAACAACTTTTAGAATTATATAGCGATCATTTTCATCATTCATCATTCATTCATTCATCATCATTCTCGTGAAAATGATCTCTGTAAAAAGTTCGAAACGTCGGGAAATAAATAAAAATAAGTAATAAATAAACGCGATATAATCCTAAAAGTTGTTTTTAATCTATGAGTGAGAGTCGCGAAAGTCTGAGAAATAAATATAATAAAATTAGTTTACTTTCATCACTGAATGTTGTAATAATATTTTGGACACAGCGTTATCTACTCTCTACTTGTACTAAAAACCCAACGGTAGTGTATAGTTTTTTAAAACATTTATTTCTATAAAATACATATAAAAACATCCAGCCATCCTAAAAATATTATAACTTTTGTTTTTGACACTTTATATTCACGTTATATTAAGTAACTTAAATTATAACCAGCAAAAGCATGTGACCGCTTTACATGAGTCAACTAACTTTTGCTTTGTTATTTGCTACAGTTGGACCGAATTTGGCACGAATTCTATATATAATACTGGGCAAGTGGACCGTTCAAAGCACCTCAAACCAACACACTCTTACAACAATATTGTGCTAAATCACGGCGCAATCGTTTATTTAGGACGAGGTGAGCTGGGCCCGGGGCCACCTTCAATGTTTGCACAATTAATAATAATGGAGAGAGATCTGAACAAAATACTTTCATTGTATTCAATTAGACTTAGTCTAAGGAATCCGAAAATATTTCTCAGTGAAAAGGTCGATTGTGTTTTTTGATAGGATTTAATCCTATCTATATAGCTTGATATTCGAGGCCGATATATAAATTGCGAGAACTTCGAGAAGTTATTAGTGTGACCCCGGAATTGATCCCACGACTTCTGTAATCAGAAGCGGAGTGCTTGACCACTGGGCCATCAAAATGACTAAAGTTTTATTATTCCTTCCACAAAGGCTGTGACAATCTTCTGAAAATTAGTTGAATAATTTCTGCAATTTCCGATTTCCCCGTGGAAATAAGTGTGAGAGGTATTTCTGGTATTGGAGGCGTAAATGTACATGTTTGAAAAGAGTCCATTTGTTTGAAAAGAGTTGTAATCAATTTTAGAGAAGAAACGGAACATGCCTACATACATTAAATTCTCGGCATGTCTCTGGGTATACTGCCCTTAGAAACAATTACGTTATTAATAATAGATGGTGCTCAGGAATGCTCAATTCAGATTTATATTAGATCCGATGAATTTGCCACAGGCCTCGAATGGTATGGTCACGCCATCGCTAACATCTTCAAGAACTTTCGTAATTATAATATTAGTAAGAACTTGATGAAACTCTATTTTTACTGAATCTAAAAGTAGCAAGATTAAATCTTTCCAAACGCCTGTATTCTGACTTAATTGTAACTAAATTGTATTTACCATATAATGTATCTAACCCATCACCAGAGCTAACAGTTGTGTCGTACTAGTCGCACAAAAACATTTCTGCACTATTAGACAAAAGGGATGGTCCCTTATCTAATCGCGTTTTGAGATATTTATAACGAAGAAGAAGTGGGTAAAGGTCGTGCGGATTTGCATCAGATATAGGTCAGTTCGCAGTGATTCAGTGTGACGCAGATTTAAATTTTAAGTTATCATGTATGATATCGTTATGCGTGGTTTAGTTTATGGACGAAAATCCCCTCTAGAATAACTCTCTAGCAGGAGACAAGTTATGGCGCATGATAACTCTATAATGTCCGCCTAGAGATTTTTCTCTCTAAATTACTTGAGATAGGCCCAGGTGCTGTTTTTGTGAGCTCTTTTTGGTTGTTACGAGTCCGCCATCTCTATTCCCTGATGACAGTTTAGATTCTGGGGCTCCTTACGGGATTCTGTGGACGGGGCACTGAGAAATTCACGGCCTGATAAAACTATAGGCCCCCCAGCTTATGGGCGGTCCAGACTTTCAGAACGCCTCACGCCTCGTAACTCTACTTCACACCTTCAATCTTAAGTATTAAACGTAGAAACCATTTAGGAGCACTTAATTTAAAAGCTAAACCTTTTTCAGACAGCATTATAAAACGGGGAATAAAACTGATAACTGTGGAGCGCAAAACCTCTCAAAGTGAGTGAATGAATAAATGAAGAGATTGAATAGAAAAAAAAAACTGCATCAAATCTGCGACGATCCTGAAGTTCGTTTGACATCCAACGATTTGTTAGAACAGAAGTGACAAAAGGGCTGCGTGCGGGAACATCATAACATATTAGTTCATGCGGAGAAATTTGATTTCAGGTAGTTTTTTAATTGTATATATTGTAAATAATGTAATTTATTTATTTGTTCTTATTTATAGATTTTGTATCATAATAATATTTCAGAATATTGATTGTATTGTTATATCTAAAATGTATATGTACTGATTTTTTTGAGACGTGCCAGATTCAAATCCACGTGCACACGTTATACTTTTGTGAAATTAAGTCGAAATTTAATGTGTAATATTTAATGGTAAGTAAGTAAATTAAGAATTAGAAGGGATTTAGCGTACATTTTCCAGTGTTCATGTCGTGATGAGAAAATTTAACTCTTACATTAAAATTTCATAATATATCCTTGTTTTCGACGACTGTCACGTTACAATCTAGTAAGACCCAGTTACTACTTATAAAGTTTCTCTATGACAACTGTCAAGGGCGTGACAAAGTTAAGTTTATTTCTAAGAAAATATCTCAATACGTGCGAGACGAACAGATCACGTCACCTACCCTAAGCCCCTCTCGTCAGCTTTGAAGTTACAATAAACACCCTCTCTCAAATCTATAACAAAACTTTGCACAATTTCAAAGTCGCCACGTAACGTCCTGCTACATGATAGCATAGTTTTGTTATAGATTTTATTAAATATATCAACAGCTACCGTCCGACGACGTCTTTATTAGTTATTGGTTTAGATTGAAATTAATATCGATTCGTGAGAATATCGTATTGACTTTTACTTAAGATAAAGTATTCATCTCTTATAGTATATAGTTATTTCCTTAAATTTAACTTGTCAAGGGAGCTAGGTCATCAACATCGTCAATAGATTCATGAAGCTCGGATGGCTCGACAGGTGAAATACTACGATTTCTCAAAATATTGATGTAAAGTGCCTCATTGCCGCGTTTTGGTCTATGAGAGAGGTATTTGGAAGCCCAACCCCTTCGTCTCTCTCCTTCCCACTCCAATTCCGACCCTTACCATCTCCGATTATAGAGGCCGACAACGCAACTGTAACACTAACTTAGTTCAGATGTCGATGGGCGGCGGCTGTTGCTTGCCCATGAGTGACACGCCTACTTGTTTGCCATCTATCCCTTATAAAATATAATATTTTTTTGATAGAATTTTCAGTTATGATATATAATTCAATGAATTACGGAGCAAATTAGATATACCTTACTTAAGTCATAAAACCAATTATTTCATCATTTGAAAAACAAATAAAACTTTCGTGACCATAAGTATAACCACAAAAACTTATGAATAAAACGATTAATAATGTGCAAAAGTAACTTAGTTTATTAAAAAAATATATAATCATACAATTTACATATATATTGAATTGATATTTTCGAAGCGAGAAAATAAATATCTGTTTCTAATTTGTACTAAGACATCCTTCGAAAATGTAAACGAGCATTTCCATCGCTCTCTCATACTAAAAGTCTAAAATGATATTAATGGTATTGTTGCTCTCTCGTTTTTAATTTGAACTCTAAATTTTATCAGCCTTGAATTTCCTGCCAAGAAGCTTCGGCTTCTCAAAAAGTCGTGACGCCGGAACTGGCACTTAGATTCGCTTTTACATTCAAGACAGTGTGATGAAAGGAAATCTAAGTTTCGCGGATTTTGGCTAGTAGTTTTGTATGACGATTCTAAGTACCTAGTAAAGTCTAAGGAATTTGTCTACATAGTTTTATGCCAGCAACAGAAACAGTCGTATAATTACACCAAGGATTCTCTTAATAACAGGTTTCCTTTTAAGTAAAATGCAAGACGGTTTCAACGAAAGGACTTCACTACTACTTCCAGCAGAAAATTTGTGGGTTACAACTTACTGCGGCACCTCAGACTCACGTCCCATCTTGCCACAGACTCACCACAAAGGATTCAAGAAAAAAAATCACCCAATTCTATGTCTCTCAGAGAATATTCCAGTAACTGTGTAATAAATAAAACTGTAAAAAAAAATACAGTTTTATTTTATTAGAAACAGTATACTTTAAGTGCATTCAAAACATTATTGTAAAACTAATATGGCTCTTTAATAATTTGTAGAAAGAGCACGCGTGCGAAGCCGCATGCAACAATTAATAAAGAACACTTCTGAGACGCAGTCAGATAATATTAGCAGAAGATCGATTGAGTCAATCACTCAACCGCGGCACATTGCGTGCTGACCAAAAGGCTTTGTCGGACGTGTACTAAGTGCGAAGTGGGCTTTGAGCCTTTCGGCTTATAATTGACCTTACAAAATAGGATGTAGACGTATGTATACACAGCCTGAATTAGGGTGGAGGTTGTGTTGTATACAAGCTTAACAACCGCAGTGTTCAGTCCGACAACGTAGGTAACAGTTTATCACAAGAGCTTTGTTCGGGACTGTGATATATTATGTCTATACTGATATTATAATGACGGAGATTTTGTTTAGTTGGGTTAAACGCGCTGATCTAAGGAAAATTGTGCTTATATTTTAATATAAGTTATGATTAAGATGAATAAGACACTTCAGAGAATAGTGACAGTCAGAGAAGTTTATCGATATTCCTCGAGAATTTTGAAAGTATTTCAATCACAAATTCAGTTGACTGTCCGAAAGTTGAAACAAATGAAACGTTACTATTAATTGCTAATATCAGTTTTGTGATTAAATCAAGTTTAAAGCCTTCTGCATTGTTTTTTTGGTTGGGTTGTTGAATTAGTTGGGTTAAAAAAAATTACTTAAAAAAATATATAAACCTTTAAACCTTACCGCCTGACTATTGGGTGATACGTTTATTTGATTCTGTACATGAGAAGGCGTTCTATGGACTATATACGTGGGCGCGCGTCGTATGTTATTAATTAATTTCATGAATGTATATTATATTTTAAGAATTTATTAATCTTATTATGTTTGAATATATTTTGTCTTACAATATTGATTTAGGAATACCTGTAATGATATTGTAAATGTTTTTAATAAATAAATAAAAATAAATAAAATATTCTAAATCTTATGGTAGAATGAAAGGTGATAAACCCAGGACTAATAGAGATCCTCCTACTACACCACTGTTTAAACTATGATACTTTTTTATTTGTAGCTCTACGTCTTTTTATGTGAAGATGTAAGCAGCGGACTTTTACCCCGTCTCGCAGAATGAACTTCAATCTCGTAGATGATGAGCCCACAGATAGGTTCCTATATAAATTTAACCAGGAACTTCTAAATCAGAAATCTTTGAGTTCAACATCTTGGCCATCAAAATTTTATAATTATTGCATCTAAATATGGCAACAGCCACAGTTAGATACACATTAAATACAAATTTTCATCTAAATGAGACCTATAAAGAGAAACATGTCGGAAAAGGTGGAGTGTAAGTAATGTGGCAGTGAGTGAGATCTCGCTTCACGAACTGAATTAATAAAGGATACAGTCGGCCCTCTCCGAGTTACACAATTATAATAATTAGCGTGACGTCGGGAACGATTGCTGTTAATGGATATTTATTAATTATTATCTACCAAGATACCTTGTAGACACAAGTCAGAAGTATCGGGTTCCTATTTTGAGTCATCCCCTTGAATTTTCGAAAATCGTTCTAAAATTTTATATTACATCAATTAGTGTGTGGCATTAAGTTTAAGATATTATGCTTAGTAGACACACTAAAGACATACAGACAGACACTTTATATCATCATCATCATCATGAGCCCAGATTAGTCCACTGCTGAATAGGCCTCCTCCTTATCGCGCCATAACTCCCGACCCTGTGCCAGCTGCATCCAGTGACTTCCAGCTGTTTTTATAAGGTCGTTTGTCTATATATCTACTGTGTGTATATATATCTAGTGGGAGGACGGCCTACGCTACGCATACCAACCCGTGGTCGCCACTCAAGAACTTTTTTCCCCAGCGGTCTTCAGTTCTTCGAGTGATGTGGCCTGCCCACCTCCACTTCAGCGTGCTAACTTTACGGGCTATGTCAGTAATTCTCGTACGTTTACGGATCTCCGTATTTCGGATCTTATCCTGTATATATATATCTTATTAAACATAAATTTAATTCGCTTACCAAATTATCTTCAAGACATAGAGCGTTATAAACACATCAGTACACAACACAACTGTCACACGTTTCAACATTTACATATTCACTCGCGATATTTCAGTGCACATACATCAGTATGCAAGCCCTCACTCTCCACTCCCCTCAACACACGCCGCACACCCGCGAGATCCTCACTACCTCCAATGTTAATCACAACACAGATGTCCCCCCGGAGTGCACACGTTTATTGTTCCTTTAGCAAACGTAAAACAATAAGTTCAAAACATTTAACGATTAATGTTTCTATTAAACCTTGAGAATCATCGGAGGCTTTACGTCTAGAATATTCTTTCTACGTTGAACGGGACGAAGGAACGTTCTACGGATATTAAATTTGTCTAGTATATTACTATTTAAATCAGCTTTCTTTCACCATTACAGCGATAAAGAAAGAACGAGCGAGAAAGAACGAACCTTCATACAATAAGATTTTTCATTTGACATTTGATTCAAAAGTTACGATAGTCAAAAGTAAAGACAAACGATATAAATAACTTCGATAGTATCAGTTTATTTACAATCCAGACTACTGACCCCAATACAGAGTAATATTATTTATTATTTTATTATTTATTATTTTTTTATTTTATTATTTTAATATATATCTACTATAGTGACAAAATTAAATATAATTAGATGCTGCATTAATGCAGTTATTTAATAGTTTTTAAAAGATCTTTCCGTTATTTATAAAAAAAAAACCTTGGACCGTTCACTTCGATTTATATAAAAATATAAGTGTTCTTTTGTAGCAGCCTTTCATGAAAGAAGACTACCTATTTTGAATCAAAGTGAATTTTAAAAAGCAATTATTGCTGCTTGCAAACTGCGACCGACAATGTTGATACTTAATTGTATTACCAACTAATACCAACAGCGCAGAAGGAGACAGAGAGTTACACACTATATTTGTTTCTGTTATTATCGTAACGAACCTAGGAAGTAAAAGGTAAAATGAATTTCACGAATAGCTTTAGCGATTTCATATTATTTACTTTGATTCTGAACATAGACAACATTATTTCTGGGATTTGGAGTTAATTCTACGAGAATAAAAATTACACATATTTTATATAGTAGTAGCATCCGTCAGTAGCACTAATACCCATAGAGAGTAATACCTGCACTGAGAATTACACGAAAATTCTTGAAAATGAGACGAGTTACTTCTGTATAGAATAAAGCAAATTTATTAATCTAAAAAATACCCAGAACAAAGGAAGATATTCTAACTAATCCTTTCAATTTATATTTCCAACTTATAGACATATTTTTATTTGATTGACAGTGCCATCTGTCTGTTATAAATATGACCATGACCATCTTAACCATATTCTGAAATTTTCGTTAACTAAGGAGGAGTTTAGTTACATAAAGTGAATAATAATAATGTCTGTACTTTATTTCTGAACTTGGAAACCGTAGAGCTTGATAAAACCCAGTTAAAAGGTTGAAACAAACGTGATCATAAAAAAAACACATTACATAAACCAACCATTACTTAAATCAACTCTCAAATTCACATATAACGCAATAGCAAGTTTCTTAAAAAGACCATTCATGAAAACAAAACGAGTTTCAGTGGCCTATTTTCCAAACAAAATGTTTGGAGACTATTCTAGAAAACTAGATACAACTTCCAAGATGATAAAAGAAATAAAAAAAAAAGTGATAATTTTCGAGATTATGTACCTACTTTAATTGTAAACGCTGTAAAATTACTTTTGATGCGGAACAAAGTTGGCGCTGGTCAACTAGTTCTATCTACTGTGTAAGTACCCGCATTTACTAACCGAAGCTCTAAGAAGCTCGGAGATTAGAATATCAAGTAGCCCGTTTCTGAATCAAGATTTTGCTCATTCCCTTCCCATCCCATTTCCGACCCTTTCCATATGCCATTGTGAGGGCCGGCAACGCAACTGTAACGCTATAGGTTCAGGTGTCCATGGGTGGCGTTTGTTGCTCACCATCAGGTGACACGCGTGCTCGTTTGCCTTCTTATACCATAAAAATTAAATGGTTGCCTGTAAAGTCGGTATACGGGCGAAAGTTTTACGTGACAACGACTTTGAGTGGTAAAATAATTTTAATGTGAATATTCATTCGTATAGTAGGAAGAAGGATGAAATAATAGTAACAATTTAAAACATTTATTTATACAAAGAATTATATTTAAAACATTAATTTATACAAAGAATCTCGCACTGAATTTCATATTAACAAAATTTTATTTTTACCTTTACACATACATACGTATTTATATACAAATATACATACAATAACTTGTCGCTCTGTCTCTCTCGCTCTTAGGCGGGCTAACTGTGCTCGAGTGGAAGGGACGCGTGCCTCTCACTCGCTCTCATTGTGAGCGCATAACGTGAGCGGAGCGTAACGCAGTTTCTTGAAGTGTCACCCGGCAAACCAATTTATAAGACGTTGTCACGTCAAAAGTGTCTGGTGATATAAAAACAGCACTGTACATATATATTTATATTTAAAATGTCTGTCCGTTCATTTCTTTGTATTGGATAGTTGCCAATACTTGTGATGTGCTTGCAACTGTCAGACATTTGATAAAAGTAGAGAATATAACTCTGACCAAGTTCGCTGCTTAAATGGGCTCTACCGCGGCAATACCCAAGGCCTCTCAGCAAATTGACGTAAACTTCCTCCTGCCTTCCTATCCCCTCTTCCCTTTCAAAAGCTCATAACGCAACTAAAATACTATCTGTGTTGCAGGTGCCCATCGCTGTGTAGTTAAATAGTTGAAGGTCTTAACAGAATAAACACCTATCTACCTAAACGGTACCAACTATGCGAGCAAAGTCGAGGGTCACATATACTTCTAAATGACAGTGCTAGTAAAGTGAGGCCACAATTGTTATGTTCTGTTCAATGTAATATTAGGTTTTATTTTAAATTGACACACGTATAAGAAGCCATACTGAAACATTATTACATTATCGTCTTGTAGTTTACTGTTGAAAGAATTCCTTTGTTATTCCATTCGTATATGATTATCTCAATCTGCAAATAGTCAAGCCGAGTTAAATGATTGCTTGACGAAAGGTCAAGGTCTCACTACTGATATCTATAAATATCGATGACTAACAACATTGTACTCAATGCATGGCAATAGGTTCCACCACCTAATGTACTAAGAAAGTAACAATGTATCGAATTGAGACGTACAGCCACTATCTACGTCTTCGGGTAGAAAAGACATGAAAAGCAAACAAAAATTTTAAATGACATTATAACTGACAATTTTACTGTTTGTCTTCTCTGAACTATCGAAAATACTAGATGAATTTTGTTTGGACTCTTAGAGATTCATTTACGCGTGGTTGGGTCCTGATCCAGATATATTAAAATGTTAATGTCAGCGAAACGAGTTATCGTGACGGCGTAAGCTTTGAGGGTGAATACTAGTGTTACACCTGTATCCGTTTACCAAACTTATTGAACAGAGCAATGGAAAACATTGAAAGTTATTCAAAACGCGGTTGACATTAAACTTTGTAATTACTGTATTGTATACGCGAAGTGTATGTTTTATGTGATATTAAGGAAATGAGCTTTCGCATTGCATATTACGCAAATATAATGAACGTGTTATTATTATAAAAGCTACACTGAATCTTTCTGTTAAGAAACAGTTCATTAAATTAATACATTTTACATGTGTGGGTATTTATCGATTGAGGCAAAGTAGCAGTTGATTATTTTACATTCGTGGGTATTTACCAACGGATTTGGTCTTAAAATACGTATAAATACACGGGCCGAGCAGGTTATCGGAGATATAACACTGCGAGCCGTGGAAGTGGAAGGACCTAGCAACTACTAAGTTACGTAAGCCATAACTATTTTCTCTTTTCTCTCTATTTTATTATAATACTAGCTGACCCGGCGAACTCTGTTTCGCATCAAAAGTAATAACTGCTGCCCCGCTATGTTAATACTGCAATATCTTCGACACATTTGAAGTCGATAGCAGCTATAGGTTAAAAATGGGAATTTTCCATTGTTAATACCCCCGCAACCCCCCTTGTGGGTGGAATTTCGTAAAATCCGTTCTTAGCTGACCTCTACTCGGCGAAAGGAATAATCCTACCAAATTTCAAGTCGCTACGCCTTATGGTTCCAGAGATATCGTGATGAGTCAATATATAGGTGGAAATCTCTTATATATATATAGATTCTTATATATAAATATTCTTGTAATATTGTATTTTAATAAATTCTTAATAAATAGAATATTTGCCTATCTTTAGGCATATGGTTGTATTTTATATTTAAATTGCAATTATAATAAATGATGTAAAGATAATATTATCCATAGCTATTTTATAGTGGTCGATAGTGGTCACAAGCTGCTTAGCACTTTTACATTTAATTATGAAGTCCTGAGTTTTATTCTGTGTACACACTTTTTTATAGGCTAGGAGGGCAAACGAGCAGGCGTGTCACCTGAAGGTAAGCAACTAACGCCGCCCATGAACACCAGCAACACATATAGTGTTACTGTTGCTAAACACTAATGATGAATGAGTTAAGTTAGCGAGTGTGAGTGTAAGTGATAGATAGTATAAAGTAGTAGTAGTAGTGATAAAAGTCGACGTATTTAATTCATGCAGCACGCTGAGTGGCTCTACCACTGCTAAAATTCTGTCAATACAGCCACATCCACGCCTGTTACAAAATCTTATACAGAGTTATTGGAGTTACAATATTAATGTCCATAAATAAAGAGGCTGAACACACATATATATATCATCATCATCATTAGCCTTTTGAGGTCCACTGCTGGACATAGGCCTCCCCCATAGAGCGCCACAACTGCCGGTCCGCTCAATCATGGGGGGTTTGGCCATAATCGCCACATTTGGCAGGCGGGTTGGCGATCGCAGTAGGCTGTATTTTCTTGAGAGAGAATGCTGCTGCCAATTCTTCTAGCTTTTCCCTTAATCGCCTTTTACGACACCCACGGGAAGAGAGCTTCCATGTGTTATTGTTACCAAAGGTTACTTTGGTCTAATTCAATAGGGGATAAAGTAAGTAAGTAAAGATTTAATGGTTATTACGGAGACATTTCGAATAGAAAACATTTTGAGAAGATTTATCCCGCTTAAAATTGGGCAGTCCATCCTTGCAATAGCTAGCTTTAGAGAAGACCACAGCAACAAAATAAATAACCAACCAATATTATTTAACTTAAACAACATGCTAAATATGCTTCAAGGTCTGTCATTTTATGAGTAAAAAATTAAAAATCCCACTCATTTTCGTTCTCCTGAAGTAAACGCAATCACGACTAATTTAACATTTGAACATTTTTTTAGTCAAAAATAAATAATAGACGTAATTCGTTTCGACAGAAATTTATTTTAGAAACAAAAAAAGCTGCTGCTTTTTAGTATTTAAGAGAATACACTTACTCTTCTTGAGTTGAATTATTTAAAACGTAATTTCGGAGATGAAATAATAAAGGATCTCAACAAACTTGTGCAAACGTTTCCAAATCAGTCTCGTGTTTAATTAATATTCAGTAACATAAGGGATTGTGCCAGTTTAGTAGGACGATGTTTAAGCACGTCGCTGTTCCGTCTTAGTAAGAAACTTATAATATTTTATTTTTAACTTTTTGATGTAACAGCGTTATTACCTCAGGTGAGATATCAATGACGTCATGTGTCATTTGTTTATAAGAGCCTATAAGATCTATCTTACTTACTTATAATATTTTTATTTATTTCCCGACGTTTCGAACTCTTTACAGAGATCGTGAAAATGATCTCTGTAAAGAGTTCTAATAAGTAATAAATAAACGCGATATAATCCTGAAAAGTTGTTTTAATGTTATAACTTATATTTTATTTTAATTTTTTTTTGTGCAAAAACAGTGTTTTTACCCGATATTAATTACGTCATGTGTCATCTACCGAACATAGTCCTCTAATCTATCTTACCTCGTAAAAGGTAACAACAAATCTGAAATTGAAGTTTACTTGAGTTATGTCAATAATAAAATATATTAAGATACTGAAGGAAGCAGAAACTTACAATAAATGGTGTAATAATTAATTAAATTATTACATTTAGTACACTATGTACACAAATGTAACTTACCCATAATAACTTGTCAAGAGTTAGGCTGGTCGCGGGCGGTGAGTGTTCCTGAGACACTGTTATGTACTGGAAAAAATTTCCAGTACATTACAGTGTTTCAGGAACACTTACACTATAATTGGTGTAATAATTAAAGGAAGACCTTACACCATTTAGTGTAAGTTTCTGCAGAAAAGAGTTATCAAAGTCGAAGAAGCGTGTGAGGTGCCTAATATTTGTGGGTTGTGGCGCTCTGTTGCTTCTGTCTACCTCTCAATGGAATATACTTGGCGTACATAACATACCCTATTCCCAGTTCTCATCACTGTACTAGATATTAACGATAATTGAAACTATGAAAGCGAGTCGTTTCTATGACAGTTTAATTTGATCACATCTTGCACTAAGCATTTTAGTAGTAAATTAATTAATAACAATCTGAACGACAGCCTCTATTAACTAACGAAATCAACCTTTTGGATCTCAGCGACATCTGTGAGTGACTCTTATAAAGTTTCTGAAACTTATAGCAAAAATAATGAGATATTAGACATTATAAGACATTTAAAGGTTATTATACATTTTTATTTCACCGTCCACAAAGTAGTATGATGTCACAACGAGATTAAATAATTAATTTAATCTTACTCTACTACAAAAGAAGAAAATTAGCCATGTCATAACTTAGATCTTGACCAGACTTTAAATCTTGTTCATTAATTGTGCTTATTGTTTTTAGTTCACTCGTTACTAACACATGTCAAGACATTTTAAAGATTCGCACACTTTGAATTAAGCTAGAAGTGATGAAGAAAGACTTGGTGAAAATCTGCATGGTGTGTGTACAGAGATGAACACGTAATCGCTTAATATATATATAAGATACAAATATCTGTCTGACAAAAAGTAATACACGAGTCTTAGAGTTGGAAAAAGTTGATTGGGAACTTATAAGATGAAATAATCACAAAGAGCCATTTGTAAAGAGTTTCGGATACAAGTTGGCGGCAACAGATAACGAAATGATATCGAAGTTGCTCTGTACCAACATAACAACACAAAACGGTATATTTTCTTGATACTCTATACAATTTAGTGTGTACTAGTATCGAAATAATATACCAGTATTACATATACTCGTAGCAAAACATAATACTAAAACCGCAGTGCATGCTGCATAACGCAACGTTATACATAACTGCGCAAAACTGCCAAATTATTTAATAACTTAAAAGATAAGATCTACAAGTTATAACATCAGTTAATTCTGTTAGTGAAATTCCAATCTGACCAGCCGTTTCGGTTCTAACCCAGAACAATCAAAGAGACCCAATAATAAAATGTCGTACTAAGTATCATTAGTGTCGAATAAATTTCTCGATTCGGAGATGTTCATGAGAAGAACTAGGCAAGAAATATATGAGCTAAACACTCATTGAATATATTATGACAAATTATTAAATTTAATCGACAACTATACCAAAAGTGAGTTATTGGTGCACAATTATTAATTAAAAAGTAGCTTAGTCTTTACAATAAAACTTTTGCATGTATTATTTATTAGCTCTATTGGTGAGGCTGCTATATATAGTTATAAGTCAGTGAGGCTGGTGCTCGTGGTGCACTCCGCTCGCGGCTGAATGCTCGCGACCGCAATTTGGGCGATTAATATGTTGCACAGTACATTTAATACGTTTGCGTTCAGACATATGTATTATATACACATATAAGTATATATAGTATATATTTGACCTAACAGTTCTCTGCCCTGCTTGTTTATACGGTCCGCATTGCATTCCAATGTGTGTATAGCTATTGGCCTGCCGCCCATTACATAAAATCCAAATTTTAATACGCATAAATATATGTCACGTTGTTTATCTTTTATACTATACTTTTTTAAACTACTAGACGGTGGCCTTTAATACAATTTTGCAATTATTTTGAACTCGAAAGATAAATTTATTATTAATAGTTTTTTATAGAACGAGGTATACAATTTGCCGTTTGATGAGGAGGTAGAGAGGATCCTTAACAAACCGATACTGTCATAGAGCCATTTGTCGAAGCAGCACTTTGAGCATATCTCGTGCCGGTCTGCGTGTACTATTCAACTGAAAAATAAACCCTTTTTATTAGAATTTTATGTGCCAATAAAATAATGTAAGTTCTTATCATAAATAGATGCGGCACTAGGTACCGCTCCGGAGAATAGTATCACCCCATTTCTTAGGGTTTTGGCCTAAACAGGCCATCGCTCGTAAGTGAATTAAGTAGAGTAAGTATCAAGTCAATCAGCACTCCGTCTTCTAATTCAGAAGTCCTTAGTTCGAATGTCAGCTAATACTTATGACTCAATTTCCGCCAAATTATATGCCGTAGTGACTTGCAAAGTTGTGCCCGATTTATGGCAATAGGTTTCACCAGCTGTTAAATTCATTTGGGACTAGAAATATAATCTGCCTTGTCGAGACATAATTGCAGCTGTCCAGTTACAATAAATAGGGTTTCGCGCAAATAAATTGGAGCTAAGGGACGAATATAAGAAAGATATAAAAAAGGATATTTACGCCGCAAAAGAATGAGATTCTGTTAGCAGACGTATATGTAACTTATAGGTAGATAGGTGCCTGTTGGCACCTGCAAGTTTGTTGATAAACCAAATGATCAGAATAAATTGCGAAGTTAAATCCCAACATAAGGGTACTTCATTAACATTTGGCCACTAACTAATTTGGAAGTTTCGATTCGTCGAAGGAGTTCTTTTGAACCCGTCTGTTTATTTTATCTCTCGGCTTGGATGAACGCGCTCATTTAGTGTCTCAAGCCTAGTTTCATTCGGTAAGAGAGGTGTACGAAGGCTAGCATCGCAACTATAACACAATCTGTGTTGCAAGGATCCACGATCGGCGCTATTAAGTTTTGCTATACCTATAGTTTTGTATTTGCAGAGACAATCAAGACCGAAAACCTAAAATTAGACCTAGACTAAATAGCTTTACTTTTTTTTAAATAATATTTCCTGCGAAAATATTTTTAAACAAAAGACTTAGTGAAAAAGAATGCAGTCAACAGCCAAGTTCACTCATGTGCATTTTTCGCATACGCAGGTATACAGGAGCTCGCCGAGACACTTCTAACCAATTAACTAATGATCCTTTTAGTGTGCACGAACATCGTGCACGAAACAAGACACGGTGACGGCATCACTCGGCGTAATGAATAACAAGCCATTCTTTACCAAGAGTACTCTCTCATCTGAATATCTTGTTAGACCATTGGCTTAGACCGCTTTTGATTCAGAGTTCATTTAATTTATAGATAAAATCCTGTACGCCAGTGATGTCCATTATTGAACGGTTTCTGTCCAATGCATGTATTTAGGCACTTATTTCACTATTTGAATAGAGTTTTAAGAGCACACTCAGGTATTAAAACCACAAAGGTATGTAAAACTTAGTTATTAGTGAACTCGTTTATAATACAACCTGACATTAGTAGCCTCAAGAACCAGGAAGAGTTTATTATTAAAAGTTATTAAAATAAAATTATCAACCGAAAGTTGTAAACATACTTGCCTTTATGTAGTTAGGTTTCTCTGCTCACCCCGCTATTAATTCGGTGTGAAGTTGTATTGTTGTTGTGGAAAATATAAAGTTTTACGTATCCATATTCTTAGTACATATACTCTTCTTCGTTTTCTCTCCACTCCACGTACTCTCCCTCGGTTTTCAGCAAACGGGAAAACAGGAAGTTCCTCACACGTTTCAGTTGTTGAGATAACTTATAAATAGGCTTTTTCTTGTACTGGCGGTGAACAATCGTACTTTTGTTAATAATAGAACCTCTTTTATACATAACATAATTTTCACTTTTACGTAAGTTTTCAGTGAAATATGAAAGTAATCAATATCTCAATTATCTGATGTATTTTAACTATTATACATTATTATTTTTTATTTTATTTTTTTGAGATTCTGGTTTGAGTTACAATATTAAATGGTTTTCTTTTTTAATTTTTCTATTACTTATGTTATGTACTGTTTTAAGGGCGTGAAATTCCCCCTAAACCTAATTTCTCTATTAATTCCGGCAAATGATACGTAGTAACAAGTTTGGTTAAGTCGAAAATAACGATAGCTCTAAAACTAAAGTCGAGTTATAAAAACTTTTAGGCTTTCGCGTTGCATATTACTCAGTGATAATGATGAACGGGAATTAGCAGACTGCTTGTGACCACGGCCAGTGCAACCTGGCCGAAACGTCAAGCTAATCAAGGTGAATATTTGTTTACCTAAAAAAGTGTCGCATTAATTCCCGTTCATCATTATCACTGAGTAAAGTCGAGTTGTTTAGTCTACGGAAATACCACGTAATACGCTCAAAATAACTCTCCTGTCGCAGTCGGATAATAAATGATGAAAATTCTTCACAAAGAGTTATACCAGTTCATCCCTCACGCCATCCATAACCTCATATCTATAACAAGCTATCTACAGTTATCACTTTGTACGTAACAGTGTCACATCCGAGCGGCCATGACACCGGATATCATTTATAGTAACAGCTGACCCCTGACAATTATTTGAGTTTTTCAACTCGATGTTGAATTAATTGTATTTTATTATGATATATAAATGGAATTGTATTATATCAAAAGAATGTACAAGTATTTTTTTAACTTTGAGAGTCACGGGGAGCTTCTGATTCAAAGTTGTTTGGGTGGATTTTTGACTTATACTAATGATTTCTCGGTATTGTTTTTAGAAGTTATGGGTCATAAATATCGATGACTGAAAACTCTGTGCCCGATATAATGGCAATGGGTGCCGCTACCTATTCCGTTTGGTACGTATTGATTAGGCTATAATAACATTTTACAAGGTACTTAGGTTACTTAGCTGTCCTATTGTTTAGTCAACATAAATAATTACAAACCAACAATAAATGAAATAAGAGACGCAAAGGCTAGTCGAGGATTAACAGCCGCAGATAGAGAAAGGCGGGAAAGGTTAGGTTACAAGTTTCAATATTGGTGCAGTATAACATTAGAGCGGAGTGACTCTATTTTAGCGCATCGAAAACAAGGTAAAGGAGGAAGTTGGATCAGATGAGAGCATTGGTGTAAAGTCATGTTTTTTTTCCTATTTTTCCTATTTTTTTCCTATTTTTTTTATGGCATATGAGGGCTAACGAGCAGGCGTGTCACCTGATTGTAAGCAACTAACGCCGCCCATGGACACCAGCAACACATATAGTGTTACTGTTGCGTTGCCGACCTTTAAGGGATAGGGGATAGGAAAGGATGGGGAAGGGGGGTGGGCCTCCGGGTACCTCTGTCACCGAACGAAACGCGGCATGAGCCACTTTACGTCGGTCTTCTGAGAGGTCATGGTATTTCACCGGTCGAGCCGGCCCATTCATGCAGTGAACTGCTTGGCTCTACCACTGTTAACTAATCAGATATATAATGCAAAAGTGGGAAGATGTAGGAGTAGAAGACGGCAACGATACAATTTCTATGACCTAATTAAGCGTGTTTTTGCGGAAGGTGATGTTGGTAGCCTTATAGCGGACTGTTATAATCTACCCTTGTACCCCATAATGCCCACTTACCGTAATCCCATGCACAGTCAGCATTTATGATTGTTCATAGCATCTTTGAATTAGTTCTACAGTCAGTTCATATCCGACATCCGCGCGCGTGACACTTGCCTAATTTCTAATAAATATTAATATCTTCTTCTGTGTGTATTAATTGTTTCAGTGTAATTAAAGTTTATTTTTTAAAAACTAATTTCTATTAATCCTCATAACAATTTGGTGGCAGCGGTGGGATACCGATGGTGAAGGTATCCTTGGGACGTCTCCGTTCAGTTGTACATAAGTATACAAGTGAATAACTATATCGAATTCCTATATTGTGTGACTTTTTTCAATATTCGCAAGTGTCCAAAGTGCAATTAATGAACTCATATTTAAATTCACATTAACTACTATATCCGCGACGAATTTGTGTCCAAAAAAAAAATATTCGCCGTAGTAACCTGGTGAATTAATCCTGTCTCTATCGAAAACAAAATCGTCGTTACTCATCATCAATCCTGCAAATTCTGTGACTCATTCCTGCGAAATACCGAAATCTATTATCTACAACTACGTTGAAAACAAAGATATTCATTCTCCGCATCTTGGATATTCGCCTACAGCATCTGTACCTGTACTCGTTTACCTGTGGGCCTGTTCTTCGAAAGGTGATCATGTTCCAGTATATTTTCTGCGTGTTCCTGTAAGTTCTTTTGTTTTATAACTACTGTGAAAGTGAAAATTATTTTAATTATTTAAATATCAAGTGTGTGTGTGTTAAAAAACCATTGGAAAACCAGAAGATTATTTACTATCCTTAATTAAGTAGATAATAATTTAAAGCATATTTTTAAAATTATCATAATATTAGTATTTGATTTAACATTGTAACATTCTCACACATATTACAATAACAATTCTTAGTAATCAACTTGCAACTTTGTAACGTTCATATTATCTTACATTGAACAATATTAGTGGCCGTCTATTACACCGAACCGTATTCATCAGTCAAATTAATTCTATTTTAATTTCAACATGTCTTTAAAGGATTCTCAAGTTAAATCAGAATATGCTATTCCTATTGGGACATTACTCAAGTTCATAACACCTTTTGATGGTACCCGAGAAAAATTAAATTCATTTATAACAAATTGTGATAACGCGTTTGAATTAGCATCCGAAAACCAAAAATTAATACTTTTTAAGTACATTATCTCACAGCTTGAAGGTAAGGCCGAAATAGCATGTTCTATAAAAGAGTTTGACTCTTGGGAACAATTAAGTGGGTTTTTACAGACCCAATTCGGCGAGAGAAAGCATTACGCTCATCTTTTAACTGATCTGCAGGAATGTAAGCAAACTAATAACGAACAAGTTAGCCAATTCGCGCTGCGCTTAGAAACTTGTTTATCTAAGTTGTTGACGGAGGTAACCATTTCCAATAAAAAGAAGTCTGAGTTGTCTGGCCGTATCGCGGCCATGGAAGACTTGACTCTCCATACATTTTTACTTGGGCTTAAACCAGAAATTTCTAATTTAGTTCGAGGTAAATGCCCAGCCAATCTTAACGAAGCAATTAACCTAGCAATTTCCGAAGAGAAAATTTTGAACCTTTTCGCTAAGCGTAACCATCCTATTCCGTCACAACGTCAACCACATAAAATTCAATACTCTTTTAAACCTCCTGTTTCGAATATAACTCAAAAGTTTCAGGTGCCACGTCAACCGGAGCCAAATAGCCAAAATCTATTTTGTCGCTATTGTAAAACTCCAGGTCATACTATTGATAAGTGCAGAAAACGTGAATATAATAATAATAAATTCAGAACACCTCAGTCACCGCAGCTTAAACAACGCCCTTACCAAGATTATCAAAAGCAAAATTATGGTCGGGTAAATTTTGCCGTTAATGAAGACAATAGTTATTACGAAAATCCACAACCAACGACCTCTAATTATCAAGAACATTATTTAGAATCTCAGCCTATTATGGCAGATTCCCAGTCTTATAACGATGACCAGCATTTAAACCAATAATGGGCTCACGGAGGTGTCTCGTGAGACCCAAGCTACAATTTCCTGCAATATCCTTAAATGACAATGGCACCCATATTACTAAATCCAAGGACCACACGGGTAACCAGCCCCAAGCAAGTGTCCATATTACTAAATCCAAGGACCACACGGGTAACCAGCCCCAAGCAAGTGTCCATATTTCTAAATCCAAGGACCACACGGGTAACCAGCCCCAAGCAAGTGTCCATACTTCTAAATCCAAGGACCACACGGGTAACCAGCCCCAAACAAGTGTCCATATTTCTAAATCCAAGGACCACATGGGTAACCAGCCCCAAGCAAGTGTCCATACTTCTAAATCCAAGGACCACACGGGTAACCAGCCCCAAACAAGTGTCCATATTTCTAAACCCGAAATAAAAGTCCAAACTACTAACTCTAACATTATAACCAATAGAATATTTGAACTTTCTTCCATGGCTAACAAAATATCATTACCTTATATACTCGTTAAAACTTCAATGTCTGACAAACCATTAACATTCCTCGTAGATACCGGATCCTCTGTATGCCTTCTAAAACAAACTTCTATTTGTAAATTTTCACATTTAAAACTCAGAAACGATATAATTAAGTTAAAAGGTATAGATAGTAACGAAGACCCAGTATCCACTCTAGGAAACCTAGATGTAAATTTAATATTAGGGGAAGAGTCCATTATTTACACATTTCACATCATAGGCCAAATTGACTTCCCATATGACGGAATAATAGGCAATGATTTACTTAATCATTTTCAGTGTTTTATAGATTATAATAGACAAATTCTTCATTTAGATAAAAATAAAATTAAACTTAATTTTAAAAGTCCAACTTATCAAGTTCCAGCACGTTCTGAAATTACCTTAGAGTGTTCAGTCATTAACCCAGAAGTTAAAGAAGGTCTTATTCTAGACCAACGCGTTAATGACACTTTGTTTATAGCCAATTGTCTAGTAAAAGTGAAGAATAATAATAGAGTTAATCTTACAGTTTTAAACACTTCCGAAAATCCTACTACTATAAAATCCGATCTTCAACTTACCCTACATCCTGTCGATTACGAATCGTGTCAACCTCATAGTGTTAAGAAATCATGTTTCCGTAGGACTGAAGACGTCTTAAACCTACTCCGTGTCTCGCACTTAAACGATGAGGAAACCAGAGCCCTTTATGATATATGCTCTAACTATTCGGATATATTTCATCTGCCTGATGATTTACTCACATCCACTGACGCTATCCAACATGAAATTCGCACTTCAAACGACCAACCGATAAATGTTAAATCCTATAGGTTTACCGAAATCCACAAACAAGAAGTACATTCACAAATTACAAAAATGTTAGACCAAAAGATTATCCGTCCTTCATTATCCCCTTGGTCCTCTCCCATATGGATAGTTCCAAAAAAAGTTGATGCCTCTGGCCAAAAGAAATGGCGAATTGTTATCGACTACAGAAAGTTGAATGATATCACCATTGGTGAGACATATCCTATCCCAAACATTAACGAAATACTTGACCAACTAGGCAAGTCCAAATACTTCTCTACCCTAGATTTAGCCTCTGGATTTCATCAAATAAAAATGGCGGCTGACGACTCCTGTAAAACTGCCTTTAGTGTTCCACAAGGCCATTTCGAATTCACTAGAATGCCATTCGGACTTAAAAATGCGCCATCTACCTTTCAACGATTAATGAACAATGTACTCACTGGGCTACAAGGAGAGCGTTGTTTTGTTTATTTGGATGATATAGTTTGCTATTCATTTGACCTACCCTCTCATATCCAAAATCTCACAGCCATTTTCCAAAAAATCCGTTCCTTCAACTTAAAATTACAACCTGATAAGTGCGAGTTCTTAAGAAAAGAAGTAGGTTACTTAGGTCATATTATTACAGAAAACGGTGTTAAACCAGATCCTAATAAAATTAAATCCGTTAAAGAATTTCCAACCCCTAAATGTCCAAAAGATATTAAATCCTTTTTGGGACTGATATCTTATTATAGACGTTTCATCCCCGAGTTTTCTAAAGTATCAAAACCACTCACATCCCTTCTAAAAAAGGATGTCCCTTTTGTTTGGTCTAACGAACAACAATTAGCTTTTGAAATCCTTAAAAACAAACTTATCACTGCTCCAGTTTTAATATATCCTGATTTTTCTAAACCTTTTAACCTAACTTGTGATGCATCAAACTATGCGATATCCGCTATCCTTTCTCAAGGTCCAATAGGTAAGGACCATCCTGTAGCCTATGCTTCTAGAACATTAAACAAGTGCGAAACAAATTATAGCACAACCGAAAAAGAGTTACTAGCTATAGTTTGGGGGTGTAAATCATTCAGACCATACTTATTTGGCCGCAAATTTCTAATAGTAAGTGACCACCGCCCGCTTAAATGGCTATTTAATCATACCGACCCTAGTAGTAAGTTACAAAGATGGCGTCTTCAGCTCGAAGAGTATGAATACGAAATCATGTATAGAAAAGGAAAACTAAATTCAGCAGCTGATGCACTTTCGCGCTATCCTATTAATCCTGTAAACCCTTTATATCCCGAAAACATTGAAAATCCTGATAATCTTCAACTCTTACCTGATGATGAATTGATCGACCTCGGTCCTTTAGATTTTAGCCCTTTTAACGACGGAGTAGGCGACTTTAGTCCTTTATCTTTACCAAGTACTAACAATTCGTCTGATCTTCCAAATCAGGCAATTATAAGTGAAAATCCTAATGAAACTCCAATTATACGTTATCCAAGTCCCAGTATAAAGATTCCAAATCCAGATAATGTCCTTCCATATCCTGAAAATAATTCATCAATGCCTCAACCATTACCTAACCTCGCCGATACATATTCTAAGTTTTTGAAAATTCATCCAACTATTAAATATGATACCAAAATCATCGAATGTAATGACAGCATTCTAAAAAGTCAGAGTAAAGTTATCATAATTCCAACATCCCTCGACCTTGATGAATCCGTACCCTATGTCGAAGAAATCCTATCCAACTCTTCGGACTCCGAACAATTTATTAATTCCGAAAAAACATTACACTCATATAAATTATTAACACTTAACGATAAAAAATATTATTTCTTATTCGTTAAAGTACATCATTTTGATAACTGCGTATATGATGACATTTTTACGTCACTGAAAAATCTCAGAAATCACTTATTATCCGAAAATAAAACCATTGACATGATTAGTATCACTGATTTCAAGAATCCATTTGACAAACACGCTTATATTAAGATCTACAACATGTTAGCACATATTTTCCATAACACCAATATCCAAGTTAATATATACCGCAACAGAGTTTATTATCCTAGTCCTTCTGAAATACAAAAAATACTGCGAGAAAATCACGATAGTCCTATCGCTGGACATTTAGGCTCCAGTCGAATGTTTAATAAAATCCGTGAACAATACTATTGGAAAAATATGAGAAGTGAAATAGAAAACTATGTAAAGAATTGTTCATCTTGTCAAACAAATAAAGCTCTTAGAAAAATCAATCGATCCCCAATGCAAATCACCACAACCTCTACAGCTCCATTTGAAAGGCTATCCCTGGACATAGTGGGTCCACTCCCAGAATCCGGTACAGCAAAAATTAAGTACATACTGACACATCAAGATGATTTAACTAAATATTCTATAGCATATCCTATTAGAAGCACTACAGCAGAAGAAACCAGTGACTGTTTAATCCACTTTATATCCTTATTTGGTATCCCAAAATATATCCTCACAGACCAAGGTACTAACTTTACTTCAGACATGTTCAAAGAAACCTGTAAATTTCTAAAAATAAAACAACTTTGGTCGTCACCTTATCATCCTCAGACTCAAGGAGCACTCGAGCGGAGTCACTCAACTTTAAAAGAATACCTAAAATCATATGTTTCCGAAAATCAAGATAATTGGCCGCGTTTTGTATACACAGCTATGTTAGCGTATAACACAGCAATTCACTCAACAACAAATTACTCCCCGTATGAATTAATCTTCGGGCACAAACCTTTTCTTCCAAATTCCATCTATGAAGCAACCTCTGACGCTACTTACCCTGAATATTTAAAAATGTTACAACATAGATTAAAAACCACTCGAGATAAAGCTATTGAACATATAAAAAGATCCAAAGAATCTTCAAAAGCATATTACGATACCCACACTCGTCCTGTAACCTATAATGCTGGTGACTATGTTTATCTGAAAAACCACCTCCGTATGCGTAAAGCATTATCCCCAATTTGGAAGGGCCCTTATAAAGTAATAAAAATAAACGGCAGAAAAAGTTTAACGTTATTAATAAATAGACGACACGTTACTCATCACTTTGACGAAGTAAAATTAGCTCGTCGTCATATTCCTAGTTAAGATATTAAGATATTTATTTAGAATAAGATAAATAAAATAAATATACTCGTAGGTAATATTCAACTTAACTGTAGAGAATCCAAAATACATTAGTTAGTTAGTATATAAATTAATAAATAATTATATTAAAGTTTTATAACTTGTTCATTTGCAGTTCCTTGTCTTCAACTCACGGAACCTTCATAGAACCTACTGTAAATGCATCTGGCATATACTTTGACCCTATTGGATCATTAAAAATAATAGACGGACACCTTAGCATTGTTATTCCAATAGACATTTCTTATATACAGCCACATATTAAAAATCTGAACGGTGTAATAGGCAGCTCTAAGTTTTTATGCAAGCAAAGTGCTCTCTACACTGATATAGAATGTTTAAACCTACACCAACCTCTGTCAATTAGATACAACGATATTGTTCGTGATTTTGACTCAATATCACATTTAATTGAATTAAGGTCAAAAAGATCGGCCTGGATTGGTGGAGTCGGTTCCTTGTTTAAACATTTATTTGGTACAATGGACGAAGAAGATGCAATCCGTTACAGTAATGCCATTCAATTAGTGCAAACCGATCAAATTAACTTATCAAAATTAGTTAAACAAAATATTCTCGTCACTACTTCAACTTTCTCATCTTTGCGAGATACCCTAAATAAAATTAGTATTAACGAACAACAATTAAATAGTGTAATAGATACCTTAATGCTTGATCATCAAAATTTGTCATCACTGTATGATAACTTACTTTTAAAAACAAAATTAAACACAATACTCAATATGTTAGAGAGCAGTTTGTTAACACTATCATTTAAAATTGAAGATGTAATCAATGGAATTATGTTTAGCAAATCTAATGTTTTGTATCCATCCATAATAACCCCTAAGCAGTTATTCACAGAACTTGTTGAAAATTATAGATTCCTATCAGAGTATCACCAGCTTCCTATAACTTTATCCATAGATAATATTTATACACTGATGAATATATCTGAAATCGCTACCTACTATAACGACAATAAAATAGTATTTGTTTTAAAAGTACCACTTGTTAACCCACAAAACTACCATGTATACCATAGTATTCCTTACCCTGTCACAGTTGTTCCCAAAACATATACTACCATAATCCCATCCACTAAATATATCGCTATCAATAAAGATAAGAATTATTACTGTAAGTTGAATAGTTTAATTAGTTGTAAGATTGTTTATAATTTCAATTACATTTGTTACGATTTAAATACCTATTCAAGTTCCGTAACTCAGATCTGCGAATCGGAAATAATTTCAAAGGCATTGTATACCTTACCTAATATTTGTAAAACAAGAACTCTTCAAGGTCATCTCGATATTTGGCAACCACTATCAAACAATAGATGGATATATGTTATCACTAATCCATACAAATTATCTATTGACTGTCGAGACTTCAACAATACAGAAATTATAATATCCGGTACAGGGATATTAAATTTGCCTAAACATTGCATAGCCTTCTATAAAGATACACACACACAGACTAATACCAAAATATTCGAAAATAATTAAAATTCAACCTGTACATACTAACTTCAATATTATTAACGATTCCTGTTGTAATTCTGCATCTTTGTTAAAATCTAAAAGAATTGTATCCACTTTAAATTTGACTAATATAAACTTAGATTCTATTACATCATTACAGTATACAGATTCAAATCAGATTGTAAAAGATTTAAACGAAATTATCGAAAAACCGCACATTGTCTTGTACGGAGAATATTATTCATACACTACTATTGTAATAGTAATATTAATTATAATTTGTATTTGTGTCTCAATATATAAGGGAATTAAATCAGGTAAATGTCACCGTCTTATATTCAATAAAAGGAAAGTCAAATTTGAAACAGCAAGTGCTGATGAACTATCAGAAATTGCTACAAATTCCAATAAAGAAAATTTGCCAAAAATCCGTACATCCCTGCCGTAAAACTTAACCCATTTGGGGTAAGTTTACTCTAACCCTGGGGGCTGTTATAATCTACCCTTGTACCCCATAATGCCCACTTACCGTAATCCCATGCACAGTCAGCATTTATGATTGTTCATAGCATCTTTGAATTAGTTCTACAGTCAGTTCATATCCGACATCCGCGCGCGTGACACTTGCCTAATTTCTAATAAATATTAATATCTTCTTCTGTGTGTATTAATTGTTTCAGTGTAATTAAAGTTTATTTTTTAAAAACTAATTTCTATTAATCCTCATAACAGGACGAACGTGTCTGACAAGAGCTAAGAAACGAGTGACTTGTGTAAGAATCGTGCCTTATCGCGATATTTTCTCCGCTTACCCTGCAGGAGGCGTGAAGTAAAGCATGTACGTACATTGTATCCGAAAATTAACTATTAACTAAGGTTAACTCAATGTAACATTAAGTTAACCTCTTCACATGATAGAACTGGAACGGAAAGAACTAACTTTACAAATATTAACAAGATAGAGCGGACAACTAAAAATAATAACATTTTACAAGGTACTTAGGGCACTTAGCTGTCCTATTGTTTAGTCAACACAAATAATTACAAACCAACAAGAAATGAAATAAGAGACGCAAAGCTTTTTACAATACAAATAATGAAATTCATCAGAACAAGAAAATCTTTGCCATTCAAAATCGCGTTTTAGTTGAGCAATATCGTTTAGTCAACGGGCTTACAGTTCCTAACAGGAGAGGGGAAGGGGTCGAGTTGTGGAGGCGGGTGGAGGACGGACGGAGTCAGATATTTTCTACTTCACTTCCCTATCATATTTATATACCAATAAGCCTCGGTAGTCCAGTGGACGATAACCCTGCTTCTAAATCAAGAGGTCACGGGTTCGAATCCAGGCTCACCACACCAATGACTTATGTGTGATAAATATCGATGACTGAAAACATTGGGCCCGGTATGGCAATAAGTTCGCCACCTATTTATTCCATTTGGGACGTAAACATAACGGTCTGTCGAGGTTTAACAGACGCTGTCTACACCTTCGGGTAGAAAAAGGCATGAAGTTATGTTAGTTCTCTTACTTAACATATGTATTCTATTTTTTAATTTATTTGGTAACAGATAATAAGGCATGAAGTTATGTTGTATTATGTGTTACCAAATAAATTAAAAAATAGAATACATATGTTAAGTAAGAGAACTTCGTGAACAAGTCTAATAATTTATATCACAATTAATTTCATACAAACATTATATGTTATATTTATAATTTACGACAGTTATCAAACAAATGCACATTATACAAAGAACATGAAGTTAACTAAAACATATTAGATGTGCTCGTTACGACGCGGGTAAAGATTCTTTTTTACCCTCTTTCTCTTCATCTTTGTAATATTAAAAGTTATTACATTCTCAGAAAGCTGTTTAGGTCTAAAAGCATTTGCAATATTTCCTCAGCTTATATACTTTTTTTATGTTGCGAGTCCAAGAGTCATGCAGCCATTCTGTATTATATTTATTAAGTCAACAGTGCTGTTATAAATAAGAACTAGTCACTAAATCACAACTCTATACTCTTCATGGCAGAAGTGAAGAAATATATCATATATAAATAATCATTATGTTAATTAATAATTATTATATATTATTAATAACTAGCTGACCCGGCGAACGTTGTTCCGCAACAAAAGTATAATCTGCTGTCCCGCTATGTTAATACTGCAATATCTTCGAAAATATTCGTTTAAATTTCATGCTGTATAGGGCCAGGAACATCTATATTACATGCACAATGTATTTAAGACACTTAATTGGATGAAAATTAATACTGTAATGTTTAAAATCGTTTTGTAAATAGCCTATTATTTCTCGTAAAAAGTAAAAAAAAATAAAATGGTAATTGTAGGTTACCCCTAAGAGATAGACATATGCCCTAGCGGACTTTTTTGTAGACCTTTTAAAGGTGTATAATAATGTAGTACGTTGTTTTGATTTATCACTTAGGGTTAAGGCAGCGTTTGCGATTAAAGTTCTAAATCATGAAAATTATCACTTTTTTAAACTACACTATACATGAATTATAGATCAAAATACCCCGTTGAAACCCTCTAACTATTAAAAAAACCGCATCAAAATCCGTTGCGTGTTTTTAAATATATGCGCATATAAGGGGACAGACAGCAGAAAGTGACTTAGTTTTAAACTATGTAATGATTTCACGTCTAGTTCATTTTGGAGTAAACAGCATTCACAGAACCGTCAGTTATGCTTCTACATGTGTCACAATTATGGCTCGACTTACTGTATTTACTTTATAAATTACTTAGTGTTTTCAATGTATTTATGTATATAATATTGAATGATATTATGTTTTTCAGTGTTACCTGATCATCGGCTGGTAGAATAAGTAGATATTAGAAAAATGTTGAGATTTCTTTTTCGTTCATAACATCTTCTTTTTCGTTTTCAACGTTATAGAAGTCAAGAATTTAATATAAAGTACCTGTATATGATGAATAAAATATTGACATGTTTTTAAGGGCCGGAGAATTACATTTAGTTTCTTGTACTTCTCTTAAGGAATTTGGAAAGAAAGGCAGATGCAAGCTTATTAAGTAGATATAAAGAACAAAAGAAAAGAAAGAATGTAGAAATCGACAAACTTTGCGACCCTCATTCTGTTGGAAGGTGAAGTTGGAAGCTTTAAAAATAGACGAGCAATGATCAGAAGCGACTGAGATATCTAAGAACAGTACTTATGTTACGGCGTTATATTCTGTCTGTCTAGAAGTTAGTTATGTACTTGTATCGAGGCTGTATTATTTATTACACTTACCCTAATAACATACAAAAAAAATGCTAATATGTCGAGTTATGTCGACTCCCTTGATACATCTAGTACAACGCGGCGATATGTAAATTATTACAGACCGTTCATAACGAGAGCCTGGATAGGTGGCTACACACATACATACAGACACACACAGGCAAACACCCGTCGTTATATGAACATCAATCATTTTTATTTCATTAGTACCCTTTTTAAATGTCTTAGCAATACTGAGGGCAAAACCGGGGCAGTAATGGTATGCTCAGTGGATTAGAGATACCTGTAAGTAGTTCCTTCTATTTAAGGCTGGCTCATTGCGTGTTAACATCTGGCTATGACTCTTGGGGACAAAGTAAAATGTAGTTTATCTAAATATCAGCCATACATATAATACATACTTTGAATAAATAAATAAAAATCTCCACATACTTATTTTGTTTACTGAACATAAGCATAAGTATGTAATGTAAAAAATTACTGAGGTTCATGATAAAGATGAAGCCTTCCCCCTTATGTAACGATGAGATATTTTCAATGTTGCGCGTAAAGCCAGTTGCGCTCTCCCACCTGACTGAACGCTTACCATCAGCGCTAACTGAAACATATTTGTGCTTTAGTATTTTATATATTTGTAAATATACACCTGAAAATAAGATTACCTTTGGCGTTTTTTTTATTACATTCATCTTTACTCTTTTAGTTCAAGCAGATGTAGGTAGCATTATTTCGCCTCCCGTTACTACCAATGAATTGATGGTGATGGCAAGTCAGTAAGGCATTTTATCAAGTCATAAATTAGTTTGTTTGAGTGTAGGCTAGGCTAGGCTAGGAGTAGTCTAGCCGATCGAAATGTCACACATAACTGCGGTAGAGATTCAAAAGGAGTTTCTAACCTAAATAAAAGCAAAAGTGCACACGCTGAGGTACTACGGTATGAAGAAGACCTATAAATAAATATCAATGTAAAGTAAAATAATATTAGATACGTATTGTGATACAAAGTTAGTTCGCGAATGAGTATAAAGAGAGGATGAAGGCTCATAACAAGACATTGATAATAAATAATCTTATTATTTTTGAACAAAAATATATTTTATTAAATGAGTTGATACAAATCCCTCAAATTCCTTTCTGTCAGTAACTTTCATCCTCCTGTTCACATCTCACTTTAGGAATTTTTAAGCAGCATCAGTTATATTCGTAGTAATTTATTTAACAAACTATAAATCTAAAATTGGCTACTTAGTATCCGATAAAAAAAACTTATCCGTATTATTGTTTGAAGTTGATGGACTTGTTCCACGAGATATTAGAGTACTGATTAATAATAGATAAAATAAAAATTGGTGCCTTAATAAATTCTTAATAATAAAATAACCTAAAAGGATCTTTATGTTATTAAACAGTAATTAGGAGCCTCCCTTAGGACGTGATTACTGAAAAAATATATTCATAATCGTAAATAGCGAACAGGTAGCGATCAAAGCGTTACTTTAAGGATTCTCTTAGTGATCTTTATTAAAGTGTCACCCATGAACATCTGCCACACTGCTCACAATATTTTAACTATCCTTCTTGCAATGTCGGTTAGTATAAAAACAAAACAGAACACAGTATCCTGTTATGGTAAGTCCGACGCTCGTTATTTTCGAAAGAAATATGGCAACATATAAATATAAGTTGAATTATCACTATCACTGTATACTTATCTATTAGAACTGAGATATGATACGACTGTATAATAGTTTCGTATCAATATATCACTCGTTACGTCAGCTCGCGGTTTGATATATATCATACACACCAACAGCCCACTAGGAACAGATAAATTGATCCGTGATTCCGTTCTGAATATTGCGATGCCAACATATATACAGTGTTTTTATTGAACAATGTTCTTTGATTAAATATGACGTTATTACAAATATATGTAACGGAGACAAAGCGGAAGGGGAGTGAGACCGAGGACCTCCCCGGTGGCATGGTAGCCCTATGGTCCGGAGTGGACCCGGACGTCCGTGCCAGTGGGGGTGTTGGAGTCGTTCCCGCTTTGCTTCCGGAGTGAAAGATTATGAGTTGGTAGGCCCGAGACATCTTTGGGTTCGAGTAAAACTGGGGATCACGCGAGTTTTCCTGGTCGCAGCTTATGCTCCCGTCAGCTCCGCGGATCCCCGCGAACTCGAGGAGTTTTGGGAAACTGTTAGGGATATTCTGGATCTGGTTGAGGGAAATGAAAGGACAATTATGTGTGGTGATCTTAATGGATGGGTCGGAACCAAGAGAGATGGCCTGAAGGCTGCCCTTGGTCCGAATGGTGACAAGAGAGTGAATGATGCTGGTAAGCCGATATTGGACGTATACCTGGAACGGAACATCCTTGTGTCTAGCACATTATTCCGTCATAAAGTTATTCACACGTATACGTGGAGACGGAATGAGCAAAAGAGTATGATTGATTTGATTTTGGTAGATAGTCGTCTCCGAAATACTCCTATCGACAGTTAAGGGGACAGCCGCCGCCTACGCCTTCGGGTAACAATGGCGTGAAGTTATGTTTATGTTATATTTGTTTTATTTAGAAAAATACACAGACGCAATATATTATATCAGTCACAAGTAATAAATCATCTTTATTCAGCAGTCGGCTATTATGGAATAATATTACGGAATATTTTTAATTAAAGTCTTTTTGATTCAATAAGAAGGCTGACGATGATGTCTGGTTCAAAAAAGTTAAAAAAATATCTTACACATAGCAACATACTTCAGTAACAGCTGAAGTCCGTTTACGAACAAGACTTAGTTAAAGGCACATTTCGTCAGTTGGCCATGAAAATAACATATACACAGTTAAGGTAAGATTGTCAGAATGTTTGGGTCAATAGAGTGAAAGAAAGGAAATTGCCCAATATCCTAGAGGCTGCGCAACATTACCAATTGGATTTATGAAGGCAGCGTTCCTTGGCTAAACTAGAGTTTATTTTTTCATGGTCGGAAGTAAACGAGAACCTCTTTATATATAATGTATCTTCATCCTTTCAATATTTTAGCTTTCATCGCATATCGAGATACAATTTTCATCATCAGCCAATTGCAGTCCACTGCTGGACATAGGCCTCTCCAAATTTGCGCCACAACATCCGATTCTCTGCCTTCCACATCCAGTCTTTACCAGCAGCCTTTCTGAGGTCGTCTGACCAACGGGCTGGTGGGTGGACTTTAAATTTGTGGACTAGCCCCACCGGGACTGTCCACGTTTCGGCACCATAGGTCATTACCGGCAAGACGCACTGGTCAAAGACTTTGGTCTTCAAACATTGCGGTATAGGTGAGCTGAAGACTCGACGGAGTTTACCGAATGCAGCCCAACCCAGCTGAATCCTCCTGTCGGCCTCTTTCTCGAAGTTTCGTCTACCTAACTGGATAATTTGGCCTAGGTAGACGTATTTGTTTACGACTTCGAGAACTGACCCTTCGACGCTTATTAGTCCGGGTACGACATGTTCTTTGAACATGACCTTCGTCTTGTCCAAGTTCATGCCCAAACCAACACGCCGGGAGGATTCGTGTAGGCTGCGCAGCATTCCGCATCCTGTTCCAGCGATTCTGCTTTGATTCTGCAAACCGAAGATGTGAGATGTAGTCACCATTCACGTTGATTCCCTGTCCAGTACAATCCAGTGTCTTGAAAACGTCCTCCAGAGCGTTGGTGAAGAGTGACATCATCTCTGTCTTACACCTCGATTCAGCTCGATGGAGTTCGTCACCTGGTCCTGTATCTGAACAGTCATCGTGGCGGTGTCATACAAGCATCTCAACACCTCGATATAACGCCAGTCAATCCGACATCGCTGCAATGCATCCAGAAATGCCCAAGTTTCGATGGAGTGAAGGCTTTTTCGTAATCCACGAATGCCATATACAGCGGCTGATTGTACTCTTCGGTCTTCTGTACAATCTGCCGAACAGTATGGATGTGGTCCACGGTACTAAAGCCTTTTCGAAACCCGGCCTGCTCCGGAGGCTGGAAATCATCGAGTCTTGCAGCGAGACGATTTGTGACGACCCTCGAGAACAACTTGTAGATATGGCTCAGGAGTGAGATGGGTCTGTAATTCTTCAGTAAGGTCTTATCACCTTTTTTGAAGAACAGTGCCACCACACTCCTGCTCCAAACCTGTGGTGTTATACCCTGGTGTATGACGGAATTAAAAAGACCTGCCAATTCCTTGCGGAAGGGAGTCCCGCCGGATTTTAGAAGATCCGTTGTAATTCCGTCAACACCGGGTGCCTTGTTGTTCTGAAGTTGCCCGAGAGCCGCCCTAATCTCGCTAGCTGTGACATCGGGCATATCCTCACTATAGTGACGCGTTAACAGGGCTCTGTGGTCATCATCGCTGTGTCCCGTCGGCTTGGTCATCCGTGTGTGATAAAGGAGCCCATAAAAAGATTCGATCTCTGCGAGAATCTCAGGCTTAGAGGTGACGACACGTCCATCTGCAGTTTTCAGCTTCGTCAGATGGGGCCTTCCAAGCTGCTGAGCGAACACTTTCGACCCTTTGTTGCGGTCGATCGCGTCCTCGATTGCTCGGGTATTCGATCGACGAAGGTCGCGCCGCATCAGCTTCCTAATACGCTAGTTTAGGCTTTTCCATTCTGACGAAGACAGCTGATCGGATGGAGTTTCCCGCCTTTGCCTCATCAGCTCGAGCGTCTCGGCAAAGAGCTTTGACTCCTTTTTCTGCGTTCTTGGCAACAACCTTTGAGACACTTTCCTTAGCTTGACCACAGTGTCGATCCTTTTGTCCACATCACCTGTGGTTTCCAGCAGGTCGAATCGATTTTTAAATTCTATTTGGAACTTTTCAGTTTCGGTTATTTGGAGTGGCGTAGGTCGCAGAATAGACTTTATCTTTCGGGTCCTTTCAGCTTTCAAGTTAATATTTAGGGAGCCCCGAAGAAGTCAGTGATCACTTCCAGTATTGAACCTGTTGATCACAGAGACATCTCTAAATATATGCTTACTATCCGTAATGATAAAATATACCTCGTTTCTTGTCACAAAATCGGGGCTTATTTATTATTATTTATTTATTTTATTAGTTACAAGATACATTGTATACATGAGGTTATTATTCACTGTCCCACAAAACTGCACAAAAAATCTGTCTGTCTTCGCCAAATCCACCTCCTGTGGAGACCCTTTTTGAAGAATGAGTTTATCAGGAAGAGCCCTTCAGACTCCAGGAAGTTGACCAGCATCTGGCCCCTGTAATTTCGGCACCCTAAGCCGATTTTCGTTTCGACGCGTTCTTGTATTCCCACTTTGGCAGTGAAGTCCCCCATAACAACGTTGTAGTGATCCTTGGCGGTACAATGTATTGCTTTCGCAATATCCTCGTACATCGCCTCGGCTATCTCGTCAGATTATGTCAAGGTCGGCGCATATACCTGTATTACCTTCAGGGTGTACCTGTTGGACAGTTTCAGTACAAGGTATGCTACCCTGGTCGACACAGACAGACAAATCTTATATTGAGTAAATTTAAAAACAATATATATTTAATTATTGAAAACATTGGCCTCATTTTGAGAGTCATTTCTCGGACTTGGTATGAAGCTATGTATGTATTTTGGGATTATTATCTTAGTACATATTTATTTTCCTATACTATTGAAAGCGGTGCTTCGTCTGCTTTTATTTAACTGCTTGTAAGCAATATTGAGGTTATTAGTGAAGATATGTACAAACTTGAAAACACATGGCACATGTATTTCTCGTCCGACTCTTCTCATGATTGTGCCTGTCATAATTGGAATTAGACCGCGAATTCAAGTAGCTTGGAGTTTTAGTATAGCTCCCTAATTTTTCTACAAATTTTACATAGCCTTAGTTTACCGCAGAAAAGTTTCCAAACTGTGAAAGAATTATTCAAATCCATCAAGTAGTTTCGAGGGCCATTCAATGCAAACAAACAAAAACAAGATAAAATCTTCCCTCTCTATATTAATACTATAGTTAATTGGTACAAATTTCACGCCATTTGTTGAAAATGATTTTCACCATAATGCTTGATCGAATTTCTGTACATTCGTGGAATAAATTATATTTTAACAATTAATTAATGTTCGCGGTAAATGTCTACTTAAACAGATGAGGGGCTCGTTTCAACGGCTAATTGGAATTACTATTAATTTAATAGATAGTTCCGAGGAGCCCCGAGCAGTTCCGAGCAGCCCCGAGGAGCTCGTCTGTTTTAATGTTCCATATTAATTATATTTAAATGGCATGCTTCTAAAAATATTTCCTTCACTACCGGAATTTTTGTTACGAGCCGAGTTGAATTAAGAAAATTCATTTTTCGTGTAAAAAGTGCTTAATAGCTTCAGCGGACCGACCGGAGGTTATGTTCCGTGAATATATTAATAAGAATATAATCATCTTTTAACGTCATCTTACGGGCGTAAGTGGCCAGCCGATTCATGCAATGGACTGTGTGATTTAAGTTCAAGATCTCTGTTTAAATCTACTCAATAAACAGTTATAAAAAGATGTTACTATATACAATACATTTTACTCGTGTTCTGCTTGATTCAATTGAGATTCGAATAAAATGACATCAAAAAGCGAATGGCTCTTGTTTACTCTGCCGTTAACCATAACAACACACTGTAAACCTATTCTATAGATTTTATTTCTGTTTATTATTGGTCAATGACAAATTATTTACCATTTATATTGCAATGAATTTGTTTATTCAAATGTATGAAAACCAAATATTTATGATGAAGCAAACTCACAGGTCAAAACATTGATCAGCTCACTAATATCGGCAATTCGCAAGAGTTAACTAGATTTCGTTAGGTGTGGAATGCTAATGCTTGGTGTAAATATGAAAAAGTGACATATTTGGTATAAGACAAACAAGTTAATAATAACTTGAAAACTCTTTTAGTAAAAAAAGACATTAGCTTGATCATTATCGTATACAAACAGATTCGATACGGTGCGTTACCAATTTGAATCGAGGCTCTGAGTGTCTATACCAGTAACGATGGACAATAAGGTTTATTTCAACAGAGTATAAGACAAGCAGTAAATAAATCGTTACTTAATGGATTCCAAGAAAAGAAATTAATTTATCCTCAGGCATTTCGGAACAATAGATGTAGTAAAGCATCCTTCTCGAAGCCAACGACAAGCCAACACAACCAACGTTTGTGTTACGAAACTATACAACGGAAAATAATTCGTATATACTAAGATATAATACTTATTAAAAAAAATCGTTTCAGCGATCCAGTAGTCGAGCACTCTGCTTCTGAACTGAAAAGTGATTGATTCTGGGCACACATACTTCAGGAAATCTTTTTTTTAAGAAGGTTAGGAATATAGTGTATGGCAGTGGGTTCTGCCAGCCATTCAAATTCATTTATTTGTTCAAAACATGTGTAGTACAAATAGACTTGGTGTTAATTATTACAAAACATTGAGTTTCAACATGTTGCCATGGTAGGCGTACAAATATTAACATTATTAAAAAGTAAATTAAAATGCATATGTCTAAATTATGTCAAAAATAAAGTCATAATGGCCGCGTTCCACATAAAGCTCACAAAGACCGCGACCGCGGAAATTGCTGTTCCACTAACGAAAAAACGCCGCGGGCGTTGTGGGCGAATGTTATAAGTGGAACGCAAAACTTGAGCGCTGTGTGCTAGCAATATGGCGGCTCGGAAAAATCATCAAGTTCTGATGACATATGTCATTTTTTATTGAAAGCCCACCAAGACCTACCAATATTTTGCGGGCGAAGTGGGCGCGAAGTGGGCGCGAAGTGGTCGCGAACAGTGACGTCTTCTATGACGTCGAGCGATCGCTCGCAACGACCGCGGGCTTTATGTGGAGCGCTACTGTGGGCGTTACGGTCGCCGCGGTCGCTTAGTGGAACTTGCCCTATATATCAACGTTAAAAGAAGAATCAATTTTTGTAGTCCCGAAATACGTCAGAGTCAGAAAATACAATACATTTGGGACGTAAAAAATTTGCCGATTCGAGGTTTAACAGCGACTGCATACAAGTTTTGAAAATATTGGAACTTGGACGTATATACATATGTTGAAATCAGACAAGACCAGATTTGACTGGCTCATCAAACTTGACCGGCTCATCAATAAGGCAAAGTATTCCTTCACTCTTTTCACTTCAATCTCTCTAGATAGTAATGTTATTTTCAAACAAACAATAATATTTGTTTTGTAAACACTGACCCGATCCTCTATTAAGGTTAATGTTACACAAAATATTTTGTGAAACACTTAACATAATATTTTGTAATTTCTACCCGAAAGTGAAGACAGCGGGAAGTTTTTAAGTTACACTCTGATTTTTATGTCCAAGTGAATACCGGACACAATGTTGTCAGTAATTGATAGTTATCACATATAACATCCTCAAAAACGTGCGAGGAGTCATTAGTGTGAGTCTGGATTCCATCGCACGACTCCTTCATTGAGAAGTGGGGTGCTCGAGCTTCAGACCACCGAGATGTCATGATGTATGTTGATTTCTACGTTTACTATAAGCAAGATATATATTCAACTGGTCTAATTAAATTTTGAATTTCTCTAAAGGGTAAGTAGGTAGGCAAGTATTAATTTATAAAATTATGATTCGCTCATTAAGTGGAACTTAAAGTTTAAATGTTTTATAGACAAAGGTGAATCGTCAAAAGATATCTTCTTAAGACAAATTTTGGTGAACGACAGAATTTGACGTCCGATTCTTCTATGAAAATATCTTTCAGAATATGGATCCATAAAAACCTGTCCCGAAACCTTTTTTAGGGTTTTCTTGCTTGAATTGTTTAACCGTATTCTTGTCTTGTCAATGTTAAATATATTAAAAAAATTAACAATACCAATACTTTATATGAGATTGTATACTCGTATAAATTAAATAAACACAGTCAAGAAAGAGTAAGAAAATTATAGAAGATTATTTATTATGATTCTATTAAAATACTTTTCATATTAATTAATTCAAAGTTTTTATTTTAAGTTTAAAGCAGGTTCGAAGGCGTGTGGAAATTTAAAAAAATACCACAAATACCATACCATACTGTATGCTAATCCGTTAGGTTTTCATCCAAGCCTTTTAGATAACATATCGCAGAGAGATTTTTTTGCTAAACGTGTCGATTCCACATTTAATGTCTTCAAATAGGGCAATAGTTTATGGCCATATTTAAGAATACCAGCCGAGAATATTAAGCAGTAAGCCCACTCTCATATTACCCGAAGGCGTAGGCAGCAGTAGCCAGTAATGGCTTGATTCGCTGAATGAAATATTAGGTTCTATGAAAATTCCTTACTTTTCCTTTAAGTTAATTTAGTCATTCAATGAATATTCGAAATTTATTTGTAATATATACAATGAATTATATTCATAACATAACATACATAATATAAATAGCACAAAGTTTTCAGTCATTGCTATTTATCACACATAAATTCCAAAAACAACTTCGAAAAGTTATTGGTGTGAGCCAGTGTCAGAATTCAAACCTGCGACCTCTGGATCAGAAGCCGTGTGCTCGACCGCTAGACCACCGAGACAATTAGCTCACACCGAGACAAGAATTATATTCATATATATTTATAAAAAGCTTTTATAATACATGCTTTAGTTTATACCCTTGGAAGCTATAAACATTTTTAAGTTATTATTCATGCTGCTGTGTCTGTTCATCATCAGTAACAAACCGTGTAATTTGCAATCATGTCAAATTGAAATCATATACATGAAATATCGTTTAGGGTTACATACGCAAAACACGAAAATCAAAACCGATTATTAAGACACCACAGGTTGTCTTTCAATTTCGTATCTACAGTTGAAGACCTACAGTCTGTTGAGGCTATTAAAAAAAATACAAAAACAAACAATCAAATAAACTGAAAGTCCCATACAACAAACATGGTGTTATTATCCCCGTTTTTTCTGCGGAACTATTCGTGTACGGGTCATAATCTTGTTCAAAGGTTTCTTTTTAGTACTATTTTTTTTTACTCCATTACAATCAGAACGAAGGTTCCCTTCTCAGGGGGGAGGCGCTCTCTCGTCGGATCTCATTGAACACGATAAAAAAGATGTGATTATTAAAGTTAAATAGTTACGCGTCGTTACGTTCTAACTACGCTGTGACGTCACAGGAGAACGCACAAAGCCTTGTACGGGGGCCATAGCTGGCACTCCCCGAGTGACACTTTACTTTTATTAGCACTTATTTACAAAATGAGCTGATCTCGATACATAACTTTACGCCAAATCCCTTGCAGGGTAGGCAGAGAGAACAGGGGGCGATAAGGCACGCCACACTGAAACTAACTAAACACTGATTATTAAAGAATGATTTAATGAAATGATTTTTTGTTCATCACTCGTGAAAATGATCTCTGAAGAAAGAGTTCGAAACGTCGGGAAATAAATAAGTTCTAAATAAACGCAATATAATCCATAAAAGGTTATTTTAATGTTATTAATGAAATGACACACGCAGAACCCACGAACCTTCAAGGTTATAAATAGCTTGAATCAATTCATTTATATTAATTTTTATTGCGGGGTAGGCAGAGAGAACAGAGCGCCATAGGGCACGATTCTTACACGCCTCACTCGCTTCGTCGACTTTCATAACTCTTTTCATGCACGCGCGTAGGTTTTTGAGGCTCTTAACATCACCTTCCTCCAGAACACGTTCTATTTGGTCATGGAATGTGTGTCTTGGCCGTCCTCGACTCCTACATCCATCCGCTTTTGCATTGTATATCTGCTTAAAAATTCTTATATTTTCTAATTCTTATATCTTTTTTTTTTTTTCAAATATATGTATTATTAATTTAGTTCTCAAGTGTACAGTTTTAACTATTAATCATTTGGAAAATGTATTATTGTATGTATTTCCTTTTTATTTTTAATTGAACTTATTGCTTTTGTTCTTTACATTTACTTATCATTCAGCTGGCGGGTGGACACTTTTTATGGACTAAGACACACATAAAATTAATCGTATTTATTTATTATTATTATTATTTTTTATTTATTATTTTTTTTTATAATATTTATAGATATATATTGTATAGTTTATACCTATTTATATATTTATGAACAACAATAGTGATGATGAATTCTGTTCTATAAATAGTACAAACGGTAGCGATGATGACTATTGTTCTATAAACAGTGCCAGTGACAGCTTCGTCAGTATTCCATCTCTAAATGATACACTCGAGTCACAATTTGCTGATGTTCCGAGTAACTTTAATGTTGTTCATATAAATGCACAGAGTATTCCTGCCCATTTCACTGATATGCTGGTAAGTTTTGACTGTAAAAATATCCATGCTATCCTGGTTTCGGAGTCATGGCTGAAACCATGTCTGCCCACTGCTTCATATAGTCTGCCCGGTTTTCTACTTGTCAGAAATGATCGTGCCGTGGCTCGGGGTGGTGGAGTTGCAATATACATACGTTCATACATTCCTCACGCTATTATAGATGTCTCCCCACAACCACCACCTCCTAATGCCGGCGAGCACCTGTTTTTGGAAATGGAGCTTCACCATAGTAAAATTTTGCTTGGCGCTACTACTGTCCGTCTCTTCATATTAACTACTTTTCGTCTTTTGAACAACTCCTGCAAACTCTTACTCCCTCTTACAGTCAGACTATTGTTATGGATGACTTTAACACCTGTCTCTTAAAAAAAGATTCCCGTTCCTCCTCTCTTCATTCGATCGCCAACTCAACTAACCTCACCATTCTTCCTTTAAATGCTACACATCATCCTCCTAACCTTACTCCTTCACTACTTGATCTAATTTTCGTTTCTTCTTCAGAACGTGCTGTTCTGCATGGCCAATGTCCAGCAGACAGCTTTTCTTTACATGACCTGATTTTCCTATCTTACAAAGTTCGCCCACCTAAAGTAAAGTCAAGAATTCTTGTGCAGCGTAGTTTTCGTGACATGGATCAAAACAGCTTGCAGCTGGATGCTAAATCCTCAGATTGGGGTCAAATTTACTCTGCAACAACAATAGACGGAAAAGTGAAGCTATTCACAGATATGATTAATAGCCTTTATGATAAGCACGCACCCATAAAGCCAATCAAAGTGCGCCACTTTCCGGCCCCGTGGCTCACTGAGGAAATCAGAGAGCTAATAAAGAAAAAAGCAGCTGCCAAAACAAAGCTAAAAATGAAACCCACGGATGCAAATCGAGACAGGTATGTAAAAATTCGAAATCACTGCAACAAGGTGTGTAGGAATGCACAACGCCAACACATTCACAATTCCGTACAAAACGGTGACCCTGCAAAGGTTTGGAAGTTTCTAAAATCTTTAGGAGTTGGCAAACAGCGTCAAACAACAAATCCTTCTGCCCTAGATATTAATTCTCTTAATACTCATTTCTGTTCTTCGTCTAACTTTGATAAGACAACTAAAGCCAACACGTTACAATATCTTTCATTGCTACCAGCTCCTGATTACTCTCCGTTTTCTTTCCACCAATTTACTACTAGTGATGTTAAAAAGAGTATCCACTCTATTGCTTCTAATGCCATTGGGACTGATAATATTAGCCGTAATATGATACTTCCCATCGTTGATGAAATCCTTCCCGTTATCTGTCACATCCTTAATCATTCCATTTCCAGCGGTATCTTTCCATCAACTTGGAAACATGCCCAAGTAACACCACTACCAAAAGTCCTGAAACCAACATCCTTTTCTGAATATCGCCCCATATCCATTCTTCCATTCCTATCAAAGGTACTTGAACGCCTTGTCCATGATCAACTACATTCATTCCTCAACTCCAACAACCTACTTAACTCGTTTCAATCCGGTTTCCGTCCTGGTCACAGTACCACTACCATACTTGTCAATATTACGGATGATATAAGGTCAGGCATGGAAAATGGAAAGCTGACAGTTCTTTGCCTTAGATTTCAGCAATGCATTTAACACTGTTGACTTCGATGTGTTACTTTCCATATTGGGCTCTCTTAACATATCTCCTGGAGTGATTGACTGGTTTCGAAGTTACCTGTCTGGTCGCCGACAGCGCATTCGCTTGGATGACACGTATTCTCCCTGGTCTAAAATCACTGTCGGTGTGCCACAGGGTGGCGTTTTATCCCCGTTACTGTTTTCTATATTTATAAATTCCATCTCTAACAAATTATTTTCTTCCTACCACCTGTATGCGGATGATTTGCAAGTATACTCGCAAGAAACATTGGAGAATGTATCCAAGGCCATATCTGTAATCGATGCCGACCTATCGAAAATTGATAAATGGGCCCAAAGGTATGGGATCCTTGTTAACCCAAGCAAAACTCAAGCAATTATAATCGGTAGTTCTTGGCAGCTCGCCAAATTGAATTTGACAACATTGCCTAATGTAACATTTAACAATACAATCATTCCATATAGTGAAAAGGTGAAAAACTTAGGAATTTACCTAGATAGGTCACTTTCGTGGTCAGTACAGATAGAAAACGTTAGCCGCAGGGTGTTCCGTGCTGCAGGATCTCTTAGAAGACTCCGTAATCTTCTACCGGTTACCACGAAGACTGCGCTTGCACAATCTATTCTCCTTCCTATTCTTGACTATGCTGATACCAGCTATCTCGATATCACTGAAAACCAACTTGATAAACTTGAGCGTCTCCAGAATCTTTGTATTAGGTTTATATTTGGTTTACGCAAATATGACCACATCACCGAATTTCGTACTAAGCTCAAGTGGTTGCCCATTCGCCTTCGAAGGAATACTCATATTCTCTGTCTCCTGTACAATATTCTTTTTAATCCTGCATCTCCAAACTATCTTAAAAAACGTTTTACGTTCCTCCATGGCACACATGGGAGATACTTGAGATCATCGGCAAGCTTGACTCTGGAAATACCGACACATTCAACAAATTTTTTAGATAAATCATTCTCAGTCCAGGCAGCACGCCTGTGGAATCAATTGCCACTAACCATTCGACTCGCTCAGACATTGGTAACCTTTAAAAAACTCCTCAATGAGTATTACTTGTCACTGTAAATTGATTTACTTCATATGAATTTATATATCGTTTGTTATGCTTTCGTATCATATATCTATTATGTTGTGTATATATGTATTTGTATGTATGTGTAATATTATGTGTATGTATTTGTATGTATGTATATGTATGTGTATGTATCTATATGTAGGTTTATTTAAGTATCTGTATATTTATGTCTTCATGTATATAGATTTTAAACAAGTACACCGCGTATAACTCTTTCCAGTTCATCATGTCCATCCTAAGGTTGTCTGGAAGAGATCGCAGCATGCGATAAGACCGCCTTTGTACTAGCCTAATAACTACCATGTACTACTTAATGTCATGTATTACTTAAATGGTGTACAATAAAGTGTATTCTATTCTATTCTATTCTATTCTTAGTCAGTCTTCCATCAACCATTCTTTTTATATGTCCGAACCATCGGAGCATGTCCTTTCTTACTTTTACACCGACACTCTCTTTCAAACCAACTGCCTTCCTTACAACCTTGTTTTTTCTACGCGGTCAGCGAGAGTCACTCCGCAGATTTTGCGTAGTGCCCTCATTTCTACCGCGTTTATTCTACTTTCATGCACACTCTGCCATACCCAGCTCTCGCTTCCATAAGTTAGCGTTGGGATCAGGACTGCATTTACGCTATTTCTTTTCGCCACTCGTCTTTCTACATCCGCGGTGTACCTTCCATCTCTGCTAAAAGCGCATCCAAGATATACAATTTCATTCACCTGTTCCAGTACTACATCATCAACCATTATCCTTGCATCTGTTCTGGATTTCTACTAAATATTAATATAGATAATTCTCAAAAAATCAGTGTACTAATCATTAGAAATTATTGTATCCCATTTCCAAATTTCATCGTAATTTAAGCATAAGAAAATCAACAAAACACAATGTAACTCACTTTATCTCGCGGTATAGCTTGAAGAATAATGTTCATCATTAAATAAACAACTGTAATTTCCTTCTACCGACTCTATACAGCGCCGTGATACGAACAGAGTCTATAATTTGTTCAAGTCTCACTCTCTACGCGTAGCTTGTAAATCATTTCACCCTTGGTTTCAGTCAGCAGCACGTACACCAGCGTACAGCCACCACTAGAGCTGCAGGTAATATTTATCTGACCCCTGGGATCACGTTCACACGATCACAACTGAAACCGGACAGATCAGAAAATTGGTTATATTGTCACGTTATCTCTAGTACCGTAACTGGAATACTGCATTGGGGCGACGTCTGTCGATATAATACGATATTATGACAGAATCATCAATAGCAGCATCAATAGTAGCGCCATCTAGGAATTTTAATTGTAACGACGGTGAAGCCGTAAGTAGAAGGATTGTAGAAGGATCTCCGACGCAAAACTGATATTTAACCCCTGAGGGTGAGTTGCCAGTGTTAACTAAATTGTAGCGTGTGTAAAAAGTATAGAAGTATAACTGTTCTCGGTTCCGAGCGTGCGATGGAACCGTGGCTCAAAGTTCGCCAACGGACCAAGCGCACAGAGTCTAATTCTGGTGCCTTGTGGCATTCCAGGGTCTTCCTGCAGGGTTTACACCCTGGGAACTACCAGCTCTTACTGCAGGGTCTAGACCCTGACACCTACCGGCTCCTGCTGCGGATCTGCCCTGACACCTACCAGCTCCTGCTGCGGATCTACACCCTGGCACCCACTAGCACAGCACCAAGGTCTACACCCGGACATCTTCCCGATTCTACCGCCGGAAGGACCGTACCAAAGCCGACCGGACTGCGCCCTGCCTCGCTGCTGCCTGCCCTAAGGCCCTAAGGTCTAGACACACATTCCATGACCAAATAAAACGTGTTAGGAGGAAGGTGATGTTAGGAGCCTCAAAAATCGACGCGCGTGCATGAAAAGAGTTATGAAAGTCAACGAAGCGAGTGAGGTGTGTAAGAATCGTGCCTTATGGCGCTCCGTTCTCTCCGCGTACCCCGTAAGGGATTTGGCGTTAAGATATGTATGTATGTATACCATCGGGTATTGTAGCTATAGAGTTAGATGAATAAATACTGTACAATAGGCGGCCTTATCACTGACAGCGATTTCTTCCAGGCAACCGTGGGATACATATGTATGAAGACAGAGGTAGCTATTAGTGCAAACTAAACAAATATAAATAATAATATAATACATACACATTATTTAGTTTTCTGTCTATATTAGTAAAACTCTGTACTGAAAATGAGAGTGCTAAACCTCTCCTTTTGTGAGAGATGTCTGTCATCTGTTCATTCTTCTCATCGGAAATCAAGGGTTGGGACGGGCACGGTCTGAACACTGAGTTTGAGCACTATCCGCTATTTTAACTAATATTTACAATCTAAAAATTTTTATTAACTTTACAATTAATTTGCTAGTTTTTGTCTCATCAATATAAATAACGCAACAATACTAGTACAAGGCGAGATTTGCCCATAAATGTGTATCGCGAAGTTATCTGTGGGTGATAAACCTCAATCTCTTTGGTTGACCTCAATATCTTTCCACTTTATTGACAATCAAATACAGACGAGACATAACAGGGTTATTTGAAAGAACAAATTAAGTAGAAATCTATTGTGTTATGTTACAATGAATTATGTATATAAAAAGAATAACTCTCGTTTTCTACAAACTCCATAACGTACAGATTGCTTGATACAGATTGATTGATTTTAGCTTACAGTATAGCCTAGGCTTTGATTCAATAAAATCTTATATGTATAATTATTATTATACACATTCTAAAAGTTTAAGTAAGTTTTTTAAATAGAATTAATAGCTAAAAAAATTTAAAGCGTAAGTCTTTTGTAATATAACATGGAATAAAGGACATGGTTCGCCATCATTAGTTAAATATACAAATGTAACAAAAAAACCTCATCTTAAAATACGGACATCTCGTATTTAAAATTAAAATGATTTAACATAAGCAGATTTCTTAACATAACGAAAAGAGCTGTACCTAATCTTAACGTGTTTCTTTAGATAACATAAAATAAAATAGAAAACAAATTGTGTAAATAAAAATAGGGCACCTAAATGATAATTTAGTGAGGCTTTACGAGAGCTTGGATATAAAAGGAAGAAATTTATGAGGCCAATATTTGCAGACGGTCAAAATGAATCACTCACTGCCGCCGCGTTGAGCAACAAAACAAAATATCAACTATTTGTTCTAAGTCATTTGATATAATCATTACATTACATAGTATAACATTGAACATCCAAATTCCTCTTACATTTTAAAGTCGCTTATAAATTATTATACAAACGATAAACTTTTTTAGCCCTCAAAATAATATTGCATAAAGAGCTGAAACATTGATGGAGTCTCTCCCAGTCAACACGTAATTGTTTGTGGAAGAATTATTAATAGTGTCCGACCGAAAGTTCGGTTTCGGTTTCGGCCGAGTATCGGCCAAAAATCTAGTTTCGGCGGAAGTTTCAGTTTCGGCCAAATTTGGCCGAAACTTTTGCCGAAACCGAAACAATAGTAGTACTAATTTTGACTCGTGGTTAACTTTATTGAGAGTGTAATAGTAGCAATCTAAGGGGTAGGCAGAGAAAACAAAGCGCCATTAAGCACGATTGTTACACCCCTTACTTCTTTGACTTTCAATCAACATTATCACACATGTTCGCCGGTTTTTCAGACTCCTGGCATCACCTTTCTTAAGGACACGTTTGATTTGATTATCATCCCCATCCCCATCGCCCTCATCGAGTCCAACATGACTCGATGAGGGCGACCACATACTTTCCATTCTTCCGCTTCTATACTGTACATCTGCTAAGTCAATCTTGCATAAATCATTTTTCCTACGTGTCCAAACCATCGGAGTATGTACTCCCTTAATTTTAACACCGACACTCTCTTCCAATCCTCTTTTAAACCTTCCTTCCTTATAACCTTTTTCAATCGGTGAACCTCATGCGGCAAATTTTGCGCAGTGACTTCATTTCTACTGCTTTATCATTTTTTCATGCACCCTCTGCCATGCCCAACTCTCGCTTTCTTAAGTTAGTTTTGGGATCAGTATCGTACTGTTAGCGAGCTGAGTTTTGTTGCTCAGATTCTTTCCTCCCAGGTATCCCCCAACGCTCTTTTAATATTGTTTTATAATTTTACAGTGTGTCTACATTCCCGGTGTAACCGTAATTTAAGTAATTATTATTATGAGATGAGATGAATGTAGAAAGAAGAGTGGCGTTAGAAAACAGCGTAAATGGTGCGTTGGGCAGATTCCTGGGCGCAAAGAATGTTAGCAGAAAAGCCCAGCTAGCTATTTATAATGCGGTACTAATCCCGACGCCAACTTATGCAAACGAGAGTTGGGTATGGCAGAGTGTGCATGAAAGTAGGATAAACGCGGTCGAAATGAGGCACTGCGCAAAATCTGCGGAGTGAATCTCGCATACCGCGTCGAAAACAAGGTTTTAAGGAAGGAAGTCGAATTGAAAGAGACAATCGCTGTAAATGTAAGAAAGGGCATGAATGCTCGGACGTGTAAAAAGAATTGATGATGCAATATTGACTAAGCAGATATACAATGCAAAAGTGTATGCATGTAGGAGTCGAAGACGGCCAAGACACACATTTCATGACTAAATAGAACGTGTTCTCATGGAAGGTTCAGGGTTTATCCAGCGATAGCCTAAAAAATCGACGCGCGTGCATGAAAAGAGTTATGAAAGACGACAATGCGGGTGCGGTGTGTAAAAATCGTTCCTTTCGGCGATTTGTTGTCTCCGCCTTCCCCGCAAGGGATCTGGCGTGAACCTATGTATGTATGTAGATGACTGGTAGAGCCATCCAGTTCGCAGCATGAATAAACCGGCTAATAAACGGGCTGAATAGGCCGCGGTTTGCTCGATGAGGGAAGGATCTGGAGGCCCAGAGCCTAACCCGGTCCCCTCCTCATTCCACTTTCAACTCCTTTCCTATCCCACCAACGAAAACATTCCAAAGGAGGATTACGTCAGGCAGGCGGACGGTCATAAAACCGCAGCCAAATTTTTTGACAACATGGATAAGTTCTATGAGATGTCATACTGTGCCGATCCCACTTATAGTGGGAAAAGGACAGGAAAGTGATAATTATTTTTAGATAAGCAGAATCTCAAAAGACATTGGCGATTCTTATGAGAAAAAATACAAAACAATGTATGAAATAGTAAAATCTCAACATACCAATACTTAGTATTTCTTTAAACAAAAACAATTAGCAATTTGAATATTGGATATATTTTTTTTTTTACTTTATTATATCTGGTAAACATTTTGCTGACACCTTCGAGTACAAAAGGGCGTGAAGTTATATTTTTAATTGGAACAAAATTAATACATATACCCATTGTTTTTCATCTCCTCTTCTAATTGACACAAGATAATGGGAAAAGCATCAAATTTCAGTATTTTATGGAATTTTATACGCGAACACGTGAGTTTCGGTTTCGGTTTCGGCCGAAACTGAAGTAGCGGCCGAACATTCGGTTTCGGTTTCGGTTTCGGCTGGAAAACCAGTTTCGGTCGGACTCTAATTATTAACTATAGAGGAGGCTCATCAAGCTCGAGGCTCACAACTAAATTAACTTTCACCAGAATACATTACTAAAATCAAAAACATTCGTTTTTTATTTTCAGTTACGATACATTAAAATTCTTTAAAAATGCTTTTTTGTGAATTATCCAATTTACTAAAAGTAGTCGTGGTATTTTAAGCTTTGAAATGTTTGCGCGAGTCGTAGGTCAGTAAGATCAATAGGAAAAGGGGCGTGTTATGGAGCAGGCCCAAGGTCAGTTTGATTTATTTTTAGTAATCAGAGACCCGCAAAATGAAATAAACCATCTAAAATGTAGAATACTGTTGTATTTTTATATATTTTACAGGACTGACAGATGACGAGCTCCACAAATATATGTTCATACCTTTGATAGGTCTCGTAATGCAGTGGCTACTACTGAGTAAAGGTTGCTGGATTCTATACTCATCTGATTACAAATGTTATACGGGTTTGCTTATCACATTTGTAATCAGATGAAACATTTTGTATTATGTCTGAGTGTTTATTGCATAAAATTTTTATATGACTATATTTTTATATCTGTTAGAGATTAATCGATCTTAACTTAAAGAGTAATCAAGTAATTGTTCTATGAAGACTTGATATATATGACAGAAAATATCATCATTGATAATTCATATTTATTTAAATGTAACGGTGGTCTGTTGGTCGAGCGCTCTACTTCCAAATCAAGAAGTTGTGCGATCGAGCGGACTCATACCGATGACTTCCCCAAATTCCCTTCGGAAGTTTAGGTTGATTAATATTGGTGAGTGATAAAATTATACCCAGTATATCGGCGCGTATACAGCGACCTACGGGTCCAATCCAGTACAATAATGTGCTCAGGGTGTTGTTGGGGCTGCCGTGGCGCTGCAGTGCGTCAGGAATGTTTGCCGAACGGGGTATTGATGGCTTCTCGGCAATAATGCGTAAAAGATGTGCCTCCTTCTTAACACGTCTAAGAGTCAGTACCAACGGTACCCTGAGGGTATTTGTTGACAAATGGGAGTCTCCAATGATGCAACATTGTATGGGGCTCCACACTAGTTTTAATTAATAATGTATTTTACTAACACTAGTTTATAAGATCATTGTTACTAACACTGTATGGGCTTGCCCGAAATAAAAGCTTATTATTATTATTATAGCAATAAGTTTCGCTAGCAAATTTGGACAAAAAATCGTCAATTTAAGAGTTAACCGCCACTGTCTGCAACTTTAGAAGTATTTTCTAACCACAGTTGCAATTAGTTACATAATAAATGCATACAGAGGTGATATCATTCTATACAATTACAGTAACTACTGGACGAGACCCTATTTTTACGTTACTCTCGGTCAGCGTTGTTTTTGTTGACGAGACCCTGCTTTTAGGTCACATTCGGTTAAGTGGTGTTTTTGTTTTGTAAAATAAATTTAACCGAGGAATTTTGGGTCCGCATAAATTTAACAATGAGGACATTTATATGACCGAGATGTACCTGTGTGCCTAGTGTGAGTTTTTACACGTTGACCATCACGTTATAGTTAACGCAGATTTGTATGGCATTGAAATAGCGCCACCCCGTGCCATACGTGAGAACTAAAAACTGCGAGTGCGAGATTTCGACGAAGTGAAGACCGTACACTTCTCACGTCGAAGTTGGTATTTACTATCAAAAGTGACATTAGCGCGAGTGCGAGTTAACATTTTGATGGATTTGACAGCTCGTTAACGTAAAATCGTCACTTTCGTGTTGGTTAAGTCTAACGCGGTGTAAATTTGTTTTCACCTAAAATTTTCTCGTGAGAGCGTGATATTTTAAACTTTTTATTAAATGTAACTTTGTCGAAAATGATGGAATCACGTTATTAATTTGCTTGGAACATGTTTGCGACCGCTACAGCCCCAAATGAACGTAATGTCTAGTGGTCGCGCAAAAGGTTTGAAATACAATATCGACATATTAAATCTACCAAGTGTGGAATTCACCCGAGTTTACGAAGTAAAAAGCTAAAACTATCTTATTTAAAGATTTCTCATCGTAACTTTAGAAGATAAAGAAAGCAATATAATTGTGAGTTCAGAATAATAATAACTGTTTCAATCAAACTTCTAATTTGAAGCTTAAGAAGGTAGGTATATTCCTATCAGCGGCCTATCGTATGTATCAAAATATGAGCATGAATAGATGAAGAGGTTACCAAGACTCTCATAAAGAAACATGATAAATAAATACATATGTTCCCTGATACTCCGAGTGCAGCAAGACAGACAAGCAATTAGTGGAAGAACATATCAAAGTTATTATATAGATAGCTTGCAACAGAGATAATATGCAAACAATATTCACTTTATTTTAGGTTTTATACTAAATATATGATACAGAGTGAGTGGATGCATTGATAGTAGCTAGTTCACAATTTCTGGGACACCTAGGTCTGAAAAACATCTGTATTACTGTCATAAGCACTACTGCACAATCAATGTTAAAATGGTTAGTATGTAGGTATCTATTAATAGTTAGTACACTTACTAATGCCTGTTATGAATTTATATTTGTTGTTTTTCTTGTTCGAGTAATACTATTTTTGTTGTGGTGTGTTGTAACTGATATTATATGTATTTATATACATTTTTTAATTATTATTGAGTCTGATTTACAGCTATTGTGATATATGGTGATCATTAAAGTATTTTAACTGTCAAAAACAAATTTGGAGGTACAAATTATGGATGGTTTGTTTTGGAAAAACATTGAGATCAATAACCATATGCAGCTGTTATACAAAAATGGGGAAATGGTGTAGCTTTTAAGAAGATAACATATGTATAAAGAAATATTATTTTATATAATAATGCGGTTATGATTTTAGGAGGCTCTGGTTATTTGCCAAGACCTAATGACTCCAATTTTGGTTGCTGTATCACACTAGATGCTATCACAGGCATGTTGCAGTCAGAGTTGTAATTGGGAATACATTTGGGAGGCTGAAGAATGGTTGTGCTTAAACAAAGACACACTTCTAACAATGAGTTGTTAAAATCTGCCTGAATTGAACAAGTTTGCTGTTTGATAAATAACTTTGGCATTGATTGTGACAAATTAAAGAAGTTATTACTGGTATGGCAACAAATCCCATTATTACTTGAATTGGTATTCTGCTTATCTCTTTAATATTCTATTAATAGAATACATATTGATAACAAAAATTGTTTTAGGGTTAGAATGAAATGTGAACAAGACTCCAAGGCAACCATTACTGAACAGGGAGTCATCAAGTGTAACATCTAAATTAATAAGAGGAGATTCTGGAGGAGCAATTAAAAGACTAGAGCGATTAATATTTTTAATTTAGTGTCATGTTATTGTTGGTTACTATAATTATACAATAATTTTAAACATGAAACTTTTATTTTACATTTACAAACTAATAAATAGGAACACGAACTCATAGTGAATCAATTACATCAATTACCTTGTTTAATAAGAATGTTACATTTAGAATACATTTAATTTACACAATCTTTTAACTTAAAACTATTCCATATCTAACTTATTTTCATTAGTTTTCTACAATATTCAATACTCTAGTGCCTAACACCTTCCAGTATCTTACTCTCTTAGGTTGACATAGTCCTGCCGTTGTTGTTTGAAAATTTTCCACTTACTCTGAAAACAAAGGCAATTCTATATTATATTAAATGAAATGTCACTATCAATCTTTAAACTTAAGACTATTCTATAATAAACTTATTTACATTTTTTCTAAAATATCCAATGCTCTAGTGCCTAACACCTGTTTTGAGCCTGCACCTCTGTTTCCATAATTCTATTCTGCTCTCGGACATCATGCTGTTGTTGTTTGAAATTCCTCCACATACTCTGAAAACAAAGGCAATTCTATATAAAATTAAATGTCACTATCAATATTTAAATTTAAGACAATTCCATATCAAACTTATTTACATTCTTTAAAAATATACTATCCAATACTCTAGTGCCTGCACCTGCCAGTAACTTTGAGCCTGCACCTCTGTCTCCCTAATTCTATTCTGCTCGCTTAGGTTAACATAGTCCTGCCATTGTCGTTTGAAATTTCTCCACCTACTCTGAAAACAAAGGCCATTCTATATTTAATTAAATGTCACTATCAATATTTAAATTTAACACAATTCCATATCCAACTTATTTACATTTTTCTAAACTATACTATCCAATACTCCAGTGCCTGCACCTGCCAGCCTTTTTGAGCCTGCACCTCGGTCTCCCTAATTCTGTTCTGCTCTACTATGTTGACAATGTCTTGCTGTTGTAGTTTGAAACTTCTCCAATGTGTCCAAATCAATAAGTGTACCTCACTTACTCTGAAAACAAAGGCAATTCTATTACACTATAATTTAACATATTTATGTACTGAAGCAATGAATTTGTCACAAAAGTTACATTTCCCCATTACTCAGTACTTCTAGATTTGCCACTACTATCATGACAATGTAATATTTGGGTTGATTATCACAAACTTCCCACTTTTGCAAGCCTTTTATTCTATCTCTAGCATTGCTGGACAACTTTCCGAGCTCTCCATGCCGAAAAAACAAAACAATCTTGTCTTTTTTACATATTCTGTGACATATTTCGTATTAGCTCAATCCAAAGAACACGTAACAATTGATATTCTGTTTACTCTTCCATAAATGTCACTATTCTAGCGAATTGAAAAGCACTCGTTCCCATTTTTTAAATTAGCTTACAAATTTCTAATTTAAATTAAATCTTGCAAACACAAAACATATTAACATATTATAACCAAAAAGTTTCTGATAAGTACTTACCAAAGAGTATATAAATACTTACAAAACAATAATATAGCCCGCACAATTTCAAAGGTCGACTACTCGCTAACGAATCATATTAAAGTAGAGTAAAGAAATGACCTTCTTAATTTTCTGGGATTATATGGACTAATCTGAAGTTGATACACTTCATAAACGCTAATTCGAGTGAGTAAACACGAAGCCATACGTTAACGAATGTATCAACTCGCACTCGGGTGTTAACCATATACGTTGAAGTATACGTTTACTCGATTGACGCGATGGTTAAGTTAACGCGTTAACTTTGGCAAACTCGCACTAAGCACACTGGTACGGAATATATTCCTGTGCTCAAACGAGTGTTCACGTCTACAAATAAAGTGCGACTCTATTTGTAGAAATGGTTTGATAATTTACATTGACAATTTGACCGAAATGAATAGGTTGTTTTTAATATATTTTTATCATTGTCCTGATGAACTAGTGGAGCAGCCCTCCACTTCTGATTTAAGAGTTTTAAGTTGGAACGCGAGTTTGATAATCAGTGCTCCTAAATATGCACAAAATCTTTTATAGGAATCGATCATGCCGTTTCGGTGGAATATAGCAAAGTATCGCAACAAACATTGCAATACGTGAATTTCATATATTACAACAAATAGATTATATCTAGAGAGAAAAGTTTATTTTCTCGGAAGAAATTGAATAAATAAATGCTCTCGTAGTGTGTTCGTAGCAGTGCTACGCCGTAGAGAGCATACGTATTCCAGCTGAGTGGGCACATACACATACATACATATACATTTGTTTGAGCAGCACATACATGCTACGGTACTACTCATAGTTATTAATATAAGTATCGAGAATACAAATTGGACTGCATAATTATCGAGTATACCTTCGGAAGTTATGTCTGAGAGATACAATTGTGACCGATCCGCGGCAATAAACGTCATGCACTTAAGAGACTAGAAAGGCGTTGACGCATTTATCAAGTTGTCTGGGTTCTCGAAAGATAAAGTCTGGCAGTATTAAAAACTAAGACTTATAAAAAACAAAGACGCGAGAGAACTGCATAAGACATAATATATATGTTTCACTGTTTACTATTTGGCAAGACACTTGGCGTGAAGGTATGTGAAGCATTATTGAATTCTGATATATTACATAACTATGCATATAAAATAATCCAGCTACCTGAGTATCCACTCCGAAATTTCCGTCTGATATAAAGAGAATACAGAAAGAGTAAACTTATATTTTGTGTACATTCATTGAAACCTGACAAAGTGTGAGTCGCAAGAAGGATTCGGTAAGAATATCATCATTTTTATGAAATCTATATATGTGATAATATAGTTAATTTCATTATAAAAGTATATAATGTGGAAGGATGTAAGATTAAAGGGAACCCAAGACACACTTCCTACGAACAAACTGACCGTTTCATATCGGTAGTAGCGTCAGAAGCCTTGAGAACCAAAGATATCTATGAGTTGTGTCACAGAGAGTATGACATGAGGTTGTTTTATTATTGTTTAAATTTGGAAAATGCATACAGGTAGAGCTGCGGGCAACAATTTGTATATACGGTTATACGGTTGAACCAATCTCGCCGCAGCTTTATACAACTCAGAGATAACACGAGTCGAGCACGTTCACTTAGCGAATAACAATATCATACAGATTTCAATAGACTCACACTCGCACTTGACACACACGCCTCCCTATCTATAGGCACCTATCTATAGGTAAGTATATTCACTGATGAACGATATCAATCCCTCAAATATTAAACGTCGAGGCTTTCATTTGAAGTCCCGTTTTGTGATGTACAATAACTTTGAAGCGATACTAACCTAACAAATTTGATATTGAGATGCGATGACGAGCTCTATTAATTAATTTTATACTAAACTTTCCATTCGATGTCTTTATAGGTTATATACATGCATACACATACATAACTTCACGCCAAATCCCTTGCGGGGTAGGCAGAGAGAACAGAGCGCCATAAGGCACGATTCTTACACGCCTCACTCGCTTCGTTGACTTTCATAACTCTTTTCATGCACGCGCGTCGGTTTTTGAGGCTCCTGACATCACCTTCCTCCAGAGCACGATCTATTAACTTACGTTCTATTATATGTATATATGTTTCTAATTATTTGTTAAACAATATTAGCCCTCTGGAAGTTACGAGTCCCGAATATGGGAATTCAGCATTCATATCTTCCAGAGGGCTATTTTTGTGAGCTGAAATTCGAAGTATTTTGAGATGTCTGAGTAGAGAATTAAATAAGTTTGTATGATTGAATTAAATTATGTAATAGAGAATTAAATATGCTTTACAACTTTCAACCTATTTTTTTTTTTAAGTGTATGTATGTTTATTTCTGACAAGTTTTGTAGCCTAAAAATATAAAATACTTATTTATACTTATTCAAAACTGATTTACAAATTCAATTCCACCATAAGAAGTCATACTAAGCCGGTGGTGTTTAGTATGACTTCTTATGGTTGAATTGAATTTGACAGTTTTGACAATAACCAATTGTAATATCCAATTTATTCTCTGATCTTATAATATAAGAGGAATATGAATCACAATAGTTTCCTTCGCAACATGTTCGATATATATTAAATCTACGCACGGTTCAGTTCAATGACAGGTGAAATAACATTTTTCTTTTCACAAAAAAAAACCCATTTTATCATAATAATGATCTGTGAGATGAATAAAGCAAAAATCTTAAGCCGGATGTAGTTAAAGTTATCCCCTGAGGACCCGGGGCCTGGGCGCAGAGGGCCGCGGGCCACGGACGGGCGGTGGGGCGGCTACCTCATTCTACAGTTAGATCAGTGAACAAATCCTTGCTCAGCAGCTCTCAGCCGAAATTAAAATTTAATATTTGTTTTTGAAGCCTCAAGGGCCTATTGGGTTTTGTGTAATATCTATTTATTCTCATTGTAATTTTAAAATGTCTACCTGTGTATTCACATTTCTTAACATGTTACGACCCATATTGCATTTGCTATTTACGAATTCGAAATTTCATACAACATACCAATGATTTCTGGAAGTCTTTTCGGAAATGTGTGCGATAAGAATTGATGGCTGGGAAAATTGTTCTCGATGTGTTCCTTAAACAATACCTATTAAGATTTAGGTAGCACTATTCCCTACTTTACAATTACTTAACAGTACCTATTCTATTGTCTATTTACAAGAATCTTCACCGATTTTTAATCTGTGGTAACGTGAATTAGAGTCTTCGAGCGTTATAAATATTTATATATATGTATATATATAAGCACGTTCAACATGTTTATAATATACCTATATAGTTTACTACTTCTTTCGAAGTAGGTAAAATATTATTCGTTCAACTCAAGCTAACAACTCGCCCGACATTTCATTCATAATCATATAGCCTTCATTATATTTCATTTAAACTTAACCGATTGACAATATACTCGTCACTTGACAAACAGTTACTCTTTGAGTAACTATCAACTAACTAGCAACTAACTCGTAATGTGACTTAACTTGATCTATCTCTATACGTGGGGAAACCTTTATCTCTCACCTTTAACCTATGCACAACGATTGTATAGGTTAAAATCTAATTAATCTTGGAATTTAATTCATATAAGTTTGGAACATAATGTAAAATTACTCACATCCTAATAAAGTGTGCTAGTGAATGGGATTCCAAAAGAGAAAATATGAATAAGAGTTTAGAAAAAGAAGTAAACAATAGAATAGTAGAAACAATCATTTAATAATTATCAACTTTTTAAGTACACTCTGTGTAAAAGCTTTTCCCGTAAAATATTCTCTCTGTTTCATCAAATAATCGTTTAACCAAACCTATAAAAAACCTGCAACTGCGCAATTTCAAACAAACCAAGTTTTATAAAATAGTAGCCGAAGATCATTTATATGTTTGTTGCATTTAATTGCTTCTGAAATATCAAAGTACTTCTGTTTGAAGAATTTAATCGTTGAAAAATTATTGTATATTACTGACATACATTTTTTTATGACTCTTTTTTTCTACTAGCTGTGAGCTAAGTAGCTGTTTAGAATTGACACGCGGAATTTCACGCCTCAAATGCAATATGTGGCGGAACTACCTCATACCGAACACAATGTTGTCAGTCATCGATATATATCTCACATGACTTGCGAAAATAATCCGAGAAGTCATAGATGTTAACGCGGATTCGATCCCACGACTTCTTCATTCAGTAGCGGGGTGCTCAACCTTCAGACCACCGAGAAGACTATCTATTACGCTTCCGAAAAGTTTTTAGTTTATTCAATATACAGACATCTTTAATGAGTACTTAACATTTTCTATATGCCTTATGATGGAAGTTTAAAGTAATTTATAAATAATCGATTAAGAATGTAAGTCAAATGCTTTTAGTCAAATTTACGTGTTTCTAATTAGTAAAGATTTTTAAAGTAATGAGCTACCTACGTCAACATTACCATTCGCAAGTCACTCAATAAATCATTAGGAAAGTTACGATCACATAATAAAATGAACTTGTCCTCGTTTCGTTTAAAAATTAAGGTTTATTTTGCAGCCGCCATTTCTAAAATAAATCTCTCGTACTTACTTTGTTTCAAAGTAAATTTTTAATAACCAATGATTGCCGCTTACATACCGCGATCGAGAGTTTTGATACTTTTTAACAAATGTCACTTATTTTGGAGTCGGTGCAAGCCCAGGTAACGTACTCTATTGTGTTGCACCGAGTTCAATAATGAGTGGCAATAGTAAATATTATAACAGTTAAAGAATACTTTACAAAAGTATTACGTTTTGTATATTGTATTAAGTATACAAATTAGTAAGTTTCGTTATTTATCGCTTTTTAGTTATGAAGGTACTGTTTTCATTTACTAAAAGATTTTGTGGTTTACGTTTCTAGAAGTCGATTTAACTTTTTTTTTTTAAAGTATTTTTTACGTCCCATTTTGGGACGTAAACATAACGGCGAGACGAGGCTTAACAGCCGCTGCCTACACCTTCGGGTAACAAAAGGCGTGAAGTTATGTTTTTTTTATGTATTTTTTTCTAGATACCGTCACACACTACACTTATAACGTCCCTATTCTGTACGCCCTACTAGGGCCTACGCCCTACTAGGGCCGCTAGTCTGGCGCGGGCGGCTTGGGCGGCGGAGCGACACATCCAAAGTGCACTCCACTGCAAAATCCACTCTGCAGCCCAGGTCAGAGCATTCCGGGCAGCGAGGCGCGGGCGCGGTGCAGGCGCTAGCGATGTGGCCTGCCACGCCACATCGGTAGGCACCGCCCGCTCCTGTCCACGGCACAGGGGCACCTCGCACGGACGTGCCCCTTCTCAAGGCACCGGAAGCACTGCAGCGGCCTTGCCACCAGTGCCTCGACGCGCGCCGAGGTCCACCATCAGTACCAGCCGTTGAGTCGCCAGTTTCCTGGCGACCCCGAGCGGGCACCTGACCCAGGCCGAGCCCAGCCGAGACGGGCTGGAGCGGATCTCCCCGACCTTTACGTCGGTCGGGGCGCATCCGCCCGCCCCGGCGATCACTCGTGCGCAACTAATCTTTCACGCTTCTCTTTCACTAAGGCTTTGGTAACATTCTTGCAGCGGCGGTAGCTCTCATACTTTTTCTCTGTCATACTATCATTCCGATTCAAACTCGAGACATAATCCAACCATGCTTTTTTCTTTCTTTTGACGCTAGATTTTACATCCGCGTCCCACCAGGCATCACCTCTCAGAATCTTATGTCTCTTTGCACAACCATATACTTATTTTGCACTATCCACTTTACTTTCTTTCATTCTTTCCCAGCATTCTTCAACACCTAAGTCAGAAAGACTCGTGTCATTGAGTGTTTTGCTGACTAGGTCTACATACATACTCCGTATACTTTCATCTTCTAATTTCTCACACTTTATCCTTTCAAGCTCTCCGAAATGGGTACGCACTCGCCAGTGCCTCCACTTCTTGAATAGGCCCACGAAGCGGCTCACCACCAAGTAGTGGTCCGTAAGAGTGGGGCCTCTGTAGGCTCTTCTATCGCTTAGAGTGTTTCGGAGACGATTGTCTACCAGAATCAGATCAATCATACTCTTTTGATCATTCCGTGTCCACGTATACGTATACGTATCTTTATGACGGAATAATGTGTTAGACACAAGGAGGTTCCGTTCCAAACACACGTCCAAGATCGGCTTACCAGCATCATTCACTCTCTTGTCACCATTCGGACGAAGGACAGCCTAAAGGCCATCTCTCTCGGTTCCGACCCGTCCATTAAGATCACACAGAATTATCCTTTCATTTCCTTCAACCAAATCCAGAATATGCCTAACAGTTTCCCAAAACTCCTAGAGTTCATGGGGATCGGCGGAGCTGACGGGAGCATAAACTGCTACCAGGAAGACCCGCGTGATCCCCAGTTTTATACGAACCCAAAGGTGTCTTGCGCCTACCAGCTCATAGTCTTTCATTTCAGAAGCAAAGCGAAAGGAGAGAACGACCCCCACACCACCGCTGGCACGGACGTCCAGGTCTACTCCGGACCATAGGGCAACCATGCTACCTGGGAGGTCCTCGGTCTCATTCCCCTTCCGCGTCGTCTCCGTCAAACACTAGGCATCCAGGCATCTCTCATTTATTACATCTATCATCTCATTCATCTTTCTTGTTATACTACCTCTAACAATCCACGTGGCTATACGGCACTCCCCTCTCCTCTTCCCGCTCGGTTTGGCGCTGCGTGAAGGGTGGCGGCCACCTTCGCCGCATGCGCATGCACGTGCAGCCGCACCGACGGGGGCTAATCGGTGCCCGTCGCTGTCGGGGCACGCCCTAGCAGCCAGCGCGGCTGTGTTCGATAGCGTCAAGATTGCGTGCCTCTGGGACGGCAGGAATCGCGACGTGCACGCTGTTGACATGATCCCATGAATTGTTTGCATTGTTTTAATTATCTTAAATAAAAAGAGTTTAAATAAGACTGTGTAACATTATAGCAACTGCCGGCAGCTTTGGTCGTACAAAGATGCTATCACTCCGGAAAAACATTGATCCAAAACCATTTATACCTACTTTATAACATATAGTAGTATTACTAAATAAATCTCTCATACTGATTTTGATTCAAAGTAAATTGTTAATAAGCAATGATTGCCGCTTACATACCGCGATTGGAAATTTTGATACTTGTATACACCTATTCTCACCCTTTTATTAGCCAATGGAGTAGACGAAATGATTTGGGTTGTTTTAATTATCTTAAATAAAAAGAGTTTAAATAAAGCTTTGTAAAACCAGATAAGTAGGTAAAGAAGTAAACAGGTCACCTGGTGGCAAGTAACTAGTGCTCCCATTGACATCTGCAACACAGATAGTATTTCAGTTGCGTTGCCAGCCCTTAAAATAAAGGGAACAGGAAGGGGTAAGCGCGATAGGCTTTCCGACACCTGTCTAATAAATGTACCGGCTTATTCCTGCACCGAACCGCACGACTCTACCACCATCATGTACGTGCAAAGACATACAAAAGATTAAAAAACAAACATCATTCTTTTTAAAATTTAAACTCTGATTAAATCTTTAAAAGTATCAAGTATTTTATATCGCATACACGCCTTAAAGAATAAAGGGACTTGAGTAAAATTCTTGAAGCGAGTACTTTTACATAAAATTCGACAAACTTATCTTCCTAAACAAATATAAGAGAGGAAGAAAAAATGAAGTCTCTTATTCTTCGTATTGACACAACTTTTGAATTTATATAATGATAATCAGGTCAGCAGGTCTTTGTTCCCAACTGGCAGACAGAAACAAAGGGGATACTTTTTAATAACGTGATAATTTATCTGCCGTATAGTCCTGACCCTTGCACCTTTTTTGCCTTCACCTGTTTCGGTCTCGGCAGAATTCCAAAGGCAGGGTTAGGTTACTATCACGAGGGGACTGTCAAAATCGTTTGTCACAATTCTTTGAACAAAAGCCTTGAAATTTTTATAACTATATACGTTAGTCAATTGTAATTAAAACTTCATATAAAAACTTTATGTTATTTTTTTATAAAATGCGAGGAAACTATTATATATACAGAGATATTATTTTAATTTCACCTTCTTAAATATGTAACTATTTTTATAGAAGGTAAAAACTCTTCATATAAAAGGAAACATAAAGAACACACTATTTAAAAACAAACAATACCCGCACCGCGTGAATTCTCCAAATGATATTGATATGGCGTTTTATTCATACATCGAAGGACATTAAAGGAATATAAAAATGCTTTTACTCTCGACAGGATCAGACTCGGCGACCTCTGCGTCAACAGCCTGTATCACCTCTAGCTTAATACTATCACAAAAATAAATGAATCTTCGAAATAGTATTACTAAATACACACTTGTTGTGTAAATAATGTATTTTAGAACCTAGTTAATGAATAATATAGTCTTAATATTGAAGAAAACGAATTGAATTTGATTGAATTGATAGATGTAGGGATGCGAATGGGTGACCTAGTTGTGAGCTGCCTGCTTTACGCAGATGACGCCGTGCTTCTAGCCGAATCGCCGTCGGACCTGCAAACACTAGTCACTACTATGAAAGATGATTGCATGATTAAAGGCTTGCAGTTGAATGCGACGAAAACAAAAGTTATGGTGTTTGAAAGGGAGGAATCCAGAACGGTTGCAAGGATAACGGTTGATGATGTAGTGCTGGAACAGGTGAATGAAATTGTATATCTTGGATGCACTTTTAGTAGGGATGGAAGGTACACCGCGGTTGTAGAAAGACGAGTGGCGATAGGAAATAGCGTAAATGGAGCGTTGGGCAGATTCCTGGGCGCAAAAAACATTTGCAGAAAAGCCCAGCTAGCAATCCACAATGCAGTCCTGATCCCAACGCTAACTTATGGAAGTGAGAGCTGGGTATGGCAGAGTGTGCATGAAAGTAGAATAAACGCGGTAGAAATTAGGGCACTACGCAAAATCTGCGACATGTAGAAAGAATGGATGATGCAAGACTGACTAAGCAGATATACAATGCAAAAGCGGATGGATGTAGGAGTCGAGGACGGCCAAGACACACATTCCATGACCAAATAGAACGTGTTCTGGAGGAAGGTGATGTTAGGAGCCTCAAAAACCGACGCGCGTGCATGAAAAGAGTCATGAAAGTCAACGAAGCGGGTGAGGCGTGTAAGAATCGTGCCTTATGGCCCTCTGTTCTCTCTGCCTACCCCGCAAGGGATTTGGCGTGAAGTTATGTATTTATGTGAATATATAATTGAATCTCTTCGAATTATAAATTATTCAAAGCAGCGGATTAAAATTGTTCATCTTGTAATAAATGTTCACTCAGTTTTAGGACGACTCAGCTTACTTAATACTGTTCCATAAATACCTTCTCAATGTTCTGTGATTGAAGTTAGTTAGTGTCTTATACCACTGATTAACTAACCATGTTCAATTAACGCATTATAAAATATTGACTGGAACATGTTTATTAAATTCAAATAAACTTTGTTATTAGGACCTTTTTTTAAAATGACAAAAGCTTGAACATCCATTAGATATTATATAGGAATCGATGAAATTTTCAAAACAAGGACACTCTGCTTACACCATTGAGTATTAAAGGCGTGAGGGTACCAAAAAATATAAATGACCTTTACCCAGCAACCCTCGATAAAACCCTTAACTAACTTGACCCTTGGACTAAATCAGATTTGTAACCGGTCTGTGTGTGTCAGCAGGCCTCGTACTCGTCTCTAAATGAATTGCCATATTGTCTACTCCGCACACATTTTGATTGACAAATTTGATACATCATCATACAACAAAACATCAAAGCTTATAATCATAAACCGACATTAGTTGCTGTTAGTACTATTACACGCAAATCGAATGGGCCTGCTCCATAGTTGAAATATTACCTCTTAAACGACGTAAAGTGACTTATGCCGCGTTGCTGTTGATGAAAGAAATATCTGGATGCATACCTTCTCCCCATCTTCTCTTTATCCTACTCCCTAACCCATCACAAAGTCAGGCAACGCAGTTGTCACCTTCTTTTGCTTTACACTTCTCTTTTCCTTTACACATAAAAAATCTAAATATTAACTAATAGAAAACTATTATATATGTTTATAGGAAAACTATAATATAGTCTCGGTGGCGCAGTGGCGAGCACCCCGTTTCTGATTCAAGAAATAGCGGGTTCAAATCCTGGCACTGGCACACACCAATGACTTTTCGAAATTCTTTTCGGAAGTTATGTGTGATAAATATCGATGACTGAAAACTTTGTGCCCGGTATGGCAATAGGTTCGCCACCTATTCTATTTGGGACGTAAACATAACGGCGAGACGAGGCCTAACAGCCGCTGCCTACACCTTCTGGTAACAAAAGTCGTGAAGTTATGTTATGTTATTATATATATTTATATGTTTTATAGGAAAGGGGCGCAAAAGGAATACTTGACTGACATGAAAAACTAGTTTTCTATAATACCGAAACCAGCACACTTGCTCTGTGAAGCGAAATATCGATCTGATTGGTCAGAAAATAAGCTAACAGCCATTACCCACTAGGAATTTGGGCTCACAACCTCATTCCTTACCTGAGAATATCGTGGAAGATGAGGAAGTGAAGCGGCGTGCCAACACGTGTTACAACTCGTTCAAGCGTAACGGTCTTAAGAACTTAACCTCGTGTAAATAGGTTAGTTTCAAACAATTTTAGTATATATAGTGATAAATTATATACTGCATTAGTTTAGGCAATAAAATCAATATGTGATGTGAGTTTTTGGACAGGACACACGACGCCATCTTGTTACTAGTTGTATTAAACCACCAAACGCTGTATGAACTAGTGTGATGATCGAACCCGCCGACCTCTATTCAAGAGTCGGAAGTTTTACATCACATGGCCAACAGATGATGATGAAGTCTGGTAAAGCAGGTAATTTAACCCAACAATTTTTGTCAGTTGTTGCGGTGATCCGAGTCATTAGATCAAATTCTGGCTCACACCAGTGACTTTTCAGAAGTTATATCTGATAAATATCGATGACAGACTACATTGTGCTAGATATAAGGCAATAGGTTACGGTAGCTTTTCCATTTATTACGTAAAAATTCAGCAAGCAAAGCGTCCAACTGCTGCCCCCCATTCAGGTGAAAAAAATTATGATCATCAATAAGTATTAAATTATAACCAGCATTAAAAAGAATGTGAGCGCTTCACATTACTTAACGAACTTTTGCTATGTTATTTGCTACAATTGGATCAAATTTGGACGCGAATTCTCTATATAATACTAGACAAGTGGGAGCTCAGAGCACCTCAAACCAACATCCTCCTACAACAACATTGTGCTAAATCACCGCGCAATCGTTTATTTAGGACGAGGTGAGCCGAACCTTCAATGTTCGCACAATTAATAATAATGAAGGGAGATCTGAACAAATTACTTTCAATAATATTCAATTTGACTTAGTGTAAAGGAATCCCTAAATATTTCCTAGTGAAAAGGTCAATTCTGTTTGATTATATACTATCTACCTTGATATTTGAGCCCAATACATAACTTACAGAAAGAATTCGAGAAGTCATTAGTGAATTGATCCCACGACTTCTGTAATCAGAAGCGGAATGCACGACCACTGGACCATCGAAATGACTAAAGTTTTTTATTCCTTCCAAGAAGGCTACCAAGAACTGTGACAATCTTCTGAAAATTTGTTGAATTATTGCTTAATTTGCTTTGCTTGCATTAATTTTCTATTTCCCCGTGGAGGAGTGTAAGAGGTATTGGTATTAAAGGCGTAAATGTACATTTAGCTCACAGAAGTAGAACAATGAAATTAATTACATTAAAATTTCAATCAATTTGTTCAAAAACTGTTAATCAAATTTAGAAAAAATAGAATAATACACATATCAAACACTAGGCATGTTCCTCTCTGAGTATAGCGCTCGTAGAAACAATTACGTTATTAATAATAGCTGATGCTCGGGAACGCCCAATTTAAATCTATAATAGGTCTGGATGAATAGGATGATAGGATGAATTTTCCACAAGTCTCGGTATAGTTGCGTCATTGTTAACGTCTTCAAGAACATTCACATTTCTGATAATAAGTATGTGCTTGATTAAATAAACTCTATCTTAACTGAAGGTTAAAGTAGTAGCTTTCTATACACCTATATTCTGTATGCATAATTGTAGACCAGCCCATAAATATTTCAATACGATTGGACAAAAGGGACGGTCCTTAACTAATCGCGTTTTGAGATCTTTATGAAGAAGAAGAAGCCACTTTGTAAAGGTCGTATGGATTTTCATCAGACTGCTTGAAAGAGATAGAGGATCTGTTCGTAGTGTCTCCGTCTGACACAGATTTAAATGTTAAGTTATCATGTCATGTCATCATCATTCTGTTGTTAAGTTTATCGGCAATAATTTCCTCCAAGATAACCCTCTGCTAAAATTTAAATTATAGGGGCATAGGAAATGTATAATTCATGGCTGGAGAATCTTATCAACTTAAGACAAGACCACGTGGGGAAACGAGTCTGACGGAAGTCTATTAGAAAGCATGGCAATTTTTATGGCGTTAATGAAAATGCTGTATCTCCTATATTTATTTAATGACTTTCTTATACATATCATTATTTTCCTGCCTTTATCCTAAGCGGGGTCGGCAAAATATATCATCCTTTCGAACTATCCATGCTGTCAAAAAATTTGACTGTAGTTTTATGACCGACCGCCTGCCTGAAGTCAACCCTGCTTTGAAATGTTTTCTTCGATGGTAAATAATATTTTTAAAATACAATGTATTTTTCTAATACATATACTAAAAGCTTAGTAAATGTTAATGCAGCCCTTCAATACATAAACGTATAGGTAGTAATGATCATACCTCGACACAATTAATTTTCGAGATCCAATTAAAATAATAGGTGGTCAAACTTGCTTTCAAACATGGGCACAACATTATCTTATTGAAAGCAGACAGTTAGAAAGCTAAAACTTTTGCAGACAGCATTATATAACGAGGAATAAAACTGATAACTGTTGAGCGCAAAAACCTCTCAAAATGAGTGAATGAATAAATGTAGAGATCGAACGGAAAAAAAACTGGACCAAATCTGTGACGATCGTGAAGTTTGTTTGACATTCAACGATTTATTAAAAGAGAGCCGTGTGAGGGAACATCATAACTTATTGGATTTATAAATCAAGTATATTAATAATATTTCAGAGTTTTGATTGTATTATTATATCTACAACGAACATATGTTCGTTTTGCTTGCAACGTTCCGTATTCAAACCCAAGCACAAGTTATACTTTTACGAAATTAAGTCGAAATTTGATGTGTAATAATTAATTGTAAGTAAATAAAGTAAACATTGAAAACAACATAGACTACACCTTCAGGTGTTCATACTGTGAAAGTAAAATTAAATTCTCACATTAAATTTCCATACTTACTCTTTATTTTTAAACGATTGACAAGTTCACGGCTGTTAAGCCTCGTCTCGCCGTTATGTTTACGTCCCAAATGGAATAGGTGGCGAACCTATTGCCATACCGGGCACAAAGTTGTCAGTCATCGATATTTATCACACGTAACTTCCGAAAATTTCGAAAAGTCATTGGTGTGTGCCAGGAAAAATAAATACCATACCCACTACTTCTTGAATCAGAAGCGGGGTTGAATGTATAAAGGATAAAAAACGATAATAAAAGAAAGTGCTAAAGGATAATATATGGGAAACAGATTTCATAATAAAATCCAATATTTCCTTATTTATTATTTCTGAGGCGAAACAAAGTTCAAGAATAAATATTAAATAAAGTGATAATTTTAGTATTATCTGTAGAGACAGCAAAAATGTCATTTATTTAAAACAAGCACTCGCTTGATAAAAGTAGGGTTTCGTTTTAAGTGAAATGCGTCAGGCATTTGAACGAAAGGACTCCACGACTACTACCAGCTGTAGAGCACTCAGCAGAACATCTGTAAGTTACAACTTTCTGCAGCACCTCGGGCTCACGTTCCGCCTCACCACAAAGAAATCAGGCAATTTACATTTCATGTAAAAACTTCTACTTTGTATTAAATACTGTTTGTACTCAAGCAGCCTTAGCAGATTTATTACATGTCTCCCTTCATGTCGTGCAAAATGGTTTTCATTAATGTATGTCTAGGTCCTACCACCACCACGCACCACACAAAAACTACTACATGCTCATTTATGTAGCTGCAGGTCTAATAATTAAAGATAGATGGGTATTTTTTTATTCACACCTTTTAAATAACAATAAATTATTTATACAATATGAATTCTCCATTGGTTCTCTTCCAGTGGTCCATATCAAACGCGCCGCTTCTTAATGAAGAAGTCGCGAGTTCAAATCCTGGCTCACACAAATGACTTTTCGAAATTCTTTTGGAAAGTTATGTGTGATAAAGCGGTATATCGATGAGCGAAAACTTTGTGTTCGGCATGGAAATATGTTCGCTACCTATTCCATTTGGGACGTAAACATAACGGCGAGTCGAGGCTTAACAGCCACTGCCTACATCTTCGGATAGAAAAAGGCGTGAAGTTATGTTATGTAATTAAGTTTTTCATCATAGTGTATTTTTGATCACATATAGTTGCAAATTGCGTAAACCTAATCCATTCTGACACTATAAACATTGTACCCGGATCAGATAGTTAAGCTTTAAAAGATAATTTAGTAAAGTTTTCATAGGATACGTGGTATTTTATAGTCCAATTTCCTTGATAGACTATTACAAAATCAAAGAGTGTATTCAATTTTAACACACTCCTTAGCTATAAACGATATCGACCTCAATCTGTTAAGCACTCTTTGGCTATAAACTTTTATTTTAGTTGACCACAATAGCAGTTAAAAAATTACTTTAAAAAAAAGTTAAACCGACTTCTAGAAACGTAAACCACAAAATCTTTAAGTAAATGAAACAGTACCTTCGTTTTAGTGATATTGATGAGTTGTGAACTTCAATAGAAGTTAGTTCATTTACATGGCTTTGAGTTTATTAAATATATTATCGCTTGGTACAAGTCCGTTTGTTAAATGGTTGATATTTTTAGGGAGCTTTATTTGTTATTATTAAGTACTTAGCTAAAAGAGTTTGATAATACTTGTTAAGTATTTATATTTTTGTTATTATCATGGGTAGACAATAACACTGCACCCGAATGAAGACCAATCGTAGCCTTGAAAGTATTGCAGAAAAAAAACATTTTTACAGTATTGTGTCGTAACTCCTAACCGTTTAAGAGTTCCGCAGCTTCATCATCAGCACAGCAGTATCAGATATGGATTTAAGCTTATTTACTAAGCAACACTTTAGTCCTATACACCAGTAAACAGTTTCCATCGACTAACTGCGGTACTGTCTCTAAACTCCTAACCATTAAGGGGTTCTGTGGCTTCTTCATCAGGAAAGCAGCATCAGACGTATATTCAAGTATACCTCACAAGCAACACGTTAGCCCTAGATACTACCAAGTAGTTTCTATCGAAAAATTGCAGTGCTGTCTTCAAACTCCTAACCGTTGAGGAGTTCGCTGGCTTTTTTATCAGCACAGCAGGATCAGATGTTGACACCATAAAGAATATCCCTAAGACATCACTATTACGTAACAAAAACACCATACCCGCATACAATTTTTGGAGGTTGCCTTCGATTTCTCCTGGTTTCCATCATCAGATCCTGACTTGATGAAAATGGGACCATTTAGAAAGTAAACACTATCGATCAAAAAAAAATTTTTTGAAATCTGTCCATAATTGACGAAAATATCGGTGAACAGACATAAAAAAAAATCATACAGACGAATTGAGAACCTCCTCCTTTTTTCGATATTTTTTTATGGGATAGGAGGGCAAAGGAGCAAGCGTGTCACCTGAGCAACCTGCGCTGCCCATGGACACCGGCAATACTTATAGTGTTACCGTTGCGTTGCCGACCTTTATGGGGGAAGAATGGGGAAAGGAGGTGGACCTCCGGGTACCTCTCGCACCGAACGAAACGCGCCATGAGCCACTTTACGCCGATTTTCTGAGCAGCATTCATGCAGCTAACTGCTTATTATTTTAACTGCTATTATTTTCATCATATCTAGGTTGTTAGTCGCTAATATCAACAGCTAAGAAAGTAAGGTGTGTAATAATCGTGCCTTATGGCGCTTTGTACTCTCTACCTACCCCGCAAGGGATCTGGCGTGAAGTTATGTATGTATGTATCAGGAATTTGAATTGAAAAAAAAAATGTTAGATAGTCCATTTATGAAGAAAGCTTTGGGGTATTAAAATGATCGCGGCAATAATCTTTTTAGTGGAAAATGTATAAAATATGGCGGTTCGGTCTGCTAGTATTGTATATGAATACAATATGTGTTCACATCGGAAGAATTACTCCTATAAAAAGCTTTTATTGCAGACTTTAAAAAAACTCTATAAGAAGTCTCGCAATCGAATCCGGGCGAACACCATTGACTTTTCAAAAATGACAAATTGCAATATTTGCTCACATAAAAATTCTGAAGAATAACAGCGTTTTCCACACACACTTTCGGGAAGATAAGATTTCGTAAAGTTAAAAAATACGGATTTATATTGAGATATAAAAAAGTCTTAAAATACTGCTCTGAAAGTCTTTTATGCGTTTTTAATGTATGAACAGACATACAAAATTAACATATTAAACTAAATGTTAAATACAATTCGGTGTATTCTCAAGATGTCTCGATGTCTACGCATCAACAAAAAAGGGTACGAGTCCTTTGAGTAGTCATTGTGAATACATTACTAACGATAAGTGAAACATGTTCAACACAGAGTACACAATAAAAACATACACAGAGACTATTGTTTATAATAACTACACTGTTTCGTTCGCGACTTTACTTGCATGAAGTTATATTATACCTATGTTAAATGCATTTCATTTGCTATTACAAAATGTCATCTATTCCAGTGCCATGTTTAACTGTAGTAAAGTAATTGATATCTATGGAAAAAAATGGAATTGAATTATTAGATTAGCGTGAGATTATTTTGAAAAATCATTGGTGTGAGCCAGGATTCAAATACAAGACCTCTGAACTCAAAATCAATGGATATTAACGGTAAAGGATGTGATTTGCATCAGGTCAAATCACTGAGATTACTTATGGTGAGAAATTAAGTTTTATTAATACAATTTTGATTCAAGCGTAGAACAAATCAATATTTTAATATTAGTTATGATTCAAATGGACAAGATATTTCATAGAATAGCGACAGTAAGAGAAGTTCCTCGAATTTGTGAAGGCTCTTCAAACATATCTATTGGAACAAATTCTGTAGACGGTCTGAAGGTTCTCGTTCCTGAAGGCAAATGAAACTTTGTCAATTAAATGCTAATATCAGTTTCGCGATTAAATAAAGTTTAGGGTTATGTCCTTGCATACATTAACTTAACCCTACATCTGTAATCTAGGTAATTATCACATTGTGTTTTAGTTGGGTCAAAATTACGTAAGAAAATTAATACAGCCTTACATACCGCCAGTCTATTGGTTGATACGTCTATTTGGTCCTGTACATTAGGCTGCATTCCGATATGCTGTATTCGGAGAAAATTATGGTAGAATTAATGGATACAATCCCAGGATAAACAGATATCCTACTACTAAACCACTGTTGAAACTATGATACTATTTTTTGTATATCGTCGTGATTTTTATCTGAATTTGTAAGCAGCGGGCCTTTGCCTCGTCTCGCCAAATGATGTTCAATCGAGTTGATGACGAGCCCACACATAGGTTCCAATATAAATTTCACCTGGAACCTCTATATCAAAAATCTTCGAGATCAACTACTAGGCCATCAAAACGTTATAATAATATTAAATACAAATTTTCATCTAAATTAAACCGATAATAAATAAAACTAAGATGGAAAATGCGGAGTGTAAGTAATGTGGCAGTGGGTGGGATCTCGCTTCAGGAGCTCAATTAATAAAGGATACAAATGAGGAGTAATTAGCAGTCGGCCCTCTCCGAGTTACACAATTATAATAATTAGGGTGACGTCGGGAACGATTGCTGTTACTGGATATTTATTGACTATTATCTACCAAGATACAAGATCGCGACCTAGTGGTCAGAAGTCATTGACTTTTCGGGATTTTATTTATGGGATAGAAGGGCAAACGAGGAAGTGGGTCACCTAATAGTAAGCAACTACTCACCGCCCATGAACGCCGTGGTTCATTGCCGTCCCTTAAGGGTTTAGGAGGGGGAAGGAAGGGAAAAGGGGATCGGGCCTCTGGACACCTCTCTCACCGAACGAAACGCGGCACGAGCACGAGAGGTCGTGGTATTTCACTCGTCGCGCCGGCCCACTCATGCAGCAAACTGCAACACTCTACCACTGTTATTATATCAATTAGTAAGAAATTGATGGCCTACATGAGGCATTACGTTTAAGATGAAGGTATCATGCTTAGTAGACATAATAAAAAAATTATATCTATGGCATATACCTACTAAAAACTGCATTGTCAATAGACTATTACAGACAGACACTTTATATATTTATTTTCTATTGATATTCTCTCTCTGTAGGAGCCTCAGTCCTTGCTTAATATTGAGTTAAAATTGCAGTTGCACAAAATGGCGCCTGGTATTGTGCAATAGAACTGTTCTCACTGTAAATGTGTCAAGTGAAGCCTCTCCCCCACCCCCACTGTAGGCTCCTGACACCCCCTACTTCTGTAGCGGTTAGTAGAAGCTCACTTATATATTAATTATTTTACTCAGGAAACTAGTCCTGAATATTACGTGCAACATCACCAAACTTTACGTGTAACAAATTGGAGGCGCAATTGTTTGACTTCATCATTCCATTTGTGATTAAGAGATCTCGACTCGCACGCAGTAACGGATAACGGATTTTTTTTTTCAGAAATTACTTATAATAACCAAAAGTTCGACACGTCAAGACATTATTATCGCTATCTATACCTTCGAATGTTAAAGGAGTGCAATTACAAAGAAAAAACAAAACCAAAGTATTTGTTAAAAACTCGATATACACATACGCGCTGCCTACTCTATAGGGTTTAACATGTCCATCTAAAGGTTGTCTGGAAGAGATCGCAGCATGCGATAAGACCGCCTGTGTACAAGCCTAACATTTATCATGTACTGTATAGTGTATCTGAAAATGGTTTACAATAAAGTGTATTCTATTCTATTTATGATTACATTCATCATAAATTTATGATTGAATGGATTTTTAAAAATATCAATCCAAATTGTTTACTCCATATTATCTTCATGACATAGAGCTTATAAACACATTTACATATTTACACGCGATATTTCACTGCGGATGATGTATGCAAGCCCTCACTCCCCCCCCCCTCCCCTCAACACACGCCGCACACCCGCGAGAGATCCTCACTGCCTCCAATGTTAATCACAACACATATTTCCCCCCGGAGTGCACACGTTTATTGTTCCTTTAACAAACGGTTATACAATAAGCTCAAAACATCTAACTGGTAATGTTTCTATTAAACCTTGAAAACCGTCAGAGACTATTCATCTAGAATATTCTAAGTTTTTTATTTTTCTTTATCGCCCAAACTAAGGAGAACGGAAAAATGAATTAAATTCATAATATATGGTTTCAGTGCGCACATTGACTACATTATATCTTGGAAATTATACTTTTCGTAGTGGTTCAATAGGAAAATATCTACTGAACATTTAATCTAGAAAAACACAAAGTCTCAATGATGATCAATAACAGATGATACATATAGAGAGTTCTTGAGGGCTTCAGTAAAATTCTCGAAGAAGAGACAAAACACTTCTGTTTACATTTTAACAAATTTATTTATCTTAGAACAAAGGGACATTTTAAATAAACCTTTAAATTTATATTACTAAATTGTAGACATATTTTTATTTGACTGTCGGTTCTTAATACAAAACTTAATCATCTAAAATATTCTCTATCTAAGGAGGACTTTGACCCTTAGAACCGTAGAGCTTCATAAAACAAAGTTAAAAGATTGCAACAAACGTGATCATAAACAAAAAACCTTTTAATACATTGAATAAAAAAGCAATTCGGGAAACAAAACGAGTTTCTGTGGCCTATTTTCCAAACAAAATGTTTAAAAACTATTCTAGAAAAGTAGGTACAATTTCCAAGATGATAAAAAAATAAAAAATATATGAGTGTCTGGTGATATAAAAACAGCACTGTACATATATATTTATATTTAAAATGTCTGTCCGTTCGTTTCTTTGTATTGGATAATTGCCAATATTTGTGATGTGCTTGCAACTGTCAGACATTTGATAAAAGTAGAGTAGACCTTCGTAAGTAAGCCATTATTCCTCGTAAAAAGTAAAAAATAAAAATGGTAATTGTGACATGAGAAAGAGACATAACCATATGCAAGAAATAGACTTATGCCCTCGCGGACTTTTTGGTAGACCTTCTGATGGTGTTTAGTAATGTAGAACATTGTTTTGATCTATCACTTAGGGTTCAGGCAGCGTTTGCAAATAAAATGCAAAATCTCGAAAATTATCGTTTTTTCATTACAACATCATATATAAAATATAGATCAAAACCACCCCGTTGACACCCTCTAACTATTAAAAAACCCGCATCCAAATCCATTGCGTAGTTTTAAAGATATAAGCATATATGGGGACAGACACCGGAAAGTGACGTTGTCATAAACTATGTAATGTTATTTATTAGGTTTTCCCACATACTACTGTTAGTGAATCGAGGTAAAATGAAGTAATAATACAGCATAATATATAGAGAAATTTAGAGAAAAACCAAACCAAACCAAAACATACATTTATAATCCAATTATTTCTAACAATATTTCTTTTTTAACCGACTTCGAAAAAAGGAGGAGGTTCTCAATTCGTCTGTATGCATATTTTTTTTATTTTTTTTTATGTCTGTTCACCGATATTTTCGTCAATTATGGACCGAATTTTTTTTTTGATTGATAGTGTTTCCTTTCGAGATGGTTCCATTTTCACCAGGTCAGGATCTGATGATGGGAACCAGGAGAAATCCAAGGCAACCTCCGAAAATTGTATGCGAGTATGGCGTTTTTGTTACGTAATAGTGATGTCTTAGGGATATTCTTTATGGTGTCAACATCTGATGCTGCTGTGCTGATAAAAAAGCCACCGAACTCTTCAAAAGTTAGGAGTTTGAAGACAGCACTGCAATTTTTCGATAGAAACTACTTGGTAGTATCTAGGGCTAACGTGTTGCTTGTGAGGTATACTTGAATATACGTCTGATGCTGCTGTGCTGATGAAGAAGCCACAGAACTTCTTAATGGTTTGGAGTTGGGAGACAGTACCGCAGTTAGTCGATGGAAACTGTTTAGTGGTGTATAGGACTAACGTGTTGTTTGGGAGCTAGGACACAATACTGTATTTTTTTTTCTGCAATATTTTCAAGGCTGCAGTGTCATTGTTTACCCATGATAATAACAAAAATATAAATACTTAACAAGTATTATCAAACTGTTTTAGCTAAGTACTTATTAATAACAATTATAGCTCCCTAAAAATATCAACCATTTAACAAACGGACTTGTAACAAGTGATAAAATTTAATAAACTGAAAGTCATGTAAATGAACTAACTTCTATTGAAGTTCACTACTCATTAATAGCACTAAACCTCGTGAAAAAAAATACTTTAAAAACTTACTTGACAAATGTCACTTATTTTTGGAGTCGGTGCAAGCTCAGGTAACGTACTCTATTGTGTTGCACCGACTTCAATAATGAGTGACAATAGCAAATATTATAACAGTTAAAGATTAATTTATAAAAGTATTACGTTTTGTATATTGTATTAAGAATACAAATTAGTAAGTTTCGTTATTTATCGCTTTTTAGTTATGAAGGTACTGTTTTCATTTACTTAAAGATTTTGTGGTTTATGTTTCTCAAAGCCGGTTTAACTTTTTACTTTAAAGTAATTTTTGTATTCTTTGAAATAACGAAAATACTAAGTGAAATTCTTTTGGACTTTTAGATATTATTTTACTCGTGGTTTTGTCTTGGTCCAGATATATTAAAATGACAATGTCAGTGAAAAGAGGCTTCTAGGGTGGAACTGGTTCTCGTTACTAGTGTTACGTTTGTTGCCATTTACCAACATTATTGTACAGAGTAATGGTATTGAAAGTACTTATTCACATTGAAAGTAATTATTAAACTTTGTCATTACTGTGTTGTATATGCGAAGTGATGTTTTATGTGATATTAAGAAAATGAGTATAATATATGTCACGCTTACTAGCTATAAGAACTTTTAGGTTCTCGTGTTACATATTACACAAATATAACGAACGGGAATTAACGCGACACGTTGAGTAGCTTGATGTTTCGGTCAAGTTGCACTGGCCGTGGTCACCAGCTGCTTAGCACTTTTACTCCTGAGTCATGAGTTTGATTCAGCAGTACACACTAATGATGCATCAGTTTATTTAGCTGTGATACATAGATGAATAACCAAATGTTTCTCGAATCTATGACACGGACTAATTTAATTTAATTATAGAGCCACTGCATACGGCTTTAGGTGTGGAAGGAGTAAATTGTGTAAGTAATATGTGACTAGGTTACCTCGATAGCACTGTAGTTTAGTACCAGTGTACAGGAAGTCCTAGCTTCTGGCTCGGGAACACAAAACTTAATTTTCGCACCTTTGAGAGTTACGTATGACGATTTATAATTATCGCTAAGCCAGTGCTTACACTTTAAAGAGTTTGGAGATGGAAAATATACGAGTATATCAAGCTTTTATACAATAAAGGTTTTTGTAAATAATTATATTCTCTTTCTCTTTGTATCTCTTCCTCTCCAATACACCTCATTCTTAGAAACTTCATTGTCAAATCTGGTAGAAATATCGACTACCGAATTGAAGCCTAGAAAGTTTCCCTTCAACAAATATAGACTTTCAAATGAGCGCCACAGAGATATATACTCGGAATCTGCATTTTATATATCTGATAAAATACTGGAGTCTCTATTTCAGGGAGCACATCTTAAGATCGGAGCCTAAAAGTATGCATAGATAAGTACAGATCTCGGTTGGTCTTAATAAAGACTTGAGTTTTATTAGCACAAGCTTCTGAACTTATAAAGTAATAATTACTTCCAGAATTATAGTAAATACACTAACACCATGAAAAATAATTTATTTCCCTATTTGAAGGTTTTATAATCAACAAACCAACAGTTTTGGAGTCTAAATTGATTTATTATATTTGATCAAATATTGAAATGAAATGTACAAATATCACCATGACGCAAAAAATACATTTCAAGTTGTAGAATTTACTAAAAATAATGTAACTTATTTCACACTTAGATTGAATACGAATCCAAAGATATATTTCTAACTAAAATGAAAAGCTGGTTTCCTAAATCAAGCTATTTCGACCGCAGCGAGTGCCAAGAAATATATGTCCAGTTGTGAAATGAGTAAAATATTTTGAAAATATTGAATATTTCCTCACTATAACTTCACGCTTTTTCTACCCGAATGTGTAAGCGTCGTCTGTTAAGCCTCGTCTCGCCGTTATATTTACGTCCCAAACTGAATAGGTCCCGAACCTATTGCTATACCAGGCACTAAGTTTTCAGTAATTGATATTGATCATACAAAACTTTCGAAAATAAATTCAAATAGTTATTGGTGTGAACCAGGATTTGATCACTCGACTTCTAGATTCAGAAGCGGAGTGCTCGACCACTGTACCACGGAGACTATTCTAGTTTTACTACCTTTTTGGTGATAAAGGTATATATCTTGGCGGTGTCCACGATATTTATGCAGTTAGTTTACGCGCTTTATTAGAATTATAATTTTATTCCGTAACAAATATTTAAATACTTATATCCAAACAACCCTATTTCTGGCGCAGTCGGATGGAATGTATAATTAGTAAACACTTCGTCGCTAACCGCGACCTTTGCGACTAAATTACCCGCGAATATTTGGCATTAACTGTTCCACGACAAAGTAAATTTTGTTCAATGCGAACAACTTTTGGTTCACATCATTTTAAAAGGCCTTTGTGGTTCTTTCTGTCTCTCTTTCTCTCTCTCTCTCTCTCTCTCTCTCTCTCTCTCTCTCTCTCTCTCTCTCTCTCTCTCTCTCTTGTCGTTTACTGTTGACTATGTTTCCCTCTATCTCACCAACATCTAAAGTGCGCTATCCCGTTCACATCTCAAGTCCATTCTATAAACATTTACAATCGTTTATTCTCTGCTCTTTTAAATAAAACAAAGTGTTTTTCACTTTTGTTTTTTATTGTCACGGAGAGACTGTCTCTCTCAAAGGTATAAATTGCACGCCTCTTAAATGAATGCTACTCCATGTTTTTATTTTCCGCAGGATAATAATATTCGTGGTTAAATCTGTGCGTATTTAATCGCTGGAATTAAAAACTACAATATATCGGTTTAATTCTTTCAAATATATTTACAGTTCATATTCATACTGAGAAAAACTATGAAAAAATATTAGGTATTCATATAAATACCAGTCACTAGTCATTTTATGTTAGTCCTTGTTAGTTTAACGCCTGTAATATTTCATTTTATAGGCAGCGTCTCTCTGGTCCCTAATAATAGGTAATGGTGTAGTAACCTATTGCCATATATCGATCAATATTTTCTTAATAACCTTATTAACTTGGATATAACTCCAATTCGCGTCATTTATACTACATACACACTAAACTGGAAAACATTTCAACAAGTCTGCTGAATATTAAATAATATACTATCGCAAGTATAACATTCGACTTGTCCACGCATAACCACTGAGACTGATGATCATCCGGCTGGGATACGACCTTCAAAGTTTTAGAACTACAAACCTCATATTCTCTACTATAGTCTACCTGATAAGTCTGTCAGAATAATACTTTTTATGGGTAAAGTGTATCACTTGGTGGTAAGCAACTAGCGCCACCCTTACACATCTGCAGCATCGAGAGTCACAGTGACCATAGATAAAGAGGTTGAACATGTATATATCGTTTAGCGTAGTAAATGTTTCAGCACAATTTATTAGTGGCCCGATAAATGTACGTGACTATGCTATCTATATTATAGTTAGTTACGAGAGTTCAATATCAGCCGCGGGCTAACGTTCGTCTGTATGCTGACCGAGCCAACTTCGATGTACTTCGTATCGTATTGTCGAATTGATTAGTAAAATTGTGTTGTATAATCTAAGATAAGATAAGATAATTCTTTATTTACACCTTATAAATTACAAAAAAAAAGGAAAAACATACAAATAACACAAGGATAAATACAATATTAAGGTATAAATGGCGGCCTTATCGCTAAAAGCAATTTCTTCCAGGCAACCTTTGGAAGTACAATAGTGCCTAAAGAAAACGGGTAATTTAGGTGTTTTTAAATTTTTTTAAATTTTTATATATATATATATATATATAAGTAACGGTACAACAAAATTACAATTAAATATATTATATAATAAATACATATACATAAGATAAATAATACTATAATATACTAGCTGACCCAGCAAACGTTGTCTTGCCGAAAAATAAAATTTAAAAAATAGGGGTTGATCGTAGGGGGTTGAAAATTTAGGGTTGCATGTATTTTTGTATCCCGTTTTATAAAAAAAATTAGAAACAGAAATATGACGAAAAATTAAAAAAAAAAATGAGGGGTGATTTAGGGGGATGAAAAATAGATGTTGTCCTATTTTCAGACCTACCCGACACGCACATAAAATTTCATGAGAATCGGTCAAGCCGTTTCGGAGGAGTTCAATTACGCACATCTAGACTCGAGCATTTTATATATTAGATAATGAATATATGAAGTAATAATTCAACAAGTAATACTATTAGTAGTGGTAAAGTGTATTAGTAATAATTCAACAAGTAATACTATTAGTAGTGGTAATAGTATGACATTAAAACAAACTTTAGGATTATATCGCGTTTATTTATTAATTTCCCGACGTTTCGAACTCTTTACAGAGATCATTTTCACGAGTGATGAACAAAAATCGTGAAAATGATCTCTGTAAAGAGTTCGAAACGTCGGGAAATTAATAAATAAACGCGATATAATCCTAAAGTTTGTTTTAATGTCATGAACGTGATTCGCGAAAATCTTAGAGATAAATAAGTGGTAATAGTAACTAGAGATATACATAATAATAAACAGAAATTAACTACTGTAACCTGTGATAGTGATGCGTTAGAAGTGTTTTGAAAGTAGTTAATGATTTCGCTGTTCTAATTTCCACCGGTAGAGCATTCCACAGTAGAACTGCCTGGACAGAAAAAGATTGTCCATAAAAATGTGTGGAATGCATCGGGACTGACAATCTGAAATTTTCCGATGACCTCAGATATTTCGAATGTGTGTCATTATGAAACTGAAAACGTTCCTTGAGATACTTAGGGGTGTTTGGATTAAATAAAACTTTATATAATAACATGAGGACATGAGTATTCCGGCGAAAACGAATAGGAAGCCACTTGAGCTTTTTTCGAAATTCAGAGACGTGATCATATTTGCGAAGACCAAATATAAATCTAATACAGAAATTTTGAAGTCACTCAAGTTTGTCTAGTTGGGCTTCAGTGAGATTCAAATAGCATCGGCATAATCGAGGATAGGAAGAAGAAGAGATTGCGCGAGTGCAATTTTAGAGAGAGTGCAATCTAAAACCTTTTTTAATAAAGAGGCCTAAATTTAAAAAAAAAATGCTTTCTCATTATATTTGTATAGAGCTATAAACAGATTATAATTATTTTTTGTCAATATTTTTGCGTCTTATTCTTTTGTTCTCTGAAGCGTGGGTGTTGCTTAGCTTTCGCGAATAAACTATTGAGTCATATGGGGCAAGTACTGACAAAGTGCGTCACAATTCAAAAATTCCCGCACCTAAGTTAAAACCTAGAACTTCCCTAACAAAATACCTAGTTATAAACCGCCAGACTGTCAGGACAACCATTTATAATGGCCAAATCCTCAATCAGCCATCCCCGATCGAATCATTATCTAACTTGACCCAACACTTAATCAGTTTCGTGAGCGGGCCGTGTGTGTCAGGAAGCACCATATTCAACACAAAGGGGATTACCATATTATCTGTTCCGCAGAAGCGTACCCGCTGGGTTTTATTTTATCTTCTGATTTTTTTACATCTTCACGCCTCTTAATACGCTCTTATGACGCTCTGTTCTCTGTGTATACCCGACAAAAAATGTAAAGTTGTGTTTATATGTATGGATGCATTTACTTTATTTAAGTCGTAAGTTGATGTATAGCAGAGTTAAGCTTTATCATACTTGAATATTATATCAAGTCACTTCAAAAACTCAAAACTTTATAGGCATCAGTTTAAGTGTCTTTATATGCCGATTACAACACATCAAACATATTGATTTTCTCGTCCGCAGTCTGGAATTAACGAACATATTTCTGAGACTCGTTGAAACCTAATTCCAACTCAACCACAACACCAGGAACAGCTTAATATATATGACAATGTAAATTTGTTACTCCTAACTCTATGTATCTCTCTAGAGGTAGGCGCGTGGGAAGCTTCCATATGTTATTGTTACCAACGGTTACTTTGGTCTCATTGAATAAGGGATAAGTCTATTAGCAATATTAGTCTAGTAAGCAGAGATTTAATGGTTTTTACGGAGACATTTCGAATAGAAAACATTTTGGGAAGGTTTATCCCGCTGACAATTGGGCAGTCCATCCTTGCAATAACCGCAGCCTTAGAGAAGACCACAGCAACAAAACAAACAACCAACCATTGTTAATTAAACTTAAACAACATGCTTAATATGCTTCAAGGTCTGTCATTTAATGAGTAAAAAATTAAGACGCCCACTCATTTTCGTCCTCCTCAAGTAAAAGCAATCACGACTAATTAAACATTTTCGTTTTGGTTAAAAGTAAATAGTAGACGCTATTCGTTTCGACGGAATTTATTTTAGAAACATAAAAAGCTGCTGCTTTTTAGTATTTGAGAGAATTTCTTTTCGAGTTAAATTATTTGAAACGTAATGTCGGAGGTGAATTAATATAGGATCTCAACAAACTTGTCCAAACTTTTCCAAATCAGTCTCGTGTTTAATTAATATTCAGTAACAGAAGGGATTGTGGCAGTTTAGTGGGACGATGTTTAAGCACGTCGCTGTTCCGTCTTAGTAAGAAACTTATAATATTTTATTTTTAACTTTTTGATGTAACAGCGTGATTACCTCAGGTGAGATATTAATGACGTCATGTGTCATTTGTTTATAAGAGCCTATAAGATCTATCTTACCTCGTAAATGTTATAAAATAAATCTGAAATTTAATTTTACTAGAGTTAACTCAATAATAAAATATATTATGATACTGAAGCGATAACAGTGTATGAAAAGAGTTATAAAATACGAAGAAGCGAGTGAGGTGCGTAAGATTTGTGCCTTGAGGCGCTTAGTTCTTTCTGTCTACCTCACAATTGAGACTTGTCGTAAATTCAAGTAGATAAGATGCTAATGTTTATCACAAGTTACAATCTAATTAATTATTTACATTTTTTGAGCTAAATAAAAAAAAAGCTTAAAGCTCGATATTATGGGTTTGCATCTTGTTTAAAACTCCCTATTCCTCCTTAGGAAACCTGTACGAAATACAGTTGAAACTACGACAGCGAGTGTGCCTCTGACTGACACTGACGATATCCTCGTCGTTTCTATGACAGTTTAATTTGAACACATCTTGCACTAATAATTTTAGTAGCAAATTAATTAATAACAATTTGAACGACAACCTCTATTAATTAATGAAGTCAACTTGTTTGATCTCAGTGACATTTGTGAGTGACTCATAAAAAGTTGAAACTTATAGCAACAAGTAAGGCGTTATTAAACATTAAAAAACAGTTAAAGGATATCAAAGAATTTTTATTTCCTGATCCAGAAAACAATATGACGTCATAACAAAATTTAATTTAAAAACCATTCAACAGCGCTTACCATCTAATAGATTTGATCTTACTCTACCAAAAAATCAGAATATTGGTCATCTCATAACTTAGATCTTGACTGGAGTCTTAGACTTGTTCACCAATTGGGCTTATTGTTTTCAGTTCAATCTTCAATTGCAGTAGATCAGGAAATTGTATGTACATAGGTGAACCTGGAATATTAAATTAATTTTAACGATAGACAAGTAATCATTAGATAAGATACAAATATCTGTCTGGCCAAAAGTAATACAAAAGTCTTAGAGTTGGGAAAAGTTAATTAGGAACTTATAAGATGAAATAATTACAAAGAGCCATTTGTAAAGAGTTTCGAATACAAGTTGGCGGCAACAGATAACGAAATGATATCGAAGTTGGTCGGTACCAACATAACAAAACACACAAAACGGTATACGTTATATCTTACTATTTTATGATCTAGTATTGTCTAGTATGGAAATAATATACCAACATTATACTAGTAGCAAAATATAATACTAAAACCGCTGTGCCCACTTCATACCGGAATGTTATACACAACTGCGCATATGGAGATATCTAATAACATGAAAGATAAGATCTACAAACTTATAACATGAGATAATTTTGTTAGTGCAATTCCAATCACAATCCGACCAGCCGTTTCGGTCCCAAAACAATCAAAGAGACACAATTATAAAATAACGTACTAACTATTACTAGTGTCGATTAAATTTCCCTATTCGGAGATGTTCATGAGAAGAGCTAGGCAAGAAACACTTGAGCATAAACACTAATTGAATATGTCAAATAATTTATTGACAACTATGCCAAAAGTCAGTTATTGGTGCACAATTAATAATAAAAAAGTAGCTTAGTCTTTACGATAAAACTTTCGCATGAAATATTAACCAGCCATGTATTGGTGTGGCTGCTATAGTTATACAATAGCTGGTGAGGCTGGTGCTCGAGGTACACTCCGCTCACGGCTGAATGCTCGTGACCACAATTTGGGCGATTTATATGTTGCACAGTACATTTAATACGTTTGCGTTCAGAAATATGTATTAAATACACATATAAGTATATTATATATAAGTAGTATATATTTGACCTATCAGTTCTCTGCCCTGCTTGTTTATACGATCCGCATTGCATTCCAATGTGGGTATAGCTATTGGCCTGCCGCCCATTACATAAAATCCAAATTTTAATACGCATAAATATATGTCACGTTTTTTATCTTTTATACTATACTTTTTTAAACTACTAGACGGTTGCCTTTAATACAATTTTGCAATTATTTTGAACTATAAAAGATAAATATATCAAATATCTATTTAAATTTATTATTAATAGTTTTTTATAGAACGAGGTATACAATTTGCCGTTTGATGAGGAGGTAGAGAGGATCCTTAACAAACCGATCCTGTCATAGAGCCATTTGTCGAAGCAGCACTTTGAGCATATCTCGTGCCGGTCTGCGTGTACGATTCAACTGAAAAATAAACCCTTTTTTATTAGAATTTTATGTTTAACTCTTGTGCCAATAAAATAATGGAAGTTCTTGTAATAAATAGACGCCGCACTAGGCACCGCTCTGGAGAATAGTATCTTCCCATCTCTTAGGGTTTTGGCCTAAACAGGCCATCGCTCGTGAGTGGGTCAAGTTGAGTAAGTATCAATTCAACTCGCACTCCGACTTCTACCTAGTAAATCTATTATTGGAACCAACTAGAATAACGGATACTAGTGCTACCTGCATCGATAACATCATCTGTGACTTAAATCCTATTCATAAAAGTATCTTGAATAAATTAAGCTCAGATCACTGTGGGCAACTGGCGTCGTTTCCTAATGACTCCAGTGACTTGCCAGTTGATATAGTATACCGGCCTATTACAGATTTCCGCTTAGAAAAGTTCAGTAAACGTCTATTGGATCGCCTAAATTTATTCACTTTACCGCAACAGGACCCGGACATAATGTATTCAGCATTGTTTGTATGCATAGAAGAAGAATTCTCTAAATGTTTCTTGTTAAAAAATATAAAACAAAAGAGTAATTCAGTATTTAGCGACTGGGCTACGCGTGGTATATACAGAAGCAGAAATCATCTGTATGATTTGTATGAGAAAAGGACTAGTACCCGCGACACTGCGTTTTTGGAATATGTAAGGAATTATTCAAAGGTGTTCAAAAAAGTTTGTATTGCCGCCAAGGCCGCATTTATTTCTAATAAAATTAAGAAGTCGCGAGATAAAATCAAAACAGTCTGGAAAATAATTAAAGGTGAGACGGGTAAATCCAAGAAGCGAGACCCTAAACTTAATATATTGATTAATGATAAACTAGTCTCGAATGAACTAGAAGTTGCAAGTACCTTTGAAAAATTCTTTACAAATATTCCTCTAGAAACTACTCGGTCCATACGATCTTCTCCTGACGATGCTGTATCACACTTAAGGAATAATGTAGATGCTTGTGATATATGCTTTCAGTTCTCCTATGTATGTCCCACAACTATAATCAAAACTTTTAAGATGCTTAACATCAAAAAGACAGAAGATTTATGAGGTGTGTCTACTAAAGTTATTAGCGCGATCATTGTTTCAATCGCACCCTACTTAGCTAACATATTTAATTGTTGTATTGACGCTGGAGTGTTTCCACGTTTGATGAAATGTAGTAAAATAATGCCACTCTTCAAATCAGGTGTAAAAACAGACCCCACAAACTTCAGGCCTATTTCTATTCTTCCTACCCTGAGTAAAATCTTCGAGAAGATAATGTTGAACCAGCTCTTAACTCACTTTAGTATCAATATACTCTTACATAATAATCAGTTTGGATTCACTAAAGGCCGATCCATAACTGACGCTGGTATCAAATTGCTACAAAATATATTTAACGCATGGGAGAGGTCTATGGACGCAGTAGGGGTCTTTTGCGATTTATCTAAAGCGTTTGACTGTGTCGATCATGTAACTTTAGCTCGTAAATTAAGCCACTATGGAATAAGAAACTGCGCCTTAAATCTAGTCGTATCGTACTTATCAAACAGAACTCAGCGAGTAGAAATAAACAGAGTACAATCATCCGGATCTCCTGTTGCTATGGGTGTTCCCCAGGATTCTATATTAGGTCCTTTCCTGTTTCTAGTCTACATTAACGATCTGCCTCATCTTGTGAAGGAGAAACATGATATTGTGTTATTTGCGGATGATACATCACTCATATTTAATATAGGTAGGAAAGAAGATAATTATGACAAAGTTAATGCCGCGTTGGCAACTATTGTAAACTGGTTTAATGTTAATAATCTATTGCTGAATGCCAAGAAAACGAAATGCATTAAATTTATGTTACCAAATGTAAAGCAAACTAATAATGCTTATGTTAAAATCCAGGATGAAAACTTATTTTTTGACGATAGTACTACCTTCCTGGGTATCACATTAGATAGTAAGCTACAATGGGGACCCCATATTGAGGGATTATCAAGCAGGCTTAGTTCAGCCGCATATGCAGTCAAAAAGATTCGTCAATTTACAGACGTTGAAACGGCCAGGCTTGTTTACTTTAGTTATTTTCATAGTGTTATGTCCTATAGATTATTGCTGTGGGGCAGAGTAGCTGACATACAAACAATTTTTGTCTTACAAAAACGTGCAGTAAGAGCTATCTATCAAATGAAATCTCGCGCATCACTAAGAGAGAAATTCAAAGAAATTAATATTCTCACCGTTGCCTCGCAATACGTATTAGATAATATTCTTCATGTTAAGAAAAACATTCATCTTTTTCCTAAAAATTCTGATATGCACTCATTTAATACAAGAAATAAAAACAAACTCGCTACGCCGTTTTTCCGTCTGAAAAAAGTTAATAACTCGTTTATGGGTAATTGTGTACGTTTCTTTAATAAGATTCCTGAAAATGTAATTGAGATGCCGTTTACTAAATTTAAGGCGTATGTTAAAAGATGTCTCATCAGCAAAGCTTACTATAGTATCAACGATTTTTTGAATTGTTAGTGCATAGTACTGTTGTGTAAATGATAGTAATAAAATAAAAAATAAAAAAACAAAAAAAAAACCTCCCTGAGTTTCTTGCCAATTCTTCTCAGCGCGAGAGTAATCGAATTGGTGGAGGTAAAAAAAAAAAATAAATAACCTTCATAAGTGTCTGACAAGACCTAAACTGAATAAATGAGTTTTGATTTTGATTTTGACTTCAGAGGTCTCTAGTTCGAATACCACCTAACGAGCCCAAATTATGGCAATCGGTTTCACCAGCTGTTAAATTCATTTGGGACTAGAAAATTGTCGAGACATAATTGCAGCTGCCTACGCCTTCGCAGTCGGGGGTCCAGTTAATAAATACAAGAAAGATATAAAGATGGATATAAACGACGCAAACGAATGAGATTTTGGTAGCAGACGTATAAGTAACATATAGGTAGGTAAGTACCTATTGGTACCTGCAAGTTTGTTGATAAACCAAATGATCTGAGTATTTACGCTATTCAGTGAAGTCGTAGAAGATATCTAAAGGGTACTCTTCATGAACATTTGGCCAGTAACTAATTTGCAAGTTTCGATTCGTCGACGGAGTTCCTTTGAACTCGTCTGTTTATTTTATCCTTCGGCTTAGATGATCGCGCTCATTTACTTGTATTATTTACTTTATAGTATAAACGAGTATACGTAGTAGACATTTTCGGAAATAAAGGCTTATTATTATTATAAACGAGTATAAACATTTACAATTTTTTAGCAAAAGAAGTAAATCCGGCTCGATTGATGACATTCCACGGCCTCTCAGAATATGGATGAAAAGTGTGTTATGCCGAGTTTAATTCGGAAATAGAGGTGTTTGAAGGGTCATCCCTCCTGCCACATGATTCGTATCCCTCTCCGTTAAAGGCCAGCATCGCAACTATAACACACTGTGTCGTACGGGTCCATGGTAGGCGCTATTAAGTTTTGTATTCGCAGAGACAATCAATACAAAAAACCTAAAATTAGATCTGAACTAGATATTTTTCGCTTTTTTTCTATCATTCAAGCTATTTATTTAAAAAAAATAATATTCCTTGCGAAAATATTTTTTAAACTACGAACGGACTAAGTGAAAAGGTTGCTCCTAACAGCAAAGTTCACTCATGTGCATATTTTCCTATGTGCAGATGCACAGAAGTACAGGTGTACACGTGACAGTGACACTGCCAACCAATTAGCTAATGATCCTTTCAGTGTCTGCACGAACATCGCGCACTAAACAAGACATTCTTCAGCCAGAGTACTCTCTCACACTAGCTCACATTAGCTAAAAATAAACTGCACATAATCATGCTTAATCTAATTATTTGTTTAAAATAAGAACAGAATATCTTGTTGGTAATGTTGGTATATTGGTAACATTTTAACTATCAACTTATAACCTCATTATATACAATTTATGTGATAATAAAAGCTTGTCGCTATGTTTAATTACCTGTCAGTGCCCATCCATAACCATTTAGAATTTGTTTTTTGTAAATATTATTTATAAATATAAGAACTAATAATATGTATTGATTAAATGATTGTATTGTGATTTTTATATTTTTTCTGTTTGTAATCAATAATTTATTATTTTTAACCTAACTTTTAATCATGCTTAATCTAATTATGAGTAATTTGTTTAAAATAAGAACAGAATATCTTGTTGGTAATGATGGTATATTGGTAACATTTTAACTATCAACTTATAACCTCATTATATACAATTTATGTGATAATAAAAGCTTGTCGCTATGTTTAATTACCTGTCAGTGCCCATCCATAACCATTTAGAATTTGTTTTTTGTAAATATTATTTATAAATATAAGAACTAATAATATGTATTGATTAAATGATTGTATTGTGATTTTTATATTTTTTCTGTTTGTAATCAATAATTTATTATTTTTAACCTAACTTTTAATCATGCTTAATCTAATTATGAATAATTTGTTTAAAATAAGAACAGAATATCTTGTTGGTAATGTTGGTATATTGGTAACATTTTAACTATCAACTTATAACCTCATTATATACAATTTATGTGATAATAAAAGCTTGTCGCTATGTTTAATTACCTGTCAGTGCCCATCCATAACCATTTAGAATTTGTTTTTTGTAAATATTATTTATAAATATAAGAACTAATAATATGTATTGATTAAATGATTGTATTGTGATTTTTATATTTTTTCTGTTTGTAATCAATAATTTATTATTTTTAACCTAACTTTTAATCATGCTTAATCTAATTATGAATAATTTGTTTAAAATAAGAACAGAATATCTTGTTGGTAATGATGGTATATTGGTAACATTTTAACTATCAACTTATAACCTCATTATATACAATTTATGTGATAATAAAAGCTTGTCGCTATGTTTAATTACCTGTCAGTGCCCATCCATAACCATTTAGAATTTGTTTTTTGTAAATATTATTTATAAATATAAGAACTAATAATATGTATTGATTAAACGATTGTATTGTGATTTTTATATTTTTTCTGTTTGTAATCAATAATTTATTATTTTTAACCTAACTTTTAATCATGCTTAATCTAATTATGAGTAATTTGTTTAAAATAAGAACAGAATCTCTTGTTGGTAATGTTATATTGGTAACATTTTAACTATCAACTTATAACCTCATTATATACAATTTATGTGATATTAAAAGCTGTTTAATTACCTATCAGTGCCTAACCATCTAGAATTATTTTTTGTAAATATTATTTATAAATATAAGAACTAATAATAAGTATTGATTGTATTGTGATTTTTATATTTTTTCTGTTTGTAATCAATAATTTATTATTTTTAACCTAACTTTTATTTGAACAGTAATAGAGCCACACAGATCGCTGCATGAATGGGCCGGCTCGACCGGTGAAATACCACGACCTTTCAGAATATCGACGTAAAGTGGCTCTTGCCGCGTTTCGCTTGGTGAGAGAGGTATCCGGAAGTCCAATCCCTTCCCCCCTCCCCTTCCCATCCCAATTCCGACCCCTTCCATTTCCGATGGAAAGGGCCGGCAACGCAACTGTAACACTATATGTGTTCGGGTGTCCATATATATGTTATAAACCAAAACAATATATTTGGATATTGAGATCCATCAAGGTAATCGTTAAATCTAAAAAAATATTTCTAGATGGTTATGGATAGGCACTGATAGGTAAATAAAACTTAGCGACAAGCTTTTATTATCACATAAATTATATATAATAAGGTTATAAGTTGATAGTTAAAATGTTTAAGGTGAAAATTATTTTATTCTTTTTAGAGCGTTTAGATAAAAGCTTCATTAAAAAAGTTTCTTTCCTTTAAATTTACGTTTGTTTCTTGCTAAGGGTCTCGGTGGTCCAGTTATCGAGAAGCTCACTTCTAAATCAAGAGGTCGCGGGTTAGAATTCTGGCGCACGCCAATGAATTTTGGAAATTGTTTTCGGAAGTTATGTGTGATAAATATCGACTAAAACCTTTGTGCCCGGTATGGCAATAGGTTCGCCACCTATTCCATTTGGGATGTAAATATAGCGGCGAAACGTGGCTTAACAGCCGTTGCCTACACCTTCAAGTAGAAAAGGCCTGAAGTTATAGTGTGTTGTTGTTTCTCTCTTTGTCATCATTTTTATTTTTATTTATAAAAGCTACTAGCTTTAACCCGCGGCTTCGCTCGCATTGGAGCCATTAAATAAGTATCAAAGATCATTACGATAGAAATTAATCAATATGATAACTCTATTTTATTGCTTAGCTGGAATAATCAATTTTTAAAATTACAACATACAATGACGTTTAAAAAACTTACAATATTTTTTTATTGAAATGCAACAACAAATTGTAATATATATTTCTCTGTAACAAAAATAATTTTGCACTTTAACATTGACTTTATTTATGTAGGATATTTTTGTACACTATATTACAAGTTTTTCCTTCGGGTGCAAATATATGTAAATTAAAGAAAGAAAGAAGAAAAAAGTTTATCCTATGTTACTTCTAATACCTCCAAGAACATGTGTACAAAGTTTCATGATGATCGGTTGAGTAGTTATCGCGTGAAAGCGTAACAAACAAACTTATTTTATAGTATATATATATATATATATATATCACACTTTATATATTAAGTAGGATAGGATAGGAATTAGGATACATTTTTATTGTTTAAGCGGCAAACGAGCAGGCGTGTCACCTGATAGTTACAAACGCCGCCCATGGCCACCTGAACACATGTAGTGTTACAGTTGCATTGCCGGCCCTTACAGGGATGTGGGTGAGGTCGGGAGTGGGTTTAGGAAGGGGATGGGGAAAGGGCCTCCGAATATCTCTCTCATCGAGCAAAACGCGGCAAAAGCCACTTTACGACGATATTCTGAGAGGTAGTGGTATTTCACCGGTCGAGCCGGCCCATTCGTGCAGCGAACTGCTTGGCTCTACTACTGACAAGGTGTGACTGATCACTCACTGTGAGTTAGCTACCCCGGTTTGAACATATGGTGGCCCGTTTTTTTCGTTGAAGTCAATAATAGTGACCAAATAAAAAAAGTCGTTTAAGTAGTATTAAAAAAACTAAAGGTTGACAAAAAACTTGGGACAAGTTCTTGGCATTGCTATTAATTTAAAGCGTTGATTGAAGTTGTAAAATATTATCAACGTCTTGATTGGCAGTACCCGCTAATACATACTAGCTAAGCGAGTGAGGCGTGTAATAATCATGCCTTATGGCACTTTGTTCTCTCTGCCTACCCCGTAAGGAATTTGGCGAGAATTTATGTATGCATGTATCAGGTACTGTACTGGTTTTAATTATAAAAAAAATTGTTTTAGATAGTCCATTTATTGAGGAAAGCTTAAGTTATTAATAAGAGTGGGACAATAATCTATTTAGTGATAGTATATAATATGGCGGTACGAAGTTCGCGCGGTCTGCTAGTCAATTATAAAAGTTTAAATAAGCAGCCTTAAAAACCAAAAAGTTGTTTATTGTTAAAAGTTATAAAAATTAAATAATTGAGCAAAAGGTGTTAGCTGAGTTTATGCACTGAGTTTTCTCTGCTTACCCCGCATTCGATTCGGTGTGAAGTCATATTTATTATTGTTGTTGAATACATAAAGTTTTTACGTAACCATATTCTTAGTACATATACTCTTCTTCGTTATCTCTCCACTCCACGTACACTCCCTCGGTTTCAGCAAACGGGAAAACAGGAAGTTCCTCACACGTTTCAGTTGTTGAGATAACTTATAAATAGGCTTTTCCTTGTACTGGCGGTGAACATCAATCGTGGTTATTAATAATAGAACATAAACATAACATACATAAACATACATAACTTCACGCCTTTTGTTACCCGAAGGTATAGGCAGCGGCTGTTAAGCCTCGTCTCGCCGTTATGTTTACGTCCCAAATGGAATCGGTGGCGAACCTATTGCCATACCGGGCACAAAGTTTGTGAGTCATCGGTATTTATCACACATAACTTCCGAAAACAATTTCGAAAAGTCATTGGTGTGAGCCAGTATCTGGAATCGAACCCCGGACCTCTGGATCAGAGGCCGTGCGCTCGCCCACTGCGCCACCGAGCTGACTAATAATAGAACCTCGTTTATTATTACACATAACATAATACAATTTTTATTTTTACGAAGGTTTTTAGTGAAATATGAAATATTCAATCAATATTTCAATTATCTGCTGTAATTTCACTATGATACATTATTATTATTTTTTTTTTTGGAGATTATGGTTTGGTTATGGCTTGGTTATAGTTTTAAATAGTTTTCTTTTTTAATTATTTTACTATTTTTTTTTTATAATTGTCGAGTTTTTTAGTCTACGGAAATACCACATACAACGAACAATATAACTCTCGCGTCACAGTCGGGTAGTAAATAATGACAGTTCTTCACAAAGTTACATCCGGTCATCCCTCACACCGCCTATAACCTCAAATCTATAACAAACTGTCTACAGTTATCTGTTGGTAGTTAACAGTATGACATCTGAGCGGCCATGACACCGGAAATCCTTTATAGTAACAGCTGACATCTGACAGTTATTTTAATCGTTCAACTCGATGTGGACTGAATTATGATATACGTGGATGTATTTGTTGAAAGTATTTACGTAAGTTATAAGTCTCTTTTGTACTTTGAGAGTCGCGGTGGTCCAATTGTCGAGCTCCCCACTTCTTATTCAAAAGTTATGTGATCCATTCCCGGCTCTTATCAATGATTTTTCAGAAGTGATGTGTGATAATTCTCGATGACAGACAACTTTGTGCCAGGTATATGTAATTAGATTCCGCCCCCTATTAAAGGGTAAAGGTAAAGATTATAGTATCTTGTATGGTAGGAGTGTGCATGGAAGTACAATGATGGTCAAAATGCGAGCACTACATTAAATGTGCGGAGTGAAGCTCACTGACCGTGTCGATCCAGATTGAACGAAAAGAAGTTGAATTAAAAGAGAGTGTCGATCTTAAAGTAATGCTCCGAAGGTTCAAACAGATATAAAATGAATAGATAATGCAAGATCGGCTAAGTTGATATACAGTACAAAAGCAGAAGAATGTAGGAGTCCAAAACGGCAGTGCAGTCAGGAGCCTCAAAACCCAAAAAACGTGTGTGACAAGAATTATAAAAGCCAAAAAAGCGATTGAGGCGTGTAAGAAACAAGCCTTATCGCGTTCTGTTCTATCTGCCTACTCCGCAAGGAATTAAACGTGAAGTTAAGTACATATATATATTCACAGGTAATTAACGATTTTTCAGGGTTAATTCAACCCTACTTCATGGTAACATTTTCACAGTGTAGGCAGAAAGAGCTGAGCACAATGAGAAACGATTAACAAGTATTAAGTGCCACTTCTATTTCATTATCATCATCATCATTAGCCTGTTGCAGTCCACTGCTGGACATAGGCCTCTCCCAATTTGCGCCACAACAACCGATTCTCTACCTTCCGCATCCAGTCTTTTCCAGCAGCCTTTCTGAGGTCGTCCGACCATCGGGCTGGTAGGCGTCCTACACTACGCTTACTAAGTCGCGGTCTCCACTCTATGACCTTCTTACTCCATCTACCATCGGTCCTTCGACAGATGTGACCAACAAATTGCCACTTCAGTGAGCTTATTCTATTTAGTTTTTCCATTATTACAATGATATATAAAGGTAATATTATTTATTGTTAGTGGAAACATGTCTCCGTGGCGCACTGGTCGAGCACATGGCTTCTGATCCGGAGGTCCGGGTTCGAATCCTGACACTGGCTCACACCAATGACTTTTCGAAATTGTTTTAATATGTCTTTTCAAAATATTTTCGGAAGTTATGTGTGATAAATATCGATGACTGAAAAACTTTGTGCCCGGTATGGCAATAGGTTCGCCACCTATTCCATTTGTGACGTAAACATAACAGCGAGACGAGGCTTAACAGCCACTGCCTACACCTTCGGGTAACAAAGGCGTGAAGTTATGTTATGTTATGTTAGTGGAAAAATTATTACATAAATTAAAAATTGTTTATATTGGGGGAAAGAGGAAATGAATAAACATTTAAAACATAAAATACAACAATAACACTTTATATAGTACCGGTACTCATGGCACTTGGCTGTCGAATTGTTTGGTCAACACAAATAATTACAAACCAACAAGAAATGAAATAAGAGACGCAAAGCGTTTCACAAAACAAATAATGAAATTCATCAGAAAAAGAGAATCTTCTCGATTCAAGAATTCCATTATAATTGAGCAATACCGTTTAGTCAACGGGTTTACATTTCCTACCGGGAGAGGGGAAGGTGTCGGGTTGTGGAGGCGGGAAGGAGACGGAGTGAGTCAGATATTTTCATTACAATTCTAGTGAGGATTAAGTCCTTAATTTGACATCTAGTTCCCTTCGGGGTCAGCAATATTCACAAAACGGTGAGGGGTGCGTTTATATGTGTCAAAATTATGGCGCGACTTGTAGTATTTACTTTATAAATTATGTTAGTACTTTCAAGAACAATCTGATCATCGGCTGATAGAATAAGTAGATATTAGAAAAATGTTGAGATTTCTTTTTGAACGTTAAAGAAGAAAGCAGACAAGAATTTAATATAAAATACCTGTATATGATGAATAAAACATTTGATGAAATATTGCCATGTTGTTAAGGGCCGGAGAATAACAAAGGTTACATTTAGTTTCTTGTACTTTTGGAATTTGGAAAGAAAAGTAGATGCAAGCTTATTAAGCAGATGTAAATAACAAAATAAAAGAAAGAATGTAGAAATCGACAAACTTCGCGACACTCATTCTGTTACCAAATTGTCTGTATCCGATCGGAAGGTGAAGTTGAAAGCATTAAAAATAGACGAGCAATGATCAGAGAAGCGACAGAGATCTCTAAGAATAGTATCATTACTACGGCGTTATATTGTTTCTGTCTAGAAGTTAGTTAAGTACTTGTATCGAGGCTGTATTATTTATTACACTTACCCTAATAACATACAAAAAAATTGCTAGTATATCGAGTTATGTCGACTCCCTTGATAAATCTAGTACAGCGCGGCGATGTGTAATTTATCACTGGAGTCTGGAGAGGTAGCTACACACATACACACACAAATAAACACACGTCGTTATATAAACATCAATCATTTTTATTTCAATATAACCCTTTTTTAAATGCTCAAGTAATACTGAGGGCAATACCGAGGCAGTAATGGTTTGCTCAGTGGAGTAGAGATACTTGTAAGTAGTTCCTTCTATTTAAAGCTGGGTCTGGTGGGGTCTGGGTCTGGTGTTGACATCTCGCTATGACTCGTGTGGACAAAGTAGAATGTAGTTTATCTGAGGTAGTTAATCTATAATATATATATATACATATATATATAAAACCCATACCTGCCGATATTTCCCAGAATATAATACATACCTCGAATAAATGAATAAAAATCTCCACACGTTTATTTTGTTTACTTAACATAAGCATATGTACGTAATGTGAAAAATTACTTAGGTTCGTGATAAAGATGAAGCCTTCCCCCTTATGTACCGATGAGATATTTTCAATGTTGCGCGTAAAGCCAGTTGCGCTCTCCCACCTGACTGAACGCTTACCATCAGTGCTAACTGAAACATATTAGTGCTTTAGTATTTTATATATTTATAAATATACACCTGAAAATAAGATTACCTTTGATTTTTTTATTACGTAATAAATGATTAAAAGCTTATAGCATTTATCTTTACGCCTTTGGTTCAAACAGATGTAGGTAGCGTTATTTCATCTCCTTTTACTACCCTTGAATTGGTGGCGAGTCCGTCAGTGAGACATTTTATCAGGTCATAAATTAGCTTATTTGGTCTTCGAAGATATTTCAATTAAATTACTCAATCCCGTCTCTCAATTTTTTCGAAATGATAATAATTAGGATAAAAGGACATGTCAATGACTTTTTGAAAATTCTGTGTAATAAATATCGACGACATACAAAATTTCTACAATCTCACCCCACCAAAACCCCGTCGGTTTTGGTGGGGTGAGATTGTAGAAATTTAAGTAAAATATAATATAATAAAATATTTATTTAGATGGGTCAGTGTATTATTGCCACTACCGTCGAGCATTAAAAGCATGAAGTTACAAAAAGGCCCGAAGAATACAATGAGATGTAAGTAATACTGTAGTAGTACACTTATAACTAGTCTGCAAACACTTTCATTAAGAGCCGTTAAATTATTTATGATGCAGGTAGACATATTAGAAATAAAACCTTCGCCCGCATCACAGGAATCAAGTAAATCACACATTGACTCAACTATTTATTACATTAGAAAAACGGAACTGTTATATATATATGGTCGTATGGATTAAAGACCGGATCTGAAGATCTTTGTTTAATAGGAAAAGGGTGCGACCTGGTCACCTAGTAGTAAGCAACTATCTCAACCCATGGATATCCATACGATATCGTCAGTTACGTTGCTAGCTTAGGGATAGGGGGTTGAGTAGTGGAGGAGGACAATCGTGTGCCTCGGTTACCTCTCTTACCGAACGAAACGCGCCATGAACCACTTAACATCGATATTAACGGAGGTCGTTGTATTTTTTCGGTCAGCCCTCCCATTCCTGCAGTCAACTATGTGGCTCTACCACTCTATCTCGTGTTTCATTAAATTCAACTTGAGACATAAATTAATTCTTTCTGTGTTCTCTCTTCGTAATTAAGTTATAATTAAAAGATATTTATTGTTCGGTAAACACTGTAATGACGTCATATTACTTTAACCTTTATTTTACATTCGTGATATCGTATCAAGTGAATGTTTGTCAGTTTTTTGTTTTGGGGAAGACGATGATTCATAAAAATACTTGCGAAAGAAATAATTTCTCCAAATTTCTAATGATTGTGTTAGTAATTGTAAACGCATTGATGGTATAGGCAGTGTTATCTAGTCTATAATTATTACACATTACTTTCATAAATTTTCATAGATTTATAAGGAGTCACGGGTGTATATGGTTGGTATGGTTTCAAACCTAGTTCTATAACAGTAAAAGTTCACATGTTCAGCTACCAAGCTACGAAGACAAATTAATAAATATCAATATAAAAAAATATATAGAGTAGTGGAGCCACGCAGTTCGCTGCATGATTGGGCCGGCTTGACCGGTGAAATACCACGGACTTTCAGAATATCGACGTAAAATGGCTCATGCCGTGTTTCGTTCGGTTAGAGAGGTATCCGGAGGCCCACTCCTTCCCCTTCCCCCTTCCTTTCCCATCCTACTCCCTTTCAGGCCGGCAACGCAACTGTAACACTATATGTAGTGCAGGTGTCCATGGGCGGCGGATACTATAATATAAGCTATATATATACTATAATATATATATATATATTATAATACTATAATATAATATAACCTAGTGTATATATATATATATATTACGCTTCGCTCGCATTGATGATATATGTGAATTAAAGAAAGAAGAAAAAAATTATAATATGTTACTCCTAATACCTTCAAGAACATGTGTACAAAATTTCATGATGATCGGTTCAGTAGTTATTGCGTGAAAGCGTAACAAACAAAGTTATAAATAAATAAAAAAAAAAAATTAATTATGTACTTATAAAAATCATTCAATAATCCTAACTACAAGACAAGTAGAGATCAAAGCGTTACAATAGAGGTTTCCAAAGCTATCTTTATTGATCTGATGGAGAGACAACTAACACTAAAACGTTTGGAAGTTGTATTTGTTTTTCCATTTATAAGATAAAGATGGAGTCTCTTGACCGAAGGAGTTTAGACTTCATCGCATTATTTGATGAAGTTGGACAAACCACAGTTGGAATACACGTGGTTTTGTGGAAGGTATAGTTTTAAATGGGCATTTACTACTCATTTATATCGATTCACATCACTTTTTCGAAGTGCTTTTGCGAAGTGTATTTAATTGTTCTGGAATATACATAAAGTCTTACCCTAAATCTATTGCTCATTGGGCAGTATAGTCAGAGTGAGTGGAGTGTCACATAACGTTGTCTTTATACTGTCCACTAGCTTATTCGTTAATAATTCTTACTCTTGCCGTGAATGCCCAGCCATTGTTTTCATAAATCGTGGCCACTTTCTTTTCGAATATCCATACGATAAATAAATTACTTTTTTCAAAGGAAAGTGCTTATCATCAGGTGACCAATAGTAAGTTACCATCACTACTCATACGCATCTGCAAAACTACTCATACGCACTGCTCATAATATTTTAACTATCCTTCTTGCAATGTCGGTTAGTACAAAAACAAAACAGAACTTAGTAACCGGCTATGATAATTCCGACGCTCGTTATTTTCAGAAGAAATATGGCAAGATATAAATAATAAGTTGAATTATAACTATCACTGTATATGTACTTGTCTATTAGAACTGAGATATGATACGAATGTATCATAGCTTCGTGTCAGTATATCACTCGTGACGTCAGCTCGCGGTTGATATATATCACACACACCAACAGCTCGCTGGGAACAGATCAATTGATCCGTGATTCCGTTCTGAATATTGCGATGCCAACATATATACAGTGTTTTTATTGAACAATGTACTTTGATTAAATATAACGTTATTACGAATATTTGTAACGTCGGGGATATTGGGGGGAAAATATCCGAACTTTACTAGAGCAACGAAAACAAAAACCGCTATTTTTATTTAGAATTTATATCTTTCAGTATTCATTTTATGTATTGCATCAAAATAACTGCACCGTATTGTTCACCTCCAATTAGTGATAGTGTGATAATATTTAACCTATATGTTGACCCGACTTCTTGGCAATATTTACGAAAATTTGACATAAAAACATGCAGTACTTTAAGAGTTTATCCATAACAAACATACACACAAACAGATAAATAAGCAGAAAAACGGACGTAAATTCTAAAATCCATATATTTTTGGTTTCGGTATCGATTGTAGATAATGTCACAAGTAGTCTAACAAAATAATATTCCATGTACAGTTTCGACAATCCTACGATTTTATTATATGTATGGATATTTATTATAAAATATTAGACAACATATTATAAGTAAATATATATTTATAACACTAAAAATATTTTTCATGTAAAATATTGCTAAGTCCACATCTTACGATACTTTATATACATATTGTATTACTTAGAAAAATACACAGACGCCATATAATACATCAATCATAAATAATAATGGATGTAGGAGTCGAGGACGGCCAAGACACACATTCCATGACCAAATAGAACGTGTTCTGGAGGAAGGTGATGTTAAGAGCCTCAAAAACCGACGCGCGTGCATGAAAAGAGTTATGAGAGTCAACGAAGCGAGTGAGGCGTGTAAGAATCGTGCTCTATGGCGCTCTGTTCTCTCTGCCTACCCCGCAAGGGATTTGGCGTGAAGTTATGTATCTATGTATGAATAATAATTGACCTTCACTCAGCAGTCGGCTATTGTAGAATAATATTACAGAACATTTTTACTTGCAGTCTTTTTGATTTTGTATTTTCTGATTTCTGGTTCAAAAGAGAAATATCTCACATATGGCAACACACGTCAGTAACAGCTGAAGTCCGTTTACGAACAAGACTGAGTTAAAGGCACATTTCGTCAGTTAGCAACGAAAATAACATATATACAGTTTAGGTAAGATTGTCTGAATGTTTGTGTCAATAGAGTGAAAGAAAGGAAATTGCCCAATATCCCGGAGACTGCACAACATTAGCTATTCGATTTATGAAGGCAGCGTTCATTCGCTAAACTAGAGTTTATTTTTTCATGGCCGGAAGTAAACGAGAACCTCTTTATACATAATGTATTTTCATCCCTTCAATAGAGAGATAAAAACTTATATTGAGTAAATTTAAATTAATAATATAATAATAATATCTTGGACACAATACACACAGCGCCCTCTAGTCCCAAGCTAAGCAACTAAATGCTTGTGTTATGGATACTACATAGATAACAGATATTAATACATATATACTTTTCTTTTGTAAATACATACTTATAATACATAGAGAAACACCCAGACGCCACACAAACATTCGTGTTTGTCACAAATATTTGTTGCTCGGGTGGGAATCGAACCCCCGACCTCATTGCTGCAGACGGTAGTTTTACCAATGCGCCACGAGGCCCGTCAAAAATTAGTTTATAATTCGAGTAATTATTGAAAACATTGGACTCATTTTGGGAGACATCTCTTGTACTTGGTGAGAAGCTGAAGATGCAATCAAAAGCGGTGCTTCATCTGCTTTCAATTAACTGCTGGTAAGCTATATTGAGGTCATGGTTGAAGATGTGTACAAAATTGAAAAAAGTATATGGCTCACGAATTTCTCGCCTGAGTCTTCTCATGATAGCGCTTATATTAATTGGAACTGGGCCGCTAGTGGCTATTGCGTTTATATGTAATATAAATTTAAAAATAACATAAATTTCATGTATCTATTGACCATTAAGAAATGTCTGTAAAGACCTATGAAAATAAAACTGTTTTAATTTGATTTATTAAAAATCTATTCATTCATGTAACTCAAAAATATACTCTACAGAGATAAGTGTTTTTGACAAGAAGTAAGAGTAAGAATTTTTCAAATCCATCAAGTATTTTCGGACCCAATTCAATACAAACTAACAAAAAACTATGAAATCTTTTCTCTTCATATTATTAGTAGAGATAATTAGTACAAATTTCACGCCATCTGTTGAAAATTATTTTCGCCACAATGCTTGATCGAATTTGCACACAAATTAATTGAATAATTAATTTTTAACAATTAATTAATGTTCGGGGTAAATGCCCACTTAAACAGATGAGGGGCTCGATTCAACGGCTAATTGGAATGACTATTAATATAATACATAACTATCATTGAATTAGAAGCTCCAAGGCGCCCCGAGCAGCTCCGAGCAACTCCGAAGAGCCCCGAGGAGCTCATCTGTTTTAATGTTCCATATTAATTATATTTAAATGGTTCGAGAAATATTTCCTCCATTAACAGAATTTTTGTTACGAGCCGAGTTCGTGTAATAAGTAATTAATAGCATCAGCGGACCGACCGAAGGTTGTGTCGTGAAAATATTAATGAAATCATATTTTATAATCATCTTAGAGATGTTATTATTTCATAGGAGAGGAATATTGCCCCCCCCCCCCCCCCCATTAAGATGGAAGGAGACGAAGGAGGGACATGAGCCTCCGCATACCTCTCTCACAGAAAAAAATGTGGTATGAGCCAAATTACTTCGAATTTTTAAGAGATTGTGACATTTCACCGGTAGACCTACACACAATGCATTTTACTCGTGTTCGCTTTCTTTTAATTTTGTCCAAGTAAAATCTACACTCTCTGAAGTGTGATATTGAGATTCAAATGAAATGACTTCAAATAGCGGATCGCAATTCTCTTCACAACCACTAACCACGAGGACAAATTGTAAACCTAGTCTTTAGATACTATTTCTGTTCCTTATTGGTCAATGATGTAAAAGGTGATGTCAACACAGTCATTGAAGTCAAAGAACCGAGTGAGAGTCCTGCTTTATGGTACTCTGCTCTCTCTGCCTACCCCGCAAGGGATTGTCGTGAAGTTCTATATGTATAGCAAATTATAAAGTTAATTTTTTTGTGAGAAAGCATTGATCAGCTGATCATTATCCGCAGTTTTGTTTCGTAGGTAATCGTTAACTAGAATTCACTATGTCTGGAAAGCTAACAGCTAATGATAGGTTTAAAGATGGATGACATATTTGTTATGAAAAAAAAACAAACTTATAACAACTTAAAAGCCTCTATTAATAGAATATCACACTGACTTGGCCATTAACGTATACAAATAGAGTCGATACGGTGCGTTTCCAATTTGAATCGAGGCCCTGGCTCTACCAGTAACGATGGACAATAGGGTAGGATTTAGTGGTCTTGATTACTTGATTTTTTTTATTGCAATACAGTATAAGTCAAGCAGTAAATAAATCGTTACCTAATGGACTCCAAGAATGGAAACTAATTTATCATCAGGCATTTCGAAACAATACATGTAGCAAAAGCATCCTTCTCTTTTTTATGGGATTAGAGGGCAAACGAGAAGTCGTGTCACCTGATGTATATATGATGTAAGAAACCAACGCCGCCCATGGACATCAGCAACACATATAGTGTTACTGTTGCGTTGCCGACCTTTAAAGGATAGGAAGGGAGGTGGAACCAACGTTTGTGTTACAAAACTATACAACGGATAATAATTCGTATCCACTTAGGTATAATACGTATTAAAAAAGTCGTTTCGGTGGTCCAGTAGTCGAGCACCCCGCTTCTAAATTGAAAAGTTGTGGGCACACTGATGAGTTCTGGAAATCTTTTGGTAAGTAAGGAATATAGTGGCAATAGGTTCCGCCAGCTATTCCATTTGGGACGTAAATATACGGCGATTCAAGGATCGGTAGCGGCTGCCTAAAACTTCGGGTAGAAAACATAAATAAATTACAAAAGTTTTAAAAAGATTGGAACCTGAAATTATTTGTGAAATCAGACGAGACAAGACTTGACCAGCTCATCGATAAGACAAATTATTCCTTCACTGTCTTTATTTCAACTCTTATCGATAGTAATGTTGTTTACTAGCAAACAATCTTATTTGTTTTGTAAACACTGACCCGATTCCCCATTGACGTTAATATACAAAATATCCAGTGGAACACTTAACATACTATTTTGTACTTTCTAACCGAAAGTATAGACAGCGGGCACTTATTAAGTTACTCCCCAATTTTTATATCCCAAGTGAATACCGGGCACAATGTTGCCAGTCATTGATAGTTGTCACATATAACATCCGCAAAAACGTGCGAGGAGTCATTAGTGTGAGTCTGGATTTCCATCCCACGAGTCCTTCATTGAGAAGTGGGGTGCTGGAGTTTCAGACCAAGATGTTTATACATTTACTATAACCAAGTTATATATTCATCTGCTTTAATTAAATTTTACCATCAAATTCATTAATTATTTTAAACTCTTTACTTAAAAGGGTAAGTATTAAATTCTACTATACTGTTTCGTAAAAACTAGTCCCGAAACCTTTTGTAGGGTTTTGGCTTGAATTGTTTTACCGTATGTTGTCTTGTCAATCTACACTAATATTATAAAGAGGAAAGATTTGTATTTTTGTATGTAACGAATAAACTCAAAAAGTACTGGACCGATTTTAATAATTCCTTTTTCATATTTATTTCTAAGAGTTTCGCGAATCTCACTCATAGATTAAAACAAACACTTTTAGGATTATATCGCGTTTATTTATTACTTATTTATATTTATTTCCCGACGTTTCGAACTCTTTACAGAGATCATTTTCACTCTTGAAAATTATCTCTGTAAATATAATATAATCCTAAAAGTTGTTTTAGAATAGAATAGAATAAACTTTATTGCACACCACAAAAAAAAAACAAAATACAAGATAACTTAAAATTAAAGTACAGGCAGGTACAATGGGCGGTCTTATCGCTTACAGCGATCTCTTACAGACAACCTTTGGATGGACTTGTTTGTTCGGTAAATGGGAGCTGGGGTGTACTATTTATGAATAACTATATAAATACATGGCCATGTGCATAACTAATACACATTTATAAGTACAATATATAAAAAATAAAAATACAAATAACAAATACATACACATACATATACCCACATACATATTTAAATATATACACATACATACACAACATACATACATAAAAATACACACATGCGCAATCAGAATCAACCAATAAACATAGACAAAATTACATTGTTAACATACCTACATACAGACAGTGCAAGACTAGGTTTATGATGGAGAAGATATGGAAAGGGAAGTTAATACAAGATTAATTAATCAGAATAGGGGTAAAAAGAGTTTATTGGTTTTATTATATCGTATTTAAATAGTGTTCTTTTACCAAAGCTTTAAAGAGAGTTACATTTTGAGCACGTCTAATATTTAGAGGGAGAGCATTCCATAAAACAGTAGCTTGGATCGTGAAGGATTTTGCATAAAACCTAGTAGAGTGTCCTGGTATTTTTATTATTAGGTACTTAGATGATCGTGTATTAATCTAATTATTTTTTCTTTAGAAAGCTACATTATCACTGAATAACATAGGCTGTGAGTAATCATCGTCGTCATCGACATTTTGTTTGTACGCGAGTAACACCGTGAGGCGGGAAGCTACATACAATATAGCGGTACGAAGTTCGCGCGGGCTGCTAGTGTTAAATAAATTAAAGAAATAACCAACACCAATACTTTACATCAGGTTGTATATGTATATTAAATAAGCACAGTTTCCTTGTAACAGAATTATAAGTAACTATAAATTGACTTAGGTTTTTAGGATTGATCAGAGGTATTAAGATTATTTATTACTGATTGTTTTCATATTTAATTTAAAGTATTAAACCAGAGGGTTCCAAGGCGTGTGGAAATTTTAAAAGATCCCAAATAAAAGTAATATATCACCAGCATGACTGGTATAATATAATATAATCCAGATCCTATATGCTAATTCAGAAAGGTTTGCTTATTTTCATCCAAGCATTTATAGGTAAAACAATATTCAAATGTTTTGCATGAATATTTCTGTTTTGAATGCGAATTTATTCCTAATTTCCATAGCACTGGGATATAAAGCATTTTTTTAGTAATCTTCTCGATTTGGCACATCTTATGCGAGTGCTGGTAGATTTAATGTTTTCAGATGGGGGCGATAGTTTATGGCGATATTTAAGAATACCAGCCTAGAATATTAAACAGTAAGCCTACGCTCATATTACTGGAAGGCGTAGGCAGTAATGCCTCGATTTGTTAAATGAATTATTAGGTTCTATGAAAATTCCTCACTTTTCCTTTAAGTTGGGGCATAATTTAGTCATTCAATGAATATTCGAAATTGATTTGTAATACAATATACAATGCTATATGTATTATATTCATATAATATATGAACAATAAGATTTTATAATTCGTGCTATAGTTTATAAGCTGGCAAGCTATAAACATTATTAAGTTATTATTCATGGAGTGTGGCTGTTATGTAATCTTCGCCAGCAGGCTGCTGTGTCTGTTCATCATCAGCATCAAACCGTGTTTGTTGCTGATGCTACCGATCATCGATAAACCGATTGCTAATTGCAATCATATCAAATTGAAATCATATAACGTAAAATGTGTTTTTAGGGTTGCGTACGCAAAACAGGAAAACGGAAGCCAATTACCAAGACACTACAGGCTGTCTTTCAGTTTTGTACCTAAAGTTGGAAACCCTGTTGTCACAATAAAAATGTCACAGGATAATGTTCAAAAACCTTGTCCGGGGGCCATAGCTGGCACTCCCAGAGTGACATTTCACTTTTATTAGCACTTGTTTACAAAATGAGCTATTCAAGCATACATAACTTCACGCCAAATCCCCTGCAGGGCAGGCAGAGAGAACAGATCACCATAAGGCACAGTTCTTAAACGCCTCACTCGCTTCTTTGACTTTCATAACTCTTTTCATGCACGTGCGTCGATTTTTGAGGCTCCTAACATCACTTTCTCCGGAACACGTTCTATTTGGTCAGCTGCTCACTGGCAAATGGAACTAACTAAACACTGATAACGTTACAATTGAAACCGGACAGATAATGGAATAAACATTTGTTATATAATACCTATAAGAATCTTTTACAAAATCATTTACTTTTCTTCGAAATTGTCTGGAGTTCAATGGTCGAGCTCCGCACTTCTGAATCGTAAAGTCGTGGGATCGATTGGCGTGAGCCAATGACTTCAAAAGTTCATTGTGAAATATATCGATGACTAACAACTTCACAGATTAAATTAACCGGTTCCACCGCCTCTTCCATCGGGAACGTAAGAATTCGGCGAATCGAAGCTTAACAACACCTTCGGGTAGAGAAAGGCGTGAAATTATTAAAAATACTTTGTTTTTGCATAGGATAGTCGCGTAGCCGCTGCTAAACCTTCTGGTATAAAATGGCGTAAAGTTATAAAAACATCTCTCTAACAAATGTCCTCACGATTTAGTATGTGTCAATTTGTCTGTACTAAGTGACATATATCAAACTATTACGTCATACTTATTACATATATGTATGTGACAAAGTGGCAAGTGACATAAAGTATCATCATGGAGGTTTTGCGACATGAATACACCCCTCCCATTCCCCACACCCCTCACCCATCTCCCTCTCTGTCCCTCCCTCATCAAACGACTTCCTCAAACAAACTCTTAAGTTTGTTATTCGTCTGTATCAATAGTACATTGACACGAGTTCAAAGAAACTGAGAGTCGATATATCCTAAGTTACAACCATAATTTCCTTCACATTTAACTCACTTTGTTCCAAGTTTTGCTACTTTTATTAAACTAACACCGTCAAGTTTTATATGTGAATTTTTTTTTGGTGTATAAAAATATTTGTATGTAATTTGGTTGCATATTTCTGGGAGCCTACATATTTTGTAATCTTCATATAACTAAAAAACCTCGCTTTCCCTCAATATTAATTTTCATCGTCATATTTTCAAAGGCTTTTTTTTATTTTGTAATACGAATTTCCGATTATTCGAGAAAAATACAAATATCGCATTTTTCAATAAAGTGGCTTTCTCTTAAGAATTAAATTGGTTCTTAACTTTCAGGGCTTATCGATTACAAACATGCAATAAAATAATCTTGGAAACATTTGTATAGACTATTTACTTACTTAATAATAGAAACTATATTTATATACGTGGCATAGATTGTGTAGCCTCCTATAGAATACAGAGAGACCGCATAGGCCTGTGTTGAAGGCTCTGCAGATTTCACCAAAAGTAAATATATTTTATTACATATTTCTATTGTAAGACTCTGCTGTGTGGCGCCGGCTTAGAATACCGCCACCCCATCTCTTCCCGTGGGTATTGTAAAAGGCGACTAAAGCTAGAAGAATGGGCAGCAGCATTCTCTCTCAAGACACTACAGCCTACTGCGATCGCCAACCCCCCTGCCAAGCGATTATGGCAAAACCCCCCGTGATTGCGCGGACCGGCAGTCGTGCCGCTCTATGGGGGAAGCCTATGTCCAGCAGTGGACCTCAAAAGGGCTTATGATGATGATGATTGTAAGACTAATGTTTTGTTTCCACTTAACTATGTACTTAGTTAAGCGTATGTTTGCGTGTATATGAACAAGTTAATCGATTATTACTCTGTGATAAAGTTTATGAAATTATTGGTAGTGATTAAAAACTTCTGCTGAAGATGAATTTAAATTATAAACAATATTACTTACTTAACTTCATGCCAAGTTCCTTGCGGGCAGACAGAGAAAACGGGCCGCAGAAAGCCATAAAATATAAAAATATTTGTACCATGTACAAAATAATTTAGTTGGGGGCTTGTGATTAATTATACATTTGGTACTGAGGGCGAGTACTTCAGATGTTTTAGTGATAATTCAAAACCAATGTTCGTAATCTGAGATTATACTCAGTTAGTGGTATTTAGGTATTAACTCGGAGAGATCTCGAAACGTTTAATATTTAATAATATTATGTATTAGAGTACCTTAATGTACAATATAATATTTCATCAACATTGTTACATGTATTAACAAAGTAAATTAATTAAGGGATTATTTTACCTCGATCGTTATTTTTGGGGCAATATGGTAATAAGGTGAATACTTTATGAGGGAAGGTTATGCATCCACATAAATTTTATATGTTTACTAATACGGAGGTCAGGTACCTTTTAATTATGTAGTGAGTGTTAGTAACCTTTCATACATACATGTAGATAGGCAGAGTGAACAGAGCGCCATAAGATTTCATTTTAATATTTTATAACAGAATTCATTAAATTAAACAAAATAACACAACTCAATTATTTTCATTATGTTTTTTTAAATATAGCTTTTATTATTTCATGCAAAAGATTCAAAATATATTATATGTATATATATATAGCGGGACATAGCAGTTGCGTTGCGCGCCAAAACACATGCCGACTGCCGATATATATAGCACAAATTAAACTTTATAAAATCCAAATTTTACTTATTTAGTACTTTTGATGCGGAACAAAGTTCGCCGTGTCAGCTAGTATATATATATTTATATATGTATATATATATATATATATAATAACTTTAAACAACAATAGGAAAATAAATTTGGGTTTTAAGGATTCAAATTTTTTGTTGTTTAAATTTATTATATATATCAGTATATATTTATTATAAATATAATGAAATATATATCTATATATATATATATATAAGTATATATATAATTATACAAAAATAATATTATTTGTGTTTAGTTTCAATAGTTAAGTTAAATTTATAGCAATTAAATAGAAAAGTTTATATCACCTTTAGGAATACATATACTTTTCCGGTCACGTTAGTAATGAAAATAGTAACTATATATTTTTTCTTTTAGTCTGGTTCTACAATAAAGTATAAATACATTGTTTTGAAAGTGTTATGTATAACAATTTGGTATATATATCACTAGCAGAGGGCGCGAACTTCGTACCGCTATATTGTATGTAGATTTCCGCCTCACGGTGTTACTCGCGTACAAATTAAATATCGATGACGACGATTGATGATTACACATAGCCTATGTTACTCAGTGATAATGTAGCTTTCTAAAGAAAAAAGAATTATTAAAATCAGTCCAGTACTTTTTGAGTTTATTCGTTACATACAAAAATACAAATCTTTTCTCTTTATAATATTAGTATAGAGCAATTTTCTCGCACCGACCGAGATATTATTAAATTTACAATACTCATAAAATCTAATATACTTTTTATATGCATGTAAAAGCCTGAAATTGTGAAATAATAACCGTAGCAATTGTAAGACAATTGTTCGTACCAAAGAATTATGATTACTGTCTACAAGTTGCTACGAGCTCTACGTGCTACGACTCTCTATTTAATAATTTAAGTCCTTAAACACTCATAATAAGCAATGTTTACATTAGTATATTTTTAGTTAAAAAATATCTTCTTACCTTCTTTAACTAGAGCTGTAGGCAGTTTAATTGTGGATTGTTACGCCAAATATCAGTTAAATGAATGTTATAATAAAGTTATAATAAGTTAATAAAGCGCCAAGCTATTAATGACAGATATGACCACTGCTTATAGCTTCTAATATTAAATATTTCTATCCAAACCTTTTAACATTACTATTCATATTACCGTTTTTGTGGTGAAATGGAGAAAAAAAAAACAAACAAACGAGCAAACTTTCCTACGTATATTATAATATCCTACACATATTGTACTAGTAACTTCGTATTTTTATTTATTATTTGTAAGTTGGTAATGATCGAGCGACTCCAGAAAACTTACCTCGATGGAATTAATGATATTCTAATAGATGGTTAGATCAAGAGCTAACAGTAGGCATTCATCATTATCTACTATGGTAGACTGGAGCTGGATGAACCTGAAGCATTGTCTTTTGTCCCATGACCCTGTCAATGCAATGGAACCATAAACTATAGTGTTTAAAATGTATTGATCTGCATAAATTCACGCATTTTATTACCGGAAGGGGTAGACTGCGGCTGTTGCCGTGGAATGCCCGTGCAACTGTGGCGGAACCTATAACCTTACATACACAATGTGGCAAGTCATCGATATTTAACACACATAACATCCCAAATGAGTTCAGAGAACACATTGGTATGAGCCCAGTATCCCACTACTTCCTGATACAGATGCATATAAACTACATATTTCAAAAATACGAGTAGGTTACAAAATATTTTTTTAAATTACAACTTAAATGTTAAAAAACAACCCACAAAATGAATATTGAAACCGTCAAAATGGTTTAACACCAAAAGGCTTTACTGTAATAGGACAGGGAGGGTACTGAAGTGTCTCCCTAACAGTGCCCACTCGACACCCAATAGTTTGAGAAGTACTAATGATATAGGAGGGACTCACGAACGATTTCTGTTAAATGAGAATTTGTACTTCGCAGTATTCAAGACCACTTAATTTAAGCCTCCGTCCAGTGATCAAGCACCACGCTTTTGAATCGAGAAGACGCAGGTTCGAATCTTGATTCACACCAATGACGTTTTGAAATTCTTTTCGAAAGTTATTTGGGAAAAATATCGATGACTGGAAATTTTATGCCTGGCGTGGCAATGGGTTTGCCACTTATTTGGTACGTAAGCATAACGGCGAGTCAAGCCTTAACAGCCACTGCCTACACCTTCGGGTAGAAAAAACACTTGAAATATAAAGTAGGTTCAAATACTAATCATTGCCTCATATAGATACTTTTTAGATTTCCACTAAGTTTAAAATCTTGAAGAATTTGTTATTTTAAATATATTTGTTATATAGGTGACATAATCGGATTCCCTTAGCAGGTGTCCCATCTCTACCTAATCTCATTTCGCCTAACTGAAGGCTACATTAAACAGCATAAAAGAGTCGTAGGTAAACAACATAAAAAGACAAAATAAAAAGAAAAATCCCCCAAAAGACAATTAAATAGTATAAATTCTAAGCTCTAGTTAAAATATTGTATGATATAATGACAAAGAAGGAAACAAACGTAAAAAAATCGTCTATTAATTAAAAATAAGTTCACCTGGCTGTCGCCTCTTATGACCGCCGGAGTCCCAAGTCGGGACACATCATAGCGTACTTAATACATATTTGCTTATGAAACGAATACTTGATACGTGACATTTATTTTGTGAGACTGGCATAGTTTCTACTGGATTTGAAACGGGCATAAAAATTTTAAAGATCAATCGCACGACTTTTGTTGTTTTCTGTCTAAAAAAATTTTTGAAACATCTTGGAGACAAGAAATTACAATCATTTTTGAAATTAAAAGCGGCAAGTTGAACTATTAAGACATAAAAACGATTAAATGTAAGTATTTATGTTCCTCTTATAGCTAGACATTGATAACTTTCAAAACTACTTGGTACCTTTACTTTACAAAGAGTTATGACGCAATATAGACAAAACAGAATGTGCAGATATCAATTCCGCTCACGTTGGACATTACAACTATAAATAGCCGACTTGAGGCTTATCTGTGTTATGAGGCTTATCTTAGTGAGATTATTGACCTAACTTCGCTTACATAAACCGTACCTGCTATGTTCACGGGTGTTAAGGAAGAGCTGGAGAAGAGGGGGCAGACAAAGTGGGAGAAATCCTGGCAGAGAGATTTTAAATGTACAATTAGGTTCTTTTGGTGTTGTTGATTGCTTTTGGTTGTTCCAGATTGAATTTGAGACTAAAGGTATACTATAGGTAAGTACGAGTAACTGTATGATCGCACCGATTACTATCGGCAGATTATTCATCCTTACTTGGCTACTCCAAAAGAAATTCATTATACGAACGCTAACGTTGTAGAATGAACTCCTTTTTTCCCTAGATTTATAAGCGTACGAATTCAACATTATACAGCCTGCCGTCACACGACATGTGAACCTGTTTACCTTTGCGGTTAAAATAAACGTACATCTTGCACAACGCCCGCATAACAAGTAACATTGGAAAACGGTTAAATCTCACATTCAACCCTATTTACTAACAAGGTGTTATATGACCTGATGCAGTTATACGCTCTTGTCAAAGAGTACTTTCTTAGAGGTATTTTAGTGAATAAACCTTTATTGTAATATGTCAATTATAACTGAAATATTACATTAGAACTTGTTTTATTAACATTATTTTTATTTTCTGTTTAATTGAATAAAGCACGGAATGGTTTACACGTTAGTTGATTATCCACTCACGCTTAGGGAGTCGAAGTATTTATAAGATGCATTAGTGTATTAGAACCTCTGTTTTGTAGACGTTGTTATAACTTTCAAGTAAGTGTCTAGCACTCTCGGTGGACTTCAGCAACACCAAAAGGGTCACAGTAGCGTTACGGGTTTTTAAAATGGGATAGGTAAGGAGCTGGGATACCCATCTCACTGAACAAAACAATAAAGTAAGCAGCAAGGACGGTAATAAAATCGTCGTAAAGGGGTGACAATTTTGTTAGCTGTTCTCGTGTAACACACTTAACTGATAAAGATTAAGGATTAAAGTTCCACATATCGATATAACTTACTACACAAATCTTCACTTAAATACATTTTTCATAGAAAAGCTGGATTTTTTATAGAGATTTAATTTGTGTTTCCTTAATTAAACATGATATTGTATCACATAGAGAAAGTATACACGAAGTTTAGCAAACTTAAAAAAATGATACACATATGACGGTCAGTCACAGAAACAAAGTAGAAGGAATGAATCCGCGGGTTATGACCATCTTTACTGTAAAAGTAAAACTGCTGGTTAAATTTTATTCGCCCACCGCTGTAATAAGGCGCCTATGTTCATAAATAGGTTTCACTACATCGTACCATGAAAGCCTCACACTCATGCATTATTTAAGATAAATATGTTAATACAAATAATTTGATGGTTTTCTGAAAGACTAGTAGTAAGATGAACTAACTATTCGTAAGTAACTTAACACTATACAACATTATCATAATATTTCACAGACAAACAAACTTCACTACTTACAATACATTAAATTGTAACTTTAGCTGAACACATATTAAGAAGACGCGCGCTCGGGTTTCAATTTATTTACAAAATGTCGTCTCAAATGGCTCGCGTACCGAGATTACATTATGATCCAACTTCATTGAATTTAGTAAATAAGGTTGTGTATACTTACGTCTATATAATATTTATATTTGACAAGCTAAAACAATAGTAATAAGATGTTTAATTTTTGTCTGTATGTTTTTACGCATATAACGTGAAAACTACTGAATCATCCTTAATAAATCTTTCACCGGTATGTAGCTATTGTCTGTGAAAGAACTACTTTTACTGAAAATTAATGCTGTAATGTTTAAAATCACTTCGGAAATAGCCCATTATTTCTCGTAAAAAGTAAAAAAATAAAAATGGTCATTGTGGGTTATCCCTAAGAGATAGACATATGCCCTTGCGGACTTTTTTGTAGACTTTTTAAAGGTGTGTAATAATGTAGTACATTGTTTTGATTTATACACTACACTATACATGAATTATAGATCAAAACCACCCCATTGACACCCTCTAACTATTAAAAACACCGCATCAAAACCCGTTGCGTATTTTTAAAGATATACGCATATAAGGAGACAGACAGCGGAAAGTGACTTTGTTTTATACTATGTAATGATTTTGTGATACGTACAGATTTCATTCGTGACTCTAGTATCTAGGCATCTATATATTTTAAACATAAACATAACTTCACGCCTTTTTCTACCCGAAGGTATAGGCAGCGGCTGTTAAGCCTCGTCTCGCCGTTATGTTTACGTCCCAAATGGAATAGGTGGCGAACCTATTGCCATACCGGGCACAAAGTTGTCAGTCATCGATATTTATCACACGTTACTTCAGAAAATTTCGAAAAGTCATTGGTGTGTGCCAGGATTTGAACCCACTACTTCTTGAATCAGAAGCGGGGTGCTAGCCACTGCGCCACCGAGACTGTTATCTATATATTTTATTTTCTAATAAAATGTAGCCAATGTTTTTATGTGTGTGTGTTTGTGTATATAGTACCTACACAGCACACAACTGTGTACTCCTGTGTACACGGCGGACGAGTCGGTCTGTCCGGCTACTTTGATAAATCTCGCGCGGCTCCGATGTATAATTTATCAAAGGCTTCTCGTAACGAGAGCTCGGAAAGGTACACACTCACACACACTTACATCTATATATATATGTATGCTACTAATACACACATCATTATCAACATGTACTTATACTAAAATGAAAACGAGGGCGATGTCTGTAGATTTATGATATTGGAGAAAAACTAATAAGTGAGTCTATTCTGAGGCATTTCTTATTGTTCTTGTTTCTTCTATTTCCTGTGCGTCTGTACACGCATTTTGTATAAACCACTGTCTTCTGAATTTTACTTACATATATAGCTTCACGCCGAGTGCCTTGTTGGCAAAATTAGGTCTTACGTAACTTTTCATATACGCTCGTAGGATTTAAAGGCTCCTCAAATTACCTTCACAAAGAATGATCACCCATTTTTTCTATAACGAACATATTTCAGATTGATATACATATTTTGAAAATTTAATATTATTTAACATAACATAACATAACATAACTTCATGCCTTTTGTTACCCGAAGGTGTAGGCAGCGGCTGTTAAGCCTCGTCTCGCCGTTATGTTTACGTCCCAAATGGAATAGGTGGCGAACCTATTGCCATACCGAGCACAAAGTTTATTTATACAATACAAATATTATTTATACTTTTATAATTGATAAGATAGAAAATACATTGAAATATATAGACATAGCAAAATATAAGAAATATATGAGCATAATTTTTATGTAAGACGGCATTTTTAAATACAAGCTTTCTTTGTCCCGAGGCGACTCGTATATTCGGGAACAAATCACAAAAGAAACGTGTCGTTTAATTTTATTCAAATGAAACATTAATTTCTCAAGTTTTGTGAACATAAGTTATTGTATATAAATTTGTGACACTAAATTGTAAGCTTTAGATGATTCTAATTTAAGTTAATTTAATATGCTAATCAGTAATCCTAAAATTCTTCGCAATTTCACATTGGTAGAACCACGCAATACACGTGACAAACTGCATGAATGTAATTTTAATTAATTAAAAAAAAACATTTAATTATCAATATGTTAATGTTATAATGTTTTTTTTTAATTAATTAAAAAAAAACATTTAATTATCAATAGCAATGTTTTATTGCGACAAAGATAGGATAAAGTGGCAGCACTAAATCACAAGCGCCTACAAACCACAGTGCGCATACATCAAATGTGAGAACGAGTTGAGAGCCTCCTTCTTTTTTCGAAGTCGGTTAAAAATGACAATTAGATATCAAATACGTTTAAGGTAGGTATAAAAAACAAAACGGGTAAAATAATTTTTTTTTATCAAATGTGCCGCTAGAAACCGTTGAAACTATACCTTAGATATTTAATTTGTATAATTCTAAATCTACAATCGATACCGAACCCAAAAATATAGTTTTTTTCGGTTTGTCTATATGTTTATTACGGATAAACTGTAAAAGTACTGCATGCTTTTACGTTGAATTTTATACTTTTTGTACTATCTGTACTAGTCTATTTTCTTGTAAATGTGTAAATTTTTTGTAACACAACAAGCAATTGCGAAGCGGCTGCCGAACATGCCAGACGTATATTTGATATTAAAAAGATAATTAAATCGATATTTTTTATTTTCAATGTATGTATGTAAGTATGTATATATTATGTACCACCGCCTCTCATTCAGACATAGTTTTAATGCTTTTTTACAAATGGGTATCAAATGGGCTTGAGCTTGGGGAGTACCTAAATCAAAGAACAATGCGACGTCGAATATGGCAGATCCTCCTAAATAAAGTAGTAACCAAATTCTACCCAGACCCATATTAAAAATTATACTCGAGTGGGGATCGACCCCGCCAATCTCCATTCTACAGTCAGTAGTATTACTGTGTATTGGTATTACTACCGACTGTGAAAGGTAAGTAAGATGTACTCTTTATAAATTATGCGTGTAATAAATGTACGTCTGTTAAAGTTCCACTTCTGTAGCGCGGAGGCACAAAAGTTATTGTGATTTATTCAATTAAGTTCCTTTAAAATTAATTATAATAAGCGGATTGACTTAAAATCGTAATAGAACGGACAAAATAGGATAATAATTGGAGAGTTAACAAAATAAGCAACCATTAAAAAAAGACGATAAAAATACGACTGTTTCCGCCCGGGATCGAACCGGGGACCTTGTGCGTGTGAAACACACGTGATAACCACTACACTACGGAAACGATGAGATAAGGGTCTAAATTGTAATTCATTTAATTATCTTACAGAGGACATGGGGTCCGAGTACTCGTGCACATAAAGATCTTACAAAGTGACTGATCGAGGCCTCTCGCGACCACAGGGCTGGTCTATTCTTGGCACAGAGGATTAGCATTGCCATGCATGCATGCATCGCAAAAATTTATTTCAGTTAGGTTTTTTTATTGTATATATTGTAAATAATGTCATTATATAATTATAATAATTCCGTACGGAATTATAATTAAATTTCAAAAAATACCAGTTAGGTTAAATATTATTGAAATTGACATGTTTAGTATGCGATAGAACATTTTGAGTTTTCCTGTTTTAATGTTCGTCCCTTGGCTCCCCTACATACGCAGTATTACAATATGTCGTATTGAAAACAATGAATGACCTACATTTCTCCTTTTGATATCAGCTACTTATCAGTGAACCGAATAAGGAGATGGTTCCTTTGAAAAAACATACCACGTGAACGCAGTCACAGGCAACCGCTATATACTTAGTCATGCCTTAATATTGTAACAAAAAAAAAATTTTTTTTAATTGCAAATAATATTTATTACTTTTACAGTGTGTTACTTTAATACATAAATTATAAAACGATATAAAATATAAAAAGCTTATTCGAAGTGGTCTCCATTGGCTGCAATACAGGCCTTTAAACGTTGGGGCCAGTTATCAACAGAAACACGCACTCTTTCCATGGGAAAATTCTTCACTGCCAATCGTATGGATTGTTTTAGGGACTCTAAATTATTATGACGTTTAGAGCAAGCCGTACTCTCTAAAACTGACCACAAATCATAATCCAGTGGATTAAGATCGGGACTAGACGACGGCCAGTCTTCAGCTCTAATGAAGTCCGAAACGTTCGCTTTCAACCAAGATTGCGTGGACCGAGCTTTATGACCCGGTGCCGAGTCTTGCTGGAAGGCCCATACTTCGTTATTGAACATGGTGTTGTTAAGGGGCTTGACTACCTTTTCAAGAATGGTATCTTGACACACTTGTGCCGATGTTTTGATACCTTTTTCACAAAAATATGGCTCAGTCACTCCTTCGTAGCTAACACCCCACCAAACCATCACTGAAGTCGGATAATGCCCACGTTGCACTCTGTCAACTAATTGGGAAGCTTCCTTAGAGCTTTGAGCATAAATACAGTCATTTTGTTTGTTAAAATGTCGCTCAATTGTAAAAACTTTTTCATACGTAAACAATATTTTTCTGTGACCTCCCTTTGCGTACCGCTTCAGTAGTTGTTTAGATTTTAACACCCTATTCTTTTTTAAATTATCAGTTAATAAATGACCAGTGCGCCTCTTATAGGCTGCAAGTCCTAAGTCATCTTTTAAAATACGCGACATTGTTCTAGGTGCTATCTTCATCTCCCGAGATAAAATCTTTTGCTTGCAGACAGGATTTCTTCGAATTCTTTCCCTTACTGCTTTGACCACATTTTTCGTACGAACACTACGTGGACGGCCCGGTCTTTTTCTGTCACAAACAGAGAAGGTCTCATTTTACCTATTAATAACCTGGTACACAAACATTTGACTAATACCAAGTGTATGGAGAGTTTTAAAAATTGCATTTGGCTCCATACCTACTTTGTGTAATGCAATCACAGCGATTCGGTTCTCTTTATCACCCCACTCTATTTTAATATCGCAAAATATTGTACAATGTATTGGCGCCAAAACGAGAAAACACAATGAACAATCGTATAAAAATTACAGATTCCAAATTCAAATGTAATATTTTTTTATTTTTAGTTGTAACAGTATTTATGGCCAGACTAAGTATATGTGAAAGAATAGGATTATTTTTAGAATAGTATTAAAAAATAAAAATTTTAAGTTGGACTAGTTTCTGTGAGGCAGTCCTCGTGCCCACTACTCAGGGGGCACAGTGGCGCGGAATGTCATTTACGAAACTACAATTAGACGAGATTTAATGAGCCTAATTGCTTAGTTTTTATTTTATTTGGACCTTATGGGGGCTATTAGGGACCCAAAGTGAGCTTACAATTAGATCAGAGGCGTATAGTACACTGACATAAATTTGGTAGTGCAATGACCTCACTAAGTAATTCACTTGCAAAAGTTGATCGTTCTGTTTAATGTGCGTTAATGATACAGAGTATTATATTTTATATGTCACTGCTAATACATAGACAAGCTTTGTTTCGCCTTAGAAGCAATAAATCTAATATATAAAATTCTCGTGTCACAGTTTTCGTTCCCATACTCCTCCGAAACAGCTCGACCGATTCTCATGAAATTTTGTGTGCGTATCGGGTAAGACTGAGAATAGGACAACATCTATTTTTCATCCCCCTAAATCACAAGGGTAGCCCACCCCTCAATATTTTTTTTTAATTTTTCGATATATTTCTGTTTCTTATTTTTTTTATAAAACGGGATACAAAAATACATACAACCCTAAATTTTCAACGCCCTACAATCATCCCCTATGTTCAAAATTTTATTTTTCGGCAAGACAACGTTTGCCGGGTCAGCTAGTAAGAAGATAAAATATTGTTTTGTGAAAAAAGTAACCTAAATTACTCCCTATAACATCACCTTCCTGACAATAAAATTCCCATCAAAATCAGTCCAGCTAGTTCAGAGATTATAAACAGACAAACATAAAGATAAAAATTGTAGAAAAAAAAATGATTTGCTGTATAAGATACATGCAGCAAAACATTTTCTTTTTGCACAATTATATGTTCATATGCATGTAGTAAGTAGCAGTTGCTTCAATATTACAAACAGACAGTCCAATGTTATTTATGTGTGTAGAGAATTTAAAATTCATGGAATAGTTTTTGCATGCCAAAGTAGCGAAAATCCATTCTGCTGTATTAGATTCCTCGTTTGTAATGTTGCCAAAGTTAAGGGTTTTGTGATTAGACAATTGTAAAAAACTACAAGATCTTTGTAATTACCGTTACAGACTTCTCATTTGGTAGTCACAACATTTAGAACTATGTACTCAAAATACCCTGTTTCCGTGTCACTAAATTTAAAAAAAAAAAAAACTCCACTTTACTATTACCATACACTTGTATGTAAATTGTAAAGTGAAATCATTACGTAGAAGACCACGACCACGCGACATGTACAAACGCAAATGTAAAAGTACATAAATTGTGTAGAAACGGCATACGGTTCATTGTTTCGTTAGTATTCACATGAAGTACGTCTATGTAAGACTTCCCCGTAATGTACTACAAATTGGTTAACCAAGAAATAAAAGAAATTTGCGCAATATGACACAAAAGAACTTCATATGAGTAGCTTATTTTAAATACATGCGGAAACAAACATTTATTAAATATAATAATATTATCATTTCAATAATGAATAACATTCAATAACATTACATACTATAAAATAAAGTTGCCTACCGCTGTCTGTCCCCTTATATTTGTGAAACTACGGAACGGATTTCGATGCGGTTTAATTAGATAGATAGAGGGTATTCACGGGGTGGTTTTCATCTATAATTTATTTACGATATTATTATATTAAAGAAAAAGTCATAGATCCAAAATTTACTTATTTATTACTTTTGTTGCGTAGAATACTAGTTAACCCGTATAATAAACTCTACTATATTCTATAAACTTTATTTTATTACCTTAATACTAGATGTAGAAATAATATAAACTTTTTGGATAGGCCAAAGTTCGAATCTTGGCAGGTACTTACCCGTAAAGTTTTGGGATGTTATGTGCGCAGATTGCCAACAGCCCATGGCATTCTGGCTACCAAATAGTTTACAATTCAAAACAAAAGAATAACTTTACACAATTTTCTTAAACGATCCAATACAACTCAAGTACAATATGTTCGTAACTTACTTCCCACTTACCTAAATTAATAACTTTAAGGCCATTTTTTGTTATATTATATTCACTTGTATATAATATTCCGATATTTTTATTACATATCAGACCCTTCTCATTAGATAATAGAAAGATCAGTTTTCTATTTAGTTTTAATATTAAGTTTTAATATAATATTTGTATTAAAATTCTTATCACACAGCTGTAGAAAGATGAGTAGCGTTAGGAAATAAAGTAAATGGGGCGTTGGGCAGATTCCTGGGCGCAAAAGATATTAGCAGAAAAGCCCAGCTAACAATTCACAATGCAATACTGTCCCAACGCTAACTAATATGGAAGCGAGAGCTGGGTATGGCTGAGTGTGCTTGAAAGTAGGATAAACGCGGTCGAAATGAGGGCACTGCGCAAAATCTGCGGAGTGATCCTCGCTGACCGCGTGGAAAACAAGGTTATAAGGAAGGAAGTCGGATTGAAAGAGAGTGTCGGTGTAAAAGTAAGAAAGGGCATGCTCCGATGGTTCGAACATGTAGAAAGGATAGATGATACAAGATTGACTAAGCAGATATACAATGCAAAAGCGGATGGATGTAGGAGTCGAGTACGGCCTAGACACACATTCCATGACCAAATAGAATGTGTTAGGAGCCTCAAAAATCGACGCGCGTGCATGAAAAGAGTTATGAAAGTCAACGGAGCGAGTGAGGTGTGTAAGAATCGTGCCCTATGGCGCTCCGTTCTCTCTGCCTACCCCGCAAGGGATTTGGCGTGAAGTTATGTTGTGGTTGTATCAATTAAGTAAACTCACTGAGTTTGACTCAGCGTCTTTCGTAGCGCTCCAGTACCTGTAACTCTTAGTAGTCGGTTAGAGTACGTCGGTTAGAGTAAATCGGTTAGAGTGACCAGTTACTCTAACCGATTTGCTGACACTAACGTTTACTTCTCCGCTCCCTTGGATAATAGCGTAATAATATATGTCCTTCCTCAATCATTAGGCTGTATAAATTTTGTATCATTTTAATAAATTAGCATTTTAAGTTCATATTTTGTTAATAGTGATTGTGTGAGTAAATATTAACTATCATATATTAACAAAACCTTATTCCACAACACTCATATAAAGCTCGATTTACCAAAAATAATGACTCGAGGTAAAACAATACCCTGATTAATTATTTGATGTATTATATTTAACGTCAGCCAGAATATTATTCTTTAATAGACAAAACAAAACGGACTTCAACGGTTTTCTCTCTGTCGCCATCCTCGGAACCGTACGAAATTGAAATAGGACAACACGGAAAGCATCTGTTATCAAATAATCTATTTCACTTCAAGTCGAAGTTAAAACTTTAATTATATTTCATTACAAGTTCAAATATTAGCTGTTCTGTCCGCTCACTAACTAATATTCCAACTCTTCCGTTATAGTTCAGATAAAAATTTATCAACGAGTTAACTTTATTTAGTGCCATGCAATAGGTGACAGAACCAGTGATGAGGTCTTTGATGGCATTTAATCGGTCGGATCAGGTACAAATAGACACATATAAAAATTACCAAAAAATTTTTGTGACAACATATACAATATGGATTTTACTCTTATGATATAAACGAAATCAGATGTAGTACTAGTCCATAGGAGTCTCTTAAAAATAACATTTTAACTCCTGGGCGGATATAAATTCCATTAATTATAAATTGAATGAAAATCCCAACACATAAAACTACTTCAGTATTTTTTATTAATTTCTAAGGTGTGACGGACGATAATTGTTTCGTGCCCCTAATTTCAAAACCCCCCCCGTACTTCAAGCGGGGGGGCCACGCACTTCAACCCGCGCCCGCCTTATGCGCACACGTCGGCTTCTTTGTGAATGATTTTCGTTTATGACAAAGTCGAAGCGGCCTTGACAGGACGAACAGCTGAGAAGAGTTTATTCCAGTTCATACATTTATAGGGGGTGTTCAATTACATGAAAATGAAAACTGTCGTTATTGACCTAATTACTGTACCGATCGTCTTAATATTTTGTACAACGTTTACTGAAATTATGATCTACATCTGGTATCAATTATTACATATGAGTGGATTCCACCCTGTATATTGGAGTTGATACTCATACTAACTAAATGAACTTCACCTCCAGTCCATTGTGGAGTCGACAGAACGGCGTCAGAAGCCATAAAAACCGCCAAGCATACAACACGATATGAAAGTCAACGAAGCGAGTGAGGTGTGCAAAAATTACGTTGTATGGCGCGCAGAAGCTAAGTTAATAAATTTAAAGAGAAAAAACAAAGATAAATAATTGTAAATGGAAAAAAATAATATCACAAAGTTTTAAATGAAAATCTCTACGTTCACTCATTCCACATAAATATCGTGAATTGTTATCGTTTCATATAAATATTGTAGATTGTTATCAAACTGTCTGTTCAATAATTCATGGTGGACATCGTCAGAGCAGAGCGAGCCAATTTGCGCCAATTCACGTTTTGTCACTGCGAGATATATCAATTACACGCATTACAATTGGTTTTGATCAGCGGACGTTCTAATGTCGAACTTGTTTCTTCTTTTTTGCTGTAGATTTCGTATTTCAATTCATAATTTTTAACAACGACTAATATGTTATTTGTTTTAGTATGATACATAACTGATGAGCCGCTTTACGTCGATCTTCTGAGAGGTCATGGTATTTCACCGGTCCAGTCGGCCCATTCACACAGCGAACTGCTTGGCACTACCACTGTTAACCTAACTTTATAACTTCAATACCCAGCGGTATAGACAGCAAAAACTATGTATCTAGTATTGATGCCAGGCTATTTTTATAATTCCTAGTACATGTCGAACATTATTGACAATTAAATCGCTTCATCGAGTATTTTTTTGTCTTCTATCTACTTAAATATTTATGACACAAATCCCCCTAAAGTTGGGAGTAAAACTGGAAAACTCTGCGCTAGAAGTGGGAGTGCTAAACCACTCCGTTATCAAGACTTGTGATGTGAGATATCACCCATAAGCCATCTCTTCATTCTTCTCATCGGAAATCAAGGGTTGAGACGTTCCAGTGCCCGTCTCAACCCGTTAGCATGTAAATGTCTGAGCACTATCCTCTATTTTAAGTAATATTTATATGCTAACAAATTTTATCAACCTCATAATTAATTTGCTAGGTTTTGTCACATCAATATAAAAATGGTAACAAAACTAGTCTAGATTTGCCCATAAAATTGTATCGCGAAGTTATCTATGGGTGATAAACCTCAATCTCTTTGGTTGACCTCAATGTCTTTCCATTTTATTAGCAATCAAATACAGACAAGACATAACAGGATCATTTGAAATAACAAATTAAGTGCCTTCAAGTAACTTTATCAAACACTCAACTTATATTCTATAAATCTAGTTTATTAAGTTACATTTTATTATATACTAGTTGACCCGGCGAACTTTGTTTCGCCACAAAAGCATTATATGAGGAAATAAAAGATTTTTTCTAAAATAAAAGAAGCCTAAATTAGTTCTTATTACATCAGCTACCTACAAAAAAGTCCCATCAAAATCGGTCCAGCCACTACAAAGATTAGCCTGAACAAACAGACAGGCAAAAATTCTAGAAAATCGTTATTTTGTTGTAAATACCGTATTTATGTATAATAAACGAATATACAAACATGCATTTCGTAAAAAACCGTAAAAAGATTTGATTGGCCAAGAAATACTTAAGAATTATTTCCAATCCCAGAAACAAAAGAACTTAAAGGATCTGCTGGTGGCTCCAATTGTGATAATTTTACTTTGCCTCCGGCACAACATATAACAGTACATAGATCATTGTATCTCGAAGCCAAACAATATTTACAAATTATTATCATATCTCCAATATTTACCGAGCTGTCGGCACAATAATCGATTCATAGTGAAATGCCGCTCGTTCCAAAATCACAGTTGCGTTGCCAACCTTTAAAGGAATAGGATAGGAAGGGATGGGGAAGGGGGGTGGGCCTCCGGGTACCTCTCTCACCGAACGAAACGCGGCATGAGCCACTTTACGTCGATCTTCTGAGAGGTGGTGGTATTTCACCGGTCGAGCCGGCCCAATCATGCAGCGAACTGCTTGGCTCTACCTTTTATTATATCGTGAGGCTGTTTAACCGACTTAGAAAAAGGAGGAGGTTCTCAATTCATCTCTATGTATATTTTTTTTTATGTATGTTCACCGGATATTTTCGTCAATTATGGACGGATTTCAAAAAGTTTTTTTTTCTTTGTATGGTGTTTACCTCCGAAATGGTCCCACTTTCACCAGGTCAGGATCTGGTGATGGGAACCAGGAGAAATCGAAGTCATTCACCAAAAGTTGTATGCAAGTATGTTGTTTTGTGATGTCTTAGGGCTATTCTTTATGGTGTCAACATTTGATGCTGCTGTGCTGATGAAGAAGCCACAAAACTCCTCAACGGTTAGGAGTTTGAAGACAGCACTGCAATTGATCGACAGAAACTACTTGGTACTATGTAGGGCTAGCGTGTTGCTTGTGAAGTATGCTTGAATATACACCTGATGCTGCTATGCTGATGAAGAAATCACAGAACTACTTAACGGTTAGGAGTTAGAAGACAGTACTGCAGTTAGTCGATGGAAGCTGTTTAGTAGTATATAGGAATAACGTGTTGGTTGGGAGGTATGCTTGAATCAACTTCTGATACTGCTGTACTGATGATGAAGCTGCAGAACTCTTAAACAATTAGGAGTTAGGACACAATTCTGTAAAAATGTTTTTTATTTTCTGCAATAGTTTCCAGGCTACGATTGACCTCCATTCGGGCTGCAGTGTTATTGGGTCTACCCATGATAATTACAAAAATATAAATACTTAGCAAGTATTATCATACTCTTTTATCTAAGTACCTATTTATGGCAATTATAGCTCCATAAAAATATTAACCATTTAACAAACGGACTTGTAATTATTGATAACTAGCTGACCCGGCAAACGTTGTCTTGCCAAAAAAATCAAGTTTGAAAATAGGAGGTGAAAATTTAGGGTTGTATTTTTGTATTTGAATTTTTGTATGTTGTTTCATAAAAAAATTAAAATCCTTAAAATTATGGCATATTTAAAAATATATATTTAGGAGTGGACTACCCTTGACATTTAGATGATGAAAAATTTCGCACTATTCTCAGAGCACACAAAATTTCAAGAGAAACAGTCTAGCCGTTTCGGAAGAGTATTGTAACAAACACCGTAAAAAAAATTATCTATTAGATAGCAGTCGCCCGCTGCTCCGCCCGCGTGGATATCGGTTACTGCTGCAAGAAGCCTACCCAGGAAAGACACGGACAGAAAAAGGATTCCCAGTCCCACTCCCTACCATTTTTCACCCAAATCTGTTCTGCCGTTCTTGAGTTATAAGTGGTGTAACTAACACGACTTTCTTCTATATATATAAGATAGATTAAATCCTTTAGAAGAACAAAGCTGGTGAAAAAGCTTTTTCGGTAAAATATTCTCTTTGTTTCAACAAATGATCGTTTAACCAAACCTATAAAAAACACTCCAAATGCGCAATTTGGAACATTCCAAGGTTTATGAAAAAGTAGCGAACGACCATTTATATGTTTGTTGCTTTTAATTGTTTTTGAAATATCAAAGTATGACTGCTTGGCAAATTTATTGGTAGAATAATTAGTTTATATTTCTGACCCCAAGTACAGTAGTAGTGTAAGCAGTAGCTGTTAAGTCTTAACACACGGAATTTCACGTCTCAGATGCAATATGTGGCAGAACCTATAACCATGCACCAATCATAATGTTATCAGTCATCGATATTTATCAGACATAAAACTTACGAAAGAAGAAGTCATCATTGTGAGACTGCATTCGATCCCACAACTTTTTGACTCGGAAGCTGGGTGCTCGGCTTTGAGACATTACTAGACCTTCCAACAAGGATTTTCAATTATAAGTCCAGACTAATAACAGTCTATACAGAGAGAACTTTTATAAGTAGTTTAGGAGGTAATTTCGAAAGAAAGATTGTTATAGATCTTTCCGTTTAAAAAATAAGTAAAACAAATGCTACCTATCCACGCCTTCTTTATTAGTAAATATTTTCAAAGTAATGAGCTACCTACGGCAGCATTACCATTCCCAAGTCACTCAATAGTTCATTAAAAAAATTACGATTATATAATAAAATGAACTTGCCCTCGTTTCGTGGAAAAATTAAAGGTTTATTTTGCAGCCACCATTTCTAAAATTCTTTCTTTTTCTTCTTCTTTCTTTCTTTCTCTCCTAGTTATTTTGTTTTAAAGTAAATTTTTAATAAGCAATGATTGCCGCTTACATAGCGCGATTCGGAATTTTGCTACTTGTTTACACTTATTCTTTCACTTTTACTAGCCAATGGAGCAAACGAAATGATTTCGGTTGTTTTAATGATCTTAAATAAAACAAGTGTTTAACTACCATTCACCACGTTTTTGTGGCATAAAGGAGCGAACGAGCAGGCATAACTACCGCCGCCCATGGACACCTGCAATACAGATAGTGTTACTTTGCCGGCTTTTAAGGCAGTGGTATGAGATATGAGGGGGTGGGCTTACGGATACTTCTCTTTTTGCACGAAACGCAGGAAAAAACGAAATAGGGGGACTGTGCGAAATCTGCGGAGTGATTCTCGCTGACCGCGTCGAAAATCAAGATTGACTAAGAAGATATACAGTAGATAGATGTAGGAGTCAAGGACGGCCACGACACCCCTTCCATGACCAAGTAAACCGAGTTCTGGAGTAAGGTGATGTCAGAATCCTAAAAATCGACGCGCGTGTATGAAAAGAGTCAAAGAAGCAAGTGAACCGTGTAAGAATAGTGCACTCTGTTCTGTCTGCCTACCCGCAAGGGATTTAGGGTGAAGTTATGTATGTATGCAAAAAAATACATTATTCTTTAAAAAAATAAATCTATGGTTATATGTTTAAAAGCATCAATTTTGTTCATATCGTATATAAGCGCCGTAAAGAATAAAGGGACTTGAGTAAAATTCTTGAAGAGAGTACTTTCACATAAAATTAAACAAATTTATCTTCCTAAATAAATATAAGAGAGGAAGAAATAAATGAGGTCTCTCTGTATTGACACAACTTTTGAATTTATATAATGATAATCGAACTGGGGGTCTGTACAGACGCAGTTCCTTGTTCCCAACTGGCAGACAGAGACAAAGAATATACTTTCTAAACTCCATTTGTTTGTAATAACCGCAAGTTAAACTGCCGCCATAGAAGCGGGAAAAGCGTCGGAGAGAGTATTACACAACAATATATCGAATATAGGTACAGCGGCATTTATCGAACTGAAATGTAAAGTAATCAATAATTTTCAGTTGATAATAGTCCTTATGATATTCCGATTTTTTAACCGACTTCAAAAAAAGGAGGCGGTTCTCAATTCGTATGTATGTATTTTTTTATGTCTGTTCACCGATATTTTCGTGAATTATGGACGGATTTCAATTTTTTTTTGTTTGATAGTGTTTGCTTTCAAAATAGTCCCATTTTCACCAGGTCAGGATCTGATGATGGAAACCAGGAGAAATCGAAGGCACCTCCGAAATTTGTATGCGAATATGGTGTTTTTGTTATTTAATAGTGATGTCTTAGGGATATGCTTTATGGTGTCAACATCTGATGCTACTGTGCAGATGAAGAAGCAACAGAACTCCTCAACGGCTAGGAGTTTGAAGACAGCTCTGCTATTGGTCGAAAGAAACTACTTGGTAGTATGTAGGGCTAACGTGTTGCTTGTGAGGTATGCTAGAATATACGTCTGATGCTGCTGTGCTGATGAAAAAGCCACAGAACTCCTTAAAGATTAGGAGTTGGGACGGAGTACTGCAGTTAGTCGATGGAAACTGTTTAGTAGTACATAGGATTAACGTGTTGCTTGGGAGGTATGCTTGAAACAACATCTGATACTGCTGTGCTGATGATGAAGCTACGGAACTCTTAAACGGTTCTCAGTTAGGACACAATACTGTAAAAATGTTTTTTATTTTCTGCAATACTTTCAAGGCTCAGATTGGTCTTCATTCGGGCTGCAGTGTTATGTGTCTACCGATGATAATAACAAAAAATATAAATACTTAACAAGTATTATCAAACTCTTTTAACTAAGTACTTATTAATAACAATTATAGCTCCCTAAAAATATCAACCATTTAACAAACGGACTTGTAATAAGTGATAATATATTTAATAAACTGAAAGCCATGTAAATGAACTAACTTCTATTGAAGTTCACAACTCATTAATATCACTAAAACTTGTGAAAAAAATTACCTTAAAAAAGTTAAACCGACTTTTAGAAACGTAAACTACAAAATCATTAAGTAAATGAAAACAGTACCTTCATAACTTAAAAGCGACAACGAACAAAACTTACTAATATTTGTATATCTAATACAATATACAAAACGTAATACTTTTATAAAGTAATCTTTAACTATTAAAATATTAACAATTGTCACTTATTTTTGGAGTCGGTGCCAGCCTCAGTGACGTAGTCGTTTGTGTTGTATGATATGCGCGGCCCTCAAAGTCACACGGCAAAATAGAAGACGGGGTCACTTTTCACCGGCACCTACTTCAATAATAGATGACAATTTTAAATATTTTTATAGTGATCTCATTATTGAAGTCGGAGCAATACAATAGAGTCTCTTACCATGTATAATTAACGCATTGTAAATTAATTTCCTACAACTTTATGGCTGGAACATATTTATTAAATTTTAAAAAAACTTTATTATTAAGTACATGGGAATCGATGAAATTTTCACAACAAGGACACTCTGCTTACACCATTGAGTATTCAGGGCGTGAGGGTACCAAAAATATAAAAATCAAAATCAAAATCAAAATCTCATTTATTCAGTTTAGGTCATTAAAGACACTTATGAACGTCAATAATTTCAATCCGCCAATTCGATTACTCACGTCCTGAGAAGAATTGGCAAGAAACTCAGGGGAGTCTTTTTTTTTTTTTTTTTTCTCTTTTTTTCTTTCTTTTTTTTTTCTTTCTTTTTTTTTTTTTTTTTCTTTTCTAAATGATCTTTTACCCAGCAACCTTCGATCGAACCCTTAACTAACTTGACCCTTGGAATAAATCAGATTTGTAACCGGTCTGCGTGTGTCAGCAGGACTCGTACTGGCCTCAAAATCAATTACCATATTGTCTACTCCGCAGACGAATCTCTAGAGTCTGGTGATATAAGAAAAAAATGATACTCTCTGAATAAAGATGCGAACAAAACATCAAAGCTTATAGTCATAAACCGACATTAGTGGTTGAGACACGCAGATCAAATGGACCTGCTCGATAGTTGAAATATCATGACCTCTTAAACAATTGACGTAAAGTGACTTATGCCCCGTTGCTTTTGATGTAAGAAATATCTGGATGCATACCTTCTCCCCGTCCTCTCTTTATCCTACTCCCTAACCCATCACAAAGTCAGGCAACGTAGTTGTCACCTTCTTTTGCCTCCTATACACAAAAAAATCTATATATTTAACTAATACAAACTATTATATATGTTAATAGGAAAACTATTATATATGTTGGTAGCCCAGTGGTCGAGCACACGGCTTCTGGTCTAGTGGACCGGGTTCGAATCCTTAAGTAAAGTGTGATAAATATCGATGACTGAAAACTATGTCCCCGGTATGGCAATAGCTTCGCTACCGATTCCATTTGAGACGTAAACATAACGGCGAGACGAGGCTTAACAGCCGCTGCCTACACCTTCGGGTAACAAAGGCGTGAAGTTATGTTATGTTATTTTACTATATATGTTTTATAGGAAAGGGTCGGAAAAGGAAAACTTTACTGACATGAAAAACTAGTTTTCTATAATACCGAAACTTGCTCTGTGAAGCGAAATATCGATCTGATTGGTCAGAAAATAAGCTAACAGCCATTACCCACTAGGAATTTGGGGTCACAACCTCATTCCTTACTTGAGGATATCATAGAAAGTCTTACAACAATGTTGTGCTAAATCACCGCGCAATCGTTTATTTAGGACAAGGTGAGCCGAACCTTCAATGTTAGCACAATTAATTATAATGGAGGGAGATCTGAACAAAATGCTTTCAATTATATTCAATTTGACCCAGAGCTCTCAACAGAACATCTGTAAGTTACAACTTACTGCCTCGGACTCATGTCCCGCCTCACCACAGACTCACCACAAAGGCATCAAGAAACAAGTTCCTCTGTATGTTTCTAATCTTACCGGGCAAAACTCTACAATAGGTTTGTAACTCTAACTTGAAATTTTATCATTGTCACAGATCGACAAGCTTTTCCTGAAGATATAAAAATAAGATATAGTTGCAAAAAATAGCACACGTGCGAAGCCGCGGGCAACAACTAATAAAGGAAACTTCTGAAACACAGTACAAATAATACTAGCAGAAGATCGATTGAGTCAGTCACTCAACCGCGGCACATTGCGTGCTGACCAAAAGGCTTTGTCGGACGTGTACTAAGTACGATGTGGGCTTTGATCCTTTCGGTTTATAGTTAAGCTTACAAAGTAAAAAACTTGTCGGAAAAAGGCGGAGTACTTACACTCCGCCTTGTGGCAGTGAGTGGTATCTCGCTTCACGAACACAATTAATATAGGATACAAATGAGAGGTAATTAGCAGTCGGCCCTCTCCGAGTTACACAATTATAATAATTAGCGTGACGTCGGGAACGATTGCTATTACTGGATATTTATTAACTATTATCTACCAAGATAGAGGATCGCGACCTAGTGGTTACAAGTCAGAAGTATCGGCTTCCTATTCTGAGTCATACCATTGACTTTTCGGAAATCATATTATTATTATCATACACTTTCAATACGAAGGTATAATGCTTAGTAGACTGACTAAAAATATTATCGCTATGGCATAATATGACCTACTAAAAACTGCTTTGTTTATTAACTATTACAGACTGAGGCTTTATATATTTATTCAGTTATTCTCTAGGAGATTAGCTGTGTGGCGCCGGCTTAGAATACCGCCACCCCATCTCTTCCCGTGGGTGTCGTAAAAGGCGACTAAGGGAAAAGCTAGAAGAATGGGCAGCAGCATTCTCTCTCAAGGATATACAGCCTACTGCGATCGCCAACCCGCCTGCCAAGCGTGGCGATTATGGCAAAAACCCCCCCATGATTGAGCGGACCGGCAGTTGTGGCGCTCTATGGGGGACGCCTATGTCCAGCAGTGGACCTCAAAAAGGCTAATGATGATGAATGATGATTCTCTATTGCTATTCCCTCTCTGTGGGCGCCTCAGTGCTTGCTCAATGTTGAGTTAAAATTGCACTTGTACTAAACGGCGACTGGTATTGTGCAATAGAAATATTCTCACTGTAAATGTGTCAAGTGAAGCCTCTCCCCGCCCTCCACCCTCGGCTCCCGACACCCCCCACTTCTGTAGCGGCTAGTAGAAGCTCACCTACATATTAATTAGTTTACTCAGGAAACTATTCAACTGGAACAAACTGTAGGCGCAGAAGTTTATCTCCAACATAATATTTGCGATAAATACATTTTGATTTTGATTCCGCAGGTACTCCCTAACGTGTGTTTTACTGAAGTTGTGTATGATAACCAAAAATTCGACTCGTCGAGACATCATTATCGCTATCTACCTATATCTTCCGATATTAAAAGAAAAAACGAAGGCATTGTGCCTTATATATTTGTTAAAAACTCGATATACACATACAAGCACGCGGAAGAGACAGCAGCATGCGATAAAACCGCCTTTGTATTAGCCTAACATTTACCATGTACTGTGTATACTTAAAATGGTGTACAACAAAGTGTATTGTATTCTATTCTACTTAATTCATTATTAATTTATTCATTCGAGAAAATATGATGCTGAATGCATTTAATTCGACTTCTTCAAAATATCAATCCAAATTGATTACTCCTTATTATCTTTATGACATAGAGCGTTATAAACACATCAGAACACAACACATTTGTGAAACACTTCAACATTTACATATTCACTCGCGATATTTCAGTGCACATACATCAGTATGCAAGCCCTCACTCCCCCCTCCCCACCTCAACACACGCCGCACACCCGCGAGAGATCCTCACTACCTCCAATGTTAATCATAACACATATTTCCCCCCGGAGTGCACACGTTTATTATTCCTTTAACAAACGGTTATACAATAAGTTCAAAACATCTAACTGGTAATGTTTCTATTAAACCTTGACAATCTAGAATATTCTTTCTACATGGAATAAGACACAGGAGTATGTGTGCAGATATGTGTCTTAAATTTGTCTAGTATACTCTTTCAGTTAGCTTCATTTCTCCAGTACAGCGATAAGGCAAAGAACTTGAACCTTCACACTAAGTGGTAATACATTTGATTCAAAAGTTACGATTGATAAACGTAAAGACAAAAATATATAAAAATGATTTGGTGTCGTGGGACACCAGGTAGGAACGAAGTTCCTTCGGCTAATGTAGAATCGACACAAATTGCAAAAAAAATCGTGCTCAATTTTATGTAGGTTTTCTTGATTTTTCTCTTAAATTTTACTTATTACTTTTTATTTAAGTACAAGAAAGTATTTAGGTAATTCAGTATTTTAGGAAATAATAAATTACTTAAAATAAAAAAACATCGTAATTCAAATTATCAACTAAAATAACAAAATATGTCTCTTTATTTTTGTTTGACAACATAAAATTACATAGAAATAGAAAAATAAAAATAATTACAAAAAAAGTTTATTATTATTGTTAATATTATTATTATAATGGTAATAGAAAGAGGAGGGATGAGAGAACGAAAAGAAAGAGGGAGAAAGAGAAAGGTATTATACACTACTCGCTTGTGTATTTGACTGTTGCGCCTGCGCACGTCTCATTCAACGGTTTTATTCCACGCACTTTTTTCCACGGATTTTTTCTTACGGTTTTACTATCACATTTTTTTCAGTTCGGTCGCGCAGCAAAATCCCTATCCCCTCCAAGCCTGCCATAAGGAACTTCGTTCCAATAACTTCCATAGTATCTGTTTCGATCCCAGACTACTGAACCTAATACAGAATAATATTATTGTCTCACGCATTATGTACTAGAACAAGAAAACTTCATGTTATTTATGCACTACGTTTTTTGAGTATTTTGTTTGTAACAATAAGTTCATGCTATTTTTAATTTCAATTAGGCAGATAGCTATGCTAATGACTCAGCAAAAAGAATAAGTACGGTAAAAACGAAGTTACTTAAGAAAAAAAAATACGCAGAAAATGAAAGAAAAATATGAATCAAAGTAAAATTCTAATAAGCAATGATTGCTGCTTGCAAACTGCGACCGACAACGTTAATATTTAATTGTATTACCAACTAATACCAACAGCGCAGAAGGAGACAGAGAGTTACAGACTATATTTGTTTCTGTTATTATCGTAACAAACCTAGGAAGTAAAAGGTAAAATGAATTTCACGAGTAGCTTTAGCGATTTCATATTATTTGCTTTGATTCTGAACATAGACAACATTATTTCTGGGATTTGGAATTTAATTATACGGGAATAAAAATTACACCTATTTTAGATAGTAGTAGCATCCGTCAAAATAATATAGGAAAATTTAAACATGAAAAAAGTATTAAATAAGCTCAGTTGCAGTTGATACCTATAGAGCAGTCTTTCCCAAAGTGGGCGATAACGCCCCCTTGTGGGCGCTGCAGGTCTTAAGGGTAAGAGACCAAGAAAGGAAATGGGGGCGTTGTGTAGAGGCCTGGGGGGTGATTTGTAATTTTATTTAGCTAGGAGGCCTCTTAGACAACGACTGCATGAGCTCTCGACTCTCAACAACAACTTGTGAATATCAACTAATATCAATTAAAAGATTGCTCAAACTCGGTTCTATATTTCGCTCCGCGTAGTTCATATATCTGTCCTATTTTACTGTAGAGTACTCGTAGATATCTATCAAGTTTTAACAAGTTTTTGTTAAATATCCCGAATTGTGCATTCCTGTATCAGTCGGCTGGTTCATTGAATACTTGGTCGGACTTGTTTAAAATCCCACAAACCCATCGACGCCTTTGTGTCTTATATGTCTAAAAACATTTTCGAATTAAGCCTTCAAGATCATTTGAATAAAATGAATCCAAATAAGAAAGACAAGAATGTAGCATATTTTCAAGATCTAGAGAAGAATCATAATACTCAGCCAAGTGTAGCAAAACTATTTTCGGTGGCTGCTAAGCAAGATGATGACGGACTTAGAGCTTCGTGCAATATCTCTTGGTTAATTGCTCAAAAAGGCAAACCACTTAACATCGGAGAAGAGTTAATATTGCCAGCAATAAATGAAGTAATAACTACTATGCTTCATAAACCGGCCGAAGATATTATCCGAAAAAATCCTTTGAGTAATAATTCTGAGCAAAGACGAATTGATGAAATGACTGAAAACATTGAAGAATCATTGTGCAATCACCTGAGGACAAGTCAATTCTCAATTCAGCTCGATGAGTCCACTATACCACTATATGTTGTTACTTATTGGTATACTTAATTACTTTGCATTTTTGTATTCTCCTCTATAACTCAAAGGGTTTGCTGGTGGAAAACTCAAAAGTGAGTTAAGCTAGCCCTTGTATATGTATTCATTGTGAATTATTTTATGTAAATCTGTTGTGTTATGTGTACAATAAAGTATAAACTAAACTACCAACTAATGAAGCATTGTTGTTGTCTTACGTGAGGTTTATTAAAGATGAGAAAATATGTGAAGAACTATTATTTGCGTTATTATAATAATATATTATACATTGCGTTATTCATAGACAACATTTAGTTGCTAGAAACTCAACAAACAATCTATCATCAAAGCAGTTAATAAAATCCGTAACGGCTCTTTGAATGATAGATTATTTCATCAGCTTTGTGTTACTAATGACGAGGATTTCAACCATTTGTTGTTTCATACTGAAGTTCGTTGGCTATCAAGAGGCAATTGTCTGACTCGATTTTACAACCTGTTTGACTCTGTTATTGTGTTCTTGGAAAGTAAAGATACAGAATTACACTACAAGCTTATAACATCAAATAATGATATAGCTTACATGACAGACCTGTATAAATTATGCAACGACAAGAATCTCCAACTGCAACTGCGAGGCAACTAGGTTTAATTAAAACAAAAAACGTCGTTGCTGCTTTCGCAGCCAAACTGCTTCTACACAAAATCTGGACAGGAGTGAGTTTCACATTTTTCCGAATTTATCAGTATCATGCAGTAACGACGAATTGTTTGCCTACTGCCAACATTTGGAAAACCTCCACATTGACTTCACCGAACGATAACAGGACATTTTGAGCTTGGAAATACCAGACTGGGTGTTGGATCCGTTTTCAAATGTCAACACAGCAATATCACCTCAGCTGGAAGAAAAACTTATAGAATTGACAACAAACGAGGAAATAAAAATCAAGTTCAAAAATTGTTACCGAGAATTTTGGCTACAAAAACCGATCCCGCAATTGTATCCTGAATTGTGGTCAATCGTTCAACGATTCTTGATAGCATTCCCATCGTCATATTTGTGTGAACGTGGATTTAGTGCTGTCACAATACTGCTTACTAAACGTTACCGAACGTGGCGACTTGCGACTGTTCTTGAGTAAACTGGAACCTGATATCAACAAACTTATTAAACAGCATCAGATTCATCCTTCACATTAGTTTTTATATAAGGATCGATTATTTTAGTTTTATTTTTAATAAAAGATACTCTGTTTTAATACTATAAAGTTGCGTTTCAATAATCATTCTTATTGGAAGGTGGAGCCCGTAAGAGTTAACTTGAGACCTTAGCGCCGTTGTATGTGCTCCTGTGCACCCACTGTGCTCAGGTTTCAAGTTGCGGGTTATAGTAAAAGTTTCGTTTGGATTCGTTCTCCGTTAATATACATATATAGGTCACAGTAACTAATGAATTTAATTTGAAGTTATAGTGGTTTTTAAATAGGTGAAAAAATGGGGGCGCTAAAAATATATTTATTTTCAAAGTGGGCAGTAGACAAAATAAGTTTGGGAACCATCGCTATAGAGAGTACTAACTGCACTGAGAATTTCACTAAGATTCTTGAAAATGATACGAGTTAGTTCTGTATAAAATAAAACAAATTTATTAATATAAAAAAATGCCTAGAACAAAGGAAGATATTCTAACTAAACCTTTCAATTTATGTTACCAACTTGTAGACATATTTTTATTTGATTGACAGCGTCATCTGTCGGTTATAAATATGAATCTTAACCATATTCTAAAATTTATTTATTTATTTATTTATAGATACATACAACATCAAGTAAATTACAAATAGTTATTAACAATAGTAACCAGAATACAGTGAGCAGCTGGTACTTAATATAGGTTACCCTGTGCTATAAGTACCAGCGTCCTTCCAGTGATACAGAAATACATGTATACTACAATTAACATTACTTGCAATAATCATGGAGTAACGAGTACAGTGGGAACATGTAAATAAACCAATACAAAGAAGACCTCTGTGTGTTTTTGTGTGCACGTGTGTGTGTGTGTTTGTGTTTGTATATGTGTGTGTTTGTATGTATTATGTATGTGTGAGTGTGTAGGCGGTATTTTGTTCGATTGCAAAGTGCTATGTGGATTCCCATACATTCTAATAACCAAATACCATTATTTCAGATGATTTGGTGCAGTAGATGTTCTGTCTCATCGTAGGACTGATTCTTTAGCCATTCACTTACCATTAGTTTAAACGTGTGTCGAGATTTGTCTATGAGCGGTAATAGTTTGATGACCTTACTATAAATGAAATTCCCGAGATAATTAAAGAATCTCTGGCCAAATGTTGTTCTACGGGGTATAATGGGCGGAAGTTTGTATCTACGTGCTGAGATTTGGTTAGACGTTAGCAAAGATTGGTTGAACTTTGACTGAAGTGTGTGTTGTTTGAGTGTTATTTCTAAGATAAACAATTGACGCACTGTTAGCACACCGCAGTATTCATAAAGTTCCTTAGTAGGGCTGCGAAAGGGTTTGCAAGTAGCTACCTTTAATACAGCTCTCTGAGCACGCTCCAACTGTAAAAGATGAGTTTTAGGTGCTCCACCCCATGTCATTATACAATAACCTAGCAGCGATTGACAGAGAGCAAAGTATACCATTTTTAGCATTTGGGGTTCCGCAATATGCCTCAGATGCTTAAATACATATATTAGTTTGCGGATTCGCCCCGATAACAACTCAATATGAGCAGAAAATGTTAGTCTCTCATCCAGCGTGACACCCAAGTATCTTATTGTACCAACTTTGTGAATGTTAAGACATTTGCAAGAAGAGGATGTACTTGTTAGATGTTTGTGTGCAGTAATGCAATTTTTTGTCCGCTCTAAGGCTCTCATGCTAAAGGTCATATACTTGGTTTTATCTATATTTAGGGACAAGCAGTTAAGGGTTAACCAATTCGTAATTCTATCAAAACCCCTTTGTGCAACATTAAAAGCCTGATCCCAAGTACCACCCGAAAATACAAGTGCTGTATCATCCGCATATGCAAACAATTTTCCGTGCTCCATATTCAGTTCACACATATCGTTTATGTATATAAGAAATAAGGTAGGACCCAGAATACTACCTTGGGGCACGCCATGTTCTATAAGTAAATAGTCACTGCGATGTTCACCTATCTTTACACATTGCGTACGATCAGTTAAATAACTCTGAAATAATTTGAGCTGCAGGCCTCTAACACCTATCCTTTCTAACTTAGAAAACAGTACTGGGATTGAGAGCGTATCAAAAGCTTTTGCCAGGTCTTAGAAAATACCAATACATTTTTCACCTTTGTCCAATATATCTACAATTCGACTGGTTAGATTATGAACCGCGTCGTTAGCAGATAAATGGCTTCGGAATCCGTATTGATTGTCAGATAGGATGTTATTGGCGTCAAGAAATTTTATAAGCCGGGTATTCATAATTTTTTCTAGAATTTTGGATAATGATGTTAATACGGAAATAGGTCTATAACTCAAAACTGACTCTCTATCACCGGCTTTATATATGGGGTACACGAGGGCCTTCTTTAGCAGATGTGGAAAGACTCCGTTGCGGATGGCAAGGTTAAAAATATGAGTTAAAGGTAGTACAAGAATCGATCTATATTGTTTTAGGATATTAGACGAAATGCCATCTACACCAACAGCACAGTTACTACGCAGTGACAAGATCAATCGCTCCACTTCTGCTGAATCAGTTTCAAGGAATGCCAAGGAGTTGGGTATATATTTAGAGGGCTGTGTGTTAACGTTTAGAGTTGGGTTAATGGATTTGGACACATCTTCTGCAATTTTTCTTCCCGTGTTGATAAACGTTTCATTGATTTCATTGATAGAATCACAAATGCTACTGGACTTAAGTAAGGCGTTGGCAGAGGGGTTTGACTTCTTAATATGGGTGACATCTTTTATTAAATTCCATATCCGCTTAGGGTTAGATTTAACTTTATTTAGTTCAGAAGTTTCATATTGTCTTTTGAGATTTTTTAATAAGATATTACAGTACTCCCGGTATCTTTTATATGTGCTTTTAAGGATCTCGTTATTGGGTGCACGTTTTGTTTTGATGTATAGTCTGTCCCTGTTTTTCATACACCTTAAGATACCAGGAGTAATCCAGGGTTTTAAAATTTTCAAACGATGTGGAACCTGGTAGGTAGAACTGCTAGTTGCTATGGCTCTAGTAATCAAATTAGTAAATTGTTCCAGTGCCACATTTGCGTCCGAACACCCGTAAACGTTTGTAAAATCAATTTCACGCAGTAAGCTATTCAGCTGATCGTAATTAATCTTGGTCCTAGTGGACTCAACAGTTTTTAAGGCCTTATTGAGAGCAACCATTACAGCACAATGATCAGTAACTGTAGACTCAATCACTACTGTTGTGGCAATTAATCTCGTCTTAAGAAGGACATGGTCGATACAAGTTTTGCTATGAGTAGGTAGAGTGTGAGCAGGTAGTAGACCATGACTAGCAACAAGATTAAGATAATCCTGCGTTCTCATGTCTGTATTACAGTTAATTAAATCTATATTGATGTCTCCAATAATCATTGTGTTTACAAAAGAATGGTTATTAGTTAGTATTTGGTCTAGAGACAATAAGAAATTCGAAATATCTCTAAAAGATGGCGATCGGTAGATGGCGAGAATAGACATGTCATTTCCTATTTTTATTTGCATACAATTCGCATCGGAACATTCCACTTCGTTAATCACTATGTTAGTTATATTATTCCTCACATAGATTACAATACCGTCGCATTTGTTAAAACTTCTGTTAGAAGTATAATAATTGTATCCGTCCAATATAGGTATGTTGGGGTTGTGCGATAGCCAACATTCGGTAAGTATAATTATATCATGAGATACTGATATACGGGCTAAAAGTGTAAGTAGACCAGTTATGTTTGCGGAGACACTACGGATATTTTGGGTTAGTACACTAAAGTTTCCTGGAGTAATAAATTTATAACACTTTTCCGGTTCACATCGATACGACTCTGACACTTTTAAGTCATCAATTATATTAAAATGTTTATTTATGTTATCGAATTTTACAGTTTATCATAATGACCTCAATAAAATACCAAATAGTGACGGAACTAGGGAATCTTACTAGAAGGCTGCAGTTTTTAAATGCATGGGATTTATAAAATTGAGTATTAGATGTGAATGGTAAGTGTGATAATGGGAAAAATATTTTGGTGAGAGATTTATGGTGTATTTTGTGTGTATGTAAGTTAGTATGGTATGAGAAAACCTTAGTGACACTTATGACCCTTAGAACATTAGTAATCAAGCTGACAGCCAAATAGGAACGAATAAACAAACAAAACATCCTAAACACATAGCACAACACTGCCAAAAACATTAAATAGGCATATAATAGTCATACTTTTGTTGCAATTTTGCTAAGAGTTTGTTCACTCTCAATTCTAATCTGGGGATCACCTTCAGACCTACGTAAATATATGTGACCACGAGAGCTCCAGCAGTAAGAGAAACCCTTATCGCGAGCAAACTGGCGAGCGGCATGAAATGTTTTCTGGGCCCTCGAAGTTAGGACCTCTGAAACAAATATAGGCCTAGGTGGTCCAGGCACATTGACGTGGCTGGAATTTAATTTATCATTGTTTTGTTTCTTCTTATTGAAATTTTTCACCCCTTGTATGACGCTTTCTTTTTTATGAACACTGTTTAATTCTACCACAATTGGCTTGATACCTTCTTTATGCGTCATGACTCGATAAATATCTCTTATGTCAGTGTCATTCATCTTAACACCTATAGCTTCAGATAGGCTTTTAACTATGTTTATAGAGTCTTCTCTACTCTCAAACTTACTATCACTGCGTAAAATACTAGGCATGTTTCGTATTTCAATAGAAGATGATCTGTTTTTACGTTCAAGGGCCTCTATTTTCTCCTCCAATCTGTTAATTTCTCTCTTATCTTCTGCTCGATCTCGCTGCAAATTTTGTAGCGTGTTAAGTATAGTATCATACTTATCAGATATAAATTGTAGGCTTTCTTTAAGATCTTCGTTATTCTGCTTAAGCTGGGTAAAATTTTGTTCAACCTTAGCTGACAGGGATGAGATCAGTCTTTTAAGATCTTTTATATCGTCGTCGTGCCGCCTGCGTTTCTGTCTAGTATTTAAATTTCCACAACTACTCCTCTCAGATGCTGTATCTGATTCACATAATTGTGATGAATAGGTAGGTCCCACTGCGCTAATTGTTGAGGCAGAAGGATTAGAGGAATGGGCACTCGGATGAGACATTTATCTAAACAAACCGTGACGCAACCACCTTGTTCGCGCTTTCCTTATTTATTTGTTTTTTTATTTGCTATGGCAACTCCAGGTCAATGACAGTAGACAAATGTCACGTACGAATTGACAGATGACAAGAAGGCAAGCGCTTAGGGTGACAGCTGTCACATCAGTGACAGTATATTTGAAGTAGCTTACAGACGTCCTCCGTTTCAGCCGTTGATGTCTCCTTCACACCAGCACACTGCACTTGTAGTTGTTCTATGCGCTCCTGGTAGATTGCACAAATTTGTTCCCTTTACAATGCTGATGCTATGTTCTTCACACTAGTATGCTGCGGATACGCTCCTGGTACTGTGATTGGCTTATTTAGCCAATATATTGCAGGAAATCTTTACACCAGCACACCACCAAACCACAACACTTCCACACTATGCGCTCCTAGTACTTCAATTAATTTATTTAGGGAAATTTTGGTAAATCAAATATTTTAAAAGAAATAAATATTCTGCACTGTACACGTCTAGTCTCGTATGCGGTACGAGGGGGAAGGGAGAAAATGTTCGTTAACTAAGGAGGAGTTTAGAGTTTAGTTACTTAAAGTGAATAATAATAATGTCTGTACTTTATTTCTGACCCTGAAATTAGTAGAGCTTGATAAAACCGAGTTAAAAGGTTGAAACAAACGTGATCATAAAAAAACACAACATCGCAATAGCAAGTTTCATTAAAATAATTCATGAAAACATAACGAGTTCCTGTGGCCTATTTTCCAAACAAAATGTTTGGAGACTATTCTAGAAAACTAGATACAACTTTCAAGATGATAAAAGAAATATAAAGAATATAAGTGTCTGGTGATATGAATACAAAGCCGTACATATATATATTTGTATTTAAAATGTCTGTCCGTTCGTTTCTTTGTATTGGATAGTTGCCAATACTTGTGATGTGCTTGCAACTGTCAGACATATGATAAAAGTAGAGAATATAACTCTGACCAAGTTCGCTGCTTAAATGGGCTCTACCGCGGCAATACCCAAGGCCTCTCAGCAAATTGACGTAAAATTCCTCCTGCCTTTCTATCCCACCCTATCCCCTCTTCCCTTTTAAAAGCTCACTACGCAACTATAATACTATCTGTGTAGTTAAATAGTTGAAGATCTTAAAAAATAAACATACCATCTTTTTGTTCATTACTCGTGAAAATGATCTCTGTAAAGAGTTCGAAACGTCGGGAGATAAATAGAAAATAAGTTCCAAATATACGCGATATAATCCACAAAAAGTTGTTTCAATGTTATGAATGTAATTCGCGAAAATATAAGAAATAAATGAAAAAAAAAAACATATTTACGTACCAACTAAGCGAGTCAAAGTCACGGGTCACATATACTTCTAAATAAAGAATGCTAGTAAAGTGAGGCCACAATTGTTATGTTCTGTTCAATGTAATATTAGGTTTTGTTTGAAATTGTCCCACGTTTAAGAAGCCATACTGAAACATTATTACATTATCGTCTTGTAGTTTACTGTTGAAACAATTCCTTGGTTATTCCATTCGTATATGATTATTTCAACATCAAAATATACAAGCCGAATGTTGAGTAGAAGGTGATATACGTCCTGAATGCTTGAGGAAAGGTACAGTTTAATCTCCTTGGGTTATAGCTCACAGTGATTCACAGAGTCGTATGCAGCGGTACTGTGCTTCAATTGGATTAGTTTGTGTCATAGAATGGGGTACAATTTGGTTATTTATCCATCTATCACAGCTAACTAAACTTATTAGTCATGAGTGTAATATATAAGTATATTTCCATAATATCACATAAAACATCCACTTCGCGTATACAATACAGTAATTACAAAGTTGAATGTCAACCGCGCTGTGAATAATTGCTTTCAATGTTAACCATTACTCTGTACAATAATGTTGGTAAATGGAACCAGTTCCACCCTCAAAGCCTCTTTTCATTGCCATTATCATTTTAATATATCTGGATCAGGAATAAACCACGCGTAAAATAATCTCTAAGAGTCCAAAAGAATAGAGCCAAGCAGTTCGCTACATGAATGGCTCGACCGGTGAAATACCACGACCTCACAGAAGACCGACGTAAAGTGGCTCATGCCGCGTTTCGTTCGGTGAGAGAGGTACCCGGAGGCCCACCCTCCTTCTCCATCCTTTCCAATCCCCTATCCCTTAAAGGTCGGCAACGCAACAGTAACACTATATGTGTTGCTGGTGTCCATGGGCGGCGTTGGTTGCTTACCATCAGGTGACACGCCTGCTCGTTTGCCTTCCTATCCCATAAATATATATATATAGTAGGGAATAGTAGGGATGACTTCGACAGTATAGCAGTTATGTTTAGTATCTGTGTACAGGAACTGTGTGCTAGCTGATGACTTGGGGACACAAAACTAATCATCGTACTTTTCAGAGTTACGTGTATAATTATCGCTAAGCAAGTGCTTACACTCTAAAGAGTTTGGGGATAGAAAATATATATCAAGCTTTTATACAATAAAGGTCTTTTATATGTAAATAATTATATTCTCTTTCTCTTTGTATCTCTTCCTCTCCAAAACACCACATTCTTAGAGACTTCACTGTCAAATATGGTAGATATATCCACTGCCGAATAGAGGCTTAGAAAGTTTTCCTTCAACAAATATAGACTTTCAAATGAGTACCACAGAAATATAAACTTGGAATCTGCATTTTATTTATCAGATGAAAGACCGGAGTCTATTTCAGGGGCCACATCTCAAGCTCGGAGCCTTTACGCATGCATAGGTAAGTATAGAGCTCGATAGGTCTAAATAAAAACTTGTGTTTTATTAGCAAAAGTTACTGAGTTTATAAAATAATCATTCCTTCTAGAACATTTGTTGAAAATACGTTACTTGTTGTAAAAAAATCTAAGAAATAATGTCACCTGTTTTACACTTATATTGAATACGAATCCAAAGATGTATTTCTAGCTAAAAGCTAGTTTTCTAAATCAAGCTATTTCGACCGCAGAGTCTGCAGGAAATATATATGGGGTTGTGGAATGAGAAAAATGTTTTGAAAGTATTGAATTTTGTAATAGTATTAGGAACTACTGATCCGATTTGAGAAATTCTTTCAGCGTTAGATAGAACATTTACAAACAGATGTTAGAAGCTATTTATCATGACACTAAGATTAATAGTAGGAGCAAAATTACCTTTTTATGATAAAGGTATATAATATGACGATGTCTACTAAGTTTACCCAGTTAGTTTACGCGATTTTATAATGATTACCATTTTATTTTGTATCACATTGGTAAAACCTAGCAGTTCGCTGCATGAATGGGCCCGCTCGACCGGTAAAATACCACGACCTCTCAGTAGATCGACGTGAAGTGTTATTATTCGGTGAAAAAGGTACCCGGAGGCCCACCCCCCTTCCCCATCTCTTCCTATGCTACTTCCTTAAAGGTCGGCAACGCAACTGTAACACTATATGTGTTGCAGGTGTCCATGGGCGGCGCCGGTCACTTAACATCAGGTGACACGCTTGCTCGTTTGCACTCCTATCCCATAAAAAAAATACATATTTCCAAACACATGACCCTATTTCTGGCGCAGTCGTATAAAATGTATCCTTAGCAAACATGTCGCCCTAACCAAGAACTTTGCGCCTAAATTACCCTCAAATATTTGGTTTTTATTATTCCACGACAAAGTAACTTTTGTTCAACGCTAACAACTTTCGGTTCACATCATTTTAAAGGGCCTTTGTGGTTTGTCTCACGATGTCTATCTCCCTCTCACTATCTCTTACTGTTGACTCTGTATCCCCTCCCCCCTCCCAGCTCACCAACATCTAAAGTGCCCCCCCCAAGCTATCCCGTTCACATCTAAAGTCTATTAAATAAAACAAAGTGTTTATCACTTCTGTTTTTTATTGTCACTCCCTCTCTCTCATAGATATAAATTGCACGCCTTTTATATGAATGCTCCTCCTCATTTTGTCTGTAGTATTTTAGTATTAGTTTTAGTTCTGTGCTTTTTAAACCGCCGGAATTAATAATTGCAATCTCTGTGTGTGTTAAATTGCCTCAAACATTTGTATTGTTGATATTTTTACCGCTGAATACTGTAAAAGAAAATTAGAGAGTCCATATTATACCTAATCTGTTTAGGTTAGTAGTTACATGGTTGTAACTGATCGTCCGTAATACTGGAAATTATAACAGTTCTCTGGTCCCCGATGCTGGTGACGGAACCTTTTGTCATTTACAGGACACAATTTTATTAATTATCAAATTAGCTATGTTATAACTTCCGGAAGTCATAACATAACTTCACGCTTTTTTCTACCCGAAGGTGTAGGCAGCGGCTGTTAAGCCTCGTCTCGCCGTTATGTTTACGTCCCAAAATAGAATAGGTGGTGAATCTATTGCCATACCGGGCACAAAATTTTTCAATCATCGCTAAGTAAGAAAGGGCATGCTCCGAAGGTTCGGACATGTAGAAAGAATGGATGATGTAAGACTGATTAAGCAGATATACAATGCAAAAGTGGATGGATGTAGGAGTCGAGGTCGGCCAAGACACACATTCCATGACCAAATAGAACGTGTTCTGGAAGGAAGGTGATGTTAGGAGCCTCAAAACCGACGCGAGGGCATGAGAAGAGTTATGAAAGTCAACGAAGCGAGTGAGGCGTATAAGAATCGTGCCTTATGGCGCTCCGTTCTCTCTGCCTACCCCGCAAGGGATTTGGCGTGAAATTATATATGTATGATATTTTTCACAGATAACTTCCGTCATTGGTGTGAGCTAGTGTGAGGATTCGAACCCGCGACCTCTTCAGATTCAGAAGCAGGGTGCTCGACGACTGGACCACCAAAGTCACGTCACTTAATATGAATACCGTTGACTGAAGATGTTGAGACCGAAGCATAATACATAATAGACTCATCATCTATTTCACGGGAACACCGAGACAAGGAATGACTCTCCTGATATTAGAAGCGTGAAGGTAGAAATAAATACTATCTTTTAAGAATCGTCGCCAAGCTTCGAGAAACGATTTAAACGGACACACTGAACTTAAAATCGAACTTATAATAATCCGCTAATGTACGTTCGACGTGTCCAGACATAACCAATGAGAAAACTCTTAAAGTTTTAAATCCATAAAACACATATTCTCCCTTTTACTTCACTTGATGCGGGTCACCTGGACTAGCACCGCAGTAGGATATCTATATTATATATATATATTTCTTTTTTATGGGATAGGAGGGCAAACGAGCAGGCGTGTCACCTGATGGTAAGCAACTAACACCGCCAATGGACACCAGCAGCACATATAGTGTTACTGTTGCGTTGCCGACCTTTAAGGGAAGGGGAAAGGGGTGGGCCTCCGGGTACCTCTCTCACCGAACGAAACGTGGCATGGGCCACTTTACGTCGGTCTTCTGAGAGGTCGTGGTATTTCACCGGTCGAGCCGGCCCATTTATGCAGTAAACTGCTTGGCTCTACCACTGTTAAAATATATGATAGAATATGACCCAAATACCTCTATCAAAGGAAATAACGTCGATATACTTATGTGGTATTTCATCAGTTGAGCCGGTCCATTCATACAGCAAACTGTGTGGCTCTACCACTGTTAAATTCCGACACTACGATCACATCCACCAGAGTTATTGAATTAACAGTGGTACTTGCAGTTCGCTGCATGAATGGACCGGCTCGGCCAGTGAATACCACGACCTCTCGGGATATCGGCGTGAAGTGGCTCATACCGCGTTTCGTTCGGTGGGCGAAGTATCCGAAGCCCCATCCCCTTTACCCTACCTTTCTCCTCCTACTCCTTTAAAGAACGGCAACGCACCACGGCGATCATGGGAGATGAGTAGTTGCTTACCATCAGGTGACCCAGTTGCTCGTTTACCCTCCTATCCCAGAAAAAAAATTGAAATTAGAATTCTAGCGTCTAGGCTAAACAAAGAATGATATATTATTATGAAACATATCTAGACGTCAGGCGCGAGTCGGTCCGCTCCAGTGAGCGTTTCAGCACAATTTATTAGTGGCCCGATAAATGTACGTGATTCATTGCCAACACTATGATATCTGTATTATAGTTAGCTAGAAGAGTTCAATATCAGCCACGGGCTAACGTTCGTCTGTATGCTGACCGAGCCAAGTTCGTTGTACTTCGTATCGCTTAGTTAGTAGTTAGTTAGTGGACATTGACTAACTGTTTTATAAAATTGTATTATATAGGCTAAAGCCCACATTATTAGACTTTTTCATTGCATACATAACATAACATAACTTCACACCTTTTGTTACCCGACGGTGTAGGTAGCGGCTGCTAAGCCTCGTCTCGCCGTTATGTTTACGTCCCTAATGGAATAGGTGGCCAACCTATTTCCATACCGGGCACAAAGATTTTCAGTCATCGATATTTATTTGTTTCTAAGATACTCGTGAAAATGATCTCTGTAAAGAGTTCGAAACGTCGGGAAATAAAAATAAATAATAAATAAACGCGATACAGTCCTAAAAGTTGTTTTGGTCAGTCATCGATATTTATCACACATAACAAAAACAATTTCGAAATGTTATTGGTGTGGGCCAGTGTCTCAAATCGAACCCGGACCTCTGGATCAGAAGCCGTGTGCTCGACCACTGCGCCACAGAGACTGTTGACAGACATACATACATACATCATCATAAACAGATTCACACACGCTAGGATTATTATTTAATTTCTCCGCATCATCTTGAAATAAAGTATTTATTCCCATGGTTACTTGATGGGAGTAAATCGTGCCGAATGCAGAGCCAGAAGTCATCATCATCATCAATAGCCCTTTGAGGTCCACTGCTGGACATAGGCCTCCCCCATAGAGCGGCACAACTGCCGGTCCGTTCAATCATGGGGGGGTTTTTGCCATAATCGCCACGCTTGGCAGGCGGGTTGGCGATCGCAGTAGGCTGTATTTTATAAAGTTTTTCATCCACATTTGAACCAATACTTTCTGGGGAGATTTCCTAATTGCCAAACTGCCAATTTCCATTCATAATAGCATAAATCATCAGCCAGCCATCTTCAATCGAATCATTAACTAACTTGACCCAACACTTAATCAGCTTTGTGAGCGGGCCGCGTGTGTCAGCGAGCACCGTATTCAACACAAAATTAATTACCATATTATTTGCTCCGCAGACGCGTCCCTACTGAGATTTATTTTATCTTGTGTTTTTTTCTTGCTGGGTTTGTTGCAAGGATGAACCATAGTAACAAATAAAATAGCCAATATCATAGCCTATTACGCTTCAGTCTACCATTATAGAAGCCAAAAATAAAAATTATCACTCAATTCTTTTCTCCTCAAGTAAAAGCAATCACGACTAGTTAAACATGTATACATTTTCTTTTTGTTTAAAAATAAATAGTAAAACGATTTATTTCGGCGACATTTTATTTTAGAGAAAGAAAAGACACAGTTCCTTTGTAGGATTTTGAGTGAATACACTCACTTTCTTCGTGAGTTGAATTATTTGAAACGTACTGTCGGAGATGATTTAATGAAGCATTTCAACAAACCTGTGCAAACATTTCTAAATCTCTCGTGTTTAATTAATAATCATTAACACAAGGGAATATGGCAGTTAGACGGGCCTCGTGGCGCATTGGTAAAACTACCGGCTGCAGAAATGAGGTCGGGGGTTCGATTCCCACCCGAGCACAAATATTTGTGACAAACATGAATATTTGTGTGGCGTCTGGGTGTTTTTCTTTGTATTATAAGTATGTATTTATTAAAGAAAAGTATATATGTATTAATATCCGTTATCTAGTATCCATAACACAAGCATTTAGTTGCTTAGCTTGGAACTAGAGGGCGCTGTGTGTATTGAAGAGTATTGTATTGTATTTGAAGAGTCCAAAATGAAATTAAACATCATCAGCCTATTGCAGTCCACAGCTGGACATAAGCCTCTCCCAATGTCCTCTCCAAATGAAATTACACACCTAAGTCAAAAGAAATCGCCTGGAGTAATATTAATATTCTAAAAAATCTCCCACGTAAAGCTATAATAAAAGTCACTACTCTCAATGCATCATTTAGACTTGAATATGTACCTGATGTTTGAAAAGTAAATGAACTTATCATGCCGCCAAACCAAAATATTAATATAACAGTCACAGTATTAAATAAAACCATATCACCTAACATCATCATATAGACTATTTTCACTATTACCTATTATTTTAGTAATCTTTGAAAAGCTACTAATAAGGTGATTGAAACAGAAAAAGTTAATTACTTACTATCAATTTGGTTTTAGGAAAAAACACTCTATTATCGGCCAAGTGCATAGAATCACTACCATGATAGAAAGAGTGCTAGAAGAAGAAAAAAAGGTCTGCTCAACAATTTTCGTAGACAAAGCGTTAAAGATATAGATACACTATACTTCAGAACCGCATAACAATAATTCGCCTTCTTACTTAATATAGCGTTTCGACTATCTTAAACCTAGAGAAAAACATTCTCGCCTCACTTGCTCTCTCTTACTTGGTACTCAAAGTCACTCATCCAGCTTACGTGCTATTCGACTGTGGAATTCCCTTCCTCATTCGATGCAGGATAGCTCCTCGCTAGACCTCTTCAGGAGAAGGACTAAAGAACACTACCTTTCTTTTACTTAGTATAAGTATGTATGTTTTTCTACGTATATATGTTTTTATTTATCTACCTCTTTGTATTTATGTAAGTTTATGTATGTCTATAATTATGTATAATTTTCTCTTATACATATATATCTTTCTTTTCTTATCTGTACTTATTGACTATTTTTAAGTGTCTGTGAATATCTATGAAAATAAAGCTACTTTGACTTTATTTAATTTATCCGTTCTGTTAGATCTCAGCGACATCTGTGAGTATATATTGTAAATAATGTTATTAATTTAATATGATGCTAATGGTTATCAAAAATTACGATCTAATTAATTATTTACTTTATCTTCATCTAAATAAAAACAAAAGAGTAAAGCTCTAAAAAAACTAACAGAAATTTACCCGATATTATGGATTTGCATCTTGCCTAAAACACCGTATTCTCCCGTCGCCAACTTGTATTAGATACAAACGAATATTCAAACTATGACAGCGAGTGTGCCTCTGACTGTGACTGACAATACCCTCATCAGTTCTATGACAGTTTAATTCGAACACATATTGCACTATTCATTCTAGTAGTAACTTAATTAATAACAATGTAAACGACAGTAAACGGGTTGAATTCAATAATTAATAGAGAATTATTGAATTCAACCCGTTTGATCTCAGCGACATCTGTGAGTGACTCATAAAAAGTTTCTGATAGTTACAGCAACAAGCAATTCCATAATAAACATTAAAAACAGATAAAGGTTATCAAAGATTTTTATTTCTTGTTCCACAAAACAATATGACGTCGTAACAAAATTTAATTAATTTAACGGCGCTTACCATCCCATAGATTTGATCTTACTCTACCATAAAAAACAGCATAATGGTCATCTCAACGACCAAACTCTTAGTCGTATTTACTAACTAGGCTTATTGTTTTTATTTCACTCTTCAATTACATTGGACGAGACATTTTGAAGATTCGCAGACTTTGAATGGAACTAGAAGTGATGAACTAAGTCTTGCAGTAGATCAGGTAGTTGTATGTACATAGCTGAACCTGGAATGTTACATTATTTTAACGATAGACACGTAATCATTAGATAAGATACAAATAACTGTCTGGCCAAAAGTAATACAAAAGTCTTAGAGTTGGGGAAAGTTAATTAAGAACTTATAAGATGAAATAATCACAAAGAGCCATTTGTAAAGAGTTTCGGATACAAGTTGGCGGCAACAGATAACGAAATTATATCGAAGTTGCTCTGTACCAACATAACAATATAAAGGGTATATTTTCTTGATACTTTATACAATTTAGTAGTATCGATAAATTATACCAGTATTACAAATACTAGTAGCAAAATATTACACTGAAACCGCAGTGCCCGCTGCAAACCGCAATGTTATTCATATATAAAAATGCACAAAAATACAAAAACATATATGAAAATATCCAATAGCCTACAAGATAAGATGTACTCCGTATAACATCACTCTCTGGCAGTGAAATTCCCATCACAATCCGATCAGCCATACCGTCTCGGTACTGCACCCAGAATAAACAGACAGGCAGACAAAATTAAAAAAAATACCGTACTAGTGTCCATTAAATTGCTCGATTCGGAGATGTTCGTGAGAAGAATTAGACAAGAGATAAATAAGCTAAACACTTATTTTCGATTATGTTAATTAAATAATAATTCTGTGACTGCCTTAATACATCTTGGTAATGATTATTAGACACTAGCTGACCCGGCGAACTCTGTTTCGCATCAAAAGTAATAACTGCTGCCCCGCTATGTTAATACTGCAATATCTTCGACAAATTTGAAGTCGATAGCAGCTATAGGTTAAAAATGGGAATTTTCCATTGTTAACACCCCCGCAACCCCCCTTGTGGGTGGAATTTCGTAAAATCCGTTCTTAGCTGAACTCTACTCGGCGAAAGGAATAATCCTACCAAATTTCAAGTCGCTACGCCTTATGGTTCCAGAGATTAGATTTCCATTGTTAACACCCCCGCAACCCCCCTTGTGGGTGGAATTTCGTAAAATCCGTTCTTAGCTGACCTCTACTCGGCGAAAGGAATAATTCTACCAAATTTCAAGTCGCTACGCCTTATGGTTCCAGAGATATCGTGATGAGTCAATATATAGGTGGAAATCTCTTATATATATATAGATTTATTTATTTATTCCAAAAAAAAATTACAACTATCCTTACAGGCTAACCCAATACAATAGTGTAACAACTAACTAAATCTAATATTATCATATATATTATAGTACAATAAATTAAAGCGTCCTATATGCGACCTTTGTGAACTCGCTCAGTGAGCATGAGAATAGATCCAAGTTCTCGGAGAGCGCGTTGAGCGCCCGCAGTGCTCGCGTCACAGGCGCCTGCTGCAGCAGGTTGGTGCGCGCTCGCGGCACGGCCAGCAGTGCCGGCCGCCGCCGCCGACCTCTGTACTCGTCCGGTACACATAAACCTAGTATCTCCAATATAGCCGGGTTATGTATCTTCCCGCGTAGGACTTGAAATAAATACATTGCTAGGGCAACGTCTCTTCTAATTTCCAGCTTCGTGTAACCTACCATCCCTAACAAAAATAGGGTCGGATATAGAAGTGGATAACCCGGGTATACTCCATACTACTAAAAAAAGTAGAGACAGCTAACCTTAAAACGATCAGCGTCTACAAAAATTTTAAACCGGAAAATAAATATTATTTCAGATAATGCATATAAGCCACAACTATAACAAAAGTGAGTTATTGGTGCAGGATTATTAATAAAAAAGTAGCAAGTCTATGCAATAAAACTTTCGCATGAAATATTTATGAGCCATGTATTGGTAAGGCTGCCATATCTATACGCTACACTAGTCAGTGCGGCCGGTGCTCGTGGTGCACTCCGCTCACGGCTGAAAGCTCGCGACCACAATTTGGGCGATTTATGTTTCACAGTACATTTAATACGTTTGCGTTCAGACATAATCTATACATATACTAAAACTAGCTGACCTGGCGAACTTTGTTCCGCATCAAAAGTTATAAATGAGTAAATTTTGGATATCATGAGGTCCAATTTGTGATATTTATCGGCGTCCCGCTATGTTAATACTGCAATATCTCCGAAAATATTCGTTTAAATTGCATGCACAATCTATTTAAGACACTCAATTGGATGAAAATTAATGCTGTAATGTTTAAAATCGCTTCGTAAATAGACCATTATTTCTCGTAAAAAGTAAAATAATAAATATTGATCATTGTGGGTTATCCTTAAGAGATGGACATATGCCCTCGCGGACTTTTTTGTAGACCTTTTAAAGGTTCATTAAAACAACTTTTTAGGATTGTATCGCGCTTATTTCTTACTTATTTATATTTATTTCCCGACGTTTCGAACTCTTTACAGAGATCATTTTCACGAGAATGTTTTAATGAGTGAGATTCGCGAAAACCTTAGAAACTTTTAAAGGTTGTTTTGATTTATCGCATAGAGTTCAGGCAGCGTTTGAGATTAAAGTTCTAAATCTTGAAAATTATCACTTTTTTTACTACACTATACATGAATTAAAGATCAAAACCACCCCGTTGATACCCTCTAACTATTAAAAAACCGCATCAAAATCCGTTGCGTAGTTTTAAAGATATGCTCATATAAGGAGACAAACAGCGGAAAGTGACTTTGTTCTATACATGTAATCCAATTAATAATCAATGATGATGGTAGGAAAATTTAAACTGTCCATTGAATATTTTTAGAATACTTGGGATATGCTCAACAATCGACACCAAACCCAAAAATATGTTTTCTAGAATTTTTCTGTGTTTGTCTGTATGTTTGTTACGGATAAATGTAATAAAAGCATGCAGTAGGTACGCATGCATATATAGCCAATACCCTAATTATGAAGGTCAACATGTAGGCTAAATATTATCACGCTATCAGTAATTTGGGTTAGCAATGAACCCTTATAATGGCTTATAAAGGCATATTATTCTTGCTTTCCACGCAGACGAAGTTGCGGGCAACTGGCTTCCATATGGCTATTGACCTGCCGCCCATCAGATGATGTTTCCGTGCCAGTGAAGGTGTAGGAGTCGTCTCTTGCATTGCTTCCGGAGTGAAAAATTATGGGTTGGTACGCCTACGCCTAAGTATAAAACTGGTGATCACACGAGTCTTCTTGGTCGCAGCTATGCTCCCGTCAGGTCCGCTGAATCCCGTGAACTTGAGAAGTTTTGGGTAACTCTTAGGGATATTCTGGTTTTCGTTGAAGGTCATGAAAAGAAAATGCTGTGTGGTGATCTGATTGGATAGGTCGGAACTAAGAGAGATGGTCTGGAAGCTGCCCTTGGTCCATATGGTGACAAGACAGTAAGTAATGCTGCTAAGCCAATCTTAGACGTATGCTTGGAACTGAATACTCTTGTCCTCCTTACTTCTCCCCTCCATAACTTGTCACTATTATGAAAGATGATTGCTGAACGAAAGGCTATTAAATGTGATGAAAACGAAACTTATGGCGTTAGAAAAAGAAGAATCCAGAACGGATGCAAGGATAATGGTTGATGATCTAGTGCTTGAGCAGGTGGACGAAATTGCATATGTTGAATGCTCTTTTAGTAGGCATAGTAGGTACATCGCGCATGACGAAAGAAGAGTTATATTATTAAATAGATTTGTTACTACTGTAGTTTTTGATGGAACAAAGATAGAATTTGTCGTCTCTGTGGCGAGGAGACGACAAATTCTATCCGCTGAAAAGAAGTCCCGAGTTCAAATATCGCCCCTCACCAATAGCGTCGTCATAAATCTCATTTGGAAAATTTCATTTTAAAACTAAAAAGCACAGAGTTGAGCCGTAACAAAAAATTACAAAATAAAAATATATTAAGCGTGATTCTCACTCTTTCTGCTTGAGATTTCTTAACAACCCGATATTGTCATAAAGCCGTTTGTCAAAGCAACACTTTGAGGATATCTCGTGCCGGTCTGCATGTGCGAACCTCCTCTGCTGACGGAGCAGCAGATATAGCAGCAGGTTGTACTCCGAGGTCGCGTGCTTCACCATCTCGAGTGTCGTCTCCTGCTGCTCCTGCTGGGCGTCCCATGTACGCAGCCGGTCCACACTCTCGCAAAGGTACCGATTCAACTGAAAAACAAAGCCTCTTTATTAGAATTTTATGTCAAACTTCTAATAATAAATATCACACTAGGCAACGCTCTTTAGAGTAGTATCATCTTATCTCTTAGGTTTTGGCCTAATAGATGGCATCGCTCGCAATTCAAGTAAATATCACTTCGAGCAGCACTCCGACTTGTAATTCAGAGGTCTTCAGTTCGAATACCGGCTGACACTGATGATTTAATTTCCGCCAGATTATATGCCGTGGTGACTAGCAAAATTGTGCCCAATTTCTATCAATGGGTTTCACCAGCTGTTTCATGCATTTGGTACGGGAAAATTAATCTGACTTGTCGAGATATAATTGCCTTCGTAGTTAGAGTAAATAGGTTTTCTCGAAAATTAATTGAAGCCAAGGTACGAATTTAAGGAAAAAAAATACAGGTGGATATTTACCGCGCAAACGAATTAGTTTAAGGTAGCAGACGTATAGGTAACTTTATAGGTAGGTAAGTACCTATTGGTACCTGCAAGTTTGTTGATAAACCAAATTATCTGAGTAAATAACGAAGTTAGATCTCAACATAAAGGGTACTTCATTAACATTTGGCCACTAACTAATTTAGAAGTTTCGATTTAGCGAAGGATTTTCTTTTAACCCAGATCCTAGCAGTGTATTTCATCTCTCAGCTTCGATGATCACGCAAATTTACTATATAGACTAGTTTAAATAATTTTACGATACTTTAACAATAGTAATAAACTAAATGTTTTACATTACTATGTGGTCATTAAAATTCCTTGCCTTCGATAGCCTAGTAGGTAAATAACTTAGAATGTCTTAATTCTTGGTTAAAATTTGTGCTACTGTCTATGTATCGAAGTATACCTACATAAAGTGATCCAGAAAGCTTTTTGTATTTTGTTCTACGCATCTAAAAATATATAATACATAACATTCTTAGGACTGATGTCATGATATTTGAGAAGGGAACGATAATATATCGACGCAAGTTTAAGAATAACATTATTAATGTTTTTGACACAATCCACACCAAAGCGTGTTTTGATATTGACAAAATACAAACGTAGAAATCCATAACACCTAATTTGTAGGGTAAAGATTAAGGCCCCTGATTTTTGTTTGTAGGATAGGATACCACCCGTGGATAGTTTTACAATATGGAAAAGTCGAAAAACCGAATAAAAACGCTTAATTTCCATGGAATTATCCTGAGATTTGAGACTTTGACACAGTTTGAGATTTATTTTTCAAAAACGTATCATTATCGTTTCATACGCTGCGGATAGTGTAAATGATAAGCAATAGACGGCCCAAATTACATTCGGATTTCCACCATCCGCGACAGTAATTCAGCTACCTACATCCTCGGGTTATAAGAGCGTGAAGTATTCACCTTCATAATTTTTCGCTGCATAAGTTTTCTCTGTATCCACTCGCACAAGTAAACCAACAGACCAAGTATCACAAGTGTTATTGTGATGATGAGATCTGTTGGTGGTAAGTGGAATAGCAGGAAATCGAACCAGTTGAAGAGGGGTGGACTTTCAGCATTTCGGATGATTATTTGTTCTTCTTCTTTACTAGCGTTGAAGTCTGGTATGTAATAATTTACTGGGAACAACAGGAGAGCTACCGCTGCTGTCACCGTCAGACTGTTAAAACATCCATGCAGTGCCATCGATCAGCCCACCTCCCCGCCCACCTCACCAACAAAACGTTGCTTATTTTTGTTAAAAACATAAAAAAATATATATTACTAATTTGTTACTGGAATCGGGTCCGAAAATTTTTGACATTAATCTGTCATATTTTCCTTCTTTGCTGTCCGACGTGTGGTTATAACCCATGAAGAAGGACAAGTCAATGGTTATAACTGAATAATTCGTAGATAAATACTTAATTACTTACTTAATTACTTATACTTAACTGCAACAACGCGCCTTTAATCGTCGATGTATGCATCGACGATAATGCCTCGGAAAGACTTTGGTGTGAGCCAGAATTTGAACCTGGGACCTCTGGACGTTAGAGTACTAAACCGTCTAAATACCTTGGATGGTCTTGGATACCTATTCTGCAAACACCAATACAAAACTGATGAACGCCATGACACTAATTGAGCAATAAATTTCGGGCATATCGTGTATCATAACGTGACTTTACCTTTCTACCCGAAGGTGTAGGCAGTGGCATATTTATTTTAAAATTATTATGTTAAACACTTTAGCTTCCCAAAAGTCATTGGTGTGAGCCAGGATTCGAACCCACGTCTTCTTGATTCAGAAGCGGGGTGCTCGACCACTGGACCACCGGACCGTGTATGATATTCTAAGATATAAATTTGGTAAATTGTAAGTATTTAAGCAGAACATATTTCCTTAGTGCACTCATTTCTATTCAAAACCGTATACCAGACACTTAGTATCTCAACAGCTCGATGAGATCGAGCTCATAAATTATGTTTAGCGTAATGGTGTGCACATTAACCACTTAGATAGGTATCTGCTAAAGAGGAATGCGGTAACAGACTCGCTCAATCCTCGTAAATCGCTCCTATATAAATATGTTAATATGATGTAAATGTTATTACGTCTCACCTGTAAGTAGCTGTACATTATTCGTGGCTATATGTATATTTGGAATTTATATGTAAATCGGATTATTGGATTTTGCGGTTTTCTTCTATAACTTTTTGAAGTTATACTTCTTTAGGCGCGTTATGAAAAAATGATGAGAGTGAAATTTTAAGATGCGCGCGCATCTGTGACACAAAATTAACAGTATGAAGTTTTAGTTTCATACAAGTGCGAATTATATATGTGCTAATAAATTATATCCAGTAGTGATTTAAATTGAATATTTTGATTTATATTACTTACTATTTGTGAATATTAGTGAAAAAAATTGTGCTTATATACTTTTTCAAGTGCTCCAATATAATTGAGGTTAACTATCCGTATGTATTATTTATTGATATAAATTAAAATACTTTTATTTAGTATAATTAACACTAAATATTATTAAATTATTAATGTTAAATACTTATTATTGGTTATTTAATATTTACAAAATAATGTCTTATATATTTATTATTCTCTAAATTTTGTTTTTAATAATTATATATATATATATATATTTTAATGATGCCAAAGAAGTATAACTTCTCACGCGCGTACATAAGTACACGCACCCATTTTTATTTTTTTTTTGGGATAGGAGGGCAAACGAGCAGGCGTGTCACCTGATGGTAAGCAACCAACGCCGCCCATGGACACCAGCAACACATATAGTGTTACTGTTGCGTTGCCGACCTTTAAGGGATAGGGGATAGAAAAGGATGGGGAAGGGGGGTGGGCCTCCGGGTACCTCTCTCACCGAACGAAACGCGGCATGAGCCACTTTACGTCGGTCTTCTGAGAGGTCGTGGTATTGCACCGGTCGAGCCGGCCCATTCACGCAGCGAGCTGCTTGGCTCTACCAGTCCGAGACTTGTCATTATTTATCACTTGTCTTCGAAAATTTATCAATTTTAATGATAATGATATTATACATTTAAAGCGTGCACGAAAATATGAACAGTTGTTTGGTGATATGACGTGAATGTTATTCATTACTAGGTATTATCAGAGATCGCTGGTTCAGAAAATAATAGAATAGATTTCTTAAACGAACATATATTGTAGTAGTATTTTCACGAAACAGTGTATTGGTATCAACTATAACATACGGGAGTGAGTGCTGAGCATGTAAGGCGAAACATGAAAGTAAGATGAATACATTCTCTGAGTAGTTTGAACTTACTCTTGCGGATCGAATGAAAAATACCGTAATAAAAGACAAATGCAAATTGAAGGATAATGTGGTGATTAAGGGCCACTAAGGGGAAGGGAAGTAGGGGAAGCAGAGGCGGGATTAGGAGACCAAGACGGAGCTACCACAACCAAATAAATGGTCGGTTTATAAAACGGAAAATGCGTAGCACACTAAACGACGTGAATGCATGAGGAGATGTGAAGAAGTGTGTCAGGGTCAGGGTAGCTTGTGGAAAGCCTAACCCTCTGCCTACCCATACAGGATACAGGTGTGAACTTACGCAAAGGAAGGTAGTTTTCTAAAAGCTGTAAATAATTATTAATGAAATATATATTTTAACAGACTAACACCTAGTGCCAAGTCTCTATTTAATAGTTTGGCTGACGGCCCTTTATCGGAAAGGACTAAATTGCCTAAGGACTGGAATGCGTTGCCGTTAAAGAGCTGAATAAAAGTTAATAATGTCAATTTAATTTCATTCATCAATCATTGTTACTTCTTCATTCACTCTTTTAGTAAAAAGTAGGTAGGTCTGTAAGTACTTATCAAAGTATCAAACAAAATTATCAAAATCAGCTGTTACCCTGATGTTGTTGAAGTATTGTATGAGAACTATGAGACAAAACTCATAGGTAAAGAAAAAATACTGTATCTACTATAATATATACTACTCAGTTCAGTTATTATAAAGAAGTTATTTGAAATACTCAACACTTCAACATATTACTATAGCTTATGTAAGTACTTTCAAATGGAACCTAGTTTTTGTGGTAAAAGTAATAATAAATTTGTAATTGTCCTCATCGTAATAACCATATTTAACGAATATTTCAGGAAGATCTTTTATGTGGATGTAAAATACAATAAGTTCGATTTAATTACAAATGGCCAACATGCAGAAAGTTGTACTATTCAAGAGCGAATCCGAAGACTATGAAAAGGCATTTCTAGATATTAATTACAAAGCAGTATTTGTAGAGCCATTGCAGTTCGAGTCAATCAATAAAGAAGAACTTTCTGATAAACTAAAACAAACAGATTACACAGGCATCATACTCACTAGTCCTAGAGCTATAGAAGCAGTTTCTAAATGCTGGGATCCTGCAAAATTTGTTTTGTGGAATACCAAGAAGATATACACAGTTGGTGAAGCTAGTAGCCACAAAATAAAACTACTATTAGGATTAGAATCATTGGGTTCTACATCAGGCAATGCTGAAAATTTAGCAAATATAATAACTAAAGAAAATCCTAAGCAGTGTAAATTCTTGTTTCCATGTGGTTCCATTACTAGTGAGATATTACCTAATATACTGGCAGAAGCTGGCATAATAGTAGATCCACTTACTGTGTATGTAACTAAAGAAAATGAAAATCTAAGAAGAGATTTGATGGAGCTCAATGATAATATTAGTCCGTGCTGCATGGTCTTCTTCAGTCCCTCTGGTTGTGAGTACATATATAGACAACTTCAAACTTTCTATAATAATCTCCCCGTGTTGCCACATTTTGCTATTGGTAACACGACAGCACACAAAATTGAGAATCTCGGTGTAGAAGTGGCTGGAGTTGCAGCTAGGCCGAAAGCAGAGTCCATTGCTGAATCAGTATTGACATATTTTACCAATAAACAAAAACAATAATTATTGCTCATGATCTACCTATACCTTACATTTTATGATAAGGCATAGTCAAGCTAGATTTTTAATATTGACAGTCTTAGTTTTAGAAGTTATCTTCTAATATAGTTATATTAGAATATATCCCAATACAGATATTGGGATATATTCTAATAACTAATATGAAGATGGCATTGTTATTTAACATAAATAATTATAATAAAAATATTTACAAATGGTGTGGGTAGTACAAAGATTTAATTATTTAAAATGTGCAATAATAATTGTTGTATGTAGTCATTTCATTTTAAAGTTTATATTATTTAGTGTTATACATTTAAAAAAAGTGGCTGTTAGGCATCTTGCTCCTCTGGCCTTGCATGTGCAGTAGCTTTGGGTCTCATAGACTTGTCCCACTGTTTCATTACGGACACATATGTTACCACCGCGCTGCTTGTCACTGTAGCTGCACTCAGTATACCTAGAATCTGGAATATAATACAATGTTAAATTTAAAATCATTATTACAAATATAGCCTTGTTTGGACAGAAATCTGAATTAGCCAATGCCAAGGATGTCTAGTATCTTAAAAGCAGTTTATATAAAAACTTCCTTAAAATATACAAAAAATAAATACTGTCTCCATAAGTCCTCTCCAAATTACTACTATATATAATATGCTTACTTGACAGTAACAATTTCATGTTGTAATGATATTGAATTGGTTTAGCATTATATTTTTATAAAGTAAAATTATTAACACAATAAAAAGAAATAATTAAAGATGTGATAGATTCAGTATTATACATTATGACATCATAATTGAATTGTATTTAACATATATGTAGTAATAGGATATTATTTTTGTATTTCTACCCGAGATTGATCTACCTTGAACCAGTTTTCTAACAAGTTATTCTACTACTTAACTGAACTGTTATCACTAATAGTTAAGTGCTCTTTGATAATACATACTATTTTTTTATTAAACTTTGGATTTTTTTTAATAAATACTTAATTGCATACCTCAATCCATGTTATATTGAGATCGAATCTTTAATATTCTTTGCTTTTCTCTTTTATTATATCTACTTAATATACATATAAGCTTTCCTCTTTATTTACCCTCTCTATTCATTGCTAAATAGTGCATCAAAAATGTTATAGGAGAACATATACAGTTTTATTTAAATAAAATGCACTAAATGAACATGATCATGTTTCATATGTATGCAATATATGTACATATTTTAAAAATTTCTATAAAGGTTGATCTTGGGTGAAATATTGTACCAATTGTTTTTATGAATATTTTAACGTGCATGCAAATTAATTATTATTGTTAAGACTGATTATACAAATATATTTTTTTTAAATAAAAATATACATGAAATTTATTATTAATTAATTGGTTATTGTTTTTTTTTATTTGGTAATACCTTTTTTTACGTGAAGAAATGCTTTATGCACGCCTAGGGACGGCAGGGGAGAGTGAGACTCCCAAAACAGTAAACTGCAATCTGAACCTAGGGTTATTTTTTTATGGGATAGGAGGCAAACGAGCAGGCATGTCACCTGATGGTAAGCAACCGACGCCGCCCATGGACACCAGCAACACATATAGTGTTACTGTTGCATTGCCGACTTTTAAGGGATAGGAGATAGGAAAGGCTGGGGAAGGGGGGCGGGCCTCCGGGTACCTCTCACACCGAACGAAACGCGGCATGAGCCACTTTACGTCAGTCTTCTGAGAGGTCGTGGTATTTCACCGGTCAAGCCGGCCCATTCATGCAGCGAACTGCTTGGCTCTACCCACTAAAACCCCGCGGCGGCCTTCCTCCGCGCGCGCGGCCGGAGCGCCCCCGGCTACCCTCCCCGGCCGCACCGGGGGTCATCCTTCCAGGGCCGCGACCCGGGCGCACTTGCGGGCTGTGCGCTCTATTTGGTAATACCTACCCCAAGCAAATATCCGGCTTTACCGTCAGTACGACATAAAGACAATGTTAGGACTGCCATCAGTAACAACAACACTCCCATCACTGATGAGAATATTATATCCTGAAACAATAAATTTAATATAGAGTTAAAAAAGTAATGAAATTTAAGATAAATGATGCTTTAAAAAAGTAAAAGTTTGAAAGTTGCGCCAATAACTGAGAGGATAAGAGGAAATCCGATCAGATCGATTTCCGATCTGAATCATCCCTCGTCATTACATGCTTATGTAATGAGGAGGGATGATATAGATGTTGCGAGAAAAATGATAAACCTGAAATAACAGAAGAGAAAGACACGGATGGATTGTGTGAAAGACGACATATAAAGAAGGGTGTTAGTATGGATTTTTTATATGGGATAGGGTGGTAAATGAGCAAGCTTGTCACCTGATAGTAAGTACCTAACGCCGCCCATGGACACCTACAACCCTACTAGTTATACTGTTGCGTTGCCGGCCTTTAAAATGGATAGGGAAGTGGTCGGAAATGAGAGAGGAAAGGGTTGGGTCTCCGTATAACTCTCACCGAGCGAAACGCGACATGAGCCACTTTACGTTGATATTCTGAGAAGTCGTGGTATATCACCGGTCAAGCCGGCGCATTCACGTAGTAAACTGCATGGTTCTATACCACGAATGATATGGAAATGTGGAAAAGAAGAACCTGTTGTGCCGATCCGAAATAATGAAAACAGGTCAGGAACAAGACGACTAGGACAATATAATATATAAAATGCATGATGATATAAAAAGAACTTAAGACTAAACATTATGACTTAACTCGACAGAAGAATATTAGCGTCTAAACATGATGTCGTTACGTATTTTTGTAACTAGCCTGCACCCGTTTGCCTATAAGTGGACGCAAAGCATCCAGGCATTTAAAAAGATGATATTACAGTGATTGCACTGACCGTATAAAGATATATTTGTGGCGAATATAATGGTACTCGTAGTACAAGTGCGATGTATAGTAGCGTGCAGAGGCACGCACAAATGAGTGAGGCAACACCCCCTGCGTGAACTGTGGGGCACGACCACCCTGCACCGCTCAACTGGATCACGTAACACACTATACATACTATCTGTAATGTAAGAAACCATATTTTGTAGTGACAAGGATATAAGAGAATATTAATAAGGTAATATAGTGCCCGGTATGGCAATAGGTTCGCCATCTATTCCATTTAGGACGTAAACATAACAGCGAGACGAGGCTTAGCAGCCGCTGCCTACGCCTTCGGGTAGAAAAAGGCGTGAAGTTATGTTATTATAATAATGTAATATTTTGGACACCATACACATACGCGCCCTCTAATTCCAAGCTAAGCAACTAAATGCTTTTGTTACGAATACTAGTTGACTTCAATTTCGCAGTCGATACTTTTTTTTAGCAATGCACTGTGGACCCTGCCGATGCCGATGCCGCCGACACTTCAATGGTTTCGTTATGAAGCAAGAATGGACAAAAGAAGACAAGTGAGAAAGAGCAAGTCGGTACATAAGGTGAAAGACCAGCTGACGTATTATGAACTCTTTAATTCCAGCCGTAGTCACTGATAAATTCACTCTAAATTCGATTTATCAATAACTAATTCCATTTAGTCAGTCATGAGTAGTCTATACTAGCTGAAATCAAGTCGTTGGAAAAAACGATTCCGCTAGACAGCGCGTAAGCTGGCTGGAATTAAGAGCTCATAGCCCCCCAGGTCAGACGAGCTAGTGTGAAAGCAATAATCAGAGTGGAAGAAGCGAAAAATCTGTATCCATATATTTGAGGATACGATCCTCAAATAGAAATAGCAAATAGAAATAAATAATGTTTGCCTACCCCATGGGGTAAAAGTGTGATCGTATGTACGTATGTGTGGCTATTATCAAGTACCTAATTTTTTACTTCAATAGACATACACCGAACAGATTAATATCTTCAAGACAATATCTTTAATACCTACTTACCTGTGATAAACATCAATAGGGAGCCGAAGATATTGTTGTAGGAGTGTTAGTTAGAGCTGATTTTTAATATATTATTAGAAACAGTACATACATACATAACTTCACCCCAAATCCCTTGCGGGGTAGGCAGAGAGAACAGAGCGCTATAAGGCACGATTCTTACACACCTCACTCACTTTCTGACACGTAATTCATTGTCAATTTACTACTAGTGATGTTAAGAAGACTATCCTCTCTATTGCTTCCAATGCCATTGGGACTGATAACATTAGCCGTAATATGGACCTTCCTATTATCGATGAAATCCTTCCAGTTATTTGCCATATCCTCAATCATTCCGTTTCCAGTGGTATCTTTCCATCGACATGGAAAGATACTCAAGTAATACCACTACCTAAGGTCCCGAAACCTACATCCTTTTCCGAATATCGGCCCATATCCATTCTTCCATTCCTATCGATAGTCCTTGAACGCCTTGTCCATGACCAATTAAATACATTCCTCAATTCCAACCGCCTACTCAACCCGTTTCAATCCGGTTTCCGACCTGGTCACAGTACCACTATCCCCCTTGTCAATATTACGGATCATATAAGGTCAGGCATGGAAAATGGAAAGCTAACCGTTCTCTGCCTGTTAGATTTTAGCAATGCTTTTAACACTGTTGACTACGATGTGTTGCTTTCCATATTGGGCTCTCTTAACATATCTCCTGGAGTAATTGAATGGTTTCGAAGTTACCTGTTCAGTCGCCGACAGCGCATCCGATTGGATGATACGTATTCTTCTTGATCAAAAATCACTGTCGGTGTACCACAGGGTGGCGTTCTATCCCCGTTATTGTTTTCTATATTTATAAATTCCATCTCTAACGAACTACTTTCTTCCTACCACCTGTATGCGGATGATTTGCAAATATATTGGCAAGAAGCATTGGAGACTTTATCCACGGCCATATCTGTGATCGATGCCAACTTAGCAAAAACTGAAAAATGGGCCCAAAGGTACGGATCCTTGCTAACCCTAGGAAAACTCAGGCAATTGTAATCGGTAGTTCTCGACAACTGGCTAAGGTCGATTTGACAACATTACCTAGTGTAAAATTTAATAATACCAGTATCCCTTATAGAGAAAAGGTAAAAAACCTGGGTATCTACCTTGACAGTACTCTTTCCTGGTCAGTACAAGTAGAGAACGTTAGCCGCAAGGTGTTCGGTTCTGGAGGATCGTTAAGAAGATTGCGTAATCTTCTACCCGTTACCACTAAGACTGCGCTTGCACAATCTATTCTTCTTCCTATTCTTGACTATGCCGATACCAGCTATCTCGATCTCAATGAAAAGCTACTTGATAAACTTGAGCGTCTTCAGAACATTTGTATTACGTTTATATTTGGCTTACGCCGACCATATTACCGAATTTCGTAATAAGCTCAAGTGGTTGCCCATTCGCCTTCGAAGGAATACTCATATTCTTTGTCTTTTGTACAATACTCTTTTCAATCCTGCTGCTCCTCATTATCTTAAAAAACGTTTCACGTTTCTCCATGACACACATGGGAGATGCTTGAGATCGTCGGCAGGCTTGACTCTAGAAATAGCAGCACACTCCACAAATTTCCTTGACAATTCTTTTACAGTCCAGGCAGCACGCTTGTGGAACGGACTGCCACTAACTATTCGACAAGCACAATCATTGTCTACATTTAAAAAATATCTTCTGCCTTCTTGTAGGTGTAATAATTAATAAATAATATATAATTTAAGTATCATTTGTATATATATACACACACACATATATATATGTGTGTGTGTATATATGTATTATGTTGTATAAGTATCTAGGTATGTGTATGTATGTATGTTTATGTATCTATTTACATTGAATTGACATAAATATATTTCTAAAAAGCAACTGTACACGCGTATTACTCTTTCCAGTTCAACATGTCCATCCAAAGGTTGTCTGGAAGAGATCGCAGCATGCGATAAGACCGCCTATTGTACTTGCCAAACATTTACCGTGTACTACTTACTGTTATTTATAACTTAATTGGTGTACAATAAAGTATATTCTATTCTAATTCGATTTTTGAGGCTCCTAACATCACTTTCCTCCAGAACACATTGTATATCTGCTTAGTAAATCTTGCATCATCGATTCTTTCTACATTTCTGATCTATCAGAGCATGCCCGTTCATACTTTTACACCAACACTCTCTTTCAATCCGATTTCCTTCCTCACAATCTTGTTTTCGACGCGGTCAGCGAGAAACAGTAATTAAGTAACTACATAAATATGATAATAAGTGACCAACCCAAATAAATAACACTGGTGCAGACACGCATTTCGCTGCATGAATGGGTCTTTGAAATATCAGGACCACGAAAGTGGCAGATGCCGTATTTCGTTAAATGAGAAAGATATCCGCAAGCACATACCCATTCTGATTCCACTATCTTTAAATCCGGTAACGCAACTGCAACACATCTGTGTTACAGGAGTCCCTGGGTGGCGCTATTCACTTACCACCAGGTGTCTCTTATCCCAAGCAATTAGTTAAATTATACTCACAGCAGATACTACTTTGAGAACCCCTTCTGGTGATAGTATAAAGTCATTTTCTGTGTAATACTTTCGGAATATCCGAGTTCCCGGCTGGTCGGCAAGACCTTTGCGCAAATCGCGCCGTGATGTCTCATGCATCACACTTCAAATGTGCTGAACAAAGGCTATAGAAAATCTCACAAAATAATCTATTCAATATCACAAACATTGGACAATTAGAAACGTCGATTATTGCACTATAATAAATCATAGACTGACTTTCTAATGATCGATAATTTTAATTTGATTAATTTTAATATCAATACCGCCAAGAAAATAATACTAACTAAAGGGCGCGATGTCCATTCATAGATTTTTTTTAGAATTAAAGTTTTTAACACATGAGTGTCTTATGAGGCGATTTGATCTGATTTAATTTTAACTTGTAATATCACTTACGCGGTATGCCCACCACCTGCACCATCTCTCGTACTGTGAGTCTCAGCATTTCGACTTCTAGTTCAGAGGTCCCAAGTCTATGGTCCCAAGTTCTAATCCTAACTCACAAGGTCTTTCTCGAAGTTGTGTGTGTAATTATCGATTATCAACGAAATTGTGGGACTAGAAAATATATCCGGTGTGTCTGCCTACACTTTTAAGTATAGGGGCTTGAAGTACCTAGTACATTTACTTAGAAAAATATGATGGAAACGGACAAACACGTAGTCAATTTTTACAATATTGCTATGATATGGTTAACGTTATCTATTGAAGATTGGGATTTTTTTTAATGATTTATTTTTATTGTTATTGATATTACAGATAAGATTATTATCATGATTAATAGACCAATTTTATGAATATAATTACTATTGAAATCAAACGTACCTACGAGTACCTACTTCATGCACATTTTAGTTATTAAATGAATGCTTTAACGTTAAAATAGTTTTCTACTATTAGGTAATAAGACATAAGATTCGTGTTTTTAGATCTGATCTAGATTACTAAAATCCAACAACTCATTTATACTACGAAAGAAGAAATCTTCAGGCGCAGTCTAACCACACCTCTCCAGACCAATCTATGAAGCCAAATAGACACCGACGAATATTCATCATCATTAGCCATTATAGCCTATCCAGATCTGCCCAAGTTGCGATGGAGTCGAAGGCATTTTCGTAATCCACGAATGCCATACATAGCGGCATAAGGAAAATTAAATCAATACCATCAACTGCTTCCTGCAAACTTTCATTCTGCACAGACATTATGAAGCAGGTAAAAATAACAATAAAACGAGACACATTTATATTTGTATAAAACCATTTATTTATAATTACATATTAAAAAAAATGACTAGTCATAGGAATCGTACAATTCGTATTGCGTACCTACCGTAAAGTTGGACGAATAGACGGATCGCTAACACAAAACATTAAACCCATAGAGGTCGCATCGGCGAACTGCGCTCGGGTTCATCGGGTTCAATTATTGTACAAGTAAATTTTCAATCCGTCCGCCTATTTTTTATTTGAAACCGACATCTAAACCAATCACGTAAACTCGTCACCACATACGCAGTACCCAGAGTATTACATACAAGGTGCAACCAGACAGTTTATTTAGTACTAGCTGACCCGGCGAAGTTTGTTTCGCCTCGGAAGCAATAAATAAATGAATATAAGATTTTTACTAAAAAAAAGTAGCCTAAGTTACTATTTAATACATTAGCTACTTGCCAATAAAAGTTCTGTCAAAATCTGTCTAGCCATTTCAGAGATTACCCAGAGCAAACAGACAGAGAAAAACATAGATTTAAATTAATTTTAATTTACAAGTGTTTTAATGTATATTAATATATATAATCTTTGACTATTGCTTGACAGTAGCACACACCATGCTAAAAGTGAATTTATTAGAATACGCACTCGCGGTGATCTAGATTTCGAGCATCCCTATGCTTCTAAAGTCGTAAGATCGAATCCGGGCTCACACCATTGCCTTTTCGAAAGGACCCACAAAATCGTGCCCACATTTGCGACAGCCTACTTCTTTGGGTAAAAAAGTTATAAAAATCAGAGGCAATGTTGTCTGGTTGTACCTTTGCATGTATATGTGACATTGCTATTTCTACCGCATTTCACCACTCCGTGGACGTCCCGCCAAAATACTAGACTCAAGTAACATCTTAGATTTAACCTTTACGTTTGCTATTCAATAAACAATCTTGTGGTGCCCCATATTATTTAAATTATAAATTAAAATATGTTATTGTAGACTCAAAAAGACATGACATACAAATCGACAGTTTTCAATAGTAACTACAATGAACTCTAGGGTTGCCATGTGGATATTTTTTCTTAGTTTAATTATGATAGCGCGTTATTTTTGTCACTACATAATTCACAATCAAATTATACGGCGGTAGAAAAGTGGTGAAAGGTAACCATATATTTCAATGATTAACTTACTCAGATAGCAATAAATTTAGTTATCAAACAATATAATTATATAGAAATAATACATGATTGAATACCGTATTTTTCGTCAATAAAAATATGGCAACCCTATAGCACAGATATTTTTAACATAATGGATGAATACAAGTTCTTCAATTGAAGACATCTTCAGTGGATCAAACACCAAAGCATGATATGTATAAAGGAGATAAATGAAACATTTGTACAGAAAGAGGACGTTTATGTGAGGACATCACTCAAAGTTCTGGAAAAGTTCTAAATAAATGGACTTGAGGGTCCACCTTTTTCAAATTACTAAAAATTATCTCCTGTCAAATATTTCCTTAAATAAGATCAAGATACATGGCAGGCAAATAAAATGATTAAGAGCGATTTTAATACATCTGTTATCAGCATGTAATGTTCTATTGCGTCGGTAGAAAGACTCGGCATCCAGTGTCTCACAATTTTTTGAAAAAGTAAGCTCCTGAGAGTGACGACATTTGTTTTTATATATATGTATAAAACTATTTCTTACACCAGTTTATTACATTCAAACATTGCTTATAATTAATACAATTAAATTATGTTACTGCGTCATTCGCAACCTGTCCTATTTGGCGATTTTTATGGAAAATTTGACCTAAATACGAAAATTTGGTATTTAGTTAATGTAGAGAGGAACTATTTACCAAATAGGACAGGTCAGAAGAAACGTTTTACGTTAAATATGAACAATAATAAGAATATATGTATTATATAATGCAAACAATTGTTTTGATTCATACAAGCTTAAGAAATAGATAATGTGCGCATTACATGGCACCACCGGCCACAATTGATACCTATGAATACCGGCACTTTGGTACTGTCGAGACGCCATCTAGTACAATATTAAAACACCTCCTTTCTGCCTACCCAACTGGGGAATCAGCGTGAATTTGCCTTGTTGTTACACAACAGTAAATAATTAAACTATATCCAAAAGGTCATCTCAACAGTACTACATGCAGTTGGAACATGTATTGCAATAATATACTGCTATATTATTATTAATAATAAATATGAGTTTACAATAATTAAAAACTTTAAATACACGTGTACAATAACTTTTAAATTTCATATAAACATATCAATTCAATCTCACCAAGTGCATTTGGACAAAAATGGTTTAAAAATAAAATAATAGTCAGACATACGAATCCAATGCAGCATGTGGGGTTCTGTTAATAACTATTCACATACACCAATAAAAACAGTGCAATAGTTACTTTATGTCTAATAATATTATAAAGAGGAAAGATTTGTTTGTTTGTTTGTTTGTAATGAATAGGCTCCGAAACTACTAGACCGATTTCAAAAATTCTTTCACCTTTGGAAAGCTACATTATTCCCGAGTAACATAGGCTATATTATATTTAAAAAAAAATTAGGGACCCTTACTAAAACTCCAATAATGTAACATAAGGTGTAAAAAAATGACCTGAAAAATTCCTTACGTCGCGTGCGCTGCGAAAACTATTGATGATAGAACAAAATCATTTACTACGACTTTGCAGAACTCATCATTATCTACAAAAAGTGTCGCGACAGCATTTGTCTAAATATTATAGTTATGTCACAGTAAGCAGTTTTTTATTCTAAAATATTAATTTATATATGCCGCCTCTTGAAAAGGCTCTTCATTTGTACCTTGGTATTAATCCTCATCAAAATAAATTACTTTATATTCAAGACGGCTTTAATACCTTTTTATAACTTTTTGAATTATTCAATTCGGACATTTCATTCGGAAAAATATGCTTTTGACACTATAGTCGATAGCGTGAATAATAACAAAGGAAAAATATTTTTCTTGCTGCATGAATGGGCCGGCTCGACCGGTGAAATACCACGACCTCTCAGAAGACCGACGTAAAGTGGCTCATGCCGCGTTTCGTTCGGTGAGAGAGGTACCCGGAGGCCCACCCCCCTTCCCCATCCTTTCTTATCCCCTATCCCTTAAAGGTCGGCAACGCAACAGTAACACTATATGTGTTGCTGGTGTCCATGGGCGGCTTTAGTTGCTTACCATCAGGTGACACGCCTGCCCGTTTGCCCTCCTATCCCATAAAAAAAAAAAAAATTCGCCAGGTGGCACTGGCAAGACTTTTCTTGCAAATTTGATACTAGCTAAGATAAGAGAATCAGGGAAGATAGCGATTGCAGTTGCTTCGTCAGGAATTGCCGCAACTCTCTTAAAGGATGGAAAAACGGCTCATTCTACTTTTATACTTCCACTATCCGTAAATCTTGAGCAACAATCGTTATGTTCAATCCGTAAAAACGGCCCTCTTGGTAAATTATTACAAGACGCCTCATTGATTATGTGGGATGAATGCACTATGAGTCACAGAGCGCATATAGAGGCCGTGGACAGAACATTAAAAGACCTTAGAAACTCCTCTGCCCTCATGGGCGGGATTACTTTTGTATTTGCTGGAGATTTCCGACAGACTCTTCCTGTCATTAACAGAGGTACGCGAGCAGATATCATCAAATCATGCTTGATATCGTCTTCCTTATGGACTTCGATAGAAAATTTAAAATTACCGACGAATATGAGAGCTCATCTTCATGGAATCACAGATAGTAATTTCCCACAACAACTGCTAAAACTTGGAGAAGGAATTTTTCCCACTCCAAATTGAAGCAGTTGTGACATCCTGCTGGATGAGTCTGTAGGCTAAAATAGTCCATAATTTAGAAAATTTAATAGATGCTGTATACCCTGACATCGAGAATTTGCACGAAAAGGACTTTCATTGGTTGTATTCAAGGGCAATAGTGTCACCCAGGAATGATACTGTCAACGAAATAAACAATCTCATTATTCAAAAAGTCTCCGGCCAAATAAAAAATTACAAATCGATCGATACCGTGACTAATATTGAAGACGCAGTCCATTATCCACAGGAATTTTTAAATTCACTAAACCCTTCTGGACTGCCACCACATGAATTGACGTTAAAAATTGGAATTCCAATAATGCTTTTAAGAAATTTAAGCCCTCCGAGCATGTGTAATGGGACGAGACTGCTTATTAAGGAATTGAAGGACAATTTAATTGTAGCGACCATTATCACTGGCCCAGCAGCTGGTCAACTAGCTCATATACCGAGGATACCGATGATCCCAACTGATCTGCCAATCCCTTTTAAACGACTTCAGTTTCCGGTGAAATCATCTTTCGCGTTAACTATTAACAAGTCCCAGGGCCAAACCTTCGAATTATTAGGGATCGACCTACGAAAAGAATGTTTCACTCATGGCCAACTGTATGTTGGCCATGTTCCTTTATAATTTTACTTTTTTTTTGAAACCCGATGCAAAAAAAAGGGTGTATGTGTGTGTGTATGTACCCGTGCGAAGCCGGGGCGGGCCGCTAGTGTCTAATAAGAGTTATGTGTAAAAAAAAAGGATCTCACAATTTAAACATATTTTTCCTCAATTACTGGGTAATAAGACAGTTAATTAATACAGGTGGATGTGAACAGTTAGTCAACATGGATTTTTGATTATGTACACCATCATTAGATATAACATTGGACCAAAGAAACCAAGAGGAAACTCTTACACAAGAGAAAAGACCACCAACTTCCAACATATGTTAAGACAATCACACATACCACAACTGTTATACAACGCGACATCTGGCCGGCGATGGACGACCTACTAAATAATATAAATGACTAGATTATAAATCAGACTTGTGGAAATAAAGAGATCAGTGTGGAGGCTCGGGTCACCGTATACCCAGGGTCACCTCACAGACAGTTAATAGCTGCTTTTAGTTTTGGTAAAAAGAACTACCAACTCAAATACAAGTGTAGGTTTACTTGATTGTATATACCACTTGCATATGCTACTTAAATCATATGTAGTATACAATGAGGTGAAAATGAAATTGTTTAATTTCTTTTTTGAATTCAGTTTTTTTAAGATATTCATATAATAACAAGTTAATTTATTAAAATTGGCAAGTAGAAGATATCTGTTGCTGTACAATATCAGCAAAATTGAAATAGTTACAAAAAGTCTGCACTTAACATTGACTGTAAAACTATATGGTAGTTTGACTATCCAAGTGAATTCGAAGGGATCCGAGAGCGGGAGGGGCGGTGACCCGGGGCTCGTGAGACGGAGCACACTACAAATGTATAAAACACGAGTTGGCCGGCGCGACTAGAAGTCGGTGGCGTACGGCCTTCACTATAAGGGGTCGTCGCGCGACGTGGAGGGCAGCGGCGCGTCGGTGGGGGGCGCGGGGGGCACGGCGCGGTACGTGAGGCCGGCCCGCGCGCGGCTGCCGCGCCGCGCCCGCACGCAGCGCGCCGCCCCCAGCGCGGCCGCCAGCAGCGCCAGCGCCGCGCCCGCCAGCGCCAGCCCGGCCGCCGCCAGCAGCGGCGCGCGCACGCGGCCCGGCGCCGCGCGGTACTGCGGCGCGCACAGCAGCGCGTGCAGGGACAGCGCGCCGCCCGCGCCCAGCGACACGCAGCTCCAGGCGCCCGTGGCGGCGCCCAGCAGGTGCCAGTCCAGCGGCAGCAGCGCGTCCAGGCGCGTGACGCGCGCCAGCAGCAGCGCGGCGTGCAGCAGCGCCGACGTGAGCGCGGCCAGCAGCAGCAGCTGCAGGCGCGGCGCGTGCGGCAGGCGCGCCACGCGCAGCCCGGCGCCGGCCCACAGCGCGGCGGCCGCGGCGGCGCTCAGCAGCACCAGCAGCGAGGCGGGCGCCAGCAGGCGGCGCGCGCGGCAGTACAGCGGGGCCAGCGCGCGCGCGCGGGGGGCGGCGGCGCGCCGGTACTGCGCGTGCGAGTCCCACGAGCGCTCCGTCAGCTCCGTGCCGGCCGGCGACCTGCCGCCCCCGCCGCCGCACACGCCGCTCCCCGCTATCTCGAAGTCCTGTGACGAAACAGAAGTGATGTAAAGAAACGTGATCATAAACAAATTATTTATTGAACGCATCACGCTTCCGATTTGTTTGCATTCCATCTTAAAGGATGGCGACCCGACTGTCAATGGACAGCAGTACTCGCTTACCATCAGGTTGATTGTTATAATTGTTTTATTAGATGTTATAGTTGTTGGTGGTATATTTATTTTGATATACTTTAATAACAATCTACTTATTTAATTCCACCTTTAATTTAACGGGCCTCGTGGCGCATTGGTAAAACTACCAGCTGCAGCACTGAGGTCGGGAGTTCGATTCCCACCCGAGCACAAATATTTGTGACAAACATGAATATTTGTGCGGCGTCTGGGTGTTTTTCTATGTATTATAAGTATGTATTTACAGAAGAAAAGTATATATGTATTAGTATCCGTTACCTAGTATCCATAGCACAAGCATTTAGTTGCTTAGTTTGGAACTGGAGGGCGCTGTGTTATTTGTGTCCAAGATATTATTATTATTAATTGTTGTTGCAGAAATACATAAAAGAGGCTAGAAAATTCATGATAAAATTTCTAGCATTCTTTATTCTCTAGAGTGAAGCAATAGCATTTTTGGCTATACAACTAAAAAAACACAAAATTCCCAAACATGAAAGATCCAAATAAAAACTATAAAACAATTATAAAACTAACCAAACCAGATAAAAAATATACACAAACTTAACTTTAGAAACTTGATGCCAGTTTGTGTTGATAGAACAATTATGACTGTGGTAAGTTCTTGATTATTCATAATGCAGTTCCACAACACCATTTGTGCTTAATGAAAACTTGAAATTTTAATTACTTCACAGTCACAACTCTCTAGAAACACTGGAACAATATTGTCTATGGTAGCCTATGTTACTGTATTTCTAACGAACTGATACAACTTGTGTCAACAGCCAAGAGCTTCCTTAATTAACAAACCTACATTATACAACACCATCACGACGGTACATCATGCTCCTATCTAATATTCTTAGGAGCCACACGCTCAAACATGAAGATACTATTGAAATCACTAGTGTTGTTTATTTAACTTTGTTGATGATTGTTACCTGCACGTCCTCGCCGCGGCAGCTCGTGGGCTCGAGCTCGCGTATCTCGTCCAACAACAGCTCCACTTCGTCTGTAGAGTACAGCTCGCTCACGGACACGTAGCGCGTCGGCGCCGCTTGCATATCACCCGCCTACGAGCCTACCGCCGAGCGCCTTCGCGTCGGCACCTCCTGTAACCACCAACTGCACACTTTACCCGATAAAATATTTACATGCTATCGTCACATTCGTTTTTGTAATACCTTTTTCGCCCGTTGACATTGAGATTCAGTCTTTTTGTATATGACCACATAATCTGTAATTATATCCTTTATTGAGGCGCTGACCTAATTAAAATTTAAGCTATTTCAATTTAATTAAAATAACCAACTAGATTAAGTAGAACAACGCTGTGCAACGCTCGACCCGCCATATTTGTTATCATATTTTTTTTATTTTTATTCACTTCACCAAAGAGAATATAAACTGCACTTCACTCACTCAGTCAGTGCTGCCAACCCCAACAAATCAAAAAACAACAGTTCTCTCACTAAAAACAGTAGAAAACAGTAGATGGGTTCAAAAAGGCAGGATTCATAATTTTATCATATATTATAATTTAAACAGTGGTAGACCAAGCAGTTCTTTGCAAGAATGGGCCAGCTCGACCGGTGAAATACCACGACCTCTCAGAAGATCGACATAAAGTGGCTCATGCCGCATTGAGTTTGGTGAGAGAGGTAACTGGAGGCCCACCCGCTTTCCCCAATCTTTCCTATCCGCTGTCCCTTAAAGGTCGGTAACGCAACAGTAACACTATATGTGTTGCTGGTGTCCATGAGCAGCTTTGCTTGCTTGCCCTCAGGTTACACGGCTGCTCGTTTGCCCTCCAATCCCACACATAAAAAAAATAATCAATGTCAATAAAAATACTCAATTATTTCAGTTAATAAGACACATTCTCATTATTATATTTATATAATCATAACATATTGTGTAATAAAAACTACTCTGGAATAAACTATGAGAGAAACAAGAGTATGTAGTATTTTTTTTATAATTATTATAAAGCTAGGCAGGTATCACACGTATTAGAGAAATTTAAAGTTTCAACTGTAGTTGTCACTAGCATATGGGCTATGGTCTATTAAAATATCCAGTTACGTAACGTTTTATAGCATAGAAATAATAAAGTAAAATATTTTCTTGAGGTAACAGGTGTCTCTTTACACTTATCGAAAAAACGGTAAAATTCATGGATAAAACAAAAAACAGGGAGAAAACAGTAGATCTACTGTCAAAACAGTAGGGTTGGCAACTGTGCACTTAGTCCCCATATTTTTTTTTGTATAGGCCCACTTTAAACTGGCTAAAGCTGTGAAGCCATACTGCCTTTAGTGTTCATTGTCTTCTCCATGGTTAAACACTGTCTGACCAAGCCATCTAATACATGTCTTTGTTCTTCAAATTGTTATCGTTTTGATTTGTACTTAATAAAATTGTGAATTTGGATCATAAGTTCAACTTTAACTTTGAATTGTTTCTTGCTTTTAATATGTATTAATTTGATTCCGATGTGATTTAAATTATTAATTTCATTCAATATATTGTGACACATGTGAAAATTTTAATCTAAGCTTTTACTGTTTGTTTTTATCAAATAGTTTTTTTATGTAATAACTTTTTATAAAATTGTGTAACATATGATTAAAAATGTTAAATACCAGGTCTGTTACATATTTGAAGAAGGACCGTGGAGTTCTGTGGGATAGATTTAGACATGGTACAGACGTGGTACACTTTTTAGAGCCAAGCAGTTTACTGCACAAATGGGCCGGCTCTACCGGTGAAATACCACGACCTCTCAGAAGACCGACGTAAAGTGGCCCATGCCACGTTTCGTTCGGTGAGAGAGGTAACCGGAGGTCCACCCGCTTTCCCCAACCTTTCCTATCCCCTTCCTTTAAAGGTCGGCAACGCAACAGTAACACTATATGTGCTGCTGATGTCCATGGGCGGCGTTAGATGCTTACCATCAGGTGACACGCCTGCTCGTTTGCCCTCCTATCCCATAAAAAAAAGACCCTCACGAGGCGAATACCTAGTTTTAACTGTAAGTTACTGATTCTGGCACAATGTTAAAGAACTTATGTATTCATTCTCATATGTGCTACATATTTTGTACTCCTACCTATTATACCTGCTTGTAATGAATATGAGATTTGATGTTTATGGTAGGCATACAAAGTGTTATCCCTCTATCTATTCTCACAAAAATAAATAAGGATAGGATGGCTGAATAAATTACTTTAGATCTATTGCTATAGGCCTGTGATCATAAAACATTCGAACCAGACAAAAATTACAGTATTCGATCAATAATTGTGTAAAGTAGGTGAGGTAGGTAGGTTTTAAGTTACTTTAAGTAATGCGGAAATAAGACCCTCAACTTCACAATTCGATAGTATTTAATCACCATTTTTCTCTCAAGTAGATTAACAGACATCTAACAATCTTATCTTTTATCACAGAATCAATGTTAAACATTACTCTTAACAACTACATTTTATAGCTTACATATCTAGGAATTAACAAATTGTACTTGTGTTAAGATTAAAAAAATATTTATTACTTATCGTTAAACAACAATATTTAATTTTTAAAGAACCAAAAATAATATTACAGAGATTCAGACGAAATAATTCTATTTGTTGAATATTTTGAAATGCAGATCTTAAGGAATAATATATTTTTTTAACAAACTGATGTCTGTTGCAAACTAAATATATAGGTAGAGGCTTTAAAGTTTTTAACAATATTAATGTTTTAAACATTGCAATTGCAATTTTTTGCACATAGCTGCACAAATATTTAATAGTATGCAAAAGAAATATCCGCAATGACAAGAAACCAACATTTACCAATGAATATGAATACAAAAACACAAAATAGTAGTACATGAATACTTAAGGTCACAAAACTTAAAAGTAAATAAATGTAGAAAAGCAACAATAACAACACATATTTTATTGAATAGCCACTTAACCTAGAAGGCTTAGCCTTGAATTAAAAAATTCATCTACAATATTAAATTATATCTATATATTAAATGGCTATTAATAAAATAATTGTTGTTTATTGAAGTTTATAACGAAAACAACTTATAAAATAATTTATCATATTAGAATATCGTCAAGAGGCTCGTGTTTGTTGATTAAATTTACATGTCCATGTTAGTATGTCCATTTGATTTAACTCTTCCCGCGTTTGCAAAACATCTAGCTACACAAGTTGACACAATTTAATAAAAAAAAAAAACGTAAATTTCACAGCAGGCGGGAAAAATTAAATTTATGATTTGTACGATGATCGAACTGAAATATTTTATTTTTTATTATTCGTAATTCAAAATTAACTGAAATACAATAATAATACAAAAAAAAAGAGACACAATCCCACACTAATAGAAATGATAATATTCTAGCTATAAAATATTTTTAGCAAATATAAGTCTTGAGGTTATGTTATAATACTAGACACTTGAGGTAACAGCGGTTTATATAAAATTTTAACATGGGTGTACAGTGAAATTAGTCTCGAGAAATTTTTGCATATGTAGTGGTGTGTATATTACTCAAATCTTAGAGCGCGTTTCCACTATATCGTTCTGGCCTATACAAAAATGTTTCGATATCCTTACATTACTATTTAATTTTATACTTATCCCTAGCAACACTCTGATTTTTGTTTTCAATAAAAACAAGTTTTTATTTTAAAGAAAAAGGTTTTGACATTATAAAAAAAAAACACATTCTATTTCACGTCCTTGAGCAAACGACAAGGCGACTACCGTGAAACAATAAAATATCGAGTCGTTCTTTAGATGATAGTAGTTTAGCTATAGGTAAAAAGTTTTGACCATAATAATTACGAAACAAAACAAACAAATAAATCGTCACTTGATAGTGGAAAGTGGAAACACGCACAAAGCAGAATAAACCAGTTTACGCTGTCCGCAGGTGCCACGTGACCATACACTACTACATATGCAAAAATTTCTCCAAGCTAATTTACCTGTATTTGTTTTTATACAATTTTATATAACAAAAAATCAAATCAAGCGTAGGAACTTATGTCGCAGTCAGATACTCATTATAACAATTTTCCAATAGTAAAACAGTTTAACTAAATAAATACATATATGTACTAACTAACAGCAGCAGATTTGATTCCAGATAAGTCCATTTTATCTATTTTCAAATCAGAAAGAATCAAATCTATTTTAAAAATGCAATTAAACTGTGCCAGGATATAACCATGTCTACTTACGACATAGTGTTATTGTTAGAAGCCGAATCCGGGTGGCGCGCGTATTTGCGTGTAGAAAGCAGAGTTTGGCGCGTTCATGGGTATATGTGGGGGCATGTGCAGGGGCATATGTGGGGGTGGCAGTTGTGGTGGCATGTGCAAAGCCGAGGCGTGCATAGGCATATGGAGAGAGTGATATGGAGGGCCCATGGGTATTTGCGGTGCTTGATGCGGGTGATGAACGGGCATCGGTTGCGAAATATGCGAGGCCCGTACCGGTAGACCGGGTGGGTGTGACTGTGGCTGTAGGGACATGGCATGCCCTATCGCTCCCACAATAAACCAATGCGCTGCCTCTGGATTCACTTGGCTTAACATGCGATAGGTTTCACACTCGGCTAACGATAAAGTGATCCCCGGGGGGGGCGAGTATAGGGGAGGGCCACAGGCATCATGTTGCGTGCCACCTCTCGGTAAATAGGGAGGCGTGTGAGGGGAAAGATTTGTCTGAACAACTGGAGTTCCTGAAGTTGGCAGAAGCGGGGGACGAGAAGTGGGGGTAGGTAGAAGCAGCGACCGAGCAGGCGGGGTCGGTAGAAACGGCGACTGGACAACCGCGGCCGGCGCGCTACTCCTGCCCGTCTTTGTCTCCAAGTTCGGCTTGTCCTCCGCAAACATGGGTACAGAGTGTGACAGCGGAGGTCGATCGGGAAGTAGCACGGGTATACTCGTTGTAAGTTCGGGCTGCGACGTCAGAACCGCGTCGGGATCGTGACTGACTTCATCTTCGTGCGGGGTGTGCGGAGTAGACGGTGCGGAGAGCGCAGGACTGGACGGAGCGGAGGGCGCAGGGGGGAGCGCAGGGGAGGGCGGGGCGGAGCACGGAGGGGAGGGCGCGAGGGCGGGCAGCACGTGCGGCACGTGGGCGCGGTACTCGTGCACGTAGTCGAGCGAGATCCCGTCCCGCAGGAAGGCGCGAATCTCGGCAAAGTTGGGTGTGGCCCCGTTCTCCAGCGCCTCGAACCTCGGGTACAGGTGCACGTCCGGCGTCTGCAACACGCGCACACACATTAATGCCCCGTGTACGCACACACACGTGCGCACGAAACTCGGACGTACACGATACAGCTGGACCTGGACCCGAGGTTCGAGCGCACCTACATCGCATGACACCCGACCGCAAAAATACCACTTCTTTAAACATATCTCACAGCATGTTAGTCATAAAATATTTCAGCAGCTGACAATTGCTTCAAATGTTGTTCATTTTCTGTATATTTCAATGATAATCGATCATATCATCGTCATTCATATCAATGAAAATCTATACTCAGAGTGAGTAGTGTTTTGTAATATTATTAAATGCATGATACATAAACATCACAAAATAAAAAATGTTTAAAATTGAAAATAAATCTTGTTCATCCTAGAAGTTGTTTTATTTGTAAACAATGACATAAATTAATGGACAAGTGGTACTAGAAAGGACATGCAATAGTTAAATTTTAGTAGTAGTAACAAAAATATTATATAATATTTATAGTTATAATTTTTATGTTTTAAATAATAATATAAAAAAAATGAAAACAATACAGTAAAACTGTATTGTTTTCATTTTTTTTTACTCAAAGCGAGCATACGAGAGAAGTGGAGGCTCGTTAAGCCTGTTCGAGTTCTGTTATCCCACTCGGCCGGGGAACCGGAGGAGTTCTGGGGGTTAGGCGGGCCGGGGTGAGTCAGGGGGCTCGGGGGACACATATCGAATTCGGTCTCCCCCGGATGCGAGGATTCGTACGCGCTCGAATCGTGTAAAGTTGGTACATCGCGGTCGAGGTCCGCGTCCCAGGTGCGGATGCGGCGCGGCGCCCGGCCCATGACCTCGGAGGCGGACGCGGAGACGTCGCTGGCGGCGCTGGTGTCGGGGGAGGCGGGGGCGGCGCGGGCGGCGGGGGCGGCGGGGGCACGTACCGTGAGCGCGGAGTCCGGGCGCGTGTCGGCGTGGCCGGCGCGCACCAGCTGCGTGCCGATGCACACGTCGTCGCGGCCGGCCGTGTCGATGAGCAGCACCTCGGCGGCGGCGGCGTCGCGCGCGACCACGTTGGCCACCAGGCGGCGCTCCGCCACCAGCGCCAGGAAGGCGGCGCAGGCGGCGTGCGTCCAGCGCAGCCCGGCGGCGGGCGGCCGCACCGCGGCCAGGCGCGCGCGGCCCGCCTGCGCCGGCAGCGCGGCCCACTGGCGCCGCAGCGGCTTGAGCTGCGCCGCGGGCACCGTGTCCACCGTGCCGTAGTCCACGTGACGCACCTGACCGCACGCATCGAGGTTACCGACTCAGTGCAGCCGCACGCGGGCCGCTGGCCGCGACCGCGAAACGCCGCCACTGGCATATTTCGTACATTCGATATGGACTCGCCGCACACGGTCGGCGCCGGTGGCAGCCTCACGCCACGATCGGCCAGTGGCGGCGTTTTGTAGTTGTGGCCGGTGGCACGTGTGCACTTAAGGTTTTTGATCAAAGTTTTTTAGAAGTGTTATTTTTGGAGGATTATATGACTCGAAATTCATTTCTTTTATTTTTTATATATACGACAACATCATGTAAAACGAATAACATATGTATTACAAATAGTTGTTATCGATAGTAACTAGAACAGTACAGTGTGCAGCTGGCACTTAATATAGGTTACCCTGTGCTGTAAGTACCGACATCCTTCCAGTGATACAGAAACACATGTATACTACAATTAACACTATTTTTAATAACCATTGAATACAATATACGAATACGACTTCAAATTTATATTCATGTTCTGCTAATGCAACTGAAAAAGTGATTTGTAACTTAAAGTTTTTTGATACTTAATAAAAAAGAATTCAAAAACTTGCAGCTGAGTCAAATTATTTATAGACGTAACAATTTATTCCTTGTCCTATTTTTTAATGGATTATTTTTTTACAAATTTTTAACTTAATATTTTGACCAACTAAATATTTAGTTTCTTTTATGGGACGTCGGGTTTTAAGTGTCTTAACCGCTAGATAAATAGTATATAGCTACAATTCATTATTTGTTTACAATATGGGAATATATTTGCTATTTACAGATAATCAATTTTAATGTACCTTGACAGTATCGCTATCAACGATCTTGACAATGATGGAACGATGCCAGTCCCTCTCGAACAACGACGAGCAGTAATGACCGACTCGTATAGCTCCTCGAGCTAACACTCTATCGCGGCCCTCGTTGTTATAATACTGTCTGCAAATAATTATTGTTTCACTACTAGAGCTAAGAAATTATTTTAAATTAAAAAAAAATATCATAATGAGTGAGTGAGTGAATGATAATACATATAGAAAAACAACATTGCAATTGAACCTACCTGTGTTACATTAAAACAATTGTTAGCCATCACTTGACGCCTAGTAGAGATGTGAAACGTCGCAATTATTTTGTACAAATAGTAATAAGCACGAATGTATAGATCTCCATTGCCACCTTTAGGTTGGTGTTGTGGAGTACTTTGAACTTCGGAAGCCTTGCTAGCATGTTTTAGCGATAGTTCCAATATTTATGTAACGTGATTCTAGATTACGCCGGTAGATGGCGTTTTTTTATTGATAATATTCCTATTAAACAAACAACCCGCTGTTAACTATAGACTACGTTTAGTATATATATTCCGTCATATAATAGAGATAGGGCGGTGATTCGTCGCCACGACTTGTATCGCCACGTCAACAATCAGGTTAAACACGCCTATAGATGTTTCACGTAAAAAACTGTATTTAATTTAAGCATATCTAATGTATCCATGCCCTTCTTCTTATCTTTTCTTATAAATAAATAGCATTGGTTCTCTTGTTTATCACTTGTTACACTCCCAGTCTAAAAGTGCAGTAGGAGAATATCTATAGCCTAAGCTTAGATCTTAAAGTATGTCCTGATTGTTTTCTCTTAGAACGACTTTTTATTAATTTTATTTATTATTAATCTCGTGGAGATATAAAGAAAGCCTTAAATTTTCATTATTAGTAAATTTGTACAAAATACTAAAGCAAAAGAACTAAAAATCGGATACATAATATTCATGTGTCAGTGTTAGTTACCATAGTCCTCTGAAACAGCTTGAACGATTCTCATGAAATTTTGTATGCATATCGGGTAGGTCTGAGGATAGGACATCTATTTTTCATGCCTTAAATGTTTCTAATATAGTTTTTTTATGAAACAGGAAACAAAAATATATACAACCCTAAATTTTCCCCTCTCTACCTCATCAACACCTATTTTTATTTGTTGATCAAAAACTTAATTTTTTTGACAAGACAACATTTGCTGGGTCAGCTAGTATTGTTATATTATATTAACACTAAGTGCATGCTAAACTACTACTATATTATAATCTCAAAGTAAATATCCCACCATCCAGGCTCATTACATATAACTCTCATAAAGAACTGGGTACTAACGTCATATCATCCATCATGTCTTCCATTGCATAACTGTAGTTCTCTCCGACACGTATGAACCAGAAGTGTGACGGTGAGTACACCTCACCTATTATGACCTCAACCATAGCCCCAGGATAGAAGTCTTCCAATGATATTGAGTCTATACTGTCCATAAACTGCATACAGTCCTCTGGGAACACATCTGGGTCCTGGCAAACAAATTTTAATATTTAGCAAAATTGTTAATCTTTGTAATGGTTACATATTGTCGATTAAGATTGCTTGTACACATTTTTATTTTACATACATACATTCATTCTCTGCAAGTAATATTAAAAATAATGCTACTAATATTCCTGAGCATTCACAACAGGAGAGCTAGAAGATATGTCATGTGTTATCACCAATACTTTTTGTGATTATATTAACACTAGCTGACCCGGTGAACTTGGTTCCGCATCAAAAGTAATAGCTGCTGTCCTGCTATGTTATTACTGCAATATCTTCGAAAATATTCATTTTAATTGCATGCTGTAAATTGCCAGGATCATCTATATTACATGCAAAATCTATTTAAGACCCTTAATTGAATGAAAATTAATGCTGTAATGTTTAAAATCGGTTCGTAAATAGGCCATAATTTCTCCGATAATAAAAAAATAAAAATGGTCATTGTGGGGTATCCCTAAGCGATAGACATATGCCCCTCGCGGACTTTTTTGTAGACCTTTTATAGGTGTATAATAATGTGGTACATTGTTTTGATCTATCACTTAGGTTTCAGGCAGCGTTTACATGAATTATAGATCAAAACCACCGCTATCACCGTTAACTATTAAAAGAAACCGCATCAAAATCCGTTGCGTAGTTTTAAAGATATGCGCATATAAGGGGACAGACAGCGGAAAGTGACTTTGTTTTATACTATGTAATGATGTCTACTTTACCCTGGCACAAAAACTGCTTAAAAATATACACTTAACACAAATTTGAACCAGTTGATAGAGCAACAATGATAAATAAATAACTAATTTGAATTGTAATTAATTTACCGTAAATGGGAAGCCCATTTTTTATTATTATTTTTGTTGACCAGCAACAATAGATCAATAGTAATTCCTAATATCTTCCTCTTGTTTTTAGGAATCTAATTTAATTAAATATATTACGATAATCTCACTGAATTCCGTAACACATAAACGAGTCAAGTTGCGGGTAGTCAGAGAGCACTTTTGTTTGTACTTTGTGCCAAATATAGAACATTCGAGATGCATTGCATTCTACACATATCGCAAATAAACACTGGTTTTAATATAAATACTTTCAGGTATCTACACAATACATAAACTTCATAGAATTGAAAGGAAAAAGCAAGTAAAGTATGTACCTACTACAAAATAATAAATAATTATTAAACGCATTTTTTTTTGTGTCTTACTTTTGGACTCACTAGTTTTGATCATTGTCCAGTATTACGTATTTTTTATTTAGTTACTTTGATGGAATAAATTATACAAATACATTATATTCTTTAATTATTATCGACACCTAATACTGCATGTATTATTCATACTCCATTTTTACACATTTCATCAAGCTTCATAAGTATATTAAAAGCTGACCGTTTGCGTATAATCATCACTAAGTGGACTTTGTCTAACAAAAAGATTCAAGGTATAGTCCAGTCCATAACATGCTGAAAGACCTTGAACCCTATTTTGAGGCCTTGTTCCTATTTCGTAACTCATCACACCACTCGGACAACAGACATCCGTATTAGACCTTAGATTAGACCTATGCCATGTAGACAAAACTTATATACAATAGTTTCTAACCTTTTTAAATAAGTAATGAATTAAATAACATAACATACATAACATAACTTTACGCCTTTTTCTACCCGAAGGTATAGGCAGCAGTTGTTATGCCTCGTCTCACCGATAAGTTTACGTCCCAAATGGAGTAGGTGGAGACCCTATTGCTATTCCAGGCACAAAATTTCCAGTCATCGGTATTTATCACACATTTATCAACTTTCAAAATTAATCATTAACTATATATTTTATTTACTTACACTATATTATATATACAAATAAATACTCACAAAGTCAATACCAGGTAACGCGTCTTCCGGGTCGTGTTGTCGAGTCAAGGAATGAAGGGAATTAGAAGAACGTATGTGCCGTGGACGAACTTGGGGGCGTATCAGGAGATGAGCCGGAGAGGCACGTGACCGCTCTTGCAGCAACCAGTCCCCCGTCTCCACCGGCGTGATCTGGATCACATTCTCCAGGCAATATACGAGGCTGATAATACTTGTGTAACCAAAACGATTGAAGTTCAACTCGCGATTGTAACGTTCCCTATGGTATGAGAGTAAGAAATATGTATAGTTCAAGATAAAAAAAACAAAAATGATTGAGTACTTCGATTAACAATTCCTGCTAGTATTGACAGGTTTCATGATAATGAACATACATTTACTAGAATTATATAACCATGTTCAGTCTCCGTCTTCCAATGGTCAAGCACACCGCTTCTGAATCCAGAAATCACGGGTTCGTATCCTGGCTCACACCAATGCACTTTCGAAATTAATTTCGAATGTTATGTGTGATAAATATCTATGACTGAAAACGTTGTGCCGGGTATGGCAATGGGTTCGCCACCTATTCCATTTGGGACGTAAACATAACGGGGAGACGACGCTTAACAGCCGCTGCCTTCACCTTCGGGTAGCAACGGAGTGAAGTTATGTTATGTTTACAGTATTATATGCAAGTGTGTTCAACACTATTATAGCAACACTTGCCTGTATAACCTAATGAGTTCCGTGCACCACACCCCCTCTGGGGTGTCACATATTAGCTGCATTATTTCCTTTTTTAGCCGCTCCAAATGTCGTGACTTAGTTATAGAACCACCTGTAAATATTTTTATACATTTTTAATATGTTCCAACTATAAAATGTGTGTATTATTAATTTATTACTGAGATAGAATAAAGATAGTGAAGAGAGAACGCATTTTAAATATAAGAAATAAACAAATAATATATTTATAAATTATTTTCAGTCTTTTTATTGCTTACACAAATAATAAATTTAACAATTATTTTCAGTCTTTTTATTGCTTTCTAATTATCTTTCAGCATTCTAAAAACAAATACAGTCGACTCTCGTTAATTCGAAACTCGAGGGACTCTTAAAATATTACGAATTATCGAGTGTTCGAAATATTAAATAGTTCGAAATTTGTGAGAGAAATTAAAGAAAACTTCGAATTATTAAGTGTTGATCAATTCTTATTTATTAACTGCTATTCTATAACAATGACAGAACTTTAGAGGTACATTCTTGTACATACACTTACGTATTCATGATGTTAATTAATTATTATTTTGAAAGAATTCTGTAATACTGGTTTACCTTCCGAAAATACCATAACTTCCGAAAAGAATTTCGAAAAGTCATTGGTATGTGCCAGTGTCAGGATTTGAACCCACTACTTCTTGAATTAGAATATACATGGTCGATATTAGCATGGCTGTCGATTTTCACATTAACATGCTCATTATTAGCAATGTATCAACACACATGCTACTATTGAGCACTTGCTTGGTAATGGCATGTTTTCGTACTAATAAAAAGCATGTGTAACAGTACCATTAGTCAAACACTGTAATCATAGCCTAAACAAAGGCTCAAATAACAAACAAGTTAATACAAGTTTGATTTTGTCGCAAACTGTATGTACAATTGTACATACTTACAATCTTTCTCTCTGCAACTTCGAATTGTTGAGTGTTGGACGCCGATAAGTTCGAATTATCGCGTCGTTTTGTTATATAGCAATGATATTTTCGTACGAATTACCAAGAGTTTAAAAATGTATTGAATTAGTTCGAAATATAAAGAGATTTTGTAGGGAACTCGTGATATCTTTGAATTATCGAGAGGTTTGAATTATCGCAGGTTTGAATTAACAAGAGTCGACTGTATGTGTACAAAGGGATGGACAATTTGTGTTATCTTTATAAGAATTAAACACATCTACTATGAATAGAAAATCAGATACAATTTTTCCATTGCCTTATTAGAATGGAAATTTTTGTATGTACATTGTACATTTTAGAAGAGAATGAGAGAGAGAAATCTAACTATTATCAAAGCCATGCTTTGAACAAACTACACCTGACATTTCATGTTTTCAATGTAAAGAAAAACTCTAAAGTAATACAAAATTAGATAAGTCCAATACAAGAGGTTCTTAATAAATAAATACTTACTGGAAGTTGATGGTATTGCTGATTCATCATCGTCCATAAATTTGTCCAACTTATCAAATGATCCTAATGAATTTTGTTCCTCATCTAGATATTGTGTTTGAGGTAACCTTTTTTTGAAGAAATTTTTCATTGCATCACTACTATCAAAATTTTCTGATTTATGGATATTCTCAATATTTCTAATAGGCTTATGATAGTGTGACACTTCTTCGGAACTATTACATGCGGCTACACTAGGTGTATTATGAATTACAGCAGACTGTTTTGGTGTTTCATTTGTGTTCTTAGATTCTTTATTAAATTTTGTTGGTATTTCATTAGGTATGTGAAATGCCTCATTAAATTTATTGATCATAGCTTTATACTCATCAGATGTAAAATTAGGTTTTCCTATTGTCTTGTTAAGGCTATTACTTGTTTCTAGAGGTTTTTTATATTCTTTATTAACTTGCTTAAATGATTCAACAGATTGTCTCGTCTCAGTATTAGACAGCCTAACTACTTCTTTTGTATCTCTAGCAGTTGAAGGGGGTTTGTTCTTTGACTGTCCAGATGATTTAAGATGGTTGCTTGATGTGGTAGCTTTGAAACATCCTTTAATTGGTGTTATATTTTCTTCTAGTACACTTCGTCTTTTCAGATTGCTATAAGAAAAAACTATAACTTTAATAACTATGTATACATGCCAAACTATGCATGTCACAGATATAACACAACCATATAATTTTAAACATAAAGCCAGGAAAAATTTATCTTCATCATAAATTTTTAATTAAATACTCACAATTTCGATGACATTCTCTGTTTTTGGACAAACTTATCTATATGTTTTAAGGACTTCGGTACTATTAATGTTAGTACTGGATTGGAAGGTGCTCCAGTGAACTGCAAACGAAGAATTTGTAATGTTTGTATTGTAATGATACTGAATTAAAAAAAAAAACAAGCTAAATACTAATTATTTACCAGAAAGCAATCACTGAATTTCTCTTTAAGAAACTCCACGGGATTCCGATATCCATACTTGGTGATCGGCACTGGTGCACCGATCATGCTTTTATAGTCGCGCAGCAAAGAACACACGTTCACCTGTGTCGGGGACGACACAACTAACGATCTAAACACTGTCTTTAGTTGCTCTAAATCGTCTCCCATATTTAATTCAGTTAAACAAATTTCTCAGTCACTTAATTTACTGCACATTATTTTCTATGAATAACCTCATAAATTTGTTTCTCCATGTAAATAGATTACAGGTTCAATTTAAATTCATTTTTACAATTTTATATACGTTCCGCAATCCGTTTCCTCCACATATACCAGTTAGCCAGTTACCTACAGTAGGGAGGTAGTTGACTCGATAGTCCTATAGTATGCAGGGAATCCAAAAGTGGAAGGCTAGACTCTAGAGGAAACTTGGATGGAAAAGCAACCAGAACTCAGAAATTCAGGAAATTTGGAAATAATAAACAAATAAAATGGGCCACCGACAGTGTTGCCAACCCCAACAAACCAACAAACAACAATTCTCATTCTCTAATTAAAAAACAGTATGGGTGATGGGTTAAAAAAAGGCAGATTTCATACCTTTCCCATAAATTATAATTTCAACAGTGGTAGAGCCAAGCAGTTCGGTGCATGAATGGGCCGGCTAGACCGGTGAAATACCACCAACTCTCAGAAGATCGACGTAAAGTGGCTCATGCCGCGTTTCATTCGGTAAGAGAAGTACAATAAATAAACAATAACCAATATCAATAAAGATACTCAATTATTTCAGTTACTAGGATACATTTACATTGTTATATTTTGATAATCGCAACATATGTAATAAGAAAACTACTCTAGATTAAACTATGAGATAAACAAGAGACGTTGTAGTATGTTTTTTTTATAATATAAAAGTAGGCAGGTATCACATGTATTTGACAAATTGTGGCTTAAGGGCTTTTCCCTGTCTAGAAACTATCCAGTGACATAACGTTTTATAACATAGAATTATTAAAGTTTTTTTTTTGTGGTTATAGTTGTCTCTCTACAATAATTGAAAAAACAATAAAAATTATGGATAAAACAAAAAACAGGGACATCAATTGAAAAACAGTAAATCTACTGTTAAAACAGTAGGGTTGGCAACAATGGTCACAGACTACTGTATTACTACCAAAGAGCTTATAAATACTATGTCTGTCTGGATACTACGTCTACGATTTTAACGACTGGTTGCTGAGACCTTTTTATTCGAGTTATATTATTAAGAATCGAGTCTTTTTATTATAATTAACAAAAATAATTCATTCTAAAATAATCTTAACCTAACCTAGCCTAAACCTTAACCTAACTTAACCTAATCATCCATAAATTCGTAGCACTTTAGATAGATAGATAGATAGATAGATAACTCTTTATTTGTATCATAAACATTAAATATCAATTATAATACAGAAAAGGTCTTAAAATTATGAGTACAAAGGGCAGCCTTATCGCTATGAGCAATCTCTTCCAGGCAACCTTTGGAAGGACATAAATGCTTGAAAGACGGGTAATTCTAATGCTCTGCTAAATCTATGGTATGATTAATCACAACTGTATTATTAATAACTGTTTTCTAATAATAAACATACATACTTACATTAACAAAATATATACATAAATAGAAATACATATATATATATATATACTTACATACACACAAATACACATATAATATATAAAAAAGACCAATAATAGATAGATTAGATTATTGTAATGATAAATAGTACTCCGTAAGCTGCGATTTGAAGGTGGTAATAGATTGGGCTTTTCTTATTATCTCGGGTATTACATTCCACAGTAATACTGCTTGTACGGAAAAAGACAGACCATAAAAATGCGTGGAATGCATTGGGACAGCCAGTCTCAAGTTTTCCGATGACCTCAGACATCTCGAATGTGTGTCATGTAAGAACTGAAAACGTTCCTTGAGATACTTAGGAGAATTTGGATTAAATAGAACGTTATACAACAACGTGAGAACATGAATATTCCGGCGAAAACGAACAGGAAGCCACTTGAGCTTTTTTCGAAATTCCGAAATATGATCATATTTGCGAAGACCAAATATAAATCTAATACAAACATTTTGAAGTCGCTCAAGCTTATCAAGTTGTGCTTCAGTGAGATTTAGATAGCTGATATCGGCATAATCGAGAATCGGGAGAAGGAGAGACTGTGCGAGTGCAATTTTAGTGACAGTAGGCAAAAAGTTTTGTAACCTACGCAAGGATGCTGCGGAAGCAAATAGTTTTCGGCTGACTTCTTGCAGTTGCGGCCCCCACGATAACGTACTATCCATGTAAAGCCCCAAATTTTTAACCTTAGTGGCCAAAGGTAGGTTGGTACCGTTAAAATTAACTTGAGGCAGAAGTGACAGATTTATCTTGGCAAGTAACCTGGAACTGCCGATAATAACTAACTGAGTTTTTAGAGGATTGACGCTGAGTCCGTAATTATTACTCCACTCGCATATTCTCTCTAAGTCCATGTTTATATGCACTTTATGCATGATATTCCGAGGGAGTCCTGACGACAATGTAGAAGAGCACACTAAACACCATTTCCCACATTTACACTGATATACGAACACTTATTAAATAAAACGCCACGAATTTTATTCAATAATATCCATTGAAACACAAATCTGAGAAAATAATGCAAGTAGCGGACATGTCTCTTCCACAATCCCGCCAAAACTCCCTACGTCGTATCCCTACAAAATCCCGTATCATACATAGGTCAGTCAGACAGTACAATACTAAAGAGTCAAGAGATTTGATCATAATGTAAAGAAAATTTTCACGTGTTCAGATTAATAGATGAAATCATATTGATAATCAGTTCTAGCCCAGGCCCGAGGCTACCTAGGTATTACATTTGGAACTAGAACTTTCACGTGTTCAGATTAATAGATGAAATCATATTGATAATCAGTTCTAGCCCAGGCCCGAGGCTACCTAGGTATTACATTTGGAACTAGAACTACTAGGTAGTGAAAGTTTTGTAAAATATCAGGCACTATATTTTTATTACCCAATGATACCTAACATAACGTAAAAAGTCATCGGTGTAAACTTATTACCTAATAAACCTAACGTAAAAACTAAATATATGTAAAACGATGGTAAGTGAACCTGAATTCATTAATAAATATTTTCAGAACCTCGGAAGTCGGAGCTAAAAATGGGTCAAATGGGAACGCTGGATCACTATCCCTATCGAGATTTATGATGAAAGATGATCCACATCATTGGAAATTCCTGAGAGACCTGTTATGGTCATCAGGGAAATAGATAGGAACTTAGGTAGGCAATCTAAAATATACAAATAGCACTTTTCTCTAGTCTAGGTTATTGAATGAAAAATTAAAAAGTTCAGGTAAGTTCGTTGTCTCCATCAATGAAGAACGAAACCTAATATAACAAGTCAATGGTCTCCATAGATTACTTCATCGCTTCATCAAATATGCTTCATTCATTCATATATCGTTCGTAAATGACAGTTTAGTCTTTGGTTTAGTCTTGTTTTGGACAATTCTGATTTATGGACTGGATGTAGTTTTGAAAAACAGAATTACGTAAGGTTTTAATACGAAAATATACGATGTCGATTTTATGGAAACGCGCTCTTGGTGTTGGATGTACTTTTACACGTAATGTATTAAATAATACAAAGAGCCCAGTGGTCCAGCATGTGGCTACTAAAGCTGATCAAGGCGCTCCTCAAGTAGAATCAAGACCAACTGTAGCAAAATTTGATCCTCTACAAAAGGCTCAACTTATAGATTTTGGAAAATACGTAACGGAATGTATGCCAAAATATGTCCAGAAGGTGCAACTAACTGCCGGGAACGAACTGGAGGTGTTAGTGCCCTTAGAGGGTGTAATTCCTGTCCTTCAATTTCTAAAAGATCACCACAGTGGCCAATTTGTGAATCTTGTTGATATTGCCGGAATGGACGTACCAAATCGCCCATGCAGATTTGAAATAATTTACAACCTATTGTCCCTTCGTTACAATTCAAGGATCCGTGTTAAGACATACACAGATGAGCTAACGCCAGTCGAATCTGTAAATGACTTATTTAAAGCAGCTAACTGGTACGAAAGAGAAATTTGGGATATGTATGGTGTATTCTTTGCCAATCATCCTGATTTGAGAAGAATATTGACTGACTATGGATTTGAAGGTCACCCTTTCAGGAAGGACTTCCCTCTGAGTGGATATGTAGAAGTTCGCTATGACGATGAGCAGAAACGAGTGGTAGTGGAACCTTTGGAATTGGCACAAGAATTCCGTCGATTTGAACTAAGTGCTCCATGGGAGCAGTTCCCTAATTTTCGCAGCAACCCAGCTTCTGAGGAAGTCACTAATCCTGGAGAAGAAGATGCAAAGCAATAGAAATTTTAGTTTTCACAGATCATTCAATGAGCCTCAAATCTTAAGTAACTCATATTAAGATAGACATGCCTTTTCACCAGATTTTTTTATTGCGGAGGCAATAGTTCCTGTCTATATTTATATTATTTGAACTGTTGAGTATATAGAAGAAGTACATCAACAGGTGACCATGTGAAGCATTGTTAAAACCTTTCATGTTGTAGCCCAAATAAATATAGCTATTTATAATTTAAAATCATGATTTCTTTATTTATTACTGAGATACTGCCATTACTTTTTTGCATAAGGAATTTATATATATGTGACCAAACCTTGTCTTTCTTCCATCTAATTGTCATATTGTATAGCTCTTGAATATATTTTATGTAGTTTGGGGATTCGTGGCTTTGTTATGGGTGTTTTAAAAAGATGCAGTAGTGATTTGAGTGATAAGCATCATAACAAACATACTCACTTTATTCATATACTAGTTGATCCAAGAAACTTTGTTTCGCCCCACAGTAATAAAAATTGACATTGTGGATTATCTAATGGGGTTCAGCCAAAGTTTGCAAATTAAAGTGCTAAATCTCCACAAGATACAAACTACCCTGTTGACACCTATTAGAAAAATTCACATCAAAATCCATTTCATAGGTTCAAAGATCTAAGTATACAATGAAGTCACTTTCTGCTGTCTGCCAGCATTGTATACTAGGTAATGATCACTATTTTTTTTTTATAGTTTATACAATCATTGAAATTTTAACATTATTAAGATAAGTTATAACTAGTCTCGGTGGCGCTGTGGCGGAGCACACGGCTTCTGATTCGGAAGTTATGTGTGATAAATATCGATGACTGAAAAACTTCGTGCCCGGTATGGCAATAGGTTCGCCACCTATTCCATTTGGGACGTAAACGTAACGGCGAGACGAGGCTTAACAGCCGCTGCCTACACCTTCGGGTAACAAAGGCGTGAAGTTATGATATGTTAAGATAAGTTGAAAATGAAAACTCCAATAGATATATTTATGTTTATTTACTCATATATTGACAAAGCGAAAGACGAGGAAAAGACGTCTATCGCCTGTAACGATATCTCTTGAAATGGAACCACAACTGAAAGATGTTGTTGTGGAAGTGGCACCTAAAGCCGCGCTTGTATGAGTACTCCCACTCACGGTTCACGATTTTGAACGCGATATCCTCATAGGGTGGACCCGCGTGGAACCGCAGCACCGCAAACTCGGGGTTTTCTGGGCATGGTTTCTATGAAAAAAAAAAACACTATCTTTAAATTTCAGTTCATAATTACTTAGTCTGGCCATAAATACTGTTACAACTAAAAAAAATATTACATTTGAATTTGGAATCTGTCATTTTTATACGATTGTTCATTGTGTTTTCTCGTTTTGGCGCCAATACATTGTGCACATGCACATATTTTGCGATATTAAAATGGAGTGGGGTAATAAAGGGAACCGAATCGCTGTGATTGCATTTATGGAGCCAAATGCAATTTTTAAAACTCTCCATACACTTGGTATTAGTCAAATGTTTGTGTACCGGGCTATTAATAGGTACAATGAGACCTCCTCTGTTTGTGACAGAAAAAGACCTGGCCGTCCACGTAGTGTTCGTACGAAAAAGGTGGTCAAAGCAGAAAGGGAAAGAATTCGAAGAAATCCTGTCCGCAAGCAAAAGATTTTATCTCGGGAGATGAAGATAGCACCTAAAACAATGTCGCGTATTTTAAAAGATGACTTAGGACTTGCAGCCTATAAGAGGCGCACTGGTCATTTATTAACTGATAATTTAAAAAAGAATAGGGTGTTAAAATCTAAACAACTACTGAAGCGGTACGCAAAGGGAGGTCACCGAAAAATATTGTTTACGGATGAAAAAGTTTTTACAATTGAGCAACATTTTAAGAAACAAAATGACCGTATTTATGCTCAAAGCTCTAAGGAAGCTTCCTAATTAGTTGACAGAGTGCAACGTGGGCATTATCCGACTTCAGTGATGGTTTGGTGGGGTGTTAGCTATGAAGGAGTGACTGAGCCATATTTTTGTGAAAAAGGTATCAAAACATCGGCACAAGTGTATCAAGATACCATTCTTGAAAAGGTAGTCAAGCCCCTTAACAACACCATGTTCAATAACGAAGTATGGTCCTTCCAGCAAGACTCAGCACCAGGTCATAAAGCTCCGTCCACGCAATCTTGGTTGGAAGCGAACGTTTCGGACTTCATTAGAGCTGAAGACTGGCCGTCGTCTAGTCCCGATCTTAATCCACTGGATTATGATTTGTGGTCAGTTTTAGAGAGTACGGCTTGCTCTAAACGTCATAATAATTTAGAGTCCCTAAAACAATCCATACGATTGGCAGTGAAGAATTTTCCCATGGAAAGAGTGCGTGTTTCTATTGATAACTGGCCTCAACGTTTAAAGGCCTGTATTGCAGCCAATGGAGACCACTTCGAATAAGCTTTTTATATTTTATATCGTTTTATATTTATGTATTAAAGTAACACACTATAAAAGTAATAAATGTTATTTGCAATTAAAAAATTTTTTTTTTCTTTGTTACAATATTTATGGCATGACTATGTATATAAATAAATTAATGATTTGCATAGTTGCTATATTTACCAGCGAGAACTCTGGGGTTCCACCTTTATCGATGAGGTCCGGGTAGAATATATTGAACTTGTATCCCTGCACAATTTTAGGAGGTGGGTTGTCCATATCGTAGTGAGTCTGGTTATACTTGTTCCATTCGAATCCTGTGTGCACTCTGTATGAACACAAAGTTATGTTTAGTTTATTATAGTTCTTATATGATATATATTTTTGACTTGAAACATATTTAGCCGAGGGTCTGGCGTTCCTACTATATACTTCGAATATCTAATATATAAAATTCTCGCGTCACAATGTTCGTTCCCATACTCCTCCGAAACGGCTTGACCGAGAATCGGTTACTATATATTTTTTATCCCCCTAAATGTTAATGGTAGCCCTTCCCTAAACATTTTTTTAAAACTTTTCGATATATTTCTGTTTTCTATTTTTTTTATAAAACGGAATACAAAAATACATACGACCCTAAATTTTCAACCCCCTACGATCAAACCATATTTTTAAATCTATTTTTTGGCAAGACAAGGTTAGCCGGATCAGCTAGTAATATATACTTATACATAGTCTACAGCGTGTTAGTTGTTTACTAGGATTATTATTGAGGAAAACGCCATCTAGCGGCGTAATCAAGAATCAATATTGCAATTAACGATATTTAAAACAATAATTCATGATATTGTATTTTTTTATCATGACATATTTAGTTCCTGTCACAATCACTCAGACCTATTATTATTTGTACCAAATAGTATCGATCGTGTGCCAGCCGGCCCTTGGCAGTTCACAACTATTATGGACGGATCGTTCCTCGGTGGACATAATAGGTTGGGGAAAAAGTATTTTCGTATTTTTGTATGAAAAGTCAAGACATTTTTTTCAAAGTTTATTTACATTTATTTACAATATATATGTACCGTTTTGTTGAATAACTTTCTGCCATTTTGTGGGCAGAGACATTATCCCGTTACTGTAGAAACTTTGGGACTTCTGATCAAAAAAACGGGACAAATAGTTTTGGCAGTCCTCTCTTGAGGTCAACCTTACAGAACCTAAAGAATTCTGAAGAGACCAAAACAGGTGAAAATCTGAAGGCGCAAGGTCAGGGCTATATGGTGGATGCACTAGGACCTCCCAGTCGAACTCTCTTAATTTTTGCTGAGTGGCTAAAGATGTGTGTGGTCTAGCGTTATCGTGATGAAAGACCACACCCTTCCTGTTGATCAATTCCGGCCGTTTTCTCTCGACTGCTTCCTTTAATCTGATCAGTTGCTGGCAGTAAAGATCAGAATCGATGGTTTTGCCGGACGGTAAAAGCTCATAATGAACAATGCCCTTCCAATCCCACCATACACACAGGATCACCTTATTTCGTGTTAGGCCAGGTTTGGCCACAGTCTGTGAAGCCTGGCCAACTTTCGACCACGACCTTTTTCGGACGTTCTTGTCGTACGTGATCCACTTTTCATCGCCAGTTATCAATCTCTTCAAAAACGGCTCGGTTTCATTACGTCTCATTATTGAATCGCAAATGAGTACACGGTTCATTAAGTTTCTTTGAGTGAGCTCGTGTGGCACCCAAATATCGAGCTTTTTTGTATAACCAGCTTTCTTCAAATGGGTCAAAACTGTTTTGTGGTCAATTCCCAGTTCTTCAGCTACATCGTAACTACTAATATGCCGATCTTGCTCCACTCTTTCAAAAATGGCGTCCATTTTATTCGTAACAGGGCGACCAGAGCGAGGTGCATCTTTAACATCAAAATTTCCGGACTGAAAACGTTTGAACCAAATTTGTGCTACTCTTACTGACACTGCATCAGGTCCATAAACATCACAAATTTTTTTCACTGCTTGAGTTGCATTTTTGCCTTTTTTATAATAAAATTTTAAAATGTATCGAATTTCTTCATTAGATTCACTCATTTTTACGGAGAGAAAAACAAATGAAAAATAGCGGGAAACAACTTTTTTTTATTTTTTTCTTTTCTTTATAATGTAACCTTTTTAATGTTACCAAAACCAGCCAGACACAAATAGTACAGTCAAAGAAATTTTATAATAAGTTTATACCTACGTTATGCGAAAAGACTTTTTCCCCGACCTAATATATGAAGGTGTGTTGTGCGTACCTGTTGAAGTAGCGGGGCTTGCGCGGGCGGTACTTGTCGGCCCACAGGCAGGGCTGGTCGGGCAGCGCGTGCTCCACGCTGAACTGCGCCTCGTCCGGCGCCGGGCCCATGGCGCGCCGCGCCGCCGCCTCCAGCGCCTCGCCCCCGCCCCCGGCCCCGCCCCCGCCCCCGCCCGCCTGGCGCGAACAGGACAGAGCGTTATAAGGCATGATTCTTACACACGTCATTCGCTTTTAAGCCTCCTGACATCACCTTACTCAAAGACTTGTTCTATTTGGTCATGGAAAGAGTAACGTGGCCGTCTTCGACTCCTACATCCGACAGCTTTTGTTCTATCTGCTTAGGTTAATCTTGCATCATCCGCTTTTTCACTTTAATAAAGAATTGACGAGTGATGAAATTACCGGTGCGTTCTGCCTATCCCTAGCCGCATGCAGCCGCGCGCGCAGGTAGGCGAGGCGCTGCGCGTCGTGGTCGGGCTCGGTGAGGAGGGTGGCGGGCTCCAGGCGCGCGGGCGACAGCAGCGCGGGCGAGTAGCGGCCGTGCGCGTACATGGCCACGGCGCCCTCCCCCCCGTCGCCCCCCTCCGAGCTGGCGTCCGACTCCCCGCCCTCCTCCTCAGCCCCCTGCCTCGCGACCACCTCTTCACGCGCCGCCCCTGCGCTAGATGACGCTGCCTCCTCGAGTACACTCTGGGGCCTGTCACGAAAGATGTAAGGAAACAATTATATAACTTCACGCCGAGCCGCAGAACACAAATTTTGTAAAATTAATGAGCTGAATTATTTTGCTTGATAATACAAATAAATCGTACTGTTGTGACGTGTTCGGTTCCTCTTTGACATCAGCTCCGGCGGTGTGTTGAACTCCCTGCTCCTGTTTGAGCAACTGAAGCTTCCGCCTCAGGTTATTCTGGTGACGGTCGCGGAGCCGCGCCCGAGACATGTGAGCTGGACATTGAGATCTCATATTTAAGATATTCCAAAATTCTTACTACCCAAATAATATTATTTATTTTTGGTCCTTGCTGTTACGTCATTAATTATTCGAATGCGGATCCTTACAAACAGATGTCCACGATCGATTCCTGGCTCACACAAATAATTTCGCGGAATTCTTTTCGGAAGTTATCTAGATAAATATCAATGACTGACAAGCTTGTGCCCGGTGTATGGAAATAGGTTCCGCAACCTATTCCATTTGGGACGGCAACATAATACTTCGGCAAGTCGAGGCTCAACAGCCGCTGCCAACACCTTCGGATAGGAAAAGGCGTGATGTTACGTCATGTTTAGTGTACTTACCCTTGAGTTGGCTGAGCAGACTTTCCCAATATCCAACATCAACGCCGTCCCGTCTGCCACTTATCTTTTGCTCGATTTGAGTTTGCATGGCCTCAAGTTGGCTTCCAGTTTTTCCTTTGAATATCTAAAATAGAAATTGGTGTATTACTAACTTTAATTCTATCAGTTCCAAATGAGTAATTCCATTACTTTCAAAAGGAACAGGTCGTCTTTAGGAGAAGATCAGTCACGTACAAAGGACAGAAGAATGGTATCAGTAGCATACCTGCGTGACATCATCAGCGACAGCCTGGTGCACCCCGTCCCTGCGCGCATCCGGTGCTGCGAGCCTTCGCAGCTTGTTGAGCTCGTCCAGCACGATGGTCTCCACGTCCTCCCAGTAACAGACATTGGCGTTGTTCTCCAGCTCCTTGTACACCTGCCGCACAATATGCAGTTTAGAACACCTTATAACATCAACATATTGATGAAGTTAATCTATATATATATATATATAAGAGATTTCCACCTATATATTGACTCGTCACGATATCTCTGGAACCATAAGGCGTAGCGACTTGAAATTTGGTAGGATTATTCCTTTCGCCGAGTAGAGGTCAGCTAAGAACGGATTTTACGAAATTCCACCCACAAGGGGGGTTGCGGGGGTGTTAACAATGGAAAATTCCCATTTTTAACCTATAGCTGCTATCGACTTCAAATTTGTTGAAGATATTACAGTATTAACATAGCGGGGCAGCAGTTATTACTTTTGATGCGAAACAGAGTTCGCCGGGTCAGCTAGTCCTTCATAAAGAAAACAAGGACCTACAATACATATAAATAAAATTAGAGTGTCTGTAATATAACAAATATTGAAATAACTGCTTTCTACTACATTCATATGAACATATTTACAGCAGTAAGTATACACTTCATATACCAAAATTATATTATATAAATATACAATTTAAGTCTATCTTTGAAATGGCTAGACCGATATTGTCAGAACTTTTAAAGGCAGGTAGATGGTCTAATAAGCAGTAACTTAGGCTACGTTAAAAAAATATTTAATCATTTATTGCTTCTGAGGTGTAATTAAACAAAGTTCGCTGGGACAGCTAATCATAAATAAATTTAGTTTTACCTTAATATCTTCGAGCAAATCTTCTAGATCCTGTGTCTGTAGACCATTGAGATACGTGTATGGCTCGTGCATCTCCAACGCATCCACACATTCCTCAGAGCTGACATACCACGCCAGCAGATCTATAGGCTTTGCTGAAAATTTTAAAACATGTTGTTAATTCACACTGATAGGTCTAATTTTGCTTTTGATTATTTATTATAACTTCACGCCTTTTAATCTATTCGAAGATGTAGGCAGCGGCTGGTAAGCCTCGACTCCCAAATGGAATAGGTTGCGGAACCTACTGCCGTATGCCCGCCATGTTGTCGGTCATTGATATTTATCACAGATAATTTCCGGAAGAATTTCGGAGAGTCATTGGTGTGAGATTACAAGTTTTGGAATCAGAAGGAACACATCGACACAGCGGGGGTGAGTGGGGGTACATACCACGTCCGTCCCGTATCCGTATCTGGCTGCGCAGCCGCGCCTGGTGCAGGTGGAACTCGTCCTCGTGCTTGGCCCACGTGTGGAACTGCAGCGCCTCGCGCGCGCGGGCGGCTGCAGCCGCCTCACTCTCCCGCGCGGTGCGCTCCGCCTCACGCTCCAGCCGACGTTGCTTCACCTACCAATAATAATCACCATACTATATTGATGGTGCCAACTGGGTAAGATATACAAAAATTAGAAAGTGCAACAAAAGAAAACAACGCTCTTACCCCCGCCCCTATAATAACGTAAACATTCTTCAAAAAAATTGTATCTACAAGATTGGTCCAAGGGCTTTTTTCGAGAGTTAAATAACTACTGATTATGTAATTCATCATCTGCGGTCCAGATGATGTAGGAACCTAACCCCCATGTTAAACAAAATAGGCAAAGCAAAGACCCACCTCGCCCCCCTATAGTGCTTACATAATACTTGAACGGCCCTAAAATAATAAATTTGTCTACATAAGCTGAGAAATTTACAATTTAAGAATAATATAAAACACTAGCTTTTGTCTACAGTATTGTCTATGCGAAAAGTAAAAGTTTGTCAAAATATTTCAGTGATTTTTGTATGAGATCATAATTTACTTTTAACATAAGTTACCACTAATTAGCTAGCTTATTAATGGTGAAAGAATAATTAAAATAGGTTCATCATTGCAGAGTTATTCAACTACAAACAAAAATTTATTTTTTGGTCTTTAATTTTATCATAGACATGCATAGTTGGCAGTAAAAAGAGTATAAATTGCAATGCATGAAAAGAAACACTGCATAATGTTCTGCAAATTACATTTTATATTAATTTTGGACCCTTTTTAAAAACTTGGAACACTAGCAGAGATGTGACATGTGCTTTTCTATTTCTATTTTTCGTTTTTCTCTATAAATACATACAATCATTTCATTTCCCATGGGGGTAGGCAGAGACTAATTATTTCCATTTGCATTTGATCCTGACATATTATACCTATATTTCACAGAAAAATTGATTTTAATTTTGGCAACAGTGCTAATGATTTCAATTATAATATAACCATACCTTCTCTAACTCTATTTTGTTCTCCAATTGTTTTTGTCTATTCAAAGCTTCTAGCTCATCTCTGGACACATTCTTCACTCCTTCCTTGGCTAGCTTTTTGCTCCATACAAAAGTATTTGTGAGAGCTGAGTCTCCAAATGGATTGTCCTGATTGGTGTAGCACTGATATTCATTGTCCCAGCCCATGCGCTCACGTCGCTTCCTCTCTTTCTCTTGTTTCTCTCTTAGCCTACGAGCTCTAGAACATAAAATATTAATGCTGTTATAGATAGTATATATTCAATATACATATAGACAGCAGTAGAGCAGTCTCAATGACCTTGCATTATAGCCATTGTCTGATTCATATGTCATAGATGACTATTAAAAAAAAAACTCATCTGTGTAAAGGTTTGTCAAGTACTAAAATTATAGAACTTTAATAATTAAAAAAAAAATCAAGATTTTTCTGGGATGGTCCATCCCTATAAAAAAATAATATTGTTTTATTATGTTTAAAAGTTGAGTTTATATTAATTAAGCATTACCTTTTCTCTTCAGGAGTTTCATTAGCTTTTAATTGTTCCTTTTGATTTTTCCTCTCTTCTTTGAGCCTTAACCTCTCAGCCTCAAGTCTTTGCAGCAATTTTAACTCTTCATCATCACTGTCACTGCTAGAGCCACTGCTAGATGAGTGATGCCTCTTCTTTTTGCTTTTCTTATGCTTAGACCTCTTTTCTTTACTAGAAGATCTATGTTTAGATTTTTTATGCTTTCGTGATTGAGATCTGTCTCTACTTTTATATTCTGATTCCTTACTACGTTCCACAGATCGCCCCCTCGAACGACCCCGTCTTTGTACTTCGTATCTTGAAGACCTGTTGACACCAAACTTAAATTTGTTTTGAAATGCTTCTATAAAACTGTAACGTGTGTCGATATTATTTACACTTTTAAACCTTAAATATTCATAGTCAATTGTGTATGTAATAAGATTATTAGTAACGTCAAGGAAACGAAAATAAATTATTAAAAAATAACTTTTATCTACTTGACATAATAATGTCTAACGACTTACATTTAGGAATCGCCGAATTTGACGAGATTGTATAAAAATGATAAAGTTAGAACTAAAAATCACCACGATTTACTTAATTAATTTAATACTTTTAATTATATTAATTTGTTTAGCATCTTAGGTTATATTTTTATTGACGTCGATCTTTTTTATTTTTTTAAGATTTAACGACCTGGTTTCTAAAACCTTTAAGTCGAGTCTTTTTGTCATAAATAACATCTTCATTCTTAACCTAAACTAATCTTAACCTAACCTAGCCTAAACCTACAGCTTAACCTAACCTAACCTAATCATCCATAAAGTCGTGGCACTTTATGCATGATTTTCCGAGGGAGTTTTGACGACAATGTAGAAGAGCACACTAAACACGATATTTACTCAATTTCCCACATTTGCACTCATATACGAACACTTATTAAATAAAACGCCACGAATTTTATCCAATAATATCCATTGAAATACAAATTTGAGAAAATAATGCAAAATCGGACATGTTTCCTTCACAGTCCCGCCAAACCTTGACGTCAAGTTCGCTCCCAGGCTGGGAAAGCTTAGAACATACAAATTTATAGGTACAAATATACTCTGTGGCTCAGAACATTTTGGCAGGACGTACTGACGACTAAGTTGAGATGATAATATTTACAATTAAACTTCATAGTACTAAACTAATATTTAATTTTGTCGTATAATAATGATAAAAGTTTCTTATTGGTAGGATGGCGCTATTCTCAAGTTGTTAGGCGATTATTTTAGATTGATATTCCATTAGACGCATTATCATTGTTTTAATGTAAAAGAACATGATGAGTGATTTATCGTGTATATTATTAATTTAACAATCAATTGGTAATAAAATAGTTATTTGTTTATTGTTCTGTTATATAAAGAAATGAATGAAATTAACCGAGCCGAAAAACTTCTTCAAATATGTAATGTCTAAGATACATTTTGTTTTATCTATCTATGATACATAAACTGAAACGTCATATGTACTTTTGACCCCTTGACAGTTATGAATTTTTGAGAGTTTTGGCGGGACTATGGAAGAGTCATGTCCGATTTTGCATTATTTTCTCAGATTTGTGTTTCAATGGATATTATTGGATACAATTCATCGCATTTTATTTAATAAGTGTCCGTATATGAGTGCAAATGTGGGGAATGGTGTAAATATCGTGTTTAGTGTGCTCTTCTATAGTGTCGTCAGGACTCCCTCGCAACACCATGCATAAAGTGCCACGACTTTATGTGTGATTAGGTTAGGTTAGGTTACGTTAGTTTTAAGTTTCATCATCATCTTCATCATCATTACTTCATAATAAAAAATAACGTCAGACAATGCAGTATGGCTTAAAAGCTTTAGCCTGTCCAATAATGGACAAATTAAAAATATTATATATGAATTTTTGATTTTGCGAACTTTAATTTCAAAGAGTATATAAATAAGAGTCGGCACTCCATACACTGTCTTGAGCTCATTTACACTGCAACTTTCACCAACATATTAATGTACAAATTAATCATTAGTTTTTCCTCTGTAATGTTGGCATCGTTGCCGTCACTGCCACTGTCAAATGTCAGTGTCACTGTCAAACCGCTGTCCCTACATAGTGATGTGCTGTATCGATATTTGGATACGATAAATTAGTGCAGAACGATATCGATATACTCGAGGACTCAATAATACCGCATCCATATTTTGTCGTAAGAAAAAATAAAACATTTTAACTTTGATATATTTCTTAATACATAGAATGATTTTACATTCAGTCAGGGTATTAAACAAATAATAATGCGTACAAAATGGGTACATGTTGGGTTTTTATTGGTAACACTATGTTGTAGGATTAAGCCGAATAAATTCTCTAAAGAGTCTTGGTTTAACTGGCGCAAATTTAAATATTCGAACCCATGCCTTTGCAAGATATCCCAAATATCTAACAGTGACTTTAATGATATTTGAAACCCAAGAGCTGTGCGTGAAGCGATTGAAATTAAAAAACACAAGAATTTGAATCGGGAAGATGGATTCAAGCTTTCCGCAACATGGAATCCAGTTATTAATAAAATAATAACACCTCGCTTTAGTTCACAGTCGGCTAATCTATCAGAATAGACACGCGTCGTAGGGCGTACAGAATAGGGACGTTATAAGTGTAGTGTGACGGTATCTAGAAAAACGAAGAAAAAACAGCACCAAGCTAGGACTGTTTTTAAAAATATCGGATTTACGATATATCGATATTTTTAAAAATATCAATATCGGGGTATGATATATCGAAAAAAAATATCGATATTTTGAAGTGAAACTTCTTAAACGACATGCAAACGTTAAACGCCCCGTTTGCTGCCGTTTTAAATTAATCGTATTTACTACAATGCTTTAAAATATTGTTTGTGAACAATTTTACCCAAATAAAAACGGTTACTCATCCAAGTGTTTACCACGCCCAACGTAGCTTAACTTTGTGATCGGTGAAGACCAGCGAGTCCAATATACTATGGGCGTTGGTTATAGAGGCAGTAAATTAACCAGTCAATATATTAACCATTTATTCTAACGTATCGCCATCTATGTCCATAAGCTAAAACTACTCTAAAGATTACCGATGTAGAATTGATTTCATTTCAGATGTAGTGACATCTATGGACGAAAGGTAGTAAATTAAGATCGTAAAAAACTATTTATTAAGATATCTTCTCTTTCATATACCATGTATTTAGTTTTCAGTATCGTTGTCAGTAAGGTCAATATTTGATTTTGGTGGTAGTAACTATACGACTGACTCATTATGATAGTTTCCTTCTGCATTTTTCGTGATTATTTTCTTAGTATTTATACTTACTCTGATGGATAGTTTTGCAAATGCATGATGGATTTCCTTTTCAAATGGGTTGCTAAATTTGTTGCATTTCCACATCTTTGATAACTTTTCACGACAAAGTGCAAAAAACACTACTTGAATATAATTTCTTAAAATACATGCATATAATAGATTTTTTTTTTGCCGCAGCTGCGTCCAGCGAACATATAAACGTAAATATTAACGTAAATTATATCGTTGTGATAGTTAACAGTGGCTCAACGCATTCATTGACAATTGTTTCACTATGTATTTATGACATAACATAAGATAATTTAGGGAAATTAAAATTATAGATACTAATCAATTAGGTAGATATGTACCTATCTAATTGATTAGAAATACATACAAATACACAATATACTATACTATACTACTTTACTATATAATACAATACATAATTAAAAATACATACTCCTAAAAATGCATGTACAGAAAATTCATATATTACGTCTATTAATAGAAAGAGGGTGTTGTTCAAAGAGTTTTCCATAAGCCCTGCGGGCCCCTGTGAAAGTGTCTTTAAGCAAAAAAAAAAACAATACGCGATACCTATAAACACTAATCAGTTATAATTTGATGCAAAATTTTTTCATTGCCAAGAATTAGCTAGAACTCGTAAACTTTGTCATTGCTTATGGGATGACTTGACGATTGTTTATTAGTTTTTTAAATACAGTATATTAAGATTAGACTAGAATACGCTTTATTGTACGCAATTTTTATACATTACATTGAAGTAATTAGTACATAGTAAATGTCGATCAAGTACAAAAGACGGTCTTATCGCATGTTGCGATCTCTTCCAGACAACCTTATGTTTGCGATGACGATATAATTAAAGTTATTGTGCCCAAAAAAAAATATTTTCATAAAAATATCGAAAGTCGATATGTACATTTCAATATCGAACTATCGATATATCGTGAAAAAAAATATCGGCGATAAATATCGATATTTTTCAGGAAAAATATCGATATTTCGATATTTTATCAACAGTCCTACACCAAGCGATGAGGGTAGATATACAAACATCTACCTCATCTACGGAGTCGTGAGGGCGCCACTTCAGTCTGCTTGTGAGTTGTGACCACGGCCAGTGCAACCTGCCTGGCCGAAACGTCAAGCTAATCAAGGTAAATATTTGTTTACCTAAAAAAGTGTCGCGTTAATTCCCGTTCACCATTATCACTGAGTAATATGCAACGCGAAAGCCTAAAAGTTTATATACTCTCTATTTTGTTAAAAAAATATCTCCACAACTCTACATGATATGAACTAATACTAACATAACATGTTAACACTAACACAACCTGTTAACATTTCTGAATATTTTGATATAATTTTTTTATTAATACCTGGTTCTGTACTTCATGAAGTAAGTGTTGAAGAGTTTTTTCACTAGGGCGAGATATAGCCCCCTCGAGATATTGGTAGGCTTTAGGTGACCTTTTGAAAATTGCCAAAGCCCACAATTTTGATTTCATAGTCCAACGCTTGTCTGCTGGCTTCTTTTTACAATTTTTAGCTACATCACCGGCTAGATCCGTCAATATAATGCTGCCCAGTTTGTCCAGATCCAATGACGATTTTGTAAATTTTCAGTGTTTTGACATATAATCATCTGGTTGAAGGTAATCATAAGTTAATATAATCTTACAGGAACAATATGAGAACAATGAGAGATGACAAAGCTGTCTTTTTTCTCAAAAATCTTTATGGTACTTGGCAGAAATATTGATATTGTAGTACATTTCTTATTATTTTGTCGTTGGCTTAGAACAACTAGTGATTTTCATGATTGCAAAAGATATTATTTTGAAATATTTTTTATTTTTTTATTTGAAGATATTTTGTACATTATAGACTGTAAAAATGCTTGGAAAGGTGATAGTATCACTTATTATACAGGCAACTTATCCATTTAGTCACTTATTATGTCATAACAACTATGTAAACAAGGCCAGTTACAGGGCCATCAGTTTGATCAGTTTAGCAGCAAAAGTGTATGGGAAAATTATTGAAAGGAGAATGAGGGTGATATCTGATGTCGTGTTGTGGGAGGCTCAGGGTGGTTTTAGAAGCGGACAAGGGTGCATGCATCAGATTTTTTCTCTCCGCAACATCGTGGAGAAACAACTGGCTGTTAACCGGAAGGTTTTCTGCGGCTTTGTGGATCTGGAAAAAGCGTTTGACAGAGTGTTATGAAAGGATCTGTGGGGCATACTCCCGGGCTACGGGCTGAGCGGCGCACTGCTGCGCGCTGTGCAGAACACTGCTGCGCGCTGTGCAGTCCACTTATGAGGGCTGCACAGCGTGTGTGCGTGTTGACGGCGGCTTGTCCCCCTGGTTTGAGGTTAATATCGGCATCAGATAGGGTTGCGTGCTGTCCGCTCGACTGTTAATCCTGTACCTGGACAGTTGTCTCCAGAGAGTGAGATCGATGGATGTAGGGATGCGAATGGGTAACCTAGTTGTGAGCTGCCTGCTTTACGCAGATGACGCCGTGCTTCTAGCCGAATCGCCGTCGGACCTGCACATACTATAAAAGATATATAGATATATAGTCACTACTATAAAAGATGATTGCATGATTAAAGGCTTGCAGACGAAAACTAAAGTTATGGTGTTTGAAAGGGAGGAATCCAGAACAGATGCAAGGATAATGATTGATGATGTAGTGCTGGAACAGGTGAATGGAATTGTGTATCTTGGATGCGCTTTTAGCAGAGATGGAAGGTACACCGCGGATAAGACGAGTGGCGATAGGAAATAGCGTAAATGGAGCGTTGGGCAGATTCCTGGGCGCAAAAAAACATTAGCAGCAAAGCCCAGCTAGCAATCCACAATGCAGTCCTGATCCCAACGCTAAGTTATGGAAGCGAGAGCTGGGTATGGCAGAGTGTGCATGAAAGTAGAATAAACGCGGTAGAAATGAGGGCACTACGCAAAATCTGTGGAGTGACGCTAGCTGACCGCGTAGAAAACAAGGTTGTAAGGAAGGAAGTTGTTTTGAAGGAGAGTGTCGGTGTAAAAGTAAGAAAGGGCATGCTCCGATGTTTCGGACATGTAGAAAGTATGGTTGATGCAAGACTGACTAAGCAGATATACAATGCAAACGCGGATGAATGTAGGAGTCGAGGACGGCCAAGACACACATTCCATGACCAAATAGAACGTGTTCTGGAGGAAGGTGATGTTAAGAGCCTCAAAAACCGACGCGCGTGCATGAAAAGAGTTATGATAGTAAACGAAGCGAGTGAGGCGTGTAAGAATCGTGCCCAATGGCGCTCTGTTCTCTCTGCCTACCCCGCAAGGGATTTGGTGTGAAGTTATGTATGTATTTATACGTATATTTAAGTATGTGTGTATATTTAATTTAAGCATATGTGTGTGTGTGTATATATATGTCGTGGAGAGTTGTCATAACTAATCGTCTGAAGGCGCCTTGCAGTAGGGGAGCTATCATTATATCTCAGTATACAATTTACATTATATATTATTTACAAAAAATGCACAAACTCTTTGTCAGTTTATACAAATGTACTCTGAGTTCGCTCCTTCGCTCCATTACAAGATGACAATTGGCAACATTGACTTGACTTGACAGTCTGTTCATTTTTATGTAGGTATAATGTCTGTTCTTCGTCTATACCGATGCATCAAAAGCATCTACGGATAGTGCGGTTGGTGCGGCGGTGTGGATTCCTTCCACTAAAATTTCCCTTTCTTTCAAATGTCCTTCAGCAACCTCAGTGTTCAATGGCGAAGCTGTGGCCCTCCTAGAAGCTATCATTTTTATCAAATCCCATTCCTTAAACAATTCCATTATTTTCTCTGAATCTAAAAGCTGTCTTGAAGCAATCCTCTCCAATCCATTCCGATCTGCAAGTTTTCCCATAATCCTTAAAATCAAACAAATTCTGTTTGAGTGCCATAATTTGAACTTCAATATAGTTTTAGCATGGATTCCTGGTCATTCAGGAACCCCTGGTAATGAGACTGTTTACTCCTGTGCCAAGCTCGCTGCTCAATATGGCACATTAGAACACTATCACTCTTACTTCCTTGACTTATGTACCCTGGCCCACTCCCTCCTCACAAAATCCTGGTAGGCAGCTTGGAACTCATCCAAACTCTTAACTGGTAAATATTATGCCCAAATTCAACCAGAAATTCCCCACTCCCCATGGTTCTTCAAATTCCGTAAAGCCAACAAGCACACAACATCTACCATCTGCCGTCTAAGATTAGGTCACTCCTGTAATCCGGTTTTCCTGGCTAAGCTTAGGATTAGGAATACTTCTTTGTGCGAGTGTGGTCTAGCTGACGGGGACGTTGATCACAATATGTTTTTTTCTTGCTCCAACCTTCGCCACTCCTTGTATGAATTTTTACCCCCTGAGATTCCTCGTCCTACATCCATTAAATGTCTACTTTCTCATACACTTTTCCCGTCTATCATCCAAATCCTCTGTAATTTTGTACATTTAAAACTATAAATATACATGTATATATCCTAACAATAAAATTTAGATATAGTTCTGCCTTTAACTCTTGTGTATATGTATAGTAACTTTGTATTTTATTTATATTGTATAGTTGTGTTAGTTGTAGGTTAATCACTCGGGTCGTAATGATTGTCACAAATTATATAAAGCTGGCCAAATTCTAATAATACTTTCGCTCCTCAGTTTGTGAAAGTATCATCTAGGACATCCATTGGCAGAATCGGGCTAAAGTCACGATAGCCACATTCAAAGAAGAAGAAGTCAATTTTGTAAATGTTCTGTCAATCTGTCATTCTGTCCATTCTGTCTGTCAGTTTGTTGGAGTCTGGCATAAAATTTCAGACCAATTGAAAGTGCATACATAAATAATAAAATAATTATATTGTGATCGTATTTAAATTGTTTATATTAGTTAGGTAGTCAGATTATGTTTGTTCACATTGTTCGTCTTTTATTCAAACTTCCTACCTATGACTGAATAGTGTAATTATCATATCATTACTGTTGTTTGAATTGTGTTATTGGATTGCTCAACAGACTTTCGAAAAATGTCTTTCTTACGAGGATCAGAGAACTATGTGTGGTGCACGACGAGCGTCTTAGGCAAGGGAGCAACAGGAGCCGTGTTCCAGGGTGTCAACAAGAACAACGGTGAACCCGTTGCCGTCAAAACTTTCAACCAACTCAGTCATATGAGACCGCATGATGTGCAGATGAGAGAATTTGAAGTATTAAAGAAAGTGAAACATGAAAATATTGTGAAACTACTCGCCATCGAGGAGGAACAAGAAGGACGCGGCAAAGTGATTGTTATGGAACTGTGTACTGGTGGCAGTTTGTTCAATATTTTAGATGACCCTGAGAATACTTACGGCCTTCAGGAATATGAGTTTCTTTTAGTTTTAGAACATTTAACCGCGGGCATGAAGCACTTGCGTGATAATAATTTAGTGCACAGAGATTTAAAACCAGGTAACATTATGAAGTATATAAACGAAGATGGTACTACTACATATAAGCTGACCGATTTTGGAGCAGCAAGAGAACTTCAGGAAGAGGAACAATTTGTATCACTCTATGGTACAGAGGAATACTTACACCCTGATATGTATGAGAGAGCTGTATTGCGGAAACCAGTTGGAAAGAGTTTTGGGGCCACAGTAGACCTATGGTCTATAGGGGTCACACTTTATCATGTAGCAACAGGACAATTGCCTTTTAGACCTTATGGAGGAAGAAGAAATAAAGAGACTATGTTCTATATCACCACAAAAAAGGCATCTGGTGTTATTGCTGTTAGTAGTTATATTCTAATATTCATAAATATGGGTCTGGTGGCTTTGTGGGTAAAAGTAGTCACAGAAGATAGTGAATAAGTGTTCAAGTTTGACCTGGTATGCACCTTTGTGTGATGACTGTTAGTGAGAGGATGATTACAGGAATCTTGTAGAATAGGAATCTTGACTCTTTATTTGTATTATATTCATATTTGAATTTCTGGAACAATTTTAATAATATAAACTTCTTAGAGTAAATAATAATTATAAAGTTAACTATGTACTGGTACTTCATTATTCACTTAAAATGTCAATCAATAATTCCAGAAATTTCAGTCTACACCAGAAAGTTCAGTCTACACCTTCGGGTAGAAAAAGGTGTGAAGTTATGTATGTTAAGTGTTTAGTCATTTACCACATGTCTAGGTTACAAGTTGATTTATTACTTTCTAAAAGTAAGTATAGAAAAAGTGATTTGAATTAATGCACAAAAAGTGATAAAAATCAATGCATTAAAAAATCATAAATATAAAAATAACTCTTATTGTGTTTGTTCAGAATGAAACCTGTACGGAATTAATAAAGAAAGCTTCAAATTTAATTTTTAAAGCTCAAATGAACTTAGTCTTTCTTTGTACAGTTTAATATTTTTTAACATAACATTACTTCAAGCCTTTTGTTACCCGAAGGTGTAGGCAGCGGCTGTTAAGCCTCGTCTCGCCGTTATGTTTACGTCCCAAATGGAATAGGTGGCAAACCTATTGCCATAAAGGGCACAAAGTTTTTCAGTCATCTATATTTATCACACATAACCTCCGAAAACAATTTCGAAAAGTCATTGGTGTGAGCCAGTGTCTGGAATCGAACCAGGATTAGTATTCTGGATCAGAAGCCATGTGCTCGACCACTGCGCCACCGAGACTTTTAATATTTTTTGTGTCTGAAAATATTATTATAATATTTTTTAATAATTAAAAAACATAGTTCTTCTTTTCCAAATTGACCTTGTTTGTTAGACTGAGGTTTTAATGACATTGATTTTGAATTGTATATGAATATTACACTGCTACTTTGTTTAAAGAGTTGAGGCATATTTTTAATCATATAATTTTCTTTATTGTATCTTTACACTCTTACTTTACTCAATTTTTTGGTCCTCTGTCATCAATACACTGGTTTGTACTTAGATTTGAACCCAAGATCTCTGAATCATAATCCAAATCTTGAACTGCTACAACATACATAGAAATAACATAACATAATTTCACGCCTTTGTTTCACCAAGGTGTAGGCAGCGGCTGTTAAGCCTCGTCTCGCCGTTAAGTTTACATCCCAAATGGAATGGGTGGCGAACCTATTGCCATACCGGGCACAAAGTTTTCAGTCATCGATATTTATCACACTTAACTTCCGAAAACAATTTCGAATAGTCATTGGTGTGAGCCATTGTCAGGATTCGAACCCGGACCTCTGGATCAGAAGCCACTGGACCACCGAGACTATACTATTATACTATTAATAATATTTTTATATCTCCAGGGCACTCAAACAACAGAGAACGGTCCAATAGAATGGGCCAGAGATCTGCCACCCCACTGTCAGCTCAGTGTGGGTCTACGGAAGTTAGTCACTCCACTGCTGGCTGGTCTGTTAGAAGTGGACCCTCACAGAATATGGACTTTTGATAGGTTCTTCTCTGAGGTTCAGATAGCCACGTCAACTAAACCAGTACACGTATTCCACGTCAATAAAGCAGCAAGCATTAAAGTAAGTGTGCCTATGTCTATTAATAGCATTAAGAGCTGATCTCTTAGCGGAAATAAATAGATTACAAAGTGGTAGAACCACACAGTTCGCAGCAAGAATGGGCCGGTTTACCGGTGAAATACCACTACCTCGAAGAATATCGACGTAAAGTGGCTCATGTTGCGTTTCGCGGGTATTACCCACTTATTATTTTATTAGTTTTGGAAAGTATTATTATAATTACTTTTTTTAAATCATTCTCTGTACCATTTCTTTGCAGTCTGTGTGATTAACCCAAAGGTCGACTGGCAGAGAATGGCATTAAGTCCACCTAATGTACCAAAATATGTTGTACATGAAGATTAAATAAATAAATATCCGCGGTGAGAGCGGTATCCTATGCCCTCTGCCCATCCCATTCCATTTTCGATCCATTCCATATTCCATTGTGCCGGCTACTCAACTTTAACACTATCTGTGTTCAAGATACTTGGGTGGCGTTTGTTGCTTGCCATCGAATGACTTGCCTCTTATTCCATAAAAGTAAAAAAAAAACAGATTTTAGGACAGTTATCTTGGGACAGAACTATGGGTAAACATTACAGTTCTCACTCCTAATTTGATTTGAACTCGAGACATTTTACTCGGAAGCGCAATGCTCAGCCACTAGATCAACGGTACTGCTATATATTTATTTTTATAATAAACCTTGGCTTACTCGATTGCATAACGTGTTATTACGTGCGACCCGGATTCGCTTGTTGCCGACATTGTTCTAGAATAGAATGTCGATAGTATTGTTTTACCAAATTTAGGGATATTATATTTCACTATAGAATTGTTATAGCTCTTACGAAATATTTATGCATCGATGGTAATTATTACAACAATCGAACTATCCGTGTTTTGCAAACTGCACCTCTGTGCGGACAAGAGTTGTGAAAAGCTAAAAAGTGAGTGAAGTAGGTACCGTTTCGTATTACACATAGTCTAATATACCTAATCTACTTGCAAAGGCCTAGGTGTGAAGTTATGATGGTTTGTCTTAATTATACTCCGCAACATAATAACTATAAATAACTTAACTTTAAACTCAATGGACCTGTTTTAGTGACACTTTCATTATTAAAAACCTATTTTATTCAGAAGTAAAAAGGCCATAATTGTTTAGCCGAAAAAACAGGCTAGTTAACTAAAATATGATATAGGTTCGCCATCTATTCCATTTGGGACGAGGCTTAACAGCCGCTGCCTACAACTTCGGGTAGAAAATGGCGCGAAGTTATATTATGTTTTGACTAAAATTTAAAAATTGGTTAATAATATAGACTAATGTTTATATTATTCCGAAACACCTATATTATTAACAAAAAATACAATATGGATTTTGCATTTTAAAAAAATCAACAAATTTGTTCTCAATATCGCTCCGACGCTCACTACGTTTTGAATGACGACTTACCGTGGCTAATGTACATGTTTGTGTAAGGACGTTGTCAATGGTTTTGGTGACATTTAGCACGGCGTGACGTCATCCAAGACGAGCTGCTGTGTTTTTCAAAATCTGTATATCCTAATCGATAGTTAGAAACGCTAATCCATTTGATATATACTTAGTGGAAACAAGCCTATTGTGTATATCTCGATGATCTTATTGCACGATCAAAACGTTTGACTCTTTGGAGTTGCAGGGCTGGCAAATAACTAAAGTGGACCGTATAATTTGGAGAAATAGGCAGTTGAATCAACCAAACTGACCACTTACCTCGGAGTTCTTGTGCCTGTTCATAAAGGGAGCCTGTCCTGCTCCCGTAGTCCATCGTCCTACCGCCGCGAAGGTAGACTCATTGTGCGTTGCTACTGTTCCAAGGAATCGTAGGCAAGTGGCCGGTACCTTCAAATGACCGGTCACATCAAACCTCTAATGAAGGTAGGAGGTCAAAGCACACGAGGCAACGGCCAATCATGCTAACAACCCCACCCAGGCGTTAAGGTTAAGACTCATCACTTATGTTTCTATGATCTGCACAGGGAAGGCATTGCTTTTACTTTTTACGTCAACTTTAATGTCAATATGACCTCTCAGGTGTTTCTGAAGCCGGACGAGAAATACGAACACTTGCAGACGTACATTTGTGAACAGACAAGCGTGGTCTCCGAGTCGCAGATATTACTCTACAAAGACAGATTAATGCTCACCGAGATCAAGGAGAATACATTGGGTAAGTCACTTTATACCAATTAATTAAATATAAGTTTCTTATCATTGGTAACGATGCTGTGAGACTACAACTTAGAGAGAAAAAGTTCAATCGGTAGAGGAAGGCCGAAATAAAGATGGATGGTCTGAATAAAATATGAGTACGAAGGGAGTAGGTGCAAAGACGACAAATGATAGAAGGGAATGGAGAAGGATGATATGTTGTGCCGACCCTTTTTTGGGATAAGGGCAGGAAAATGATAATACTGTGTTCAACTGTACCTAGGCTCTTTGACAGCTTGTTTTAAGTCTTTAGCCAGACCGTTCGCTCCATGAACGGATCGACTTAACCGGTAAAACATCATGATCACAAACATAAAGATCCAACTTGAGCAGAAGAATCTTGGGTTTCGAGTCTCGTCTGTGGCTATATATTCCGTTTGTTAGACTTTCTTTCCTTCCTGAAAGGTTGGAATATGTTCTGTATTATCTTATTGGCATATTGATTTATATGTGGTTGTATATCTGCTTAGTGATTAATGTCAGGTTAATATTGTGTTAGGCAAAGACTATCCGGAGACGACGGCCGAGGAGCCCCTGATGCTATTTAACAAAAACAACAATAACGTGAGCATGCTTCCGGAGCCCGAGATACCCAAGTTCCCGGTGTTTCCAAATATCGTGTCTGTGGAGAACGATGCTAGTCAAGCTAAGGTAAATTGTATCTTAACTCTGTGTTCAATATTTTGATTCCTAAGTTTTAGTTTTGTTTTTATTGGTTCCTGAGTTGTAAAGCATAGTTGTTCACGCGAAGTTTGTATATATAAGTACGCTATTCTGGTCAGCGGTCGGGGACGATATAAACAATTACCTACTGTGCGAACACTACGCTACTAGTACGAGAGCTAGTAACGTCGGGAAAGCAAGGAATTTAGGTCGGCCAGTTTTAAGATATGTTATTCCTCTCACTCTCCTGGACGTAACACAGGCAGTCTGGCCAGCTGTAGTGGTTGCGTTCGTTTCTGCGCAGCCTATTTGTACTCGTAAAATATCCATTTTTCAAATCATTTTAAGAAGATTTTTGTTTTGGATTTATTTCCCGACGGTTCGAACTCTTTAAAGTGATCATTTTCACGAGTAATGAACAAAGCCAGACTGCCAGTGTTCCGGTCAGGAGAGTAAGAGGAATAACATATCTTAAAACTGGGCGACCTAAATTCGTCGCTTAAAAACGGTTCTTCTTAAGTGTGGTCAAAAAATCGAGCTGATTGCGCGCCACCATCGATAATTATCGGCACGGCTCGGATAGGGACATCACTGACCACCGGGGCCTCGATGGCCGAACACTTCGTTTGAGATCCGCAGGTGTAACGTTTGCGTCGACCACGCAATGACGTTTGGAAGTTAAAAAGAAAGATTTGCAAGAAAAATAACATATTAATGTTTACGAGTAGGTACTATTTAATAATTTTTGTAAGTCGTATATAAAGATCTGCCGCATGCTGGTAAGTCAATATCGCGAGGTCGCTGACGGCGTCCGTTCGTGTGTGCAGAGCGCATGCAGCGTGGGCCACGTGATCCGGCGCCGCATCGAGAGCGCGTGTGCCGCCTCCGTGCTGTGCGGCGCGTGCGTGGCGCGCTGGGGGGCGCTGCTGGGCGCGCGCGTCGCCAAGGTGCACGCGCGCGCCGACGCGCTGCACGCGCACGCCGCCCTCGCGCACTGCGCCGCGCGCGCGCTGGACCTGGCGCACGCGCGCCGCGCCGCCGCGGTCAGTGCCCGCCGAGCCCGCGCCGACCTCGCCGACCAAGCACTCGGCTAATTACTGGGATTGGCCACAGGGCGGCGAGAGCTGGGCGGCGCGCGCGGGGCTGGTGGCGGGGGAGGCGGGGTCGCTGCGCGGCGCGGCGGCGGCGCTGGCGGCGCGCCACGCGGCCGGCGCGCTGCACGCCGAGTGGGACGCGGCCGCCGCGGGCTCGCCGTGCCCGAGCCAGCTGCGGCTGCACATCAAGGCCAAGACGCTCGTCGAGAGGTTCGCTGCTCTATTCGAACCTTTACTAGCGCTCCTGTACTGATCTTTCATACGACGCAAAACTAGGACGAGAGAACTCCAATTTATTTTGTGTTAGCATATCATTTAATTTTGAAGTAAATATATTTATAAAAACGGTACGATGTCTGCAGACTGCGCGACTCGTGGCAGCACCTGGTCCGAGACCGCGCCACGCGCTCGCTGACGTACAACGACGAGCAGTTCCACGTGTTGGAGCGCATCACCATTGCCGAGACCGGGCGGCGAGCGCGGACGCTGCTGCAGCGCGCCGGGCCGCTGGCGCGCGCGCGTGCCGACGCGATCGCCGACTGGTACAAGGTGGCGCAGACCGTCTACCTGCAGACGCAGATCCTGGACAAGGACGTGGCCGGCGCGGAACTGAAGCTGCTGACCCTAGCCGCGCGCCTGCACGACGCGGAGCTCACGCTGCGGGACAGCCTGGCGGACGTGCACCACGGAAGCGCGCACGCGCACGCACAGGTATCGTTATAAATCGTACTAGACATAACGTTAAAAGGAAATCCGTGTGAAGCTGATCATATTCGATGGTCTTCGTAGGTGAAGCAGGAGAGCGCCGGCGTGACTTCTACCGAGGGCAGGAAGGAGCGGGGAGGCGTGTGTGCCTCGGGCGCGGGGCTGCGCGCGCTGTCGGCGGCGCACGAGGAGCTGGGCGCGGCGCTGGCCGGCAACTCGGCGCTGCTGGGCGCGCTGGAGTCGCTGACGCGCCAGCTGGGGGCGCCCTAGCCGGCGGCCCGCCCCGCCCCCCACGCCCGCCACACGTACGTGCACGTGCACCGTATTATAAGTTGTTGCACATAGCCTTACCACCGACACTAATAAACTAGAGCTCATACCAAATTTTAGGGTGCAAAGCTACACAAATAATAATATTATGTTACAGAAGTGACAGTGGAGACGAGTGTGCCGCTGTCACGTCGAGCGCGTCGATAACGGCGAGCGAGTCGGGCGAGTCAGGCGAATCGAGTCGGTCGATGGAGGCAGAGGTCTCGGATGAGTCGAGGTCAGTGGAGTCGAGTGCCCGCACCGTCATCTACGAGTCGAGCGGAACGGAGCCGAGCGGGCGGCCCGACAGGGTCACGTGCGCACTCGCATAGTGCACGTACGCTATGTACTGTAATAACAGTTTAGTGACATAACATAATTTAAATAACGGAACTTATAACCGTCAGCCAGTTATATTCCACTCAAGTAAGAAATTAATAACCTTGATAATTAAATTAATTTGCATAGTTTAGTGAAACTATAAACCAAAGCCGATGTATTTTGTTTGAATATGCGAGTTGGGCACAATCAATTACTTTTGTAAGCAGATTGTCTAAATTAAACCTGAGTTTTATTTATCACACAGCTGAGAATATTCTTAAAGAAAAACTGTCTGATAATATGTATGTCCTGCAGTGTACTATTTTATTATCTACTGCTAGGAACTTATTACTTTTTCATAATACTCTAGCATTATTTTACTTGATGGTCATTCCTAATTCCTGAACACACATATAAACCGTGTATATGCTGTAATTAAGTATTTGATTAATTAGGTACCTCACCTATAAACAAGTAAAGCAAATTCTGAAGTTTTAACTAAACAAAAAAAAAATCATTAAATATTAATGCCCGCCGTTACAAGGTTATGTTGTTGAATTTTGATGAACTGTCAAATGTTGGCTATTAAAATGACCCGACTTTAATTAAAGATCATAGCAAATGATTCACATCTATATTTTTCATAGTTCCCGCAACTTTTGTGACAAGTATCTTTCTTTACTAGCCAGTAAAGAAGACCAAAGGGTTTAAATATTTTTTCATCTATCATTTGTTTCAACATTCCATAATATTGATTTAATAAAAGTTTTGACTGAATTTGGAGATTTTCTGATCTCATATCTTTCCTATTTCTTGTTTATTAAGTTAGATATTAAGTAAACATCATTCCTATTATTTAAACTCGTATAAAATAAGCCTAGCATATAAAAATACATGTTAATTAAATGGTGCTCTCTCTCATAAAGTTACGCAAGTATTGAAGATATATTAGATTAATTGTGCAATATTGTAAATATAAGAAAAACATTTAATAATATCTAAATATGTCTCAAAATTATATACACTATAAAATTACACGAGTTATGTAGAAAATTAATATCTTCAAAATTTAGGATGAATCTTAATTTTTTTAAATACCAAATTAATGAAAACAATAAGATCCTAAATTTTAAAATATGTTCACAGTAGTCACACCTCGGTTTAGTGGTGAAAAAAGTATTATAAATAAAACTGTCAAGAAATATGTGCATTATATATTTATTGCAATTATATACAATTATAAATAGCAATAACGAACGTTTTTTTTTTGTTACAATAAATAAGAATAAAGTATTTTTGTAAATATATTTGGTTTTTTTTTTACCTACAGTACCATCACATAAGGAATGTTCATATTATAAAGAAAATATAAGTCTTGGCAGGGCCAAGGCTATCATCACACGTGTGTAATTTAAACCCAATTACCATTTAAAGAGGTCAGTAAGTTGCTTAGTATTTAATAAAAAGAGATGATTGGTCTATTAAAAAAGTATAAAATGTTGTATTTATAATTTAACGGTTTTATTATTCTTGTCTCCTGTTTTTGTGGACAAGATTGATCTAATAGACGCCTACAACTTATTCAGTGTCATTGTAAATCCAAGATGGTGTTCAAAAATGTCCTCTTAATATCTCCAAGGGCTTCAAAAGAACAGGTACACATTGCAAAACAAATGCCAATTCAACATGGCCGCTACAATAATAAAGAATTATGCCCATCCATAAACATAATAGTTATCGTCTTTTCAATAAAACCGCTTAACTAGAGAAATATGAATTTGGTAAAAAAAAGTTTTATTTTGTACATTTATATACAACTTAGTTATATGAAAACGTTTACTTAAATTATCATTTTTTTATTATTTCTTAAAATTAAAGTGATTTCAGCAGTTAACAGTCTGTAAGTACAGATAGCAAAAAAAATCAAAATTTTGAGTTAAACCATGTAGAATCTGATTACGGATCTTGAAATTTTAGAATGTTTCCTGCATTGAAAGAATCTAAAGACAAACTTCATAAAGATGAAATGTTCAATGAAATAAAACACAATACATTGAAAAGTGAGAAATTCTAGTAATCTACATATTATTAAATGAAAATATTGTACATACTAAATATTATATATATATAAAAAAAAAAACTTAATTACACGAAATCTATTCATACAACATCCCTTCATACAATCTTCAAATAAAACTCGATAAGAAAATTAATATACAAATAATTTAGAATAAAATTGAAAACGCAGATCGTTACATTTTTTCTCAGTTCGTTATATTTAAATTGAAAAAATAGCTAACACTATACTAGTTTTTGTCCACAACTCCGCACGCATGGTCTTTTTAACTTTTATTTCAGGCATCAGATTTTAATTTTTATAGTACAAGTTTTATAGTACTACGAAAATCTGTTCATGATGACATTTCAGATTTGATCAGGGGAGGGGACAAAATTACGACAGTAAAATGATGCCTATTTTTTAAGTTCAACTTCAGCTATAATTATATTAAATATTAAATATATATTAAATACTATGCAAAAGTTTTTACGTTAAGTATATTGTTATTGCTAAAAAACTGTTATTTCTACTTCTATTCTTTATGAAGGCTTAATAGCCCCCTCCCCTAGTTGTTCTCCGATACCCTCAACCTACGACCCTGTTACAATTTAATTATAAGAACTAATTAAAATAATATATGGGCTAAGAGTATCCCTTATCAAGTAGTTTGCTGCGTGTTCTGTCCACTAGCTTGTATTCGCGATGCGCTGCTTGCACGCGTTTGAATTCTTCTAGAAGTTTCTTAAAGTCAATGGACGGGTTTCTGTTAACCGCTGGCGTCTCAGTCCTGTATCAATTAATTTATATATTATTTAAGGTATCGCGTCAGTTGTTCTTAACTAATATATTTGTATAGATTTTAGTGTCCGACCGAGGCTTCGGCTTCGGCCAAAAATCCATCTTCAGCGAGATCTTCGGCTTCGGTCGGATTCTGGGCCGAAGCCGAAGGTCCGAGAACAGTCGGAATTAAACGAACTGGTACGAAAGTGTCAGTGACTGACGGACCGGACTGCACTTAGTTCAGTGCGAATACCTCTATCACCGAGAGAAAAGCGGCATGAGCCACTTTACGCCGATATTCTTCTTTAACTGTGGATAATATTGAAGAAAATTATTAAATTACTAACAGTTTATAAACCTACGGCTTGGGCTTCAGGCGAAGGTTGTGGAGATTGCCGATTAATCGGCTTCGGCCAAAAATTTACCTTCGGTCGGACACTAATAGATTTTCTGTTTAGGACGTTAATGTTAATTTGCTCGAGCCACAACTGATGGTCGAGTATTCTGGCTGCTATACTTCTTATGCACGAGCCTACTGCTGTTTTAAGTAGCGATATTAATATCATTGTTATGTTATTTCTAATAATTTGAAAAGAATATCTGGTACATTAGTTTCTTGTCCGGTTCTTCTCATGGTTACACTCTGAATCGGGCCGCTCGTGGCGATTGCGTTCGTGTCTTCGTGTTCCACGGAGGCGCTTTCCTCAAGCGCTCGTGTTAAGTATTTCATTTTAAACAATAAGTTAAATTTTTGTACTCGTTTTCTATTTTTAAGTGTCTGTAAAATAAAGCTTGTTTTTACTTGACTTATACTAGTTTATGGCGGCATAGCAAGGTAGTGTACTGACTGCGTGTCGGGGACGCACTGCAGTCGGTTCCGCAGCAGGTGGAAGGCGTCGCTCTGCGGCAGCAACATGAGCAGCCCGAACAGCGCCGTGCGCAGGGGGCCCGCCCCGCCCTGCAGCAGCTCCAGCCGCAGGTCTGCCACAGAATTCATTATAATAACGACAAACCGAACATTGGCTCACCGCTAACCACGTACTGAAATCCTAGTGGAGACCTGAAACTTTACTCTTATAATTGGGGGTCACTACACTACTCGATGTGATGTAAAATCTTCCCAAGAAAAGAAACTCCTTCAATTATCTTGAATTACTTGATATTGATTAAAGATTCCCCACACACACACACACACACATTCCCTTTACAATCGATAAACAGAAATACTTAACAATAATTAAAAACTTACATGCGAATATAGGTGATTCTATGAGCTGCACTAATTTGTCCACTTCAGTTAGAAAGTCCACAGTGATTTCTAGATCACCGCTGCTTACGAGTGAAGGAGCATTACGAGTAGGTACATCGATTAATGCATAGAGATGGAGAAATAGAGTGAGAAAGAGTTTTTGCAAAGGATACAAGGTGGCGACGAGGGTGTTGCAGTGCACGTAGTTGTGGGTAAGCAGACACAGCGCCAACAGGGAGACCGGGCTGTGGCACCAGCACACGTACAGGTCGGTGAACAGCGCCTGGGTCGCCTGCACATACAAACATACAGACTACTGCCTACACCCTGACTAATAACTAAGAAATGTGATTGATATATACCATTTTAGTGAACTGACCGGCTTGTCGAAATTCCTGAGCTGCAGTCGAAGGTCATACAACTCCGCGGAGGTGAGCAGTATAGTGTTGAGCACATCGACCATGGTCGACACAAACCGTAAGTTCTTCTCTTCTAGTAGGATCTTAGACAACGCCTTATATATGTCCTCTGCGTTCAACAGGATGCACAGCTGTCTGAACAAAAGTTTAGTGAGAAGCAAACAGAGATGGAGAAGGAAGGAGATTTTTGTGACCAAAAAGATAATTTAAAACCCAAGGAGACAATTTATTTTATAAACAATTATATGCATGACGATGAAAGAAAGACCTTATTATGCTGGACAATCTAAGGAAAATGAAAGCTGAATAGCAGGGTAGGTACAGTAGTCGTAACTATGAAATAGAGAAGCGGAAATAAAAATAGCACTTTTGTGCGTGGTGGGATAAGTTATTAATATTTCATTTATAATCATATTAGATTTAAGTAACATGTAAATAACTAAAACCGTACTAACCTAATAATGAAAGCGCCACGGTCTTCCAATAAGTTCTCATCGGCCGCCAACAACCTGAGCAGCGCACGGAGGAACTTGTAGTAGTAGGGGCTCGATTCTAAATCACCTGAAAAGTCATTCGTAACATCTCTTTGTTTATTTAAGGCAAGCGGGTCATCTGTTACGTAACTAACGTCGCCTATGGACTCATGCAACACGACTGTCTTGCCGGGCTTTAAAAGATTCAGATGTTAAGAGTCTTTGGATACTTGACGTCATTTGACGTCAATCTGCTGGCTTTAATATTTCAGCGGCAAAGCCAGCTCATCACGGAGTGTACTGTATGGCTCTACTACTGACATTATTGTGATTAGGGAGTCGTATTTATAATAATAATGAGGGAAAAGGAATGAACTCCTACAGTGCGTGTGTGTATCGTAGGGCGAGTGCGGGCGGGGGGCGGGGGGCGGGGGGCGCGGGGGCTCACCGGGCAGCGCGCACGGCGTGCAGGGCGCGCAGGAGCACATCTCGGCCAGCACGGCGAGCGCGCGCCGCACCACGTCGTCGGCCGCGTCCGTCAGCCCGCCCACGGCGCTCGCGAACACGCGCTCCGACTGGGACAGCATCGCACCGGGCAGCTTGTTGTACAGGTGCAGGATCCAGTCCAGGGCGGCCACCTTGGTGTGCACCGAGCTGTGGTGCAGCAGCTGCGTCAGCACCGACACCACCGCCTCCAGGTTGAGCGTCGTGTCGCCGTCCTCCCCGTCCCCCCGCGCCTCCTCCTCGCTCTCGCGGCCCGCCTCGCTCTCGCCTCGCGCCTCCCCCTCGTTCTCCCGCTGGGTAGAGTCGTCGCTAGGGGAGACCACTAACTTTGTCAGCTGGAAGTTCACTATGGCGGCCGTCTCGCGAATATCTGCACCGCCGCTAAGGACTTTAAAGATTTTTCATAGAAGACATTAGTTTAACGACCTATTTTTACCTAAGATTGATTTGAGACTGTCGGAATCCAAAATGGCTTCATTCATTCATTGGATTCATGTCCCGCACGTGTAACATGTTACAATTTGTCTAAATTACAATACCCGGGTATGAGAAATTCTAAAAAAGGATACTCTTCCTGTGGTCGTCGTGGTAGGCGAGGCAAGGCAGCACGGCCGCCAGCGCGCCCGATGCGTACGGCAACGCGCGAGCACCAGACAGCTCTACGAACTCCTTCAGCCACGTGATGGCCGTCAACTGCACCACACATATTTTCCCTCATATTCGAGCCCTTTTATAGCATATTTTGTAAGCAGCGTTTTTATTAGTGTCCGACCGAAATTTCGGTTTCGGTTTCGGCCGAGTTTCGGCCAAAAATCAAGTTTCGGCGGAAGTTTCGGTTTCGGCCGAAATTTGGCCGAAACTTTTTGCCGAAACGCAAACTATTGCAGTACTAATTCTGACTTGTGGTTCTCTTCTCCTCTTGTTCTTCTGTATCTTATTGTACTGTATCTTCTGTATATATGTATTGTGTATCTTTGTTGAGAGTGTAATAGTACATACATACATATCTTTACACCAAGTCTCTGTGTGGTAGGTAGAGAAAACAGATCGCCATAAGGCACGATCCCTCACTTCTTTGACTTTCAATCAACATTGTCATACATGCTCGCCGGTTATTAAGACTCGTGGCATAACCTTTCATAAGGAAGTTTTTTTATGGGTTAGGAGGGCAAACGAGCAGACGGGTCAACTGATGGTAAGCAACCAACGCCGCCCATGGACACCAGCAATACACATATAGTGTTACTGTTGCGTTGCTGACCTTTAAGGGATAGGGAATAAGGAAGGATGGGGAAGAGGGGTTGGCCTCCGGGTACCTCTCTCACCGAACGAAACGCGGCATGAGCCACTTTACGTCGATCTTCTGAGAGGTCGTAGTATTTCACCGGTCGAGCCGGCCCTTTCATGCAGCGAACTGCTTGGCTCTACCACTGTTAAAATTGATTGAAAAACCGTTTAATTTTATAATGGAAAGTTTGTGCTCGCCCTCGTCGAGTCCAACATTCTTCCGCTTCTATACTGTATCCATCTTAGCTTAGGCCATCTTCCATCAATCATTCTTTCCTACGTGGCCAAACCGTCGGAGTATGCACTTCCTTAATTTTTACACTGTCACTCTACCAATCCTCTTATAAACTTTCCTTCCATAAAACCTTTTTTTCGTTGCGATCGGTGAACCTCATACTGCAAATCTCATTTCGACTGCTTTATCATTATTTTCATGCTCCCTCTGCCATGCCAACTCTCGCTTTCATAAGTTAGTGTTGGGATCAGTACCGCACTGTGAATAAAAAATTTGGATGCCCAGATTGTTAGGGCCCAGGCATCCGCCCAACGCTCTATTTACACTGTTTTCTGCATTACTTTTCTTTCTACATTCCCGGTGTAAAAGAAATTTAAGTAATTATTATTATGAGATGAGTGGTAGAGTTACGCAGTTCGCTGCATAAATGGGCTAAGTCGACCGGTTAGATACAGTCGCGTTTTGCTCAGTGAGAGACCTGGAGGCCCAACTTCTACCCCTCTCCCCTCCTCATTCGATTTCTAACTGCTTTCCTATCCCACTAATAAAAATGTTCTCAAGGGTTGACGTCAGTCGGCTGGTCACAAAACAGAAGCCAAATCTTTTGACTACAAGGATAGTTCGAAAGGATAACGTGTTGTGCCTACCCCATTTAAAGTGGGCAAACGGCAGGAAAGTGATGATCATTTTTAGTTAAGTGTTATCTCGGTTATCTCGGCCGGGGCGGAGGTTACACGGACGCGTGGGGACACGAAGTGCGGAGGCGGACACGCTGGAGGTCTGCCCAGCGTGCGCGGCCGAGCGTAGAGTCCTGGTCGACGGGATCGGGTGAGACCTGTCCACGCCGGCATTGATCGTGGTAACGCTAGCGGGCAAAAATGAGTGGAGGGCTGTGGTCTCCTTCTGCGAAGCTGTAATGCTCTAGAAGGAGGCCACCGAGCGGGATCGGGAGAGAGCCGACGACCCCTAGTGCGGCCGGGGTGGGTTGTCGGGGGCGCCGCCGGCTACGCGCCTCTTTACAGCGCGCGTTCGGAGCCGCCCAGCCCTGGGGAGCCTCACACCGACACTTCCTGAGGATGAGCTCCCCTCGCAACAGAAGGGGGCGACTAGACTAGCGACACTGTCCTAGATCACCCTAACGCCGGAGAAAGGCCGCCGCGAGGTTTTAGTGGGTAGCCCTTGGAATGGATTGCAATGTACTGCTTTGGGAGTCCCACACTACCCTCTGCCGTACCCAGGCGGGGGGTATGCATAAAGCATTTTCTCGCGTAAAAAAGGTACCTCAAAAGAGATTAGAGATTGTTTTGAGTACAAGTACAAAACAAAGTATTAAATAGTAATATCTCAAAATATCAATAAGTACTTAGTATATCATGAAACAAAAACAATCACCATTTGAATGTTGGTTTTTTACCTATTTCTTTTGGGATGTTAAGATTCGACGAGTAAAGGCTTAATAGCCTCTGCCTACAACTTAGCATAGAAAAAGGCGTGAAGTTACGTTGTTGATTGGAACAAAAGTAATATACCCATTGTTTTTCATTTCATGTTCTAATTAATGCAAAATAATGGGCAAAATGAATCAAATTTGAGTTTTTTAAGGAATTTTAAACTTGAAGTCTCGGTAGCGCAGTGGTCGAGCACACGGCTTCTGATCCAGAGGTCCGGGTTCGATTCCAGACACTGGCTCACACCAATGACTTTTCGAAATTGTTTTCGGAAGTTAAGTGTGATAAATATCGATGACTGAAAAACTTTGTGCCCGGTATGGCAATAGGTTCGCCACCTATTCCATTTGGGACGTAAACATAACGACGAGACGAGGCTTAACAGCCGCTGCCTACACCTTCGGGTAACAAAAGGCGTGAAATTATGTTATGTTATGTGTTATGTTAAACTTGAGCACGTGAGTTTCGGTTTCGGCCGAAACTGAAGCGCCGGCCGAACATTCGGTTTCGGTTTCGGCCAGAAAACCAGTTTCGGTCGGACTCTAGTTTTTACCGAAGTATTTAGTCCATGGAATATATGAAGTCTTGGCATATTACCCGATAAATTGGACTAGACCAAACACCAGAAATCTATGACATTAAAACAACTTTTAGGATTTTTACTATTGGTAACCCACATCAGACCATGAAACAAAAAATTAAATATTTATTTATTAGGTCTGATGTGGGTTACCAATAGTAAAAATCATATTTTTAACATCAACTTTTTGATTTTTATTTCCAAAACGTGGGTGCTCTCTGTATCAATGAAATAGCTTTTGAACAAATACCGTTTTTATTCATCACTCGTGAAAATGATCTCTGTAAAGAGCTCGAAACGTCGGGAAATAAATAAAATTAGTAATAAATAAACGCGATATAATCCTAAAAGTTGTTTTAATGTCATGAACGTGATTCGCGAAAGTTTTAGAGATAAATATGTAAACCACAAATCTAAATTTAATTGCACTCTTTTCATAACTTCGCTTCATTCTCTGAGAAGGAGGCTGGGTCAGGAAGTGAGATCAAGCCGGTATGAATTACCTGCATCATGTCCTCTGGCGACTGCGCATGGTTGATGAGAATATTTATCATAGCTTGGAAGTCTACACGAGACGGATCCTTCTTGATGCTGCGCAGGAACTCGTTGAGCTGCACGTCACACCTAACCACATTAGTTTGGAATTTGTTAAAATTATTCTCATTTTTATATTTCCGCTTATATTTTGAAATAAATCAAAAAACTACGGCAAATAAAGAATAATCTTCACGTCGAAATTCATCATTTGCCCTTTTAGTTCCATTGTTGGACGTAGGCTTCTTCCATAGAACGCCACCAGTGCCACTAGTTAGGTCTTGAGCTAGGCGCATCCAGTCACATCGAGCGATTTTAACCAGGTCGGTCCACCTAGTGGGAGGACAGCCTAATCCACGTCGACCAGTTCGTGGTCGCCACTCGACAACTTTTTTTCCCCAGCGGTTATCGTTTCATCGAGCGAAGTGGCCTACCCATCGCCACTTCAGCGTGCTAACCTATCCAGCTATGTTGTTCAGCTATGATCTTCTGCGTATCTCAGTGTTTCGAATTTTGTCGCCCAGATTTTTTTTTTTTTTTTATTCGATAGGAGAGCAAACGAGCAGGCGTGTCACCTGATGGTGAGCAACCAACGCCGCCCATGGACACCAGCAACACATATAGTGTTACTGTTGCGTTGCCAACCTTTAAGGGATAAGGAATAGGAAAGGATGGGGAAGGTGGGTGGGCTTCCGGGTACCTCTCTCACCGAACGAAACGCGGCATGAGTCACTTTACGTCTTTGAGAGGTCGTGGTATTTCACCGGTCGAGCCGGCCGATTCATGCAGCGAACTGCTTGGCTCTACCACTGTTCCTGTGTAAATTCCAAGCATTGCCCTTTCCATAGGACGCTAAACAATTTTAAAATTGCTGTATATTATTATATGCAGCAATTTTAAAATTGTTTAGCGTCCTGATTATACATAGTCCTTCTTGGTGCAGTTGGGTAAAAATTTAGATTCACGAATTATGCTCACATTCTCCTAATCTCTGGGTTGGGGTCGTCGAGCATCTTGAACAGTCCGTCGAGCAGCTCGGGCAAGTAGACTATCAGCTCAATGTCTGGCACAGCGTCCAGCACGGACACCCACGAGACTATAAATTGGCGCGCGAACGCGTTCCGCGTGTAGATGCGCTCGCGCAACATCGGCACGAACGAGGACAGGTCGAAGGTTTGTGACTCTGTCACAATGTCCTGTCAATATAGTATACAATCACGCATAAATATTAACACATAACTTCACGCCTTTGTTACCTGCCGTGTAGGCAGCGGCTGTTAAGCCGCATACCGGGCTCAAAGTTTTCAGACATCGATATTTATCACACATAACTTCCGAAAACAATTTCATTGGTGTGAACCAGGTTCAGGATTCGAACCCGGACCGCTGGATCAGAAGCCGTGTGCTCGACCACTGGACCACCGAGACTATTATACAATCAAGCTAATTTAATAGGCATTTTAACAGTGGTAGAGCCAGGCAGTTCACTGCATGATGCCGGCTCAACCGATGAAAAAGCAAACCCTGTCAGAAAATCGACAGAACGTGACTTACGCCGCGAACTGTTCGGCGAGACAGATATTATATTCTCTATACTACCGTGAAACTATGGCCCAATCGATGTTGCGGATGTCCATGGGCGGTGCTAGTCGCTTACCATCAGATTACCGCTTTTCTCACAGAAAAAAGATCTATGCTTGCTCAATTTTGATATTAATTTTAACATTGAAAATCAGTGGAAAATGTAATATTTTACCTTGACAAGCCTGTCAAGCAGCTCAGCACCCTGCCTGACCTGCTGCTCGGGGTCAGCTACGAGGCGAGCCAGCGCGTCGAACACGAGCGGAAAGTATGTGAGCGAATCACCCCGAGCTATCTTCACTACGTTGTAAAGCGCCTCCGCGGCCAGGTAGCGCACGCGAGACTCACTCTCGCTGAAGCAAGCCACTATGGGGTGCATCAAGTCTGACAAGTATTCTGTACAGCCCTGATGCAGATAAATTCAGTTAATAAAACCACTTGCAAAAGAGTATTTATCTTTCACGAAATTATAGGCTTCATGGTAGGTATATTTGTGAAAAGATCAGCTGCTGAAAAGAACAAAGAATATAACTTCGCACCCTCAATTGACATAAGGGGTAGCCAGTAGCAATTATGCCTCAAAACACTAGATCAATTTTCAAGTCCTAAATGAAATATTCGGCAAAATGTGGAGGCTGAAACCCACATTCCCATGCGGATTATTAGCGCGTCGGGCGATGACGAAAATCAGTATGTGGTATAAGTCCGAAAAATTCCTTAGAGTACTCCCGTGGTATAAGCGGTACATGACGCACAGACATGTAACATCTCTTTGCACTGCCAACAGATCAAGCTTAGTTGTCGACAAGCTCAAATGGAGTAAGTTGGTACTGGGTTGCCCCTGCCCAAGGATGGGAACAGTATTCCATGTGAGGTTAACCTGAGCTTTATATAGCTGTAAGCGTGGCCAATTTGGCGTTGCCTCCCTAGATGAATGAGAAACAGGAAGTCGACACTAAGAATACCGATATCGGCTGAGGTGGGTAAGGAAGTCATCAATATTTATCACATTAAATTAAACTACGCAAAAGTATATCTCAAAATTGTGAATGTTGTCATTATTACGATTTTATTGTTATTTATTTGGATTTAATTTCTTTATAGAATCCATGTAACTATGCTTAAGATATTTTGAATTTAAGAAAGCATGAAATAATATACACTAACCTTCCCTAATCCCACAGCAACTGAAGACAATCCCATAAGAGCACCATTCTTAACATTGGGATTGGTGGATGCCATCAGATCCTGGCCAAGTACACGAATAAGCCTCTTTATTTGACTAGTGTTCTTGGCATCATTGAAGTCTTTCACCATTCTATATGTAAAGAGTAATTTCATAAATAATGTTTTAAATTATAAATTTATTACTTTGTTTTTATGTTTTATGTGTTTATAAAAATTACAGAAAGTAGACTGGTTCAAGTCCATCTCAATACCAAAGTACAAGAGGTGGCTTATTCTTATTTCTAGTGACAAGATAGTTAAGTTAGGTCATTAGGCCGTCATCGGTTAGGCAGACTATAGAAATGATAACACACAAAATATTGATTTCAACTGATTTTTCCTACAATTCTTTTCTTTATTATAACATTTTGGCAGAAATAAAAACAATAATATTACATACATATATACATAACTTTATGGCAAATCCCTTGCGGGGTAGGCAGAGAGAACTCATTTGCTTCATTGACTTTCATAACCAGGAAAATCTGAATTGTACTGCATATTCATATGTTCATTTAAATCAAAAATCTATGCAGACAGCAATATTTAATAATATAAGATCTTAGACACAATTCACACAGCACCCTCTAGTTCAAAAGTAAGCAACTAAATGGTTGTTATCGATACTAGTTAACAGATATTAATACCCATACTTTTTTAAAAATACATAACATATCATAAATTCACACCTTTTTCTACCAAAAGATGTATCTGGTCAGTGGCTTTTAATCCTCGACTCGCCATTCTGTTTACATCCCAATTTGAAATAGCTGGCAAAAACTTTTGCCATACCGGGCACAATGTTCAGTCAGTTCGAAAAGAATTTCGAAAAGTCATTGCTGTCAGCCAGGATTCAAACCTGTGATCTCTTTAATTAGAAGAGGGTGGGGCTCACCAATACTTTTATTACATAGAAAAACACCCAGACGCCATACCAACATTCATGCTTGTCATAAATATTTGTACTTGGGTGGAGATTGCACCCCCCACCCTCAATTCTGCAGTCAGTAGTTTTACCAATGTAACCAATTATTTGTATATATTTATATATTGGGCGTATATTGTGTATGTATTGAGCTTTTACAAGACGATTTGTAAAGGAAGAGTTACGAATTATATTAATATTAAAATAAGTGTTCTTAAATGGGGGCGTTTTGTTTCCGAACTATTTTACTAGAGAAAAGAATACATAGACTAAATAAATAGGAGACAATTAAAAGGAAATGTAGACCAGACGTGTTTTTATGAAAATTTTAATTTTGATGAAATTTTATAATTGCAATATTAGATGATTCTTACTTTTCCACTTCAACGCCAGCAAATTTTCTTTTATCATATATTTTGTCGCAAAGCCCGCGTACACAAGCTGTGCTCAGTGGCGCATAGTCTCTCTCAGACATGATTACTAAATTTTTATGTTAATAAAAACACAAGATATAAATTTTACCATAAATTTATCAAACACACATTAGTTTTAAAAACAATGTATACAAATGAAAATCGTGAAGTAAGAATGAAAATTTAAAAAAAAATTATTTTATTTATGACCATAGACAAAGTCCTTTAGTCGAAAAAATAATTTCTGCAACTTAGATGCAAGTTGCAGAAATTATTTTTTCAGAGTGGCCTATATAAGTAGCATTAAAATAGACAATTATTCTTATACTTACGCTTTAATAAAATTTATACATACCTTAATTTTTAATCTGATTTCTTTCTTGTACTTCACGCGTTTTGGCGGGAGTGTAAAAGAGTCATGTCCTTAAGGGTATATCGTGCGTAGTGTGCTATTCTACGTTGTCGTCTAACTAAACTCCCTCGGAACATCATGCATAAAGTGCCACGACTTTATGGATGATTAGGTTAGCTTAGATTAAGTTAGTTTAGGTTAGCTTAAATTAGTTTAGGTTAGATTAAGTTTTTTATTGTTAAATATTTACGACAGACATGGCAGTACGGCTTCAAAGCTTTAGCCTGTCCAAATGGACAAAAAAAATATATTCGCTCTTTCAGTCTTTCACACACTTCCCTTTAAAATATTGAGAGTCTGGAGACTACTGGAGAGTTTTGGCGGGACTGTGGAAAAGACATGTCCGTTCTTTGAACTATACATAACATGTGACTTCACGCCTTTTGTTACCCGAAGGTGTAGGCAGCGGCTATTAAGCCTCGTCTGGCCGTTATGATTACATCCCGGTGGCGAACCTATTGACATACCGGGCACAAAGTTTTCAGTTATCGATATTTATCACACTTCCGAAAGCAATTTCGAAAAGTCATTGGTGTGAGCCAGTGTAAGGATTCGAACCCGGATCTGTGGATCAGGATCCGCGTGCTCTGCCATTGGACCACGGAGACTCTTTGAATTATTTTCTTAGATTTGTGTTTCAATGGATATTATTGAATAAAATTCGGGTCGTTTTATTAAATAAGTGTTCGTATATGGGTGCAGATGTGGGGAATGGTGTAAATATCGTGTTTAGTGTGCTCTCCTACAGTCTCGTCATAATTCCCTCAGAACATCATGCATAAAGTGCCACGACTTTATGTATGATTAGGTTAGGTTAAGTTAGTTTAGGTTAGTTTTAAGTTTCATCATCATCATCATCATTATTTCTTAAAAAATAACGCCAGATAAGGCAGTATGGCTCAAAAGCTTTAGCCTGTCCAATTATGGACAAATTAAAAAAAACAGACTAGTGTTGTGCCAACTCTGGTAAATCCTAACTCGAGTTGACTGGAGTTAAAATCCACGTGACTGGGGTTGAAGTCGAGTTAGGGTAATTTTAGAGTTAAAATGAAAAAAAAGTTCGTCCGCCGATATTATACAGTCTAAAGCTTTATAAGCCATTCTATCAATCAAGCATTAATTATTTAATTGTCTTATCTATGTTGTAGTTTAAATATTTCTATATATCCGTTGGTTCAGACCAATAGACATGTAGGATGGTGTAAGATTGATTAAACAGATATGCAATGCAGAAGCGGATTGATGCAGGAGTCGAAGACGGCCACGATACACTCTCCCTGACCAAATAGAACGAGTCCTGGAGGAAGGTGACGTCAGCAGATTTAAAAATCTGCAAGCGTGATTAATAAGTGCAGTCATATTATTTAAGAACTAAAATTTACTATTTCATTTTGCTTCAGGAAATAAATTGGAGATGAAAGATAATTGACAGAAACAGAACAAAAATAAGTTAATATTAAATCTACATAAATGTGATGCTTTGTTGGCTGTGAACGAATTGAGTCATAAATAATCACGGCTCAAATAACGGTCCCACTTACTCCGTTCTATGTCAGTTTCTGTGGCAGTTTCAGTTGTGTCAGTTTCAGTTTCTATGGCTGTGTTCCGGACGACTGGACCAAAGCAGTCATTGTGCCCTTGCACAAGGGGAAGGGGTCGCGGCAGGACTGCAAAAACTACCGAGGCATTAGTCTTCTCAGTGTTGTAGGTAAATTGTATGCGAAGATTCTTATTGAAAGAGTGACGAATGTAACAGATGAGAAATTGTGGGATGTACAAGCGGGATTTAGGAGAGGAAGGGGGTGCATCGATCAGATCTTCTCTCTGCGGACCATCTGTGAAAAACATTTAGCCAAGTCCAAAAAAGTATTTTGTGCTTTTGTAGATCTGGAGAAGGCCTATGATCGTGTACCCAGGAATGAATTATGGTCAACGCTGTCGAATACATATGGGGTTGACGAGCGCCTGGTGCGGGCTTTAAATTCTCTATATGAGAATTCTAGAGCCTGCATCAGGGTGAATGGGGCGCACTCAGACTGGTTTAACATCTATAAAGGTGTTCGACAGGGATGTGTTGCGTCACCGTGGCTCTTCAATCTCTATATGGATAGTTGTCTGACAAATCTGAAAGAGACTGAATGTGGTTTAAGCATGGAAGAGGTGCGTGTCAAGTGCCTACTGTACGCCGATGACCAGGTATTACTTGCTTCGTCGGCGTCGGAGTTACAAGACATGCTAATCTTGGTGAATGAAGGGTTTAGAGAAAGAGGTATGAAAATAAATGTAAGCAAGACGAAAGCTATGGTTGTGGAGAGAGAGAAAGAGGTCACACTGTGTGATATTATATTGGATGGCGAGAAATTGGAGCAAGTGAATGAGTTTGTATATTTGGGAAGTATGTTTACAAGAGACGGAAAATGTGAGGAAGATATTGAAAGGAGAGTGACTGCGGGTAACAGAGTTAATGGTGCACTGCATGCCTTGATGCGTAGTCAGGCTGTGTCTGAAAAGGCACGCTTGACGATTCACAATGGTGTGTTGGTACCAACTCTGACGTACGGGAGTGAGTGTTGGGTGTGGCAGACGAAGCATGAAAGTAAGGTGAATGCAGTGGAAATGCGTTCTCTGAGAAGTATGTGTGGAGTCACCATTGCGGATCGAATAAAAAATAGCGTGATAAGGGAGAAATGCAAGTTGAAGGATGATGTGGTGACCAAAGTGGAGAGAAGTATGTTAAGATGGTTTGGTCATATTGCAAGAATGGATGAAAGCCGAATGACTAAAAGAGTATACGAAGCGAATGTGAGTGGCAGGGTCGGGATCGGGAGACCAAGACGGAGCTACCACGACCAAATAAGTGGTCTGTTTAAAAAAGGCAAAATGCGTAGCACCCGAAACCGACGTAAATGCATGACGAGATGTATGACTGTGGATGAGGCGAAAGATGTGTGTCAGGATCGTAGCTTGTGGAAAGCCAAAGTCTCTGCCTACCCCCATGGGATACAGGCGTGAGCTTATGTATGTATGTATGTATGTCAGTTTAGTTATGTATTTCTACTTTGAGTTGGAGGTAATCAACTCGAGTTGACTCGAGCCAGACCCAACTCGAGTTGACCAATAAATACCACTTCTGTCTGACACTCAGACGTCAGTCAGTGTCAGGTGTCAGTGTATATCAGTGAACATTATATAGTGCCCGCTGCACTTTTATCATAATAATTTATAATCTGCACTGGACTAACTATCCAATGTCAGTGTGTTCTAAATTGTGGTATTTTATAAGTGTTTATTTGCCTCGCTGAATTACTAACATTAGTGTATCCATCATGCCTGTGGCACTAGTAGACAGGTTGCCCTTGCCAAATCTTAGGATCTACACCGCGGGAAGTGTTTTGTTACTTTCGATTGCTGTTTATTATGCGACCACTGCGACTAGTGATCCGAACTGGCGAGTTAATATGACCCAGAGTGGTGAAGTGAAGATGGGACAGTCGGGAGAGGATGAAAATACACAAAGGATAGTAGAGAAACCGGTGCTTGCTGTTAATGATAGCAGAAATGCGACTGAACAGATAGTCGATGTGCTTAGTTTTATGTTACAGGAACCACTTTGCATGTGGGTGAGTGTACATATCAATATATTACTGGACATACAGACATCTTAGTGATTGAATTTATCATAAAATGCTAATATCCCATGAATTCCCATGTAATTTAGTAGGTATTTGTAAAATTTATTTTACAAATTCTAAAATACTAGTTCAGAACAAGTTGCCTGAAATATCTTACTTCTATAATTTGACATGTTACAGAATAATATTTACAGGTAGGTAGTTTAAATTACATTATCTGTATATCATAAATGCTGTTCAAGATTTCCCAATATTAAGAGATTTATTCAATTATCTTTTTCTTATAACACAACACATAACATCATTATGTCAGTTCTTGTGGCACGAGGCCAATATTGTTTTGTATGTTGTGATGTGAATGTTATGTATGTATTGTTGCCAACCAAAAATGTTATTTAGCTACATCTTCATAATATTTTATTAACTATTAAGCTATTTTATTAACTATCTACTGTTAATTAATTTATTTAATAATTAAAAACATAAATTTAGTATAAAATACATAAATATTCAATATATAAAATGAGCACAAATTAAAGGATACCTAGTCAGTTTTGAAGTTGACACTGTGGAGTGGTTTTTATTTCTTATTAATATCGTAAATAAATATATAATAATGTTGATGCCAGATTTTTAAAGATCTTAAATGCTAGTTTGTGTTGTAATAAGAGATGTGAAGGTATTATTCTCTAAATTGTTATTTACACGTAAAAAGACTTTCGGGCAGTTCACCAATCTAAATATATTGTTTAATTAAAATTCAAATTAATTACAATGATTTATAAATTTATTCGGTTAGGTTTTGGTTTAATAACCTGGCAGGTACAGTTTTCAGGGTATTAAAAAGTCAAATTTGAAAGTAAAACATTATAATCCTCAAATGACAAAGCACATAAAGTCAAGAACCAGTATTAAATGGTTAATTGAAATGTGCCCCAAGAAATATTTAAATAGACAAGAAAAAAAGGAACATTTATTTTGTCTATATGTACTTAAATACAAAATGTTTTACGTACCAATTTAAATGTATTGTTTAATTACAATTCAAATTAATTACAATGATTTATAAATTTATTCCACAGGATTTCCTTTTGTAATTACCTCTTTCTTTTTTTAAATAGCTATCAATACATTGTTGAAGTGGCTTATGGGGTTAATGTTGATGAATAATTGATTTACATAATTTATATATGTATACATATATTATTGTTAGGAATTCAAACCTGCACCACTTGTTCATTAATCTGAACAATGCATATGTGCATACATATGGGGATGTCCATAAATTTTCCATCTTTTTCTTTCTTCTTTTTACCCCCTACACCCATCCCCCAATCACGCGTGAGATTTTGCAAACGGTCGGTTTCTTACGTAAACGCGTTGTATTGTTATTGTGATAAGAAAACAAAATGCTTCATGCTTTTATTTACATATTTTTAGTTGAGACTAGTGATCAATTATTTCACACATATACATGGAGACGGAATGAACAAACGAGTATGATCGATCTGTTTCTAGTAGACACTCGTCTCCGAAACACTCTAAGGGATACAAGAGCCTAAAATTAAAAATTTTCAGTGTTATGAAAGATGATAGTTTAATGAAAGGCTTACAATTGAATGTGATGAAAACGAAAGTGTGTATGGTGTGTATGGTGTTTGAAAGGGAGGAATCCAGAACGGATGCAAGAATAATGGTTGACGATGTAGTGCTGGAACAGGTGAATGAAATTGTATATCTTGGATGCGCTTTGAGCAGGGATGGAAGGTACACCGCTGATGTAGAAAGAAGAGTGGCGTTAGGAAATAAAGTAAATGGGGCGTTGGGCAGATTCCTGGGCCCAAAAGATATTAGCAGAAAAGCCCAGCTAGCAATTCACAATGCAATACTGATCCCAACGCTAACTTATGGAAGCGAGAGCTGGGTATGGCAGAGCGTGCATGAAAGTTGGATAAACGCGGTCGAAATGAGGGCATTGCGCAAAATCTGCGGAACCCTCGCTGACCATGTGGAAAACAAGGTTATAAGGAAGGAAGTCGAATTGAAAGAGTGTCGGTGTAAAAGTAAGAAAGGACATGCTCCGATGGTTCGGACATGTAGAAAGGATGGATGATGCAAGATGGACTAAGCAGATATACAATGCAAAAGCGGATGGATGTAGAAGTCGAGGACGGCCTAGACACACATTCCATGACCAAATAGAACGTGTTCTGGTGGAAGGTGATGTTAGGAGCCTCAAAAATCGACGCGCGTGCATGAAAAGAGTTATGAAAGTCAACGAAGCGAGTGAGGTGTGTAAGAATCGTGCCCTTTGGAGCTCCGTTCTCTCTGCCTACCCTGCAAGGGATTTGGCGTGAAGTTATGTATGTACTAGTAATCAATATTGTTGAGATTTTAATTGTAAGTGTAATAAAAAAAATAACCATAAATAGTAACTACTCTAACTACTGTGATTTAAAAAAAAATATCTATTCTATGGCGCTCTGTTCTCTCTGCCTACCCCGCAAGGGATTTGGCGTGAAGTTATGTATGTGTATGTATGTATCTATTCTATTTCAGTCCATGGAGAATCCATAGACTATTGGAAGCAACATAGGAGCTCCTTCCACTTTGTTCTGATCTAGCCACTCTAAGCCGTTGACGTTTGCGCACTGTAACTCAAAATAATATTATTTCGTTTTGTTACAATCAGAAAAAATATTGCGTGATATTTGCCGTCTCTCCAACGTCGACCTCGTCCCCCATTAAACATCTCACGTAATTAATGGTCGCCCCCTGTGTATTTATATATACATATACTACTTTCCTCTTTTGTAAAAGACAAAAGACCTTGTTCAAGCACTGAAGCTGACAGCCAAACTTCTCAGTTTCATAAAGCTTTATATGTAGTTTCAAAAAAGTTTCAAACTAAACAATGATCAAAACAAATTAACAGCCACCCAAACTGTTGAATGTTTTTTTTTACCAATCAACGTAGAGAAGAGTAACGTAATTCAGTGGTAGAGCCAAGCGGTTCGCTGCATGAATGAGCCGGCTCGACCGGGAAAATACCACGAACTCTTAGAAGATCGATGTAAAGCGGCTCATGCCGCGTTTCGTTCGCGAGAAAGGTGCCCGGAGGCCCATTCCTTCCTATCCTACTCTTTTAAAGGACGGCAACGCAACAGTAATATCCATGATATCCATATGATATGTTATCTATGGACGGCGTTGGCTGCTTACCGTCAGGTGACACGCCTACTCGTTTGCCCTCCTATCTCATAAAAAAGAAGAATAAATATTTGTTATGTCATTTTTCGCGACCCTCATAAGCTATCTAGACCAAGTAAGAATTACTTTTACGTATTCTTTCTCATGCCAGTCTGTAGTTTTCACTGTTTTGCCAAATAAAGCCTTTACTTTCATCCAAACGATATGAGGGAATATTTGACAGAAGACACATACCCACAATAATCCCTACTAATACTATAAATGCAAAAGTAACTCTGTCTGTCTGTCTGTTACGCTTTCCCGCTTAAACCTCTCATCCGATTTTGATGAAATTTGGCACAGACAATCTTTAGACCCTGAGAAAGGACATAGGCTACCTTTTATTACGAAAAAAACGATAAAGAGGTTGAAATAGAGGTTGAAAGTTTGTATGAGATTTCTTAATTTTAAAAGATAAAACCATAATAAAACTTTATATTTAAGCACTTGATAAGAAATAATTAAACATTAGTTCTAGCGTTTTTGCAATTTCGACCTGTGAAGGGATGAAAATTTGTTATTATTAATTCTAATTGAGGCGAAACAAAGTTCGCTGGGTCAGACAGTGGAAAATATTTGTGCGGTTTCTGATTAGCTAATAGTCCCCAAACATTATATTTTGTATACAAATATTATTGTCAGTATTACCTGTCTGCTATTATCATCAGATGAGGTCCAAAACCTGCTGCAAAACCTGTACAATTACTTTCACTGTTCGAAATAAATACCTTGGAGTTTAAAAATCTAACACACATCGTATAATAATACTAGTTAGTGCCCACAGGTCCTCTCCTCAGTTTTAATCATAATAGGGAGAAATCCTTTTGGTGTCGAGACATGATGTACAAAATATTAAACTTCAAATTAATTTTCAAATTACTTTTATGGTGATTTGTCATTCGAGCGAAAGTTTCGAATGTTCGGGCAAAAATACATATATTACAAAAAAATTATCCATACCAAGAAATTTAATATCAAAATGAATACATTTATTGCATTTGTATATTGAAAGAACAGACCGACTTGAAAGTTCGTATGGTCGTTAGTAAAGATTAAACTTGGACTTAAAATCCAACACACAACACAAAGCGAAAGTAAAAACTTTTACATTCTATAAAAAGACCCCTAAAAACGAGTTATGGAAATATTACTTTTAGTGAATGGCGCCTAGGGATGCATGACATCTAAAGATATCGAATATCTATAAATAACGATCCAGTAGACCGATATCGATGTATCGATATTTTTTGTGTCAACTCAGAAATCCTAAGTCGAATGAAGGTAACACAACATTTTAAGTAAATTGCTAAAAAAAAAAGACAGATTATGCCTACGATAAAAAAATACTTTATGGATATATCGAATGGAAATTCCGATATCGATAAATATTTATATCGTCAGATATATCGATAATTATTGACAATGTGATAAATTGTTGCAACTACAATGGCGCCTGTTCATTAGAAAGGCAGAATGGCGAGATTAGTCTTCTTGATAAATAAAAAGTAGCCGTTAAATAAAACTGTTAGTCTGAACTTAATTATGCAATGGCATTTTTTATATGCTATAGGGGGGCAAACGAGCAGGCGTGACACCTGATGGTAAGCAACAAACGCCGCCCATGTACACCTGAACATATATAGTTGCGCTGCCGGCCCTTACAATGGGATATGATAAAGGCCGGGAGTGGGATGGGAAGGGGAGGAGGAAAGGGGGGGGGGGGGGGGGGGCTCCGGATACCTCTCTCACCGAGCGAAACGCAGTAAGAGCCACTTTACGTCGATATTCTGAGAGATCGTGGTATTACGCCGGTCTAGCCGGCCGCGGCCGCCCATTCATGCAGCTAGCGTGGCTCTACCACTGTTGAAATTCAACTAAAAATAGTTTTATTTTAATTTTATCAATGTCATTTATGTACATAAAATAAAAGTGGAAGTATTGATTTGATATAAGTACCTTTACGCGAACGAAGCCGCAAGTAACAATAGCCTAGTTTAGTACATTTAAAAAATTGCTAAATAATAATAATATGTTGGTAAATATATAAAAACGGAAATTTACAATACATATTTTGCATTTCAAAAAATCAAACAAATTTCTGCACAGAAACGCTCCGACGTTGTCAATAGGCTTAGTGATATTTAGCACGGCGTGACGTCAGTGTAGACATTTTCTGATTGCTTCTCTGTCACGTGACTCGATGCCTGCTTCTTAAGATTTTTTTTTTAATTATTTAATTCTTTACTTGTTTTGATAAACTGCTTTATTTTTCAAAATATGTATATTTTAATCAATTGTTAGAATCTTTAATTCATCCGATGTATGTCTTAGTTACTATTAATATTCACCTGTCTTCTCGTCCAGTTCTAGAACTGTTTCGATATAAAATTTCACGTTAATCTGTTCAGCGGTGTGCGGTATTGACCTTTCCTCTAGTTTAGGGAACTTACTTGAGTCAATGTATTCTTATTGTGCGTCCAAAGGGCAAAGATAAGAATATCTTTATTTATTTTTATTTCTGTCAATATTTTCTTTAATACAGTAAGTACAATCTATTGCAACATAATTTATTTACCTTTTCTAATAATATTATGGATTCGTCTATCTTAGCTCCATAAATTCTTGTGCTTCTGCATTGTATTTTTTATATTTACTGTCTCCTAAGTCATCTATTATCTCCGCATTTGTAACATTTGTCATCAACTAATGCAATAGGTATGCCTGCAATGTTATTATGTTTGAAAAAAATAATTGCATCATAACATATTTTTACCCGACTCCGTAAAGAGGAAGATGATGATCACGTACTTAGAGTGTAAACAGAATTTGCATGGAGAATGTATGACGAAGCCAGTACCGTCCCTAATATAGCGTAGATAAGAATGTGACTTTGACAATACAAAGCCAAGGCCAGGTGGCTAATTGGTCTTGTATGGGCCAAGCTGGTGACGTTCTGGTCTCTGGCTGGAGGCCAATAACCGAGGAGTGCATGGCTATTGAATGCGGTAAACAAAATATTAAAAAACACATGTCAGAAGTTCCTATATCAAGTATTACTAGTTCCTTGGTATATATGGAAAAGTTTTTATTTGCTTTATGTATAATACTAGCTGACCCGGCGAACTTTGTTCCGTATCAAAGGTAGATAAATGGGTAAATTTTGGATATCATGAGGTTCAATTTAGCCATTTGTCGCCACGCGTCTTGGCCAGTACTACTGCGCGGCGTAAGTGCTGTCCCGCTATGTTAATACTCCAATATTAATGACTTTTTAATTATTATTCGTGCGAATATAGTTACATTGCTGTCATGTAAATTCTGTTGTCGACGAGAAATTTTACGCAACAAGTCTTCGGCGATTTAAATATATATATATATATATTAGGGTGCTTTTTTTTTGGAACTATTTTTTTTTTCGGCCCCATAGTGAAATTTTGTTGGAAGTACCATAAAAAAAATTCCCTGAAAGTTTGAGCCCTTAATATTAATATTAAGTACTAGACCAAGGCGTGTAAAGATTTCCCATTTAAAATACACGTAAATCTTGATTTTTTTTTCTTTTAAATTTTATAACTCAGAGGCATTTAATGGGATTATCTCGCCCATGAATAAGTCTTTCTCAGAATTGAACGCTCTACAAAAGTCTCCATTACAGTTAAGTCATAACTTTCACCTACGGGGTAGTACGGGCCCCTAAACCTAATTTTTCCATAAAATTTGCGTTTTTTTGGATTTATCTCGTATAAAACACTAGCTACAGAAAAAGTGTAAATGACAAACTTGTAGGAAATTTAATTTCCTACAAAAAAGTCTTTGGCACCAAATCGTGAATATTGATACTTTTTGAGATACAGACATTTTGAGTAGAAGTGGTATAAAATTCTCAAGTTAAATTGTCAAATAAGTAAATTTTTAACCGCCGTAGAATTTGAGATATCGAACAATTTATCAAGTTTTTGCCTGAAGTTTTCAACATTCGTTCGTTGTTTTTTTGAACTTTTCTCTCTCTCACGATGTTTCTTAATTAATAAATATTCAGAGAAAAATTTTTCTAACTTGAATACTATGCTGAGAACGAATTGTCGGTATCATAAATTTTTTTTTTTCTTTAATTTCAGCTTCAAAATCTTCAATTATACAATTTTTCAACGGTTTGCAATGTGAAATATAAATAATCAGTCATTTAAATGACAACTTATAATGAAATTAACTAATTTGACAATTTAACTTCAGAATTTTTAACTTAAATTAAAAAGACGCAACAAATCTTCGGCGATTTAAATATATATGTATATATATATACATATAGTACACATACCAAAAAAATATATATAATTTTTGTCTGTCTCTCCGTATGTTTGTTTCGAGTAATCTCTAAAATGGCTGGACCAATTTTATTGCCCGGTAACTGGTGTAATAAGAAGTAACAGAGGCTACTATTTTTAGAATATATCTTTTATTTACTGCTTCCGAGGCGAAACAGCTAGTATATAATACACGCGTACTTAGTCGATAAGATTACCCACGAGTTCACACGACCACACACCAGTTTCAGATAGAATGTATATTATGCCCGGTGTGGGCATAATATACATATATGGGTATGGGCCGGTATGGTTGGCCACCTATTCCATTTGGGACGTGAACATAACGGCGAGACGAGGCTTAACAGCCGCTGCCTACACTTTCGGCTTACAAAGGCGTAAAGTTATGTTCTGTTGTATATTATAAATATGTATCAAGATTGGAACTATATACACTACTATTACTAACAAAACGATACAGCCTTGTTTGTACAGCTCGCGGGATTTACAGCATAAACAAATTGGCATTGAAATGCAATTTCTATTATAAATTCAAGGTAATCTATTTGTAAGTGTTTTTGGAATGTTAGAAATACAGACCGACATATCACATGAGGTTGTTTATGAATCGTAACAACATATTTCAGCCTTTATATTATGTAAACATTGTGACGTCACGAGTGTCCTGAATCGCGATAACAGAATTTGCATTGTCTGGTAGCATATATAAAAATGTTGATGATGGTAGACTGACGTTAGGCATATTCATCGAGTCTGATCCATTGGTCATCGTGGTCAATAATAGTCTTCTCTCCAATTGCTCTTATGATGTCTCTACATTCTCCCTCTAGATTCTAATAACTTATATAAAGCGAAGGTTTTAACTCTAATATTATGACAAATATCATATACTCGTGAAAATTATCTCTGTAAAGAGTTCGAAACGGTCGGGAAATAAAATTTGAGGTTATTACGACATGGTGACAATGTATTTTCAAGTTTCTCCAAAATTTGCCAAAAGAGGAGACGTGAATGTTTAAAAAAGTATAAAAAAATGTCTAAACAGAATAATCAAATAATTAAAATATAATATAATGTCGAAAATATAAAAATGTCTGCAGATAAATTGTAATCAAATAGTTCAACAAATTATATAGTCAATAATATTTGTTTATATATAGACTTTTGATATCTATCTACTGAAATAGGCCTTCCCCATGGAACGCGCCACAGTTCCACCTACCTGTGGCCATCCGCATCCAGTGGGGACTCCCAGCAATCTTGACTATGTCGTTGGTTCATCTAGTGGCGGGATGTGCCTACTCCACGCCAACCAGTTCGTGTTCCCCACTCGCGAAAACCTTTCTACCCCAACGGTTTTCGGATCGTCCATGTGGCATGCACGGTCCTCATTTCAGCATGGCATTCAAAAATAGTCTGGTCGAAACCTATATTGCTCGATGACATATTTATCGTTGTTGAATGACATAATTGTGCCCAATCTATGGCCTGCCGCAATTTATTAAAAGGCGCGATGTTACAGACAATAAAAAAAAAACAATACGATAGTAGGTAGTTAGTAGTCCGACAAAATAATGTCTCGAAAGATATTTAATGTATAAATTTAGTCTACCCGAGTTAATTGTTTTTATTCAAATGTAAAGGGCAATAAACCAGCTATCAAAAACCAATCGGATCGAGGCCAGGGAGGCGGACTGGGAAGAGGGGTGGCGGGGGGTTTACAGTCTTTAAAAAATATCCGGACAAAATACCACAATAGTAATAATACTAAATGTTATTTACATATTATTCTTTATTAAAATGTCGGCGGTAGAGCTGATAACGAATTTGTAACGTTTTCTACAAAAAAAATACGCGTAATATTTATTATGTTATGAATAATAATATTCACTGATAAAGATATTAAATGAAGTGTGTCACAGAGTCTAGTCACACCACAGTAATATCAGAAGTCTGATATACTAAATATACGTTTTTCAATTAGCGTGGCTATTACGTATCTTTATGGAATCAGCGATTAACGAGCATTTGTTTTCTAGAGCTCTTACGCCAATTGCGATCTGATATATTATCATCACCGTCTATATTATCATATAGACGAAAGCAACAGTTGAGGCATAATTTTTATATATAACATAGTAAGTGGCTGTTAAACCACGATTTGCTGTTATGTTTAAGTCTCAAATGGAAAAGGTGGCGAACCTATTTGCCATACATCGGGCACAAACAAGGTTTCCATACATCGATATTTGTCGCACACGACTTCCGAAAAGTCATTGGTGTGAGCCAGAATTCCAAGCCACAACATCTCGATTGGATCGAGCTGGGTGCTCGACCGCTGGACCACGAGAAAATATATTAAATAAAGATAATAAATAATAATACGTAACTATTCATTACATAGTATAAAACAAAGTCGCTTTCCGCTGTCTGTGCCCTTGATGCGTTTTTTTTTAAATAGATAGACGGTGTTAACGAATTGGTTTGTATCTATAATTCATGTAATTAATTTAGTAAAGAAAAAGTGTTAATTTTCGAGATTTTCAATTGTAAACGCTATAAAAATATATTTGATGCGGAACAAAGTTCGCCGGATCAGCTGGTAACTAATAATAACACTTGCACGCTTACTATCCACACAAAGAGCTGAAACGATATAAAAAAGAGAAGATATGTATGAAATGGAACTTCTGCATGTATCTTTTTATTGTGTTGCTTGCGTGGAGGCAGGTGCCTGGTAAATAATACTGTGTTGTTTTATTTGTTTATTTTTGTCCCGTGATACAGTCACGCCATCTGACGTCACATACACACACACACACGCACACATACACACACACACCCGCGCACAATCTTATAAACATTTTGTGGGCGGTGTTGTTTGAATCTTATGTATCCATTGACATTCCATACAGCAGGTATACTTTTGCCTTAAACTAATTTCAAGTCTTACAAAAAATATTTTCCCACATCCATCTTTTTCATCATTTTAAGTGGGGTCGGCAAACACGTCTTCCCTTCAAACTATTCATGTTGTCAAAATATTTGGCTGTGGTTTTATGACTGGCCGCCTGTCTGCCTGACGTCAACCCTCCTTGGGAAGGTTTTCCTTAAAGGATGTACCTAATATAATTACCGTTTATTACAGCAAGATAAATTGTTTTTTATCTTACATTTGAAAAGCATTTACCTTTACCAGGATACATGTACATTTTTCTTTTTAAGTTACTTCGGACACGCAAACTAATATTGTAAATGCCAATTTGTTACGATGTCATGCCGAAACTCTTGAAAAAAAAATCCTTGTTATCAACAAACCTTGTACAGTTATTGTATAGGGGTATAGAATACATGCATACATAACTTTACACCAAATCCCTTGCGGGGTAGGCAGAGAGAACGGAGTGCCATAAGGCACGATTCTTACACACCTAACTCGCTTCGTTGACTTTCATAACTCTTTTCATGCACGCGTGTCGATTTTTGAGGCTCCTAACATCACCTTCCTCCAGAAAACCTTCCTCCTGTCTTGGCCGTGCTCGACTCCTGCATCCATCAGCTTTTGCATTGTATATCTGCTTACAGCCGAAACCATTAATCAATCCCAATCCGAACTTTGCTATCTAAGATCAATATTTCAATCCATTTCTACGAATAAGCGTGCCATTAATCAATCCATGGATTGATTTTGTTTGGGGAATCGATCGACAGATACACAATAATCATATATTGGCTTCAATCTTAGATTGGAGATTGATTATTGGTTTTGGCCGCTAGTCAATCTTGCATCATCCATCCTTTCTACATATATGGGTATAGAATAATATTATAATTTTCACGCCGAACACTAAAAAACGTGAAAGCGTTATAGCGCGGCGGTGCGAGATAGTGATTTACTTGCGTTTCCGCGTGCCTTTAATTTCTTTATTTTTTTGCGTGAATAACTTCGCGGGCGTTAATTTGTAAAAACTGTAATAAATTTGCTTACGTAATAGTTGAATGGTCTCTATGCCGGGAAATTATTTAGTTATCTTTTATGGTATCTTTAAGAAGAATGTAATATTAGAACGTTGCAAAACGAGCCTTTCCTCAAATAACTTATTTATAGCTACAATTTGTTCGGGGCTAATTTAATTTGGTTCCGTACTTAATTAATCAGTACCTGGATGACCGAGCTGTGCTCGGTATTTCCTTTTTTTTATAAATTGTGTTTTTTGAAAATTATATTTAAGTACGAATTACATACTTATAAAATAATGAAATATATGAATAATATTTTTCGATCTTACCGGCAGAATAATAAAAAAATATGAACTGTGAAACACGATACGATACGACTCGATAAAACACGATAAAATGAAATTTTCTAAAAATGATTCCTAGCTAGATCGATTTATCGCCCCCGAAACCCCCTATATACTAAATTTCATGAAAATCGTTGGAGCCGATTCCGAGATTCCAATTATATCTATATATATATATATAAGAGATTTCCATCTATATATTGACTCATCACGATATCTCTGGAACCATAAGGCGTAGCGACTTGAAATTTGGTAGGATTATTCCTTTCGCCGAGTAGAGCTAAGAACGGATTTTACGAAATTCCACCCACAAGGGGGGTTGAGGGGGTGTTAACAATGGAAAATTCCCATTTTTAACCTATAGCTGCTATCGACTTCAAATTTGTCGAAGATATTGCAGTATTAACATAGCGGGACAGCAGTTATTACTTTTGATGCGAAACAGAGTTCGCCGGGTCAGCTAGTATATGTATATATGTACAAGAATTGCTCGTTTAAAGATATAAAATTATTACATAGTATAAAACGAAGTCACTTTCCGCTGTCTGTCCCCTTATATGCTTCTATGCTATCTTTTAACTACGCAACGGATTTTGATTCGGTTTTTTTTAATAGTCCCTTCCACATTCAGGTTTATTATCTTCTCCCTACATGGGTATCATCCCTCCTGATTACGTGGCCATACCACAATAGGCGATTTCCTTTTATCCTCTCAGTTATTGGCACAAATTTCAAGCTTGTAATATAGTGAACTAGCTGACCCGGCGAACTTTGTTCCGCATCAAAAGTATAAATGAGTAAATTTTGGATATCATGAGTAAATCAATTTGTACTATTTATCGGATTTAACCACTGTCCCGCTATGTTAATACTGTAATATCTGCGTAAATATTCGTTTAAATTACATACTGTAAAGGGCCATATCCCATAAGGGGACAGACAGCGGAGATGTAATGATGAGAAGTCAGAAGATTTACTGATTTATATTCCGCTTTTGTCGAGATAACTAAATGGAATTAGTTGAATAAACGCGATAAAATGCACACACACATATATGGGTGTGTTTGGGTTATTGTGTGTATGTGTTTGGGTCAGTGTCTGTGTGTGGGTGTGTGTATGTAATTACGAAGAGTTCAAATGTCTAGGAGGTGACTTTTGTTCTTGTCTGTCAAAAAGAACAATGAACTTTGACTAAGTAGGTATGTATGTACCTACATTCGTTTAATTCCAAATTCAAATTTTAAATTTGTTTTTTTAAGGGATAGGAGGGCAAACGAACAGGCGTGTCACCTGATGGTAAGCAACCAACGCCGCCCATGGACACCAGCAATACATATAGTGTTACTGTTGCGTTGCCGACCTTTATGGGATAGGGGATAGGAAAGGATGGGGAAGAGGGGTGGGCCTCCGGGTACCTCTCTCACCGAACGAAACGCGTCGTGAGCCACTTTACGTCGGTCTTCTGAGAGGTCGTGGTATTTCAACGGTCGAGCCGGCCCATTCATGCAGCGAAATGCTTGGCTCTACCACTGTTGTCCGTTATTGTTTTTTTCTTTATTTGTAAGGGGCCGTCCATTAATCACGTGATGTTTTTTTCATCATTTTTTGACCCCCCTTCCGCCATGGTGATATGTGGTGACATTTAAAACTAACTCCCCCCTATCCAATATCACGTGTATTTTTAGTATATATACAAAGAATCTTAAAGTTTTTAGAGTATTATTTTTAATTCATCATCAATCTCGCTGGTCGAGTACTCGAGCGGCCTACTTCTAAATCAGAAAGTCGTGAGATCGATTCTGGGCTCACACCGATCTATTTTATTCTAATAATAAGGTGGAAAAAATAAATACACGTGATGTATTACTACACCCCTCTCCCCCTCGTGATTCGTGTTAGACCCCTACCCACCCTTTCTAACCTCACGTGATTAATGGACGGCCCCGAAACAGGCAAGCGTGTTGCCTGATGCTAAGTAATAAGCGTGGCGCCGCCCATGGACACCTGCAACACAGATAGTGTTACAGTTTCATTGCCTACCTTTATAGGAGTTTAAGACGGGAAGAGTAGGGGACGCTTTACGTGGATATTCTGAGCGGTCGTGGTGTTTGGACGGTAGAGCCGGCCCTTCATTTCATGCCCATTCGTTCATATTCATGTAGTAACTGCGTAGCGCCGAAACCGTTTGATTATTATATCTGGTCATTAGTAATTGTTTTTTTTTATTATTTTGTAAGGTCATTAGTGTCTCGGTGGCGCAGTGGTCGAGCACACGGCTTCTGATCGTCCGGCTTCGATTCCAGATACTGGCTCACACCTATGACTTTTCGAAATTGTTTTCGGAAGTTATGTGTGTTAAATATCGATGACTGAAAAACTTTGTGGCCGGTATGGCAATAGGTTCGCCACCCATTCCATTTTGGGATGTAAACATAACGGCGAGACGAGGCTTAACAGCCGCTGCCTGCACCTTCGGGTAACAAAAGGCGTGAAGTTATGTTATGTTATGTCATTAGTGTATTTCAATTGATCGGTAACTTAAGCTTGGTTAATGTGTATGTACGTGTATGTATTTTACTGTTATTATACATAAGTTCACGTCATTTTCCACCGGAAGATGTAGGCAGCTGTTAAAGCCTCGACTCGCCGAATCGTTACATTGCGTCCCAAATGGTATAGACCTAGGTGGCGAATCTATTTCCATTACTCCGGGCAGAAAGTTGTCGTTTATTGATATTTATCACACATAATTTCCGAAAAGAATTCCGAGAAATCATTGTTGTGAGTTCGGAATCGAACCCACGACTTTTAAATCAGAAGCTCCCCGCTTCTGATTCAGCACGACCACTGGACCGCCTAGACATTATGTATTCTATTTTTTCCTTGGTTTTCTTTAGTCCTTTGACTACCGATATATTATATGTAGTTCAAATATAGGTAAAAATAACTTCGGAAACCCTTTACAATTTATATATTTTTGCGCGAAAACGGTATCTTTATAATATCGGCAGCTATCAATATCTAGCATATCGATAAGAAATGTAACACATACATAACATAACACTTTCGTAACATAACATAACATAACTTCACGCCTTTTGTTACCCGAAGGTATAGGCAGCGGCTGTTAAGCCTCGTCTCGCCGTTATGTTTACGTCCCAAATGGAATAGGTGGCGAACCTATTGCCATACCGGGCACAAAGTTTATCTGTCATCGATATTTATCACACATAACTTCCGAAAACAATTTCGAAAATTCATTGGGGTGAGCCAGTGTCTGGAATCGAACCCGGACCTCTGGATCAGAAGCCGTGTGCTCGACCACTGCGCCACCGAGACTCAAATTTCGTAATGTTTATAAATAATAGGACATTTTCCTAGTGGCTTTTATTAATGATACTTATCCATTACTACGCATATGTTAGGGGGGATTTCCCGCCATTACGAACACCTAATTAAAAGGAGTGTATAATTACGTAGTAATCATTATATAGCCTAAAATAAAGTTACTTTCCGCTGTCTGTCCCTATAAGCTTATATTTTTGAAACTACGGAACGGATTTTGATGAGGTTTTTTTTTATTAGATACAGGTGTCAGCGGGGTGTTTTTTTTTATTTTTTTTTATGGGATAGGATGGCAAACGAGCAGGCGTGTCACCTGATGGTAAGCAACTAACGCCGCCCATGGACACCAGCAGCACATATAGTGTTACTGTTGCGTTGCCGACCTTTAAGGGAAGGGGATAGGAAAGGATGGGGAAGGGGGTGGGCCTCCGGGTACCTCTCTCACCGAACGAAACGTGGCATGGGCCACTTTACGTCGGTCTTCTGAGAGGTCGTGGTATTTCACCGGTCGAGCCGGCCCATTTGTGCAGTAAACTGCTTGGCTCTACCACTGTTAAAATGTATGTGTATGGGTGTATTTATTATTCATGTAGGATATATTAAAGAAAAAGTGATAAATCCAAAATTTACTTATTTATTACTTTTAATACAACTAGTGTACTAAAATAATAAATTCCGATTCTATAGTGATCCTTACCTAACTATATACCAATCGACATATAAAAAGTAGTTGATAGATTTATTTTGAGGATTAGAGGAAAAAGATATAAGAGTTTCATTTATCTCTCTCCCCCCATCTCTCTTTCTCTCTCTCGCTGGATTCCTTCATGTCTTTTTTCAAACTCATTAAACTTCGTATGGAGCTTTGGGAGTATATGCACTTACTTGTTTCAGTAAAATCTGATGCCAGTTTTTGTATTTGCAAAAGCTATGCAATAATTCCACTTTGAATGTTTACCGTGATTATAAAAATTAAGACTATAATTATTAAATGTTAGTTGTGTGAATAATATTTTAATTACTCTATTGATTATTAGTGGAAACGTGAGGTTATTATGATTGCTAGTTAAGTGATGATGAATCCTGGTTGGCAACACTTGGAGATTGAAGAGACGGTCGACTACGTTACTATCGTACTATACTACGAATATTTTTGGTCATTCCTGACTTTCCATGTGAAGTAATGATCTTTCTCTTGTGAAGTGATGTCTATATTTTATATTTATTTCTATGGTCTATGACTATACATAGGTGAAAACCATATTAGAGAAAATGCAGTAGTTTTTCCGTTCCGTACAAACATACTGATAAATTTTCAAATTACTAATATAACAATAACTGTTGTTTGTTCTATTGCTTTCTAAAGACATCGGTTTTTCTCCGATATCTCAAATGGCACATGCGTAACCTTTTTACAATGTTATTTATAAGTATAGATAGCGCAAGGATAGTTGTACGGTCGGCAAATAAATATTACTCATATTGATATGGCTACTTGAGGCACAATACAATCTTAGAATTGATCAAAACTAACTAGCCTGGTCTTCTATACCAGTAAATGAAGGTGAAGGGGTCCTCTGTTTTGTAGTGTTTTCATTTCGATATTTATTTAATGCTATATTTCCCCATGGGAGTCTTATTAGGCTTGGGCTTTCTTTCTGGGCAATCAAGGTCGAAAATTAAATTTTAGTTATAATTTCTGGAGGTATTTATTAATAAACATAAACATAACTTCACGCCAGTGTTACCCGAAGGTGTAGGCAGCGGCTGTTAAGCCTCGTCTCGCCGTTCTGTTTACGTCCCAAATGGAATAGGTGGCGAACCTATTGCCATACCGGGCACAAAGTTTTCAGTCATCGATATTTATCACACATAACTTTCCGAAAACAATTTTGGAAAGTCATTGTCTGGTTGAAACCAGAGAAGCGTCGAGAGCCACGAGAGTTCGAGACCCGAGAAATTGAAAAGCTTGAACCCTGGTGCCGAGTCTCGGTAGTCACATGACTTGTCACTCCTACTTCTGGTTCAAAGGTCTCGACTGTCCCGATGTCTATTTGAAACTTATGTGTGCTAAATGACCCATTAATCTGCCTAACATAATCTAGTCCCATAATCTGCAGACCCACCAACCTTGGCAAGGGCAACCTGGGATTAAAATTGTCCAAGCAAGATATAATAATATAATTTGTGCTGTCAGGAATTGGAATTGCGTAAACTGCGCAAGGATACGTCGAAACAAATACATAAAATTTTTTTTTAGTACAACTTTTGTATCCGAGGTCACTAAAAATAAAAAATAGCTACATAAATATATGTATAATATAGTAGTTGTACATTTATACAGAATTTACATGATATTTTACTTAACTGTGACACAATTTTACCAATAAAATGATATTGTATATAATCCATGGCAAGTATTTTATTGCATCACGTAGATAGTTCGTATTAAATTATTACTAATAATTACAAAACAAACTTACTTAACTTTTGATATCGTGGAATATTTTGGAAAATGAAAAAAAAGTTGCGTATGTCAATGTCTTTGTTAGTCTAGGACCTAGAGTGGTCAAGTGGTCGAGCACACGGCTTCTGATTCAGAGGTCCGGCTTCGAATCCTGACATTGGCTCACACCAATGACTGCTCGAAATTGTTTTGAGAAGTTAAGTGTGATGAATATCGATGACTTTTGGGACGTAAACATAACGGCGAAGCGAGGCTTAACAGCCGCTGCCTGCCCCTTCGGGTAACACAGGCGTGAAGTTATGTTATGGCTCTGTCTCGCGGTTATAAATCAAAAGCCACTTGTCTAGTTAAAATTTATTAAGCCTTGCTTGAATTCCCCACTGGTTTTAGTCGTTATACCGTCCTGTGGTCCTGCAGGAGCTTGGTAGGGAAAGGGGAGTTCAACATAACAGCTAGCCTCCTCTAGCCGATGGTACATATAAAATGAAAATACCACTGATTAAAAAGATATAAGTACAGTGCGTAACAATGAAAGACTCACAATATAAGCATTTATTGTGTTAAAAGAAATATACTTTTTTTGTAACTCTCCACTTTTTTTTACCCAAAGTTGTTAGCTTAGTCTGTTCGCCACAGTTCACTATTTTTTACGTCCCAATGGAATAGGTGGCGAACCTATTGCCATACCGGGCACATGTTGTCAGTCATCGATATTGATCACATATAACTTCCGAGAAGTTATTGTTGTGAGCCCGGATTCGATCCCACGTGTTCTTGATTCAGAAACGTATTTGATTGATTCACTTCCAGACCACCTAGACACGGTCTATTGAAGTTTCCGTTTGTAATATTGAAATAACTGTTATTTACTACATTCATATGAATATACATATAACCAGTACATACACCAAAATAACATTTATTTGTTCCTCCAATATTTGTCTGTTTATTCCGGGTAATCTGTGAAATGGCTAGACCTTTTTTGACGGAGCTTCTGCTACTTTTTTTCGAAAACTTCTTTTATTTATTGCTTCCGAGGCGAAACAAAGTACGGCGTGTCAGCTGGTCTATAATAAAGAAGTAGATGGAATTAGTCATATTTTATTATGACTATCGCCTGATGCAATACTTTCCCAAGTTTACTGAGTTTCGAACACCTGTGTTGTGGGTTGAGCGATCGATGAAAACCACGTCACAAGTCCACGTAATCCTGGAGACACTGGCTCATCATAATATATTAATACTTGTGATATAATCAAGCGTTAAATTCGCGATGGTGTAGGCTGTGCTGTTCACACACGCGAACAGTTGGCCGGCTTATTATCATTCTTACCACGGCTAAAGTTTAAGATTTCCAGATAATAAACATTCTACAATATCTTGTCTAAATATATCTAACGCCAAAAATACTTTAATTCTAATTAAACTTTACAATAACAAAAAATACAGAGGCACATAATAATAATATGCTATCAAATTATGAACAGAGAAAATTAGTTTGTTTGTAATCGATAAATGTTGACGGCAATGAACCGATTTCAATTAATAAAATAATAACTAACCGATTAATAATTCATTCACCGTTTATAGAAAGCGATTATATTACAAATTTAATATTAATTTAAAGAATAATTAAAACGGAACTTGTGTATAGCTTGATACATAGAATAAATATATAAGCTCACTCACGCCACTCACTTGTGGGGTAGGCAGAGAGAACAGAGCGCCATAAGGCAAGATTGAGAAACACCACATTCGCGTCTTTGACTCTCATGTTTTGTCACACACGCTTATCTATACTTCTATACTTATATTATAAAGCGGAAGAGTTTGTTTGCTTGTTTGAACGCGCTAATATCAGAAATCACCGGTCCGATTTCAAAAATTCTTTCACTGGTGTATAGTCCATTTATCGAGGATGGCTTTAGGCTATATTAAATTTTCAAATAAATTAGGGATCCTTACTATAATTCCAATAATGTAACCCAAGGTGTAAGAAAAAGACCCGAAAAAAAATTCTTACATCGTGAACGCTGCAAAAACTATTGATTATAGAACAAAACAATGTACTACACTTTCACAGAACGAACATATAACTGTCGACAAAAAAGTCCGCGACGCTATATGTCTAACTATTGTAGTTATCGCACAATAAGTGTTTTTTGAATTTTTAAAAATAATTATAATGAGGTCGTTTTAAAAGTTCTTTATTTTGTATCTTGGTATTAACTCTCCTCAAAATAAATTACTTCAATATAAAGATAGATTCAATACCTTTCTAGAACTTTTTGAATGATTCAATTCGGACATTTAATTCAAAAGATATCGCAAAATACAAAATGTAAGTATTCGTTTCTTAGGCAAATATTCCGCGCACATAGTATATGACCGGGAGTCCCGCCCGACTCGGTCATGGGCGCCGCTCATAGCTGGCAGTAATTTTTTTTAATTTTCTTAGACATTTTTTTTGTTTCTTTTTGTCCTAATGAGTTTGTAGTATTTAATCGTCTTTTGGGGTATATATATTTTTATTTTGTAATAATTAATAGGTGATGTGAACATGTAACGTCTGTGACCCCGTGTCTATTTAGACACATAGATTAGAATTGGATCTATATAAGAGTAAGATAAACGGGAAATAGCGCGACACGTTTAGGTAAAATAAATACTTACTTTTATTAGTCAAGAGGTATGTGTCAGGCGCCGCTTTGCGGCGGTCGGACTCGCGAATGGTTAGCTTGACGTTTCGGCCTGGTTGCACTGGCCGTAGTCACAAGCAGACAGATAATTTGCTTACCTAAATGTGTCCTGTTATTTTCCGTTCATTATATTTATGTAATATGCCACGCGAATATTAAAATATTTAAAAATATTTTCATACTTAAGTAACCAAAGTCATGGGTCAAAGCTAGAGTTAGTTTACAGTTAGTTCATCACGCAGATATTATAATATTATTCTTTACAATATTGCAACTTCATATAAATGGACGAAGCGCTAGATAGACTTTGCGGGTTTGTTACACGTCTGCATACCACATAGAGTTGCCCATCTATGTTTACATTTTTCATATCGTGATCTCTTTTAAAATTTTGTGAATTTATTTTGATAAGAGTAATACCAAGGTGCCAAATCGACATCATTTAAATTATAAAAAATAACACTCACTGTGAGTTAGCCATACTGGTAAGAACATGTGGTGACCCGGTTTTTGAAGTGGAACTTCTAATGTCTCTTGCGAAAGCATTTAACGCATTTAACGCCCCCTCGCGGGTATTATAGATAATATATAAGACTAGAACTTAAACCGGTTTATATAAACCAAGGAAGGGAATTTGCATAGCGTGATTAAAAACAGTACATAGACATCTAGTAGCTAGTAGCGGCACTGTTTTTATCGCACCATGCCCCTAAAGTACTAACTGCATAAAAAATATTGTTTTTAATATTTAAATTTATATGCAACTAAAAAATAAAATAAACTAAATAATTTGAATATTATTAGAAATATATAAACAAAACATTTTTTTGAACATTTTTGAATGTAATATTATAATAATAACAAATAACAATTAGTTTGACGTCGCTATAACCGAAAAGCTAACTTTGGGAATTTTGCATAATAGAAGTATACATACAAGCACAGGAATAATAACTAATTCAGTATTAATCAATCAATCAATCAATCATTTATTCACATAATTCTGGGTATTTGCAGTATGGTGACATGACGTAAGTATGCATCTCTAAAATTTGCCTGGTAAGGCGTATGATATGTACGTGCAGTTGTCAATATACAATAAATAATAAAATTATTACATGTAACATGTCAATAATAATAATAAATAATAATAATGAAACAATGTCATAGCTATTAGAAAATTGTCTGCAAACAAAAAAATAAAAAAATCTATATAGGTATGTCAATAAACTAAGCAATGTAATTACAAAAAATGTTTGTTAATAAATTTATTTATACAGTATTATAAAAACTAAATTTTCATTTGTCTTAATTATCTACTTATTTATATATACTTTATTGTACACAAGAGATAATAGATACACAGAAAGAACCTTATAATTATGGGCATAGAAACAAAAATGGGCTAAATAAATAATTTCGTGCTAATATTACTTTTTGTGCTATCTGTACTAGTACATTTTTTTGTAAATTTTATATGTATGTAATTTTTTTTGTAAAACATCAAGTAGTTACGAAGCGAGTGCCGGCCATGGCGGACGCGTCCCGTACTGTTAATATTTGATATTACAAAGATAATTAAATCGACATTTTTAATTTTGCAATGTATATATATGTGTCATATATTTTGTATGTATATATTATGTATGTAATAAAAATGTATTATGTAGTTCTTAAATCATAGAACTCCATTCTGAAGTTTTTATACACGCTAAGTTTGGATGATATTATTAACAGTCGTAGAGCCACGCAGTCTGCTGCATGAATGGGCCGGCTCGACAAGGGAAATACCACTACCTCTCATTCAGAGATAGTTTTAATGCTTTTTTACCATGTGGGTATCAAATGGTCTTGAGCTTCATTATTCTTTGATTTAGTTACTCCCCGTAACTAAATCAAAGAATAATGAGGCGTCGATTAAGGCAGATCCTCCTAGAGAGGAGTAGTTACCAAATCCTACCCAGATTTATACTCGAGTGGCGAGCGAACCCGCCAATCTCCATTCCACAGTCGGTAGTTTTACTAATGCACCACAAGGCCCGTCCTAATGTAAGATGTGCTCTTTTTAAATTAAACGTGTTTTTTTATTGGATAGGAGAGTAAACGAGCACGCGTGTCACCTGATGGGAAGTAACCAGCGCCACCCATGGACAACTGCAACACGTTTACTCTTACAGTTGCGTTGCCGACCTTTAAGGAAGTAGGATGGGAAAGGATAGGGAAGGGAGGTGGGCCTCCGGGTACCTTGCTCACCGAACTAAACGCGGCATGAGCCACTTTACGTCGATCTTCCGAGAGGTCGTGGTATTTCACCCGTCGAGCCGGTCCATTCATGCAGCGTACTGTTTGACTCTACCACTGCTAGAACGTGTGGTGTTATACCTACATTTATGTTTGTGACAAAGTTTCACTTCTCTAGCGCGGCGGGACTCCACGCACGATTTTTTTTTTTTTAAATCGACGACAATGACCAATTAAAAAAAAAGGTTCAAGTAGTATTAAAAAAAACTAAAGATTGACAAAAAACTTCTAACAAAGTCCCTGGTATTGCTATTGATTGATGTTGATATTTTTTTTTATGGGAGAGGAGGGCAAAGGAGCAAGCGTGTCACCTGATGGTAAGCAATCTGCGCCGCCCATGGACACCGGCAATACTTATAGTGTTACCGTTGCGTTGCCGACCTTTAAGGGAGAAGGATGGGGAAGGGAGGTGGACCTCCGGGTTTCTCTCTCACCGAACGAAACGCGGCATGAACCACTTTACGTCAATCTTCTGAGAGGTGGTGGTATTTCATTCATGCAGTTAACTGCTTATTATTTTCCTCATATTTAGGTTGTTAGTCGCTAATATCAACAGCTAAGCAAGTAAGGTGTGTAATAATCGTGCCTTATGGCGCTTTGTACTCTCTACCTACCCCGCAAAGGATCTGGCGTGAAGTTATGTATGTGAGTATCAGGAACTTGAATTGAAAAAAAAATAGTGTTAGATAGTCCATTTATGAGGAAAGCTTTGGGGTATTAATATGATCGCGGCAATAATATTTTTAGTGGAAAATGTATAAAATATGGCGGTACGAAGTTCGCGCGGTCTGCTAGTCGGTTTATAAGGCTCCTGACATTTCGTTCAATTTGGTCATGAAAAGTGTGTCGTGGCCGTCCACGAATCCTACATCCTTCCGCTTTTGCACTGTATATCTGCTTAGTCAATCATGCTTCGTCCATTCTTTCTATATGTCCGAACCATCAGAACATTTCCTTACTTTTACATCGACAGTCTTTTGGTATTAATATTTGATGTCTAGTTTTATAACTAGATGGCGCTGTGCCTAATTATTGTAGCTAAAGTTTGTTATTTTGTTTTGTTGCAGAGCATGATCAACATAGCTTACTGCTCTCTGGCGCTCTTCGGCTTCGGACTCCAGCGTATGGTGTTCGGCGAGTTGCGCGTGTCCGAAGCGCAGCGTGTCAAAGACAAATTCTGGAACTATGTGTTCTACAAGTTTATATTTGTGTTCGGCGTGATCAATGTGCAGTATATGGACGACGTGCTGGTATGGTGTTCATGGTTCACGCTGGTCGGCTTCCTGCACCTGATGGGACAACTCTGCAGGGATAGGTATGAGTATGTGAGTATTTGCTGTGCATAACGTAACGGACGGGGCGTCGTAATGTTGAATCATACCGAAATATGGACATCCTCCTCTTACCATAGCTCGCCGTGTTCAGATAAAAATTAAAAATTAAATTGACAAAAATTAGATCAAGAAAAATGCTAAGTGGGCTTTAGTTTTACACGTATACTACACACTCATTAAATTGAGAATCTCGATTTTGTTTTTAGAAATCGATTAAAACGCGTCGTAAAAACAATAATATATAGGTGTGTATATCTGTGTGAATACAGAAATAGATTTGAAGTAAACAAACAAAACTTGTGTTTATTATTAACTCTTCGGCAAATTCTAGAACGGGAATAGCATTGTTATTGCAGTGTCGGTTACAGACGTGGGCCCGATTGCTGGTAATGTTACCGAGTTTTGTGGGTTGTAACAAATATAAAATCACCGAGACGTTACACCGACAGTTTCTTTCAAGCCAAATCCCCAAGTTGTTTTCGCCGCGTCAGCGAGAGTCACTCCGCAGATTCCATCCACTCTCGGTCCAATACAACTAGTCTCCACCAACTACCAACTAGTCAGGTTTTAATTTAAATGGAATTTTGGATGGATTTTAAAACCCAAAAGTTTATATACAGCGGCGACTAAGTCTCGCTTCGCAAAATTTATTTTCTAGCACCCAATGTAATAAGTGGCGAGGCCAATTCCTCAATACCGGGGGCAAATTACTTTTTTATACTTTTACACATAGAAAAATCCCCAGACGCCACACAAACATCTCATCATAAATATTTGTAGGTACTCGGTTGGAGGTCAAACCCACTGACTTCTGCTTCCGAAAAGTCATTGGTATTTTCCAAGGATACAAGCCCAGTATATCCGATCTAGAAGTTGGAATGCCTATACCTAAACCAGTTTCTGTATTCGATGTATTAAAAAAAAACAAAGTATTTATCTCTAAGACTTTCGCGAATCACGTTCATGACATTAAAACAACCTTTAGGATTATATCGCGTTTATTTATTACTAATTTTATTTATTTCCCGACGTTTTGAACGTTTGTTTTAATGTTAAAAAACAAAGTAGCTGAGATATTGTCTATTTTTATTTTTAATAAACCGGTGTTTTTAAGTTGATTATTTGATTGCACCTAACATTTATTGACTTTTTCTATTTGTAATTAAAATACTTTTTAAAGTTAATTGCCGTATCTCCGTGGTGATTCGTGGCGATCGTGAAACTCGAGTATTAATGGACAAATGCGTTTCAATCATTTCGCAATTATTAATAAGTATTAGCATTTTTCATTAAATCGAGTAATTTGGTATAGTTACCCGACTGCGCTGAGAGAAAGACGATTACAATGTTAGCTTTAGGCTAAAATCCTTCCGGCAATTTCTGTTCTTATCACGGACATGCGAACCTATTGAATAATGTTACATAAATAGATACATAACTTCACGCCAAGTCTCTTGCAGGGTAGGCAGAGAGAACAGAGCGCCATAAGAAACAATTCTTACACACTTCACACGCATCGAATTTTATAACTCTTGTCTTAAAATATTAAACAATACATCACTTACCTATCATTGTGGCGTAGTCGGTTAAATAGTAATTATTATCATCAGTTGTCATCATCACCGAACAGTGGTGGATGGGCGCACGTGCGGCTGGTTTGTCTCCTGGCTGGGATCCTGGCGGCAGGCACAGCACTGCTTGCCCTCTCCTTCGTGTGGGGACTGCCCAACGGCTTGAACATCTTCGCCTTCATGGCTGCTGAGGTAACAGTGAAGCTTATTATATTCTACTTGCTAACAGGCTGTCAATTTTACACAAAATTCTGCATGGCAAGCAACAAACGTCGCCCATGGACACCTGAACACAGATAGTGTTATAATTACGTTGCAAAGCTTACAATGGGATATGGAAGTAGTCGGAAGGTTGGACCTACGGTTACCTCTCTAACCGAGCGAAACGCGACATGAGCTACGTTACGCCGGTATTCTGAGAGGTCGTGATATTTCATCGATCGAGCCGGTCAATTCATGCAGTGAAGTACGTAGCTCTACCATTGTTAATGTATGGTGTTTTTGCAGTGTATCCTGGTGCTGCTTGCAGTTCTGCACGTGGTCGCTCGGTACGCACTGCAGATGAACCAGTGCGATGTGGCAGGACCAGCTGCGTATTACACCAATCTTGTCTTTGATGTAAGTAGAGTAGAGATTGAGTAGTGAAGACAAGTCAAGTGAGTATCGGCCCAGAGTAGCCGTTAAAAATGTCATTATATGATCATATTCTAGATCTTTTCGGTTAGCTCCTATATCGTCTAGAGTACTCTAGAGCATGCAGGTGTGCTGTCAAGCTATATAATGGCTAAAATGTATGTTAATATTAGGTATCTTGCAAGAACCGGTGCCGACTTCTAAAAAGGTGCACAAAACTGTTCACTCTAAAAAGGTGTTAGTCTATACCTTTTTTAATGTGATAGATGGGCCCATCCCAAATGTTGGAAACATGACCACGCTGTTCTTTCTGGATTCCGGACTCATTTATATTATTTTTTTTCGTCTTTTAGATATCGACAGACCTTAAAATCTAATGTCTACTGTAATAAAAGCCATCATTTTTAATACGACCGTGCAGTCGGAACTGCGGACGACAATTACTCTCGCATATAAATGAATTTTATGAAATATAATAATTGCTAATGTTTGATCTTGACCCACATAGTGTTTGCGGTGCTCTTTATTCGTACTTACGAGTGAGCGATGTAATGTGACCTCTGTCTGTCTGCATACAAGTAATTGGGCTTAAAACGTTTACGTCCCAAACGGCCGCCCTTGTACTTAAATCTCAAGCACAAGTTGGTTGGGTTTATTAACTTAATAGTCAAAGCCAATTGGGGCCAAGACACACATTCCAGAACCAAATAGAACGTGTTCTGGAAGAAGGTGCTGTTAGGAGCCTCAAAAATCGACGCGCGTGCATGAAAAAGAGTAATGAAAGTCATCGCAGCGAGTGAGGTGTGTAAGAATCGTGCCTTATGGCGCTCTGTTCTCTGTACCTACCCCGCAAAGGATTTGGCGTAAAGTTATGTATGTATGTAGAGCTATGAAGTTCCGACTCGACTGGTGAAATACCAGGACCTCTCTTAATGTCGGTGTTAAGTGGCTCATGCCGCGTTTCTTTCGGTGAGAGATGTATTTCCCCTTAAGGCTAAGGCATTTAAGACATTTACATACATTATCATTTCATTAATTCATACAGATTTTTTGATTGTGTTGGAAACCGTGTTACAAAACTAATGTTTCAACGTTTTATCTCAGTACATGACCAAATTGTGATTGCCTTAGGCTTTGGAAATTGTACGTATTGCAGTTTATAAAAGACGACACGATAGGGTTAATATGACTAGATCACGTATTTTACGTCACGTAATACAATACATGCCTTTAACTAAGGTGTGCTGATCGATAGTGGTAGTGCCACGCAGTTCGCTGCATGAATGGGCCGGCTCGACCGGTGAAATACCACGACGTCCCAGAATGACGACGTAAAGGAACACATATCCCATTTCGTTCGGTGAGAGAGGTATCTGGAGGCCCATCCCCCTTTCATCACCCTCGCCATTATAGGCCCTTAAAGGCTGACAGGGCAACTGTAATACTACCTGTGCTGCAGGGGTCCATGGGCAGCGTTAGTTGCTTACCAACAGGTGACCCGCTTGCTCGTTTGTCCCTTATCATTACATAGTATAAAACAAAGTCACTTTCCACTGTCTGTCCACTTATATGCTTATATTTTTAAAACTACGCAACGGATTTTGATGTGTTTTTTTTTAATAGTTAAAGGGCGTCAACGGGGTGGTTTTGATCTATAATTTATATATGACTAGTTGACCCGCCGAACTTTGTTCCGCATCAAAGGTAATATATGAGTAAATTTTAGATATATTATCATGAACTTCAATTTGTGCTATTTATCGGCTTTAACTGCTGTCCCGCTATGTTAATACTGCAATATCTTCGAAAATATTTTTTTAAATTGTATGCTGTAATATCCAGGGCCAGGATCATCTATAGTATATGCACAATCTATTTAAGTTATATATATAGTAATTAATCTATTTAACTTAATTGGATGACAATTAATACTGTAATGTTTAAAATCGCTTCGTAAATAGGCCATTATTTCTCGTAAAAAGTAAAAAAATAAAAAGGGTCATTGTGGGTTATCCCTAAGAGATAGACATATGCCATCAGGCACTTTTTTGTAGACCTTTTAAATGTGTATAATAATGTAGAACGTTGTTTTGATTGAACACTTAGGGTTTCCTGCAGCGTTTGCGATTAAAGTTCTTAATCTGGAAAATTATTACTTTTTTTACTACACTATATATGAATTATAGATCAAAACCACCCCGTTGACACCCTCTAACTATTAAAAAAAACCGCATCAAAATCCGTTGCGTAGTTTTAAAGATATGCGCATATAATGGGACAGACAGCGGAAAGTGACTTTGTTTTATACTATGTATTATGTAATGATGTTTTAAAGAAAAAATGAAAATTTTCGAGATTTAGAACTTTAATGGGAAACGCTGGCTGAACCCTAAATGTTAGATCAAAACAATGTTCTACATTATTAAACACCTTCAGAAGGTTTACAAAAAAATCGGCGAGGGCATATGTCTATCTCTTAGGGCTAACCCACCATGACCTTTTTTATTTTTTTACTTTTTACGGGAAATAATGGCTTATTTACGAAGCGATTTTAAACATTACAGCATTAATTTTCATCAAATTAAGCGTCTTAAATAGATTGTGCATGTAATATAAATGATCCTGGCCCTTTACAGCATGCAACTTAAACGAATATTTTTAAAGATATTGCAGTATTAACATAGCGGGACAGCACTTAAAGCTGATAAATAGCACCAATTGAACCACATGATATACAAAATTTATTACTTTTATTGCGGAACAAAGTTCGCCGGGTCAGTTAGTACCATATAAAAACTAGAGAGGATGGTACTTGTGGATATGTTTGTTAGTTGATCTACTTTCTTCAATCCAAAACCCGCAACTCGTTCTCTATAGCAGTTCAAAAGGCCTTTATACCGATATGCAACCTTACACAATATCCGGTACAGCCTTCCACATTATACAGCCTAGCTACCCGAGGTGACGGTCAAGGAAACCAGCGATGTACGTCGATTAAATCTAACTGCAATAAAATTCGTTTGATTATTTAGTTTTTGGAGCTTCACGCTTTTATTTACCATTGTTGGATAGTGTTTACCTCCGAGGTGGTCCCATTTTCACTTCGTCAGGATCTGATGATGGAAACCAGGAGAAATCGAAGGCAACCACCGGAAATTGTTTGCGATTATGGTGTTTTTGTTACGTAATAGTGATGTCTTAGGGATATGCTTTATGGTGTCAACATCTGATGCTGCTGCGCTGATAAAGAAGCCATAGAACTCCTCAACGGTGAAGAGTTTGAAGTCAGCACTGCAATTAGTCGATAAAAAATACTTGGTATTATGTAGGGCTAACGTTTTGCTTGTGAGGTATGCTTGAATATACATCTGATGCTGCTGTGCTGATGATGAAGCTACAGAACTCTTAAGCGGTTAGGAGTTAGGACACATTTCTGTAAAAAATATTTTTTATTTTCTGCAATATTTTCCAGGTTATGATTGGCCTTCATTCGGGCTGCAGTGTTATTGGGTCTACACATAATAATAATAAAAAAATATAAATTAAGTATTTATATTTTTTTTTATTATTATGGGTAGCCCCAATTGCGTAATTGCAAAGATCTAGCATACAAAGGGACAGCGTAAAGCGACTTCGTTTTATACTATGTAATAATACCTGGAGGTGTAGGCAAAAACAATGGTAACTGTGAATGTGGAAGGAAATAGGAGAAGAAGAAGAATGCTATTTTGGCATGGAACAAGCGAATGATTGAAAAGTGTGGAAAAAAGAAAATCTGTTATAGTAGTGATGCATAATGCCAAATGATCCAAAAAAAAGACTAAAACTGTGTTTAAATTGAGATTTGTATCTGGCGGCAGTCCGTGGCGCTGGTGACGGAGCTGGCGCACGTGGTGCACATGGTGGCGCACAGCAACATGCTGGTGTCCATGGCGTCGCTGGTGCTGCTGCTGCAGCTGCGCCACCTGCTGCACGAGCTGCAGGCGCGCCTGCGCCGCCACCGCCTCTACACCGAGCTGGCCACGCACATGAGCCAGAAGTGAGTGCCGCCCGCCGCAACCACGGCTTCTTGCTACGTCTGTTACGGTTGCGATCTAGGAACCTTCAAGAAACGAGCGTACCCTCCTCATCTTAAATGCCAGCAACGCTGATGTAAAACCCCAGGTGTTGTCAGATGTGAGCGGCGGTATTCGCTTTCCTTTAAGTGACCCACGCATTTTCAGATTTATCCATAAAAATCCTACAATTTGAATAATTTTCAAATTATGTATATAAAAACTTACAGTTTATATAAAAACTGACAGAGCACAAACACCCTCTAAGCGTGGTGGTGTAAAAAGTATGAATACTTAACCAGTGAATCTAATATATTTATTACGTGTTTTGTTACAGTTATCCAATGGCGAGTAAAGAGGAGGTGGAGAAGAATCAAGATAACTGCGCCATCTGTTGGGAGCCGATGAAGGAGGCGAGAAAGTTGCCTTGCTCGCATCTGTTTCACAAGTAAGTTTCATATTGTCACTCAGTTATCTACAATGCCTAGATCAGGGTTATCCTGACCGACTATGGAGTACAAGTCCTGGTAAAGAGTACTCCTGAGTTGCCTGATAATACAGGTAGTAGTCGCCTTCTGTGAGAAAAAGCTGCAGAGGACTACCGTCATGTCTGGGGGGATGTTTAATGGTCTAGTGACAGATATGTCAACTTCTTTTCCCTAAATCTCAAAAAAATAATATAATATGTGTTCTTGCAGTTCCTGCCTGTGCCAGTGGGTGCAGCAGGACGCCTCGTGCCCAACGTGCCGGCGGGCGCTCGCCACCAGCGGGGGAGCGGCCGGCGCGGGGGGAGGCACTGGGGGCGCGGCCCCAGGAGCCCCTGGAGACGCTGCCAATAACAGACCCAATCATCTGTTCCACTTTGACGGTATGAATTGAACATATCCTAATTATCCGTAATTTATATTACTTACAGGATGTTGGTGAACTGACTTTAGAACTCCTTGCTAATTCAAAAAGAAAACTAAACCAAATGCTGTCACGTTGACATAAACAGTGGTACTGTGACAGAAGTCTATCAAAATTAATAAATAGATTATTATCATTAAATTTATTAAAATAATGACAAAATTATAGCAAAAAAATTAATTACAATATTATTATTGTGGACGATGGAATTCCATAATCTCTGTATTACCATGGACAATAAAATGACAAATTAGTTTGAGAAACTCTGTATCCGAAGAAGTGGTCTAACAAAACGTATATATGGGCCATATTTTTTAGTGTGATAATTAAATGAAAGGTCTCTGTGTGTTACTGGCAACACTCCTGTGTGCTATACTTGCCTTCGATCTGTTTGTGTATCAGTGCCAAAGGGACGTGGTCACAGGTACTAGGAATATATAGCCTCGTATCTTATGCCTTCAAGTCAGAGTCGGTGTGGTAAAGTACTAGGATATTGAGACGAATAGATGCTTATACAGGAAAACACCCAAGGACCATATTTCTACATACTGACAATCAGACAGATTAGATTTGTGCTGGAGATCGGAACCAGGATCTCTGTGTAAAAATCACTAACTCACATACATTCGGTTAAGGTGTGTTTGTGTGTATCAGGATCTCGGTACGTGTCGTGGTTGCCGAGCTTCTCGGTGGAGGTGACGAGGGTCCGCGGCGAGGTGGGGGCCGGCGTGGAGGCCGTGGCCGTGCAGCTGCAGCACATGTTCCCGCAGTACTCGCTGGGCGCGCTGGCGGCCGACCTGGCGCGCACCGGCGCCGCCGACCTCACGCTCGACAACATCCTGGAGGGCCGCCTGGACCCGCCCGCCCCGCCCGCCCCGACCCCGGCGCCGCCCGAGTCAGTGGCCGCGCCCAGCGCCAGTGTGCCACCAGTGCCGGAAGACGATCTGGACCTGCTGTGAGTAACCTTGTTTAGCATCAAGTAGTCGCTGCCAAATTTCGCACAACCCAGAGCCGATCGAAGGTTGGACTTTCCCATGATAACTTAGCCTCTGACTTATTTAAAGCTACGTTAAGAATATATTAAAGAAAACCATGAAAATATAATATTTATTTTGTATCCATGTATGCAGAAATGCACTATTATTGTTGTTATATCCGAAAGTAATTCAGGCTAATCACTTCCTTTTATAAATGTAAAAAGTTAATTATGAATGTAGAAACTAAAGTAAAACACAATCACTTCTTGATTATAATATATAACTGGCTGACCCGGTGAACTTTGTTCCGCATCCAAAGTAATAAATGAGTAAATTTTAAATATCATGAGGTTCAATTTGTTCTATTTGTCGGCTTTAACTGCGGTCCCGTTATGTTAATACTGCAATATCTTCCAATATATTCGTTTAAATTACATTACGATATGACATATGTTCTCGCGGACTTTTTTGTAGACCTTCAGAAGATGTTTAATAATGTAGAACATTGTTTTGATCTATCACTTAGAGTTCAGCCAGCGTTTGCAATTAAAGTGCTAAACTTCGAAAATTTTATTTTTTTGTTTACAACATCATATATGAATTATAGATCAAAACCACCCCGTTGACACCCTCTAACTATTAAATACAACCGCATCAAAATCCGTTGCATGGTTTTAAAGATATACGCATATAAGGGGGGATAGACATCGGAAAGTGACTTTGTTTATACCATGTGATATAACTTCAAGGTTATAATATAGTGCAAATATCGTTCGCAGTGAGGCGAGTGAAGGGAGGTTCTCGGAGGACGCCGAGGAGCGCGAGGAGATGTTGCGGCGCCGCAAGGTGGCGCTCCGGGCTCGCGCGCGCTCGCGGTACCTGCAGCGACACGCGCCGCCCCCCTCGCGCCCCTCGCCCCCCGCGCCCGCCTCGCCCCCCGCGCCCGCCACGTAACGTCACGTTACGTGGCGCCAACACGAGGAAAAAACTATTTATCGACCCATTCATCCATCCACATACGTTAAATACACATACTCTATATGTATATAATAATTGTTTGTTATTAGTCAGTGGCTTGGACTCGAGCTCGTAGGTGATAATCGATTTTTATTACAACACAAGGTTTCTCCCCGTAAAAGGGTCCGAAGTGCTTATTTGAACCCGATAACACTCACACCCACTTATATTTTTGTTGTATCACCTTTGCACTTTAAAATACAATCAATTTGAATTGTGAATGGGAATACTGTTGCTGTCCATACACAAAGATCTTACCATTTGAGCTATTTCATATAGATTATCAACAGGTGCCATAAACATTTTATAGGCGTATGATGTCATTTTTAAAACTATTCACAATTTAAATTAATATGTAAAGTTTGAAGTGTTCTATAATGCATATAAGATTCGGTGATTCTTAAAATAGCTCAATTATTAATTAATGCCCGACATTAAAAAATAACAAATAAAAGTAAATAGCCACGCAACATTAGTCTTTTGACATTTATTAACCATTCAATATATTATGTCACTATTAAAATCACCCGCACCGCTACAGAGTTGGCCGACAGGTACGTAGTGATACAAAACAGAATCAAAAAGTCTGGTTTGAGCTATCACAACTCTCCACCACCGCGCATGCTCATTGGTCAAATCAAATAGCGCGTGCTTTTCCGGTTTACTGTGACACATTTCCGTCCCTTTTTATGTTTCTTTTCTCAGTAACCGAGAGGAAATATTTTTAAATATATCTTCACGCCATAACAGCCCACGGCATCGAATCGCCAAAACATTTAATCCCACGGAATAGCAGCATTGCCATACACTCATACTACATATATTTCGTTTAGTTTTTTAGTTTGATTCTTAAAATATTAATTGGCAGATACTTACCCGACAGCGCTAAAAGGAGGCCTTTTTTCATTTACGAGTAAACTATATTTAAAATAAATAACTCTCTATATTGGATTGTTGTAATACCTAACTAAAAAAGCGTTGAAAATATCTTTTATATTTTTAAATACAGCTTTGAATGATATGTATTTTTGTATTCGATAGAGGAAAAATATATTATATATAGTATTACTATTGTATAAAATTAATATAAACACGAAATGTGCTAAAATATGTTTTATGATAAAAGTTGGCAATATTAGAAAACCTCGACTTTCAATTTCAACTATAAATATTAGTAGCATGTTGAATGCCTTTAGAAGTTTATTTTATTTTACACATTTTGCTCAAATAACTCCATATGTTTGTCTGTCCAAGATTTTTAAAGTTAACAGACAGATCGATGAAAGTGTTTTGAAATATGGTTACTGTTACACATGCTAATAAAGAGCATGCTTAAGTCATTAGCTGTCAATAAACATTCTATTTTAAACCATGCTTCTAAATATATATGGTCGATATTAGCATTGTTGTCGATTTTCGAGCATGCTCGAAACATGTAGCATGCTCAAGTCTGTACACACATGCTAGTATCGAGAGCATGCCTAATACTAGCATGCTCTCATGCTAATAATGAGCATGTGTAACAGTGCTATAATGTATATCTTAGCCTAAACAGCTGTTTAGGTTTGAGATTAACTGGGCGAGTGATTGTTATTTTTCCTAATTTTTGTTGATACACAAAATTAAATAACATTATTAGTACAAAATTAATAATATATGTATAAATATGGGGCGTATTTTTTTAGCAATTAGTTTTTGTAAATGTCAAAATGCTGGTAGGTACGAAAAAATATTTTTGTTTAAGTTATTTATAAAAGTATTCGATACAAATATGTTTTTATTGTATTTTAAAATTCTAAAGCCCTATTTTAATGCAAGTCGACTATATCTTATGTAAATGCGTCTAAAGGCGTTCTTTACATTTGCGTTTGAATGTTAAAATCTAAATGTATATTACCTACTCACTATATCTATTTGTAATCATTATTTTGTATATAAATAATAATTTAAGGTTATTTTCACAATATACGTGCAATAATTTTGTACTTATTCTTGAGTTATACATCACGGCTTTGCTCACACACCTACCCATAATATATTTTATCTAAAAGTAAAAAAAAAAGTGTTATTTTCTGCTCTAATGTTAAATATTTAATAATCTTCTTTTTTAAAATTGTAAGCCACTGATCTCAAATATTTGTGTAATAGAATGTTAATACTAAAGGCGGACTTCAACCTTGTACCATTTAATGATGAACTATTTAAATACTTTAAATAATTAAGGTATAACGCCATCTATCGACACAATTTTCAAGAAACATTTAAATGGGTGATATGATCGATATGAGGCAGTGGAATCGTTGAAGAGGTCGAAGACCCAGTGGGAATTTTTCCATTTCACAAACATTTGGCTTTTGGAAAATGAAAATAAACAACTATAAAAAGTATGTTTTTTTTTGTCAATAAAATATTAGACAAAAACACGTCTACATCGAGTAACTGTATCCCGCCTAGAAGTGGGTTAAAGTTGAATGATATGTGATATTAGAAAAGGTTTGACTAAAAAAATTGTTTTTAAGTAAATTATACGGCTATATGTATATCATTACAAAATTATTTGATAAGGTTTACATAGTTTTAATGACTTGAAAAGTGAGGCCATTTGTGTAAAACATTAGTAGTGATGAGTACTTACTTTTGTTTATATATTTAATGTAAATCAATAAGCCACTTGTTGAGTTACAGCTAAATAATAAACTTGTAATAAATAATGAAAGTTGATACATAACTAGTCAGAATAAAGATATGATAAACAATCAGTTGTTTTATTTAATGTACACAATAAAATAAAATTAAATGCAAATCTTGAAAACAATTCAATGTGTGTTCAATTTTTTTCTATGGTATAGGAGGGCAAACGAGCAGGCGTGTCATCTGATGGTTAGCAACCAACGCCACCCATGGACAACAGCAACACATATAATATTACCGTTGCGTTGCCGACTTTTAAGGGAGTAGGATAGGAAAGGCACCTCTCTCATCGAACGAAACGCGTCATGAGCCACTTGTATGTCGATCTTCTGAGAGGTCGTGGTGTTTCACAGGTCAAGCCGGCCCATTCATGCAGCAAACTGCTTGGGTTTAGCACTGTTACCATTTCAAATTTAGTTACTTTTCTTCTCATGGTAATAAACATGGTTGTACCTCGGTGGCTTTTATTACATCACTTATCAAGCAGGTGTGTCACCCAATGGCAAGCTCATGGACATAGATAATGTTACAGTTGTGTTACAATGGGATATGAAAGGAGTGTTTATGTAGTTTATACTAACCTGGTTGCTATTATGCTATAATTATTAAATTATAGTATGATAATAATTAGGTACATATCATTAGCACTGTATGTGTACACACTACCCCTGATACTATCCTTTTCCAGGTCTCCATTTAGGTTGCCTGGAAGAGATCGCTTGTAGCGATAAGGCCGCCAATTGTACATTTAATAATTTGTGAATAGTGTATTGTAATGTTTCATGTGTACAATAAAGCTTATTTGTACTGAGTGGTATTGGGCTAGGCCTTTTTTCACTGAGGGAAAAGTGGCGTGAACCACTTTACGACGACATTCTGAGAGGTCATGGTATTTCACCAGTTGAAGGGGCCCATTCTCTCAGCGAACTGTATGGTTCTACCACTGTACACAAACTACCGATCCTGGTGTATCTTAAAACCTCTTTGAAGCTGGCTACTTTATTCTTCACTCTAAATTATTACAAAGTATAAAGTCACTCTCCGCTGTCTGTCCTCTCAGATCTTTGAAACTATTTAACTGATTTTGGTGTTTTAATTTGGTGTCTCAATGGGGAGTATTGGGGAGGTTTGTATGTATAATGCTTTGAGGTCTGCAAAAAAGTCCACCATAATGTCTATCTCTTAGACATAACCCACCTTGACCATATTTATTTCTTCAGAGGCTAAGTTCGCTGTGTCAATTAATTTGTAAAATATCCTGGGGCTACTACAAATAGATCTATTGGATGTGACTACAAATATCATACACATATAATAAAACATCTGAAAGAAATTATATTTTAGTAATGTGTTTACCTACACCTATAGATAAATAGGTCATCTACTAAAAGGAATTAGAGTAGTGTAAGACCATCCATCACATGTAGCACGCTAGTCTATAGCACAATCCAAGCTATAGAACATAATCAGTTCAGTTATAGCTACTGACAAGACAAATGATGAAGAACTGTAGGTTTAAAACAAAATAAAAAACACAATAGTTATTATGTGATTTTAATGTATAGAATATATTAACAAATATTGGTCTTATATTTAGCCTATGAAGTTAATGACAACAATATGCAAGACAAGGTGTGCAAATATAAAATCCGCAAAACCACGCTCAGGGCTCAGACCATAGAATTCATTCTTGTTCTCAGGGTTGGCTTGTAGTCGCAGACACACTGCAAAAAAAATGTTATTTTGAAGTTTTTACCTTATGCAAAACAGTTTGTGCTTGATAAATGAGTTTAAATGTCTTACCTCCTAAAACAAATGAACTGACTGTGGAAATGAATCCACTCAAGAAAGAATTGAATGGAAAAGTGCCGACAAGGCAACAATAAACGAATTGTATGACTGCCGTTAGGAAAATATATAAGAGATAGGCATCGATAATTTTTAACTTCTTAGGTGTTTTTGTAGAATATTCTTGGTATAGTTTTGGAATTACAGACATTAACGATGTCATTTTGAAATAAAACAATAAACCCGGCTTGAATCACAAATGAATTCCGTGAAATAAGTACTCTGACAAACTGACATGACTGACATTATTGACATTTGACACGTCGCGTTTGGCTATTGGTAAATGTTTTTTTTTTTATTAATGGCCAAAAGTGACTAGTAGAGCCATAGTCGCCAATAACGAAAGAAGATAAAATGTTTGTTATGCCACACAGGAATCCGAATGTTATTATTATTGGAACTATTTAAATAATGACAACTGCAATTGTTTTAATGTCGTGTGGATGTCAGTTACTGAAAAATATATTCGTATTAAAGGAATTGAACTGAGAATATGTAGTACTAATTTTATTTATACCAACAGTGGTTATGGGCTATATTTTACGGTAAATAAAATAAAAAGATGAGTACTGCGACGCTACATTTACCACAACTTCGTGGTGATAATTATGCATCATGGAAATATAGAGTGAGAGCAATTCTTGAAGAAAAGCAAGTGCTAGATGTGGTAGAACTAGATCATGCATTTATAAAAAAGGATGAAGCTAATAAGAAGAATAATGCAATTGCAAAATCAATAATTATACAATGTATTACTGACAAACATTTACATCATATACAAGATTGCGTAACTGCTAAAGAAATGTTTGAGAAGCTTGATAATATTTTTCAAAGAAAATCTGTCTTTACAAAATTAAGTATACGAAGAAAGTTATTATCGCTAAAACTAAGAAACGAGCAAAAGCTAGAAGATCATCTACAAAAATTTGATCAGATTATAAGAGAGTTAGAAAACATAGATTCCAAAATTAATGAAGAGGATAAAATTTGCCATTTATTATTATCATTGAACGACGATTATCAATACGTTATTACAGCGATTGAAACATTAAATACAGAAATTAATCTAGATTTTGTAAAATCCAGATTATTAGACGAAGAATTAAAAATTAAAAACAAAAACGAATCTAGCAGTCAACAGGAAGAAATGTCATTTAAAGCTAATGAAAGATTTTATAATAACGGCAACAATAAACGATTCAATAGAGGAAACAGAGGAAGAAGATTCAATCGTTATTATAGAGGAAGAGGACGTAATAATGAAGAAAAGCCATGTAATTTAATTGCATTACAAGCAACATACAATGAAATTGAAAATTCCACGCAATTTATTTTAGATTCGGGTGCATCTTATCACATGGTGTCATCGAAATTTGAAAATAGAATGACAAACGTTACGGAATTAGATAAACCAATAGAAATTTATATTGCGAATGGAGAAAAGTTATTAGCTGATAAAAAAGGAATATTCAAAGGAATAAGTTATAAAAATACAATTAATATTGAAGCAATTATAGTTAAAAACCTAACACATAATTTACTCTCGGTTAATGAAATTACGAAGAAAGGATATAATGTACAATTTACGAAAGAAAATGTTATTATTAAAAAGAACGGAAGATACATCAAAGGGCAAAAATATAATAGTTTATACATAATTAACTTGGAAAATAAGAACTACGACGCATATACAGCATCAAATAAAGACGACGACCTATGGCATCGTCGACTAGGCCATCTAAATAGAAAAGGTCTTAAAATTCTTGGATTACCTACAACTAATGAAAAATGTGAAAGTTGTATACAAGGAAAGAGTACAAGAAGATCATTTCATACCCAAGAGATAACTAAAAGCTATAATATTGGCGATTTAATACATTCGGATGTCTGTGGACCAATGAACCCATTAGGTCTTAATGGAGAAAAATATTTCCAAGTAATAATCGATGATTATTCGAATATGCTAGCTGTTAAATTATTAAAAACAAAAAACGAAGCCGAAAATAATATTAATAATGTAAATCACGATATAATATTAATATATACGTGTTAAATTGTGGAGTAAGAACAAGAAGATATAATTCAATCTGCAAATTTTTATTAGCATAAAACTTATATAAACAAAAACACCTAGCAACCGAAAATAACACCAGCCAGTACTAATATACACATACATATAAAACCTTAGACTTGTTGATTATTTACATCACCCCCACTTAATCCAACAAGGCTAGTACACAACTGATGTTTCTGTCGAGGTACTCCCTTTGTCATCATATCTGCAGGCATAAGAGCAGTCTCACAATAATTAATACAAATCACATTTTGATTAGCCAAATCCCTAACAAAATGATACTTAATATTTATATGCTTCGAGCGTTTTCCTATAGCAGGAGTATACACCAATTTGCTAGCACTTTGACTATCACTAAAAATTGTAATGGTGTCTACCCGTTTTGTTAATTCAGCATATAAACCATTCACTGAAACTACCTCTTTGGCTGCTTCACAAATTGCAATATACTCCGCTTCAGCAGTGCTTAATGCAACACATTGCTGTTTCCTAGACTGCCAAGCTACAGCAGCACCACCAAAAACAAGGATATAACCAGAGAAAGATTTCCCATCAGGCCTATTTCCCCAATCAGCATCTGAATATGCAACTAAAGGATTATTACGCTTTCTGTAACATAGTGCCAATTTCACTGTTCCCTTCAGATACCTTAGCACACGTTTCAGTGCTGCCATATGAGTAGAATCATTGCAACTATTAAATTGACTTAGCATTGTTACTGCAAAAGATATATCTGGCCTTGTGCAGCACGCCAAATACATGAGTGAACCTATAATTTCTTGATATTGCGAGTTATCATTTTTCACTCCAGATACGAGATGAAGATTTGTTTCAACCGGTGTACTAACTGGCTTACAATCTTGCATCCCATACTTCTCTAAAATTTTCAAAATGTATGCCTCCTGTGAGACTCGGATTATTTGTCGAGCCACATCTCGCTCAATCCTCATCCCAAGACATTCTCTTGCCACTCCAAGATCTTTTATCTTGAAAGAACCACTTATCTGTTCTTTCACTTTAACTGCTTCAACTTCAATATTTGTAAAGATATAAAAATCATCTACATAAAGAGCAATAGCAACAAACAAATTATTAATAATCTTGGTATATACGCATTGATCATAGTTAGATCGCTTAAAACCCATTTTAAGTATATGGGCATGAATTTTTTCATTCCAACATCTCGCAGCCTGTTTCAAGCCATATAATGCTTTTTTCAGCTTGCAAACTTTGCGAGTTTCCCCCCTTTGAATGAAAAATTCAGGTTGCTCCATATAGATATCCTCCTGCAAATCTCCATTCAAGAACGCAGTTGTAACATCTATGTGATGGATACTTAAATTCTTTTCTACAGACAATGCTAAAAGAAGACGAATCGATGAAATCTTAACCACCGGCGCAAATGTTTCAAAATAATCTTCACCAGGTTTTTGAGAATAGCCTTTGGCAACCAGCCTTGCTTTGTAGCGCTGTATATTACCATCCATTCCACGCTTCAGTTTAAAAACCCATTTAGATTTTACAACATTTACATTCACCGGACGGTCAACTAATTCCCAGGTATTATTTACCTTCAGGGAATCATATTCATCTTTCATGGCTTGTAGCCATAATTCCTTGTCTGAGCGCTCCATCACATCATGAACTGACACAGGATCTGAAATATCGCCTACATGGAAATTATAGACCATGTCCTTTTCTCGATTTGGACGTCTATCTCGCATGGGGTAGCGCCTGTCAGTGGAATCCACCACACCATCTCTTAACAATTCAGATATATTATCATCTGAATTTTGCGGATCATTCGCCATAGTACTGCCCGAGGAGTCTACTGTGTCGAAAAATATGTCAGAATCTAAATCTCTAGAGTTAGAATCAACCTCACTTGGCTGACTACACTGAACCTTACGACTAAAACTCGTCGCCCCCACTATAACAGGTCCATCTATTAATGGTCCTTCCGGTCCAGTGGAAGAGCTTGCAGTACTTACTCCATCTTGTAGATATATATCTACATAGTCCTTTTTAGAAACCATATTTTGTTTCTTTTGGACTACAGGTAAATCTTCAAAAAATGTTGCGTCTCGAGCAATAATGATTTTCTTTGATTCCATATTCAAGAATCTATATGCCTTCTGACTAGTGGAGTAGCCAGTCATTAACAATTCTACAGTCTTTGCGTCAAACTTTTTTCGACCAACCTTTATGAGAACCTGAGCCCTGGATCCGAACACTCTAAGGTTCGACAGATCGACTCGTTCTCCACTAAACACCTCTTCAGGAATTTGATCCGTCAGAGCCATAGTCGGAGACCTGTTCTTCAGATATACTGCACATCCAATGGCTTCTCCCCAAATTCTTTTATCTAGACAAGCCTCATGGATCATACACCTAGCCTTCTCGGTTATGGTACGAATTGTACGCTCAGCAACTCCATTTTGTTGCGGAGTATGCGGTACCGTTCTTTGATGCAGTATACCATGCTCCTTTAAAAAAGATTGAAACTCACCATTAGTAAACTCAGTTCCATTATCGCTACGCAATTTCTTAATTTTCTTACCTGTCTCATTCTCAACTAGTACTTTAAACTCCTTGAATTTAGCGAATACTTCCGTTTTTGACTTCAGCAGATATACAAATACTTTCCGGCTGAAATCATCAACAAATACCAAAAAATATTTATTGCCACCATAGGATTCAACTTCCATAGGTCCCGCTAAATCAGTATGTACTAATTCAAGCAACGATTTTGCTCGCTTACCTTTATTATTCCTCTTAGGAAATTTCTTGACGCACTCTTTACCTTTGCAACAACCTTCACAAGGTTCCACACTCACCGCTCCATATGACAGACCATCTGTCATACCCTTCAACTTTTCCATCAAAGGACCACTCAAGTGTCCTAATCGCCTATGCCATAAGACGAAATTATTGGAAACCCTCGAGTCAACTGGAGGAGACGTTAAAACCAATGCTGCTTCCCTATTTAAAACATATAAACCATGTTTCAGTGGTGCTGTTAATAATACCTTACCAGCTATAGTGACGTCATTACTTTTAAAAACCTTACAACAATTATTATCAAAAACAACAATGCAACCTTTACTACACATTTTACTCACAGATAATAAATTAGTCATCAAACCTGGTACCATGAGAACATCTTCAAACTTTACTGATCGTCCCATAGAAAATACATCTCCCTGTATTTTAGACAACATCTGGTCATTATTTGCTGTTGTTACCACTTTACAGTTGATGCTTTTTAAATTTTCTAATGTGCGTTTTTCTGATGTCATGTGCGACGTGGCTCCTGAGTCTATCACCCATTCGTCTTTATTAACGGTAGCAGACATAGCACATATCAACTCAACAGTTTCTTTATTTTTCTTATTATCATGAGTAGTAGTATCCTTTTTCTGTGAAGGATTTTTATATTTGCATTGCCATTTGTAATGTCCTTTCTTCTTACATAAATGACATATGACCATCTTTTTAGTCTTGTCACTCTTGGACATCAATGCAGAATCATCTTCTACATTGTTCTTCCTCATATTCTCTTTTAATAACGCTGCCATTACAGTTTCCGTAGAAATCTTTGCGTTCGAATGCTCCAACGTCATAGCCAATGAGTTGTAAGTATCACTCAAACCAGCCAGCATTATAATCGCAATAAATTCATCATCAAGACCAGCTTTAATACTTAATAATGCTTGACTCGTCATTTGTATATCGTTCAGATACTCCTCCATGGTGTTGAACGCTGTCAGTTTAACATTGAACAGCTTCCGCAGCAGATAGAGCCGCCGCAGTAATCCGCCATCAGCATAAGCTCGCTTCAGCGTCATCCAAGTGTCTCTTGCAGTTTGGACATGCATGATCATGGGATATATTTTTTCTGAACACATCAGACATATTTTACTTCGGGCTTTGGAATCCTTTGTACGAGCTTCTTTAGTTTCTGCCGTAAAATTTTCGTCAATACAATCCCAGAGATCCAAGTCCACTAAGACCATTTGCATGGTAAAAGCCCATGTAGCGTAATTAGATTGGCCATTGAGCTTTTCGAAATTTACAATAGATTGCATTTTTTAAAGATACTTTTATAATGAGAGAATCAATCTGGCCCCATAACCTAATGTAAATCACGATATAATATTAATATATACGTGTTAAATTGTGGAGTAAGAACAAGAAGATATAATTCAATCTGCAAATTTTTATTAGCATAAAACTTATATAAACAAAAACACCTAGCAACCGAAAATAACACCAGCCAGTACTAATATACACATACATATAAAACCTTAGACTTGTTGATTATTTACATCAATTAAAGATTTTATTTTCTACATAAAAACACAGTTTGGTAATAAAACCAAAAAGATAAGATTAGACAACGGAGGAGAATTTACTTCTAAATATTTTAAAAGATTTTGTGCTTCTAAAGGTATTGAATTACAATATACAGCACCATATAGTCCTCAACAAAACGGCAAAAGCGAACGAATGAATCGCTCAATATTGGACAAGGTAAGAACTAAATTTGTAGAAACAAATTTACCCAAAGAGTTATGGGGAGAAGCAGCATGTTGTTCGGCATATGAAATAAATAGATGTCCGACTAAAGCTTTAAAAAACGAATCACCAGCTACAATATGGTATGGTAGAAGAGATTTAAACAAATTGAAAGTTTTTGGCTCACGAGCTTGGTGTGTAACGTTACCAAAACAAAATAAGCTACAACCTAGAGCAAAACCTATGATTATGGTAGGATATTGTGGTTCAGGGTACAGGCTATGGGATCCTGAAACAAACAAAATAGTAATTTCAACAGATGTAATATTTGATGAACAGAAAACATATTTTGAGAAAAGTCATAAAGACAAAGATGAAAAAGAAGAATATATAGTAGTAACAGAAGAGAATGTAGATATACGAACTACTAAAGAAAATGATATTAATAAACCTATGTATGAAGGAAAAGAAAGTGAATTGTATGAAAGAAATATACAAAAGATTAATTCATCTGATGAAGAAGATATGTGGAATGATTGTGATGAAGATAAATGCGGCGAAAGTTCTGATCAAAAAACAAAGTCAGGACGAACAATAAAAAAACCTAAACATTTAGACGATTACAATGTTTACATTGCCTATTGTTTATTATGTGACTATGGTGAAAATCCTACATCATACAAAGAGGCTATTAAAGATAAAGATTGGCAGAAAGCTATTGATAAAGAAATAAATTCCTTGAACAGTCTAAATACATGGACTCCTACGAATTTACCAAAAGGTAAAAAAGCTATTGACACGAAATGGGTATTTCGTACTAAGGAAAATCAATTAAAGAAGGCTCGTTTAGTAGCAAAAGGATTTCAAGTAAAAAATGAAGAATTCTTAACGAATAATTATTCACCAGTTGCCAGAATGAGCACTGTACGTATGTTTCTAGCCCAATCAATTGAAAAACAGGCACGAGTATATCAATTAGATGTGCCTACTGCATTTTTAAACGGAAAGTTAAAGTCTGAAATCTATATCAAGGTACCAGAAGGCGTAAAAAATATTGAAGAAGGCAAAGTTTTGAAATTGAACAGAAGTCTTTATGGTTTAAAAGAAAGTCCGAAATGTTGGAATGATTGTATAAATACATTTCTTATAAGTGCTGGCTTACAACGCTCCAAACATGACTATTGTTTATATTTTAATAATGTATTATGGTTACTGATTTTCGTTGATGACATTTTAATAATGGGTGATGAAAAGGCAGTTAGTAATATGAAAGATTTGTTACAACAAGAATTTCATACAAAGGATTTAGGAGAAGTGAATCTATTCTTAGGAATGGAGATTGAAAAGAAGAATGAAGGAATCAAAATAACTCAAACCAAACAGATCGATAAAATATTAGAAAAATTTAAAATGGTAGAATGTAAAGGTACTAGAACACCAATGGAAAGAGGAGTACAGATAGATTTACAAGAGAAAAAGGAAAATGTTCCTTACCGTGAATTGATCGGAAGTTTAATGTATATAGCAACAATTTCACGACCTGATATAAGTTTTGCTGTCTCATATTTAAGTCAATTTCTTGATAAGTATAACGAAGAATGTTGGAAGCACGCAAAAAGAGTGTTACGCTATTTAAAACAAACTAGATGCTATGGACTACATTTTAAAAAAAGTTGTAATAAAAGTCTAAATATCGAAGCTTTTTCTGATGCAGACTGGGCTGGCGATAGATTGGATAGAAGAAGTGTAAGTGGATGTGTAGTATTTTACAACGGAAATGCTATATCATGGTTTTCCCGAAAACAAAATTGTGTTGCGCTTTCAACTGCAGAGGCGGAGTATATAGCAGCAGCTTCAAGCGCAAGTGAATTACAAAATGTAAGTGGAATGTCTGATGATTTTGGATGTAGAATAATTCCCAGTATGAAAGTGGACAATAAAGGAGCAATCTGTATTGCAAATAGTTTCGAGAATAGTAAAAGGTCGAAACATATTGATATTCGATATCATTATTTAAAAGATTTAATTAATGATAAGAGAATTTTAATGTCTTATGTTCCTAGTGAAGAAAACATTGCTGACATTTTGACTAAAGCTTTGTCAATTGACAAATTCGAAAACTTTATACGTTTATTAAATGTAACCTTGTAATATATATTTTTAATTCTTTAATGTTATACGATTTGCAATGTTTCACAACAGTTTCACATTATTTAATCGAGGAGGAGTATTGGAACTATTTAAATAATGACAACTGCAATTGTTTTAATGTCGTCTGGATGTCAGTTACTGAAAAATATATTCGTAATATAGGAATTGAACTGAGAATATGTAGTACTAATTTTATTTATACCAACAATTATATTATGTTGAACAAATGGTCTCCATTTAGTGGAATTATTGCCAATAGAGCACATAATTTTTTAAGAAATACATCTCTCGCCTCTAAATCTCAGCATATATATAAACTCCTCCTCCTCTCTCTCTACTCTTTCCTCTTCAATCGCTCTATATATAAAAAAACCGCATAAAATCCGTTGCGTAATTTCAAAGATTTATGCATATAGGATAAATACAGACAGCGCATAGTGACTTTGTTTCTTACTATGTAATGAAATGATCTAATTACTTATACATAATCTTGATATTATATTTGTAACAGATTTTTTTAACGAAATCGTAAACAGCTAGCGCTGCCCATGTGCCCCTGCAACATTGATGGTGTAACAGTTGCGTAGCGGAGGAAGTAAGGGCGGTGGGCCTCCGGATATCTCTCTCATCGAACAAAAAGTGTCATAGTGGTATTTCACCGGCTGACTCATGCCGTGAGCTGGGTGACTCTATCATCATTATTGTACATGTTATCTGATTAATTAATTTAATTAAACAACTAATTGATCAAAACAACTTCTAGGATTATATCGCGTTTATTTCTTACTTATTTATATTTATTTCCCGACGTTTCGAACTCTTTACAGAGATCATTTTCACGAGTGATGAACAAAAAGATGGTAGTTGTTCAAAAGCTATTTTCATTGATTGCACCCACTTTTTGGAAATAAAAATCAAAAAGTTGATGTTAAAAATATGATTTTTACTATTGGTAACCCACATCAGACCATGAAAACAAAAGCTATATACTTAATCGTGTATATCGTTGATCAATGAGTGAGATTCGCGAAAGTCTTAGAAAGAAAGAAATAAATAACTAAATTAGATGTGATGTAACTAAAATTTTTTTTTTCTATACGTGAGTTTGGCACTGTTTAATTTTACTTTCACATACTGTATTCTACTGTGCACAGCATTTTCAATAAACTGACTTGGCAACCCTGTGTCGTGATGACATTTGATTATTTTGAAATTTGGTTGCTTGCTTGCTTTCTGCATGTCATTCCTAATTTCATTCGTGTAGTCAAATCAGAAACTATTCTTTGTAAATTTGTCTGAGAAATAACAAGATGCTTAGCATAAATGAAAATTTTCCTGAATATGCAGTGCCTGGAGCTAAGCAAGTTAGTTTTAGCCCTTACGCGGATAATGGGGGCAGTATTGTTGCAATTGCCGGTGACGATTACGCCGTGATTGGTGCTGATACCCGCCTCAGCACTGGATTTTCCATATACACGAGAGATCAGAAGAAATTATTCAAGCTGTCAGAAAAAACTGTTCTTGGTGCGACGGGTTGCTGGTGTGATACGCTCACCTTGACTAGATTACTTAAGGCAAGGATGCAGATGTATGAACATGACCATAACAAGTCTATGACGACGCCTGCCGTTGCCCAGATGCTCTCCACTATGATGTATTTTAAACGCTTCTTTCCATATTATGTGTCCAATGTTCTAGCGGGTTTGGATTCTGATGGTAAGGGTTGCGTCTACAGTTATGATCCAATCGGTCACTGTGAGCGTAGTAAATTCCGTGCTGGTGGTTCTGCAGGTGCACAGTTACAACCTCTTCTTGACAACCAAATAGGATTGAACAATATGCAAAACGTTAAGGAAGTGCCTCTGCCGCGAGAAAAAGCTTTGGCCTTATTGAAGGATGTATTTATTAGTGCAGCAGAGCGCGATATCTATACTGGTGACAGTATCTACATATTGATTATTACAGCAAACGGTATCCAAGAAGAAAAGTTTGAGCTTCGTAAAGATTAATTTTCTATTCAATAAACTTACATTGTAAGTGTTTGTTTTATTTACATATTTGTTGGTTCATAATAAGTTACTGCAACCCTCAATATGTGTGATAATTTTTGTTAAGAAAATTCAACTTATAAGCTGCTAGTATTTCACTCATTAAGGGAATTGTACAAAACAAAATAATAAAAGTGTATCAATAAAACCCTAGTTTAGTCCAGTTAACATTCCATAATAGGGACTTCTGTTGGGGGGAACAGTATTGACAGAATGCCTCATAATACTATTCATTATCTAACTATATCTTTCTTGAATATAATAAAAACAATCTTATAACAATAACTAAATTTATTTTTTAAAAATAAGAGAAATTAAATTTTAACTACAATAATATAACTTATGCACTTTGTTCATTAGTATTTACAATATTCTAAAACCGCTGGAATAACATTAGATACTTTCATTTATTGTACTTAGGCATAACAAAAATATTTTTTGGAAAGATTTTATGAAACATTTCACTGATTACCTCCTGATTGCCAACCTCACCTATGAGAGTGGCTTTTAATCTAGGCGGAGATGTGATCCCGGCAATTAGAGGATGAATGTTGTAACACAACTCCACTTTACCTTTGGGAGGTATAGTGATAGACAACTTTTTATATCCTGAAAACATATATGCATCTGTACCCTCAACAGTCACAGCAAGCTTAATAGGAGTAGAACACTTGCTATACAAAGTGCAAATCAATGGGACTGATGTCAGTAGCTCTATCACTTCTGGGTAATTCACTTCCACAGCAATAGGACATTCATCAATGGGCAGATCAGACAAGGCAGTGGTACTCATCACAATATGACTCGTGCTATTTTTTCTTCTCCATGTGATATTATACAAACCAACTCTAGTTGGATGATCTCTTGGTTTATATTTTGCTTGTATGCATACTGCATCTGATGCTATATTCTTCTCTGCTACTTCAAGGTTGCTAATACAGGAAATTGGCTTCTTGATATTGCTATGTTTAAAACAATCTACTACCTCCAACTCTGTGTCCACAATTAACAAGTCCCATGGACTTAAAATCTTTATCTGTGGCATAACAATAAAGGGGTCACCAACAAAACATTTTGAAATAGGTTTGAAATTCATGGCTACAAAACTAGTTGTCACTTCGAAAGGTTTAATTACAGTAATTTTTGTAATGAACTCTCTAGTGCATTCCAATTTTGATATTTCTGGCAGATCAATTACATAGGACACTTTAATTTGAACAGTGGTAGTGGCTGTTCTGTTTGTCTTTAAATAAAACATATTTGTAAACAAAGACTGAGCACCAATACTGTCAATACTCAATTTAAGAGGCTGACTTTGTGCCTCCCCTTCTTTTAAACTTAATTCAGTTACAGAATCAGGATTTGGATTGTCAGGTGAACTCAAAAGAGATAGGGAAATTTTAACATTATAAACAGGACTATCCTCATTATTTGTAATTGTAAATGTTGAAGGAAACCATTCTCCTTGTAGGGCAGGACTAGAGTTAGTTACAAGCAGTGATAACTTGCACTCCCGTGATGTTATGGATGTTACGATCGAAGGCACTATGCAGTCAAACTCGTAATCAGTTTTTGGACTTCTAATAAAATGTAACAGTTCAGGATGTTTAAAGGGCTCTAATACTTTACTATCGTCTATTTTAAAATTCAAAATAATCTTTCGCTTATTGCCTGTATCCAAAACGAAAGACACATTCTTTATATGTAAATCTGACCCACTTTCTTGAGGGTTGGCTTTGAACTGACAAATAAATCTTTTTACTCTGTTACCTTCCAACGTTACTAGACTGTTGCCATTGTCTGTAATTGGAATTTCAATGGTTTCAGTAGGACTAGACACAGCTACAGAGCAATTCTTCACTTCTAGGTTTGCATCAGTGGATAGTCTCACAAAAAGTTCAATTTCAACATTTTCATTCATTCTATACCTTTGCTGCCTGAATCTTGGCTTTACCTCTAAAAAGCTAGATATGTTTATCATATCTATAGTAACTAGAAATGGTTCTTTTTCAACAGCAATCTGCCACAACTCCATAGCTTTATGCTGTGATGATGCTGGCAGGTCAGGTTCAGCAGCTGGTATATTTAAATTTAAAACAGACATTATATTTTTTAATATTCTGGCTTTATCATTATTTGGCACTTGTATGTGTTTGGAAAGTGCCTCTATTGACAACTGCACATAGTCTTGGATTTTGGCTGACAAATATGCGCATTGTAGAGCCCTGTTTAATACATGTGAAGCTAGGAACCACCATTTTTCTCGTCTGTAATCCCATAACATATGAGACAACAATGTCAGAGCTTTGCCATAGTCTGCTGAATAGTAATATTCATTAGCCATCTCCACAACCAACTGTTTTCTCATCCGTGGTGAGTGGAATGTTTTAAACTGGGAGATAGCACAACCAAGAAAACTGATAATCATTGCTGAGTGGTTGAATACACGTTCATTATATTGCAGAGCTAGTACAGCAGCTTGTTCCTTTTGGGGGTCATGAGGGTCAGCACTAAGACGTCCTGGTCTCCAAGGTCTTTGTCCATAAAATTCAACAATACCTTCAAGAGGGTCAGGAGGTGGCGGATATTGTGTGATCTCACTGCAGACAGACCTCATGGCCTGCCGTCTCTTTACTGTGAACTGTGCTGCTTGTTGGTAATAGAATCCAGGATGTTGTGATTGTATAGCTGGAAGCCCTGCTCGAATTGCTTCATCAAATAACTCTCCAAAGGCACAATATTGTCTTGCAATCCAAGCATAATGTTCAAATAGCAGGTCTGTTGAGCCAATTCTGTTTTTATACCTCTCAATATGTGTTTTGAGTTGTGCTATTGAGTCTCTAGGCAAATTAAGTGCAAACAGTAACTTACAAAGTTTAAAATTTATATAGCCTGCCACAGTTCTGACTTCATGAGTGTTAGTATCCACAATTCTAGTTTCAAGTAAGTTGTTATAGGCAAGCATATAGTGCTTGTGTGCTGTGCTCAAGTCTTGCTTAAGCTCATTTAGAAAGCCAAGTTTAAATTGATGTCTCACAAACAAATACTGATGAGTAGTTTTATTAAGATGGTCTCTATGCTGTTTAATGTTTTTCGTTTCATGGTGGTAGTAATTTTGAGCTATATCATAGAATGCATTCTCCAAGCGGACTATGTAACCCATCAGATGATCATTATGAGGAAGAACAAACAGTGACTTGGACTGTATCTCACAGGAGGCACACAGTGCCTGTGCTCTCTCTGCACCAAGCATGTATTCTGACGGCGGTGGTGATAGACGGCTTTGTATAACAACCACAGCAACTCTAGTTGCGTGTCCCTCCACAGCTGCACGGATAGATTGCACTTTGGAAGCACATTCGATAATTTTTTCATTCCACTGTGGATCATTCCAGTCCATGTCATAAAATATGACTACCACAGACGGAATGAGTGAAACGCGTTTGTGTATCCAATTTTTTTTAAGAATACCTTTGGGTATATACCACTCGTAAGAATTCCTCTTGGGTTTCACAACTGGAAATTCGAATGTATTATTGAGTAATTTAAAACGCACAGGGGTACGGTCTCCTCGGCGGTTATTCGAAAAGGCATCCCATATCTCTTTATGTACTGCATTATTCACTGCATCGAGTCCAGATAACCCGATTAATGCAAGAGGTTTACGAATGATCTCGGGCGGAAACTCCGTGTAATCACTAGGCTGAGTCGCCATTATCACCAGTTTAGGTAGAGTAGCAATACCTTCTAAACTTTACTGACTGATTACCAATTACATGACATAAAAACCGATAAGCGTACGTTATTTTATTAATTCAATATTCTGATGATATTGTAATTTCTCCATCATCACCCCTCCCCCATTTTTTTTATGACAATTGACAACTGTCAAGTGTCAAAGTGAAATGCTATGAAAAATTTTGTCATTCATTTGACTTAATCTGGTCCCAGATGTGATTTTCCTGTAAAATTATATAAATAATATTTAATATTTAAATACACAGAAATTAAATAGTACAGTAGTGTTGCGTAAAATAAAAATCAGCTTACATTCTTCTTCTTTGTATGTGGCTATCGCGACTTTAGCCCGATTCTGCCAATAGATGTCCTAGATGATACTTTCACAAACTGCGGAGAGCAATTATTAATAGAATTTGACCAGTTTAAACAATTTGTGACAATCATTACGACCCGAGTGATTAACCTACAACAAACACAACTATACAAAATAAATAAAATACAAAGTTACTATATACACAAGAGTTAAAGACAAAACTACATCTAAATTTTGTTAGAATATATATATATATTTATAGTTTTAAATTACTTCTATGTACAAAATTACAGAGGATTTGGATGATAGACAGGAAAAGTGTATAAGAAAGACCGGATTACAGTAGTGACCTAATCTTAGACGGCAGATGGTAGACGTTATGTGTTTGTTGGCTTTACGGAATTTGAAGAACCATGGGGAGTGGGGAATTTCAGGTTGGATTTGAGCATAATATTTACCTGTTAACAGTTTGGATGAGTTCTCCAAGCTGCCTTCCAGGATTTTGTGCGGAGGGAGTGGGCCAGGGTACAGCTTCTAGGAGGGCCACTGCTTCGCCAGAGAACACTGAGGTTGCTGAAGGACATTTGAAAGAAAGGGAAATTTTAGTGGAAGGAATCCACACCGCCGCACCAACCGCACTATCCGTAGATGCTTTTGATGCATCGGTATAGACGAAATGCCATCCAAGAAAATTCTGCATTAGATAGGTGTTAAAAGTTTTTCGAGCATCGGTGCTCTGTTTGTCGACGCCGAAATGAAGTATGACTTTGGGATTAAAAACTAACGCGTCATACGGAGTGAGAACACTTTTTCTCACTCCGTATGACGTGTTAGTTGTTTTGGAAACGCGTTCCTCGGAAACTGAATAACTCGATAAGGAAGTTGTGATAAGGTCTTATGGCTTTGGAGAAGCGATGGAGTTTTATTAGGGTTTTGAAGTAGTTCCTGGAGGTAGATTAACTTAGGAGGAAGGGGTTGGTTTGAGTTTTGAACTACTTTGAACCAAAACCTGTCGGATAGGAATAGTCTTCGTAAATTTAAGGGCGGTTCACCTCATTCTACCTGCATAGCATTTATGGGTGAAGATTTCATGGCTCCAGGAATAATGCGAAGGCACTTGTATTGGATCTTATTTAACATGACTAGGTTAGATTTATTAAAGGAGTCAAAAAGGAAGGACCCATAATCCAAATGACTTCGGATTATGGCGTTATAAAGGAGTTTCTGTGTGTAAGGATGAGATCCCCACCATACACCAGAAATGGGAACGAAGGATATTAATATTCTTTTCACATTTCTGTGAAATGAGGGATAAGTGAGGTAATCCAGTCATTCTAGTGTCCATCTTAACACCCAAAAATTTGACCACGTTAGACTGAGGCAGGATCTCGTCACGAACAGAAATGTTGACAGAAGGAATTACTCTTTTTTAGTGAAAACTATAACAGTCCTCTTAGCTGGAGAAAGAGATAAACCATGCTGATCTAACCAGTCGGCTAGATAGTTTAGAGCAGAGTTAAGACGAGTAGTGCACTCCTCGATGGATGACGAAGCAAAGTACAACGCTATGTCATCAGCATATTGCAATATTTCGCAGAAGAATTCTACAGATTGTTCGAGATCATAGGTGTAGAGATTATAGAGGAGCGGACTCAAAACTGAGCCCTGAGGCAAACCTTTCCAGACAGTCCTATGAGAAGAAAAACTAGAATTGGATCTCACTACGACAGATCTTTCCACCATTAAGTTATGGATGAAACGTACAAGCTTCTCGGGGATACTCAGCTGTGATAGTTTTCTCTTGAGTACTGGAAGCAGTACGTCGTCGTAGGCTGCCGTAATATCTAAAAAAACTCCAACAAGGTATTGTTTTTTTTTTATAAGCAATTTGGATGTCTGTAGTAATTAAGCTGAGGCTGTCCATCGTACTAAAACCTTTGCGAAAACCGAATTGACTTTTGGCGACTATAAAGCTATTTTCGACAAACCATTCTAGTCGGCGCTTAAATAACAGCTCGGTAACCTTTGCTAATGTGGAAGACAAGGCTATAAGTCTTCGGTTTTTAGGATCTCTAGGGTCTCTACCGGGTTTGGATGGGAACTATAACTTGGGTTTTCTATTGGGGTGGGATTAAATTATGCCAGAATCGAGGGATGAATTTATGATTGAAAGGAACATGGATTTACATTTATCAGAGGACTTTGTAAGAAAAGAGTAAGGAATGCCATCAATGCCTGGGGATGAGTCAGTCCATCCGTTCAAGGCAAAAGATAGTTCATTAAAAGAGAAAGGTTGATCTAAAGGGCTCTGAGAAGGGAGGAATGTAATAGGGAGTGGTAGAGATCGGGAACAAGGAGCAGTTGGTGGGGCTAGGATATCAGAGGCCTCTGTAACGTCTAATCTGTTCCCAGATAAGAGTTGCAGGGGTCCTGGGAGATAAGTTCTCGCAAAAACCTATCCATCCTTGGCGTTTTCTTTTTTTCCAAGATGGGCTCTAGGGCGAGGATTGGTATATAAAGTTTTGACAGAGGAATGTGTAGGGTGGGATACAGAAAGAGAATGAGAGGAGCCAACAGAAGCTTGCTTCTGCTGGTATGTGGGTTGAGAATGTTGAGAGAAAAGTTCTCTGGCTACCTCAGAATAGGAGCGAGTAACTGGAGGGAATTGTAAGGATGCTTCTTGATAAGAGACACATTGATGGGCCATAACATTTTTTAAAGACTTTTGTCTTTCAAATTCAGGACATATGTGGCTGGTAGCAAAGTGTCCAGTTAACACAGGAAGCTTTATCCTCCACCACGTCACAGCTATCCGTACTATGTTCCTGTGCACATCGAAAGCACCTAGGTTTCGATCTGCACTGTGCTTTTGTGTGTCCATATCGACAGCAGGAGAGGCAGATGATCGTTGGATATTCATATATAACTACAGGAAGGGAGGTATAATAAAGGAAAATTCTATCAGGAAGTTTTTGCCCTAGGAAGGTTAAGACTACTGATTGGGTTGGTACCCAAGATATCTTGTTGTCGTCAATACTTTTTCTATTTAGTCTGCGTGCCTTGATAACAATTCCACAGCCAGCCGGAAGAACCAGGTCTTTTCAAATTCATCCATAGACAGATCAGTGGGGACCTGTTGAACTAAGCCATTCTAGTGACGTTAAAAGTGGGAATGGAAGCGTTGTATTTACACATGGAGAGTATAGGTGAAATTGAAAAGTTGTTAGCGTCCTTAGGTGAAGAAAATTCTACTGACATTTTATTGCGGCCGACTTTTTTAACGCCATCTCTACAGATACCTTTAACCTTATGATTAGAAAGGAATTGGCCAAACTTCAGTGGACGAATGGTAGTTCCAGCTGCCGGGTCGGGGTATGAACGGGAGACATGAATAATGATGAATAATGAAAGGGCCATTGTCCTTATTGGAGTATATGTTTATAGCACCAATTACGTAGGATGGGTGTGTGTATAGCGTTTGAATGGATGCAACAGTAAGATCAGGTGAGGTGATCATTTTTTTTGGTAGGGTTGCATCATCTGATACCAAACGTCTCTTAAGATTGTTTGGTAACGGTTCAGCAATCATAGGATCTGGAGGGTCAGAAGGAGGAGGATCCGGGGCTGGAGTTACCACCAACTCATCTTCGCTACAATTTTGCATGTGTGAGGTTAACCTCAAACACGCTTGGACACGCTAGTGTTAATATTACACAATAATACTATTCTACAGCTAATAATTACTTACCGGCACCACAGGGACAACACAAAACATATACACTAATCACACTGGTAGAAAATATGTTAAAATAAGGCCGTTTTACAATTAATTGTGAAACCACACTCTACAACCGATTGCTCGATATCACTTTCGGACATAGAATCCAAATCAGCTTACATGTTTTTGAACGTTAGTCAAGTGTCAGTTTAACAGATTATTTGGGGCAAGTTCCACTAAGCGACCGCGGCGACCGCAACGCCCACAGTAGCGCTCCACATAAAGCCTTCGGTCGTTGCGAGCGATCGCTCGACGTCATAGATGACGTCACTGTTCGCGACCGCTTCGCACCCACTTCGCCCGCAAAATATTGGTAGGTCTTGGTTGGCTTTTAATAAAAAATGACATATGTCATCAGAACTTGATGATTTTTCCGGGCCGCCATATTGCTAGCACACAGCGCTCAAGTTTTGCGTTCCACTTATAACATTCGCCCACAACGCCCGCGGCGTTTTTTCTTTAGTGGAACGGCAATTTCCGCGGTCGCGGTCTTGGTGGGCTTTAAGTGGAACGTACTCTTGTTGTCAGTTGTCACTTGTCAGTCAGACAGTCAGCTTTGACAGATATTAGTTAGGTAAAGGTTATGTCAGTTATGTGAATTGTGGTAATTAATTGTAAAATAACAATTCTAAATTCTCCATCCTTATTACAAAAGCTTTGTGTGACAGAATCTCGTCTAGTGCGATATCCAAACAGCGGCTAGAATTAAGCATCACACAATGGCTTCTGAAGCGTTAGCATCTCTTACTGCTACTTATACCGATTCGGAAGGAGAAGAAGAGATGGAAGGTTTAACCCCAGAAAAAGAAGAGGTCTTAGAGGCGCAGTCTGAACCTAGTAGTCCTAAAAAAGTAGAAGACACAAAACAATCTTCATCAGCGCCAGTATCACCGAAAAGAAGGTTAGTTTCATATGTGGATGATACGGTTGTATCTGACGAAGATCCCATGTCGCCCACACATGAGAATCAAGATGATATGCGGCGACTGTCGATGGAAACTGACACTGACGAAGCTATCCCTAGATCTGATCCTGATGATTCTGAAGATGGTGTTGTTATACCTCCAGAACCGCCTGGAAAATGTCCTAAAGAATTACAAGATCTTATAGCAAAGTACTACAACCGTATGTTGAATGAGGGCCTAGACATGAACAGGATTATACAAGATAAAAAAAATTTCAGGAATCCCAGCATATATGAAAAACTAATACAATTCTGTGATATAAATGAGTTAGACACAAATTATCCGCCTGAAATTTATGATCCATTGAAATGGGGTAAAGAATCATATTACGATGAGTTATCAAAAGTACAAAAGTTGGAAATGGATAGAAGGGAAAAAGAAAAGAAAGAAAAGTTAGCGAAAATAGACTTTATTACAGGTGTTGCAAAGAAACCAGAAAGTGATGACGAAAAGAAGAGGAAATCAAAATGGGATCAGGCAGCACCAAATGTTGCATCTAAACCCACAATCAAGCAACCTGGTCTAGTCCAACAACCACTTACAAGTAATGTGACAGGTACCAAGGGCACCATTATATCGGCATTTGGTTCTTTACCCAAGAAACCAAAAATTTGACAACCAAGATAATTAATTCATAAACAGTGAACTTGAGTTACAATTGAGTGCAGACATTTATTTTAGGCCAAACAGCCACTCGAACAATATTGAAAAGATAAATTTATTCTATTATCATTGAAGATTTTATAAGACTTCAATATTTTATCAATCTAATTGTTAATTGATCAAATTAATTAATATCATTATCAAACAAGGAGTCTACTTGTTAAAATATTACAACTAAGAAATTAAATTGTATGGCGTGTTATATGCTTATATGGCGACCTGACCAGGGTAATAAACTCTGTTGATGGGGCATTATTGGGTACACAATAAGCATGTGGATGTGTGCTTCTAAAAGTTTTTCTTTTACTATCAAAATAAACAGTGTCTTTTTCTTGCAAACAGCATACCAAGCTAGTCTAATAAATGTAGTAGAAGCTTCTATGTTTTTATTTTCTATGCCAGTACTTTTCCTCAAGAACATATTATTATACATAATTTAAGGTGTCGTAGAAAAGATGTTTTATTTAAAACACTTCAATAAAACATTTTCTCTACTTATTCCTATTCCCAGTAGCTGTGTGAAAGTGATCAGAATAAACTATACCTTATGATTGTTGGTAACACTTTTGATGGTGTTACCGGCTTTATAAGTTTCTTGTTTGTAAGAATATTATATTAATAAACTCGTAATTGTATATTAATTTCAACCTTCTTTCCTTGGTTTTTATATATATAACTTCACGCCAAATCCCTTGCGGGGTAGGCAGAGAGAACAGAGCGCCATAAGGCACGATTCTTACTCGCCTCACTCGCTTCGTTGACTTTCATAACTCTTTTCATGCACGCGCGTCGGTTTTTGAGGCTCCTAACATCACCTTCCTCCAGAACACGTTCTATTTGGTCATGGAATGTGTCTTGGCCGTCCTCGACTCCTACATCCATCCGCTTTTGCATTGTATATCTGCTTAGTCATTCTTGGATCAACCATTCTTTTTACATGTCCGAACCATCGGAACATGCCCTTTCTTACTATTACACCGACACTCTCTTTCAAACCAACTTCCTTACTTACAACCTTGTTTTCTACGCGATCAGCGAGAGTCACTCCGCAGATTTTGCTCACTGCCCTCATTTCTACCGCGTTTATTCTACTTTCATGCACACTCTGCCATACCCAGCTCTCGCTTCCATAAGTTAGAGTTGGGATCAGGACTGCATTGTGGATTGCTAGCTGGGCTTTTCTGCTAATGTTTTTTGCGCCCAGGAAATGTTTTTTGCCCAACGCTCCGTTTACGCTATTTCCTATCGCCACTCGTCTTTCTACATCCGCGGTGTACCTTCCATCCCTATTAAAAGCGCATCCAAGATATAAATTTCATTCACCTGTTCCAGCACTACATCAACAGTTATCCTTGCATCCGTTCTGGACTCCTCCCTTTCAAACACCGTGACTTTAGTTTTCGTCACATTCAACTGCAAGCCTTTAACATGCAATAATCTTTCATAGTAGTTACTAGTGTTCGCAGGTCCGACGGCGATTCGGCTAGAAGCACGGCGTCATCTGCGTAAAGCAGGCAGCTCACCACTAGGTCACCCATTCGCATCCCTACATCCATCGATCTCACTTTCTGGAGACAACTGTCCAGGTACAGGATGAACAGTCGAGCAGACAGCACGCAACCCTGTCTGACGCCGATATTGACGTCAAACCAGGGGGACAAGCCGCCGTCAACACGCACACACGCTGTGCAGCCCTCATAAGTGGACTGCACAGCGCGCAGCAGTACTCCGCTCACCCCGTATCCCGGTAGTATGTCCAACAGATTCTTTCGTAACACTCAGTCAAACGCTTTTTCCAGATCCACAACACCAGCCTCCCACAACACTCCATCAGATATCACCCTCATTCTCCTTACAATAATTTTCCCATACACTTTCGCTGCTAAGCTGATCAAACTGATGGCCCTGTAACTGGCGCACTGCATACGTGATCCCTTAACTTTATACAAGGGCACGATGACAGCGCGCCTCCAGTCCATGGGAACCTTACCCGACCTCCAGCACAGATTGCTCAAGGTCAGGAAAGCGTCCCGGACACAGGATCCACCGTGTTTGATCATTTCAGCAGATATCATATCAATTCCAGCTGCTTTACCATTTTTCATACTTCGTATCGATCATTCAATCTCTTCCATAGTAATGTCGTCGTCAGATGTTGCCGCAGCGGCGTCAGTCGTAGACTCACTCGCGGCGCCCACATCCGGAACATACTCGTACATTTCCCCAAAATACTCACTCCACCTGCCCAATACGTCGCTTGGGTTTGCAAGAATGTCACCAGCCTTAGACATAATTTTGTCCATTCTGGATGTTGACGAAGAACCCCGAGACTTTCTAACTTCCCTCCAGAAGAGTTTGTTATTCGCCTCGAAGTTCTGCGTCAACCTCACTTCCTCATTCGCAACTAGTCTTTCACGCTTCTCTTTCACTAAGGCTTTGGTAATATATATTCCTGCAGCTGCGGTAGCTCTCATACTTTTTCTCTGACATACTATCATTCTGATTTAAACTTGAGACATAATCCAACCATGCTTTTTTCTTTCTTTCGACGCTGGATTTCACATCCGCGTCCCACCAGGCATCACCTCTCAGAATCTTATGTTTCTTTGCACTACCACATACTTCTTTTGCACTATCCACTATACTTTCTTTCATTCTTTCCCAGCATTCTTCAACACCAAGGTCAGAAAGACTCGTCTTATTGAGTCTTTTACTGACTAGGTCTACATACATACTCCGTACACTTTCATCTTCTAGTTTCTCACATTTTATCCTTTCAAGCTCTCCGAAATGGGTTCCTACGCACTCGCCAGTGTCTCCACTTCTTGAAAAGACCCACGAAACGGCTTACCACCAGGTAGTGGTCCGTATCAAGAGTGGGGTCTCTGTAGGCTCTTGTATCCCTTAGAGTATTTCGGAGACGACTATCTACCAAAATCAAATCAATCATACTCTTTTGTTCATTCCGTCTCCACGTATAGGTACGTGTGAATATCTTTATGACGGAATAATGTGTTAGACACAAGGAGGCTTCGTACATACTCCCTAAAAACAATAAACAATCCTTACATACTGAATCATACTTTTTTTTTTTTTATTTATTTATTTATGGTGAACCAACAGCTTTAGTGAACCAACAGTTTAGTAGTTCACAAGTTATGCTACACAGAGCCAATTAAAGGTTCACACGAATAAAAACATAGTTTAAAATAAGAAAATGTGAGCTTAACAATAGCAGTAACATAGGTGACAGTAAAGTAAAACAAAATAAAAAGATTTTAAGGTTAAATTAAATAAATTTGGAAAATCCAAAAGTGCGCGCCTCACACGTCTATTTGTCCTAGAAATCGGAGAAATTTGAATTGAATATAAGAAAAAAAGAATATTATCATTGATGAAATAACTGTTTTAACACAGCACTATTTTTTTTTTGAATATATAGTTATAAATAAAAGTTTCACTTTAATAAAAAAAAATATATATAATTTTCTCATAGCACCTGTTGTTGAAAAAATTATTTTCTACATTACCGACAAACGGTGCGAAAAATAAGAAAAAAACAAAAAAAAAATGGTTAAGATACGGAATTCGTTATTCTGTAGAAGAACTTTCATTTATATCTTTTGAATCGTTCAGAGTTTCATCACGCCAAGCAATAGGGATCATCCTCAGGATGTACAGAAACGTTTAAAAAAAGATTCAACTCATTTCATCGCGTATTTTTTTCTTAATCGATGGAACGCACAGACATACAGACCAACGGACGACAATTTTGTTTTTTTATAAATACATATTTCATCATAATTATTGATGTATATGAAAAAAAAAACCTAACTGAACTAACAATTAGAGTTCCTAGTTGCAGAAACATCCATTTTTTCGCGACGTTTATTGATAACTTTTGGTATAAAAACGATTTCATGTTGTAAAATCGTCGCAGAGCGGTCTTTCGAGAATAGAGCAATAGAGCTAAAGCGTTGTGAGGCGCGCAATACAGAAACGATCAAAGTGTAGAAAGAGGAAAGTTAAGATTTGAAAAATTCAGCAGTCAACTGCCGCCTCATTGACGTCTCACTAGTGCAAAATAAGTCGAAATCATGATAAGTCATATATATATATATATATATATGTATATATATATATATATATATATATATATATATATATATATATATATATATATATATATATATATATATATATATATATATGACTTATCATGATATATATATATATATCATAAGTCATTGAAATTGTTGCCTGCTCGCCACAAAAAGCTGTTTTGCCGGTAGTAAGTGTTAGTTGGAGGAGTATAGATAGGTGGGTTAAATCGTAAGCGATTCCTGGGAACATTTAGTTTTAGTTCGCCAATAAGTTCAGGGCTGTTAATACTATTAGAGGCGATCTTATGTAGGAACGAGATATCGGCTATTTCACGTCGAGAGGATAATGGAAGGAAGTGAAATCACTTACAGAGTAGAAGATAGTCATCCGATCTATACTGGACTCCTAATCGGTAGCACAAGTATTTAATTAACCTTTTTTGGATGTTCTCAATACGGTCGATATACTTGCTGTAACGGGGGTTCCAAACTTGAGATGCATATTCTAAAATACTCCTTGCGTAAGAGCAATACAAGACTTTGAATGTTTTGGCTCTGTGGAAACTCTTTGAATTACGCATAATAAAGCCTAATGCACGCGAAGCCTTACACACAATTGCTTCGATATGTTCGTCAAATAAAAGCTTTGAGTCATGTAGCACACCAAGGTCTCTCATCGTTTTTACTTTCGGTAAGATTTGACCCCTGAGGACGTATTGAGATGATATAAATGATTTTTTGCGAGTAAATGATACCACAGAGCACTTCAAAGGATTCAAGTCGAGCTTATTAAGAATACAGTAGTTTTCTAACCGCAACAAGTCCGCCTGCAGATCGTTAGCATCCTGAGTTGATTTAATAGCTTTAAAAATTTTCATGTCATCTGCAAAACATAATAAATTGGAATGAACACAGCATTTCGAAATATCGTTGATGAAAATAAGGAAAAGAAGAGGCCCCAAAAGCGAACCCTGGGGGACACCACTGGGTAGAATATTATACGTAAGTAAGTATAAGTAGGTTAGTTTATAATTATAATAAGCCTCAATCTAAGTAATTTGATGAGTATCTGAGATTAAAGAGTATTTCCCTGTCATGTGGGACAGGTAAATCCTCCTATTCTGCCATATTAAGTGGAACCTATTTTAGACTTTCAAATTCCTCCGTGTTTCGGAAAACATTCATAGAAACTGTAAATCTACAATAAAACTGTTGAAATGGCTATTGGCTAGGGGTAACACTTCACTTCATACTTTGACTTAAAGCATAAAGTAAGCATTTAAGCAGAATGAATAAGCATAGCCTGTTAAAACAACCGATGAAGCAATTTATTTTAATAAATAATTTTCGTTTACTTCATAAATGATCCACATTCAAACTTCACATAATGCTTTTTTGTTTCTCGGTGGTCTAGAAATCAAGCACCATAGTTTTAAGTCAACAAGTCGTGCGATAGAATCCTGGCTAATGCCAATAACTTTTCAGAAATTATTTGTAAATTTTAATGATATTATGCCCGATGTACGGCCCGAAGATCTGCCAATTATGTCAATTGGGACGTAAATAGCCAGTGAGTAAAGGTGTACCGCTATACTGCCAGTAGCTTGGGGTAGAAAAAGGGCATGGCCGGATTTTTCGCCTAAAAATTATACCGCACCAGAATCACTCGCAAGAAGATAAATAAAATTATCATAATTAGTGAATATGAAGATAGTTAATGCGAGATTTGTAAAATGTTTACAAAAATGTCTTGGACCCTCTACGGGAGTAGGGGTGCTACTCCCGTAAAGGCCGGCAAAGCAACTGTAACACTTTGTGTTGCAGGTGCTAATGTGTAATAATTACCATTAGGTAAGCAACTACAACAACGACAACTTGCTTAGATTAAAACCACTTTTAGGATTATATCGCGTTTATTTATTACTTATTTATATTTATTTCCCGACGTTTCGAACTCTTTACAGAGATCATTTTCACGAGTTGGGAAATAAATATAAATAAACTCTATATAATCCTAAAAGTTGTTTGCCCTCCTATTTTATTAAAAATCACTGTGAATTACACAGCAAAACACGGACGAATTGACTTCATTTTATAAATAGAAAGTCTGTTTAAGCAATGAGAGCTAAGTTATAATTGGGATCGGCTTTAGGAAAAAGCATGATTAAGCTGGCTAGCAAATATAACTAAGCAGTTATATGTACCATTTCTAGTATTTCGTAGACAGCTGCACTATTTATATACTCTTTGGCTGCACTAGATTAATTATATTAATCTTTTGCTTGATAAAATTTTTATATAAAGTTAATTTAGTCTGTGCTGCACCAGCTGCACTGTTTGTATAGGAATTAGTATCTCGTTCGTTTGTGATTTGTTATTATTTATATCTCGCAATGGCCGAGGTTCCTGAAACAGAGCCTGTGCCGTGTTCAAGCGAGTCGAATCCATTAGCGACCGAGATACATGATGCCGAAGAACCTTTGGCTAAAAAACGTAAAATTATAGACAAAGAGACGAGCGACAAGCTCGAGCACAGGCTAGGGGGCATCCTTTGCTGCGCAGTATGTTTGGATCTACCTCAGGCAGCTGTATACCAGGTATTTCAAAACAGCTGATCGATTTGAAATTAGTATCAGCTGTTTTATAAATATTTTTCTTTGTTCTTTATGCCTTACGAAAATCAGTTACCTACGAATTAAAATAAATAGGTACGTCGTGGTGACGCCTTCACGACGTTTGTTTATTGTTCTCCATTTTGGGATTGTTTTTAAGTATATATGGCGTCAACTCATTGTAAATATGAATTTGCACCATGTAACTGATATATTATGGCCTGTAACTTTGTCGTGCTATTGTTATCTATTTTAAAACAAATCTGTTCACATATTCTGTAGTAATTGTTTGTTATTTTTTTGTAATCTGTATATGTATTTAAACAAAGGTAATTATGTAATCTAGAAATTATTAAGAGATTTAGAGTTACTCTTATCTGTGATATAAATTTAAATATGGTTATTTCTTGTGTAGTTTTAAATTGATTGTATTTACCCTTGTAACATTTCAATTGAATAAAGAAATGTATAAGAGATTTACTTCTTTCTTTATTCAGAATTCCCCCTAATGATATCCCCATTTCCTCAGAGCCCTGGACAATAGATAGAATAACTGCATTATTATTCTTTATTACATAAAGACATACCTATGGTACCAAAATAGACAAGTTGTGAAAAGTAACTGTCTAGGATTTTGAAAAATCTAATTACATTGAATTAGATTTTGGGATGATTTTAATTAGTTGTATTTAGGGAAATTTAAATTAAATATAAGAAAAATATAGTTTATATTTAGTTTGTTTTTATAAGATCCATAAAAAATACTCTTTGATAGCTATAGTATTCTTTAGTTTTCAGATTAAATTTATGAATTTTAACTAATATTTTTTATAACTGAAAAGTAGTATTTATTAGTAATGGTATTTGGTAATAAAATATACATACCTGTATTATAAAAATGTAATATATATGAGCTTGGAAAGCTTGAAATTTATGCTACTCAAGAGTTTGAGCCAAAATTTAATTTACATGAAATTTATTGTTTGGGGTGGGATTTCTTAGAATTGTTAAATTTGTCTTATATAATGTGTGTGTAGTTTGATTTCAGGTGGCACTCGCAAACACAGGGCTGAGGTAGACATTGTTTGACATTATCTTCAAAACTTTTCATATAAAATATACATGTTTCCATTCTTTTTTATTTCAATGAAATTATAAACGCAATATAATCCATAAAGAGTTGTTTTAATGTTATTTATGTATATATTTTAGGAAAATCTGTATATTATTTTTGCCAATAAAATATTATTATGCTTATGTTTCTAGTGCACAGGACTTAACCATTTGGCATTTGTATTTGACACTATATATCTGCTAAATACTTAGACATGTATAATTTTCAGTGTACCAATGGTCACTTGATGTGTGCACCATGCTTTACACATTTATTGGCCGATGCTCGCCTTCGTGATGAGGCTGCGACTTGTCCCAATTGTCGAGTCGAAATTTCCAAGACATCCGCCTCAAGAAATTTGGCTGTCGAGAAGACTGTCTCAGAATTACCATCTGAGTGCAAGTATTGTGTTGGTGTATTCCCAAGACACTCCTTGAAGCATCATGAAGAAAATACATGTGAGGATAGGTGAGTAGTCTGAAGCCCCTAGAGTAGAGTGACAGAATGATGGTTCAATCAGTGGTTTAATTTATATGCAACATCTATGGGTTATATATTTTATATGACTTATAAAATAGAAAAATTTTTAGGGATTACACTACTATATAAATATTTATATTAAAGTTTCTTTTTAATGAACAAAAAGTTATCGGCTAAACAATCGCTCGAATTTCTTCCCTCCAGGCAATACAAGTTCTCGCAATTGATAGTTGATACATCCCCAAAGAGGCAGTATCTCAATAGTTTGGTTCGCTTTGTGACCAGTGTGTTCGCGCTGTTAGTAAGTGGGCTGCGCGTTTCACGCGCGTGGAACGCACGTACCGCGCTCAAGCGACACAGGTGCCACAGGTCTGTCAAGCTCTGTACTCTGTAACGCACGCGTTCTAACACTAACTATAATCAAATAGCCTAAGCTGTAGATAAAATCCACAATAACCCACTCGTTCTTCGGTTGCTAGATAATCTTAATTACCTAAGAAAATATTCGAACAGATGACGGTGGGTCAAACACTCCGTTAAAAGGACTCAAAAAATTATAACTATTTACCTCCTCACCGGTTGAGTTTTGATTCTTAGATATTATATTAAATCTTTCAGTTATTGTTAAATTAAGCGATTTAGTACTAATCGCGAAAGTTCTGGTCCTTCGAGCAAGATGAACCGGACATTTTTAATTGTTATACGATTATTTTTATTTTTCTACTTTTTGTATTTTCGGCCAATAGTTTGTTTAATAACTGGTTCATTTATAAAACATTTGAGCATATCCGAACTTGAAGTAGATAAGTTCGAATTTGGTAAAAATCTTGCATATTATTGTAAGCAAAGAGTCTAAGTAAAATATTTTAGAGCTAGTTCTCCTACAGTCCCATATAGCGCTTAGTAACACCTGGTGTATTGCGAACCGAACTAGTCTTATTATCACAGCTAGCTTGCCACTTATGTTTATGTAAATAATAAGCGTTATAAATTTCATGCTATTTACAATAGTAAAACTAAAAATCAAATGTATCTATGAATCTGCAAAAGTTTAACCCAAAGATGTTGTTCTGTTCATGTTGTGATGTCTAAAAATGTTGTAATATCATTCTGAATCAAAGAATTGGCCACGAGGCAATTGGGAAACGAAGACTTCAAAACATCTGATTCTGGTCGTAATGCAATGTGGTCCTTGTTATAACCGATTTCACACATTTCAACTACTTGTTTGTTTCTGTTCTACTACATGTTTTGATAAGGACGATTTTCGTTGACTCCACTGCATTCGTACCCAGAAAAGTTTTGGTCCTAACTCTGCAGACTTATAAAACATAAAAAGGTAATCATTGTAAGGCAGTTTGTATGTTATGATGCAGACTAACTGGTTGTCGGTATGCCAGCATCGGATGTCCTTGGATGGGTCCGGCGCATGAGGCAATCTCTCACGAGGCCGCCTGCTCGCACCCATCCAAGTCTGCTGCGGATGTGATGACCACCCTCGCGGAAAAGGACAAACAAGCCAAGGAGACTGATAATGTCTATAAACAAGTATTGGATTTGCTCTCGTATGAAAAGATAACCTTCAATGGTTAGTATTGAATTACTTCCATAACATAATAAATTCACGCCAAGTTCCTTGTTGAGTAGGCAGAGAGAACAGAGCGCGACATGGGACGATTATTACACAGCCTCTAGCTTCTTCGACATAACTATTGTTAAACGCGCTCGTCGGTTTTTAATCACCTTGCTCAAGGACTCCTTCATTTTAGTCATTCGTGACTGCCCTCGACTCCTCCTCATCCATCCTATTTTTTACTTTGAATCCAGTCCAGTTGGATTATTATGTCCATAATAATCTTTTGTTATAGTTAATATACTATTATCATAAAATATAGTTCTACCCCTGATGTCTGAGTCAAATAGGGTAAATTAAACGTCATAGAGAGACCCAGATATATGGATTTAATAATCCAGATAGCAGTAATTATGCTATTGATAACTAGACTTTGTGTTTTCAATATTATAGTATCTTAAAGAAAAAAAAAATCTAGTAACCAGGTGCGCGGTTTGATAAAAACCGGTACATATATAAAACCGTTAAATATGTTCCACTTTTTGCGTGTAGCTCATTTCTACAAGTATTAAATTAATTTATTCGTGTTATGATTATTAAGAAAATAAGGCAAATTTTAATTACTCGGAATCATTTTTAGTAGTACTAGTAGTACTTTTATGAATAGGTACATTTAAGAATTGCAAAAAAAAGGGGACTATCAAGTTATTTGAGCAGCTTTGCTACCTAAACTTAGCTTTAGAGAAAAATATTCAAATAATACTACTACTTACTAAGAAGATTCGCTACCGAGGAATCCTAACTCTTTACGAGGTCTAGTGATTCAGCACTGCGCATTTGATGCATAGGTCCATTCGAAATTAGGCTCGGAATTATGTTATGCCTGCTGTGCGGCAATAGGTGCCGCTACATCCAGCAAAAAACCAAAAATATCCTCGTGTATAGAGTTAATCGTAGTTATCTATATGGGTGAAGTTACTCAAATGATTGACCAGTATTTCGTAGATCTACAGCTGAAACCTTATCGCACTGATGAATACGTCCACAAGCTTTATTACGAGACTTCGCGCTTCTCCGCTTTTGGACAGCAGTGGGTTGTGAAGGCGTTCATCAACAAGAATCAGCGGGATCCCACACAGAGCTCCCAGAGAGAGATCACATACCAGGTAATATGAGGGGGTCATGTTTTAAAATAGGATGGCATGTTTTAGAGGAAACTAAAACTTCTGGCAATTAAATGTTTCTGTTCGCACTTGGCATTGGCGGATACTTAGTAGACTCAGCAAGTCTCACTCACCATTGGGCCAAAGATTTAATTTGGTACAGTGTAGTATACAACTAATAAAATTAGTTTTTTTTATGGGAGCAAGCGAGTCACCTGATGTTAACAGCTACCGCCGCCCATGGACACCTGCAACACTGATAGTGTTAGTTGCGTTGCCGGTCTTTTAGGGAGTGGGATAGAAAGAAAGGGGAAGGGACTCTGGTTATTTCTCTCATCCAACGAAATGCGACATGTGCCACTTAATGTCGATATTTTTAGAGGTCGTAAGTATTTCACTGGTCGAGCCAGCACATCCATGCAGCGACATGCGCAAGTTGTCGATTCGGTGGTGTGGAGGTCGAGCACAACGCTCCTGAATCAAGAAGTTGTGAATCGTATCCGGACTTTTATCAATGACTTCTGGGAATCCATTTCTCAAGTTATGTCTGATAAATATATTATGCCCGATATATGGCAGTAGGTCTCGCCACCTATTCCATTTGGGATGTTAAAACTTCAGCGAGTCGAGGTTTAAAAGCCGCTGCCTACACAATCGGTTATAAAAAGGCGTAAATTTATCGAAAAACATAGCTATCAGTAAATGTTCTGTTGTCAGTTGATATTGAAGAGTAAGATAGTGTGCGGGGTGAGCATGCAGTGGATGTTGGTGCGGGGGCCGTACGGCGAGGCGCCACTGCGGGCGGGCGTGCGCGCGCACGTGTTCACCGAGGACAGCGCCGAGTCCAGCCCGCTCCCGCTGCCGCTCGTGGACTACGAGGACACCAACCGACTGCTCTCCAACAAGGCCATACACCTTAGGTACTTGTCGCGAATACAACTCATTACTTAACTATTTTACGAAAATTTTACACTTTCTACGGGGGTTTATCCACATGTGGGTTTTATTAATTTCGGAAATATAAAAAATATAAGGCTGCCTCTGGAAATCACGAGAGTTTCTGTTTTTGGAATTCATTTATCCTAATCTTGGTACATCGAAGATTTTTTAATTTTTGTGACAGTTATTCCTCGGGCTAATTTTATTTCGAAGATACAAGATACCGCCAATACTTTTAAGAGTATGAAAATGTGCGTCCATAATTTCTTTATGGGCCACCATTCTTATTTTGGAAATTACATAACTGTAAATAAGAAAATTATTTTTTTATATTTCAGATTGATAATGTTTCTGGCATCGAAATAATTACTTTACGCGGATCTAGTGGCCCGACTTTTATTTATATAATTTACAATGCTTTACTCAACCCAGTGTTTACCAAAGACCAATCTTATAATGCAATATATTTTTTTATATAATGCTCAATTTTAGTGAAAATTCTATTAAATTGTAGTTTTGTTGCTATGTATTTATATTGCTCACAAAAAATAATTTTATAAATTCATAATATATACTTACAATGCAAAAGAGGAAGGACGTTATATTAAATGAAGGCGAACTGAAATGCGACCAAATTAACCTGGTCTACAATTTAGTCTCGGCCATTTTTATAAGTAAAAGTAAGAGTTTGACCCTAAATTTTTAGTTTAAAAGTGCTATGTATACCTCAGGTTCTTGTAAATTTTCAGCTTGTGTTAGGCTCTATATATTAAACTAACTTCACCAGACTATTAATTGGAGTATGTATAACAAATAAATTTGTTTAAAAATCTAAATTATTAAATGTTACGAACTAAATAGATATATATTTATGCATCAGTTCAATTTTAACCAACCGTGACATATGACTAGTTCACTTTTGGCCATTAATGTAAATTTGTAAAATATTTAAGTAAATGTCAGTTGTCAAAGACAAATTTTGCATCGAATTGATCGAATATGTTTGTGGAGAAAGCGCGGCAAAAAAAAATTAAACAAATTTTATTTGGTGTCTACAAAATTTAGACATTATTTAATAATTAGAAATTATACCATATTTTTTTTAATAATATTTACTACTAAGATTTTAAATATAATATATTATAGTAATGAGGGTGTGCTAATTACTAGATTTATAATAATAATAATTTCTTATATTGCTTTATGTTTCATGATATTATTATCATTATTTATACAAACTTAACAATTTGGATGTCGAATAAATGACTAAGTTATTAAAGTTTGTTTTTTATTATCATTTGTGCTTTTTGATACTACAAGAGCAACTGCAAAGACACAATCAACTATTAGGTCATGCTAAAACAATTAGGAGGCTAAGAAAAATTCTCTTGCTGCATTTAACTTCTGGTAGAGATTAAACCACTAACAAAAACATTCCTTAGGAGGGTTGATGTCAGGCAGGAGGAAGGTCATAAAAGCACAGCCAAATCTTTTGACAACATGGATAGGTAGAAGACAGGAAAACGATGAATAATATCTTGGACACAATTTCCAAGCTAAGCAACTAAATGCTTGTGTTATGGATACTAGATAACTGATATTAATACATATATACTTCTCTTTTGTAAATACATAGAAAAACACCCAGATGCCAAACAAATATTCATGTTTGTCACAAATATTTGTGCTCGGGTGAGAATCAAACCTCCAACCTCATTGCTGCAGCCGGCCAGTTTTACCAATGCGCCACGAGGCTAATGATTTATCGATTTTGAAACCGCTATTATTTAAGGATACTTTGTACCATAATTTGATAAAATAGTACTAGAATAGGTAGACGAGATATTATACCAGTATAATACAGTCTCAATCATAATAAAACTATATATACAAAACATCAGTAAGGTTTATGTCTGTTCACATGAAGTTTGTTTATGGACTGTGATAATTTGTTACAACTGGTACCATTCTGTTTCTCAACTCGCTGACTCCACACGCTGATGATGCCAGACTCGCCAGTCGTCACTAGTATATCACGCTGAAACAGTTAAAATTTATTTAAACACAGAACTTATTGATTGATGTAAAGAATTCTTATTTTTTCATTGCATAGGATATTTTGTCTCAGCTCTCCAGTGGTTGAGCGCCGCTTCTGATTCAGAAGTTGGGGCTTGATTCCTGCCTCACACCAATAATTTCTCAGAATTCTTTTCGGAAGTTATGTGTGATAAATATTTATTTATTTATTTTAAGGTACATCAACAATATACATATATGATTTTCACAAAAAAAATATAACCGAATTTTTGCTCTAATATGAATATCAATTACAGACGTACACAACATTCATTTTTATATAACAGTTACGATTGAAGTTAAAATATTAAGTAGACATACAAAATTAATTTAATTAACTAAACATTAGAGCTTCCATTCCCTGAAGTACATAAACAAACTTCGCTTAAAACTATGCAAGGTATCATGTACAATGTCAATTTTACTGCAGTTACTACATATGTCGTTGTATTCTGAACAAAACCGAGCTAAAGGAGAATTGCGACCAACATTAGTTCGACATAGAGGAATGTGGAAGGTTCTAGAGAGCGGGTGTCGTGGAACTCTTCTAGGTACAGTAAACTTAGTATTTTCCAAAAGGAAGCTGCAATCTGCGTTAAATATCAATGACTAAGGCAATAGATTCCTTCAATTATTCCATTTTGTCGTATTGATTCGGCGAGTTCGTTCGTTACCGCGTAAAAAAGGGTGTGATGTTAAGTAACATAGCAAAAAATACATAATAAGATTTAGTCTACTGAGTTACACGATTTAAATATTTATGTCAAAACATTATACTTACATCCTTATCATACCAGGAACATTTGACAGTCTGCTTGTTTTCACTAAAGTCTGTGTTTGGTTGTAATTTCTTGTCTGCTATGCTCACAGACCGTAGCACATGTCTGCAAACAATATAACACGTCTTTTATACAATACAATAGAATCTCGGTGGTCCAGTGAGCGAGCACCCCGCTTCTGAATCCAGAGGTAGCGGGTTCGAATCCTGGCTCACACCAATAACTTTTCGAAATTAATTTCGTAAGTATAAATATCGATGATCAAAAACTTTGTGCCTGGTATGGCAATGGATTCGCCACGTATTCCATTTTGGGACGTAAACATAACGGGGAGAAGAGGCTTAACAGCCGCTATCTACTCCTTCGGGTAGAAAAAGGCGTGAAGTTATGTTATACAATACTAATCAAACTACATTCACTGGCCAAAGATACTTGCAAGCAGGTTGAAAAAAAAAGATTATTTATGTATACGGGTATGAATATACGCTATTTGGATTTCCATGGTCTTTAAAAAAAAATATGTTTAACTTAATAAATTATTGTTTCTCTATGCTTAGACAATAAAGAATATGTCCTTTTATCTGGGCCACAAAGTATATTCACGATAATTATTTAATTTATAGTATTAATGGTTTAAAATTGTTGTAAATGTTATACTCCTCGGGCATTCCCATAATCGGATTTATTTATAAATATAAAAAAAAATAACTTTTATTCACGTCATATTACAATTATGTCACTTCATCTGGCGTAACTCGAAGACGTAAATTCCTGACTTAAAATCGCCAAGGTATCTTTTGACTCTGAACTATGCGTCTACAACAATGTGAAGTTTAAAGCAAGCTAATGGCGTTAGGCAAAATTCTAATAATTTTGCCCCAGTTTGTGATTCATTGTCGGAGAACGTGTTTGTGCCAGTCGTTGGAGTATTTCCTTTGGTAAGTATATATTTTTGAATTTTATCGTTACGAAAATGTTTATTTGCTCAATATAATGTTTAATATGCATATATGTCATGTATTACGTTAAACTGAGGTGATAAAAGCGAGTGATGCTAGTTTTGTAGGTTAAGTGCAATTTTGTCACTTCTCTGGCGTAACTCCTCTGGCCAAGTTCACACCAGAGGAAATACAAGAGCGCCAGAGAAGTGACGAAATTATGTTTCTTGAAATTTTTAATGTGTTAAGACTTAATTTAAATCGTTCTAGACACTATGGCATAATTAGACATCATGGCGAATGTTAAATAAAAGCAAACAAGGGAAGAAAGGCTAGAAAGAAAACGTCAAAAATAAAAAAGCAAATTATTAAAGAATTAGAAACGACGACATAAGAACGCAAAATTAAAAGAAAAAAGAAAGGTAGCAATATGAAAAGGAAGAGGACCTATTATGAACATACGTGATATGTCTGAAAGAGAACAAAAGAGCTATCAGCAAAATATGAAGAGAGAATATTAGCTAGTATAAAGTTTGAGAAAAGTAAGCAAGCTGCTTTTGAAGCAATTTTCATCCTCACTCCATCTTAGGTGATAATAAATACCCCAAAAATAACAAATTTGATGTTGCTACTGTATACAGTGATTCTGAGAAAGATGTGTCAAATGAAATGTTTGCATAGACATCTACTCATCTGATTAATCCATCTAGAGTAGATAATGCTGTCTGTCATTCTGCTGACTGTCATTAATAATAAAATGTATAGATGGACGAAGGCGAGAAACATACAGACAAACAAAAAACATGTATGTTCTTCAGATTTTGATGAAGAAAAAGGAGAGGTCAGGGTTACGTTTTTAAAGATCTCCAATGATATAAAATGCGAACAGATCTTATCCAAGTTACCAGCGCATAACATACGTATGAAAGGTAACCGAGTATCCTACAAGTTTCCAAAGCCAGTTGATGTATTTGAAAAGTATTTTTTTGATTGTTTAGTTTTTAAATGAAAAATAGTTAGTTTCGAGAAAATTGTTCATTTTGTTGTATATTTTTCTTTTAATGTTTTTGATACATGCTGTGGATTTATACATACGTGCATTCATAAACTCACGCCTATATCCCATAGGGGTAGACAGAGACTTTGGCTCTCCGCAAGCTACGATCCTGACACACTTCTTTCGCCTTCATCCACAGTATTACATCTTATCATGCATTTACCCTGTTTTCGGGTACTACTATTTAGCATTTTTAAAATGGTCCATTTATTTGGTCGTGGTAGCCCCGTCTTGGTCTCCCGATGCCGTTGATCACATTGGCATTCATATATTCTTTTAGTAAGTCGACTTTCCTTTAGTCTTGTAACATGATCAAACCATCTTAACATACTTATATACTTTTCTTTACCTTGGTCACCATATAATCCTTCAACTTGCATCGTTCCCTTATCATGCTATTTTCATTCGATCTGCAAGGGTGTTTTCAGCAGTCACTCTCATTTCAATATTTTCCTCACATTTTCCATCTCTAATAAACATAATTTCCAAATAAACAAATTTTTTCACTTGCTCCTATTTCTCGCCATCCAAAATCATCTCACATTTCGACCTCTTTCTCTCCACAATCATAACTTTCGTGTTGTCGAATGTGGAGTTATAGACTGATATTATTCAAGTCTATGATTGTAGTGCCTTAAACGTGGTTTTCGAATTTTTGAATGTTTTTAATTATAAAGTATTATGTGCTGTGATATTCATCTCAGAAGAGACGAGATGTTAAGCAAAATATAAATATGCTATTTGATACAGGTGATGAAACTTAAGCTATAAAAATTATTATTAATAAAGATGCATTTGATACGATTGAATCTTGTATACATAATAAATGTATAATACTCAAATACTATAATTTATATATAATATAGTATATTTAATATTAGTCCTTTTTCTATAGTAATAATTAACGGTATGTCACCTCTCTGCTTTAATTTGTCCCTACTCTGCCAATGGTGTCACTCCCCTGGCACTACATTTTTCTCTGGCACTTATAAAACTCAAAAAAAAATGGAAAAATCGTCTGGCCACCATTATTACCAATGTAAAAAAAGTGTCAAGTAGACAAATTATAAATATTGAATGGAGCAGATTACATTTTCTTCTGGGACACAAAAAATACAAATACCGTATATTCACCCATACATAGATAGTCTTTTTATCATCAGGTATACATAACTCGCGCGCGATAAGTTGATGCCCGAGGCCAGTGAAGACACGGACGCATTGTTGTACTGTGCACAAAAAAATATCACAACAAGAAATCTGCGGCTTCGTCTCAGCTATATTTTACCGTAGCCATTCTTGTTTTCGGAATAACGCCATCTAGTATGTCTAATTTATTAAGGTATTACGGAGGAACGAACCGAGTCATAAATATTTAATAGCTAAAAATATTAAAATACTTCTTTAAAAACCAGTACAACATGTGACTTTGAAGTCAAGTTACAGGGGTAGCAGGCGGGTGGTTCCATTCAACTTATCGCGCGCAAGTAATAAATATTCAATATGAAATTGAGGTTTGTTTGTTTTTATTAAATGTTGAGGTTGATACACATTTTCGTCAATGACAGCCCCCAAGAAATTATTATGTGGTCATACACATATATATTACTTTTTAATGTTAACTTACCCGTCATTTGCATAAGACCCAGCTAAAAGTACAGGTGTATCCTCTATTGAAGTAAATGTATCCACCAAATAGCAGTCATCTCCTTTACTCCTCTGGAAAATAAATTAGAATTATTTAATCTATATACATAGTTTTAAAGTCCAAAATACTCAATTGTGTCCAAGATATTATATCATACATAAGATTTCATGCAAATCTTTTGTTCTTTACCTTTATGCTTCTAGAAACTTTATCCCTGGTGAAACTTTTGAGTAAATCTCCACTATCAGTATCCCACACTTGAAGATCGTTAGATTGTGTAATACAAGCTATGCATTTGTCATCTATCCATGATAGCTTTTCAATTGAGTTTTCTACATTCAGTGAATATGTCAATGCATCATCTTCAGATTGTTCCATTATGTTGAAAACATTAACAAGACCATCAACAGAGCCTGTCACTAATGTGTCCATTTTGTTTTGGTGGAATCTAATCTGAAAAGTTATTGTAAATTATAATGCTGCATATAATATTATATTAACTGCATGACACTAGCTAAGAGTACCACAATAGAATGTAATAGATCAATTGAATGTATGGGCCAGTAGTTATTAAAGTTTTCTATTTAGAAAATCCCAGGTTCAACTCCAGGGATTAATTTACTTTAAGATTATTGATGACTAAACATACGTAATAAAAAAAAAGTGTGACCATTTTATTTTAATAATCAATATTCCATAGAATCCAATATTTAATATTGCAACACATATGAATGCTGTCTACACTTTCTAACAACTGATTTTTTAGACCATGTAAGTTAAATAGATGTTAAATATTATTGTCATGTTTTTAAACATTAATTGCCTTAGAAATTTATAGAAATAATCTAATACCTGTGTAATATCATCCGTGTGTGAATTCCAGTACCCGCCCAATGGCTTGGTCATTCTCTGGTCCCAGAACACAATGTACGCATCATCCTCTACCACCTCACTACCAGCACATAGCACTCTGCCATTATATGACACATCCATGCATTGATATGGTCTTAGGATTGGTTCGTCTTCATCTGAATTTTTAAGAAACATTTGGATTTATAAAAAGAGAAATCACATTTTTATGGGATAGTGGGGAAAAATGAGCAGGCGTGTCACCTGACAGTAAGCATCTAACATTGCACATAGACACCAGCAGCACAGATAATGCTACAGTTGCATTACTGGCTTTTCAAATGAGATAAAGAAGGTGTTGAATGCAAGATGAGAAGCGGTTGGGTTTTCAGATGCCCGTCTCACCATGCGAAATGCAGCATAAGCCGACAATTTATTTCGATGTTCTGAGAGATTATGGTATTTCATTGGTCAAGCCGGCCCATTTATGCAGCCAACTGGCTGCATAAATGGCTCTGCTACTATTTGCAGGATAGAGTTTAGCATGTAATTTATATTACAATTATTTTTCTCATGTATTACACTATGCATTTACAAAAAAAACATTAAAATGTAGAAGCAATTATTCTACGATAGAGGAAAAAAATATGGTTAAATTAACTAATTAAGTATTAAATTTAGTATTTATCAATAGAATTATACTTTGAGCTAATACTCAAAAAATGCTTTTTGATGCTTTAGACATACCTTTATATTCCTGGATGCAGCTACCACTAGCTCTAGTATCCCACAACTTCACTAGGCCATCCTCTCCTGCTGAGTAAAGCAGGCTTCCATCCTTAGGGTCACATACTATCTCAGTTAGAGCTTTTTGATGTCCACTGAGCCGACATAGCTTTTTCAGACTTGTGTTATTTAATTGAAATACTTCTATACTGTTGTCAGACGAGCTTACTGCAATTTTTAGTGACCTGTGAAAGATGTATGGAATATTATTTCATATCTCTATAAAATTTAACAATGTACAATTTCACAACATGTAGCAGAATGAACCAATTTTATAGATATTTTCTAATTTACGTACGCATTTCCGTGTAATTTGCCGATGTAGGACTTTTTAAGAGAAACTGCAGTTTCTGTTAGCAATTCATATTTCTTTTGAAATTGTTGTTCCAAAGCTTCTGGATCTACAATGTCGCGATCAACTTCATCGGTCTCTATAATATCAGCCATACTGAACAATGTTTTATCGTTTTAAAATCACACATGCACTTTTTAAGGTTATGTTTACGTTCACCGAGTTTATTTAAATGACAATTAAAAAGTAATGATAATTGCTAATATTTGTTACAAATTCATGTAATAATGGTTTAAATAATTAATTTAACATTTTAAATGAATAAGTATAGCTCAAACAGAAACGATAGCACCCGAAAACAAATCCACGTTAATTTGACACACTGGCTACGTTCCACTTAACGCCCACCAAGACCGCGACCGCGACCGCGGAAATTGCCGTTCCTCTAGCGTAAAAACGCCGCGGTCGTTGTGGGCGTATGTTATAAGTGGAACGCAAAACTTGAGCGCTGTGTGCTAGCAATATGGCGGCTGTGAAAATTCATCAAGTTCTGATGACATATGTCATTTTTTTTTTAAAGCCCACGAAGACCTACCAATATTTTGCGGGCGTAGTGGGCGCGATCCGGTCTCGAGCAGTGACGTCATCTATGACGTAGAGCAACCGCTCGCAACGACCGTGGGCTTTATGTCGAGCGCTAATGTGGGCGTTGCGGTCGCCGCGGTCGCTTAGTGGAACTCGGCCACTAACTAACTGAATGAGTCTGAATTAGGGATGTGAAATAATAATCGATTAAACATCGATTTTTAAAAGTAAAAAAATCGATTTTAATTAGTGATTATTTTTATATGACTAATCGATTAATAATCGATTATTTTATTAATCATCCAATTACATATTATCGATTTTTTCTTCATCTGCAACGCCCCGATATTAAGTTTGGTCTTCTGGCCCGGAACGAAAACTACTAAAGAAAACTTTCTCCATAATGTTATTTTTAACGCCATCTATGACCGCATTCCTTCTATACCTTTGAAACAGTTCAAAGTCAAAATAACTTTATTTTTATAGGTCTACACAGACATTTAAAAATAGTCAACAAGTACAGATAACATATGATTTAAAATTAAATAAAAAGACAAACACGAGCGCTTGTGGAATTTATTTAATCATATGTTATTTATTTAATTAGCCGACATTTGGTTGATGTTTTCTTTTATTGTTTATTTCCAAATTACTAAATATTACATGGAGACTTTTCTAGTCACATACCACAAAAACCATCTGGGGTTTATCAGTGGTATATCATCCATCCCACCAAAAGTCAACAACAATTATGTGATGACTATGTCGGTTGCAGACAAGTTCCATAAGACTATTTTACAATTTTTCTTAGTTAGTGTGTCACGAATTTCGTTATTTTCGGCAGGCACACATTAATTATGTTTGCCTGCTGAAATTAACGATTATCAATTAACGAATAATTAATGACATTATTATATATGTCATTAATTATTCGTTAGTAAAACTTCATTTTTCAAACGAGTTTTTCGTGACTAAAAGTTTTGTTAAAGTTTATAAAAGTCTTTTTGGTTTTGTTTTTGAACAATGTCTACGACTAAAAGGACGACAAGTAGATGGCGTCAATATTTCCATGTTGACAATAAATTTGGCAATGCCAATTATACATATTGCCCAAAAATTTAAAAATCGATTAATTTAAATAAATCGATTATTTTCTTAAATAAAATCGATTTTTAATTAATCGATTTTTTTCATAGTAACAAATTAATCGATTAACTAAAATCGATTTTTTATGTTAAATGTCACATCCCAATGACACTGACTGAACTAGGGACACGAAAAAAGTATCGATACTTTGTGGTATCGAGTACTTTACCTTTCTATTTGTACTCGATACTTTTACTCAAAGAGTGCTTTTCAATAAGTATCGAATCGAATAAATCTCAGAAATTGTCCCCAAATTTAACCAAAGTGTCTAGTCGTCCAGTAATCGGATGAATAAAATAGTTCATTAATAATAATAATGGTTCATTCGTACGATTATCGGACGAATAAAATAAATTAATCGTCCGGTAAACGGTTGACTAGTTAATCCTATGTATTAAATTTTTCCAAAAAAAAGTTAGGCTAGTTAGGTTTTTTTTTTTTAAAATTTTGACGATATCTCAGCGATAAATATAAAGGATCATACAAAAACTAACAACAGTAACGACTGGAAGTACACCAAGAACGAAAAAATTGAAAATATTGCAATGACTTGTATAGGTTTCTTAATTCATCGAGATATTGTCCAACATTATCGTTCAACCTGCGATTAAAAGAAAAGGGAGACCTAAAGGTACCAATAACACCGATTTCGATGTTAGTATCGGTAGGAGAATAATAATGAAAAAATAATAATTTGATTTGGTCGGACGATTAAATTATTTTATTCATCCGACAATCGGACGAATAATTAAATTTATTCATCCGGTTAGCTGGACGACTAGCAACAGCCAAATTTAACAGTAAAAAAGTCAGATGGAGGTTATTTTAAGGGTTAATTTTAACTTACGGGCCTCGTGGCGCATTGGTAAAACTACCGGCTGCAGCAATGAGGTCGGGGGTTCGATTCCCACTCGAGCACAAATATTTGTGACAAACATGAATATTTGTGTGGTGTCTGGGTGTTTTTCTATGTATTATAAGTATGTATTTACAAAAGAAAAAGTATAATATGAATTAATATCCGTTATCTAGTATCCATAACACAAGCATTTGGTTGCTTAGCTTAGAACTAGAGGGCGCTGTGTGTATTGTGTTCAAGCCCAATTGTGTCCATTATTATTATTATTATTATTATTATTAATCATGTATTTATTTTTCAAAACAAAATAATTTATTAATTCAAATTTTCGATACTTTGAAAAAAGAGTACGTAAGGTTTTTCGAAAAGTGAAATTATGTATTGATTTTTCTTTTATATACGTTTAATGATATTTTATTACTTAAGTGACCTATGCGCATTAGACTAGGTCTGAGTGGTCTGTCTCCCGTACACGGTACCAAATAGAAAGTATCGATACTGTACTCATAAGTAGTATCGAAAAAAAGGGCAGGGCTTACGCCGCGTAGGCCCTGCGAAGCCCTGCCTGAGAGAAACTCGAATACTCGATACATTGAGGTATCGATTCTTTTACAAGTATGATACTTTTTTATCGATACGACTCATGAGTCAGTAGTAATAGTTCTATTCCATTCCGTGTTCTTCATTACACTTTTATCAAGTACTCGATACTTTGAAGTATCGTGACTTTTCTGTCGATTCTACTCATGAGTACTGTATCTATACTTTCGATGCGGTATCGTGTTCCTAGGTCTGAGTGGTCTGACTAACATTGACAAACTAATGTGTCGCGTATCTAGGGACACGGTACCGAAAAAAAGTATCATTGTACTCATGAGTACAGTATCTTTAAGAAAAAAAGCGCAGGACCTACGGCGCCGAGTAGGCCCTGTGAGGTCCAGCCTGAGGAAAACTCAGTAAAATACTGGAATACTCGATACTTTGATGTATTGATTCCTGTACAAGTACGATACTGTTTTATTGGTACTACTCATGAGTACAGTAGCGATACTTTCTATTCCATTGCGTGAAAAAGTGTAATGAGGGCATTAGACTTTTTTAAAGGTACTCGATGCTTTCAAGTATCGATTCTTTTCTTTCAACACTTTTATGAGAACGATACTTTTCTTTCGATACGATAAAAATGCCTACGCCGCGTAAGCCTTGCGGCTCCTGCCTGAGTAAAACTCAAAAAGTACTCGATACTTTGATTTAACAATTATTTTACGAGTTCAATGTTTTTTTATCGATACTACTTATCAGTACAGTATCGATACTTTCTATTCGATCTCGATATCCTCATTAGATCTGACTGACCTTGAGAAAAGTACTCGATACTTTGAAGTATTGATACTTTCACAGGGCCTATGCCGTGTAGGCGTTGCGGGGCCCGGCCTGAGAAATACTCAAAAGGTACTTGATACTTTGAGCTATCGATGCTTTTACGATTACTATGTTTTTTATCCATACTACTTATGAGTACAGTATCTATACTTTCTATTCGATACCGAAATCCTCATTAGATTTTGACTGATCTTGAGAAAATTACTCGATACCTTCGCAGAGCCTGCGCCGTGTAGGCTCTGCGGGACTGCCTGAGAAAAACTCAAAAAGTACCCGATACTTTGAATTATCGATTCTTATACGGGTACGATGTTTTTTTATTGATACTACTTATGAATACAGTATCGATACTTCCTTTTCGAAACCGAAATCCTCATTAGACCTTGAGAAAAGTAATCGATCCTTTGAAGTATCGATACTTTTCTTTCAATTTTTTTATGAGTAAGATTCTTTTCTTTCGATACTATTCATGAGTACACTGAACTGACTGAACTGAACAGTAGTCTTGTCACAAGAACATTGATGGTCAACCCGAGTTACTAACTCGAGCCAACTCGAGTTGGTCCTGACTCGATCAACTCAAGTTGATTACCTCCAACTCGAGTTCAAATACTTAATTAGGCTGACATGGAACGGAGTGAGTGAGACCTTTATTTAAGCCGTGATTATTTATGACTACTATTTATATACTCTTTGATGACTACATTCGTTCATAATAAAAAAAGCGGGCTCACTGAATTTGGCCCCACATTTTTCGATTTTTGAATTTTTTTTAATTTTAATTATTTGTTCGTTATTGTTCGAATGTAAAAATTATTTGTTCGTTTTTTATTTATTTATAATTAATTAAACAAATGTTCACCCTTAAGTTGGCCCCCCTTACTAGATATCTTCATTTTTGTAGCTCAGATTAATTAATTTTGATTAATTATCGTTTGTTCGACTACTATTGATGATTGTTCGATCATAAAAACAATTAAATTCTTAATTATTAATTATTTTTTATCTAATAAACAAGCTATCACCTTACGGCTGCATTGCGCATGCGCTTGTGTTGTCAGTCAGCTGTTGTCTACAAACAGCTTTGTGTTAGGTACTGTATTGGACGTAATGTAAATAAATGGACTATATTTACATACATTAGATGTTTGTTGATAATTATCAAGAAATACATAATTTATTAATAATGATTCTTTTACAACTGAATATTCAAGCTAAACCACAGGTTCAATCTATAATAGACATTCTAACTGCGAATATTCGGGATCCACATATCCATAACGAGGGCATGAGCGTGATCTTCATTTAATTGAAAAACCGTCAACTATTGAGCATTTCAAGTAATTTTGTTAAAGAAGCTTTAATTTAATTCTTGTTTGTTTTAAAAACGATGAAGATAATCCTGAAAAAATGAAGGAAAGTAATTTTTGGTTAACGCCAGAAAGAATCTAAGAGAATTACTTGAACTTTCTAATAATTAAAATGAACAAAAGAGTTCTATATTCTTAATAATGGTAAAAAGGTGGATTGTATCCACAAATTAACACAAATAATACAATTTTGACTTTTACTCAATTCATATTTACTGAAATACATAGCATTATTGACTTAGTGCCATTGCAAGCTGACTGACAACACAAGCGCATGCGCAATGCAGCCGTAAGGTGATGGCTTGTTTATTAGATAAAAAATAATTAATAATTAAGAATTTAATTGTTTTTATGATCGAACAATCATCAATAGTAGTCGAACAAACGATAATTAATCAAAATTAATTAATCTGAGCTACCAAAATGAAGATATCTAGTAAGGGGGGCCAACTTAAGGGTGAACATTTGTTTAATTAATTATAAATAAATAAAAAACGAACAAATAATTTTTACATTCGAACAATAACGAACAAACGACGAACAAATAATTAAAATTAAAAAAAATTCAAAAATCGAAAAATGTGGGGCCAAATTCAGTGAGCCAAAAAAGCGTCACATATACATATGTAGATTTGAAATTAACTTTTTTTTTCTGTTTCTGATAATTAGCTTTCATCTCCAATCATCCAGCAACATCTTCGAAAATATTTGTTTAAATTACATGATGTAAAGGGCCAGTCATCTATATTACATGCACAATCTATTTAAGACATTTAATTGGATGAAAATTAATGCTAGTCCTTTCTCCGTCCTCCACGTCTAGCATATGAACTGATACAACTGGTTACAGCGCCCACGGGCATTCCAGATGTCGACGATCATTTACCTTCCCTGTTGGATCTTCTGCTGACGTCCCATCCCAACGGATATGTGATCTCCGTAGACGCCCCTTTGGGCTCTTCGGACCACTGTGTGATAAGGAGTACCACTCACGCACCGCCGTGTGTGGCACTATAGGTCAGCGGACTGGGATGGGATGCGAAATTTCTTCACGTCCTACCCATGGGGGCAGGTTTGCTTCTCGTCGGGTGATCCTGACGTCGTTGCCGACTCTGTCACTGATGTAGTGCTGCAGGGAATGGAGCTTTTCGGTCCATCCTCAGTGGTGCCAATCGGTGGCAGATCCCAGCCCTGGTTTGATCGTTCATGCAAAATGGCGTCAAGCTTTAAGCGGGAATGATATCAAACCTGGGCAAATGCAGCGGCGTCTAGGGACCTAAATACAATTTACAAGAAGAAGTACAACTATGCCTCAAGATCCTTCAAAAGAGTGATAGCCGTAGCAAAGTCTAAGTACAAAGGCAAAATTGGGGAGAAACTAGTTCGCCTTCCCTCGGGAACTCGTGCGTTCTGGTCTCTCGCCAAGGCTGTCCTTGGAAACTTCTGCAAACCGTCTCTTCCGCCATTGCACAGGGAGGACCAGTCATTGGTTTACGACGCTAAAGAGAAAGCCGATCTTTTTGGCACTCTTTTTGCGTCCAACTCGACTTTGGACGACAGGGAGAAAATTCCACCTCTAATACCGCGGTGTCACTTCACCATGCCAGACATTCATTTCCGGCAAAGTACTGTGCGGCGTATACATTTCTCCCTGGATGTCCACAAGTCGAGTAGGCCTGACGGAATCCCAGCAATAGTGTTGAAGACGTGTGCTCCAGAGTTGGCACCGTTCCTAACGCGTTTTTTCCGGTACTCTTACTCTCTCGGCGCCTTACCATCATCATGGAAGGTAGCATTAGTCCACCCGATCCCTAAAAAAGGTGACCGCACAGACCCGTTTAACTACAGACCTATCGCCATCACCTCCTTGTTCTCAAAAATAATGGAAACCATTATTAACCGCCAGCTTCTGGGCTATCTGGAGGAGCACCAGCTGATTAGTGACCGCCAGTATGGATTTCGACGCGGCCACTCAGCTGGTGATCTCTTAGTTTACCTAACTCATCGTTGGGCAGAGGCGGTGGAGAGCAGGAGGGAGGCGCTGGCTGTTATTTTGGACATAGCCAAGGCCTTCGATCGGGTTTGGCACAAAGCACTTCTATCGAAGCTTCCGTGTTATGGGCTTCCCGAGAAATTGTGCGATTGGATTACCAGTTTACTCACCGCTCGGAGTATTAAGGTCGTTGTTGACGGTTCATGCTCCGACTTAAAACCGGTCAATGCTGGAATCCCACAGGGCTGCGTGCTATCCCCTACGCTTCTGCACATGCAATGATATGCTGAATAATAGCAATTTGCATTGTTATGCAGACGACAGCACGGGGGATACTTTATACACCAGCCGCGCTAGAATTTCTCGGGAAAACGTCGATGAGTATCAGAACGGACTTGTGTCTGAAGTTAAAACTCTGCTTAGTCAAGTCTCGGACTGGGGCTGACTAAACTTAGTCCAATTCAACCCCAAAAAGACACAGGTCTGCCGTTTACCACTAAAAAGACACCCTTTGCCGTAGCTCCCTGTTTCGAGAATACTCCCCTGATGCCGTCAGCTCATATCGGAATCCTTGGTGTCGACGTGTCGAGCAACGTCCAGTTCTGCAGTCATCTGGAAGGCAAAGCCAAACTGGCCTCAAAGAAGGTCGGTGTGCTCAATAGAGCGGGATGGTGCTTCACGTCAGGTCATCGATTGTAACTTTATAAAGCGCAGGTAAGACCTCACGTGGAGTACTGTTCCCATCTTTGGGCAGGAGCACCCCAGTACCAGCTTGCTCCATTTGAACGCATTCAACGAAGGGCGGTACGGCTCGTCGACAACCAGGTAATTTCCGCCGGGCTTGATTCCCTGGCACTGCGGAGGCACATTGCTTCTCTTTGTGTCCTATATCGAATCTACCACGGGGAGTGTTCCCAGGAATTGTTCGAACTAATACCACCCGCTGATTTCCGCCACCGCACATCGCGCCAACATTACCACGCACATAAACTAAAAGGTTGGAACCAGTGGCCGGCAGAGGTATTCCCGGACCGATACGACTTAGGGACCTTCAAGAAAAGAGCATACTCCCACTTAAAAGGCCGGCAACGCTGATTCGACGCCCCTGGTGTTGAGGATGTCTATGGGGGGACGGTGGTCACTTTCCATCAGGTGACCCGCACGCTCGTTTGCCCCTTTTTCTCATAAAAAAAACATTAGATCCAATTTTCACTTTCTAAGGTGAAGAAGTAATTAAGTGGTAAGTAAGCATATGCAGAAACGAAATATGAAATTTTGAAAAAGTTTTTTAATACTATAAAATAATGTAATTAGAACATCATTACAAAAGTTCCTGTTTATATAATACTAGCAGACCGCGCGAACTTCGTACCGCCATATTTTATACATTTTCCACTAAAAAGATTATTGCCGCGATCATATTAATACCACAAAGCTTTACTCATAAATGGATAATCTAACACTATTTTTTTTTAATTCAAGTTCTTGATACATACATACATAAACTTCACGCCAGATCCCTTGCGGGGTAGGTAGAGAGTACAAAGCGCTATAAGGCACGATTATTACACACCTTACTTGCTTAGCTGTTGATATTAGGGACTAACAACCTAGATATAATGAAAATAATAGCAGTTAAAATAATAAGCAGTTAGCTGCATGAATGGGCCGGCTCAACCGGTGAAATGAACCGGTGAAGAAGCACGACCTCGGTGTCCATGGGTGGCGCAGGTTGCTTACCATCAGGTGACACGCTTGCTCCTTTGTCCTCCTAACCCGTAAAAAAAATATTATCAACTTCAATCAATAGCAATACCAGGGACTTTGACAATCTTTAATTTTTTTTAATACTACTTGAACCTTTTTTTTTAGTTGGTCATTATCGTCGATTTAAAAAAAAACCTGGTCACCACATGTTCTTAACAGTATGGCTAACTCACAGCGAGTGTTTTTTTTTATAATTTAAATGATGTCGATTTGGCACCTTGGTATTACTCTTATCAAAATAAATTCACTAAATTTTAAAAGAGATCACGATATTAAAAATGTAAATATAGATGGGCAACTCTATGTGGTATGTAGTCGTGTAACAAACCCGCAAAGTCTTTATATTTTAGCAAAAGACGCCAAGATCGAGGTGCGTAGGCATGTCTTGCGCTTCGTCCATTTATATGAAGTTGCAATATTGTAAGGAATTATAGATAATATTATAATATCTGCGTGAAGAACTAACTGTAAACTAACTCTAGCTTTGACTCATGACTTTGGTTACTTAAGTATGAAAATCTTTTTAAATATTTTGATATTCGCGTTGCATATTGCATACATATAATGAACAGAAAATAACGCGACACATTTAGGCAAACAAATTATCTGTCTGCTTGTGACTACGGCCAGTGCAACCAGGCCGAAACGTCAAGCTAATAATAAAAGTAAGTATTTGTTTACCTAAACGTGTCGCGTTATTTCCCGTTTATTATACTCTTAAATAGATCAAATTCTAATCTATGTGTCTAAATAGACACGGGGTCACAGATGTTACATGTTCACATCATGTATTACAAAATAAAAATATATATACCCCAAAAGACGATTAAATACTCAAACTCAAACCCATTAGGACAAAAAGAAACAAAAAAAATGTCTTAGAAAATAAAAATAAAAATTACCTGCCAGCTATCAGCGGCGCTCATGACCGAGTCGAGCGGGACTCCCGATCATATTATATGTGCGCGGAATATTTGCCTAAGAAACGAATACTTACATTTTGTATTTTGCGATATCTTTTGAATTAAATGTCCGAATTGAATCATTCAAAAAGTTCTAGAAAGGTATTAAATCTATCTTTATATTGAAGTAATTTATTTTGGGTAGAGTTAATACCAAGGTACAAAATAAAGAGCTTTAAAAACGACCTCATTGTAATTAATTTTTAAAATACAAAAAACACTTATTGTGCGATAACTACAATAGTTAGACATATAGCGTCGCGGACTTTTTTGTCGACAATTACATGTTCTGTGAAAGTGTTGTACATTGTTTTGTTCTATAATCAATAGATTTTGCAGCGTTCGCGATGTAAGACTTTTTTTCGGGTCTTTTTCTTATACCTTGGGTTACATTATTGGACTTAGAGTAAGGATCCCTAATTTATTTGAAAATATAATATAGCCTATAGCCTTCCTCGATAAATGGACTATACACCAGTGAAAGAATTTTTTAAATCGGACCGGTGGTTTCTGAGATTAGCGCGTTCAAACAAACAAACAAACAAACAAACAAACAAACTCTTCCGCTTTATAATATAAGTATAGATTTAAATAACTTGCTTTTTTTACACATAATTTAAATATAGGCTTTTCTTCGAGTCGTACGATATCTGGGTCCCACCCTTTCAATATCTCCTGCGGCTAATCTGGACACTAACGTCCTCAACGGCAGCGGAGGGATGCTATCCATTTCAGTGGTGGGAGCCGAAAATGCCCAGCGTATGTATCGCTCCATGCGTATATGATCTGGAATAATGGAATAATACCAAAAGTACATTCCACAGATATCAAAGAGTATTTGAGTAGAAAATCTCGGGGTCTCACAAGCGCAGATTACGTGAACAAAGTGAAGGAGTACGAATCAAATCAGATTAAAATATTGTTTAATTTGTAGGTACTAAATGCAACGGTCCATTGCACGAATGCACTAGAAAGGCAAAGGTGAGTGAAGAATGGCGTAAGATAGTGCAGCGAGTCACCAATCCAGAAGTGACAACCACGACCACTCTGCCAAGAATGTAGCGACTTGGAAGAAGAAAGGCAACTTAATGTGGTCATATTATAACAAATGTTACAAAATACAACATACAACAAATAAAACAAATGTAACAAGAATAAAAATAATAGGTACTTCAATAGGTGATCATCATTTTCCTGCCAATATCTCACTATATGTAGAGTGGGCACACCGTGTTATTCTTTCGAACTATCCATGTTTAGATATTTGGCTGTAGTTTTATGACTGGCACTGAATAGGGAAAGGGTTGGAAATGGGATAGGGAGGGGTGGGGGGAAGTCGTTCGGCTTCCGGATACCTCTCTCACCGACCGAAAAGCTTGTATTCTGAGAGGTCGGTATTTCACCGGTCGAGCCGGCCTATTCATGAAGCCAACTGCGTACCTCTACTACAGAGTTTCATAGCTTGTTTTTAGCGTTACCTATGGCAGGATCCACGATGGCGAACGCGCGCTTGACGCTCTCGACGCTGAGGAGAGCCCGGGGGCCGCGGGCCGTGCGGGGCGCGCGGGGCAGCTCGGCCGCCACCTCGCGCAGGTACTTGTCCTGCGCCGCCTGCCGCTGGCGGAATAGCTCCCGCGCCAACTCCGCACGTTCCCAACCTTCCTCGTGCTCAAATACCAAAGGAATAGTTACTATACTTAACATAGCTTCACGCCTTTTTCTACCCGAAGGTGTTGGCAAGTCGTTGCCGTTAAGTGTCGACTCGACGAATGGATACGTCTCAAATAGAATAGATGGCTGAACCTATGGCCTATACACAGTGACAGAGCCAAGCAGTTCGCTGCATGAATGGGCCGGCTCGACCGGCGAAATACCACGACCTCTCAGAAGACCGACGTAAAGTGGCTCATGCCGCGTTTCGTTCGGTGAGAGAGGTACCCGGAGGCCCACCCCCCTTCCCCATCCTTTCCTATCCCCTATCCCTTAAAGGAGGGCAACGCAACAGTAACACTATATGTGTTGCTGGTGTCCATGGGCGGCGTTGGTTGCTTACCATCAGGTGACACGCCTGCTCGTTTCGTTTGTCCTCCTATGCCATAAAAAAAATACACCGGACACGAAGTTGTAATTTTTATCACATAACTTACGAAAATAATTCTGAGAAATCATTGACAGAATCGACTTGTAACTCAGAAGCGGAGAACTCGACCACTGGACCACCGAGATTAGTTACTTTATATGTTGCAATATTATTGCACATAGCCTACAATATTGCCACATCGACTCCTTAATTATCTAACAAATTATCTATATAAATAAATACCCAAATCAACAATAGCAACAATAGAACATATTATGGAATTAAAATTGAAGAAACTTATAACAAACCTCGTGGAAGAGTTTGTCCAAATTAACTTCGTTGCTGTTGATCTTTAATTTGAGCTGTTTGCGCACCACGTCCATTATGTTCTTTATGTCCACTTCACTCTTCAGAGGGAATACGGCTTTGGCTACTTTCTCAAAATCTTCGATAGTTATGGTCTGAAACATTAAAAAACTTACAGTCACATAATAGCAGCAAATTCGATATGGCACTAAAGCAGACGTTAAACAATCTAATAGGGAAGTTATATGTGACAAATATAACTTCTATAATCTAACTATATTGATGACTGACAACTTTGTGACCGGTATGGCAATAGGTTCACCACCCATTCCATTTGGGACGTAAACATAACGGCGAGACGAGACTTAACAGCCGCTGCCTACACCTTCGGGTAGACAAAGTTAATTATATTTAAGATATTCCCACGTATTCCGTATGTCACAATTTTATCCAAAAATATATTATAATCAACATAGTCAAACACGGGGGTCATATCATAGAACAAAGCACTAGGAGTCCTTGAGTCCACATTAGTTAAAACTGTTTTATAGAGAACAAATATTGGAGAAGTTGCACGAAATCCACACTACATAATATTCCGTTCCGATTGATTCCGGACAGAAGCTGGAAGGTGGAAGTGGAAGGAATATTAAAATTGCCTTATATCCTATTGGATAGGAAGGCAAACGAGAAAATGGGTCACCTGATGGAAAGTACCGACCTCTCAGAAGACCGACGTAAAGTGGCTCATGCCGCGTTTCGTTCGGTGAGAGAGATACCCGAAGGCCCACCCCCCTTCCCCATCCTTTCTTATCCCCTATCCCTTAAAGGTCGGCAACGCAACAGTAACACTATATGTGTTGCTGGTGTCCATGGGTGGCATTGGTTGCTTACCATCAGGTGACACACCTGCTCGTTTGCCCATAAAAAAAAAATAACTTCTCACCGCCTATAAACACCGTGGTGGATTGCCGTTCTTTAAGGGAGTAGGAGGGGAAAGGAAGGAAAAAGCGGATAATCCAGGAGGTAGTGGTATTTCACCGGTCGAGCAGCGAACTGCAATACTCTACCAATATTAAAAATTATTAAGTAAATGTTAGTAAGTGTATTGTCAGATATGTAAACGTGGGATATGATGTGATGATGATAAAGCTTTGAGGAGAACCAATAAGGATAGTCAAATATGGACATGTGCTCTTTAACCTCCTTATCCTTGCTATTTTTATACAATTGCTCCTTGAGTGTGTGCCATTGGTTGCGGTGTCCCCAGTAGATATGCTCGCTGAGGTGTCCGTGCAGCACCCCCCAGAACAGCTTCACTTGGGGCTCGTCCAACATCTGCTCAGCCCCAGCGCACAAGTTGTACGCCCACTCAGCACGCACTGATGGCTGTTGATATCTGCCGCCGAAGAATTATCAATTATTTGATTAACATCATTACATAGTATAAAACAAAGTCACTTTCCGCTGTCTGTCCCCTTATATGCTTATATCTTTAAAACTACGCAACGGATTTTGATGCGGTTTTTTTTAATAGTTAGAGGGTGTCAACGGGATGGTTTTGATCTATAATTTATAAATGATGTTGTAAAGAAAAAAAATATAAATTTCGAGATTTAGCACTTTAATTGCAAACGCTGGCTGAACCCTAAGTGATAGATCAAAACAATGTTCTACATGATTAAACACCTTCAGAAGGTTTACAAAAAAGTCCGCGAGGGCATATGTCTATCTCTTAGGGATAACCCACAATGACCATTTTTATTTTTTTACTTATGAGAAATAATGGCTTATTTACGAACCGTTTTTAAAGATTACAGCATTAATTTTCATACAATTAAGTGTCTTAAATAGATTGTGCATGTAATATAAATGATCTTGGCCCTTTACAGCATGCAATTTAAACGAATATTTTCGAAGATATTGCAGTATTAACATAGCGGGACAGCATTTAAAGCCGATAAATAGCACAAATTGAACCTCATAATATCCAAAATTTACGCATTTATTACTTTTGATGCGGAACAAAGTTCGCCGGGTCAGCTAGTTACATAGTATAAAATAAAGTCACTTTCCGCTGTCTGTCCCCTTATATGCTTATATCTATGATACTACGCAACGGATTTTATTGCCGTTTTTTAGTAGATAAAGGGTGTCAACGGGGTGGTTTTTAGCTATAATGCATGAATGATGTAGTAAAGAAAAAGTGATAAATCCAATATTTACTTATTTATTAGTTTTGCTGCGGAACAAAGTTCGACGGGTCAGCTAGTAGTAAATCAAGTCAAATTATCAACTAAAAAAAATGTTGGTCTAATATATAAGTGCCGGAGAGTATTGTTATGCATTTGGCAAAAATTTACAGTCTATTTTTATTATGATTTTTTTTAGAGTCGTGCGGCTGAACCACATTACGCATGTTTGGTGCGACATACTATTAGTGACTGTTATACGGTAGAAATGAAAGTCAGGTAGTGGTCAAACATCAGTTAAGTTCTAAACGAATCGAACGATTTTGTCAGCACAATCGTTCGATTCGTTTGGATGGATTGGATTGATGGATTGTGTCAGCACAGTCGTTCCATCCTTAAAATAAATAAATTACTTTGTTAAAAATTCTTATACTTACCTGTCTTCAAAATACTTGGTAACATAATCTTGCATAGACATGTCCTGTATATATTCCATCTTGCCGAGCCAGATGTCGTTGATGACCACGCTGACTTCACGACGAGAGAGGCGTAAGTTGCGGACTTTGCCCTCGTATCTTAAATATGGAGGTATCACTGGATCTGTTCCCTGAATTTTTACCAGAATATATGTCTACAATATGATTAACGCCAAATCCTCCATAGCTCCATTCATCCACTCTTGTCGATTTAAGTCTTCTGCTCTCATGAGACATAATTAAAACATGCCACCTTCGTGCTTCATATAGAAAGTCATTGCTGGTCTTGATGAGTTAGGATAAAAAACATTCTTACAAGTCCATCGAAATGCTCCAGCTGTTCACTTTCAGCTGCAGGACCCAGTTCTTTCAGTAAAACTCTTAAGATATCTCTTGAAGAAAGCCCCTTCGCTAACTGCCGCCATCTGAAATGTGGGCTATAAGGAATCGAAGTTTTTCTTTGTCCGCAGATCTCCATCGCTAACACTATTTTTTATACCTTCTCTGGCCTTCACAATCTCATTATGTAGGTACTAGGTACAAGGCGACAGCTCAACTTTGTTATAATTTAAAAAAATATCAAAAAATTTATTTAACTATAGTTGACCCGAAAATGAGCTGGGACAAATATATCCACAAACTTTCGCGTTTTTATTATAACACATATTCCTCAAAAACTTTTAATTGTTATGTCCTCTTTTGAATATATACCTAAATGTCGTGGAACATTGGGACGATTCTAATAAGTGGCTAACTACTATAAAATAATAATTTAAAATAGTAGAGAGCCTAAATAAAGAACGCTGATGCCATTGAAGGCTGAGTTCAATAGAATTTTTATTTCTAACTTATTAATAGACTTCTGGTACAGGAACCTTACCTGTCGCGTCCACCTCCAATGAAGTCAGCACAAAGATCCCACTGAGGTCGGGGAGTGCCGGCGCGCTCATGCTCGCTGCATCTTTCCTTCGTATCGCACAGTTCTTCCTCAATAGAATCCTTTGATGCTATGACATATGTATTTATCATTTTTTTATTTATGGTATAGGAGGGCAAACGAGCAAGTGTTCACCTGATGGTAGGCAACTACTCACCGCCCATGAACACTGTGGTGCGTTCCCGTCCTTTAAGGGAAAGGAAAGGAAAGGAAAGGGAAACGGTATCGGGCCTTTAGACACCTCTCTCACCAAATTGCTCACGAAACGAAACGCGGCACGAGCCAGTTCACGCCGACATTCCGAGAGGCCGTGGTATTTCACCGGTCGAACCGGCCCATTCATGCAGCGAACTGCAGGACTCTACCACTCATAAAATAGTTACTTTTGTTGTTTTACAATATAGGTAGGTATGAATAAGGAAATAAGTATATTGGAATACAATTGAATTATACTGTTATCATAAAGATGAGTCTAGTGGTGCATTTGTTGGAATACCAGCTTCTGATTTGAGGCCGGTGTGCTGGAACTAGTTTTTTAATAGTGTAATTGTATCTGCAACATTCTCTCATTCTGCTGTTTGGAATGGAAGACATCTCACAAATCAAAGAACAAGTTCACTACCGTCGATAATACCAATGATTAAACTATTGAACAAGCTATGCACCTAATAATCGTTTAGAAGACTCTTGAAGAGCTTCGTGTTCTTTTTTCAACGAGTCGAACATTTTATTTAATTCAGAATTTTTCGTCTCCAAGATATCAAACTCACGCCTGGGAACTGTATCAGCATATTCGTCTGTCTTCTTATTTAACTCCAACTGTGTTGTAGACAGCTGCTCCCTGGAAACGGCATTGCTACCTTTAAAAGCAGTTTCGTATACATGATATTACTAAGCTCGGCCCGTTTATTACCACGACATCTCAGAATATAGATGTAAAGTGACACATGTCGCGTATCGTTCGGTGAGAGAGGTATCCGGTGGCTTAACCCTCCCCTTCCATCCCAGTCCCTTAAAAACCGGCAACGCAACTGTAACAATATCTCTGTTGCAGGTGTCCATGGACGGCGGAAGTTGCTTACTATCAGGTGACTCGCTAGCTCATTTGCCCCCTGTCCCGTGAAAAAAGCTTACCTTTCCACCGTCTACCTAGAAATTGTGTTATTTTCCAATATTTTCTGTAAAGCTTTTACGTTAATATTACTTGTGGTATATTAGGTATAGGTACCTGCATCTATCTAACGCTATCCTCAATATGACAGGATCTCCGTACGCCTCATCAACCATGTAAGAACTGCCATCCAACTCTTTAAGCTTCATCTGCAGTGCGAGGTTCTCGAAGTAAAGTGTGTAACGAGCGTCTCTTTCTTTCATGAGCGTCAAGTAGTCGGAGAACTTGTCGTCTGTGAGCTTAGGTATCAACAAATTCACATGAAAATTAAGATTATTTTCAAAAAAAAGTTAATCATCATCATCATAAGCCCTTTTGAGGTCCACTGCTGGGCATAGGCCTCCCCCATAGAGCGCCACAACTGCCGGTCCGCGCAATCATGAGGGGTTTTTGCCATAATCGCCACGCTTGGCAGGCGGGTTGGCGATCGCAGTAGGCTATATTGTCTTGAGAGAGAATGCTGCTGCCCGTTCTTCTAGCTTTTCCCTTAGTCGCCTTTTACGACACCCTCGGGTAGAGATGGGGTGGCGGTATTCTAAGCCGGCGCCACAAAAAGTTGCTGCTTCGCATTTGAATTTACGACCATAAAGTACAGTACCTACCTACCATGTCATAATCGAAGATTGTTCGTACGTGGTACTAACCTTCCCAATCTCCTTTTTCACTTTGCTTATTTCGAAAGTCAGTTTTAAATTCTGTTCTTTCACCTCCTCATTTTCTTTTAAAAGTAATTTAATTTCATCATCCCTTTGTTTCTTCTTGGCCGATATACCAAACACCCTCTGTAAAAGTTATCTACTGTAAAGTTTGTGACCAATTTTGTAAAGTGCCTAAAAATTAACCAAAAAGTAGTCATCTGACACGTAGATTTTGACTATCATTTCTGATATAATAAATGCCAACGCTACCCTCTGCATCAGCTTAATGGGTCGCGATCAACGACTGTGCGGTTCAACAGTCACTTCTTGCTACAAAGGCAAAAACTGCTCCTCAATGAAATCAGATGCCGGCAACGGTATTTTTATAATAATATTTTGGACACTTTTCCGGACAGTTACGACTTAGGAACCCTTAAACAAGCGAAAGTACTATATCGACAATAGGAGATTGGAATTGGTCAATAAGGTTGTCTTCCTTGGTATAACATTAGACTCTAAATTACAATGGGGCCCACCCCACATATAGAGACGTTATCTGGTAGACTTAGCTCAGCAGCTTACGCTGTGAAGAAAATACGTCAACTGACAGATGTTGATCCTGCGCGTTTAGTATAATATAGTGGTTGATCACCCCGCTTCTGAATCAAGAAGTCGCGTGTTCGAATCCTGACACTGACACCAATTACTTTTCGAAATTGTATTCGTAAGTTATGTGTGATAAATATCGATGACTGAAATGACCAAAAACTTAACAGCCGCTGCCTACACTGTAGAAAAGGCGTGAAGTTATGTTATAACCAGACGACTTTTTCTCAAAAACAATTTAGGATAGCAATAAATTGGGTTTAATTGTATTTAACCACTGTTAAAGTGGTAGAGCCGACCAGTACGCTGCATGAATGGGCCGGCTCGACTGGTGAAATACCACATCTTAGAAGATCGACGTAAAGTGGCTTATGTCGCGTTTCGTTTGGTGAAAGGTACCCAGAGGCCCACCCCCCTCCCCTTCCTTGTCTTATCCTACTCCCTTATAGGTCGGCAATGCAACAGTAACACTATATGTGTTGCTGCTGTCCATGGGCGGCGCAGGTTGCTTACCATCAGGTGACACGCTTGCTCGTTTGCCTTCCTATCCCATAAAAAAATATCAGATTACTTTACACCCCTCAGCCAACAGGTCTTTAGTTGACAACAAACAAATCTGTCAAATCACATTGGTGTTTTAGCCTTAGCTATTCCTGAAACTTCCTAACTGGCTGAACTCGAAGCCTCCCTATAATAGAACGTGGCAAGTGTTATCAGCTGGGATACGACTAGTCAGAGCCAGCCAGATAGAACAAGAAGAAGAATGTTAGTTATTAAGGTTAAAAGCACCCATGTGATGGCAATTTTTCCCGCCCAGAGAAAAATATAGGATTGGTGTCTTTAAAAAAAATACTAATAATATACATAATGTATGTTTAATAAGTTATTAGAAAACATCTGTGTACTGCTAGATAACCCTTAATTCAGTGTTTATATTAGAGTAGCTGGTGAACATGATGTCCACATTAACTTTTAATTAGTTTTTAGCCTTCATTCATGATAAGAAAAATTGTGTTGATACAATTTCAGATGATTTTGATTTTCTTGTGCAGATACGGGTTCTGCAGAAATATAACTATGAAAAATAAATATAGCCTATGAAACTCAATCATGATTTTCAATTTTTATAACAATTTACAAATTAGGTTTAATAGACGCTTATCAGACTTTATTCCTCTTTATAAAATTATATATTATGTGACTAAATAGTAAATATTTTAACAAGAAATAATTTCATGGTATTTAAATAGGTAGACCCCTAACCCCAATTTTAATATACAGACATGGTGTCATAAATACTTGCTTGATTTACTTAGTTTCAACTAAAAAACCCAGCACATTGAACATAAATTGAAGTTACAAAAAGTCATGTTACCAATATACCTAAGTAACAAAAATTATATTCCAATCCAAACATAAAAAATATTATATAGGTACCTAATTCATTTGACTATTTTAGTTTTCACTTCTTATTTTGTAACCAAAGTTGGACTTGTTCTCTTATTTGAGTTACATCTATGTCACTGGTTCTACAACAACTGCCAATGTACCTCACACCCAAGTCCAACCATTCTTGGACAAAATTAGCAACAGGTTCACATTTTTCTGCACCCACCCAACCCTCATCAGGTTTATATTTTTCTCCAGAATTAGGGTATGTAACAAATGGTATTTTTGTTTGCCTGTTATTATTTAAACCTCTAAATAATTTTGTAACTATAGCAGGCGGACAACAATTCACTCCAATCGCAAGTAACTGATCAGGATTCATATCCCAACATCTCAATGCTACACTTTTATAGTCTTCACCATTTGCTAGACTTTTATCATCCTTACAACTGAAAGACAACCACCCTTTCATTTGTGGGTAATTTTTCAGCATATTCACAAGAAGTTCTGCTTCTTTCCGACATGGAAGTGTCTCAATAGCTAACAAATCTACTCCAGCTTCAACTAAAGCATTCAGCCTAGGTTTGTGCCATTCTTGCATTTTCTCCACACTGACCTTATCTCCATAGCTGCCATCATATTCAGAACCATCATGAAGGTAAGCCCCATATGGGCCTACAGAGCCCGCTATGAATACATTACGAGGTTGTTGACCACTAATTTCACAATCCTTGTAATAAGTTGCTCGAGCACGTTTAGCTAATTCTACAGCACGTAAGATTAGTGCATAACCTTCCTCAGGAGTTACCCCAAGATATTTGACAAAGCCGCCCACAGATGCCTGATATGTATTTGTTACTATGACATCAGACCCTGCATTTACATAATCTAAGTGTGCTTTGTAAACACCTTCAGGATCACTTTGAAGGAACTTGCAACACCATAAAGGATCACCATCAGGGCTAGTACCGACGTGCTTCGAGAGCTGGCCCGAGAAACCTCCATCCAAAACTACGACCGGCGGCAATTTCTCGTCCAAAGACATGTTAATAGTACTTTTTAAAAACGAATCAGTCGAAAAGAAAGATCTTCAAAAACGAGTAATGTGGACTGAATGAGAAATATTCTTGTAATAACATTTACATCGTCGTCTTAGATACTTTAAAAACGTATCAACATAGCATAAAGTTAAATTAAGATATCACTATTCAATAATATTTATTAAAATAGGTTATTGAAAGGTCAAATAGGTATGTAATGGAACTTTCCAATCTATTCATAAACAAAAACAAACGAGACGAGCATTAATATAGCCGATTAAAGCCCGGCGAGTTGATATTACGATTTACGATGGAACCTTGTCATCGTTACTGCTGCATGTCGCCATTCACCTCAAAATAAATAATAGTTTAAAAAAACTAAAAAACACGCTTTTTATAGAAAACCGAACTAAAAAATAGAAAAATAAAATAAAAAATATTTTATTTTATAAAAAAGTGGGGTGCTATATATGATAATAACGAAATGATAATCACTACTCATAACTGTCAATAAAATATTTATAACTATTGACACCATGCACCCCTCGCTTTTTTTAAAATAAAATATTTTTTTTTATTTTTCTATTTTTTAGTTCGGTTTTCTATAAAAAGCGTGTTTTTTAGTTTTTTTAAACTATTATTTATTTTATATTTTTTAGTTCGGTTTTCTATAACAAGCGCGTTTCTTAGTTTTTTAAACTATTGCTTAACTATTTTAAAGCGTGCTAACAACGGATATCAAAACCGAATTTGAGGAATGCGCTATTCCAAAAATATTTTATTTTATAAAAAAAGTGGGGTGCTTTATAAGATATTAACGAAATGATAATCACTCTACTCATATCTGTCAATAAAATATTTATAACTATTGACACCATGCACCCCACGCTTTTTTTAAAATAAAATATATTTATTTATTTTTCTATTTTTTAGTTCGGTTTTCTATAAAAAGCGTGTTTTTTAGTTTTTTTAAACTATTATTTATTTTATATTTTTTAGTTCGGTTTTCTATAACAAGCGCGTTTCTTAGTTTTTTAAACAATTGCTTAACTATTTTAAACCGTGCTAACAACGGATATCAAAACCGAATTTGAGGAATAGCGCCATCTGTGACTTATACAAGGAACTCGTTTCAAGTTGATAACGTAGACTTTCCGCTGATTGCCCCTAGATGGTGCGAGAAGTGAACTATGAACACTAAAAAGAAGTTGGTTACAAACAAACATACAAACATACAGGTGAAGCTAATAAAAAGCTAATAAAAATAGAGATAGCAGAAATATTAACGGAATTCGCTTATTGAATTACTCAATGTTGAATTAAATTTTTCGTTAAGTAATAAATAATAGCGAGTAAATAAAAAGTATATATTTATAATAATCTAATATATAAAATTCTCGAGTCTAGATGTGCGTAATTGAACTCCTCCGAAACGGCTCGACCGATTCTCATGAAATTTTGTGTGCATATCGGGTAGGTCTGAGAATAGGACAACATCTATTTTTCATCCCCCTAAATCACAAGGTTAGCCCACCCCTCAATATTTTTTTTAATTTTTCGACATTTTTCTGTTTCTTATTTTTTTTATAAAACGGGATACCAAAATACATACAACCCTAAAATTTCAACCCCCTACGATCAACCCTTATTTTTTAAATTTTATTTTTTGGCAAGACAACGTTTGCGGGGTCAGCTAGTTATTATATATATTTAAATAAGGCAATAGGTTCGCCACCTATTCTATTTGGAACATAAAAATAATGGCGAGTCGAGGCTTAACAGCCATTGCCTACACCTTCCGGTAGAAAAAGGCGTGAAGTTATGTTTACGTTATGATAAGATAAGGTACTGTTGCGCATGCTAATAATTTATTTATGGCAATAGGTTCGCCACCTATTCTATTTGGAATATAAAAAATTACTTTAAAAAAAAGTTAAACCGACTTCTATAAACGTAAACCACATAATCTTTAAGTATAACAGTACCTCTATAACTAAAAAGCGATAAATAACGTAATTTACTTATTTGTATACTTATTACAATACACAAAACGTAGCTTCATCATCAGCACAGCAGTATCAGACGTTACGCTTACGTTTAAGCATACCTCCCAAGCAACACGTTAGTCCTATATACTAATAAACAGTTTCCATCGACTAACTGCAGTACTGTCTCCCAACTCCTAACCGTTAAGGAGTTCTGTGGCTTCTACATCAGCATAGCAGCATCAGGTGTATATTCCAGCATACTTCACCAGCAACACGCTAGCCCTGCATACTACCAAGTAGTTTCTATCGACCAATTGCAGTGCTGTCTTCAAACTCCTAACCGTTGAGGAGTTTTGTGGCTTCTTCACAGCATTGGCACCATAAAGAATATCCCTAAGACATCACTATTTCGAAATAAAAACACCATACTCGCATACAACTTTTGGTGGATGCCTTCGATTTCTCCTGGTTCCCATCATCAGATCCTGCCCTCGTGAAAATGGGACCATCTCGGATGTAAACACTATACAAGGAAAAAAAAATTACGTGGAGTCCCTCCGCGCTACTGAAGTGGAACTTTTTATCAGACGTACATTTATAACACGCTTAATTTATAAAGAGCACAACTTACTTACATTCCACAGTCGATAGTTTTACCAATACACGGTAAAACTACTGACTGTGGAATGGAGATTGGTGGGTTCGATCCCCACTCGAGTATAATCTGTACTTATATTATAAAGCGGAAAAGTTTGTTTGTTTGCACGCGCTAATCTCAGAAACCACCTGTCCGATTTCAAAAATTCTTTCACTGGTGTATAGTCCATTTATCGAGGAAGGCTTTAGGCTATATTATATTTTCAAATAAAATAGGGATCCTTACTATAAGTTCAATAATGTAACCCAAGGTGTAAGAAAAAGACCCGAAAAAATTCTTAAATCTTCACGATTTAAGAATTTTTTCGGGTCTTTTTCTTACACCTGCAAAAACTATTGATTATAGAACAAAACAATGTACTACACTTTCACAGAACATATAATTGTCGACAGAAAAGTCTGCGACGCCATATATCTAACTATTGTAGTTATCGCACAATAAGTGTTTTTTGAATTTTTAAAAATAATTATAAGTAATAAAAGTTCTTTATTTTGTACTTTGGTATTAACTCTACTCAAAATAAATTACTTCAATATAAAGATAGATTCAATACCTTTCTAGAACTTTTTGAACGATTCAATTCGGACATTTAATTCAAAAGATATCGCAAAATACAAAATGTAAGTATACGTTTCTTAGGCAAATATTCCGCGCACATATATATGATCGGGAGACCCGCCCGACTCGGTCATGAGCGCCGCTCGTAGCTGGCAGGTAATTTTTTTTTTAATTTTCTTAGAATTTTTTTTCTTTTTGTCCTAATGAGTTTGTAGTATTTTATCGTCTTTTGGGGTATAAAATATGTATATTTATTTTGTAATAATTAATAGGTGATGTGAACCTGTAACATCTGTGACCCCGTGTCTATTTAGACACATTAGATTAGAATTTGATCAATTTAAGAGTATAATAAACGGGAAATAACCCGACAGGTGTAGGTAAACAAATACTTACTTTTATTATTGGCTTGACGTTTCGGCCTGGTTGCACTGGCCATAGTCACAAGCAGACAGATAATTTATTTACCTAAATGTGTCGCGTTATTTTCCGTTCATTATATTTATGTAATATGGAACGCGAATATTAAAAGATTTAAAAATATTTTCATACTAAAGTAACCAAAGTCATGGGTCAAAGCTAGAGTTAGTTTACAGTTAGTTCTTCACGCAGATATTATAATATTATCTATAATTCTTTACAATATTGCAACTTCATATAAATGGACGAAGCGCAAGATATCCCTACGCACCTCAATCTTGGCGTCTTTTGCTAAAATATAAAGATTTAACAAGTTTGTTACACATAGTTGCCCATCTATATATATTTACATTTTTAATATCGTGATCTCTTTTAAAATTTAGTGAATTTATTTTGATAAGAGTAATACCAAGGTGCCAAATCGACATCATTTAAAATATAAAAAAACACTCACTGTGAGTTAGCCATAATGGTAAGAACATGTGGTGACCAGGTTTTTTTTTTAAATCGACGACAATGACAAATTAAAAAGAGAAGGTTCAAGTAGTATTAAAAAAAACTAAAGATTGACAAAAAACTTCTGACAACGTCCCTGGTATTGCTATTGATTGAAGTTGATAATATTTTTTATGGGATAGGAGGGCAAAAAAGCAAGCATGTCACCTGAAGGTAAGCAACCTGCGCCGCCCATGGACACCGGCATGATGATGATGATGATTGTAAAATGCATTAAAATACTTATAGCATTCGATTTAAAATGACGTCACATTTTCAAGTTACTATCGAAGAGGCCTTTCATTTGATACCCATACTGTAAAAAAGAATTAAAACTATATTTGAATGAGAGGTGGTGGAGATTCACCGATCGAGGCGGCCCATTCATGCAGCGGACTACTTAGCTCTACGACTGTTAATAATATTATCCAAACTTAGCGTGTATAAAAACTTTAAAATTGAGTTCTAAGATTCAATACATATTAAATATTTATCACATACATAATATATACATACATACTTAGATACTTACATACATACATTGCAAAATAACAAATATCGATTTAATTATCTTTATACTAACAAATACACGTCTGGCATATTCGGTAGCCGCTTCGTAACTACTTGTTGTGTTACAAAAAAATTTAGAGATTTACAAAAAAAGTACTAGTACAGATAGCACAAAAATAATTAATTAGAATAAAATTGCAATAAGGTAAAAATAATTAAGACAAATCAAAATTTAGTTTACATAATCAAATTAAATACAAAGAAATTAAAAAGCCCTTATTTTACCAGCTACATATTGCATTTTAATAACTATAATAGTTGTTGCTCGCTACTTCATCCGCGTGGACGCCAAAAAAGCAGGAAGAATACTGTGCCTGTGCCATTATACGGGTTCATCGCTTACCCCCAGTTAGTGATAGCGTGATAATATTTAGCCTATGTGTTGACCCGACCCTCTTGGCTATATTTAAGCAAAATTCGACGTAAAAGCTTGCAGTACTTTTACAGTTTATCCGTAACAAACATACTGACAAACAGACATAAATTCTAAAAATTATATTTTTGGGTTCGGTATCGATTGTAGATCATGTCCCAAGAATTATACAAATGAAATATTCAATGTATAGTTTCAACTTTCCTACAAATTTATTATATGTATAGATTATTTGGCGGCACATTAGAAAGAAATTATTTATTTTTCCCATTTTGTTTTTTATACTTCTTATACTTATTTGTAATATAATTGTACTTTTGTACATGTACACTAATGGTTGCGATAATGTAAAAATAATTAAGACAAATTAAAATTTACTTAATATAATGAAATTACAGTAATAAATACAGAAACAAAAAAGCCATTATTTTACCTGCTACCTATTGCATTTTACTAACTATATTATTTATTGTCTAATTACTAAATGTTTACTAAACATGTTTTACAATTCTAATACTGAATTAGTTGAGTTACTGCCTGTATGGATACTTTTTATTAAGGTTCCCAAGGTTGGCTTTTCAGTTATAGCGACGTCAAACTAATTATATTATTATTTGTTATTATTATTATATAACATTCAAAAAAATGCCTTGTTTGTATATTCCTAGTAATAGTTGAATTTTTTGGTTTGTTTTTTTTTTTAAGTAGCATATAAATTTAAAAATTAAAAACAATATTTTTTATGCAGTTAGTACTTTTGAGACACGGTGCGATAAAAACAGTGCCGCTACTAGCTACTAGATGTCTATGTACAGTTTTTGATCACGCTATGGAAATTCTCTTTCTTGGTTTATATAAGCCGATTTATGTTCTAGTGTTTTATGTTACTATACCCGCGAGGGGGCGTTAAAAGCGTTAAACGCTTTTGCAAGAGACATCAGAAGTTCCACTTCAAAAAAATTTGGTGAACAAACATAAAATATATATATATATATATTATACATACAGACGAATTGAGAACCTCCTCCTTTTTTCGAAGTCGTTTAAAAATAACGGCGAGTCGAGGCATAACAGCCACTGCCAGCCCCGGATCTTCAATTTTTTTTAGGCGGGGCAAGAACTGAAAAATGCCGCCCCCGCCAACTAACATTTATTTTAACGTTTGCCGCTCTACTCTACTACTACTCATGCCGCGTATTCGGAAACCCAATCCGAAAAGGGAAAGCCTTTTATTCCCATCCTGCTTCCGATTCCTTCCATATTCCAATTTAAGAGACAGTAACGCAAGTGCTGTGCTAGCTGTGTTCAGATATCTATGGGCGGCGTTTGTTGCTTGCCACCGGGTGCTCACGCCTGCTTGTTTACCGTATACCATAAAGAAAACTTCTTCTAAGGCTTGAACTATTTCTAGCAAATTATTTAATAGGGCATTCACAGCAACATGTTTTGTCGACCATCTCGTATGACTACTCCGTCATTTCTCACTCGCGCTCGGCCCATAGTCGATCCCGCCCAGCTGGGGATTACATCGGTGTCGTGCCGCCGGACCCAAGCCACAGCCCAGGCCTCTACGCGTATCTTTACGCTTCCAAGCTGCGGCAGGCAATCGCGGACGTGGCAAGCGTAGTGCACTCGGTAAAACTGGCGGCGTTGGTGGTGGTGGCGATCGCAAAAATCGGATGCTGCGAGTTCGCGGCGGTCAAGTGCCGCCTTAACTGATCCGACTGTGGCGGCATGGGCGCTATGCGCCTTGAGTGCCCTGTCGCAGCGGCCCAGGACGGTCGGATATACCTCTGGACGGGGTGGTTCGGTCCCTGTTTCCTAGCAGGGCCAATTTTACGCCACCAGCTATGGACCCTCTACCCTCGGCGACTCCGCCACCAGGGGAGGTCCAGTCGCTTCATCATGAGCCCAGATTAGTCCACTGCTGAACGTAGGCCTCCCCCTTAGCGCGCCATAACTCCCGATCCTCTGCCAGCTGCATCCAGCGACTTCCAGCTGTTTTTATAAGGTCGTCTGTCCATCTAGTGGGGGGACGGCCTACGCTACGCATACCAATCCGTGGTCGCCACTCTAGAACTTTTTTTCCCCAGCGGTCGTCAGTTCTTCGAGTGATGTGGCTTGCTCACTTTCACTTCAGCGTGCTAACTATGGCTATGTCAGTTATTCTCGTACGTCTACGGATCTCCGTATTTCGGATCTATCCCGTAGAGATATACCGAGCATAGCCCTCTCCATAGCACGCTGAGCGACTTTGAGCTTCTTAATACGGCCAACATTAAGAGACCATGTCTCAGAACCATATGTCACTGGTAACACACACTGGTCATAGACCTTGGATTATAGGCACTGAGGAATTTTGGACGAGAAGATATGCCTACGCTTCCCGAATGCTGCCCAGCCGCTTACGGAAGAACAATTTAATGGGGGGTAACTCTCCGGCTCCGCGCCAAGGACTCAGCTCCTGGCCCTGCACGCGTGTTAACTCTTGCCACCACCGAGATGGGGGAAAGGTTTTAGAACCTCTTCAGTTCGTGCCTTGCGACTGGGAGGTTTCTGAAACCCCGGAAGGAGGGACGGTTGTGCCTTTCGACGTGGGACGAGTGTAATCTGTTATGCAAATGAAACGCTCCTCGTTGCCCGGGGGAGGGACTACAGAGAGGCGGCGAGCCTCGCTTCGGTGGAAGGCAAAATTATTGCGGTAAAGGCCATTATCATGGCTCATTATCTACAATGGGCACGGGCACGGGTGGTTTGGATAGTGGATGCGGCTGAGCACACTCTTCAGGTTTGCCGTCGTAGGGTGGGCCGCGCGGCAATTCGGTCGCGGCGGTCGGGCCGTTTTGTCGCTCCCCAGCTTCCAATCTACTAGACCTGAAGGTTTCAGACGTTGTCTTATGATTGCTTTAGGCGGGCTGTGAAGGGTCGTCTCATTGGTGGTGCATACTACACCATCAACGACTTCATGACTGACAAGTCGGAGTGGGACCGTCAAATTGCTTGCTCAACGCGGATTTTGTAGTTTGTGTATTGGAATTTGTTCACTTTTTCGGAGTGGAGGCGTTCTGTAATAATTTCTGATAGCTTTTTAATTGATTAAAACTCTGACTCGTGAAAATGATCTCTGTAAAGAGTTCGAAACGTCGGGAAATCAATATAAATAAATAATAAATAAACGCGATATAATCCTAAAAGTTGTTTTAATCCATGAGTGAGATTCGCGAAAATCTTAGAAATAAATAGCTTTTTAATTGTAAATTTGCCTTGATATGGTGTTCACATATATAATAGAAACTTAATTTTTTTTTATTATTCGCCACAATTTTTGCACAACGTTACCACTCTAAAAGAATTTCTTAGTTAACTTGTAGGACGTTGATTTTAATTTGGTTGGATCTTGATTGTGACTGTCGAGTACTCTGTTTGCTACACCTTTTATTCACCAACCTACTGATTTGTTTTCAGTAGTGATAATAATATTGTTATTTATTTCAAATGGTTTGAAAAGAGTATTTGGCACATGAGTTTCTTGCCCGATTCTTCTCATGATAGCCCCTACACTCGGAATCGGGCCGCTCGTGGCGATTGCGTCCGTGTCTTTTTTTGTTCCACGGAGGCACTTTCCACAAGCGCTCGTGTTTGTTTTTTTATTTAATTTTAAATCATAATGTTATCTGTATTTGTTGACTATTTTTAAGTGTCTGTAACCTATAAAAATAAAGTTATTTTGACTTGACTTGACTTGACAGAACCACGTTTCCGACTACAAGATCAGGGTACCGCGGGAGCAGAGAAAAGCAGTGAGTGCGCCGAAAAGTCTGAACCAACGGTTAGTTTGCTGAAGGGGACCAAATCTCCGGTACTTGCCTGGATAGCAAGTAGCGCGGTTTCGCTAGTGGTTTGCACCAGTCGACTGTGCTAGGCTTCGGCTGATGAGTAGCTGTATGGATTTGCAACGTGAGATGAGCGTGCTTTACAGCTCCGAACCAGCTGGATACTGGTAGCCGGCTAATCTGCACGTATTGAAGTGTCAACTAGCTCAGTCAGCAGGCCTTAAACAGGCCTTTTCAAGCGGTGGGTCGTTCACTATAAACAATTTACGTTAGGACAGGGAACTATTTACCGTAAGGACAGGGAACTATTTACTGTTAGGACAGGGAACTATGTCGCTCCCCAGCGTGGTAGCTGCCATGCTGGCCGAAGATGCGACCTGGAGTAAGTTCGCCTTCTTCTGTAATGAGGTGATTACAGAGAAGGAGGCAGCTGAGCGGGCAAGGGAGGACGATCCTCTCGCGGCGCTGCTCTACAGGACAAGAAGTGGAGCAAGGAGGCGACATTTTGATCGTCGACAACAACTATTTCCCGGGGTCGGGCGGTTGAATGGCGCAGGGGCGCCCTCACCCGCATTGCATTTACCGACACCGCCGTCGCTGGACAGCGATGGTTTGCAATCCCCGGCTGTTCCCGAGACTCTCACCATTTGCAATTTGTCGAGGAGAACCGTGTGGGTAGTAGTGGGTACACCGAAATACCGTCTTCCGGGAACCCCACATAACCCTTCCACCTCCCGGTGGGAGGCGTATTATACCCACAGTATTTTTCCCAGCGTACCAAAAAAAGGACGGTAGAAGACAGTTGGTAAATCTTGCAGCACGCACAAAGAGTTTTTGTCTTGGAAAATATATGCCAAGATCTTCTTGTACTGTCATTTATTCTGTCCGTCAAAGTTAAATAATTTTATAGTAATTTGGCCGCCCCCTGAACTTGACGCCCGGGGCATGGGCCCCGACTTGCCCCCAAGATCCGGGGCTGGCCACTGCCTACACCTTCCGGTAGAAAAGGCGTGATGTTTACGTTATGATAAGTTAAGCTACTGTTACACATGCTAATAATGACCATGCTCAAAGAGCATGCTCATTCGTGTAGTCCACCATCTGCAGGATTAAATATGGAAAGTTCAATTTCAATTAATCAAGTTTAATTAACATTAGTGATGTGACGGATAGTAGTTTGGCCGGATACCGGATATTCGGCCAACCATATGACCGAATAGCCGGATATCCGGCCGCCGGATATTTGGCGGAACTTAGCCGATTGGTGCATTGCACATTTGCGTAGGCGGCGCGCGAACGATGAGATGGACTCGGTTAGAGTCGGGTCTTTTCGTGAAGAAAGAAACGTGATAACCTGTGAGCTGGATTTTTATCTCAAATCAGTGCGAATTGATCGCAATCATGACCCTTTTTCTTGGTGGGCTGCTGATGGCAAACAATACCCAAATTTAACAAAGTTTGCCAAGATCATCTTGCAGCAGTGTGTACAGCGAAAGACATTTTCCGCTTGCTGCCTCTCAAATCAGAGAAATTAGTATTTTTTCACCATAATTTGCCCTTAGTACAGTATGAGTACTAATTAATTAATTTTCTTTGTATTACATTCATTTTGCAATTGTGTGGTTAAAATTTAATCTTATATAATTTATACTTAATTATATTTCATAAGTGATACTAAAGCTAACTAAATAATGCAAATAATTACTTTAAAATATTTTTTCATCCAGATTTTTTTTAATTCGGCCGGATACCCATCCGGCCAAATAGTAATTATCCGGTATTCGGCCGGATAGTATTAAGGCCGCCGGATAGGCCGGATACCGGATATCCGTTTCATCTCTAATTAACACCTTTAACAGATACAGTGAACTTCCAGTAGACATATCTGACGAAACAACCGATCCATTACAAACTTAGTCACTCTCTCAGTCAAAGAAAGTCAGCAAACCTCCACCAATTGCCCTTATGGAATTATGGACATATCTAAACTGACAGAGCTACTACACAATTCTGTATCCGCTGATGAATATGCCTATAAAGTAGTTACGAAAGACCACTTGAGAGTAATGGCAAAGACAAGTGAATCATATGAGCTTGTTATTGACGTTATTCGAAAGAATGGACTCATAGGGCATACATTCACACAAAAAGATAAAAGGAGCTGTAGAATTGTGATTAAGCACCTGCACCACACAACTCCTAAAGATGCCATTATCGAGGAAATAGAAATCTGGAAATAAAGTCAGAGGACAAAATTGTATGTGCCATTTCAAGGAAAAATAAGAAGCCGCTAAATATGTTCTTCGTGAATGTAGAACCTGGTCCAAATAACCCCGAACTAAGCGTATAGACTCTATATATACCATACAAAGGTCACAATAGAAGATCCCCGAAAAACAAATGAAATTCCCCAATGCGCTAGATGTCAACAATATCGGCACACCAAAAATAACTGCATGCCCCCGTTTCGATGCGTATGTTAACTCTAGAATGGAAGACTATCCGCCGTTAAAACCAAGCACCTATGCAAGATACCAACCTCCAAACTCACAAAGTCAAGATCGTCAAAACATAACAGCATCTTGGAACAACAAGAAGCAAAAGAACATAGAATCTCCACCAACAAGTTCGTTAGAACAGATAATCATCAAACAGTCAGAAAAGATTGATGTCTTGACACAACAAATAGATACCCAAATAGATAGATGATGGGTCTCCTTACAACTGTAATTGCCCAATCTATCAAATGATGAAATTTGTACGCATAGCAGCATGGAATGTCAATGGCCTTTCCTCTAATAGGCAGGAAATAGAATCATTTATAGTAAACAATAAGATAGATATCCTACTGGTATCAGAGACTCACATGACAGACAACAAAGTTAACCTAATGAAAGAATATAATATTTATTACACTAACCATCCAGATGGAACATCGCACGCTGGGTCTGCAATAATAATAAAAGAAAACATCCAACAACACCTGCACCTACAAACAACCACACCTCCAGGGTACTGTAATATCTTTGGATGACTGGCATGGCTCACTTAACGTCGCAGCTGTGTACAGCCGCCTAGACATCGAATTGCCGAGGGAGGATATAGCAAATTTCTGAACACACTTGGTAATAGATACATTGCGGAAGAGGATTGGAATGCTAAAAATACATTCTGGGGCCCAAGATTAACCACTACCAAAGGAAGAGAGCTGAAGAAAGTTATAGACACAAACTCTCTCAATGTACTGACAACAGGTGAACCAACATACTGGCCAACTGATCCCTATAGAACACCTGATCTTGATTTCTTTGTCACTAAGGGTATTTCAGGGTTGTACACAAATATAGAATCATGTTTGGATGGTAGCTCTGATCATACACACTGTAATATGTACTCTGAGCACTACGATCATCATTAAAGAGCCTTGTGAAGCGCTGTAACATCGAAAAACAGATTGGGACACCTTCCGGGACTTCATAGAGGGAAATGCTAACTTACTTATTCCCCTCAAAACGGAAGGAGACATAGTTATGGCCGCTTTACACACAACAAATTTAATCCAAAAAGCTGCTTGGATGTCGTCTCCGGATATAGAGTACAGTGTTCAGAGCCAGGACTACACACTTAAAATACGGGAAATGATAGCAAAAAAACGAAGATTGAGACGACAATGACATGAGAAGCTAAAAACATTAACACCCTATAAGGCGGACAACTACTCACTTTGGAAGATGACCAAATCGCTAAAACGACCACAAGAACACATATCACCCTAAAGACAATCAACAATTATTGAAAGTGAGCAGTTCGCTGCATGAATGGGCCGGCTTGACCGGTGAAATACCACGACCTCTCAGAAAACCGACGTAAAGTGGCTCATGCCGCGTTTCGTTCAGTGAGAGAGGTACCCGGAGGCCCACCCCCTTCCCCATCCTTTCCTATCGCCTATCCCTTAAAGGTTGGCAACGCAACAGTAACACTATATGTGTTGCTGGTGTCCATGGGCGGCGTTGGTTGTTTACCGTCAGGTGACACGCCTGCTCGTTTGCCTTCCTATCCCATAAAAAAAAAACCAATCAAATGGTAAGTGGGCCAGGAGATCTGCGGATAAAAGTGAAGTCTTTTCAAAGTTTCTAAAAGAAGTGTTCGAGCCTAATGAACACGATTACTGGAATACAGAAAAGGAAATTGATCGGATAATTGGAAGTGATCAGCAAATGTCCCTTCCGTTGCGACCGAGTACACCAGCTGAAGTACACAAATTTATTAAAAACCTAAAAAGCAGAAAAGCCCCTGGATTTGACTTGATCACGGCAGTGGCCTGAATCAGCTGCCAAGAAAGGGATTCGTGTTGCTGACTATTTTGTTCAATGCAGTGCTGAGACTACATTAATTCCCATTCATTTGGAAAATTTTAGTCATTAAAATGATAGAGAAGCCAGGAAAACCTTTCTAATAAGTCTACTTTCGTTATTATCCAAAATATTTGAAAAAAAAATTACGTGGAGTCCCTCCGCGCTACTGAAGTGGAACTTTTATATACTTACTTACATTCCACAGTCGATAGTTTTACCAATACACGGTAAAACTACTAACTGTGGAATGGAGATTGGCGGGTTCGATTCCCACTCGAGTATAATCTATACTTATATTATAAAGCGGAAGAGTTTGTTTGTTTGAACGCTAATCTCAGAAACCACCGGTCCGATTTCAAAAATTCTTTCACTGGTGTACAGTCCATTTATCGAGGAAGGCTTTAGGCTATATTATATTTTCAAATAAATTAGGGATCCTTACTATAAGTTCAATAGTGTAACCCAAGGTGTAAGAAAAAGACCCGAAAAAAATTCTTAAATCGCGAACGCTGCAAAAACTATTGGTTATAGAACAAAACAATGTACTACACTTTCACAGAACATACAATTGTCGACAGAAAAGTCCGGGACGCCATATGTCTAACTATGGTAGTTATCGCACAATAAGTATTTTTTGAATTTTTAAAAATAATTATAAGTAATAAAAGTTCTTTATTTTGTACTTTGGTACTAACTCTACTCAAAATAAATTACTTCAATATAAATATAGATTCAATACCTTTCTAGAACTTTTTGAATGATTCAATTCGGACATTTAATTCAAAAGATATCGCAAAATACAAAATGTAAGTATACGTTTCATAGGCAAATATTCCGCGCACATATTATATATATGATCGGGAGACCCGCCCGACTCGGTCATTAGCGCCGCTCATAGCTGGCAGGTAATTTTTTTTTTAATTTTCTTAGAATTTTTTTTTCTTTTTGTCATAATGAGTTTGTAGTATTTAATCGTCTTTTGGGGTATATGTATATTTATTTTGTAATAATTAATAGGTGATGTGAAACTGTAACATCTGTGACCCCGTGTCTATTTAGACACATTAGATTAGAATTTGATCTATTTAAGAGTATAATAAATGGGAAATAACACGAAAAGTGTAGGTAAACAAATACTTATTTTTATTATTGGCTTGACGTTTCGGCCTGGTTGCACTGGCCATAGTCACAAGCAGACAGATAATTTGTTTACCTAAATGTGTCGCGTTATTTTCCGTTCATTATATTTATGTAATATGGAACGCGAATATTAAAAGATTTAAAAATATTTTCATACTTAAGTAACCAAAGTGATGGGTCAAAGCTACAGTTAGTTTACAGTTAGTTCTTCACTCAGATATTATAATATTATCTATAATTTTTTACAATATTGCTACTTCATTTATATGGACGAAGCGCAAGATATCCCTACGCACCTCAATCTTGGCGTCTTTTTCTAAAATATAAAGACTTAGCGAGTTTGTTACACATCTGCATACCACATAGTTGCCCATCCATATATATTTACATTTTTAATATCGTGATCTCTTTTAAAATTTAGTGAATTTATTTTGATAAGAGTAATACCAAGGTGCCAAATCGACATAATTTAAAATATAAAAAAAACACTCACTGTGAGTTAGCCATACTGGTAAGAACATGTGGTGACCAGGTTTTTTTTTTAAATCGACGACAATGACAAATTAAAAAAAGGTTCAAGTAGTATTAAAAAAAACTAAAGATTGACAAAGAACTTCTGACAAAGTCCCTGGTATTGCTATTGATTGAAGTTGATAATAATTTTTTTTATGGGATAGGAGAGCAAAGGAGCAAACGTGTCACCTGAAGGTAAGCAACCTGCGCCGCCCATGGACACCGGCATCACTTATAGTGTTACCGTTGCGTTGCCGACCGGGAAGGGAGGTGTACCTCCGGGTACCTCTCTCACCGAACGAAACGCGGCATGAGCCACTTTACGTCGATCTTCTGCGAGGTGGTGGTATTTCACCGGTTGAGCCCATTCATGCTTTCATTCAACTGCTTAATATTTTAACTGCCATTATTTTCATCATATCTAGGTTGTTAGTCGCTAATATCAAAAGCTAAGCAAGTAAGGTGTGTAATAATCGTGCCCTATGACGCTTTGTACCCTTTACCTACCCCACAAGTGGCGTGAAGTTATGTATGTATAAATCAGGAACTTGAATTGAAAAAAAAATAGTGTTGATAGTCCATTTATGAGGAAAGCTTTGGGGTATTAATATGATCGCGGCAATAATCTTTTTAGTGGAAAATGTCTAAAATATGGCGGTACGAAGTTCGCGCGGTCTGCTAGTTCTTAATATAGGTCTGGGTAGAATTTGGTGACTACTTTATTTAGGAGGATCTGCCATATTCGACGTCGCATTGTTCTTTGATTTAGGTACTCCCCCAAGCTCAAGCCCATTCGATACCCATATTGTAAAATGCATTAAAATACTTATAGCATTCGATTTAGAATGACATCACATTTTTAAGTTACTATCGAAGAGCCCTTTCATTTGATACCCATATTGTAAAAAAGCCTTAAAACTATATTTGAATGAGAGGCGGTGGAGTTTCACCGATCGAGCCGGCCCATTCATGCAGCGGACTGCTTAGCTCTACGACTGTTAATAATATTATCCCAACTTAGCGTGTATAAAAACTTTAAAATTGAGTTCTAAGATTCAATACATATTAACACATACATAATATATACATACTTAGATACTTACATACATACATTGCAAAATAACAAATATCGATTTAATTATCTTTATAATAACAAATATACGTCTGGCATATTCGGTAGCCGCTTCGTAACTACTTGTTGTGTTACAAAAAAAATTGGAGATTTACAAAAAAAAGTACTAGTACAGATAGCACAAAAAGAATTAATTAGAAAGAAATTGCAATAAGGTAAAAATAATTCAGACAAATCAAAATTTAGTTTACATAATGAAATTAAATACAAAGAAATTAAAAAGCCCTTATTTTACCAGCTACATATTGCATTTTAATAACTATACTAGTTGTTGCTCGCTACTTCATCTGCGTGGACGCCAAAAAAGCAGGAAGAATACTGTGCCCGTGCCATTATACGGGTTCATCGCTCACCCCCAGTTAGTGATAGCGTGATAATATTTAGCCTATGTGTTGACCCGACACTCTTGGCTATATTTAAGCAAACTTTGACGTAAAAGCATGCAGTACTTTTACAGTTTATCCGTAACAAACCTACAGACAAACGGACAAAATTCTAAAAACTATATTTTAACAGTCTCGGTGGTGCAGTGGGCGAGCGCACGGCCTCTGATCCAGAGGTCCGGGGTTCGATTCCAGACACTGGCTCACACCAATGACTTTTCGAAATTGTTTTCGGAAGTTATGTGTGATAAATATCGATGACTGACAAACTTTGTGCCCGGTATGGCAATAGGTTCGCCACCTATTCCATTTGGGACGTAAACATAACGGCGAGACGAGGCTTAATAGCCGCTGCCTACACCTTCGGGTAACAAAAGGCGTGAAGTTATGTTTATTGGAACTATTTAAATAATGACAACTGCAATTGTTTTAGTTGTCGTGTGGATGTCAGTTACTGAAAAATATATTCGAAATAAAGGAATTGAACTGAGAGTATGTAGTACTAATTTTATTTATAACAACAGTGGTTATGGGCTATATTTTACGGTAAATAAAATAAAAAAGATGAGTACTGCGACGCTACATTTACCACAACTTCGTGGTGATAATTATGCATCATGGAAATATAGAGTGAGAGCAATTCTTGAAGAAAAGCAAGTGCTAGATGTGGTAGAACTAGATCATGCATTTATAAAAAAGGATGAAGCTAATAGGAAGAATAATGCAATTGCAAAATCAATAATTATACAATGTATTACTGACAAACATTTACATCATATACAAGATTGCGTAACTGCTAATGAAATGTTTGAGAAGCTTGATAATATTTTTCAAAGAAAATCTGTCTTTACAAAATTAAGTATACGAAGAAAGTTATTATCGCTAAAACTAAGAAACGAGCAAAAGCTAGAAGATCATCTACAAAAATTTGATCAGATTATAAGAGAGTTAGAAAACATAGATTCCAAAATTAATGAAGAGGATAAAATTTGCCATTTATTATTATCATTGAACGACGATTATCAATACGTTATTACAGCGATTGAAACATTAAATACAGAAATTAATCTAGATTTTGTAAAATCCAGATTATTAGACGAAGAATTAAAAATTAAAAACAAAAACGAATCTAGCAGTCAACAGGAAGAAATGTCATTTAAAGCTAATGAAAGATTTTATAATAACGGCAACAATAAACGATTCAATAGAGGAAACAGAGGAAGAAGATTCAATCATTATTATAGAGGAAGAGGACGTAATAATGAAGAAAAGCCCTGTAATTTAATTGCATTACAAGCAACATACAATGAAATTGAAAATTCCACGCAATTTATTTTAGATTCGGGTGCATCTTATCACATGGTGTCATCGAAATTTGAAAATAGAATGACAAACGTTACGAAATTAGATAAACCAATAGAAATTTATATTGCGAATGGAGAAAAGTTATTTGCTGATAAAAAAGGAATATTCACAGGAATAAGTTATAAAAATACAATTAATATTGAAGCAATTATAGTTAAAAACCTAACACATAATTTACTCTCGGTTAATGAAATTACGAAGAAAGGATATAATGTACAATTTACGAAAGAAAATGTATTTATTAAAAAGAACGGAAGATACATCAAAGGGCAAAAATATAATAGTTTATACATAATTAATTTGGAAAATAAGAACTACGACGCATATACAGCATCAAATAAAGACGACGACCTATGGCATCGTCGACTAGGCCATCTAAATAGAAAAGGTCTTAAAATTCTTGGATTACCTACAACTAATGAAAAATGTGAAAGTTGTATACAAGGAAAGAGTACAAGAAGATCATTTCATACCCAAGAGATAACTAAAAGCTATAATATTGGAGATTTAATACATTCAGATGTCTGTGGACCAATGAACCCATTAGGTCTTAATGGAGAAAAATATTTCCAAGTAATAATCGATGATTATTCGAATATGCTAGCTGTTAAATTATTAAAAACAAAAAACGAAGCCGAAAATAATATTAAAGATTTTATTGTCTACATAAAAACACAGTTTGGTAATAAAACCAAAAAGATAAGATTAGACAACGGAGGAGAATTTACTTCTAAATATTTTAAAAGATTTTGTGCTTCTAAAGGTATTGAATTACAATATACAGCACCATATAGTCCTCAACAAAACGGCAAAAGCGAACGAATGAATCGCTCAATATTGGACAAGGTAAGAACTAAATTTGTAGAAACAAATTTACCCAAAGAGTTATGGGGAGAAGCAGCATGTTGTTCGGCATATGAAATAAATAGATGTCCGACTAGAGCTTTAAAAAACGAATCACCAGCTACAATATGGTATGGTAGAAGAGATTTAAACAAATTGAAAGTTTTTGGCTCACGAGCTTGGTGTGTAACGTTACCAAAACAAAATAAGCTACAACCTAGAGCAAAACCTATGATTATGGTAGGATATTGTGGTTCAGGGTACAGGCTATGGGATCCTGAAACAAACAAAATAGTAATTTCAACAGATGTAATATTTGATGAACAGAAAATATATTTTGAGAAAACTCATAAAGAAAAAGATGAAAAAGAAGAATATATAGTAGTAACAGAAGAGAATGTAGATTTACGAACTACTAAAGAAAATGATATTAATAAACCTATGTATGAAGAAAAAGAAAGTGAATTGTATGAAAGAAATATACAAAAGATTAATTCATCTGATGAAGAAGATACGTGGAATGATTGTGATGAAGATAACTGTGGCGAAAGTTCTAACCAAAAAACAAAATCAGGACGAACAATAAAAAAACCTAAATATTTAGACGATTACAATGTTTACATTGCCTACTGTTTATTATGTGACTATGGTGACAATCCTACATCATACAAAGAGGCTATTAAAGATAAAGATTGGCAGAAAGCTATTGATAAAGAAATAAATTCCTTGAACAGTCTAAATACATGGACTCCTACGAATTTACCAAAAGGTAAAAAAGCTATTGACACGAAATGGGTATTTCGTACTAAGGAAAATCAATTAAAGAAGGCTCGTTTAGTAGCAAAAGGATTTCAAGTAAAAAATGAAGAATTCTTAACGAATAATTATTCACCAGTTGCCAGAATGAGCACTGTACGTAAGTTTCTAGCCCAATCAATTGAAAAACAGGCACGAGTATATCAATTAGATGTGCCTACTGCATTTTTAAACGGAAAGTTGAAGTCTGAAATCTATATCAAGGTACCAGAAGGCGTAAAAAATATTGAAGAAGGCAAAGTTTTGAAATTGAACAGAAGTCTTTATGGTTTAAAAGAAAGTCCGAAATGTTGGAATGATTGTATAAATACATTTCTTATTAGAGCTGGCTTACAACGCTCCAAACATGACTATTGTTTATATTTTAATAATGTATTATGGTTACTGATTTTCGTTGATGACATTTTAATAATGGGTGATGAAAAGGCAGTTAGTAATATGAAAGATTTGTTACAACAAGAATTTCATACAAAGGATTTAGGAGAAGTAAATCTATTCTTAGGAATGGAGATTGAAAAGAAGAATGAAGGAATCAAAATATCTCAAACCAAACAGATCGATAAAATATTAAAAAAAATTAAAATGGTAGAATGTAAAGGTACTAGAACACCAATGGAAAGAGGAGTACAGATAGATTTACAAGAGAAAAAGGAAAATGTTCCTTACCGTGAATTGATCGGAAGTTTAATGTATATAGCAACAATTTCACGACCTGATATAAGTTTTGCTGTCTCATATTTAAGTCAATTTCTTGATAAATATAACAAAGAATGTTGGAAGCACGCAAAAAGAGTGTTACGCTATTTAAAACAAACTAGATGCTATGGACTACATTTTAAAAAAAGTTGTAATAAAAGTCTAAATATCGAAGCCTTTTCTGATGCAGACTGGGCTGGCGATAGATTGGATAGAAGAAGTGTAAGTGGATGTGTAGTATTTTACAACGGAAATGCTATATCATGGTTTTCCCGAAAACAAAATTGTGTTGCGCTTTCAACTGCAGAGGCGGAGTATATAGCAGCAGCCTCAAGCGCAAGTGAATTACAAAATGTAAGTGGAATGTCTGATGATTTTGGATGTAGAATAATTCCCAGTATGAAAGTGGACAATAAAGGAGCAATCTGTATTGCAAATAGTTTCGAGAATAGTAAAAGGTCGAAACATATTGATATTCGATATCATTATTTAAAAGATTTAATTAATGATAAGAGAATTTTAATGTCTTATGTTCCTAGTGAAGAAAACATTTCTGACATTTTGACTAAATCTTTGTCAATTGACAAATTCGAAAACTTTAGACGTTTATTAAATGTAACCTTGTAATATATATTTTTAATTCTTTAATGTTATACGATTTGCAATGTTTCACAGCAGTTTCACATTATTTAATCGAGGAGGAGTATTGGAACTATTTAAATAATGACAACTGCAATTGTTTTAGTTGTCGTGTGGATGTCAGTTACTGAAAAATATATTCGAAATAAAGGAATTGAACTGAGAGTATGTAGTACTAATTTTATTTATACCAACAGTGTTATGTTATGTTATATTTTTGGGTTCGGTATCGATTGTAGATCATATCCCAAGAATTATACAAATGAACTATTCAATGTATTGTTTCAACTTTCCTACAGTTTTATTACATTTATAGATTATTTGGCGGCACATTAGAAAGAAATTATTTATTTTGCCCATTTTGTTTTTTATACCTCTTAAACGAATTTGTAATCTAATTCTACTTTTGTACATGTACACTACTGGTTGCAAAGACAAATTAAAATTGAGTTTATATAATGAAATTAAATACAGTAATAAATACAGAAATAAAAAAGCCATTATTTTATCTGCTACCTATTGCATTTTAATAACTATATTATTTATTGACTAATTACTAAATATTTACTAAACATGTTTTACAATTCTAATACTGAATTAGTTGTTACTTCTGTGCCTGTATGGATACTTTTTATTAAGGTTCCCAAGGTTGGCTTTTCAATTATAGCGACGTCAAACTAATTATTATTTGTTATTATTATTATTATATAACATTAAAAAAATGCCTTGTTTGTATATTCCTAGTAATATTTGAATTTTTTGGTTTGTTTTTTTTAAGTAGCATATAAATTTAAAAATTAAAAACTATATTTTTATGCAGCCAGTACTTTTGAGACACGGTGCGATAAAAACAGTGCCGCTACTAGCTACTAGATGTCTATGTACAGTTTTTAATCACGCTATGTAAATTCTCTTCCATGGGTCATATAAGCCGATTTATGTTCTAGTGTATTATATTACTAATAATACCCGCGAGGGGGCGTTAAAAGCGTTAAACGCTTTTGCAAGAGACATTAGAAGTTCCACTTCAAAAATACTTCTGCAAAGATTGTTACCAATACTAGAAGAACAAGGAACAATCCCGCAACACCAGTTTGGCTTCCGAGCAAATCACGGAACAATAGAGCAAATACACAGAGTGACTCATACAATTAGGCAATCCTGGGAAAGAAATGAATACTGTTCCACTGCCTTCCCTGACATACAACAGGCATTTGACAAAGGTTTATTATGTAAACTTAAAATGTGCCTACCAATGTGTTTTATTTCACGGAACTTTTATTGCATTTTATACTATAAAAATAAAATGTTACTCTGTTACTGTCACTGTTTAAATTTAATAACTGATAACAATACTGTAGCAATACCCGATATAGCAATACCGTAATTTCCATTTATTACCTTTAACACGGCTTAATAATGACTCTGAAAAGATATATCTAAAAACCACACAATTTTTTCTCTAGAATAAAAATATGTAGTACCCGAAACCGGCGCGAATGCATGATGAGATGTATGACTGTGTGTATGAGATGTATGATGAAGCGAAAGAGGTGTGTCAGGATCGTAGCTTGTGGAAAGCCCAAGTCTGCCTACCCCTATGGGATACAGGCGTGAGTGTGGCACCAGACCCGGATCGCTGGGAACGCTCAATTCTTTTTAATTCGCTGTGGTAAATAGTCTTCAAGTTTTTAATTTTTGTTCTTATAAATTTCGAACTTAAAGTCCATGTTGGTTAAATATCTTGATATGTATTATTTCTTGCAACATTGTTTTTGTATTTTGGTATGTGGGGATTCCACAGGCATTCATTGTTCCGATATAAAACCACAAATTTCAACGTTTTTTCATCTCCCCAACGGGACATCGCGAGTTTGTGCACGCGTACTTGTTGTAAACGACTGGTCGATATGATACTAGCATTACTAGCATGCCTAATAAACAAATCTGTTCACACGCGCTCAAAGCCCACCCGCGCAGCAGGAAGAATCGAATGGCTGTCGATTTTCGAGCATTCTCGAAACTAGCATGCTCATTACTAGCAAGGCCTGTACACACATGCTAGTATCGAGAGCATGCTCGATCCTGCTCTCATAACAGTAATGAGCATGTGTAACAGTAGTTTTATAAATTTACAAAAGGTACGTAGGACTGGAGGGGAGGACATGAGAGAAAGGAGGCATTTGACCAGGTTTCGCTTGATGTGTGCAATGGACACCAAATTACCAAAAAAATTATAAAAAATATCAAGTGGATTTTCTTTAAGTTGACTTTGATCGAAATATTCCCTTTAAAATATTTTTAGTTAAATTAGTAATTGTTAAAACAACTTTTATAGTTTTCTTTTCATTGTGTTTTTTGGAAGTAGTCAAAGTTACTTCAACCTGTGTTAAAAAAGTAATTTAAATATGGATTATGGTACAAGCATCAACTTTTTATATTCCACATTTAGTGAACAATGAACGTAGCGCACTCTACTGCTACATTTGAAAACCAATTCATGATCGGCATTGTGCGCCACTGAGTTGCACAATGCTCATGTTGCAAAACCAACTTAACGAAGTACTAATTAGTTACAATTGCAACCGTATAAAAATTTACTCACATCTTCAGCAATGAATTGTGATATACGCTCGTCACGAACATGTATTGCAGATTCATATGCATTTTTAATTTCTTTCAAAATGAGTGAATATGTATTAGTTCTTCTTATCAGCATTTCTAGTGCATCTTGGTAAACCTGTAAAATATACACATTTCTGTATGCGTGAAAAGCATGTTATGTTAAGTTTCCTATTTCTCCTTCAGATTTCTTAGATCTAACAAATTACCATCTAATGCAATTAAGTCTACTGATTTATAGAGCAGTGAATGTGTAGATAGTATATGAAAAATATTGTCAAAATTTTAATTTTGTTAAAATTTTCGGTTTTTTTTTATCTAAGGGAAATAAAGAAACGCAAAACACTCAATTGGTTTATGAAATGTTATCGATACTGGCATTGAAACCAAAAAAAAGAATTGCATCCAATTTAACCAATAGGGGGCCGTTCATAAAATACGTCACACTAAAATCAGCTTTTTTTAACCCCCTCCCCCCCATTGTCACGCTGTGTCACACTTTTTGTGACCCCCGCTAGGAATATTTCGTCACAAAAACTAAGACCCCCCCCCCTGCTGAGTATGATAAATTCTAAATGATAGTACAGAAATTCTGAAAATTAAAAATATTTATTTAGTTATTATAATAAAATTCAAATAAATTAATAAATATCTTTCACAACGAACATATAAATAACGGTCGGAGTCGCCCTGCCCGGGCTCGTCCCTGAGGATGAGCACCCGTGACAGAGGGGGGGCGACGGCGGGGTGGACCAGAGGGGCTAACCGTATCCTGGACCACCCCAACGCCGGAGGAAGGCCGCCGCGAGGTTTTAGTAGGTAACCCTAGGATCGGATTGCAGTTTACTGTTTTGGGAGTCCCACACTACCCCTGCCGTTCCCAGGCCATTATTTAAATACTCTTTGTCCCAGGCGGGGGGTGTGCATAAAGCATTTCCTCGCGTAAAAAAAAGGCAGAAAAAACTGAAATGCTTGTGCAATGGAAATGATCTAAAAATTGTATCTACAGATCTTACCTCAAGAATTTCATCATGATATGATTGTTTCGATTCTAATAAATCACTATCCGTAATTTTGATTTTTTTTAATTTGCTTAACAGATTCATTTCAATATCTTTAAGAAATTTTGGCACACTTTGCATGATTAAATACGTTATAACGTAGCGCTCAGCTATTAGAAATAGTGTTGGTGCGATTACTCTTGCAATATTAATTAAATTGTTTGTTATCTTTCAAGTGGTTTGTAAGCTCACATTATCGGGTTCAGTACTGTACCTAATCTTCTTGCTCTGTCAAATCATATTTCCCAGTTTAGAAGGTCTTTGCGTAACAATAGTATATTTTATTTTTAATCTAGTTTACAATCGTTTGTTTTAGATAATAATATTATTTTTATAGGTCTTTAAATTTATTCCACTAGGTATTTGGGCGTAAATATGCGTAGTGGTATGTGGTGGTAAATACGGTATCTCTGAGGTAGTGCTAATAATTTGTTAAAATGTAAACAAATTGACCCAAATTGATATAGATTATTTGCACATCAAAATTAATGGGCATTTATTAAAATTATTGTTGAATACTGATAACAAAAAAAAATAAACTGTCTATGCCCAAGCATACTCTATGGTACTACTGGTGCTGCCATCTTACGGAAGCTTTCATTTTTACATTGGACGTGTGACGTCATTGACATAACATGAAATGTGAAATGAAATGAATTTACAGAAATTTTAAATGGCTGCGATAGGTAGTGGACGGGGAACTATGGAGTCCCAAAATCAAGTGCAAAGTGATACTGTTGATCGTTTAAAGTTGCTTTATCCTAATGTTAATGAAGAGGAAACACCATTGCCAAGATCGTGGAGTTCAAAAGATAAATTCAGCTACATTGGACTGTCGCAAAATAATCTTCGAGTCCATTACAAAGGTAAGAACTTTCAAGGTTTGTTTATGGATTAATAATTCGTTAAATTCCCTGATAGGGTAACTTACAATTAGCTTTATGTTAGTTACTGGTGTTTTGTGTAGTTATAAATAAAATTTAGCGTGTCTGACGTGTCATAACAGGCCATAAAGTGAGGACAAGCGTTACAGTAGTCAAACAAAGAAATCAGCTGATCGCGTATTCTATCAACAAAACGGGAATGCATTTCGTTAGAATGATTCCATATTGTTATATGTATTGAAAAAGGACAAACTGAGTATGATTATATCCAGTAATGAATTACATATGGTATTTAACAAACTTTCATTCTTCTAAAATGGCAGACAAGAGATAAAGCATATAGAATTCTAAGGCATGATTAGCAAAATTAATGACATAAATAAATCGTAGTACTATTATGTGACGACGACGTTCACAAATAATTTACTTCTGTAAGTTTTTAATTTTGTTTGTGCTTCCAACAGGATCATTTTCTTTGTTTTTTATCTCTTCAAATTCATTCCACCGAATTACAGAATGAATGATTTTGTCAGGGTTATCAATGTCTCTCTCCTCTCCACAGAAGATTTAAACTCTTCATACCACAAGGGCAGTTTAATCAATCCTGTTTTCCTTAATATTTCAGTAATTCTTTGAACTTCTGAAGAAATACTAAGAGTTACTTTGTAGTTATTAACTTCAGTTTTGTGATAGTTAACATGTGTCCAAAGCACTCTTATATGTGTTTATAAGAGTATTGAAAATGATCAGCTAATCATATTCTATATAACATAACTTCACTCCTATGTTACCCAAAGGTGTAGGCAGTGGCCGCTAAGCCTTGTCTTGCCATCCATTATGTTTAAATCCCAAATGGAATAGGTGGTGAACCTATTGCCATACCGGGCACAACGTTTTCATTCATCGATATTTATCACACATAACTTCCGAAAACAATTTCGAATAGTCATTGGTGTAAGCCAGTGCCAGGATTTGAACCTGCCACTTCTGGATTCAGAAGCGGGGTGCTCAATCACTGGACCACTGAGACTATATTCTTCCGAGACTGTATTCTATATGCCAACATACATTTATTAGATTTAACGTACATTGTAACTGTGCTATTAAATTATTTATACTGTATTTAATATGATTACCTGTGAACTTATTTCCTAACATACCTTTTGTTGTTATAATTTTTATTTCTTATAAAAGTTTCAGTTAATAAGGTGCATTATTGAAAGTATTTGAGTTTTATTATATAAATAACTAGCTGACCCGGCAAACTCTGTTCCGCATCAAAAGTAATAAATGAGTAAATTTTGGATATCATGAGGTTCAATTTATGCTATTTATTTATCAGCTGTAACTGCTGTCCCGCTATGTCAATACTGCAATATCTTCGAAAATATTAGCTTAAATTGCATGCTGTAAAGGGCCAGGATCATCTATAATAACATGCACAATCTATTTAAGACACTTAATTGGATCAAAATGAATGCTGTAATGTTTAGAATCGCTTCGTAAAGAACGCCTTAATTCTCGTAAAAAATAAAAACATAAAAAAAGCTGAGATGCTAATAAATGTTACAAAAATTGCCAAGTATGGAAGCCAAAAAAGATGTTCTAATTGAAATGATATGCAGTTATAATCAACAAGCATTTATGAGTATGACAAAAGTTATGAAACTCAAAGAAGCGACTGAGGCGTGTAAGAATCGTGCCTTATGCTCCTCAGTTTTCTTGTGTTCTTACGCTGTAAGGGACTCGAGTGTGAAGACATGTAATTTTGCATTGTTTTTTTTCCGTTAAATTGGATGTTCTCCTGGCTCTTTCCATCAAATTAATTGGAGGGTATACAGCAAGAACATTGTTGTTGGACTTACATGTTTATTAAGACTGTTGCTAATTTTTTAATGTCTCATTAAAGTTATGATCAAAAGTCATGGGTTCGATTCACACCAATGATTTCTCCAAATTCTTTTCCCAAGTTATGTGTGAATCATATCAATGACTTTTTGCCTAGTGTTATGGCAACAAGTTCGCAATATTCCATATGGGACATAACAAAATGATTCGGCAAGTCGAGGCTCCAACAGCCGCTGCCTACAGTTTGGGGAGAAAAGAGTGTGATGTTACCTTACATTATGTTTCATGGTAGTAAAAAGTATGCTATACTGATTTACATTTAGACAAGCACCAGGGCATTTTTTGAATGACTTTTTCAATATAGTTTTATACCAGCTGACTCATTCTAATATGTGTCTATATATGTATATGGTATGAACATTAAGAATATAACCCAATTAATTTGCTTCTGATGCAATATTTTTATAAAATGAGTAATCTTTATTTAACAAATATAGACAACCAATTGTATTGTGTTGATAATCACCTTTAGGCCATTTATTTATTAATCTATTTTTAATTGCCAGTTCAACATTGGTATTAGGCAGAGGATAGATTTGTTTGTTATTCATAAAATGTACAAATGACATACATATTTTTTTATTTTATATAACTTAAAAATTCTGTGAATACAGGCAGTCTATATCAGAACCCCCTGCTGTACTAGCACACTGTGCCAAACTATAAAATCATTTCTTCACAGATTTGAGGCCAGTGTGCGGGGAATTAATATTATTTATATCTATATATCATAATTTATTTTGACAATCAACTGCTATGTCGATTTATGCTGTCTTACATTCTATATGAATTATTTTTCACAAAATCGTTTTGTCTTATTCTTTAACTTAACATAATATTGACACCCAAATCTAGGAATCAAACAAAGGGAAACTCAATTCGAAAATTCCTCATATACTACACTTTATTGTGTAGTAACGACAGACGATCCCAATTGTTATATGTATGAGATATAGGCCGTAGTAGGTCAAGCCACGACATTTTTTACGACATTTACGACACTCATGGGAAGATAGATGGGGTGGCACTCTAGGTTAAAACACCATGTCACAATCAATAAAAGTATTAACAGTTTTATGTTAAATTATATGCAATCTTTTGTGCAAATAATATTTTTTTAATAGACAATCTAATTAAGGGTTCATATAATTGAGTTCAAATAAAGCCTTATCGATCTCGTAGTGTTGTTGACCGACAGCCTGGTGTTGGAGCAAGGCCCTGTACTGCTTCACCCCGCCCCCACGTCTGATGCCGCGTCTAGACGCAGGACAAAGACCCAACGACTCGAAAATGCTGAGTGCATTTTGTGAAATGACACCTTTGTTGTCTGCTGCGTTTTAAATTGCCGCTAGAATTCCAAACCTTAATGTCTCGTCACACTCGACAGATTAATAAATTGTTTTCAAGCGTAATTCGTTAACCATTAGAATTCAAAAAGGGGAGGTTTTTTATACTTCCTTGTTTGCACAGGCAAAGTTACGGACTGAAGCCAGTCACAGATAAAAAATGACGGTAGACGATAGACATAACTAAATACACACTGTAAACTTATGCAGTGTTTTAAGAACATTTGATTGACATAATACAAAGAAATATTTATTGGATACAGGATATAGGTAGTTCTAAGAACAATCATAGAGCACTGGAGGGGCAGAGACTTTGACAGTCGAATGACATATCTATACTTATACTAGCTGACCCGGCAAACGTTGTCTTGCCGAAAAATTAAATTTAAAAAATAGGGGTTGATCGTGGGGAGTTGAAAATTTAGGGTTATATGTATTTTTGTATCCCGTTTTATAAAAAAAATAAGAAACAGTAATATATCGAAAAATTAAAAAAAAAATTGAGGGGTGGGCTACCCTTGTGATTTAGGGGGATGAAAAATAGATGTTGTCCTATTCTCAGACCTACCCGACACGCACATAAAATTTCATGAGAATCGGTCAAGCCGTTTCGGAGGAGTTCAATTACGCACATCTAGACTCGAGAATTTTATATATTAGATTATAAAGCGGAAGAGTTTGTTTGTTTGTTTGAACGCGCTAATCTCAGAAACCACCGGTCCGATTTCAAAAATTCTTTCACTGGTGTATAGTCCATTTATCGAGGAAGGCTTTAGGCTATATTATATTTTCAAACAAATTAGGGATCCTTACTATAAGTCCAATAATGTAACCCAAGGTGTAAGAAAAAGACCCGAAAAAAAATCTTACATCGCGAACCCTGCAAAAACTATTGATTATAGAACAAAACAATGTATTATATAGTCTCGGTGGCGCAGTGGGCGAGCGCACGGCCTCTGATCCAGAGGTCCGGGGTTCGATTCCAGACACTGGCTCACACCAATGACTTTTCGAAATTGTTTTCGGAAGTTATGTGTGATAAATACCGATGACTGAAAAACTTTGTGCCCGGTATGGCAATAGGTTCGCCACCTATTCCATTTGGGACGTAAACATAACGGCGAGACGAGGCTTAACAGCCGCTGCCTACACCTTCGGGTAACAAAAGGCGTGAAGTTATGTTATGTTATGTTACAATGTACTACACTTTCACAGAACATATAATTGTCGACAAAAAAGTCCGCGACGCTATATGTCTAACTATTGTAGATATCGCACAATAAGTGTTTTTTGAATTTTAAAAAATAATTATAATGAGGTCGTTTTAAAAGTTCTTTATTTTGTACCTTGGTATTAACTCTACTCAAAATAAATTACTTCAATATAAAAATAGATCTAATACTAAGCAAGGGATCTGGCGTGAAGTTATGTATGTATGTATCAGGAACTTAAATTGAAAAAAAATTGTGTTAGATAGTCCTTGTATGAGGAAAGCATGGAAATAATGGGTATTAATATAATCGCGGCAATAATATTTTTAGTGAAAAATGTATAAAATATGGCGGTAAGTAGTTCGCGCGGTCTGCTAGTCAATATGATACATAGATTACAATTTTCACCATTTGCTGATATGTTGTCTGGCCTGTACTACGTCCAATTCAGGGATGCTTCGTAATCCCAGTGCTTCTGATTAAATTACCTCTCCGTCGGATAAGTAAGATATAATCAGTCGCAAGGGGAAGGCCACGTCTGACGTTTTCGAAACAGATTGGCGATGTTCTGGCTAAAGGCCAACTTATACTAGCCAGACTATTCTCAATCAGAGATTGAAGGTAGAAATTGCGTTAAACAAAGTAACGCGAATTTATGAGATCCTCGTTGCTATTAAGAAGCAGATTCAAGGAGTAAGAGAATATCACTGCCAGAGAACGGAATAATAATATGGAATATATAATGGTTTAATAATAATTTGACTCAGGTCTCCATACAATAGAATTTGATGCTCTCTGACTTAAAAGTGAGGTATTCATATTTATATTTGACCAGGAAAGGAAAGGATCATCATCCATAGCCTATCAGATGAGGCGAAGCCGCTGCCTAAACCTGCAGATATTAAGGTTACCTGAAAGTACAAGAAAATTTTGGGGTTAACGAAATGCTCTGCTGTAGGTAATAAAAAAGAAAACCAGGCTGAATATACTGCAGGCAATGTGACTACGTGATATCGTATTCGGAGCTTGAAGGTTACAAAAAGGTGTCCCGTCTGACATTGGGATAGGACATTCTTGGATTATATTTGCGCTGGGAAAATTGCGCGTATATGCGTAATATGCATTTCTGCCGTAATTCGCTTATACATATAGAAGATTATCAAGGTTATGTACCTACTTAAAGTTATTTGTGGTTGCGCAGGTCAATAGGACATTTGCTTCGATCGAGTTTTTGCCCGCAGTAGGTAATGCCCTCGTAATCTTTCTAATTACGTCAATTTTCTTTTTACGGACTTCAGATTTCAATATTAGGTAATCTCGATAATGCTCCAATCAGAGATCAATCAATCTCTAAAAGACGATGCCGGAGTCCAGAAAAGATATTAAACAGAAATCTATACTTATATTATAAAGCGGAAGAGTTTGTTTGTTTGTTTATTTGAACGCGCTAATCTCAGAAACCACCGGTCCGATTTAAAAAATTCTTTCAGTGGTGTATAGTCCATTTATCGAGGAAGGCTTTAGGCTATATTATATTTTCAAATAAATTAGGGATCCTTACTATAAGTCCAATAATGTAACCCAAGGTGTAAGAAAATGACCCGAAAAAAATGCTTACATCGCGTACGCTGCGAAAACTATTAATTATAGAACAAAATAATGTACTACAATTTTACAGAACAAGTAACTGACTACAAAAAAGCTCGCGACACCATATATCTAACTATTGTAGTTATCTCACAATAAGTGTTTTTTGAATTTTTAAGAATAATAAATTGATGTCGTTTTAAAAATGCTTTATTTTGTACCTTGGTATTAACTCTCCTCAAATTTTTTTTTTATGGGATAGGAGGGCAAACGAGCAGGCGTGTCACCTGATGGTAAGCAACCAACGCCGCCCATGGACACCAGCAACACATAATAATATACTGTTACTGTTGCGTTGCCGACCTTTAAGGAATAGGGGAGAGGAAAGGATGGGGAAGGGGGGAATGGGCCTCCGGGTACCTCTCTCACCGAACGAAACGCGGCATGAGCCACTTTATGACGGTCTTCTGAGAGGTCGTGGTATTTCACCGGTCGAGCCGGCCCATTCATGCAGCGAACTGCTTGGCTCTACCACTGTTAAGTTAATAAATTACTTCAATAAAAAGGTAAACTCATTACCTTTCTAAAATTTTTTATATAATTCAATTCGGACATTTAATTCAAAAGATATCGCGATATACAAAATGTAAGTATTCGTTTCTTAGGCAAATATTCCGCGCACATTACTATGTACTCCCGGTCACATAGTAATGTGCGCGGAATATTTCCCGCCCGACTCGGTCATGAGTGCCGCTCATAGCTGGCAGGTAATTTTTTTTTATTCTTCTTAGACATGTTTTTGTTTCTTTTTGTCCTAATGAGTTTGTAGTATTTAATCGTCTTTTGGGGTATATATATTTTTATTTTGTAATAATTAATAGGTGATGTGAACATGTAACGTCTGTGACCCGTGTCTATTTAGACACATAGATTAGAATTTGATCTATTTAAAAGTATAATAAACGGGACATAACGCGACACGTTTAGGTAAACAAATACTTACTTTTATTATTAGCTTGACGTTTCGGCCTGGCTGCACTGGCCGTCGGAGTCACAAGCAGACAGATAATTTGTTTACCTAAATGTGTCGCGTTATTTTCCGTTCGTTATATTTATGTAATATGCAACGCAATTATTAAAATATTTAAAAATATTTTCATACTTAAGTAACCAAAGTCATGGGTCAAAGTTAGAGCTAGTTTACAGTTAGTTCTTCACGCAGATATTATAATATTATCTATAATTCTTTACAAGATTGCAACAACATATAAATGGACGAAGCGCAAGATATGATTACGCACCTCGATCTTGGCGTCTTTTGCTAAAATAAAAAGACTTTGCGGGGTTGTTACACGACTGCGTACCACATAGAGTTGCAATTTTTACATTAATAATATCGTGATCTCTTTTAAAATGTAGTAAATTTATTTTGATAAGATTAATACCGAGGTGCCAGATCGACATCATTTAAAAAAACACTCATTGTGAGTTAGCCATACTGGTAAGAACATGTGGTCACCAGGTTTTTTTTTTTGAAATCGACGACAATGACCAATTAAAATAAAAAAAAATACGCGGAGTCCCTTCGCGCTACTGAAGTGGAACTTTTTAACAGACGTACATTCATAACACGCTTAATATACAAAGAGCAAACCTTACTTACATTCCACAGTCGGTAGTTTTACCAATACACGGTAAAACTACTGACTGTGGAATGAAGATTGGCGGGTTCGATCCCCACTCGAGTATAATTCTTAATATAGGTCTGGGTAGAATTTGGTGGCTACTTAATTTAGGAGAATCTGCCATATTCGACGTCGCATTGTTCTTTGATTTAGGTACTCCCCCAAGCTCAAGCCCATTCGATACCCATATTGTTAAATGCATTAAAATACTTATAGCATTCGATTTAGAATGACGTCACATTTTCAAGTTACTATCGAAAAGCCCTTTCATTTGATACCCATATTGTAAAAAAGCATTAAAACTATATTTGAATGAGAGGCGGTGGAGTTTCACCGATCGAGCCGGTACATTCATGCAGCGGACTGCTTAGCTCTACGACTGTTAATAATATTATCCAAACTTAGCAAGTATAAAAACTTTAAAATTGAGTTCTAAGATTCAATACATATTAAATATTTATCACATATATAATATATACATACTTAGATACATACATACATACATCACAAAATAACAAATATCGATTTAATTATTTTTATAATAACACATATACGTCTGGCATATTCGGTAGCCGCTTCGTAACTACTTGTTGTGTTACAAAAAAATTAGAGATTTACAAAAAAAAGTACTAGTACAGATAGCACAAAAAGAATTAATTAGAAAGAAATTGCAATAAGGTAAAAATAATTAAGACAAATCGAAATTTAGTTTATATAATGAAATTAAATACAAAGAAATTAAAAAGCCCTTAGTTTACCAGCTACATATTGCATTTTAATAATTATACTAGTTGTTGCTCGCTACTTCATCTGCGTGGACGCCAAAAAAGCAGGAAGAATACTGTGCCTGTGCTATTATACGGGTTCAACGCTCACTCCCAGTTAGTGATAGCGTGATAATATTTATCCTATGTGTTGTCCCGACCCTCTTGGCTATATTTAAGTAAAATTCGACGTAAAAGCATGCAGTACTTTTACAGTTTATCCGTAACAAACATACAGATAAACAGACAAAAATTCTTAAAACTATATTTTTGGGTTCGGTATCGATTGTAGATCATGTCCCAAGAATTATACAAATGAAATATTCAATGTATAGTTTCAACTTTCCCACAATTTTATTACATGTATAGATTATTTGGCGACACATTAGAAAGAAATTATTTATTTTACACATTTTGTTTTTTATACTTCTTAAACTTATTTGTAATCTAATTGTACTTTTGTATATGTACACTAATGGTTGCAATAAGGTAAAAATAATTAAGACAAATTAAAATTTAGTTTATAGAATGAAATTAAATACAGTAATAAATACAGAAATAAAAAGCCATTATTTTACCTGCTACCTATTGCATTTGAATAACTATATTATTGATTGACTAATTACTAAATGTTTACTAAACATGTTTTACAATTCTAATACTGAATTAGTTGAGTTACTCCAGTGCCTGTATGGATACTTTTTATTAAGGTTCCCAAGGTTGGCTTTTCAGTTATAGCGACGTCAAACTAATTATTATTTGTTATTATTATTATATAACATTTAAAAAAATGCCTTGTTTGCATATTCCTAGTAATACTTGATTTTTTGGTTTGGTTTTTTTTAAGTAGCATATAAATTTAAAAATTAAAAACAATATTTTTTTATGCAGTTAGTACCTTTGAGACACGATGCGATAAAAACAGTGCCGCTACTAGCTACTAGATGTCTATGTACAGTTTTTAATCACGCTATGGAAATTCTCTTCCTTGGTTTATATAAGCCGATTTATGTTCTAGTGTTTTATATTACTTATAATACCCGCGAGGGGGCGTTAAAAGCGTTAAACGCTTTTGCAAGAGACATTAGAAGTTCCACTTCAAAAAAAGGTTTAAGTAGTTTACAAAAAAAAACAAATATTGACAAAAAACTTCGGACACAGTCCCTGGTATTACTGTTAATAATACTTAAAAAGCGTTGATTGAAGTTGGTAATATTTTTTCAAGGGATAGGAGGGCAAAGGAGCAAGCGTGTCACCTGATGGTAAGCAACCTGCGCCGTCCATGGACACCGGCAACACTTATAGTGCCAACCTTTAAGGGAGCAGGATGGGGAAAGGGGGTGGGCCTCCGGGTACCTCTCTCACCGAACGAAACGCGGCATGAGCCACTTTACGTCGATCTTCTGAGAAGTCGTGGTATTTCACCGGTTAAGCCGGCCCATTCATGCAGCGAACTGCTTTTATTTTAACTGCTATTATTTTCATCATATCTAGGTTGTTAGTCGCTAATATCAACAGCTAAGCAAGTAAGGTGTGTAATTATCGTGCCTTATGGCGCTTTGTTCTCTCTACCTACCCAGAAAAAAATATTAGTGTTAGATAGTCCCTTTATGAGGAAAACTTTGGGGTATTAATAATATGATCGCGGCAATAATCTTTTTAGTGAAAAATTTATAAAATATGGCGGTACGAAGTTCGCGCGGTCTACTAGTACAAAATATTAAAAGACAACTTTTTATTTTTCCTAAACGTACAATGTACAAAAAAAATGTACAATTTATCATTTTAGTCTTCTTTACATTAAATTAACTATACACACAGTGTGAAGTGTGAAAAGATTCATTGAATTGTACAATGTTTAGTAAATTTTTTGTACCTTGGCCTTTCTGGACTAGGTTATGATGGACTTATTTCCGCCCCTCGGGCATATTTTGTTCACTCATTAACCACTATCCTCACATATATTCAATCTGGGGTGTGATTTCAATTCCTACCAATATTTAGACGAGGAAATATACATTGGCCCCAAATATATTTATTAATCTCGAAAAATAAATAAATAGACGAGTCTTGAAGTTCAGAAGCGTTGGACATGACAGGAGATGGACAAAAAATAGAAGCCAATTAATAGAACCAATGTAATTACATATTTTTAAGTTAAAATGTGTTAGTATTACGGTCGCCGTGTTGTGACGCATATTTGAATAGTTGTAAAAATATACCGTAACTGCGGTAAACAGGTTTGAATCTGTATATGAAAATTGTAATGTAATTTATATATGTATTATATTTAAAAAAGACTGGTATAATTCCAGGGAATGGATAGAGGCAGTGTTGAAGAGCGCAACATTTTCTTTTCATTATCTACCTCTCATATCTTTAAGCCATTAATAAACGAAGGCAGATAGATAAATAGGCCTACTATTGTCATAGATGGGGCCTAATTTTACGCAATGGTGTAAACCCGTATTCGAACTCGGGACCTCTCAATCAAAAGTCGAAGTGCCAGCCCTTCAAGGCGATTAGGTAATAAGAAAATAAGAATCAATTGATTTGACGATTTCATAAATCCAGGTTTTTATGTGATTTTCACTGTTCTTTCCTTCTTTCTCTTTCGTTCTTTTTCACTCAGTGATCGGAAAAAATGACACAGCTCTCTTATGGGTCTAAAAGCTATTCAAAAGGACGGCAACTCCAGTGTGATACTACAAGCGTAACAAAAGTCCTTAGGTCACGGTTACCGACTAGCATATCGCCTGCGTATCTTTACCACTGTTGTGGTTGATAATAATAATCAGTCGCGACTATCCTGTTGAAAATAAACGGTATGATTAATAGGCATATATTTAAAATTAATTTATTTTCACTACTTCAGGTGAGGGTTGTGTTTTGCTGAACGTATATGGCATTTAAGGGCTGACGTCAGGCAGGCAGCCCTGTCATAAAACAATAGCCAAATCTTTTGACAAAATATATAGTTCGAAAGGATGGCATGATTTGCAGACCCCATATAGAGTGGGATAATGGCAGGAAAATGAAAATGATGATAGCATACTAATATAAAATGATTAAAGAATTTGAAGCTTTTGGTATCATTAGATATTAATTACATCACTGCGTTCATTCGTTTCCCATGAATAGTTTTTGCCCAATTTCTTACTAAATATTTAACATAACATACCTTCACGTCTTTTTCTACCCGAAGGTGTAGGCACTGCTGTTAAGCCTCGTGTCGCCGTTATCTTTACGTCCCAAATGGAATAGGTGGTGAACCTATTGCCATACCGGGCACAAAGTGTTTCAGTCGTCAGTATTTATCACACATAACTTTCGAAAAGTGTGTGTTGTGTGTGTCAAAAATTGTAATAATATATGTATAATTTATATAACTAAGTCTCGACTGCGGCTTCACAGTCCCCGCGACTTATGGGTGAGCGCACTCCTCAAGCTTAAGTCTTCAGAGGCTTTCAAATTTATTAGACACCTCTGTATAATTGAGTTACCGTAAATCTGAAAGGTGGGCTCGTGTTTGACTGATTGTGAAAACATTTTAAGTAAATATAATTATTCTATTAGCATTGTAATACAAACGTACAAGTTTTATAGCCGTTTATAATATGTTATCAAGCGCTATTATCTGTTTATTTGTAAGCAACATGAAAATCTGTTGCGGACATCCCCGACCCTCCCGTGGCATTAAGTGATATTTCTGTAACAGTGGTCGAGCTTCCCGCTTCTGAATCAAGAAGTCGTGGGTACTATCCTGGCTAATACCAATGACTTTTCGAAATAACTTTCGGAAGTTATGTGTGACAAATATATCAATGACTGAAAACTTTGTGCCGTGTGTTGCAAAAGTGTTAATATTATTCTTCTCTTTATATTTATTGGTTGTAAGAATAAGTCTATGACGGTAAAGGAGTCTTTTTAACTTCTGTATCATAGAGCAAAGAGTCCATAATGTGATGTCACAAATATAAACGGCGCGCCCGATTTCCGCGTAGTGAAGCGAACTACAGGGCCGTTGAATGTTGTCACATCAGTAGGGTTATGGTTTTATGAATGAAGGGCTGATTGATACACGCGTGCTGTCCTTTTCGCACCGATCCAATATGAACTCGTGCCAACTCACTCGCACACGCGAAGCCGGCGCCTTGGCAGCTCTCGACGGAAATAGAATTTTCTCTTTGTTTCCATATTATTCCATATAAACGTATTACATATGTATATTGTTGGAAAATTGTTGTCCCTTCGAACATATTAATTGGATTATATTTCTTTTGTGCTCATATTTTGCAAACATACTATGCATATTTATTTTTACTTGATTTGTTGTTCTTCCAAAAACATAACAAATTTTAGTTTTAGGGAAGGGTTAAGTTTTCGTCACTTGTTCCGTGCTGAATGAGTGAGTCTAAATGTTTTGGCTATAAAAATAACAGCTGATTGACTGAAGTGTCATTTAGATTAGGGTCTGGGAGAAACTATTCAATAATGACTTCGGTTAAACAGTAATGTATTACATATGGTTGCTTTCGTCTGCCCAACTGCCCAAAATAAAGAGGTTTGTCATTGTACATTATGTTGGTGGTCTAGAAGAAAGCTTGGGATCCATTCCGAGCCCAATGTCTTTTCGAAAGTCATGTATGATAACTTGTTATGATAAATATGGATGACTGACAAAATCGTGCCACCGAGCAATAATATACAAATCAATATATATATATAAAATACCGTTTTCTACCACAGTCGGGTAAATAGCATGTCCGTTTTAAATCTGGAAATACAAATAAACACACACTAAGAAGTTAATTGTTAGAGATTGTGCTATCTTAACGGAGTTGTATTTTTATCTGTTGAAAGATAATAAAATAGGTTATATCTATACCTTACTTATATTAATATAAACTAACTGATCCAGCGAACTTTGCTTCGCCTCAGAAGCAATAAATAAAAGATTTTTTTTTTCTAAAAATGTTACTGCTAAATACACCAGCTACCTGCCAATAAAAGTCCTGTTAAAATCGATTATCGATGTTATTACCCAGAACAAACTGACATACTTTACTGATTTAATATATTGCGCTAAAACTATTGCTTTTTTTAATCCGTTACAAAAGTACTCAATGTTGACAGTTGGTAATTAGCTTGTTTTTAAATAATTTAACCGTTAAATTTTTGTCTTCCATTTTTAAATTTTCTAGTGATGTTCTATGGTGTTTGAATTTCCGTTTCAAGATATGTTACTCACTCTCTTTCTAGCTATTATAGTTCCCACTTCACATCAAACAGTTCACTGATCGTTTGCAAATCATTGATTTTATATCTTTCAATATTAATTATTATACACGGAGTCATTGCTGTATCTTAGTAATCTGCGAATACTAGATGATGTAAAATTAATCCAAGATGGACTCGTCTCATTATTTTTTGTGTATTATTTGTGTAGTCAAGTCCTGTAACAATTTATGAAAAACAAGGATAACGATCACTAAAATTAATATTATTATGTACTCATTGATATAAACGAAAATTACTTATGAAAGACAATTCTGTTCCAGTAATTCGATTATATTTAAGTGAAGACATCCCGGACGTCAGTCTGTACGAGATCAGAATGGCTCTCAAGCAGCTAAAGAACGGAAAGGCACCGGGTGACGATGGAATTACCACCGAACTTCTGAAGGCGGGTGGTACACCAATCCTTAAGGCCCTTCAGAAACTTTTAAATTCTGGCGTACTCGGGGGCGACGTTCCAGGGGCATGGACCAGGAGCGCGGTGGTGTTGTTTTTCAAAAAGGGTGATACAACCCGCTTGAAAAATTATAGACCCATCTCATTTTTGAGCCATGTCTATAAGCTGTTCTCGAGGGTCATTACAAATCGACTTTAGCGCAGGCTTGACGACGTCCAGCCTAACGAACAAGCCGGTTTCCGGAAAGGGTATAGTACCATAGACCACATACACACACTACGCCAAATTATACAAAAGACCGAGGAGTATAATCAGCCTTTGTGCCTGGCGTTTGTGGACTATAAGAAAGCCTTTGATTCCGTCGAAACTTGGGCAGTGCTGCAGTCCCTCCAGAGATGCCATATTGACTATCGGTATATCGAAGTGTTGCCGTGTTTGTATAGAAACGCCACTATGCCAGTCCGGATTGGGTCTGGGAGTACGAATCCCATTCCATTGCAGGAAAGGTGTCAGACAAGGGGATGTAATTTCCCCGAAGCTGTTCACCGCTGCATTGGAGGACGTATTCAAGCTCAAGGATTGGTCTGGCCTAGGCATCAACATCAATTGCGAATACATCACTCACCTTCGATTTGCCGACGATATCGTGGTCATGCCAGAGTCACTGGAGGACCTTGGTACAATGCTCAAGGATCTCAGCAGATTTTCCCAACAAGTGTAGGTCTCAGAATGAACATGGACATAACCAAAGTAATGTTCAATGCCTATGTCATTTAAGGACCGGTTACTGTTGGCGATGCCATCCTCAAAAATGTCGACCACTATGTTTACCTAGGACAAACAGTCCAGCTAGGTAGAGCCAACTTCGAGAAAGAGATAAACCGGTTGGGCAGCGTTCGGGAAACTATGGGAAATCTTCTCGTCCAAAATTCCACAGTGCCTGAAGTCTAAGGTCTATGACCAATGTGTGTTACCAGTGATGACATACGGAGCTGAGACGTGGTCTCCGAATGTTGGCCTCATGACGAAGCTCAAGGTGGCTCAGCGTGCTATGGAACAGGCTATGTTTGGAATCTCTCTGCGTGATAAAATCCGCAATACGGAGATACGCAAGAGATCTGGCCTGACCGACATAGCCTGTAAGGTTAGCACGTTGAAGTGGAGATGGGCTGGCCACATCGCTCGACGAACCGATTACCGCTGGGGTAGAAAGGTGCTCGAGTGGCGACCACGTACTGGTCAACGCGGAGTAGGCCGTCCCCCCTCTAGGTGGACCGACAACCTGGTGAAATCCGCGGGAGGCCGATGGATGCAGGTTGCACAGGACCGGCAGTTGTGGCGCTCTATGGGGGAGGCGTACGTCCAGCAGTGGACCTTAAAAGGCTGATGATGATGATGAATTCAATTATAATAAGAGAACTGGCCTCTTAGTCTTGTTAAATATTCTTTCTACTCTCTATTCGTTTAATATTCAATGGCACAGTTGAAATGTTCAGTCGACAGCTATAATATCACTGCTATTTCCTGCGTGTTTGTTGACTTGTTTCCAAATATTACAATGTTTGTAATAGGAATATCTGTTTTAGTATGCTTATAATAGGAATCTCACAGTATGTCACGGTGGTCCAGTGGTCGAGTACCTCGCTTCTGTATCCAGAAGTCGTGAATTTGAATCCGGGTTCACACCAATGACTGTTAGAAATTCTTGTCGGAAGTTATGTGTGGTATATATCGATGACTGACAACTTTATGTCCGGTGACTGGTGTCTGGCAATAGGTTCGTGTGTTTGTCCGGGAGGATATCTGTGCTCGACGCCTCGGCAGTCTTGAAGGAAGGGACCTATCGACCCTCTGGCTGCGTGTAGATGCGACGACCACCCCCGCATCTACGCATGTCTCTTTATAGGTCCCATAGCGGTAATACCGAAACAGACCGACTCATGGACCACGTTCAAACGGCTGCAGATTCCGTACTTCAACAGGTCCCATCCGCAGAAATCGTTATCCTCGGCGATTTCAATGCCCACCACGTCGATTGGCTTGGATCACGCACCACCGACCACGCGGGTAGATCGGAGCATTAAAGTTGTTGTCATGCTCCGATCTAAAACCTGTGAATGCTGGAGTCCCCCAGGGCTGTGTGCTATCCCCTACGCTGTTCCTACTGCATATCAATGACATGGTGCTTAGCAGCAATCTTCATTGTTATGCAGATGACAGTACCGGGGGATGCCTTATATACCGGCTACCCGCGAATTTCTCGGGAAAAGTCGACGAACACCGGAACAAACTTGTGTCTGAAATCGAAACTTTGCTCAGTCAAGTTTCGGCATGGGGCCGACTAAACTTGGTCCAATTCAACCCTAAGAAGACACAGGTCTGCGCGTTTACCGCTAAAAAGACACCCTTTGTCGTAGCTCCCTGTTTTGAGAGCACCACCTTACCCGCCTCAGCCGCTATCGGAATTCTTGGTGTAAACTTGTCGAATGACGTCCAGTTCCGCGGTCATCTGGAGAGATGGCCAAATTGGCCTCCAAAAAGCTTGGTGTGCTCAATAGAGCAGGACAGTATTCCACGCCAGGTCATCGCCTGCAACTTTACAAGGCGCAGGTCCGTCCTCACGTGGAATACTGTTCACATCTTTGGGCGGGGGCACCTCAGTACCAGCTTAATCCATTTGACCGCATCCAACGACGCGCAGTTCGGCTAGTCGACAGCTCTCAACGATCGGCTTGATCCTCTGGCGTTGCGGAGAGAGGTGGCATCCCTATGCATCCTCTACCGCATATACCACGGGGAGTGCTCTAAGGAATTGTTCGAATTAATACCGCCAGCTGATTTTCGCCATCGCTCGACGCGCCAACGCTACCACCCGCATTGGCTGAATGGTTGGCGATCGACAACAGTGCGTTTCAACAGGCACTTCTTGCCACGCACTCTTCCTTCATGGAACCCGTTGCCGGCGGCGGTATTTCCGTACCGCTACGACCTAGAAACCTTCAAGAAACGAGCCTATTCTTATCTGAAAGGCCGGCAACGCTGATGTGATTCTCCTAGTATTGCAGAGGCCATGGGCGGCGGTGATTGCTTTCCATCAGGTGACCCGCAAGCTCGTTTGCCCGATTCTATCATAAAAAAAAGGTTCGCCTTCGCCACCTATTCTATTTGGGACGTAAACATAACGGCCAGTCGAGGCTGCAGCTGCCTACACCTACGGGCAGAAAAACGCGTGAAGTTATGTTGTGTTTTTATGGTACGCAGTATAAATAAATCTTCCAAACATTTATTATTTTTAAGTTAAAATGTTTAATAATAATAATAATATCTTGGACACAATACACACAGCGCCCTGTAGATCCAAGCTAAGTAACTAAATGCTTGTGTTATGGATACTAGATAACGGATATTAATACATACATACTTTTCTTTTGTAATATACTTATAATACTTAGAAAAACACCCAGACGCCACACAAATATTCATGTTTGTCACAAATATTTGTGCTCGGGTGGGAATCGAACCCCCGACCGAAATTGCTGCAGCCGGTAGTTTTACCAATGCGCCACGAGGCCCGTCACGTTTGGGAAGTGTAAACTCTGGGAATTCGAAATCCTCGAAACCCAGAAACTATATGATACACGATATGACAGATATGATTCTAAGGAATTGTTTTAATTTCAAATGTCTACATTATTGATATATTATTTATACAGAAGTTATGCATGCTAAGGAAAGACATTTGTATTATTGTGTATTTTGATGATTGTCAATGAAATATTAGTATTTAATATATAATAAATAAAATACCAGGTGTACCCGTATGAAATGAGCGTTAAGATACAAATGTGTTGGTAGGGGTTATTTGTTATGAATAAGCCTTAATTTTTTTTCTGTTTGGTTGCCATGACGACTGTTAAACATTCAATTAACATAACAGTTAGTAAACAAACATCATTTTTTTATTGTGTTAAAAATGACATATTTTGTGCCGGAAAGTGATGATTTGCAGAAAGCATTAATTTTATGTTTCCATTTGAAAAAAAATGCTACAGAATCACATCGAATGCTTGTCGAAGCATATGGTGATCATGATCTATCAGAAGCAACAGCAAGAGTACATTTGAATCGTTGAAACCATTTTCAACGATTCAAATGTAATGATTTTGATGTGAGAAATGAAGAAAGTGGAAGACCACCAAAAAAATTCAAAGACGCCAAACTGCAAGCCATATTGGATGAAGATGATACTTTGAGTCAGAAGCAAATGGCAGCTATGTTAAGTGTTGCACAACAAACAATTTCAGACTGTTTGAAAGCTATGGGATAAATTCAAAAGTGTGGAAAATGGGTGCCACATGAATTGAATGAAAGACAAATGGAAAACCGGAAAAACACTTGTGAAATTTTGCTTCAAAGACACGAAAGAAAATCAGTTTTGCATCGAATTGTCACTGGCGATGAAAAATAGATTTATTTTCAGAATCCTAAACGGAGAAAATCATGGGTTTATCCGGGACAACCATCAGCATCGACTGCAAAACCAGATCGTTTCGGGAAGAAGGCAATGCTCTGTGTTTGGTGGGATCAGAAGGGTGTGGTGTATTATGAACTCCTAAAACCTGGTGAAACTGTTAATACTAGTCGCTACAAACAACAAATGATCGATTTGAACAACGCATTGATCGAAAAACGACCAGTATGAGCCAGAAGACACGGCAAAGTAATTTTGTTACAAGACAATGCACCTGCACACAAAGCAAAATCGGTTGAGGATACAATCAAAGTACTTGGTTGGGAGCTGCTACCCCACCCGCCGTATTCACCAGACTTGGCTCCTTCCGATTACCATTTATTTTCATCGATGGGACACGCATTTGCTGAGCAGCGGTTCGATTTTTACGCGGATGTGGAAAATTGGGTGTCTGATTGGTTTGCTTCAAAATAAGAACATTTCTATTGGCATGGTATCCACAAATTACCAAAAAGGTGGACAAAATGTGTAGAAAGTGATGGACAATATTTTGGATATTTTTTTTTTATCTAATCAAAATTAATATTATTTATATTATTTTCACAAAAAAACGTTCATTTCATACCGGTACACCTATGTATATTTAGATTGCGGATACAATAAAAAAATTATTCGATTGTACTCATGTACTTTTTTCCTCGAGTTGTCCTTGTCGTTATGTTAATCACAACACTCACTAGTCTTGTTGAATTAGATGTCCTCGTTATTTTTTTATCAGCTACGCAATTAGTTTGTATGACATACCTATTGCGTAAAACGCATGTTTTATATTATGTAGACTAAATTGTCTTACTGAAATTTAGGAACGTTACGTCTGTCTAGATCTTTGCTCCTATTACGCATTACGCGATAAATTGACCGTCCGTTACATTTCTTTTTCAATTCGAACTAGTATACCCGAGACTGATCCGTTCATAAAAATAAATAATGAAACTATTTGGTTTTTGTGTTGACAGCTGCGCGATTATCGGGTATTTTTGATCACCAGTTATCATGTCAAGTTTTGTATAGTGTGCTTGGATATCCGTATATTGGATTTATTTCCAAATACGTTGTCCGGCCCCATCAAGATTCTTATCTCAATACTAGATGGCACTGAATTAATAAACACGTTGTTATTATTAGCAGTCTAATTTATAAGTGGTATTTACGTCGCAATTGAAAATAAATACTTGGTAACAATTTTGAAAGTAGGGGCTACGTTAAGCCTGTCTTCGCGTCACGGCACATTGCCAAATGTTAAAATATTAATTATATGAGGGAGAAATCACTGTTAAATCTATTTTTACTACTGTGGTTTTTGGACTTGGCTATGGAACAAAGGAATTGTTTGCTAGAAGTCGTGTGTGCGGCTTGTATAGCGCCCATAGACGGTAAAGGGCCGCCCTTGCTTTCAGAATGGGAACGAAACGGTGCATCAGCTAACTGGGTCAAGCTCGCTCGGGTCGGGTGACGGGTCGCAAGCCACGTGCTCTCCCTCCCGCCGCCCCGCACCGCTCGCGACATCAACCCCACCCCTAATCGACTAACATTGTCAACGAAAAATCAACTCACTGGCAATAGGATAAAGTATATTATCGCTTGCTTCTATTGATTTAGTTGTGACCTTATTGACACGCGAATGCCATTACCTGTCAAGTTCCGTACAGAACCCTATCTACGTTAACAATAAGGTGTCTTTTCAGTCAGCTGTGTTTGTAAACATGATATATTTATTTAATTTTGTAATAGTATTATACAACTATTGGTTTCAAGGAACTCGTGAATTTGCATGCTAATAAGATCCGTCATGCAGTTTAGTGTTGCCAGGTACTTTGTTTGATAAATCTAATATCATGTTCATATATGTATATGAGTTGAAACAACAAAATATAATGTTTTTCTTTTAAATTGAAGTCTCCGCGTACGCTGTGTCGGTTAATGTATCTTGGAAAGTTTTCTTTTGTCTTTGTCTTGACATAGCCTAGCTTTTCGGTTATTAAGTTTTTTTGAGCCCACCTAAGCTTAGATCTTTAATTACTGAAATAGCCAAAAATAAATACACGTTTCTTAGTTATTTTATTCTAATAGAAGATAACGCATACCAAAGAAAGAGAGGGACAAAGAGAGAGAGTGATTGTCTTAATAAGAGGTTAAGAAATTGTTACAAATAATTTAGTTAAGATATCTCTGTTTGTTTCGTCTAACTTAAAGATTAGTTATTAATAAATATGTTGAACAAATATGAACTGTGTTTGTGTACTCATTGCATAAATTTTGTGGTACGTGGGCCGAGGCAGAATTATATCTTATATCTTTAAACGAGCAATTCTTGTATATATATATATATATGTATATATATATGTATATTAATTGGAACTCGGAATCGGCTCCAACGATTTTCATGAAATTTAGTATATAGGGGGTTTCGGGGGCGATAAATCGATCTAGCTAGGAATCATTTTTAGAAAATTTCATTTTATCGTGTTTTATCGATAATCAACTTAAACATCAACTTACTTTTTGGAATTCCTGACATCTATTGGCGAATGCTATAATTATTTTAAATTGTGAGCAACTAACTTGCTTTAACGACAACAACACTAAAGCTATTCCAGCAGATGGCGTTGTTTATAAAAAAAAAGAAAATACCGAGCAAAGCTCGGTCATCCAGATATTTATTAATTAAATACGACAATAGTGGGGAACAGTGAAAGTCGGCTGTCTCGTGACCGATTCTATTATTTTTGCTTAGTTTGTCGTTAACAGGGATAAGCAGAATAGGATAGACCTTCAACTTTGTAACCACAATGTTCTTAAGACTGTACCGGCTCCACTGATACGTGAGACTGACTAAACATTTTGACTAAATTATTCTTGCCGCTGGCATTTGTGACGTACGAACACGAAAATATCACCTCACCCCAACAGATTCAATAAATAAGGGTAGATTCTGATTATTCCTCCTTTATGTCGTATCCGGCCTCCGCTGGGAAAATGGCATGTTTGGTTTCATGCTGACAGCGCGTGCCACGCGCGGTATGACGCTGACGGAAAACAACCTCATCCTCTTTTTTATTTGAAAATGGAATCAGCGTATTCTTTGTTACATATTTTGAATTTAGAACAGTTTTGGCATTTTGTTTATATTTATGGACTCTATTGCTGACGTTTAAGGTAAATTATTGTTTGCTGAATGCTGAGTATATTTTATTGTCTACCTGCACGTGCATTGCGTGTTAAAGAGGCAATGAGTGAAATATTTGTTCTTTGCAAAACTCCGAAGAGTATTCTTCTCATCTAGATAAGAACTCGCAACATTTCAAACAAACGAAGGATGGCAGCAAAACTAGCAATCAATTAAATGATTGTTTGTGTTGTAGTACGTTCGTCCATCGAGTGATTACCGCGTGTCCATTATCGCTCTACAACTAGAACTTTAATTGTATTTAGGCCAAACTTGACCAATGTCGGGTCAAGAGCGTTACGATTTACGAACCAACAATAAATAGTGAACGGTTTGATTGAACGAAACTCACTCTTATCTTTTACGCAGTTGAGTACATTATTTGACGTCGTATTTTTTCGCTATCAGCAACACATAAAAGTTACAGTAATGTGTATTTATTTTGTCATTAAACCTGCTGTCGCCCGCAGCTCGGCTAGTCACCTTAACGTAACCGTGAAAATCGCACACGAACTGAATCATTCCTTTTATTCCAATCATATTCCAACCAACCAATTTTATTCCAATCATATGTTTCCCAAGAACATTGAGCATTGGACAAATTGAATTTGCTTTAGCAAATTTTTTCCCCGCCGATATAAATCACATATTATTATAACAATAGAATATCGATATTAAATATCAGTAATTGTGATATAAAATAACGACTGATCCTAATGATCGTTATAGCGCAATGAAACTGAGATGTATACTTTACTTAACATTATTAATATGTATTATGTATTCCGATATGAATATTAATGCAGACACCACAGAAATATATCAAGATAGAACGGCGAATAGGCGTGGCAAGCGTGCCAAAACCATGCACTATATTGCATGCTTTTCGGAACTCGCTCTCAGTACGCAACGAGCGTTCCTACCCTGCGTTCAGGACGTAACAAAATACATAAAACTTCACAAATATGCCTTATTGTGCTGTGGCAAATTGTAAAAACAAAAGTAGTGAAGCAAATATGAATAAAGGAAATATTTCATATCATCAGTAAGTATTGAAATTCAGTAGAAAGTATTTTTTTGAGATTCTAAATAATTGTTTTACTTTTACCATGTTAATTAATTACGATAATAAGTTGTATATTTTTTCATTATGATAAATATCCATTGCTGTCCACATTCAACGCTTGTATACAAAAACATTGCGCGCATATATTGTACGCGCAATGTACACAATACACTGCACCAGTAACAACTTAGAGGTCATATGTCATTGAAAAATGTCTCTCTCATATGTCTCTGGAAAATCGTTTATGCGAGTGAATGTGAAGTGAATATAAAAAATTGTTATAAACATAACTAATACAATATCAAAGACAAGTAAATTTGTAATATCCGAAATCAAATTGAACGTAAATCTGTTTAAAAAGTAATAAATTCAGAATACTTAAACTAAATAAAATCGAAATTAAAAAAAAAATTGTGGGTAGAGGTTATCCCAGAATCACTTCATTACAATGGAGAAAAACATAAATAAAGCTTCAAATAACATCACATTTAGAAAATATCAGATTAAGAACAGAAGAAACTCCCTACAAGACTTATCAGATAACTCATCCTTGAATTCTACATTATCTGAAGAAATACTTTCAAAAAGTGTAGATCTCTCATCAGGCCTATTTTCTCACCGGGAGGATGAAATGAAAATTGAAATTGGTACTTTAAAGACTACTCTTGCTAGTACACAAAATGAGTTGGAAAACACTATTCTAGAAAATATAGACTTGAAGAAAAAAATAACAAACTTATGCCAAGAAATAGACATTCTAAAAACTATTTGTAAAAGCCCTTTGAGTCCACATCACCGAAGTAGTAGTACAGTTAAACATAGGAATAAGAAAAGTGTAAGACGGCGGCTAACTGAGAGCTTCAGAAACAGTCCCCTCCTGTTGCCTGACTTTTCAGCAGACACCAACAAGGCAAAAGAAAAAGACAGGCAAGAAAGCTTGCTAATAAAGGTAGGACATAAATTAGAACAGTTTTTAAGTGAACCTGAAAACAATATAAATAAAGACATATTACAGTCTATAAATTGTCAAAGTTGCCCAACATCTAAAACTATAAATTCTATAATAAACACCAAACATGAGAAGAAAGCATATATATTTGGAAGTCAACAATGCTCAGGATTAACACAATTACTCATAAAATCTAGATTGAGAAGCTCTTACCATCATTATAATTTTTTATCTCATATCAAGCCTTATGCTTCAACAGAGGAAGTCATGAAGAGTATTAATCTTTATAATATATCTGAGCATGACCGAGTAATACTGCTTGTAGGTGAAAATGATTCCACTCCTTTTCAGATTCAGACAGAACTATGCGCCTTCCTAAAGCATGTAAAGTGCCAAGTTTTGGTGGTAAAAGTTAATTTCAATAAGCATTTGAATGAAATTAAATTAAATAATATGTTGGACCTTATATGTAAGCAATACATTAATTGTACATATGTGGATGTTGACTATAATAGTGCATATAATATAAAGAAAATGATATGTAAAAACATTAATTCTACCCTTGACTATATTGATTATAGAGAAAATTTCATACCACAATCTAACTCCACTGGCTCCGTATACAAAAAAGGGATACCACCACGTAAGCTAAGTTATATAAATATTAAACACGAACAAAACAGTGTCAGATATCCATATTTAAAAGTACATAAAATACATAAATCCACCCAAACTGACCCTATAGAACTAATAAAGATCTCTTCAGAGACACAGCTTTTTCGAGATTAAGGATAATAATGATGATGTAACACTTAGAATAATGCATCAAAACATTGCTGGTCTATTGAGTAAGCGTCGATTGTTAGAAATACATTTGGACGAACTTTCTGGAAAAAACAAAGAGCCTGATTTAATATGTATTTCTGAGACATTTCTGCAGAAGGGTAGTGAACAAATGATTAATGTGAATGGTTATCACCTGGCAACGTCTTATTCAAGACAAGATAAAAAAAAGCGAGGAGGTGTATGCATTTTGATCAGAAAAGGCATGAAATATAAAATTGTGTCTACATATGATAACCTATTTCTCGATAGGCACTTTGAATGTTGTATGATTGACCTCTGTTCCCAAAATATGTACATCATATGTTTATACAGGACACCAGACTCTGATTGCAATTTATTTTTGAAAAAACTACAAAATATATTGTATAAAATTAGTAGAGGGAATCGGAGAATCGTTCTGGCTGGTGATCTTAATATTAATACTTTACAACCTGACAACAAGTATACCAGGTTTCTACTGGACACATTGAAAAATTTCAATTTACAATTACATATAAAAGGTCCTACTCGTTTCAGCTCTTGTATTGACCACATTATAAGCAATATCCCTAATGCCACAGCTGAGTTGCTGCACTTGGATATTTCTGATCACAATACTGCTCAAATTTTAAATGTTCCTGTAAGTAATAAGGAAACACCATGTCCAGGTTATTTTTTTTACAGACGTGACTACAGTGACCACAATTTATGTAAGTTTAATAAGTGTCTATCTAGTCTCTCGTTTAGTGACATGTATAGAGAAGTTAACTTTGGACCTGCATTTGAAATATTTTATGAGACTTTCTGTTTATTTTATCAATTATGTTTCCCTATATTAAGGATTAAGTTATCCAATAAAATGAAAACGCCAAAGTGGCTATCCAAAGGTATAAAGATTAGCTGTAAACAGAAGCGTATGCTCCGTCACAAATGTCATTCACACAAGACAGGCATAAATAAGACTCACTATAAGAGATACTCTAAGCTGCTACGTCGATGTATTGATCAATCAATAAAAAATTATAATCAAAAGTTTCTCATAAACTCAAAAAATATAGGCAAATCATCATGGAACTTAATAAAAGCAGAATCAACAAATATCAGACATTTAGAATTCATAACTAGCATAAATAACAATTACAATTTGACAATAACGGACCCCTATGAAATTGCTGAGATTTTCAATCAATATCTCATTAATTCTACAAATACTAACTTGATCAAGGAAACAAATATGAAAGAAGCAAATATATGTGGAAGCATATTCTTAAGTCCTTATGATTCCAATGACATTCAAAAAATTATATTATCCATGAATAACACAAATGCTGTGGGTTTTGATGATATTGCAACAAAAGTAATTAAATTTTGTTCTAAAGTTATTAGTCCTTTGCTAGCCCACTTAATAAATCTATCATTTAAAGATGGTTGCTTTCCTGGCCTTCTCAAGTTTTCACTTATAAAACCAATATACAAAAAAGGAGATAAACAAGATGTAGGAAACTATAGACCCATAACTCTTATCCCAGTCTTTTCGAAAATATTTGAAATTGCTATGCAAAAACGGATGATTGACTTTATTGAAAAAAATCACATTTTAAGGCAAGAACAATATGCTTTTCAGAAGGGTAAGTCCACCACACTGGCATGCTTTGACCTTGTTAAAAACATTATAGAAAGTTTAAATGATAGCAAGCTTGTGACTGTGGTTTTCTTTGATATGACTAAAGCTTTTGATTTTGTTAATCATAAAACTCTCTTATATAAACTAGAGAAATACGGCATCCGTGGTCCCGCATTAAGCTGGATCAAGACATATTTGGAGGACAGAAAACAATTAGTTGAAATCAGCAATATTAATAAGTATGGAGAACTGCAGACATACAGATCAGACTACCTTGTAAATAGAGCTGGTGTTCCCCAGGGTAGTGTATTGGGGCCACTGCTTTTTTTGTTATATATAAATGATCTGCCATGTGTATCATTGTGTCCTTGTATCCTCTTTGCTGACGATATTTCTATTATCATGACATCAGAAAGAAACGCTGACATTAATGAATATTCTACTGACATAAATAATTCCATAGAAGCTATAATCAAATGGTTAAATGAAAACAATTTGAAAGTAAATCTATCAAAAACAAGTTTCATACAATTCTGCACCCATACGAAGTGCAACAAAGATTTAAATATAAAATATGAGGATAAAAAGTTAAATGAAGTAAAGGAAGTGAAATTTTTAGGTTTTATGCTGGACAAATATTTAAACTGGAAAGCCCACATAACTATGGTGTGTAACAAAATAAACAGATTCGTCTACGTGCTCTATAAATTGAGAAACACCTCCACTACAGAAACTGTATTGACTGCATATCATGGGTATGTGTCCTCAGTACTAAACTATGGTCTAATTTTATGGGGAAACTCACCAGACCGACAAAGGGCATTTTTAGCGCAAAAAAAGTGCATAAGAGCCATTGCAGGAATAGCACCATGGGTATCATGTAAGCCCCTTTTCAAAAGTTATAAAATACTGACCTTACCAAGCATGTATGTTCTCGAAGCTGTCAAATTTGTAAAACAGAATCCTAGTATGTTTAAAACAGCAAAGGAAATATACCCAAGAAATACAAGGGATCCTAATAGAATAGTTTTGCATAGAGTGCCGAAATCAACCTTATATCTTAAGAATTGTTATGCTATGTGTGGGCGCATATTTAATAAAATTCCTACAGATATTCGTGGTCTACCATATAAAAAATGTATCAGAGATCTGAAATTATGGCTTCAGGAAAAATGTTTTTATTCATTAGGAGAATTACTTGATTAGACTCCCAAAAGTGGACAACTGGACATGTGACCTAGAAATTGTTTGCATTTTTTTTTGACATTTAATTTATAATTTGACATCAGTTAACAATTTATTAACATTTATTATTATAACGGTATTTATGTTCCTAAATAGGGTGTAAATATTCTTGACTGCTTGAAAAAGTTAATTGTTTTTATTTATTAGAATCATTTTAATTTACCTTGTGACATTTCTAAAGTATCTATATTTTATTGAATATGTAATGAAATGTAATTTTTATTGAAATGTAATTTGCATGCCGTTGCACGGTAAAATGTATTTGGGACTTTCTGTAATTGACATAACTACACCTCTGTTACCTACATTTTAAGCAAATAAATATTTGAATTTGAATTTGAATTTGAATCGCTGTGATTGGTCTTTGTGCTTGCAACGAGAGATTTAGAGATGCGACGCTCCGTGTATCGTTGAGTCTTGTCGATGAATTAATTCAATATTAATTCGAGTATCAGCTCATGTCTTGATTTGTTCCTACCTTTATTCCAACAACATTAATAAGCGTGTTGCGTAAAGTTTTTAATAAAACTAAAAAAATATTTACATATATATATAAGTGAATTGGCAATCAGTCAATTTGTTATTGTACCAAAATTAATTAAGAAAATAAGATAAATAACTAATAATTAACAATAACAACTGTTACCTATTAAATCATACAACAAAGGATCTTTACAAACAAAAATTTTCCTTTAGGAAATATATCTTATAAATAAATATTATTTTTTTTGGTTTCATGGTCTTATATGGGTTACCAATAGCAAAAATCATATTGTTAACATCAACTTTTTGATTTTTATTTCCAAAAAGTGGGTACTCTCTGTATCAATGAAAATAGCTTTTGAACGACTACCATCGTTTTGTTCATCACTCGTGAAAATGATCTCCGTAAAGAGTTCGTAACGTCGGGAAATTAATCAAATTGGTAATAAATAAACGCGATAAAATCCTAAAGTTTGTTTTAATGTCATGAACGTGATTCGCGAAAGTCTTAGAGATAAAAATATGTATTGTTTCAAGGACAATAAAATATTTATTAATAAAGTTTATATACTATTGGGAAAACAGGATACTCAGCTTGAATTTTGAATTGTGAATTACATACTTATGTGATATTAAAGATGTCTGACTAAAGTATTTAACATGTTTTATTTTCTATGATTATCGTAACACAAAATCAATAAAGTTTAACACATGTTTCAGATATCGATATCGATAATCCAATGAGTGTGTCTTCTCACTAGTCGCCACGCTCACAATGAAAATGACGTCACGCTGTGGGCGTGGTTTTTCAAAAAAGTGACACGCTCGAAATGTATGAAAATATGACATCGCGGCCGTTCTATCTTGATCTATTTCTGTGGCAGACGCAATGTATTTATAATAAATATTCTGTATAGAGTAATCAACACAACTGTTGCTAAGAGCATGACTCATAGACACACATAAATAGTAACGAAAAGGACGCGATGTGTGTTTTTTAATATATGTAATAAAGTACTTTCCTTCTATTTCTAACATATTCAAGAATCAAAGGTTTTCCATTACTCCATCTATGGTAATGTGCTAATTTTACTAATACATACAAGATCATTCAAATCTGTTCTAAATTCAAAAGTAAAAGATTTAGAAAAAAAAGTTTGTTTGGTACCGGACAGGCTATTTTGTGTTCATTTTATTGTGTCTGGGATTTACACGCATGTTAGTGAATAATACAATAGATACCGTCAGTATTGCCGCAATGCGATTTTGCGTTTTTTTTTTCTTAAATTTTAACTGTCAAAGTTTTAGGTGTAGTAGTTTGAAATTTGATCGTATACTTTATTTCTATTCATAACCCGTTGTCGTCTTATCATTACATAGTATCTGTCCCCTTTATATGCTTATATCTTTAAAACTACGCAACGGATGTTGATGCGTTTTTTTTAATAGTTAGAGGGTGTCAACGGGGTGGTTTTGATCTATAATTCATATACAATGTTGTTATAAAAACAAATGATAATTTTCGAGATTTAGCACTTTAATTGTAAACGCTGACTGAAACCAAAATGATAGATCAAAACAATGTTCTACATTATTAAACACCTTCAAAAGGTCTACAAAAAGACACACAGTCTACAATGACCATTTTTATTTTTTACTTTTTACGAGAAATAATGGCTTATTTACGAAGCGATTTTAAACATTACAGCATTAATTTTCATCCAATTAAGTGTCTTAAATAGATTGTGCATATTACATGTAAAAAATAAAAACATAAAAAAAGCTGAGATGCTAATAAATGTTACAAAAATTGCCAAGTATGGAAGCCAAAAAAGATGTTCTAATTGAAATGATATGCAGTTATAATCAAGAAGCATTTATGAGTATGACAAAAGTTATGAAACTCAAAGAAGCGACTGAGGCGTGTAAGAATCGTGCCTTATGCTCCTCAGTTTTCTTGTGTTCTTACGCTGTAAGGGACTCAGTGTGAAGACATGTAATTTTGCATTGTTTTTTTTCCGTTAAATTGGATGTTCTCCTGGCTCTTTCCATCAAATTAATTGGAGGGTATACAGCAAGAACATTGTTGTTGGACTTACATGTTTATTAAGACTGTTGCTAATTTTTTAATGTCTCATTAAAGTTATGATCAAAAGTCATGGGTTCGATTCACACCAATGATTGATGATTTAGATGATCCTGGCCTTTTACAGCATTCAATTTAAACGAATATTTTCGAAGATATTGCAGTATTAACACACGCGTGCTGATAAATAACACAAATTGAACCACATGAAATCTAAAATTTTCTCATTTATTACTTCTGATGCGGAACAAAGTTCGCCGGGCCAGCTAGGTTTTATATACATTTACAATATACTTAGTCATGCCATAAATATAGTAACAAAGAAAAAAAAAATTTTTAATTGCAAATAACATTGATTACTTTTACAGTGTGTTACTTTAATACATAAATATAAAACGATTTAAAATATAAAAAGCTTATTCGAAGTGGTCTCCATTGGCTGCAATACAGGCCTTTAAACGTTGAGGCCAGTTATAAATAGAAACACGCACTCTTTCCATGGGAAAATTCTTCACTGCCAATCGTATGGATTGTTTTAGGGACTCTAAATTATTATGACGTTTAGAGCAAGCCGTTCTCTCTAAAACTGACCACAAATCATAATCCAGTGGATTAAGATCGGGACTAGACGACGGCCAGTCTTCAGCTCTAATGAACTCCGAAACGTTCGCTTCCAACCAAGATTGCGTGAACCGAGCTTTATGACCCGGTGTCGAGTCTTGCTGGAAGGACCATACTTCGTTATTGAACATGGTGTTGTTAAGGGGCTTGACTACCTTTTCAAGAATGGTATCTTGATACACTTGTGCCGATGTTTTGATACCTTTTTCACAAAAATATAGCTCAGTCACTCTTTCGTAGCTATCACCCCAACAAACCATCACTGAAGTCGGATAATGCCCACGTTGCACTCTGTCAACTAATTGGGAAGCTTCCTTAGAGCTTTGAGCATAAATACGGTCATTTTGTTTGTTAAAATGTTGCTCAATTGTAAAAACTTTTTCATCCGTAAACAATATTTTTCTGTAACCTCCCTTTGCGTACCGCTTCAGTAGTTGTTTAGATTTTAGCACCCTATTCTTTTTTAAATTATCAGTTAATAAATGACCAGTGCGGCTCTTAAAGGCTGCAAGTCCTAAGTCATCTTTTAGAATACGCGACATTGTTCTAGGTGCTATCTTCATCGCCCGAGATAAAATCTTTTTCTTGCGGACAGGATTTCTTCGAATTCTTTCCCTTACTGCTTTGACCACCTTTTTCGTACGAACACTATGTGGACGGCCAGGTCTTTTTCTGTCACAAACAGAGGAGGTCTCATTGTACCTATTGTAACGGATGACGTTACTGGTGACTGTGCTGGTGGCTGACGTTCGCGAGTTGGTACTTCTTCATGATGGTAAGGGAGTGGTCGTTAATGAAAGACGTAATTAGAATCTTGTCATGTTTATTCGTGTCAGCGACAACTGTGTGTCGCTACACACCGACCACTACAGCGTATTGTGCGTACAGTGGTTATATACTATTGATGGCACGTACATGTACGTGCCACGAGGTGTAGTATCCCTTACACCATTCCCCCCTTAGTAGAAAAAAAAAATCCTTAAAATTGATCACAAAAGTAAAAAAAAAGTAAAGTGTTTGTAACAATTATGCATATCCGGTATAGTAGCCGCGTTTAATTGTCTATACTCTTTACAATGACGTATTTCCCAATTTTTAGGTACAACGTGTAGATCTATCTATCATAGACTTCTTGACGGCCTACGTATCGCTAATTCCTGGATAGCAGCGAATTCTGTTTTAACACAAATAAATTTATCGGGCGGTAAACGTCTGGCGTGCGGAGATATCCGGCTCTGCTACATGTATACCGCCACTCCTACTTTTCCTGCAGCCTTCTTCCGGCTCAGGGTGGCACACATCTATAAGCATGTTTCTTACGTGATACTGACATACCTAATCTTGGCTTTTGGAGTTCTGGAGTGTACGCGTGTGGCTGCGAGAGTTGGAACGTGAGCGGCGGTGGCTAAACCTTCTGTTGCGACCGGCCGCTTTGCGCTCGTTCCGTGTCTTCGTTACGGGAACTCGGCTTCCTTATTATTTCTGTATTTGGCGCCTCTGTGATTCCTCGTCTCGTCTCGCATCTTCAAAGTTTCTTACTTATTGTATCGTATCGGTTCTTTTCCTTAGCACTTGGTCTCTCGTCGCTGTGCTTTTGTGGAGTGAGTACTTTTGACTTCGTCTGACTTCTTCTGCCCTTGTAAACCATACGCGAGGCTGGTCCGTCCAAAAGTTTCGGAATTTGCGAATCGAAGGAAATGCTGTCGCGTTATAGGCTTCAGATTTCGAGTCATTCTTCGATGGACCTTGCGTAGGCGAGGGCATTGTGCTGGAGCATGGAGTTTGTGGATTAATTTTTCACAAAAAAATAGTGCACTCGCGGTGTAACAATTTCTTGGAAGTCGGATTTTCTTGAAACGTCGGGGTTCACACATCGAGGTTCTTACGTTGGAGTTTTTTGAAACGTCGGTATTCAGACGACGGAGTTTCTTCATTGCGTGTTCGTCGGGTTTTCTTCATTGCGTGTTCGTCAGGGTCACCAATGTAACGGTAGGTTGTTACTGATGACTGTTCTTCTGGTTGATGTCATCGTGAGGCGGATGTTCTTCGATGATGGTGTTCGTCATCAGAAGGTTGCGTGTTCAGATCACGTCGGGGTCACCAGTGTAACGGATGACGTTACTAGTGACTGTGCTGGTGGCTGACGTTCGCGAGTTGGTACTTCTTCATGATGGTAAGGGAGTGGTCGTTAATGAAAGACGTAATTAGAATCTTGTCATGTTTATTCGTGTCAGCGACAACTGTGTGTCGCTACACACCGACCACTACAGCGTACTGTGCGTACAGTGGTTATATACTATTGATGGCACGTACATGTACGTGCCACGAGGTGTAGTATCCCTTAGTGTAACGGTAGTTGTTACTTATGGATTCCTCTTATAGGTGATGCTGCGGTCCGGTAGTTCCTCGACGATGGTGAATGAGTGGTCGTTAATAAAAGACAACTATAGTCTTATTATATTTATTTGTGCCAATGACAAATCTTTATCATTACACGCCGACCACTGCCGCATACTGTGCGTACAGTGGTTATATACTATTGATGGCACGTACATGTACGTGCCACGAGGTGTAGTATCCCTTACACTATTAATAGCCCGGTACACAATCATTTGACTAATACCAAGTGTATGGAGAGTTTTAAAAATTGCATTTGGCTCCATACCTACTTTGTGTAATGCAATTACAGTGATTCGGTTCTCTTTATCAGCCCACTCCATTTTAATATCGCAAAATATTGTACAATGTATTTGCGCCAAAACGAGAAAAGATAATGAACAATCGTATAAAAATGACAGATTCCAAATTCAAATGTAATATTTTTTTATTTTTAGTTGTAACAGTATCTATGGCCAGACTAAGTATTATGCATAGGTTGTGTACACTGTAGGTATGTGCAACCATTGCAACGTAACAACGTCCTCGATACGTGAATTTGTCTCCTAGTCTAGAATTCACTTATGGTTCATGAATGAGACTCTGTTTCTTAAATAGATTAGTGCAGTCATGCGAACAGCAAGGGAAATGGCTTACTGTTGCGCGTTCATATTGTGATGGAACCTTGTCACAATAATAGCTGCGTGACGTCACTCGCTTCAAAAACGCACGACTTTTAATCACTTTCTTACTTATTTTAACGAGTAAGTATGATGTTTAACAATAAATAAATCACAAAAGTTATATATTTATTATATATAGTTATAAATTCAACAATAACAATTTAAACTCAATAGTATGCGCTTCAAAATGTTGCAAACGGTACTGACACTGACTCTTGCACTACGTCATCACCGCCAAGACGGCGGCTATTCCAATCCCAATATCAACGCGCTATGATTATACATACACAATTAACGCCCTCAAAATATGAAGGCAACAATTATGCTTTGACATGTTAGATCAATTTTATAGCCCCAAACATTTTGGTTTGATCCAGGATTTGAAGTCAATAATACCTCTGATATGACGGAGGACGCGAGGTCAAACCTTTCTACGGTATTATGAATTATTTAGTTTCAGCGACATATTATGGAAATGATGAATATTCTGGTACTTCCCAGGTCAAAACCGTCCAACTTTCTTTCAAGTCCTTACTCATATATACTGTTATATTAGTTGTATTAAATGTTCTGTTGTCCGCGCAAGTTGTGCCAGATCAATTTGTCGAATTGGGTCACTGGGTTACCATACCATGGTGCTCATCTGGTCTTTATAAGGATACTTTGATGATGAAATTGTCTGCAACATTTTAACTGTATATAGAATAGAACAAAATTGTTTGCAAATTCTTATTATGTTAAGCCAACTCCCTTTCTGGATAAGCAGAGAGAATGTTGGAAATACACATGTCAGTCGCTTCTCTGTCTTTCCCAACTAGATATCTAGGTAGTTGTGTTCTTCTTTCTTTCTTTCCTATCTTCTTTCCTAATGGAGAACGAAGCTTTAAGAAGCGGCTGCTATTTAGGATTACATAAATCCAACAACTTTTTATGCAGAGTGAGATAAAAATCAGTTTTGAAATTGATAGAGGATGATATGTGGTCCAAGGTTAGCAGTTAGGCGTTTGGCAAGTTCAAGTCTTAAGCATATTAACAACCAGTAAGTTATTGCTAAACGCATCAGATATCCGACCTTTTATCTTCTGAAATCTGTTAAAAGAAAGTTGTTTTGCGGTCTCTGTTTTAGTTTCTGCTTGGGGGTTACTGGTATTTTTATTCTATTTTAGCGAACTTTGTTTCGCCTCGGAAGCAATAAATAAAAGTTTTTTTCTAAAAAACTACTCCTGATTACATCAGCTACCTACCAATAGAAGTCCCGAAGAGATTACCCGAAACAGACGGAGAGACAGAAAGACAGACAGACAGATAAAAAGACAGATAAGAATTGAAAAATAAAATGTTCATAATAATATGAATTTGGTAGAAAGCAGTTATCTTAATATTAGGAAAATTCACTTAAATTTTATTTATATGTATAGATATGCTATAATCTAAAATAATATATAATTAACTATAGTATTATAAATTTCAAATATGGTCGTGCCTTATTGATATTTAGTAACTAAACAAATGATTTGATTTTTGCACAAGCTAATAATCATTATTATTGTTTATTATTAACATAATTTAACCCATAGTATTAATTGTAGATTAAAAGTAGATAAGGTTGTTTTTAGTATAACAGATTCGACTCCATGTCACCACTTTGCTCTATACGCTCACAGGCATTTAAAATATTTGCATCTATTGCTGTAAAAGTACGGATAAACAATAAATCTGCCTACCCATAGCCAGCATACTAACCCAAACATACCAGCATCCTGAAATAGAAGCTCTGTTATAATAGGCGGTTGGATTTATCACGAATTATTGCGGGTTCGATTCCTGCCATTATATTCCTAAGTGAATTCCTGTGAACCATGTGACTTCTTTCAAAGTATGAAAGAGGGGGTGTAAAAGCCAGATTAGGCCTATTTCTATTTGTTCTTCTGTAACGCGGAATAACGTTTTGCAAGTGAAGAGCCCGCCCTAAAACTTACGTTACGTCAGACTTGAACAATTACCAGCATTCAGAAATTAGTTACTGTAAGAGTTGGCAATAGCATTTTTCGGTCTTCTAACATCCCGGCTCATCTTCCTTGATTACACTTGAGATTTTCCATGTCCCCGGAGCAGACAGACGCGTAAGTGGTGTATATGGGGTTCGGTCCTTGTTGTGTGCTACACTCTAATGGACTTGGATATTTCTCTGTTTGTTGGAAGGTGGTATCCTGGGCCCCTGCAGGAGACCGCACCTGCCCTATCTCCACTTACGCCTCTGGATGTACCGTATGTGGTATCTAATAAGTCTTGAGTTTATTCGAGGATATGTATTCTTTTTTCCAAAACTTTTTTCTATTATTATTCATTCACTCACTGTGTTTTTAAAGAACTTGTTTCGGAAGTTCCTGGTCCATTGCGGCCAAATATTTCGTTTAATGACACGAGGTAACGCATCGCCAACATCTCCATAAACTGACGACGGCTTAAAGATAAAAAATGTAACTTCTTTTTAAATCACACAGCGACATCTAGTTTTTAAATTAAATTAACATTGTTATTTAATCTATATCTGGTTCTGTCGCATAAATTGGCAATTAAATGCGTGTTGCTGATATATTTATATTATGTGATTGATTTCCTCAATGTCTATAATATTTGTGTGTTTGACCAAATAGCCAGAATATATTAACTTAGTATACCAATGCCTTTATAACTGAAATGTGAATATTTAGCGTGGTAGATTAGTGGTAGATATAAAATTCTCAGTGTTCCAGTGGTCGAGTGGTTCGAATTCGAGCTCACACCAATGACTTTCGAAATCCTTTTCGGAAGCAAAAGCCCGAATACTGAACCGCCACTCAAATATATAAGCGCTACTTAAGCGTTTAAGTAGCTGTCACATTCGACAGAATATGTGAAATTTGAGCAGTAAGTAGCACTTTATTGATTGTCAGGTTTGAGTGGCGGTTCAGTATTCGGGCGTAAGTCTGATAAATATCGATGACTGACGAAATTTGTGCCCGGTGTATGGCAATATGGTAGCCACCTATTCCATTTAGGACGTATAAATAACGGCGAGTTGAGGCATAAAAGCCGCTGTCTCCACCTTCGGTTACAAAAAGTTAGTTACGATGAAAGATAAAATCTTTTGTTAACCAAGGTTTACGGGATCATAAGTAATTTAAAAAATAACATCATATTCGGTTTAGCCTTTTGTAAGCGTGCAGAGGTGTTGTTAATGATATACACATTGCAATTACATTTCTTAATTATGTTACTTAGTATTTGTTAGTGATTTACAATGCGGAGATCTGTCTCGGTCGCACATCAACCAGAGCGTGAGCTTCTGGAATATTTCCTGCGATCCGGCAATAAAGGCACCAGCAAAATACATGTACAGAAAGTTCAGTTGTTTAGGGAGCGTCCATAAATTACTTGAGGTGTCTTTTTATTTTTTCGTCCTGTACGAATTATTGAATGATCTTAATCGTATTATGATTACGCTTGAGATTGAATCTTAAGCACGTAAAATCTGGATTAAATGGACCAAAATAGTTTTGTTTTTGTTGCATTCAGAAAAAAAATGCCTGATATTAGCCGAGACCCATACCCCGGGGCTCTCCAAAGAAAGTTAACTGACATTTGAGTCGACTCTTAAAACATCTCACATTCTTTATGAACGCTCCCTTACTCATCATTCGATTTCAGAATAATCACGCCAGTATGTCTTTCGATAGACAGTCGAAGAATTTATTTTTATTGTCCAAAAAGGTAAAAATACTCATATTCTTCTTTCGAGTGTTTAGTTGACAAAAAATAACGATAAGTTACGAGTGCGTCCTACCCGTTATGACTTACGAAGCCGAGACGTGGACACTGACAGTGCGGCTGGTTCACCAATTTAAGGTCGCTCAGCGAGCTATGGAAAGGGCTATGTTAGGAGTTTCTCTGAAGGATAGGATTAGAAATGAAGACATCCGACAGAGAACTAAAGTCATCGACATAGCCCAAATAATAAGCACGCTGAAGTGGCAGTGGGCAGGTCACATTTGTCGCAGATCTGATTCCCGATGGGGAAACCGTGTTCTGGAGTGGAGACCGCGTCTCGGAAAACGTAGTGTGGGGCGCCCTCAGGCTAGGTGGGACGACGATATACGCAAAGTGGCTGGCAGCGGCTGGAAAAGGATGGCCAAAAACGAGCTCAGTGGCGTGCCAAAGGAGTGACCTATGTCCGGCAGTGGACGGAGATAGGTTGATTATGATGATGATGATTTTTAATTATTAACTATTTATGAATATTGTCGTTCTATTTGTTTTCGTATATCTACGTAGAATTTTGACGGGAGCCTCATAGTCTTATATGTATTACTATAAGTATGCTTTCAACGGTTAGAGACTAGGACTAGCGACAAGCATCATGAAGGTAAATAATCTAAAAAGCCTTGATTTGCTGTTAGATATCACACTGTTCCAGAACTCCTTTCAGATTTTAGATCGATTTTTTTTGTTCTATTTGTGCTAGTTGATCTTCTTGTCTCTCCTTTTTTGTGTCACAACTGTAATATCTGTCGGTACACATGAGCGTGAGTCAGGCGAACACATCTCAGGATGTGCAACACCTGCGGCGAGGTCAACGGTCCACTAACGATTGTGGCTAAATTTGTCTAAGCGCCGACGACGCGCCGGCACAAATTGCGTTTTTTTACTATTTTTTTTACTTTTCCTTACTATGTATATCACGATGTCAACTAGATGCAGTTAATAGCATTTTTTATCTCCCTAATAATGGTTAATGGTAACCCTTGTAAAGCCGGGGGCGGTTAACCAGTGGTATCTTCCTAAACCTCTTTCCTTCTTTACTTGATTTTTCGTTTCGTTAAGAATGACGATGAATGAGGTGCCTTTTAATCCAGTCTAGTCAAACTTGATAGACAGCACTATCAAGTTTCACTCAAAGGTCCGTAAGTTAACGAAGGTCAAGTCTGCGAGTCTCAGGATCAAGGGTTCAGGTCGACGAACCGGGTTACTGACCCTCTTCGATCACTTGCCCTGTACTTGAGCTCTTACCCTGGGAATATATTGGTGTAATTGTATCGTCTGCGAACCTTTTTCAAATTACAATACTTGCAAATATTAAAATTGTTTTAATACAAAAAAAGTTTTAATTTGTGTTTCATGTCTTTAAAAAAAAACACCTCTCTATATCCACCTATTACTCGAAGTTATAGGAACTACTTCGTTTCTATGAATAAACTTACCCGGAAAAATGGCAATTCAAAATTAGTTCTCTTTTTTTTTTCTATTATTATTTTGCTTCTGACCTAAATACTTGATCTCTTTCCGAGCACACACCGATGACATTTTGCATTTAATTCTAAATAACTGTTTTATAATTATAGAAATACTATTGATTGGCAAAAAATGTAAGTAAATTTTAATTATCATTTCATTTCATCAGTTCCTACCCAATGGTGTAGGCAGAGATTAAGGTTCATTGGACTAGTATTCCTCTCTAGAAGTACTAGTTCCCATGGTTATATGAAATAGCGGTGGACCTGACATCTAACGTCAGACACAGCCTGTTCAATCATTCAATCACAGACCATTGCGATAAGGTGCGAATAGTCCAACCCAACTTAGCTAGCGCAACCCACTAACTACTAGAACCACAGAGGGAGAGGGTGCAGAACTAAAGGGGAAGAAATTGATATTAAAGTATAAAGAAATGCTACTAAACTGTATCCACTGCTCTTATCAAATTTTATTATCATCCTATCCTAGCGAATGGTATTTCGGTTTCATGGCGTTTGCTATTGAATTGAAACATTACATAGAAAGTTATGATTACAATACTGAACATTTAGAGCAAGGTTTATCTTCTGCTATAGAGGTATCTATATATGTATTATGTTTTGTTATTTACGTTTAAAAACACGTGGCGCTGGAGTGTGGAGTACAGCGATGGTTCGTTCACCTGTTGTTGTTATATGGCCGGCTCGCTCGTCCGCACAGATACTGCGCACACGACGACGGTGCGCAGAAATCTCCAGATAAAACCAACTATTAATCGAAATTACGTCGTAGTTTAAAGCTGATCTTTTCTATTTAAAGAGAGTCGCCAAGTCCCTTTCGAGGTAAGCAACAGCGCCAATAGGAGAGCCATTCGACACAATTCTTGCATACAACTTCGACTTTCATGTCTCTTGTTGGTTTTTGACGCTCTTGACATCACCATCAAGAGCAAGAGCACGATCAATTTGGTCATAGAAAGTGTATCGTAGGCGTCCTCGACTTCTACTATAGTTCATTAGTCATTGTTTGATCTATTATTTTTACATATACCATCAGATCGTGCCATTTCTTACTTTGACTCCAGCACTTATTCAATACCACTATATTATTTATATATTCACATATAGTGTAAACATAAATAAACAAACAATGTAACACAGAACCTTCTCTATTTTTTACCCGGTTATAAATAGATATCAATAGACCTTGCGAATAATATCAAACGGTATAAGTCTTATCTGTAACTCTAAAACAATGGTTGGTTAAAATAAATATGGTATAACAGTTAGTTGGCAACACTGGTGTGCCCTTCAAGGTCTTGCCCATCATTTCTGGTTGAGTACTGTTGTACTTTACATGGGCGTGGTCCCGTCGTTACCTTATTTAGTATGATTACGCAGCTTCATATCGCGTCTCATTTGAAACGTATGCCAATAAAACTCGACACAAAGATTTTTTCTTTTTTATTTGTATCAGATAATCTCAGAAACTATTAATCCGATTTAAAAAATTTAAATAGTGTTAGATAGCCCATTTATCGACGAAGGTTATAAGTTTTTATATCATCGCGCTATTGACCAATAGGTACCGAGTAATTTTCTTTTTAGTAGTAAAGGTACGAATTTTTCCAGATCGGTTAGTAGTACTAGTATTAGTAGGTTGGTTGTGTTATAGAGGACTGATAATATTTCCATTATATATTATAATCTACGATTGGAAATTTACATTTCTAAAATTCATTTATATTTATATCGTCAAATTGAAACGGTGTGCCAAAAAATAAACAATATCTGTGTAATCTACTGCTCAGTGATTATGTATGACCCGTGGGTCGAGCAGATTAAGGTAACGTCATTCATTGCTTTCCTAATGGAACAAGTATTCAAGTAGCCAAATAAATGGCTTTACTAGAAGGATTCTGTTTAGAAGACTTCTGGATCGTTTCGTGCGCACGCGTCCATGCCTTTCTGAATGATATTTCGCTAAGTGTGATATTTACTGATTACTCCAGAAATCGCGCCAGATTTTTGATTTTCATTTCATTTTTTGATTTCATTTATTCAATACCACTATATTATTTATATATTCACATATAGTGTAAACATAAATAAACAAACAATGTAACACAGAACCTTCTCTATTTTTTACCCGGTTATAAATAGATATCAATAGACCTTGCGAATAATATCAAACGGTATAAGTCTTATCTGTAACTCTAAAACAATGGTTGGTTAAAATAAATATGGTATAACAGTTAGTTGGCAACACTGGTGTGCCCTTCAAGGTCTTGCCCATCATTTCTGGTTGAGTACTGTTGTACTTTACATGGGCGTGGTCCCGTCGTTACCTTATTTAGTATGATTACGCAGCTTCATATCGCGTCTCATTTGAAACGTATGCCAATAAAACTCGACACAAAGATTTTTTCTTTTTTATTTGTATCAGATAATCTCAGAAACTATTAATCCGATTTAAAAAATTTAAATAGTGTTAGATAGCCCATTTATCGACGAAGGTTATAAGTTTTTATATCATCGCGCTATTGACCAATAGGTACCGAGTAATTTTCTTTTTAGTAGTAAAGGTACGAATTTTTCCAGATCGGTTAGTAGTACTAGTATTAGTAGGTTGGTTGTGTTATAGAGGACTGATAATATTTCCATTATATATTATAATCTACGATTGGAAATTTACATTTCTAAAATTCATTTATATTTATATCGTCAAATTGAAACGGTGTGCCAAAAAATAAACAATATCTGTGTAATCTACTGCTCAGTGATTATGTATGACCCGTGGGTCGAGCAGATTAAGGTAACGTCATTCATTGCTTTCCTAATGGAACAAGTATTCAAGTAGCCAAATAAATGGCTTTACTAGAAGGATTCTGTTTAGAAGACTTCTGGATCGTTTCGTGCGCACGCGTCCATGCCTTTCTGAATGATATTTCGCTAAGTGTGATATTTACTGATTACTCCAGAAATCGCGCCAGATTTTTGATTTTATCTAATTCTGGTCAACAGTTGTCTCCTGATTGAGTAACATAGAGATCCAATCTTCACAAACTTACCCATTTATAATATTAGTAAGAAGTAAGACTATTCGTGGTTTTCATTTTTTCGATATTATTGTCCTACGTTGATGTCGCTACGTCTAGAGATTAGGAACTAGTTAACAACAGCTTTGAACATTTCAAGCTCTAGTTTAATCTAATCTATGTTTTGATACGTACATACATAACTTCACGCCAAATCCCTTTCGGGGTAGGCAGAAAGAACGAGCGCCATACGGCACGCACTTAAACACCTCACTCGCTTCGTTGACTTTCATAACTCTTTTCATGCACGCGCGTCGATTTTTGAGGCACCTAACATCACCTTCCTCCAGGACAGACCAGACCTTCCAGTGAACATCCATTCGCTTTTGCATTGTATATCTGCTTAGTCAATCTTGCATCATCCATTCTTTCTACATGTCCGAACGCTCAGAGCATGCTCTTTCTTACTTTTACACCGACACTCTCTTTCAATCGGACTTCCTTCCTTACAACCTTGTTTTCTACGCGGTCAGCGAGGGTCACTCCGCACATTTTGCCCAGTGCCCTCATATATGTTTCTGCTATGGGAATACTAGAATTGTGAAGAAAATATTTGAGTACGTAAAGGCTACTGTTTATATTTCTTCGGTTAGGCACTTCTAGTATTGTTGCGAGTGTACGATAACCTTGGGATAGTGAGATTGGTTCGTTTTTCTCACTACACCTTACGCACAAATGTGAACCTTAACGTAATCGCGTTGTGTATATATTTGTATACACCCAAGTGTTTTGTTTGTTTGCTAGGCGTAGGTACACGCTTCCACGTGTTACGGTATCTTTGGCGTTGCAAATAATAGTAACTCAAGTTTTGTTGGTTCATATTTCATTGAAAGCTTGTTGTTTTCAAAAAATATACAAACATAACCACAAGCCAAATTCCCTTGCGGGATAGGCACAGAGAACAGTGCGCAAAAAGACACGATTCTTACACGCCTCACTCTACCTTCTTTGACTTTCATAACTGTCATACAAGCTCGTCGATTTCTAGGACTCCTGCCATCACCTTCCGAGTTCTACTTTTTACCTTGGAAGGTTGTTAAGAACGATGTTAAATAAATAGTTGTTTGTTGCTCTTTCTTTGGCGCGAAAACTGGTTGATTGACTTCAAAAAATATACTATTCGATTCATGAGATTTTTGTCCAGTTCTTTTCACGGTAGCGATAAGATAAAAATTAGTCACTGGCTTTCGTCTTTTATTTTGCCCTAGAAGTATATTCGTGTTCATGTTTAGTTCAAATTTATTATTAAATTCATTTTACACATTAGTTGACGATTTTAAGAATCCGTAAACATTTGTAAAATGAAAAGATTTCTTTTTACATTACTAAAAATAATACTAAATCTGTCTTCGTTTCTTAACAAACACTTTTTCCATATTCAAGATGGCCAGATGCCATTTTAGCCACAGATATTACGTGTACACTTTAATGACTATTGGTCGAGTAATTAGGGCGTGTGAACGGAACAAACAAACATACGTATTTGCGATACCAGTCAAGATTTATGCCCGGGTCGTTAACACATCACGATGACCTTGTATCGAATTTCGACAATTTCACATATCTTGGCGACCAGCGATGTTGTTTTTCCTCCTAGAATTAAATTTAGCATTTTTTGTTTATTATTATTTCATATATCTTCGCACGTCTTAAGTGACCGCCTACGTCCGCTGTAGGTCCAGCCTCTTAAGTCTTTAATTATGGTATGAAAAGGCTTTTGAGATATCCTATATTGGACGCAACTATTATCGTATTTGTCATACATTTTATTTGTTATCGCGGTAATGATCGAACCTGCTTTCATTATAATTTGTTTACCTAGCGGCCAGTACTATTAGCCACTGTGCCATATGCTGCGTAATTTTTTATCGTATGATAATAAAATATACATACTCGCAATGTAATTAAAACTTCAGTATTTGAAACAATTGCATTATTTGCTTGCAACTAATTACCCAATTGACTGGCCCGTCGAACATTATCTTTTAATTGAATATATTACACAAACTCCCTCCTCTTGCATTTTTTTTATGGGATAGGAGGGCAAACGAGCAGGCGTGTCACCTGATGGTAAGCAACCAACGCCGCCCATGGACACCAGCAACACATATAGTGCTACTGTTGCGTTGCCGACCTTTAAGGGATAGGGGATAGGAAAGGATGGGGAAAGGGGGTGGGCCTCCGGGTACCTCTCTCACCGAACGAAACGCGGCATGAGCCACTTTACGTCGGTTTTCTGAGAGGTCGTGGTATTTCACCGGTCGAACCGGCCCATTCATGCAGCGAACTGCTTGGCTCAACCACTGTAGAAAATATCTATCCTATGTATCTCTACAAACTGCATCAAAAGCCAACAGTTTAAAAGACGTAACGAAATAGACAATGGAAAGGAGTTTGTTTTACACTGTGTATCAATCAGAGATATAAGAATAATAGATTGGCAATAGTCACCCAACAACGAGACCAAAAATGGGTTGTTGAGGTGTGAGTGAATTATCAAAGTGTGCGTAAAAAGTGCTTCCAACTGTCAACTTTTACATAATTATTGTGCATGTGTTGAATTTTACACATCCTGAGAATCTCTTACTCGCGGTCGCGCTGTCAGTGATGATTAGTAGTACATTTTTACTGACATGTGCCATCTACTACTGATATCAATACTCTTGAATAGCAATAATGTCAGAATTCAAAGGCTCTCGGAGATATTAAAGTAGTATACTTCATTGCAGGTCATGGCAAAACACACAAGGATGCTGCGAGTGTGCGCGCCACACACCCCATCCCGGCTGCGTGTGGTCTTTACTACTTCGAGGTGCGCATCGTGTCCAAGGGACGTGACGGTTATATGGGCATTGGACTATCGGCTCACGGAGTCAACATGAACAGATTACCAGGTGAGTGGACAAGGAAGAGAAAATGTCGCCCAGTAACCGTTGCTCCTTATGGAGACTACCTTAGAAAACGATATCAAGTATATCTTTAAATATCCAATAGCCATCTCTTACTGCGAGTAAAAGAAGAGTGAGTGATAGAAAAAAGTGTTGTCATTATCCAGTGTTCATCACTGAGGTTACTACTATAAGAACATATATATTAAAAAAAAAAGTTGGTGTGCCCGTAGGAAATTTGGGTCTGTGTCTCTTTGGAGTTAAAATGAATGCAATGTCTCCTTACCAGTCTGTACGAAGCAGATTTGGCAAAAGGAATATTGTAAAGATTCCCAAAGTTTATGCAAAAACCCTCTTGTATTTACCAGTCTTAATATTCAAGAGGTTTTAGTATTTAAGTTGCACCAAGTTCCTGTAGATTTAATATGTTAATCATGTATTGTTTCAAGGTTGGGATAAACACTCTTACGGGTACCATGGCGACGACGGTCATTCGTTCTGCTCCTCCGGCACTGGACAACCTTACGGACCCACATTCACCACCGGCGACGTGATCGGTTGCGGTGTGAACCTGGTCGACAACACTTGCTTCTACACAAAGAACGGACACCACTTGGGCATCGCATTCAGAGGACTACCGGTATGTGATGAGATAGGTGTCAGCTCACAATTAGAAGTCCAGTTCTAACGAATGCTTTTAAAAACCACACACAGAATTGTTGCTGTTTGAAGGAAGAATTGTGTTATGCGATAGGACATACGACAGTTGCGCTGCGGACCTTTAAGAGAGTAGGAAAGGAAAATATGGGGACGGTGGGCCTCAGGTTACCTCTTTCACCGAACGAAATGTGGCATGAGCCACTTTACGTCGATCTTATGATAGTTCATGGTATTACATCGAGCCGGCCCATTCATGCAGCGAACTGCTTGGCTCTTCCACTGTTAGACACTAATGGCATTTCTGAAATCTTTCCGTTGTTTTGTGAATAATTATTAATTATCAAGAAGTTGGTCTGGCTATCCATTCGATGGGGCCAAAAACTTTTCGCCGAAAGGTCACTTCATTAAGAGAGTGAAGATAGAAAAGCTGTGCTAAAATTACAATTTACTATGTATAAAAACTGCTTTAACAATCTTGGTGTTTGTTAGATACTTATATTTTTGTTCTGTCAAGGGTTTCATTTTTATTGATTTTCTTATTCCTAAATGAGATCTTTGGTCTCGATCAGGTACTTCTAATGTTATTTTTTATCACACAATTAATATATTTTCTTTTTCTTTCAATTCCAGCCAAACCTATATCCAACAGTTGGCCTACAGACACCGGGGGAGGTTGTGGACGCTAATTTTGGTCAGCAGCCGTTCGTGTTCGACATAGAGGACATGCTCCGCGAGCTGAGATCACGCACAAGACTCGCAATCGATGAGTTCCCATTGCCTGATAACCAGGGACAGTGGCAACAGGTTTTACACAGGTGATTATCACTAGATCTTCACATTTTTTAAGGGATAGCAAAGCTGACGAGCAATAGCGTCACCTGATGGTAAATGACAAGTGCAGACAGTGTTACAGTTGCGTTACTGTTTTTTTAAATTAGTGGGATGGGATAAGAAGGGGAACGATACCAGATACTTCTTTCGCTGAACGAAATACGCTACGTTACGTCAATACTCTGAGAGGTCGCGGTATTTTTTCGGTCGTTCCGGCCCATTCAAACTTTTGACAACATAGATAGTTTTAGATTAGGGCAGGAAAATTATAAGCCAGCCCATTCATGCAGCGCTCTCAAATGTATCCTGCTTAAATAAATAGTGTGAACTGGTTCTTACTTGTTGTGTTGTATTCCAGGATGGTTTCCACATACTTGGTGCATCACGGGTACTGCAGCACTGCGCAGGCTTTCTCCCGCGCCACAGGACAACACATCGACGAGGATATCGCTTCCATCAAAAATAGACAAAGTCAGTAACTGTCTTTTTCTTGCTTGAAGATATTATTAAGTTTTTATTGTAACTAATGGCTAAATTAAATCATATAACAATAGTTTGTTTTTTCTGCTGACCCTTCCAGAGAATTTAACTGGAAAATATGACACCAATATCTCACCGAACTTTTGTATCTTCCTTATCTCTCATCTGCCTGTTGATGTGACTTTGAGATAAGACACGACGGATGTGGTGGTATCTCTTGCAGGAGTGTCGAAGCTGGTGGTGTCGGGGCGCATCGGCGAGGCGGTGGAGCTGACGCGCGCGCTGTACCCGGGGCTGCTGGAGCGCGACCTGGACCTGCTGTTCCTGCTCAAGTACCGCCAGTTCGTCGAGATGGTCAACGGCACTGACTCCGAGGTGCGGCCACACGCTCTCATACCTCTGCCTAACTTCACGCATTTAATACAAGAACTTGTCGGCAGCGGCAATTATGCCTCGACACGCCCAATATTTTTTGTCCCACGCAATGACTTAAAATAAGGGTTGCCCTTTTCGAAAAGTTGGTGTGAGCCTAGATTTAAACCCGAGACTTCTAAATAATAGAAATTGATATGTTTTGATAATACTACAATATAAACCATGGGGCTGTACTATGTCTAGTAAACAAACTGGTACTTTTCAAAATACATACATGTTTCATTTGACAGACTGTATTAAAGGGACTAACCAATTTTTTTCCTTAAAAGTACCAAAAGAAAAAAACTATATCTATAAACATAACTTCACACCTTTTTCTACCCGAAGGTGGCTGTTAAGCCTCGACTCGCCGTTATGTTTACTTATGGAATAGGTGGTGAAACTATTGCCATACCGACAAAGATTCTAACCCGCGACTTCCGGATTCAGAAGCGGGGTGCCCGACCACTGGACCACTGAGACCTATATCTATAAATTGGGAAAAAAAATAACATGTAAATAAAATCGAATGTTTTACATGATGATACATTTTTTCTGTTTTGTAGGTGTGTGGCGACAAGAATGACAAATGCGATAAAGGCGCTAGCAGTAATGGCGTGGCCACCTCAGTCATCTCGCACACAAGTCGCGCCAGGGATAAACAGACCAACGGTAAATATTAATTATATGCAAAGAGCAGAAATAACCGAACACTACGACCGAATTTTAATAATTATTCCTTCATTACTTTGAAAAAATTATGACATGTATGTGCATTTGAAATATTTATGAAAAACTACGTACATGAAGAAGATCGTAACAAACAGACACAGAAAAAAGAATAATACATGGGCATAGACAAAATAGACACATGCAATTTCGGCGCTACTGCGTTGTTTGCTTTATGCTAACGACGCTATAAATGAAAATTCGTCGTTCCATTTTTAAAATTCAAAGTTTTCCGTGACTATATTTTTTTTATATCTCCACAGTCTAAGACTTTCTCTAATTCGTGAAATAAATTGAAATGAGTGTCAATTTTTACTTTTTTTCATTCTCCCTATTTGGGCAAGCTAAACTTTAGAAGCCATATTGCTGTTTTCTGTACTAATATTTTTTTTATTGTTGGAGTATGATGATGATGTTATGATACATGTTTTACATTGCAAGGTGTCGAGGGGTCACTATAATATTCTTCTGGTGAGCACGCTAGTCTTATGAGGAGACTGCGACTCCCCAATAGGGCCTATACAAACTTCGGTCATACTTCAGTTTAGTCGTAGTAAAGTTTATAAGTGTGGTGCCTTGTGATTGTGTGACAGGAGTGTCAGGAGGCGGGGCCAGCTCGGGCGAGGCGAGCGGCACCGAGAGCGACGTGGACATGGCCGCGCCCGCCAGCAGCGCGCCCGTCACCAACGGCGCCGCCGCAGGTACACGCACACAAACACGTACACATACACGCACGTACATGCACACAGATAAACACGTACACGCGCACAGATGTACACGTACACGCACTCACACCTCGTACTCACACGTACACGCACACAAACGTACACGCACACGCTCACAGATGAATACGAGTTCTTCGTCGATACAACAAATACGTACCGCGTAGTTGCTGTGTAAGATTAATATTTATAATATGATGGATAGCGCCATCTAATAATGAATCAAGGAGTAGTGCCTATGACCAGACAACAAACACTATCAGGTGTACAATGAAAATACTACAATTATTTAACAATTACTCAAATAACTAATACGAGATATTTATTATTGAATAGTATTGTGGATTCGATACCCACAAAAGAGGATTTCATTTCTCTGTTATGTATGTTTCATCTATATAAGTAATGTATGAGTAGTACAGTACCAATCTGTATTTGGGTTCGAATCCTATGAAAAGTGATTATACCACGTTGACAATCTATGCGTCTATTTAAGTATTTAAATAATCTTTATTATGAACATATGTAATTATCACTCTTAAAAATATTTTTATTATGTGTAAGAATTTGAAAAACAAAATTAATTATATATATATGAATTTGATATAATAAATGAACAGACAAATAGTATGTAATTATAAAAAAATATGTAAGTAATTAATATTTTATTAATATATTTTTTTATTTTATTATTTGCACATCACGATCATTCATTATTTTATTTATTTATTTAGTAACATCTATCATTTTCCTCATTATTGAATGCTGGGTTATTTATTTATTTATTTTTTGCATTTTGGGGTTATTTATTAATGATATTGTTGAATGAAGACAAGATAAACGTACAGTTCCTTCACACATATCCATATGACCTAATTTTGAAAAATGGGGTAGTTAGTTATTTTTTATTTGTTTAAAACATTTTTTTATAAATAAGTATGTGTATAAATCTTAATATTTATAAGTAGAGTTATTAATATATAATATCCGTTCAAATGAGGACCAGTTAAAACTGGTCTTCATTTAATTATTCTGATGTTATGGTAGGGTAACAGAGGCATGTGTATATTGAGAAATATTATACCTTGTGTAGTAGTTGGTATTGCATGTCCACTGTATGTTTATATCTGACGATATTATGTCGAAACTTTAAAAAATATATTCAAATTTTTATTACGTTCTTCTAAGTATGGTAGTCAAAAAAATCCTTGACAATACCACAAAAAAAAACTGCTTTTGTTTTTATATCATAACCGCTCATATAATCATGGCATCTAGATTCGAACATCACTCATCGGCACTTAAAAGCGTTTATTTTTTATTTTAGTTAGTCTTTAAATTATTTTTAGTTCAGTTTAGTTCGCGTGAGTCATCGCTTGCTGCATGTTCACTAGTAACAATTTAGGTGTCTCCTCACGAGGATTGTAAATATTGATAAAAAAATGGTGGTGGATCAAAACAACTTTTAGGATTATATCGCGTTTATTTATTATTTATTTATATTTATTTCCCGACGTTTCGAACTCTTTACAGAGATCATTTTCACGAGTGATGAACTATGAATGATAACTATATATATATATATATATATATATATACATATATGAGTGATAACTATAAATATAAATAAATAATAAATAAACGCGATATAATCCTAAAAGTTGTTTTGATCAATGAATGAGATTCGCGAAAATCTTAGAAATAAAAATGATGGTGGTTATGTTTAAGGCAAATTTTAAATCATATTCGTTGTGAGGAGATGCCGTGTAATGCGAATTTTACTACTGAATGTAGTTAATTGAGTATAATATTCATATAAATTTACTGGGGCTGGTGCTGGTGCTGTATTTAAAATTGCAACAACTTTTTTTGGTGCAATGTAATTAAAGCCTTTTTGCTTGCACACATGATTTGTGTGAATTGATTTGTGTATATGAAATTAATTTAAAAATGGATGAAACAATTTAATATTTATATTTTTTACGCATCAGAGCAGATTGTAATTTGTGTTAAATTGTACTCAATAATTCGCATCTCAAACACGCTTTTGCCAATGTGTACTTCGGTCAACACTTTGATCACAGTACGGTCAGCAAAATTAATTGTATATAGGGGATTTTTTTTATTAAAACTAAAAATTTATGATAAAATCTCACTGTTGCAACGTTGCACGTCTGTGAAACAGGTGCGTATCGATAAGGGTATACAACGAAAATGTAAATAGACTAACGGTAACGATGTCACCGGATGGGGTTAGCAGAGTCAACGGGGGTCGTTAGTCGGTGGGTGGGGTGACAATATTGGGGGCTGCAACGGCATTGAATTAGAGTAATGTCGTGGTCGGGTCGGCGCGTGACGTGTGGCGTGTTGTAGGTTGCTGGGCGCCGGTGAAGGGCATGCCGGGCGTCACGGCCAGCCTCGCCGCGCTCGTGCCCGACTTCCACGCGGGTGGGTACACTCTCACTCTCCACTCCTCTGTGTTATGTTAACGCTCTTCTCCACTCTGGCTCCCGATTTTACCGGCCTTCACAACCGATCTCACACCAGCCGATATGGTTCTAGCCAAGTTTGCTTCGCGATGTGTTCATACATTGTCGACAGTTAAATTGCACCAATGTTTGGGCAGTAGATAAAAAAAAAAGTTCATTGATAAAACTGTGAACGTATGCAGTGTCTGAATACACCGCAGGTTTTGTCTGAAACCGTTGACTTGGGACCAGAGTGAATCTTGATTTTGATGCTTCGATTACCGTTCATCTGGCAATTGGCACACGTCTGCTGTCATATATCACGATTCCGGCACATTTGGTTCTTTACACCCCTCCCCTAATGTACATCCCGTACGCTTGTGACATTGTGATATTTTCCGTTTTGCAAATATTAATAAGTTATTTGGTCTTCTAGGACAGCTTTGAACTATGTTTGTATAGAGCTAACTAGCACCGCCACATGTTTTTTCCTCGCTTGTAGAATAATTAGTGGTGTAGTTACAATATTCAGACAAGTTTTTTTTTTTAATTATTTTTGCCATTTTTGTAATATTATAAATGCAAATTTTTGTGCAGATGTTCGGACGATTAAATATAATTAAATGAAAGTTGGCAGACATATAGAGGATTTCCTGGATTAACATATGATACTGCTTTTAATTACTGTAATTTTGTGCACTGAATTGTGGGATAATATGTCCACTATAATGATTTTAATAAAACTTTACTATTTACTTTATAATAAAATGGCACCTTTAACATTTAACGTACTATCATGCGTTCCCTTGGGATAATATTTTAAATTTTATGTTTTTTAAATAATTTGGATTTGCGTACACGTGCGCGAGCACGCCCCGGACATGTCTTTCAAAATTACACATAATTATAAAAGCAATTTAAAAAATTAAATTATTTCAGAACAGTAAGTGAGGTCTGTATATTTTCGAAATATTTTAATTTATGTATGTAATAACTCCAAGACTCTATCTAGTCATATTTTACGAGGCATGTTTAAATGACTTATATCGTATCTGATTGGAGCTTTGTCTAAAATTAATGCTTATTCGAAATAGAACTTTATATTTTATTTATTTAAAATTCAATTTGTGCATGTGGATTGTTTGCATGCACCTATTTGGCATTACAGGGATAGTATGATAGAATGGGACAGCAATATGTGGCTAGAGAGGAATAACGCTTTTATAAATATACATTTAATATAGATATACATCTGATATATTTATGAATATATATATTATATTTACAGACCAGGATATTTATACACAAATATAACTCGCATGGTTCGTTATGAATTTTCACATATAAAATAAATAGTTAATTTAACATTTTTTTTGTACACCGTACACTGTTTTTAATATTATGTCCAAAAACACCGGATGCTTTTAATTACTTTTGATCGATGACACACTTGTTCGATCAATTTGTTTTTTATTTTTTACAATCTTTATTTACGTCACTAACATACATACATAAGCTCACGCCTGTATCCCATGGGGGTAGGCAGAGACTTTGGCTTTCCACAAGCTACGATCCTGACACACATCTTTCGCCTCATCCACAGTCATACATCTCGTCATGCATCTACGTCGGTTTCGGGTGCTACGCATTTTGCCTTTTTTAAACAGACCACTTATTTGGTCGTGGTAGCTCCGTCTTGGTCTCCCGATCCCGACCCTGCCACTCACATTCGCTTCGTATACTCTTTTAGTCATTCGGCTTTCATCCATTCTTGCAATATGACCAAACCATCTTAACATACTTCTCTCCACTTTGGTCACCACATCATCCTTCAACTTGCATTTCTCCCTTATCACGCTATTTTTTATTCGATCCGCAATGGTGACTCCACACATACTTCTCAGAGAACGCATTTCCACTGCATTCACCTTACTTTCATGCTTCGTCTGCCACACCCAACACTCACTCCCGTACGTCAGAGTTGGTACCAACACACCATTGTGAATCGTCAAGCGTGCCTTTTCAGACACAGCCTGACTACGCATCAAGGCATGCAGTGCACCATTAACTCTGTTACCCGCAGTCACTCTCCTTTCAATATCTTCCTCACATTTTCCGTCTCTTGTAAACATACTTCCCAAATATACAAACTCATTCACTTGCTCCAATTTCTCGCCATCCAATATAATATCACACAGTGTGACCTCTTTCTCTCTCTCCACAACCATAGCTTTCGTCTTGCTTACATTTATTTTCATACCTCTTTCTCTAAACCCTTCATTCACCAAGATTAGCATGTCTTGTAACTCCGACGCCGACGAAGCAAGTAATACCTGGTCATCGGCGTACAGTAGGCACTTGACACGCACCTCTTCCATGCTTAAACCACATTCAGTCTCTTTCAGATTTGTCAGACAACTATCCATATAGAGATTGAAGAGCCACGGTGACGCAACACATCCCTGTCGAACACCTTTATAGATGTTAAACCAGTCTGAGTGCGCCCCATTCACCCTGATGCAGGCTCTAGAATTCTCATATAGAGAATTTAAAGCCCGCACCAGGCGCTCGTCAACCCCATATGTATTCGACAGCGTTGACCATAATTCATTCCTGGGTACACGATCATAGGCCTTCTCCAGATCTACAAAAGCACAAAATACTTTTTTGGACTTGGCTAAATGTTTTTCACAGATGGTCCGCAGAGAGAAGATCTGATCGATGCACCCCCTTCCTCTCCTAAATCCCGCTTGTACATCCCACAATTTCTCATCTGTTACATTCGTCACTCTTTCAATAAGAATCTTCGCATACAATTTACCTACAACACTGAGAAGACTAATGCCTCGGTAGTTTTTGCAGTCCTGCCGCGACCCCTTCCCCTTGTGCAAGGGCACAATGACTGCTTTGGTCCAGTCGTCCGGAACACAGCCATCACGCCAACACACATTGAAAAGTAGCCGCAGCAATCTTACAACAACCCCTTTGCCACTTTTCAGCATCTCGGTAGTTATCCTGTCATACCCTGCAGACTTACCCAATTTCGTACTTTTTATTGCATTCACTATTTCATCTTCCGTAATTTCTTGAACTGCATCGTTTTGTGAGTGAGTGGGAGTTGGAATGTTCACCGGGTCATTATTGTGAAGATGTCCCTCACTACACTCAAAGAGTTCTTCGAAGTAACTTTTCCAACGATGCAGAACATCCCTTTCAATACTCAACAATCGTCCATCTTTCGCTCTTATAACGTCCAACTCAGATGACCTTGAACCGCCGCGACTCAATCTAACCTGCTTCCAAAACAGTTTTAAATTGGCCCTGAAATTCTCAGACATCTTTCTGTCAAACTTCTCTTTCATACACTTCTTCTTTTCCTGTACCACAATTTTAGCTTTCTTCTTTGCTTCCACATACACACTTTTTGCATTTCTTACCTGGTATACGTTCTCTGTATGACTTTCATTACCTTTCGCTTTGATGGCTAGTCCATCCAACCACGCCTTTTTCTTACATTCCACTACTTTCTTAACCTCTGCATCCCACCAGCATTCATCCAAAGACCTTCCTTTCTTTCTTTTAGTCTCTCCACATACTTTGGCAGCTGCTCCAACCATACTACTTTTGACAACCTCCCATATATCATTCATTCCACCCGCATATGATACATCCCATACGTGCTTTGTCCTTTCTACCATTTCCCTCAAATATTCCGCTTGCACGTCTATGTCACTTAGTTTTTCAACTTTTATTCGACCAAGACTCGTTGTCGGCTTTTTGTTCCAGTGACGCCAGGCTTTAAACACATCCCTAATTCGACTTACCACCAAATAGTGATCTGTTCCCACACTGACGCCACGATAGCTCCTGGTATCTACGACTTTACTTTTGAGCCTATGGTCTACAATCACAAAATCGATCATACTCCTACTTTCATTCCTCTCCCATGTATACTTATGGATATCCTTGTGGTTGAACAGAGTATTCGTAACCACAAGGTCCTTTTCCACACACACTTGTAGCAAACTGGAGCCACTCTCGTTTATTCTTTCATCACCATACTTTCCTAAAACTCTTTCAAAACCCTCTCTTTCCACTCCAACCCAGCTATTACAATCTCCTATTACCATAATCCTCTCATTATTCTCGCATTTACTTAACAACAATCTCACACTATCCCAGAACTCCTCCTTCTCCGACACTGGGCGCCCGGTATCCGGTGCGTAAACAGCTACCAGAAATACACGAAGCAGACCCAGCTTTAGTCGGATCCACAAAAGTCTAGGACTAACACACTCAAAATCTTTCATACAATTCTTCAGACGCTCCGACAGGACAACCCCAACACCTTGGCACGCGCGTTCTCCTTCTGGAACTCCCGACCATAGCGCCGTTAGATCACCGTGTTGAGAAATGCCCATGCCTTTCCTTTTAGTCTCACTTACTACCATCAGATCTATACGTCTTTCTTTCACTACCTGACATAATTCATTCATCTTATCACTCATTCCTCCCTGCACATTCAGCGTAGCTATGCGGCACTCCGCGGCCCGCTTTTCGCCCCGTGGAATACCTTGGCGTGATATGTGGCGAGCATTATCGCCGCCTTCGGTATATTTTTCTTTAGCTGCCATTTAGTTCCCACGAGTAGCTAGGGAAATGAAGTGTCACCACAATGCAGAGCCCCGCATGCAACGGGAAGGTTAAATAGTATCTGGGGGCACCACTTCCAGATATCCGGCACGCTAGCATGCAGACTCGCCCCTGCACATGCATCCTTTGGCACGGCAGACCAATGGATTGGCGGAAAAGGAGAGGGAGAGGGTGAACATAAGGACTATTATAGATAAGTTAGGATATCAAGGTTGGGATACTGCTGTTACGGAAGGACTGGGATGTAGCAGCAGCAGCTCGAGGAGGTTGGGGTCGCACACCCAAATCTCACCAATAGACGTCGGACAGACTTCTACCAGCAAAGACCTCTGACCTATTACGTCACTAATCTGTATATATATATATATATATACACTGGTATTGAAGGTTTTTGAACGAAATTTAGGTGTTATTTTTTTTTCTGATTCTTTTCTTCCAAATAGGAATAGCATTGTCTGTAGTGATTAAAAAATCGTGTTGTAATATCTACTTTTTTTTTATTATATATTGGTTTTATTGTACCTTTACGACTTGATTACCTGAAAACATTTATGCCTCTTTAATTTATTTTCCCCTCAAATGAATTAGTATTGATTCCATATATATGTGGGTGGTGGGTTATTGATATTTATCGCCCTTATACTAAGAAATGTCAAGTGTTTGAACTCAGTTTCAATTTCGAGTGCTAACCCCAGGGTTTTGACGCAAAGCAAAGTACATTTTTTGTGATGATGGGTGGTAGGAGGTACGGAGGCCACAGTGATTTCACGACAATACCTTTTCTATATGGAAGTCACCTGATGTACAAAACAATGGTCAGCTTTATTCTGTAAAAGATTTTTCTTTTGTTATGGAGTTCTTCAGTCATATTTTCTTACTTTTGACTGTCATTATTGCATAAATTAGTGCAAATACCTTCACTACCTTACCAGCAAAATGTGATATTATTTATCTGAAATAACCATTGCGGTGTGTACATTAGAGGGTGACGGCAGCTGTGGTACTCGCGCGTCAGTGGAACGCATGCTGGCGTTCGGACGCGAGCTGTACGCGATGAGCCAGAAGTTGCATCAGGATCAGTTTATCAAATCAATGTTAGAGGTGAGTATTTATGATACAATTTACATTGGTGATTGGAATTATGCAATTTAGGGACAGCGCCATCTAGGTACAATCTCAGTAAATTGTGTATATAATCTAGATGAGATAATTTATATTGATACTTATGAATATTTTTAATGCATAGATACTAACTATATTTATTGAAGTATAAATAGACGATTATTCTTTGTAAGTATCAAAAGTTCCATTAAAATTACGAGATGGCACTGTGTTACACAGGAATATAAAATGAGAGTGAATGTTTAATATTCTATGTAAAACTGCGTTTTTGCTAGAAATAAAATTAATTGTAAAATAGTAAGATAGCTTAACGATACCTTAATTCGCAAACCTACTAACTCCACTTTTTTTTTTTCGAAAATGGCATTTTGATACCGGCAGATACTAGATATTATCTACTTTTTATTGGTATCAAAATTTTCAGTTCCGAAAAAAAGTGGAGTTAGTAGGTTTGCGAATTAAGGTATCGTTATATTTATCAATTCTGTCTTTCTAGTCTTGTTACAATAGTGAATTGGAAATAAAATTTACAAATAATATAATGGGCCTAACATGTTTAAAGTGCGTAGATAAACATAAGTAATGCATTTTCAGGATGCGTTCAGTTTATTGGCGTACAGTAATCCATGGGACAGTCCCGTGGGCTGGCAACTGGAGCCTGTCCGCCGGGAAGCCGTTTGCGAAGCTCTCAATTCCGCCATACTCGGTAAATATTTCGCATTTAGTTTATTTGTGAGTAGTTGATCCGGCGAACTTAATGATATAAGCATATAAGGGGACAGACAGCGGAAAGTGACTTTGTTTTATACTATGTAATGATTGAATATTATAGTAAGGCCAACGAGACGAGATAAAAAATGTAAACAACGTTTCAGGGGTTTAAAACATTTATGATTTTTCCATTATTAAAATCAACATGTTATATTAGTAACAATAATAACAATAACAGCAAAAAATAACAAAAGAACTAAAACAGTAACGGATTAAAAACAAGAAAAAACAACCAAATACGGGAAAAGAAAATACGAGTCACTTGGAACGCTTTTCATCTAGGAATGAACTTAGCAAAATTGCGAATCAACTGTTGACGACCACGGTATCAATTGCTCTCATGTACCACGAAGTACGCAACGACAGCGACTTTTCGACTAAGTGACGTCTTTATTACATAGGAGTAACAAGGACAGAGATATCAATCGCTCGGAAATTCGTGTCAATCGCTAACTGTCGCAAGATAGCTCAGTAAGGGTTCGGTTATCTATAGTTTTTATCTCGTCTCGTTGGCCTCACTATAGATGTCTGCATCGGCCTGTACTGCCGGGTTCCTATCGTGTCAATTTGGGTAACTTAAACTTTCAATGTAACGTTAGCCCACTAACTTTTGATTTTTGTACTTGATAATATCTGTCTTTACTTGATAAAATGTCTCGGTGGTCCAGTGGTCGAGCACCCGCTTCTGAATCTGGAATTCGCGGGTTCGAATCCTGGCACTGGCTCACACCAATGACTTTCGAAATTGTTTTCGGAAGTTATGTGTGATAAATATCGATGACTGAACACTTTGTGTCCGGTATTTCGCCACCTATTCCATTTGCGAGGTAAACATAACGGCGGACGAGGCCTAAAAGCCGCTGCCTACAGCTTCGGGTAACAAAGGCGTGAAGTTATGATAATATCTGAACGTCTTGCATCTTACCATAGACCTATTGTACTATATTCAATTGCACTATATTAAAATCTCAAGTTTGTTAGTGGGCCAATGTTACAATGAAAGGTTAAAGTTACCCAGATTGACGGTAATGTGTATGTCGCGTGGTACAGAGGCGCAGGGCATGAAGTGGATCTCGCCGGTGGAGGCGTGCGTGTCGCACTCGCGCGAGCTGCTGCGGCGCATGTCGCGCGGCGGGCTGGGCGCGTGCGCCTTCGCCGAGCTGGGCGCGCTGCTGCGCCGGCCCTAGCGCCGCGCGCCGCCCGCCCCGCCGCGCCGCGCGCCCCCCGCGCCGCCCCGCGCCCCGCCCCGCCGCGCCCCGCGCCGCGCCCGCCCGCGCCGCGCGCGCCGCTAGCCGCTAGCCGCCAGACCTTGTGCCCATGTAAATAAACACCATTTCCGCTTGTCCCGAGCTGCCGAGTGCGGTGCGCGCCCGCACTGTCTGTGTAATATAAATTAATATATGATGATAATTAATAGTGTTCGGAAACTTGGCGACGACGGTTTCAGCTTTGTATGTGGGGAACTGCGTGCGTCTCCACTAGGACGCCGGAGTGGCTCTTTGCGTGCTGCAATCGTATCTGACTCGAGATGAATAATAACTAAATTTTGTCTCCGGTATTTGGGCGGAATGAAAGAATTTTGCTTAGTTCCTGTAAGTTACTTCTAATTTCGAGAAGAGACCCAGCTTGGGCCTCATTCTTTCATGCAACGAGCAGATGACGAAGAACCGCTTCGCCGTTCGGTAAAGCATTTTTTATAATGATCAAGTGAGAGTGTACTATGTGTGGTTAACTATATAGATATATAGAGTATTATACACATATATACATACATACATATGTGTGTGAGCTGAACGAATCCACGTGTTTGTATTGATTTAGTTATGTTTAGTTTGTGTAACGTTCGGGTTTGCGCTGTATATTGTCAGTAGCACTATATATAATAGTAGTTAACATCGTTCTAGAACATTCTAGATATTAAAAAGAACTAATTTTAAAAATTAACGGGTACGCTGTTGCTTATTGTATTAATGTATTTATTAGATTTTGTATTGTATTCGATTTTGATCAAGTCCTTTGACGGATTCGGTTCGAAGGACCATATTTGATATTCTCATGGTCCTTCGAGCACGAATCCATGCGTACATCCTAATATTGATTGTCTAGATTATATATTATGTTCGGTTGGACAAAACGAAATATTAATTTTGATTATATTCATGGACTTTTTCGATATAGTGAAACAACAGATTTTTTTTAAGCACACGCGACAACAGTTGTACCCGGACTCGATAAATTTTAATATAGACATATATAAAGCGAAATAATTTTAGATTTATTAAATATATGTATACTATGTCTTACTAATGCATTTGAATTTTAATAATGAACAGATTTTTTCAGAACACCATTCAGCCATTGTTAAAAAAACGATTCTGTTTTTGCTCATCAGCAGAACTGAGGAGATGAGATTTTCATATTTCTTCGGGATATTTCTAGAAGATTATATAATAGTTAAGCGTGCTTATCCAAATGCATTAGTAGGACTATCTGACTGAGACGAAGGCAAATAGGCGTACGTATGTATATTGATCTACAAACAGACTTACACAAGTTAGTATAATAAGGTAGATACTGTACAAAACATAACAGGCATGTTGAGGCTTTCCTCGACCTTATATCCTTCCGCGTTTTTATTGTATACCTGCTTAGTCCGTCATCTTTCAATCCAATTGCCCGAATCAACATTTTTTAAAATTGAATACAGATACTCTCTTTCGGTCCATTTATCTAAGCTCTTGTTTTAAACGCGAGCGTCACACTGCGAAATTTATGTCTACTCTCATCTCGTCTTTATTCTTTTTTCATGCGCTCTCTGCCATACCCTGCCTCTCGCTTCCGGAAATTAAGTATATTTTAATAAACTGCGTGATATCTGATACTGTGTGTAAGTCTGTATGTGACATAATATTTTATTAATAATATTAACATATATGGCTAGTCGCTGATGACATTTGAGAATCTATATGCCTATAATTATTTGTGTAGTGTATATGTTAATATTATTATTATATGCGCATGTATATATAATATAACGATAAATATGAGAGTTTTGTCATTTAAGGTGGATGCGCATGCGCTTCGTGTAAAATATAAACACACATGTTGTATTCATTTACTCGTAAAATACAAAAGATGTCGCTCTGTACGCAGCGGGTATTTGTAAAAAAAAACTTACCAACGATCTGAATTTGATTACAGCGACATCTATGTGTTGTATATGAAAGTGTAATTCGTTGATAATTTTTTTTTTACAAATATAGGCTTTGTGCACGATTTGTATGGTGTATCGAAATATTTGTAACGGCGTAACCTTTCACCAGGAGTATTTGTTTGTAGTTGTAACTATTAGATTGGACCGTCACACAAATATTTGTGTTGTGGTCGAGTGAGATAAACCACTCGCAGTTGTGGGGTATTCTTATTGCTATTTGTTGTATTTTTGTATTAATACATTGCTCCTGGTGTTTGTTGATGTCAGATTCAAATATGTATTTGAAACATGTAATGTTCTGTAAAGATCAAGTCTACAATATCGTTCTTAAATTGTATTGTTTTCTTTTTTTTAAATAATATATTGTTTAAATCGCTCACTTGGATTTTATTTGACCCCACTTTCGCCCCACCAGATGCTTGAACGTGCTAACAGCGACAATCTATACCAGTTGTATAAGATAGATAGAGAAGGATTTTTTATAGTAGGGGAGCCCACGATGCTAAATGGGGATTTACTCGAGCGTCGTAGAGACCTATTGGGTTGCAAAGCTTAGATGATAACAAGAACAAAATGTTATATGATATATACCTTTACATCGGTGGGGGAAGCGGCTATAGATTATTAAATACTAGTTGACCCGGCGAACTTCGTTCCGCATCAAAAGAAATAAATTAGTAATATTTGGATCTTAAAAAGTTCAATTTGTGCTATTTATCGGCACGCGTTTTGGCGCGCAAACGCAACTGCTATGTACCTCTATGTTAATACTGTAATATCTTCGTAAATATTGGATTAAATTACATACTGTAAATGGCTAGATTAATCTATATTAAAAGCACAATCTATTTAAGACACTTAATTGGATGAAAATTAATGCTGTTATGTTTAAAATTGGTTCGTAAATAAGTCATTATTTCTCGTAAAAAGTAGTAGTAGTAGTATAAAAAGTTTTTTAGACCTTTTAAAGGTGTATAATAATGTAGTACATTGTTTTGATTTATCACTTAGGGTTCAGGCAGCGTTTTCGATTAAAGTTTTAAATCTTGAAAATTATCATTTTTTTTCACTACACTATTCATGAATTATAGATCAAAACCACCCTGTTGCACCCTCTAACTATTAAAAAAAAACCGCATCAAAATCCGTTGCGTAGTTTCAAAGATACAAAGGGACATAGGGACAGAGAAAGCGACTTTGTTTTATACTATGTAGTGATGTAAAAAAAACTGTTGCATGGACATCCTCGAGCGCGTCAGATATTGATAGCATCAATGCCCTACCTATTTTTAATAATGTGCGTATGTTGGCGGTTGGCGGCATTCGACGCGGTTTTATCATCCTCATAAGTAATTTTGCAATTATATTTGTGTGTGTGTGCGTGCGTGCGTGCGTGTGTGTGTGTGCGTGCGTGCGTGTGTGTGTGCGTGCGTGCGCGCGTGTGTGTGTGTGTGTGTGTGTGTGTGTGTGTGCGCGCGCGTGTGCGTGTGCGGGTACACACCCGCACACGCACACGCGCGAATTATGATTTATACATACATAACATAACTTCACGCCAAATCGCTTGCGAGGTAGGCAGAGAGAAAGGAGCGCCAGAAGGCACGGTTCTTACACACCACACTCTCTTCGTTGACTCTTCATGCGCGCGCCTCATTTTTTGTGGCTTAATCACCTTCCTCCAGAACATATTCTGTTTGGTCATGGAATGTGTATCTTGGCCGTCCTCCACTCCTACATCCATCATCACATTCTGCCATACCCAGCTCTCGCTTCCATAAGTTAGCGTTGGGATCAGTATTGCATTGTGGATTGCTAGCTGGGCTTTTCTGCTAACATTTTTTGCGCCCAAGAATAATAACATAGTATAAAACAAAGTCACTTTCCGCTGTCTGTCCCCTTATATGCGTATATCTTTAAAACTAAGCAACGGATTTTGATGCGGTTTTTTTTAATAGTTAGAGGGTGTCAACGGGGTGGTTTTAATCTATAATTCATATATGACATCATATATGAATTATGTATGTAAAATGTGAATGTAAAGAAAAAATTATAATTTTCGAGATTTAGGCCCGTAAGATCAATCATAGTTAAAACTGTCGATTTTCTAAACTATAGTCAATTTTAATCTAGAGTTTAAACCTGCCTCGTAAGATCAACAGCGAAATGGACATAGATTACGTAAACTAAGTTTAGTTTTCGACAGATGGCAACATTTGGTTATTTAAAGTCCATATTTCGCTCATCATTCACTCTTTTGTACATTGTCTGTGGCATATTTCGTGAAAAAACTCTTTTTCTCTTTCTTTTATGAAGTTTTATAGTGTGACCATAGATTTAAGAAAAATAGATCGGCAATAGTCACCCAAACAACGTGACCAAAAATGGGTTGTTAATGTGTGAGTGACTTACGGGGCTCGTGGCGCATTGGTAAAACAACCGGCTGCAGCACTGAGGTCGGGGGTTCGATTTTCGCCCGAGTACAAATATTTATGACAAACATTAATATTTGTGCGGCGTCTGGGCGTTTTTCTATGTATTATAAGTATGTATTTACAGATTTACAAAAGAAAAGTATATATGTATTAGTATCCGTTCTCTAGTAACTATAGCACAAACATTTAGTTGCTTAGTTTGGAACTGGCGCTGTGTGATTTGTGTCCAAGATATTATTATTATTATCAATGTGTTCTAAGGGAAAATGGAAAAGCTAGAAGAATGGGCAGCAGCATTCTTTCTCAAGACACTACAGCCTACTGCGATCGCCAACCCGCCTGCCAAGCGTGGCGATTATGGCAAAAACCCCCCATGATTGCGCGGACCGGCAGTTGTGGCGCTTTATGAGGGAGGCCTATGTCCAGCAGTGGACGTCAAAAGGGCTTATGATATGATGTGTTCGTAAAAAGCGCTTCAAAGCGTTAACTTTTACATAGTGTTGGGTGTAATGTTAATGGGTGGAAATATAAATATCCCCAAAATCTAATATACGCAGTTACGCTGTCAGTTATTCGATGCTATTAGTAAATTTTTCCTGACATGTGCCATCTATTGTAGTCTATGCTAAATCTATGTATGAACCCACAATCGTTGTGTCAGATGTCAGCTGATAAACGACCGCCATTTTTAAACTAGGCAGGACCACAGTTTAAACGGCAAAATCTTCTGGTATAAGCTAAACTATAGTTTAAACTGTTATTGGAGGTTTATCTAGCATTGATCTTACCAAATAAACGACAGATGAGGTTTAAACTAGATAAAATAGTTTAAACTGTGATTGATCTTACGGGCCTTAGTATTTTAATTGCAAACGCTGGCCGAACCCTAAGCGATAGATCAAAACAATGTTCTACATTATTAAACACCTTCAGAAGGTCTACAAAAAAGTCCGCGAGGGCATATGTCTATCTCTTAGGGATAACCCACAAAATCAATTTTAATTTTTTTACTTTTTACGAGAAATAATGGCTTATTTACGAAGCGATTTTAAACATTACAGCATTAATTTTCATCCAATTAAGTGTCTTAAATCGATTTCGCATGTAATATAGATTATCCTGGCCCTTTTACAGCATGCAATTTAAAGGAATATTTTCGAAGATATCGCAGTATTAACATAGCGGGACAGCAGCTAAAGCCGATAAATAGCACAAATTGAACCTTATGATATTCAAAATTTACTCATTTATTACTTTCGATGCGGAACAAAGTTCGCCGGGTCAGCTAGTATTATAATAATAACAAAACGTAAGCCTCGTCTCGCCGTTACATTTACGTCCCAAATAGCATACAAAGTTTACAAAGTCAAAGGCACAAAGTTTTCAGTCATCTGTACAAAACGGAGACCCTGCAAAGGTTTGGAAGTTTCTTAAATCTTTAGGAGTTGGCAAACAACGTCAAATAACAAATCCTTCTGCTCTAGATATTAACGCTCTTAATACTCATTTCTGCTCTTCGTCTAACTTCGATAAGACAACTAAAGCCAACACATTACAATATCTTTCAACATTACCAACTCCTGATTACCCTCCATTTTTCTTCCGTCAATTTACTACTAGTGATGTTGAGAAAAGTATCCTCTCTATTGCTTCCAATGATTGGGACTGATAACATTAGCCGTAATATGATCCTTCCCATTATTGATGAAATCCTACCCATTATTTGCCATATCCTCAATCATTCCGTTTCCAGTGGCGTCTTTCCATCGACATGGAAGGAGGCCCAAGTGATACCACTACCGAAGATCCCGAAACCTACATCCTTTTCCGAATATCGCCCTATATCCATACTACCATTCCTATCGAAAGTCCTTGAACGCCTTATTCATGACCAGTTAAATGAATTCCATAATACCAATAACTTACTTAACTCACTCCAATCCGGTTTCCGTCCTGGTCACAGTACCACTACCACTCTTGTCAATATTACGGATGATATAAGGTCAGGCATGGAAAATAGAAAGCTGACAGTTCTTTGCCTATTAGATTTTAGCAATGCGTTTAACACGGTTGACTACGATGTGCTGCTTTCCATACTGGGCTCCCTCAACATATCTCCTGGAGTGATTGACTGGTTTCGTAGTTACCTGTTCGGTCGCCGACAGCGTATCCGTCTAGATGACACCTATTCTCCTTGGTCCAAAATAACTGTCGGTGTGCCACAGGGTGGCGTTTTATCTCCGTTGCTATTCTCTATATTTATAAATTCTATCTCTCACAAATTACTTTCTTCTTACCACCTTTATGCAGATGATTTGCAAATATATACGCAAGAAGCACTGATGGATTTGTCCAAAGCCATATCTGATATTAATGTAGATCTATTAAAGATAGAAAAGTGGGCCCAACGATACGGAATATTAGTTAACCCCAATAAAACTCAGGCAATTTTGATTGGGAGCTCACGACAGCTACCCAAGGTTGACCTTATAACACTGCCTAAGGTGATATTTGACGGTACCACCATACCTTATAGCGATAAGGTAAAAAACCTAGGAATATATTTGGATAGCACACTTTCCTGGTCTGCACAGTTAGAATATGTCAGCCGCAAGGTGTTCCGCTCAGCAGGTAGCTTAAGAAGACTCCGTAACTTTTTACCCGTTGCCACCAAGACTGCGCTTGCACAATCTATTCTCCTTCCTATTCTTGACTATGCCGATACCAGCTATCTTGATCTCACTGAAAACCAACTTGATAAACTTGAGCGTCTCCAGAATCTTTGTATTAGATTCATATTTGGTTTACGCAAATATGACCACGTCTCGGAATTTCGTAATAAGCTCAAGTGGTTGTCCATTCGTCTTCGAAGGAATACTCATGTTCTCTGTCTTCTGTATAACACTCTTTTCAATTCTACTACTCCTCACTATCTCAAAAAACGTTTCACGTTTCTCCGTGACACACATGCGAGATGCTTGAGATCATCGGCGAGTTTGACCCTTGAAATACCAGCGCACTCCACAAATTTTTTCCATAAATCGTTTTCAGTCCAGGCTACACGCCTATGGAATGAATTGCCGCTGACTGTCCGGCAAGCTCAGACACTGACAACATTCAAAAAACGTCTTAAAGAACACTATTTGTCACTTTAAATAACTCAGCAGACATTGTTCAATGAGTATCTATATTTATTTATATACTGTTTAAATATATACGTATTTATATGTGTATTGTGTATGTATGTATTCGTATCTGTATGTATGTATATAACATGTTATGTATGTGTATATATCTTATGTGTATGTATGTCTATCTTGACGAGGTTTGGTAGGAGCGACAGTACACCGCGTATTACTATTCCTAGCTAATTATGTCCATATAAAGGTTGTCTGGCAGAGATCGCAGCATGCGATAAGACCGCCTTTTGTACTTGCCTAATATTATTATGTACTACCCACTGTAATGTATTCTGTTATGTTTGGTGTACAATAAAGCGTATTCTATTCTATTCTATTCTATATCTATCACACATAACTTTCAAAAATAATTTCGAAAGTTATTGGTAATGTTGGTTATTTATAATGTAGGTATAGAAGATTAGTCTTTCAAAAAGACTTCACAAATTGTCGACCACTCGAAGTCTACATCTATACTGATCCTTGTGTGTGTGATATTGTGTGTATTTTTTGATATATATAATAGATACCCAAGTCTGAATAAACTGGGTTTGAATCGTAGCTCACAAAAATTATTTTGTTTTTGTGATATGATTGTTGACTAAAAAGATTATTATAGGCCAACATCATCTATTGCTATATTTTCTTACTGGTGGAGGTCAAACCACCTATGAAAACATTTTACGCAGCCAAAACTTTTGACAACATGGACAGTTCGAAAGGATGACATGTTCTGCCCATCCCTGGTGGGTAGTGTCCGACCGAGGCTTCGGCTTCAGCGACCTTCGGCCAAAAATCCATCTTCGGGGAGATCTTCGTCGAGCCGAAGGCCTCGCCAAAGGTCTGAGAACACTCGGAATTAAATGAATGTTTCGAAAGAGTGACTGACGGACCGGACTGCACTTAGTTCAATGCGGATACCTCGATAACTGAGTGAAAAGCGGCATGAGCCACTTTACGCCGATATTCTTCTTTAGCTGTGGATAATATTGAAGAAAATTATTAAATTACTAATAGTTTATAAACCTTCGGCTTTGGCTTCGGCCGAAGGTTGTGGAGATTGCCAATTAATCGGCTTCGGCTTCGGCCAAAAATAGACCTTCGGTCGGACACTACCGGTGGGGGATAAACCACCAACGAAAATATTCCCATCGATTGTTGACCGAAAAAAAAAATTGGATCCACAGCAATGATCAAATCGAGCTAACGACCTACAAACCCTCGGATATCAATTTACTTTTACGATACATAAAAATGAGATTTTAATCTATGACTATTGTAAATCAAAACTTAAATAACACCTCATTGCTCATTTGAAAAAAGTTCCGTTACATACATTAAAAAAAAACATAACTCGGCTATTCAATACTTCGATATGCAAATTACACAATAAAAAGTAATTTATAACATCGGTAACGCGTCGCCTGTAGATAACGGCTCATTGAATAATTATTTTGATTGTAAAAATTATATATATTTCATTATAATATTGAACAATGAGTTGTGCAAAATTGCACGCTAGCTTGACTCCATGGGAGAGGCGAAGTCTTACGAGTCAATGATCATTTTTGAATTATGTCGCTAACGATTATATTGGGAGCGATGAAAGTGTCGCTAGAGAGAATCACAACTGGACGGACTTTTTTAGAGTTCTGTACGCGAAAGGGTAAAACGTTAAAATTACATAACTTCATTGACCGTCAATCTGTCACAGCTAGATGTATGTTTGTTGCAGCTATAAGTTCAAATACTGAAAACAGAATTATGTTCTACTTCGATCACTTCGTTTTTATTCAACAATTTTTAGTTTATTTAATTTTGGGTATTGGATATAATTGGAACGAAGTTCCTTATCGCGCGTTGTGAAAGGGGGCTAGACGGAAAAAATTCTTAAAAGTTGTCACGACACAATACATCTTTTATTGGCTTATTTAGAACAATGTATAACTACCCAAATGGTCTAGTGGCTGGGATACCTTGCTCTCATACAGGGGGCTCGGGTTCGAATCCCGGTATCGGAACTCTTTGTGAAGTTTTATTTTCCATGTTTTCATATTTTATATATGTTTAGGGCACTTTCAAGTAACGGCTTATTTAGAAAAATGTACCACAAGCCAATTATTACGAAAATTGAACCTACTGATTAAGTTTATATTACATTATTATTTGTTAATAATAAAAAAAATAATAATATAACTTAAAAAAAATAAAATTTTATTACAATTCCTTCACTAATTAATCGAAAGGAACTTCGTTCCATCCGGGTGTCCCTTGACGCCTCTCAAGTTTTTTTTTTAACTTTTTTCACATTATTTAGTGCAAATAATTTATTAATGAATAAGAATTGGTTCTCAAATTAGTATTTTTTCATGGGACAAAGCCAGTCATTCGATGGTCAGCCCATGGACACTTGGAACACAAATACTGTTACAGTTGCGTTGCCGGCCTATTATGGAGTAGGATCCGAAACGTGGGAGAAAGGAATGGAATCAATAAAACAAATGTCTGCAATTTTACCAAATATTCTTCCATTCTTACCTACTAGCATTGTAAGGTGATTAGTAAAAATATTGATATAAAATTCTGAAATGTATCATAAAACTGCAGCTCGAACGATTCGTATTATTAATCAATTCGACGCTGTATCACTCTTTATCGGTGTACCGTCAGCTCGTCGGTTATGAGGTCAGCTGCGGACCGACACCGGAGTGTGTTGGAGGAGAGGAGAGGAGAGGGTCTGACCGCGAGAAATTGAATGAAAACATTGAATATTTATTCTGAGACGATGGTATTGCAACGCTGCGGGCTCCGGTACGAGATCAGACAGACCACCAGACTTACGAATAGGCAGATAAATAAAATGTTATTTTTGTGAGAATTTTAGAACTAAGAATTAAATGACAATATAAGACGCCAGATTATAATGTACATAATTATAATATACTAGTTGACCCAGCGAACTTTGATTCACCACAGATGAAATAAAAATGGTCTTGTGGATCATCCCTAAGAGATAGACTTACTATCGTGGATTTTTTGTAGATCTTTTGAAAGTGTATAAACAAAACACGAAAATTTGTACTTAAACGATGACAAACCATTTTTTTTAAATAATACAGACTTGTGCTTGTCTTCACTTATCCTGATGGTAAGTGACAATAAGAGCATAGAAGTACACTGTCCAGTTAAGAAATAAATTTTAAACTAAATCCATAAAACAAATATCATAATTTATTGTTTGGAACAAATAAATTTAATTACATATTTTATGAGGCTAATATAATTGCAGTAATAAATAACTTAATATTTTCAGAAGTTAAGAGCTTAGAGTTAATAGTCAAATTGACGAATTTAATTAACGCAGCATTTCGGTTAAAACATGTGCCTGAGTAGTGGAAGATAGCTGAAGTCATTATAATAGCTAAACCAGGCAAACCACCGCATGAAGGGACTTCGTACAGACCAATTTCTTTGTTACCAATAATGTCAAAGTTGTTTGAAAAACTTCCTTTAAAACGGCTGAAGCCCATACTAGAAAGTAAAAAACTATTACCTGACCACCAGTTCGGATTTCGAGAAAGTCATTCTACAATCGACCAAGTCCATAGAATTGTAAATAAAATAGAAAAAGCGCTCGAAGAAAAGAAGGTTTGCTCTACTGTTTTCTTAGACGTAGCCCAGGCTTGTGATAACGTATGGCATAAAGGCCTGATATTCAAACTTAAGTCATTACTTCCTAAACAATTCGTGGACATTTTAAATTCATACATTGCTAACAGAATGTTTAGAGTTAGGCAAGAGGACGCATACTCAGAGCTTAAAGAAATAAAAGCTGGAGTTCCGCAAAGGAGTGTTCTGGGTCCGGTTCTGTTCTTATTAAACTTACGCTGACGATACTGCTATTTTAGCAACAGGAAACAGCCACGAGGAAGCAGTAGAAATAGTCCAAACAACCATAGACCGTGTTTATCAGTGGACAAAATCATGGCGAATTAAGCTCAACGAATCCAAATCGGTTCATATTGATTTTACAAATAAGAGAGAGATGTATCACCCGATATATATAAATGGCCAACCAACTACGCAAACACAGCCAAATATCTTGGTATGACATTTGACACGAAGCTACGTTGGAAAGCTCATGTCAAGAAAAAACGTGAAGAATTAGGAATAAAATACAAAAAGATGTACTGGCTACTCGGAAAACACTCCTCGCTGTCAGTGCACAACAAACTACTATTGTACAAGCAAGTCCTGATGCCAGTATGGACTTACGGTATACAGCTCTGGGGCTGTACCAAACAGAGTAATGTACAAACAATACAACGGTTCCAAAATAAAGTTCTCAGGAATATAGTGAATGCGCCCTGGTACATAAGAAACGACGATCTCCATCAGGACCTTCAAGTCGAGCTCGTCCATAAGATTATATCCAAATACGCCGAAGCTCATGAACGGAAACTTCATCATCACGTGAACGTCGAGGCAATCCAACTCCTCGACGCCGACGTCACCGACCTAGTGAGAAGACTAAAAAGGAACAAACCCTTTGAGTTAGTGTAAAGTTATTAGTAAAAGTGTTGCAGTGATAGTGGCCTAAATAAATAACATATGAACTAAGTGCTTCACCTTAATAGACGCTAAGAAAATTAATTGGACATTATTCTTAGTGACGTTAAACAAATTAGTAGATTAAGTTAAATTAATATTGCTTATTAGCCTCTATGAGCTCGATTGTGATTTTGATGGTGTACCTCCCTATCTAGGTCGAGTACCCATAACAAAAAAAAAAACAAGTTAAGAGCACGAAAACGCTAAGGGAAATGTAGCAAACGGAAGGCACATGTCACAATACCATTCAACCTACCTTCAAGCTAGTTGTAGAGCGGGCCAAAGAAATTCAATCATTAATTACTAATATTCGAATATTTTAACACTCGAAGTACACAACCTTTCCTAAGGATCCATCGGGTAAATTAAGCTTAATGTGCATACAATTATCTTAATATTTGCTTGAAGTAGAACAAATTCAAATAATATAACTCTTACAAATTTCTGATTAGTATTGTCTGAAAAGTCTGAATTAACTGTCTGCTTGCTAAAATGTAAAATATATTTTTTAATGACAAATTTTAATTTTAATTCTTCTTTATAATATAACGAGCACTGTATACAGAGTCTAATACACTTATGAGGAAACGGTTACTTCCACTCAGTCGAGTAGAAGTATTGATACAGACATGAAAATTAGCTTGGAGCATATATGTTTACTTACCAACTTTAATAAAAAATATGTATTTTAAAGTAACCTTTTCAATACTTTTTTCAAAACCTGATTGCATATTTTAACCTCTTTGGAACAACCGTTATGTTTTTGATATTTAAATTAAAAGAAATTGGTACTAGTAGCAAAGAATAAAGAATTGGTAGAGCCAAGCAGTTCGCTGCATGCATGGGCCGGCTCGACCGGTGAAATACCACGACCTCTCAGAAGACCGACGTAAAGTGGCTCATGCCGCGTTTCGTTCGGTGAGAAAGGTACCCGGAGGCTCACCCCCCTTCCCCATCCTTTCCTATCCCCTATCCCTTAAATGTCGGCAACGCAACAGTAACACTATATGTGTTGCTGGTGTCAATGGGTGGCGTTGGTTGCTTACCATCAGGTGACACGCCTGCTCGTTTGCCCTCCTATCACATAAAAAAAAATATTGTTAGGACATATACTCTACTCATCTCTCACTCTACTAATCACTCTACTAAAATATTATTTTAGTATCATCATATTTTAGTCTGTGGTATATTAACTTAACTTTGACGAAACTTCGAGAAGGAGACCGAAAGGAGGATTCAGCTGGGTTGGGCCGCATTCGACATACTGCGCCGAGTTTTCAACTCGCCTATACCACAATGCCTGAAGACCAAAGTCTTTAACCAGCGCGTCTTACTGGTAATGACCTACTGTGTCGAAACGTGGACACTTGCGGTAGGGCTAGTCCACAAATTTAAAGTCGCTCAGCGAGCTATGGAGCGAGCTATGCTCGGGGTGAATCTGAAAGATAAACTCAGGAACTAGTATATCCGGCAGAGAAGAGAACTGGGGTAACCGTCATAGCTCGTAGAATAAACTCGCTGAAGGGGCAATGGGCTGGTCATATCTGCCGAAGAACCGATGGTAGATGGAGTAAGAAGGTCATAGAGTGGAGACCGCGTCTTGGTAAACGTAGTGTAGGATTCACTAGCCCGATAGTCAGACGACCTCAGAAAGGCTGCTGGAAAAGACTGAATGCGGAAGGCAGAGAATCGGAGGTTGTGGCGCACATTGGGAGAGGCCTATGTCCAGCAGTGGACTGCAATAGGCAGATGATGATGATGTATAACTATTTTCTTGTAATATCAATAGTTGATCTATTTGCTTTGATATTATTTATAGCTTTTGTCTGCCTTTGCAAAAAGTAAAACTTCATCCAAATAGTCGATGTCGGTGTTGTATAGAGTTTTAAAAGTCATTGATGTGTGCCTCGATTCAAACAGAAGAGTTTGTTTTTTGGCATCTTTTTTTTCTTGAATACTTCTCGATACGCCTATTTGGCAATGGGATATTGAAATAACTGTTTTCAAATGAATTTAAATACAGTACATACACCAAAATAACTTTTTTTTTTACAAACTTTTGTCTATCTTGGTTCCGCGTAATTTCTGAAATGGCTGGTGTGCTAAAGAGCAACTTAGGGTACTTTTTTTAAAACACTTTTATTAATTGCTTCTGAGCCGAAATAAATCTGGCAGGGTCAGCTGTTCCCAAATAAATACTTTTGACATAACTCTATCTAGTCCATGACCAAGACTTGTTTATTATATAGATAGCTCCAGTGAGTCGTGTCTGTTGAAGAATACTCTTCACCCATTCCGAGGATTATCTTGTGGCTCTCCTTTTAATATTTGATTTGCATATTTATAAATCGTGAGCGGACTGTTTGCAGTGCCCCCTAGAGCATGTTTGTTGAGTTATAGTTTATTTCATTCCGAGTGAATTCCTCATATAATACTGAAACTCCGTAACGTGTACGTAATACCTATTATTTGTACTCTATTCTCTATGAATGTATAAAATGACTTAGATTTTGTTATCGACTGTCCATGGACTGAACATAGCTGGAAATCTTGTATCTATGTTTAAGGATATTATTCTGAAATAGGGACCGATTTTGATATTTGATAACATATTTTTTATTTAAGTTTATTAATTGTAAGTGTTGAAAATAAACATTTTAATAATATAAACTACTTACATAATTATAAACAATATTTTTAACCTCGGTGATCCAGTAATCGAGCTGCCTGATTCTGATTGAGAAGTCGTGGAATCGATTCCGGGCTCACACCAATGATTTCCCGAAATGTTTCGGAAGTTATGTGTAAGAAATATCGATGACTGACAACATTGTTGTCTAGCATTGTATATGGCAATAGGTTCCGCCACCTATTACACCTATTAAAAAAGGTGTAGAGTTATGTTATATATTTTATTTTTATAATTTTAACACAAAAAGATGATTATTTTTAAAAGTATGATTGGAACAGCATGAAATATTTGGTATTTAATTTTATTGTCCACATTTTCAAGTCATTCATATTTAACCCGTGTTTTCTAGTAGGTATTTTTTTAAAGTCATTCATTTCTAGCCTGTGTTTGCTAGTATTTTTATTAGCTTTTTATTAGCTTCACCTGTATGTTTGTTTGTAGGTTTGTATGTTTGTAGGTTTGTATGTTTGTTTGTTTGTTTGTAACCGACTTCTTTTTTAGTTTCCGGTGATTGCCACTAGATGGTGCGATTTGTGAACTATGAAAGTTCTAGACTAGAAAACCGAACTAAAAAATAGAAAATAAATAATAGTTTAAAAAAACTAAAAAACACGCTTTTTATAGAAAACCGAACTAAAAAATAGAAAAATAAAAAAAAATATTTTATTTTAAAAAAAGCGTGGGGTGCATGGTGTGAATAGTTATAAATATTTTATTGACAGATATGAGTAGAGTGATTATCATTTCGTTAATATCTAAAAAGCACCCCACGCTTTTTTTAAAATAAAATATTTTTTTTTATTTTTCTATTTTTTAGTTCGGTTTTCTATAAAAAGCGTGTTTTTTAGTTTTTTTAAACTATTATTTATTAATAGTAACATTGATATTATATATAAGAATACACTCGACTTCACTCGAGTATGTTTTATCAGTGTAAGATTTGCAAGTTAATATGTAGGTACTTATTGCGAATTTATGAAGCGATAATATGTGTTTAATATATGGAGAATTTAGTGCTGCTGTGACACCATTCTGCCATACCCTTAAGATGACAAACGGTATTACAAATACACGTTTGCATAAGCGGTATGCGGTACATAAAGTATTGAGGTTGGATATTATTACGACGATTATTTATTGAGTTGTAGTATATAAATGTAAGTTTTCAAATGATATATGAAATATTCAATGGATGAATGATAGATAAAATATTCAATTCAAAATTCAATGGACATTCAATAGATGATGTCCTGACTGACTCCGTTTTAAACAAAGGTTTGTCACAGAAACACCGAGTTAATTTAAGTTAATTTAAGTCATTAGGCAATGAAATGCATTAGAAATTAAAATTCACAACAAATAAAATACTTTTAATAGTGGTAGAGTTACGTAGTTCGCTGCATGAATGGGCCGGCTCGACCCGTGAAATATCGAGGCCTCTCAGAATATCGACGTAAAGTGGCGCTTGCCGCGTTTCGCTCGGTGAGAGTGGTATCCGGAGGCCCAACCCCTTTCCGCATCCCCATCCCATCCCACTTCCGACCCCTTCCATATCACATTTTTTTTCCGTGTGGGTAGTTTTAGCACTTAGCACTGATTAAAAAGAGCTCTGCATAAAAATTTAGATAACTATTTTTATTACATGTAATTTTATATTGTAATGATAAGAAACACTAACTAAGTAAACCTGCTTGCCGGTGAAGTGTTTTTCCTTGTTCAAACTCAAAATTTGTCACTATTAAACTAGCAGAAAAATTGTGTACAGTACCAGCAATATGGAATCAATTGAAAACACAATGAGTTCCTTGATGGAGGCTTTTCAAAAAAGGATGGCTGAATTTGAAGCACAAGTGGAAGAGCTAAAGAGGCCAGCTGTTGCACCATCTGTTGCCACTGTGATGTCTGAGTTTGCTGTATTTAAAAAGTTTGTATTGCAGTCCTTCAGCATGGTGCAAAAACAAATTTCTGTCCTTACCTCAAACATTGATAATCTAGAGATGAGGAGCCGTCGTAAGATGTTAATGTTCCACGGAGTAAGCGAGGGCAAGGATGAGGACACTACTAAGGATATTGCAGGTGTTATAAATGCCAAACTCAAGCTGGACACTATTGCTGTCAATGACATCAAACGTTGCCATCGATTGGGTGGGCCTAGGCCAGCTGGTAGCCCTCGACCAATTCTAATAAAATTTGTGGATACTGTAGTGCGTGATAAAGTGTGGTACGCGAAAACTAAACTGAAGGGTTCTGGAATAACCATATCTGAGTTTTTAACTAAATCTAGACATGAACTTTTCATGGCGGCCCGTGACAAGTTTGGTGTAGCAAAGTGTTGGACACGTGAGGGGTGCGTATATGTTATGGGCACCAACTCTCGACACCGGGTTGCAACCCTGGGCGATCTGCATAGTCTTGAGGCTAGTGAGATGTCAAGGGCGGCGGCACCGAGCGACAAAACCACCAAAACAAGGCGAGCCGCCGCCACTAAAAAGTAAATCACGATATCCTTGTCTATACTTACTTTTCTTAGCAATTTCGGTAATTTACATTATTTATTGGTAGCGGAATTGATGTTGCATCTGGCATGAGCCCCTGTTATATAGCCATCATGCGTGTTGCTATGCTTTTGCTTAACTAAATACTTTTTTATTCGCACTGAAGGTAATTAGCAATCCCTAATTATCTTTAAATCACTGTGTACGTTAAGATATGTTAAGGTTTGGAGTAGGTAACTTTGTTTACATTAGCGAGCAATTGACACTCGCTGTCATATTCAACATATTGTCAACTGTCACTTTTCATTTTTATCTTTTTTTTATATTTCTGGGTTTTAATCTTAATTCTACAACCTGGCACCCAGATCGTTTAAGTCAAGATGTCGAGTGTGTAGATACAAACACATATTCACAAACTATTTCGTATTTTTATTACTGTCTTATATTTAATTTAACTGTTATTTGGGAATGTTATTGCCTATTAGCTTCCATTATATGTTCCGCAACCTGTGTGATGTGTGATATTGCCCTTGAATTGTAAAATGTGGTGCTACATTATAACACTTTTTTTTTCTTTTTTGAATTAAATAACTCGCTAGGACACTGAACTGGCAACTAGTTGTTTCCAAAAGTATAAGATAAGAGTATATATTTAGTATATTTAATTGGTATTTATATTTACATATATATATATTTAAGTATATATATTTAGGTAACTTGGACATAGTAACTGAAAACATATATATTATTATTTTTTTGTTATATATTATTTGTATATATTAGTAATTATTGTTTATTAATGTGTGATGCTGATGATGGTAACAGTTCTGAATCTTTCCAGTCAGCAGACAGCGACTGTGACAGTTTTGTTAGTTTACCTTCACTCTCTGAAACTTTAAAATTGCGGTTTTCTGATGTTGCGGGGAATTTCAATGTAGTTCACATCAATGCTCAGAGTATTCCGGCCCATTTCTCCGATATGCTAGCTGAATTTGACTGTGGGAATATTCAAGCCATTCTTATCTCCGAATCCTGGCTCAAACCCTGTCTTCCTTCTAAATCTTACTCTTTACCCGGATTTCAACTCATACGCAATGACCGCTCAAGTGGAGGCGGCGGTGGGGTTGCAATTTATCTTCGCCAGCACTTATCCTATACTATAATCAGCATGTCTCCGCAGCCACCACCACGACATGCTGGTGAACATCTTTTTATCGAAGTCGTACTCTGCAATACCCGTATCCTTATAGGTGTTTATTACTCTCGTTCTCTTCACATCAACTACTTTCCTTCACTTGAAATTCTTCTTGAGAATCTTGTCTGTTCCTACAGTCATATCATTATTATGGGCGACTTTAACACCTGTCTTCTGAAAATGGACCATCGGTCATCTTTACTATCCCATACTATAGACTCTTGCAACCTGTCCATTCTTCCTTCATCTGCGACTCACCATTTTCCCAAGTGCACCCCTTCTCTCCTTGATCTTATAATTGTTTCCTCTCCTGCTCACGTTGCTAAACATGGTCAGTGCTCAGCTGATTCTTTCTCCTATCACGACCTTATTTACCTGTCCTACAAGTCTCATATCCCTAAGCCAAGGTCTAAAACTCTTCTGCAGCGTAGTTTTGGTGGCATGGATCATGTTAAACTTTTGGAAGATTGCATGAACATCGATTGGACAGAACTATTCAATGCCAACGAGGTCGACGACAAAGTCCGTTTATTCATATCCAAATTGAATAAGCTGTATAACGTACACGCTCCAGAACGCCTAATAAAATTGAAGCAGCTTCCATCGCCATGGATAACACCTTGTATAAAGGCAATAATTGCTAAGAAAGCAGCTGCAAGGTCTAGGTATAAGCGTCGTCCTACGTCAGAAAATCTAGAGAGATACGTCAATGCTCGGAATCACTGCAGCAAGGTGTGTAGGAAAGCTCAACGCCAATATATCCATAAATCAGTTGAAAATGTAGACCAAGCTAAGGTATGGAAATTTCTTAAATCGCTAGGAGTTGGTAAACAGTCTAACGAAGAATTTCCTTTAGATCTCAATATCGATTTGCTCAATCAACACTTCACGTCTTCGTCCAATTTTAATAGGGCCACTAAAGCCTCGACTTTAGAAAATCTTTCATCTATTCCAACTCCAGATTTCGATCCTTTCATCTTTAATCAACTAGCCGATTGTGATGTTCGGAGGCATGTGCTATCAATCACTTCTAATGCAGTTGGAACTGACTCTGTGAGCCGTAATATGATCCTTCCTATCCTTGATATCATCCTTCCTGTTCTCTGTCATATTTTTAACTCTTCACTGTCCAGTGGCGTCTTTCCTTCAATGTGGAAAGATGCACAAGTCATACCTTTGCCCAAAAAAGCTAATCCTTCATCCTTTTCTGAATACCGTCCAATATCAATATTGCCGTTTCTATCCAAAGTCCTGGAACGCCTTGTCCATGAGCAACTTAGTAAATTCCTTGCCACAAACAAGCTCCTTAACCCTTACCAATCCGGTTTCCGTCCTTGTCATAGTACCTCAACTGCACTCCTCAATATTACGGAGGACATTAGAACGGGTATGGAGAGCAGTAAGCTTACTGTGGCTTGCTTGCTGGATTTCAGCAACGCCTTCAATACTGTCGATTTCAAAGTATTGCTAGCTATGCTCAGGCTTCTTAACATATCTCCAACGGTTATTGATTGGTTCAATAATTACCTGTCTGGGCGCCGGCAACGTGTTCGTTTTCATGACTCTTACTCGTCTTGGAATAATATCACGGCTGGGGTACCGCAGGGTGGCGTTTTATCTCCCTTACTCTTCACGATTTTTATAAATCCAATTTCAACTAAACTTCTCTCGTCCTACCACCTCTATGCTGATGATCTGCAGGTTTACACTCAGGCTTCACTGCAACATATGCCTGAAGCTATTAACAGAATCAACCAGGATTTAAAAGAAATATTGGAATGGAGTGAAGCTTATGGTCTCTCCTTAAATGCCGCAAAAAGCCAAGCACTGGTTATCGGCAGCTCCAAACTAATATCTAAAGTCATCTGGGACCAAATCCCACCTATATGTCTCGGGCGGTTCCGTCATTCCTATCAGTAACCATATAAAAAACCTCGGGATACTCATTGACAGGACACTATCTTGGGGTCCTCAGCTTGGGAACATTAGTCGTAAGATCTTTGCATCTGCTGGATCTTTAAGAAGACTTCGTAATTTTCTTCCGATTGCCACCAAAACTACACTCGCCCAATCTCTCTTATTACCTATCCTCGACTACGCTGATGCTAGCTATATTGATATCACCGAGGACCAACTAAATAAACTTGAGCGACTTCAAAACGTCTGTATTAGGTTCATATTTGGTTTGCGCAAATATGACCACGTATCCGAATTTCGTGCAAAGCTCAAATGGCTTCCTATACGCCTTCGCCGGAATTCTCATATTCTTTCTCTTCTTTCTTCTTCTTTACAATATCTTGTTTCATCCTTGCGCCCCCATCTATCTTAAAGAACGTTTTCAGTTCTTATGTGACACACATACGAGATCTCTAAGATCATCCGAAAACCTGCAACTGGCAATACCGCCACACGCCAAGACTTTTTTAGATAAATCGTTCACAGTACATGCAGCACGCTTGTGGAATGGGTTACCTTTATCAATAAGATCTGCCGAATCATTATGTACATTCAGAAAACGACTAATTAATCACTATCACATAGAATTAGGTTACTCTAGCTAGTCCTGAATACACTTATTCCGAAAGCTGTATCTATATGTATGTATATGTATGTTTATATTTTAAGTATATGTGTATGTGTATTTATATGTATTTATGTATAAGTGTTGTTTAAGCTTTATGCATATGTAGTATGCTATATATCTTACTACATTATGTTTATTGTTTTGTTGAATCTACTGTAATCTATCTATTGTTACTGTTATATATTTTGTACTTTTCTATTTATATTCTAATTTTGTCACCAACGACTACCCTAACTTCTTTTTTTTTTTTTTGTCCATATAGGTTGTCTGGAAGAGATCGCCGATAGCGATAAGACCGCCGTTTGTGCATTATTGTTGTTCTTTGTGTGTCTATAATGTTTGTATTCTTTTGTTTTGGTGTACAATAAAGAATATTGTATTGTATTGTATTGTATTGTGAGGGCCGGCAACGCAACTGTTATTTGTGTGCAGGTTAGCTCGAATAATATGAGGTTTACAACACTTATCACGTAATAAGGTAAAGTGAATTCAGAAACACATATTATATTTATAAACAATTAAAAAATAATCAACAATTAACATTATTTTGCACTTGTAATTTAGTTCCTATTGCATCTCATTGCGCTCTCGCAGGGCACGTAGCCACTAAGTCCATATTCACAGAGGAGATTCAAGTAGAACTCTCCTTTGACGTGGGCTGGTGTGTCCACCACAGATAAGGGCAGGTCTATCCTCATCACCTGGGACCTGTTCGCTGTGGTAGCCGGCCAACGGACAGGCAGAAGCGTCGTTTCACTTGGTGTTGGGTTTCTGAAACGTAGTTTGTTAAGCTTTAGGTACTGAAAATGGATAAAAAGAACTTTTTGGAAATCTCTTAGAAGTTATTTTTATTATTTTATGATTGACTGAACAGATTGTGGTCTATGTCCTATGTATGACGCAGGCTTTCCGCTCACTACATGGTACCAAATATTTTATAAAGTGAAATGGGGCAACTCTGTGTACACCTTTGGGTATTAAACACGTAATTTTAGTCTACTCTATGTTGTAAAGTTCTAACTGCCCGCTTCTAAATAAAGAAATCTCGGGTTCCCATCTAGGTACACACAAGGTATACATTTTGTAAGTTAAGTGTGATAAATATCGTTGACTCACATTACGGTGCCCATTTTATTGGCAAAAGGATAGGGAATAGAAAGGTATTTAATAAAAAGAGTTTCAAGGCGTTTCAAAAATTATAAACAGACAGTGTATGATTTGTTCGAAGTAAAGTGCAGTACTTAATTACATAGTTAAAATTCGTGTAACATTCAAGTATACGTTTAACGTTCATTATTAAAATAATAATTAAAATTACCAACAATATTGACTAAAGGAGTCTTTAATACCGTCAAATGGGGTGAATTGAAATTGAGGGGTGAATTGAAATAAAACTGGGAAAACTTTTCTACCTCAATTTTTATGGTTATACCGTTTATATACAATTAGTACCATTTTTGTTAGACTTCAAGTAGATCATTATAATAATATCTTGGACACAAATCACACAGCGCCCTCTAGTTCCAAGCTAAGCAACTAAATGCTTGTGTTATGGATACTAGATAACGGATAATAATACATATATACTTTTCTTTTGTAAATACATACTTATAATACATAGAAAAACACCCAGACGCCACACAAATATTTGTGCCCGGGTGGGAATCGAACCTCCGACCTCGTTACTGCAGCCGGTAGTTTTACCAATGCGCCACGAGGATTGTCAATTTACGTAATTATACATTACTTCTCTCAAAATTTACCAGTCTTAAATTCGCGGCAAACTGTTAAAAATATTAGTTGAAGTTACTGTCTGCTCGTAGACAGAAATTTGGGGTTCAGGAACTTAAACATATAAACTTTTTAAGAACTTTTTTGAAATCGTGTGCTATTAAGATAAGCTATCTGCTCTTTGAACGCTCTTGAAGTTATGTTATTTGATGAATTATATGTTTAAGTCATGAATACAAAGACAGATTTATGAGCAAAAATTTTGATTAAAAATACCAAAAGTGGTGCTGTTTTTTTGCATTCACGAAATTTATTTAGTCTAAACATCTATTTATTCATGTACTGTAAACGTATAAATTAATATTAATAATAGTCTCGGTGGTCCAGGGGCCGAGCAGGTTCGAATCCTGGCACACACTAATGATTTTTTGAAATTTATTTCGAAAGTTATGTGTGATAAATATCGATGAGTAAAAACATTGTGCCCGGTATGGCAATAGGTTCGCCATCTATTCCATCTATTCCATTTAGGACGTAAACATAACAGCGAGTCGAGGCTTAACAGCCACTGTCTACACCTTCGGGTAGAAAAAGGCGTGCAGTTATGTTATGTAATAATTGTAAAGTGTCAGCCCTGGTAACATTTCCAACTAACCCCTTATCGATTTCAACTCACCCCGATTTGCGGGTAAATTGGAATTGCTTATATTTTAGCGTTTTTTATTTAAATCCACATATCAAATAACTAATTTAATATTTAATAAGAAAGAAAAGAACGATACTCAAATATTTTTACTTCTAAACTGTTAAAATACATTTTAGTTTTTCTGCAATATCGAATTAAAATTTTGTTTCAATTCACCCCATTTGACGGTATGTTTTACAGTGGGTCAAAATTATAAAATTATGTCACTTGTTAGACACAGAAGCATTTGAGATGTGACATTATACCGTTTAAATACATATTATGAAAGTATGTTTATTCAAACTATGCATATTTACATTTAGTTGTAACTGTTATTGAGTAATATTGGTTGAGATGTAGCTACATAATATTTGCGTTGCGTTAACAATTTAGCATAAAGATATTTAAAAAAAGAATTCGAATACTGATTATAGAATGTCCAATTAATGAACTAACTAGTTGTTCGATTTTTAAATTTAGACGTTTATCTTTTTTTCATTTTCTTTTTTTATTTCTTTGATAACTTCTTTGAATCGTTTTCACTGACCCAAATATTTAGTTCCATGCACTCATGGGTATAACCGGAAGAATTATGCAAACACCTGTGTTTATCATAACGGATATTATTCATATCGACCCCGTTGACCTCCTGCGTAGCAGGCACCATAACTACCACACTTGAATGTCAAACTTTACCACTCAATCAAGATCTCAACAACCAATTTAAAATTAAGATTGTATCAGTTTTATCTATATCAATTGAATATATTATCTGTGGTTTATTCAAAGCTTCATTCGGAACTGTTTAGAATTGATATTATTAGTATAATTAAATGAATCGAGTAGATAAACTTACCCATATTTCATGAAGTTAGTCCACATTGTAGTGAATATCTCAGTAATAAGTAAATCTGTTTTACTCGAAGGCAAAGTTATGCCTAGTGGCTTGAACACATATAAAAGATCATCAACATGAGTAGCTCCTTTCATACCAATTCCACGGTCGAAAAGGAATTTGATAAAATTCATTCCACCTTCATATGTGAACATATAATTATAAACTGGTTTATCTGAATATTTCGCTATCAGCTTGGAGAATGCATCGCTAGATGCATAAGCTATCCAGTCAGAGAACATGTTCACAGCGCCTTTAATAGCTTCATTGCTGTACATCTTCTTTTGTCCAAAATAATGCGAATGGATTTTGGACGCTATTTTTTTCTTGTCTTTATCGGAGCACCAGAAAAATTGTGATGGCAATCTTTCGGCGAAATGACCTTCGAAATATTGTAAATCTCTGGGTGTATACAAACCGTAGAACAGAAGACCTTCTAAGTCTGTGAAGCCACTCAAAATGGGCACTTTATTGAAGTCACCAGACTTAATGATATTGTATGGTGTATCGTGAAAGAATGGGTCAGTGAAGTTGAAGTCACTACACGGAGAATACTTAAAGAACCTGGTGTCTTTTGACGTACCCTTAGTTGCTGAGAGTAAATCACCTAGAGGAGCATTCAGGAATGTATTGTAAACATCATCTGCAGTTTTGACAGGTCCAATTTTGGCAGCGTCTTCAAATGCCGGTGTTAAAGGGTCCACGTTGAAAGCCCATGGAACAAAAGTAGTACCACTCATCAGAATTGCTTTGTGAAACAATCCTTTGCTGTGTTTTGATAAGAAATGCATAGAAGCGGACGAAGCACCAGCGCTTTGTCCAGAAATCGTCACATTATCCGGGTCCCCTCCGAAAACTGCTATATTCTTTTGAACCCATTTCAAAGCTGCCAGTTGGTCTTTCAGACCCAGGTTGGCGACATTATTCATGCAAAGGAATCCCAATGCGCCTAATCTATAATTGATTATAACAACTATCACATTTTTATTGACTAAAAATAGTGGATTATATTGCCATTTGCCACCGTAGTAGTAAGCTCCGCCGTGGAAGAATATCAACACTGGCAGCTTCTGACCTTCGCTGGCATGTTCTGGCGTGTAAATGTCCAGCTTCAGGCAATCCTCTACACCGATATTCAAAAATGGAAAGCCGTGAGAACACGTGTCGTACTGTGATATCGCTTGTAAAATGCCGTTCCATTTTGAGGGCGGCTTCGGAACCTGAAAGTGGAAAAATATATAAAATATAATTAATATTCCGAAAATATAAGCAGCTTTGGATGGACGAAGTGGCGACAGGTAACGGGAATAATTTGTGACCCCCGAATGCACATGTTGAGATGGATGTGTGGAGTGATGAAAATGTATAAAATACGGAATAAATATGTAAGATTTCAACAGAGGTAGAGTCTTGCAGTTCGCTGCATGAACGATCACTCGACCCCGAGCTCTTGGAATATCGGTGTGAAGTGGCTCGTGCCGCGTTTCGTTCCGTGAGAGAGGTATCCAGAGGCCTAATCCCCTTTGCCCTTCCACTTCTTTAAAGGACGGCAACGCACCACGGTGTTCATGGGCGATGAGTAGTTTACCATCAGGTGACCCACTTGCTCGTTCGCCCTCCTATCCCATAAAAGAAATATAAGAGTATGCTTGAAAGCTGCGCCAATAACTTAGATGACTAGAGGAAATCGCCCTGCGTGTTATGTGCATGAATCTGAATGTGGAAGCAAACAAGAGAAGAGGGAAACCGAAGAAAACATGGATAAGTTGTGTGAAAGATCATAATTATGATTAGAGAGGGTGATGCTGTGGAAGAAGCGAATGATAGGGAAGCGTGAAAAAGGAAGACATGTTTTGCCGACCCCAAATAATGGGAACAGGGCAGGAAGATAAAAGAAGAATTCTCTATCTATCTAAATTTCGAATCTATCGTGAAGAATTTCTTTTGTTGACCGGTGAAATACCATGACCTCTCAGAAGACCGACGTAAAGTGGCTCATGCCGCGTTTCGTTCGGTGAGAGAAGTACCCGGAGGCCCACCCCCTTCCCCATCCTTTCCTATTAAAGGTTGGCAACGCAACAGTAACAACACTATATGTGTTGCTGGCGTCCATGGGCGGCGTTGGTTACTTACCATCAGGTGACACGCCTGCTCGTTTGCCCTCCTATCCCATAAAAAAAAAACATGGTGCCCGGTGTATGCCTATACGTTCTGCTTATTCCATTACTTATTCCATTTGGGATATAAAAGTGAGTCGAGCCTGAAGAGCCGCTGCCTACACCTTTGGGTAGAAAAAGATGTGAAGTAATATGTAAATAAATAAAAAATCTAATAAATTATTATGTCTCGCATGAGTTATTATTTTACAGAAGTTGAAAATTGTAGATTTCTGAACCAATTCCGTTTTCGTTCGTATTTTACCGATGGATATTGATTTTTGACCGATTCATGCAGTGAACGTTGCTGCTCTAACCGATGGTAATGAAAGAAATGTATATGCTGATTTTTGATAGTTTACACCGAATTATGAACTCGATACTTCTGATACAGAAGCTAAGCACCGAAACCTTCTTGCAGTAACAATATCCTTTTTTAAAAAAAAACATTGTCTTTATACAAACTTCACTTACTTGGAATCTCTCACAGGTCGCATACGGTATTCCGTAATACCGGTTCTGACCGTCGAACCCGCGAAAACCTCTTAATTTGCCCTGGCTCAGTTCAATCACAGGCGTGTACACAAAAATACCACACACACTTTGCAAATATAACAATGTCACTAATATCTTTGGTTTAGTTAACATAATGTTATTTTTATTAAAAACATTATTTTTTTTAGGTCACACACGCAATACGTGTTACATGCAAATGTATACTGACAACATTATCCTATGTACAGAGTTCAACTAGCATATAGCCTTCTTAGATATTTCACCTCACAAGGACAATCTATGTCCATTCGTCAGCCAATGTAACATTTTCAATTACAATTATTCAAAACGTCTGATTACACATTTAAATGGAAAAATATTAGCGGCTAAATACAACAATTATTGTTTTAATGTCAATGCAGATTAAACGGTATGTGTAGAAATTTGGCGGGAAAACAAAATGGCGTCGACTAATTTCCATTCCAAATTTAAATGATTACGATTGAGATAGTAGATGAACATTCCCCACGAAGAAATTGAATTATTTAGTTCGGTAAATTTCAAAGTTTTGGAGAATTTTGACACGGTCAAAGTGAACGATCGAACGAATATATTTTAATTAATGAACTCTTGGAGGGATTTTTGAAAATGTCATAAATTAATCGACGTCTCAATTGAAGTTTACGGTCAATTTTCTTTATTAACATGTTAGTTTTATTGCTTGATATTTTTTTACTGTAATTTGCACAATTATAATATCCGAAGTGGCTATTATGCTACCTACAACACGCCTGATTAAATTTCCCAGTTCCAAATTTAATAGGTAATAGGTTAGGAAACCTATTGTCTCTTAACGGGCATAATAATATTCTTAGTACATGTAGTCAATATTTACAATTACTTCCGGAAAGACAAACATTATTGGAGTAAGCCGGTATTCGAACTCAGAACCACCTGCTTATGATACGAGAGATTATAGATATATATTTATATATATTTTGTAAAAACAAAACTATTTAAAATTTATTTATTTTAAATTAATCAAATAAGTTGAAAAAAAAAGTAAGTTTAAAGAAAAAAATAATTTTTAACATTTTTTATTTTGTACCCCAACAATATGATGAAAGTTAATAAATACGATTAAATAAACACGATTATGATCAAAGGAAAAAATGAAAAAAAAAAACACAGTTGCCTACCCCAATTTAATCCCCAAACTTGTAATTAAATTTTAACAGTGTTAGTGTCACGCATTTCGATGCATTAATGGGCCGTTTAAACCGGTGAAATATAAAAGTGGCTCATGCCGAGTTTCACTCGGTGAGAGAGGTATACGTAGGCCTAACCCCTTCCCCTCTCCACTACCCATCCCACTTCCATCCCCTTCTCTATGCCATTTTAAAGGCCGGCAACGCAAATGTAACACTGGCTGTGTTGCACGTGTCCATGGGCGGCGTAAGATGCTTACCATCAGGTAATACGTTTTGAACCCTATCCCAAATATATATAATATATATATATATATATATTATATATATATATATATATATATATATGGTGTCTAAAGATTTTTTGTGTGTAAGTTACGAAAAACATAAATATACGAAAAAAATGTAGGTATATGTTATAATGTATAATATTTCTAGTCAAGTTCACAGAAAGTTCAATTTAACATAACATAACTTCACACCTTTTTTCTACACGAGGGTGTAGGCAGTGGCTGTTAAGCCTCGACTCGCTGTTATGTTTATGTCCCAAATGGAATAGGTGACGAACCTATTGCCATACCGGGAGCAAAGTTTTCAGTCATCGCTGTTTATCACATAACTTTCGAAAAGAATTTTGAAGAGTCATTGGTGTGAGCCAGGATTCGAACCCGCGTCTTGACCACTAGACTATCGAGACTATTTTAGAGAGTTTAATTTAATAAGTAAAAAAATTTTGGTACAACATATGTTGTGGAAGATAATAATCAAATGCATAACATAATTATATTCAATTACAAGCGACTCGCCCCGGCTTTGCACGACATCACATTAGAAACCTCAAAAATAACAGTATTTACATAACATAACTTCACGCCTTTGTTATCCGATGGTGTAGGCACCGGCTATTAAGCCTCGTCTCGCCGTTATGTTTACGTCCCAAATGGAATAGGTGGCGAACCTATTGCCATACCGGGCGCAAGGTTTTCGCACTTCGCACGACATCTCATAAGAAACTTCAAAAACCGTATTTCTCCACTATATAATGGATGTTATTATACATATAAACCTGCCTCTTCAATCACTATATCTATTAAAAAAAACCGCATCAAAATCCGTTGCGTAGTTTTAAAGATTGAAGCGTAATAGGGTTTTATACTAGGTGATGAGATCGCGAGTTCGAATCCGGCCCTAAAGTTTATTAATCTAGCGTTGGTGGCTTTTTTAAAAATCTAGTGGAAACCTTCAGAGATAAACGCCAGTCTCCAATTAAGACGATATATTGGGAATACTTTCACACACTGCCGCGACCTCACCTGTGGCGGCAGCCTTGGTGGTCTAGTGAATCAGCATTTAATCACAAGTCTCAAGTTGAAATCCGGGTACGAATGACTTTTCGGAATTTATTTCGCGAGTTATGCAGGATCAATATAAGTGACTAACTAAATATTGCCCTTCAGTAAAAACCGCCCGATCATAAAACCACAGCCAAAACTTGTTGCAGCATGGATAGTACGAAAGGATGACATGTGGTGCCCACCCCACGTACAGTGGGATAAGAGGAGGATCCGCAGTGGCAACACTACCGGCTGCAGCAACGAGGTCGTGGGTTCGATTCCCACCCGAGCACAAATATTTGTGACAAACATGAATATTTGTGTGGCGTCTGGGTGTTTTTATATGTATTATAAGTATGTATTTACAAAAGAAAAGTATATATGTATTAATATCCGTTATCTAGTATCCATAACACAAGCATTTAGTTGCTTAGCTTGGAAGTAGAGGGCGCTGTGTGTATTGTGTCCAAGATATTATTATTATTATTTCTGATATTCTGATGTATGACCATCGGTATCGCCACCTTTTAAATGGAACTAAATAAACGGGTATATTAACCGCTGTCTACACCTTCGCAAATTATAAGCCTGTGGTTTCAGATTTAAACGAAACACCATATACAATAAAATACTACTTTAAGATACATCACGAAGCAAGCATCACTACATATACGATAAAATTTAAACGACACTATGAAACTTTACATTCTAATTACAACTGAAGGTAAGTACGGTAAAAATATCAGTGCTGAACTCCCTCTGTGAAGATTTTAAAAAGAATATAAAGTTTTTACGTTCGCCGCTGGTAATTCGTTATTTTAATCTCTATCCAAGATTCAGTTTATCAACACTAGAAAAAGTACATTTGAGAAAATCACCATTTACGTAATTATAAAAAAAAAATTGCAAATCCACTAGGATTTTTTAAAATTCATTTTGCTAATATCAAATATCTCAAACACTGCACTTGTTTTGATGATAAAATAACATGTTTGACACTCAAAGTTCACTGTTCAAGATCACAACGCTTATAGCACTGTTGTAACTTAGTGGCATGGGCGACTGGCAACTTGTGCCAGTAGAAAGGCCAGGTATACAAGTGGCAAGTTATCACGAGAATATTACGCAAATTGTATGGAGTCATCTCATCATTATTTGATATCGTTTGTGATCGTTCATCAAGAAATTGACAAATTCTGATGATAATAATTGATTTATTTTCTGTTTTCAAACTAATTTTACGGTTGATGTGTTAAATATAATGACAAAAGTTCTCCAAGTAGGTTACAGTTGTCGATTGAGATGCGTTCGAAAATTCGCGTCGGGTGTCTTATGCTCTCTATGGGCAGTGTGTTGGAATTGTTCGCAGTTTATTGAATGTATTCGGGATTGCATCGTTGGTTTGAATACAACTTGATTATTTTATGTTCGAATTTTCGTCGTAGTCGTTACATACACACGCGTCACTACTTGATATCTTTTTCCGAATGATTTATTTCAAGCTTTCTGAATATTCAACTTGAGGTTCTATATGTACTCATTATGTAGTCACAAGTATTAAGTCACTTATCATGGAAAACTAGATTGTGCTGGGTGTGTTGGGTCCAAGAGCGTTATATTTGTTACACTCAGAAAATAAATAGCATGACTTCTCACCTATTCCTAGCCGAAGGTGTAGGCAGTGGCTGTTAAGCCTCGACTCATCGTTATGTTTACGTCTATCTAAACTTTTTTTCTATTGAAAGTCAACATTTTTTGTTTAAAATCATAGTCTTAATTGATCCAGTTATATTTATATTTGTTAAGAAATGAGTGTGTGGGATGAATTATAATACCAGGAGGCCAAGAGGCATGGAAGGAAAGTGTAGACTATAAACTGTTGACTGTGGACAGAGCCCAATGAGATAACTTTAGAATTAAAGCTCCGAGGAAGACCTTTCCTCATCCAATTTGCATGTTTGCACAGTTCATAACAATTAGCCAACGTTCTGCCGGGCATTTTTCTTCATTACGGGGATTAAGAGTTAGCATCAAACGTATATATAAATAATATTTATAAATATAGTTATATCTTTATACTTAATTATGTTTTGTGTACAGAGTAGTAGTTAAAGTACTTTGTATATCTGTGAACAATTGGTCAATAACTTTATAAATAGTGATTTTTGTGATAAATGACTACACATAGTATAAAACAAAGTCGCTTTTTCTGTCCCTGTGCAAACCAAAAAAAAAGTACGTGGAGTCCCTCCACGCCGAAGAAGTGAAACTTATAATAATGTAAAAAAGAAAATAGACAGGATTAGATATTGATTTTCAGGGAAATTTAACAGTAGTAGTCTGCAGGTACAGGTAGGTGCAGTTCGCTGCATGAATAGGCCGGCTCGACCTGTGAAATACCACGACCTCTCGGAATATTGGCGTGAAGTAGCTGGTGCCGTATTTCGTTCGGTGAGAGAGGTACCCGGAGGCCCACCCCCTTTTCCCCATCCTTGCCTTTCCCCTATCCCTTAAAGGTCGGCAACGCAACAGTAACATTATATGTGTTGCTGGTGTCCATGGGCGGCGTTGATTGCTTACCATCAGGTGACACGCCTGCTCGTTTGCCCTCCTATCCCATAAAAAAAATACAACATTTAGGGTTTCGCGTTGCATATTACATAAATATAATGTACGGGAAATAACGCCACACGTTTAGGTAAACAAATAATCCAAAAATATAAAAAAATCTAATTTACGTGTCTTATTAGACACGGAAATCATCATCATTTAGCAGACCGCGCGAACTATGCACCGCCATATTACATTTATAACTAAAATTTATTGCCCCACTCGTATTAATAACTTAAACTTTCTTCAATAAATGGACTCTCTAAAACTAATATTTTTTTCAATCCAAACCAGTAGTTCCTGATACATACATACATAAATTCTTGCCAAATTCCTTACGGGGTAGGCAGAGAGAACAAAGTGCCATAAGGCACGATTATTACACGCGTCACTCGCTTAGCTAGTATGTATTAGCGTACTGACAACCAAGACATTGATAATATTTACAACTTCAAAGAAAGCTTTATTAGCAATGCCACTTATGAACAATAAATATAGCAATGAACTTGTCCCAAGTTTTTTGTCAACCTTTACTTTTTTTTAATACTACATAAACAACTTTTTTTATTTGGTCACTATTGTTGACTTCAACGAAAAAAACGGGATACCATATGTTCAAACCGGGGTAGCTAACTCACAGTGAGTGTTTTTTTTTTTATAAGTCAAATAATGTCGGTTTTGCGATTAAGCTTATCGAAATAAATTTACTACATTTTAAAAGATATCACGATCTTAAAAATGTAAAGCTTATTACATATTGATTAAAACAACTTTTAGGATTATATCGCGTTTATTTATTATTTATTTGTATTTATTTCCCGACGTTTCGAACTCTTTACAGAGATCATTTTCACGAGTCGGGAAACGTCGGGAAATAAATACAATAAACGCGATATAATCTTAAAAGTTGTTTTAATCAATGAGTGAGATTCGCGAAAATCTTAGAAGCTTATTACATATATCTAGAATGTATTATAAATCAGTCACATCAGTCACACCTTGTCAGTGGTAAAGTCACGCAGTTCGCTGCATGAATGGGCCGGCTCGACCCGTGGAATACCACGACCTCTCAGATTATCGCTGAAAAGTGGCCTTAGCCGCGTTTCACTCGCTGAGAGAGGTATTCGGAGGCTCAATCCCTTTCCCCTCCCCTTCCGAAACCCACTCCCGACCCCAGCCATATCCCATTGTAAGGGCCGGCAACGCAACTGTAACACTGCATGTGGTGAGGTGGCCATGGGCGGCGTTTGTTACTATCATAAGCCTGCTCGTTTGCCCCTTATACAATAAAAATGTAACCTAATTCCTATCCTATCCTACTTCTAATATATAAAATTCTCTTGTCACAATTTTCGTTCCCATACTCCTTCGAAACGGCTTGACCGATTCTCATGAAATTTTGTGTGCATATCGGGTAAGTCTGCGAATTTTCAACCCTCTACGATCAACCCCAATTTTTTAAATTTTATTTTTTGGCCAGACAACGTATGCCGGGTCAGCTAGTAATAGATAAATATGAATGTAAGTTTGTTTGTGTGTTATGCTTTCATGCGATAACTACTCAATCGATCATCATGAAACTTTGTACACATATTCTTTTAGGTAATTTACATATATTTGAATCCGAAGGAAAAACTTATAAAATAGTCTACAACAATATCCTACATACTCTTATAAAATTGTTACAGTCCAAAATTATTTATTTTTGTTACAGAGAAATATATTTTACCTTAAAAAAATGTTGTTAGTTTTTTAAACGTCATTATATGTAGTAATTTTAAAAATTAATAATTCCAGCTAAGCAATAAAAGAGAGTTATCATATTGATGAACTTCTATAGTAATGATCTTTGATACCTATATAATGGATTTAATGCGAGCGAAGCCGCGGGTAAAAGCTAGTAACTTTTATAAATAAAAATACCACAAAATACGATTAAATAACGAAACGACAACACAACATGACTTCACGCCTTTTCTACTCGAAGGTGTAGGCAGCGGCTGTTAAACCTCGTTTCGCCACTATGTTTCCATACCAAATGGAATAGGTAGCGAACTTATTGCCATTCCAGGCACAAAGTTTATAGTCATCGATATCTAAATACACATAACTTCCGAAAACAATTTCAAAAAGTCATTGGTGTGAGCCAGAATTCGAACCCGCGACTACTTTATTCAGAAGTGGAAGTACATTTTGTATTTTGCGATATCTTTTGAATTAAATGTCCGAATAATTTAATAATTTAATAATTTTGAAAAAAACGTCAAAATTGACAGCTTCAATTCGGACGTTTTTTATTTGGCTCCGCGAAATAATTTTAATTTATTTCACTCTGAACTAAATTTTTTGGATTTTTGCAGGTGGAGCTGATGGCTGTGCTGCCTGGCGTCCACTGCAGGGTGGAGTGCGTGATCGAGAGTGCACAAAATTAGAGACTGTTTTTTTATCATACCGTGAAAAATTTTGACGTTTGTATTTTTCGGTCTTCGTAGTGTTAATAGTGTTTATACTGTAAGTAATATTAGATATTATTTTTTATGAGCACCAACGAAAATCACGATGCGGAAGTAAGTCTAAGTCAACCGACCACATCACGAACTACTTTAGTTCGGTGCCCACACTGTTCCCAGGTACGATTTTTCAAAGGTGAACGGGGTTTGAAAGTACATTTTGGGAAAGTGCACAGGTCACAAAGTGTCTTATGTAATCCCACAGTGACTTCCAACTCCGTTCCACCATTAGATAGTAGTCAAATTCCTTTTTGGAAAACATTATCGAATTTGAAAAATTCTGTTCCGGTTATAAAGAGAATCCCGCGTGGTGCAAGACCTACAGTTGCCAAGAAATTGGTAGATTGTATTCATCTTGTCCTTCATGAAAATTCTACAGCAGCCTGGGAGCAGTTACTCACATTCCCTTACAGAGTTTTACATATTTCCAGAGATACATGTAATCAATCTTTGACCAATCAAATTAAAAACAATTGTAATGTTTCATTTCACGATTTGGATACAAAATTTAATCAAAATCCTAAAAAATCACTCTACCAACATGTGGAGTCGAAGTTAAGGGAAGGTGACATAAAAGGAGCATCGAAGTTATTGTTCAGTAGTGACGTGGTGGCACCTTGTTCTTCTGACACGCTAACGGGTCTAAAAGACAAGCATCCAAAGCCCATTGACAATCTTACTTTCCCAGATCCTCCAGATTTTTCGAACCAATCTTCTCATTTGATAACCACAGCTAAAGATGTACTTTCTGCAATTGGCTCCTTCAAGAGTGGTTCTGCCGGTGGCTTCGATGGTTTGACACCACAACATCTGAAAGATCTTGTATGTCCAACCGCCGGAGAAGCCGGTAATGCTCTTTTGAGGGAGCTTACTGCTTTAATGAACCTTATGCTGTCCGGCACTGTGAACGAATGCATAACCGATTTGCTTTATGGTGCAAATTTATGCGCCCTTTCAAAAAATGATGGTGGCATTCGTCCCATTGCCGTGGGTTGCACTTACCGACGTATGGCAGCTAAACTATGTTGCCAATACTATAGAACATCTCTCGCCTCCAAATTTCAGCCTACCCAACTTGGTTTCGGGTCCAGAGGAGGCTGTGAGGCTGCCGTACATGCTTTGGCCACATATTTGGGTTCTGGTGAAGGTGAGGTCGTTTTAAAGGTTGACATAAAAAATGCTTTCAACACTGTGAATAGGGATACTCTGCTGAGTCAAGCCAAAACAGAGACACCTGAAATTTTCAAATTCCTTTGGCAGTGCTATAGAAATCCTTCAAAATTATTATATAAAGATAACCTTTTGGAGTCAGCTGTTGGTTGTCAGCAGGGTGACCCTCTTGGACCAGTAATTTTCAGTTTAGCGATACATCCTATCATAAAACAGCTGAATTCAAAATTTAATGTCTGGTATCTAGATGATGGAACTCTTGGAGGTACAATAGATACAGTTTTAAAAGATTTGGCTATATTAAAAAGTAACTTTAAGTCTATTGGCTTGGAGTTAAATACATCAAAATGTGAAATCTATTTTAATGATAAAATAGATAAAATTTCGGCTTTGTCAAAATTTAATTCTTTGGCACCCAATATAAAAATAGTAGAAAACAGTTCATTACGCCTCTTAGGGTCTCCAATCTGTGAAGATGCCTACAACTCTTTCTTAGAGGAAAAAATTCAAAATTTTCATCAAGTTTCGGACCGCTTACTAAAAATTAACATGCATGCAGCTTTCACCATTATTCGTTATTGTTTGTTTGTTCCAAAATTTACACATACTATTAGATCATCACAATTTTTTAAACATCCGGCACTGTTAGAAAAAATAGATAATATTGTAAAAACCACTCTCAGTAAAATTCTTAATGTATCGCTAAACGACCGGGCATGGCAACAGGCATCCCTACCAGTTCGTTTAGGGGGTTTAGGTATTCGAAAAATTTCTGATGTAAGTTTACCGGCTTTTCTGTCTTCAGTCCATAGCACAGAAGAATTAACCAGGAAAATTCTCACTCATACACTGGGTAATTCTGAAGTGTTATGCAAGACTGACGCAGTAAATGCCTGGAAACAGGCCTGTCCTAACTCAAATTTACCGACCAACCCATTTTCCCAGAGACAGTGGGACGACCCGCTCTGCGCCATCTTAAAAGAATCACTTATTAGTGGTTCTGTAGGAGATGCTGAGCGCGCTCGTTTGCGGGCTGTGGGAGAGTGGGAGTCCGGTGTTTGGCTTAGGGCACTGCCATCGCCCAATATAGGAACATTATTAGATAATACGACTTTCCGCATCGCAATTTGTCTTCGTTTAGGTGCTCCCTGTGTTTCTTCGCATTTATGTCGCTGCGGAGAGGTGGTCGACAGCAAGGGACATCATGGCCTATCATGCGCCAGGAGCGCCGGCCGCATTTCCCGTCACGCTAACATCAACGACGTTATCCGTCGTGCTCTTGCCACCGCCGGTGTACCGGCCGTTCTGGAACCGAACGGTTTGGTGCGCGATGATGGCAAGAGACCGGACGGGATGTCTCTTTTGCCTTGGAGGATGGGTAGGCCTTTGGTGTGGGACGCTACTTGCGTAGACACCCTTGCGCCATCGCATCTTCCAAGCACGGTGGAGGTGGCCGGTGCTGCTGCTGCTTCGGCAGAAAATCTCAAGCGGCACAAATACAGAAACCTTGTAGGTGACTATGTGTTTGAGCCGTTTGGGGTTGAGACTTTGGGGACATGGGGTCCGAGTGCTCGTGCACTTTACAAAGATATTGCAAAAAGGCTGATCGAAACCTCTCGCGACCAGAGGGCTGGTCTATTCTTCGCACAGAGGATTAGCATTGCTATTCAGCGTGGCAATGCGGCCAGTCTTCTGGGCACGCTGCCAGTAGACCGAGATGCGGAGAAATTTGATTTCAGGTAGTTTTTTAATTGTATATATTGTAAATAATGTAATTAATTTATTTGTTCTTATTATTGTAAATAAAGTATAATGTCCGAATTAAATTATTCAAGAAAATTCTAGGAAGGTATTGAATCTATCTTTTTATTGAAGTAATTTATTTTAAAGAGAATTAATATCAAGGTACAAAATAAAGCATTTTTATAACGACATCAATTTAATTATTTTAAAAAATTCAAAAACACTTATTGTGAGATAACTACAATAGTTACACATATGGCGTCGCGGACTTTTTTATAGGCAAATTTATGTTCTGTAAAAGCGTAGTACATTGTTTTGTTCTAGAATCAATAGTTTTCGCAGCGTTCACGATGTAAGAATTATTTTCGAGTCATTTTCTTACACCTTGGGTTACATTATTTGACTTATAGTAAGGATCCCTAATTAATTTGAAAATATAATATAGCCTAAAGCCTTCCTCGATAAATGGACTATATACCACTGAAAGAATTTTTAAAATCGGATTGGTGGTTTCTGAGATTAGCGCGTTCAAACAAACAAACAAACAAACAAACAAGCTCTTCCGCTTTATAATATAAGTATAGATAAGCTAATATAGCTAATAATCATTTTAAACAGTACCTACTAGCACTTCAATATTACATCTGTTAAAGAAACATGTTGATTGGAACAGATATAAAGTAAAATTATAATTTAAATATGAAATTTAAGTTAATCGAAGTTAAATTAATAAACATTTTAATAAATATAACAATATATTTGTTTTAATTTCGAGTGTTAATATAGCTCCATTAATTCTAAATTAGAGCTGTATAAAGTAAATCCATGATATTGCTTAGGTATCTTTTCAAAAGTTAAAATGTGTTAGAATCCACATTATATATATATATATATATATTCTTGGAAAACAGATCAGAAGGGACTTTTTTTAAAAATAATTAACACTTTACACTTTTTAACAATCAATTTTTATAACTTTACACAAAAATAACCAATTAACAATTCTTCTTACAGTAACAAACAATCACTTTATCAATCTAAAATCTGATTCTAACAATAAAACGAACGCGATTTGAATTTAAAAATATGCGACCAAACTTATTACACCGACGAATAAAACACAAAAGGAACCCGATCACTCTTGACACCCGCTTATATACAATTCCCCCTTCCACTACCCTCATATATTCCTACACGGCCTCTCCTGACAGGAGTCCGTCCTCGGGCTCCTTTATTAACTTTCAAGATCCGTGTCAAGAATTGGCAGGGAATTTCCCTTGTTCGAAGTGGAAGCGATGCAGTCAGAGTGTCTCTGTATCCCAGAAGCCCTCTGTTGTGGCTCTATGTCCTCCACAGTCTGCTCGACATCAGGTAGTGGATTTTCTCCAGGAGGTAACTCCTCTCCTCTGTCTTCATCTGTAACAAAGATATGCAACCACAGAAATTCCTTTTGCTTGTAAATCACCTTGAGGTGCTTTAAGGTTTAACTTCAACAACAACAATTGCATAAGTGACAATAATTGCTCAAAATAGTAATTCAACATAGACATATGATCATATTACTGAAAAAAAAATAATTTCGTCAATAAAAATCGTACGACCACGATAAGGTATCCGATGCACTCCAAGATACACTTATCCAGCGTCCACCTAGGAGAATCGGTCCGAGACAAGACCGCTCCAAGACACGATTCCCCCTAGGTCAAACGTATCCCGCCCGAGATAACCAATCCGATGCACTCCAAGATTGTTATCTCAGGTTTAAAGTCCCTCCTAGGACAGCCCGTCCGATGCACTCCAAGACAAAGCTGTACTAGGCACTAGGACAACCCGTCCGATGCACTCCAGGACAGTTGTCCCAGTCCCAAGGGACTAAATCGGACAAAAACAAACCCCCGTCCTATACCGAGGAACTCAACTTCCCTTCATATAATCAGTAATACAAACATATGAGGGATTCTTATGATAACAGAACAGTAGCAACATATTAGGTCTTTAAGTAAGACTAAATCGGTTCAGAATCTTAATAGGATTTCTCAAAACAAATAATCAAGTACAGATTTTACTAACTTACCGTCAAAGAAAGCAGAACATACCTCGGGAGTCCATTCTCCCCGCCACGGAACCATATATTCCGCAGCCGCCTGGGTCGACTTGCCATATGAGCCAGCTAGTAGCTGCAGCTCATATCGACCGTGTGCGAGTATCTTTACCACCCGGTATGGACCTCGCATACACGAGTCTAGCTTCCCTGTTGACTGCGCCTGTTTGCGCACGAAGACCAAAGAGTGTAGTTCAAAGGTGTGAGCCGGCTTCCGTCTCTGGTTAACATAGTCATCTTGGCGAGCTTGATTAGCATGAAGGTGTTCAGATGCCCTCTGGCGGCTCATTTCACGAAGGGCTTCCCGATTACCACTCGAGCCTTCAACAGCTATGTCTCGTATTAGGTTACGTATGAGTGGAGTAGCGGCTTCAACACCTATCAGTAGGTTCAAAGCAGAATACTGCGTTGTCTTGTGCCTTGTTATGTTCAAGGTCAGCTGCAGCTTCCACATAACTGCTGGCCACCGTTGCTGTTGATGGTTGCACTCGATACGAACCATGTTGAGCACGGTGCGGCAGTAGCGCTCAACCTGCCCATTGGACTGATGCATCTCGGGTGTTATAAAATGAGTATCGCATCCCAAACTGCTAACCCAATTAAGGAAATCGGTACTTTGGAACATACGTCCTCTGTCCGCGACAATTAATTTTGGGGTTCCGAAGAGAGATATCATGTTCGTAATGTGCCGTTTCAGTTCGTCAGTGTCTTGTCGGTACATAGGATACAAAAGACAAAATTTTGAAAACGCGTCTACTATAATAAGTACATGACGATAACCATCAGTTTCTGGCAGAGGGCCTAGAGCATCAATATGAACAGTCTCGAAAGGTACATTTGGTTTTTCCCGGGAGTGAATGGGCTGTAAATGCGCTCGAGCTACCTTTTTATGAGAGAGGCAAACTATACAGTGAGAAATATATTTTTGCACGAATATTCTCAAACCCGGAAACCAAAAGTGTTTTGTGATCAAATCTACAGTTTTATCAATTCCTTGATGGTCATGTTCATCATGAAATACACGCATAAGGCTGAGTCTATGCCCTTTTGGGATATAACAACAAAATCTAGGATTTTCACCAGTAGGTGTGATTTTAACATAAAGGGTGTCGTTCTTAACAATATAACGGCTAGAATCTAACTGCCCATCTGCTAGTCTTTGCTTAAGAGACTGCGTCTCCTCATCCGCAGCCTGAGCAATTTGTGCCCAGTTTAACGGCTTTTGAATGGTACACACGTTAACCGGATTTCGGCTAAGGTAATCCGCATGGGAAAGAAGGCCACCCTTTCTGTATTCCAGGCTAAAATCAAAATCTTGGAGGTATACCCACCACCGGGCCACCCTAGGCAAAAGATCTTTCTTACGCTGCGTGAGCTTTAATGCATTACAGTCGGTAACCACGGTGAAGTGTACACCCACAAGATAGTGCCTGAAGTGCTCAAGAGCTTTTACCACTGCTAGAGTCTCTAGCTCGTACGAGTGGTACCTACTCTCAGCCCCCTGAGTAAGCCTGCTAAAATAAGATACCACTCGTTTGCGATTTTCCTCATGTACTTGCATTAAGACGGCTCCGTACCCAATAGAGCTTGCATCTGTATGCATTTCTATTGGTAATGAAGGGTCATATATGGCAAGTACTGGCTCATTTGTAAGACAATCTATGAAATATTGACGAGCGGCACGTTGTTCTGTTCCCCAATGAAAATTAACTCCCTTTTTGGTAAGTGCCGCGATACAAGAAGACTTTTAAGCAAAACCAGCTATATACCTTCTAAAATAACTAGCTAACCCCATAAACTGTCTTACTTGTCTGACGTTTTTAGGCTCAGGGAAGTCAATCAAAGCCCGCACTTTCTCATGACTCGGCCTAACCTGACCCTTACTAATTGTACGACCCAAATACTCTATACTTGTAGCTAAAAACGAACATTTCTTTAAATTGATAGAAAAACCAGCCGCAGTTAATGATTCCAGTACCCTATCAAGTAAAATCAAACCTTGATCAATATTTTTACTCATAATTAAAATGTCATCGATGTTATGCAAATTTGGGTCGAAGTTAGAAATGTAATAATGTTGAGACGAAGTACCTACCGCACTAATCGAACGAATGGCATTCGCAATACTATCGGTAATGTTAGCGACCTCTGACGAGACAGATGGTAAACCCGCATCCCTTACTACACGGTCCGTGGGCTGCGTCGGTGGCGAAATCGAACGGGGTCGCGGACTACAGCTGTTATTACGGTCGCGAGTTGTTTCATGTCGAGTTATAGGCGAACGTGAAACTGGACGTCGTCCTATCGGCGGTAATTGACGCACGCTACCAGATGGATAATGATCGGACCTACGAGATCTATCACGATCATGTGACGGTGTACGCAAATGTCGTGATACCTCTCTACCGTGGATTAAAGTTTTATCTTCGCAATCGTGCAATGGTGCTGACATACAGCCGGACGACGGACCTGGCTGGGGTGAAGCCCTCGTTTTCTCCTCTAACGCCTTAAGTCGCGACAACATCGCCTTCATTTCAAGTCTCAACATGTTATTATCGTCAAGAGATTGCTCACGGGACCTACTACCCTGACTATCACGGCGGTTACGGCGGGAATTACTGTCGCGTCCACTACGATTGCATTCACGTTCTGACATTCTAGCAACGAAGGAAAATAAGTCACTGATATATAAACTCAAGAATGCAATTTGGAACTATAAGCGCGCCTACACAAACTCACTCGAAAACGAATACACTAAAATAAAAACGTTACACGGTTGTTAATAGAACTCGTAGAATCAGATAATAAGTAACAAAGTGATTGAAAAAAATAAAAATAAATTGTGGGTAGAAAAAGAAAAAAAAGAAGAAAAAAAAAAAAAAGAAACTGAATAGGCCAAGCTAATAAGGGCTCGAAAAAGTAAGAATCCCACTTCTGATCTTGGAAAACAGATCAGAAGGGACTTTTTTTAAAAATAATTAACACTTTACACTTTTTAACAATCAATTTTTATAACTTTACACAAAAATAACCAATTAACAATTCTTCTTACAGTAACAAACAATCACTTTATCAATCTAAAATCTGATTCTAACAATAAAACGAACGCGATTTGAATTTAAAAATATGCGACCAAACTTATTACACCGACGAATAAAACACAAAAGGAACCCGATCACTCTTGACACCCGCTTATATACAATTCCCCCTTCCACTACCCTCATATATTCCTACAATATAATAATCCAGATTGTGATTAATCTATTATCTTGAACTTGACAAAAATAATTATGAATTAGATATATTTAACAAAGTTGGACAACCAAGACATACATTAATAGTATGTAAGAATTAGATAGATTTTGTATTGGTACCTAATATGATGAAGATTATTTGACTGAAGACCTTATACAGACTATTATGCCCTTGTTCTGAATTTCCAAGTATTTCTTTAAAAGATTTCATAACAATACAGTAATTCCTATAATTATAAATAAATAAAACTACATATTAGTTTTATTTATTTATAATTATAGGAATTATGTAGTTATAATGCGCCTTTATAAAGGAAACTATCAATCAAATTGCAATATATTACAACGATCATTTTCACGCGCGAGTGAAGAGAGAGAGAAAATGATCTCTGTAAAGATTTCGAAACGTCGGGAAATAAATTGAAAATAAGTTCTAAATAAACGCGATATAATCCATAAAAAGTTCTTTCAATGTTATGCATTAGAATTTTTATATTTATAATTACATTCCTACCAAAATATTCGTATGTACATAAGTAACAAGTAATAAATTTGTCGTTTATGTTTTATTATTTACATAACACTAGCTTTAGTAGTAAAGATTCACTATTTGCTCATCACAGCAACAACTACATTAAAATCACATAAATAAAACTAAAACGAACCTAATTAATACTGATCGATCATTATTATTATTATTATTGATAATCTTAATTTACAGTAAGTTTAGTTCATAGATGTCGCAACATCTTAAATGAAGTTGAGAATAGTCTTTCAAATCTATATCGGTAAGCTGTGTAGTAAGTAGTATTACCTGATGGACATAGATGGCAATGCGATAAATTAAATCACGTTTAAAAATTTTCGTGGTTGGTTATTATATACATATACGTGGGCTAATTTACGACTTACACAACTTATATCTGTAGCTTAGTGGACACGCTGGCTTCGATCGATCGCTAAGCGTTATCGAGCGAGATAAGCACGTGGACGGGTTATCGTTTTTGTGTTCTGTAAAATTGTACTGTAAATTTGTTCTTATACAATATTTGAATTCAATCATCAATATTATAAAAACTGCAATTACAAAAAAAATCGTAGTAGTCTTCTGAAGGAAGCTGAGCGTTAAATGCGTTAAACGTTTGCAAGTCGCATAAGAAGTTTCACTTCAAAAATAATAATATTAATCTTTAAAACTACAGATCGGATGTGTGATGAGGTTTTCTTAATAGATAGAGGTTGTTAACGGGATAGTTTATATGTTTTCATGTTATTAAAACTTACTTATTGATGCGGAATAAAGTTTTCCGGGTCAAAAAAGTTGTTTTTTGAACACACTAATTTCAGGAACTACTGGTACGAAATGAAAAAAAAAAATCGTACTGGATAGTCCACTTATCGAGGTAGTCTTTAGGCTATGTACTATCACGCTATGATCAATAGGATCGGAGTACAAATGTATTTAGTAGTAAAAGTCATCTATATCTATATTCATTATATATGTGGGGATTTGTATATGTGTATTTATATATCATTTTATTATTGTGAAACTTTTATAATTAGTTTCATATTTTTTCACCTTTTGGGACTCGCTTTTAATATATTAAACATTAAACGCTATTAAATATGAAAGTAATCACTTTTAATGATATTTCTTGAATATTATGATTTTGTAATTACCTTATTACGAAAGCAATTTGAAAATTTGTCAATCTGCTATCGAATCGATTCACTTATAATCAAATTTAAAATGTTATGTTTCCGACATTTAGTTAAACAACTTTAATAAAAAACAAATTTGAATAAATACGAGTAGCTACAAAATAAGAAAAATATTGGGTAATGTTTGGTGTTCCGTATTTATGTTTAGGTTTTAATATTTTTCAATAAACTTCAAGTACGTTTATATCTCCGCTAATGTCTGTCTTCACGGGTCTTCCTTGGGACTTGAAATACCCATACCTTAGGGATATATATTTTACTAATATTAAAGTCCGAATCTTTGTTACTTTGCCCAACACGAATTAACCGTGAAAATTACTAACAACATAGCACAACGTCACGCCCTTTTCTATCCGAAGGTGTAGGCAGCGGCTGTTAAGCTTCGTCTCGCCGTTATGTTTACGTTGAATTACTAATGGAATAGATGGAGAAGCGGGGTGCCACGCAATTACTGGACGACCAAGAAAATTAGTACATGGATAAATATAGATGATTAACAACTTTGTGTCCGGTGTAATGGCAAAAAGTTTAACAGTGGTAGAGCCAAGCAGTTCGCTGCATGAATGAGCCGGCTCGACCGGTGAAATACCACGACCTCTCAGAAGATCGACGTAAAGTGGCTCATGCCGCGTTTCGTTCGGTGAGAGAGGTACCCGGAGACCCACCCCCTTTCCCCATCCTTTCCTTTCCCCTATCCCCTAAAGGTCGGCAATGCAACAGTAACACTATATGTGTTGCTGGTGTCCATGGGCGTCGTTGGTTGCTTACCATCAGGTGACACGCCTGCTCGTTTGCCCTCCTATGCCATAAAAAAAAAAGTTCGTCATATATTCCATTTGGGATGTAAATAAATATAACCATTCAGCGATTCGAGGCTTTAGCAGCCGTTGAATACAGATAAATGCGTGAAGGTATTATTTATTTATACAGTTAAGTTATAAAATTTGCTGGATTAACTCAAAGGCTTCTACTGCTCCTAGCAATGAATATATTTGAACTATTATCCTCGGCATAAATAGTAAAAAAAATAATTTTATTTCAACAAAACATTAGTGAATAGGTACGAGATTATAACTGTGATACATTCCATTGGGATAATAGTTCATATTTACGTTATTTAAATTTAATAGAACTACAATGGTAGAAGTTTAAACTTTGTGGCCAGATGGAGTTGGCGTAGATTTAGCAAATATCATCTCTATTAAACTAAATGGGGATATAGTCCGAGAACATATATTATGTATTACGTACTAGCCTGACCCGGCGAACTTTGTTTCGCCTTGGAAGCAATGAATAAAATATTTTTTATTAAAAATTTGCTTATGTTAATCGTTGTTACACGAGCCCCGTTAAAAAATCCGTCAAACTCTTTTCAGCCATTTCAAAGATTATCAGAGACAAACAGACAGACAAACATTAAAAAAAAAAAAAGATGTTTTGGTGTATGTACTAATATGTTGTAGAAAGCCGTTATTATAATATTACAAACAGACACTTCAATATATGTGTGTATATATAGATAAAGTTGGTTCAGTAATTTGATCTCGCTATAATCTCACGGTCGTGTAGAGATACGGAACCCTAAAAACTTGGCCACTATATTATTTGCACACTCTATATGCAAACTCTTTGTTTTAAATTTGATTTTAAATTAATACCTACTATTATATTTATATTTGCGTAATATTTAAAAACGGATGTGAAAAATGCACATTTGCCAAATAAATATACATACATTTAAATACATGTATATTGTATAGGTATATTTAATATTTATATTATGAAATGTATTCTTACACTGGCACGCTTATGGTCGGCACTTTGTGGCAATTTTTAGCAATTTTCTTTAGTGATTTTGTAAATTTATCAGAAAAAGAACCCAAAAGATTGTATATTTTACCCGAAGAACTATGTTGTAGAAGAGTAAGAAGATAAAGGTGTACTTGTTAAGTGGTTAAAGGCAAATCTTCCAAAAATAAAAGTCTGCTTCCATCACTTAGGGGTATGAAAAAATGTTTACATCCTATTCCCAGACTCAATCAATATGCACACCAAATTTCATAAAAATCGTTCAAGCCGTTTCAGAGGAGAATGGCGATAGATACCGTGGTACAAGAATTTCATACATTAGAATATTACTTTTCTGGTCTAGGCGTACCACGACTTCAGATTAAGAGGTTCCGAGTTCGAACAGGGGGCAGTAACCGGATCGTATATTAATCATTGTAGTAAATTTTAAAACTGACGGTAGAGTAGTTTCAAAGATTTGCCATAAAATACATATAAACAATCAAGTTAAATATTACCAACTCTTTTTTAAGCAATCCAGCATTCTCGGAAATTTCACAACGGATGACGGTACTCCAGCCCACGTGTGACCTTCCTAATATGGTTCTATCACCTTCCAAATGAAGCCTTAACCTCAAATTTTATAAATATTTTATGGTCATTTAATATTATGTTAAGTGTACCTGTATAGTAGACACTAGGCAGTAGTCGATACGACGTTAGACGATCTCATAAATGGCTTTCGATTCATCTCTTACGCTACGGTGTAACTAGCGTGGTGTTATGACGCGGAAATAATTTACTTAAAATTAAAGTCTCGGTGGTCCAATGGTCAAGTGCCGTGCTTCTGAATCCAGAGGTCACGGGTTTAAATCCTGGCTTGACCAATGACTTTTCGAAATTATTTTCGAAAGTTATGTGTGATTAATATCGATGACTTAAAATTATGTGCCGGGTAAGCCAATAGCTTCGCCACCTATCCATATGGGACGTAAACATAGTGGCGAGTCGAGGCTTAACAGCCACTGCCTACACCTTTGAGTAGAAAAAAACGCGTGAAGTTATGCTATTTACCTATGTTATTTCTCCTATAGCCTAGTTGCAGACATACGCACTAACCTCTAGGATTCGAACTCTTCTCTTCACAAACATGAGACTTATTGATTCAGAAGCGGTGTGCTTGATCGCTAGATCACCTAGCCATCATTAAATATTCATGATGATACTAACATGGTTGAGTCAGCGGTAGAGCCACGCAGTTCGATGCATGAATGGGCAGGTTCGAATGGTGAAACACCACGACCTCTCGGCGGTAATCGGCGGTTACTCATGCCGTGTTTTGTTTGATGAAAGAGGTACCCGGAGGCTCCATCTCTTCATCCCTCCCCTCTCCATCCCACTTCCAACGCCTTCCCTATACTATCCATATAGTGTTGACGTCAGACAGGCGGCCGGTCGTAATACCACAGTCAAATCTTTTGACAACATGATTAAGTACGAAATGATGACATGTTCTGCCGAGCCCATTTAAAGTGGAATAAGGGCAATGTCAAAATCCACTACATAATGCCTCTGATCTATATTATTAAGGCATTAGTATATATATATAAATACATTTTTTGTAAGCGCCTCAAAAATATATTTTATATTAGTTAGTATTATTTGAAAAAATAAAGTCAATATTAAATACCAATATCAAATTATTATCGACCACTTGCTATCAAGCTAGTTCGTTAGTAGTATATGAATATATATATCTTTTTTATGTAGCAACAACTTAATTGAATTTTCGTGCTATGCAAAATATAACCTATAAATTTAAATATTAGCATTTAATGCTTACTCAATTCAAGATTCGAACAGAATAGCCATGTCCAAATGATGAAATCTAGCGAATTAAAATTAAAAAAAAAACAAGTATTTGCAACAGGATGTACGTATGCAGTCACAAAACTATCGTCATGCATCCTTCTTTATGGTTGATGATGGAATAAATAGGTCCACCAAAATATTACAAGACACAGAGACCTTGTTGGTGACGTGGCGGCGTACTATCAGATAGACACGTGATTAAAATCCAAAAGTAATATCCACTACTGATCTCGAAAATCTGTCGTATGAGCTTCTTTATTTTTGGTGGAATTCCAGTTTTTTTAAGACATAGGAGGGCAAACGAACAGGCGCGTCTCCTGGTGGTAAGTGCGCCGCCCATGGACAGATGCAACAAATATTGTGTTACAGTTGCGTTGCTGACCTTTTAGGGAGTAGGATAGGGAAGGATAGGGAAGGGGGATGGGCCTCCAGGTACTTCTCTCACCGGACGAAACGCGGCATGACAGGTATTTCACCGGTCGAGCTGGCCCATTCGTGCAGCGAAATGCTTGGTACTACTAAATCTAAATCTCTATTAAAGAAAACTGTAGTCATTTCGGCCTCGTGGTGAATGGTACTTGTTGGTAATCTGAAAACGAATTGGTTACTCCCTAACCAATTACAAACATTGTAAGCATGAGCAGAAAAGAAAAATTATGGTAAGTACTTAATAATATAGATGAAAGCAAAGATTTTTTAAAAATAATATAAAGTACGAAAGGGCATGCTCCGGTGGTTCGGACATGTAGAATGATCAGATGATGCAAGATTGACTAAGCAGATATACAATGCAAAAGCGGATGGATGTAGGAGTCGAGGACGGCCAAGACACACATTTCATCACCAAATAGAACGTGTCTTGGAGGAAGGTGATGTTAGGAGCCTCAAAAATCGACGCGCGTGCATGAAAAGAACTATGAAAGTCAACGAATGATATGTGTAAGAATCGTGCCTTATGCGTTCCGTTCTCTCTGCCTACTCCGCAAGGGATTTGGCGTGAAGTTATGCATTTATGTGTGTATGTAATATATCGGTCATCATATACAAGTTTGTTTACTGGATAGTTTTGTGATTGGGTTAGTTTCGTCATGTCTCATAGTGTATAAAGATGACATTTAACAGTGGTAGAAGCATGCGGTACGCTGCATGAATGGGCCGGTGGCGGTGGAATACTATGACCCTCAGAATATCAACGTAAAGTGGCTTTTGCCATGTTTCTTTCGATGAGAGAGGTATCTGAAAGTGCACCCGCCTTCCCCTAATTTCTCATCCTACTTAAGACCTACCTACCTACTACCCTCAAGGCCAGGTATCTGTATTGCAGGTGTTAATGGGCGGCCGTAGTTGCCCTAAGGCAACCTTAGAAAACAGAAAACAGTCTAATAGCCATAATTTCAGAGAGTTTTGGGTTCCAGGTGTGAATGAAATAGGCTTCAAACTATGTAAAACTTTAATTTGTTGATAGTGGAAGACAAATTTACTTATAGCTGGTAATATTATATTGAATCATCTAAAAATAATTCAATTTAAAATGTCTCGGTGGCCCAGTGATCGAGCACACCGCTTCTGATCCCGATTTGTGCCCGGTATGGCAATAGGTTCGCCACCTATTCCATTTGGGACATAAACAGTGAGACGAGGCTTAACAGCCGCTGCCTACACCTTCGGGTAACAAAGGCGTGAAATGATGTTATATTATGTTAAAAACAATTTGAACTTAAAAATATTTATAAGAAAAATGAGGTTCACAAACGGTCAATTTTGTTTTAAACCTATTTACAAATCCCTCCTTAGTCCAAATCAAGCAACCGTGTGCATGTATGACAACAAAAAAAAAACAAATAAGACGTCAAAGACAAGGGTACCTGTCATTTAAATGAACTCTTATCATTATACAGCGTGCAGCGTACGAATACTGTTACATATAATAATGCCATTGTTACCTGCAAAACTTCGGCCATTAACTTGTAAGTGTAATGTGACTGTATTTCCTTGCCGCAAATATAATCTAGCCCGATTTATGTATATTGTTCGCGGTAAATTGTTACAAGCGTACTTTAATACTATTTTTATTATACCCCTGACACATCGCTCAAGATACTACGGCACTTTAACATTTTAAAACTATAGTAGATTTGTCTTTGAAAGTTTGCTTGTGCATTTTTATGGAGCTTGAATATTTTATGGTCCTATAACTAGGTGTTTCATTGTAGTTTTATAACGACACAGCTAAAAGAATCTCACTGTTCAATAGCCGAATGCGCATTGAAGAAGTGTTTCTCAAAGTTTTATCGTTATTGTTCTGCTGTAGTACTTACTTAGCTTCAAGATGAAGCGTTTTATTGTTATGTTATGTGAGACGATAAAAGTTTTAATTATATGTTTGGAGCTATTTAATCTTGTGTCCAACTTAAGTTCAAATGGTACAAAATTTTAACAAGATTTAATCTTATCCTCTAATATTATCAAAGAAATAACACAAAGACAGACAGAAAACAGAAATAGCTCGTTCCATGAAACAACACAACCTCTCAAAGTATGGACGTAAAGTAGCCCATGCCGCGTTGCGTTCGGAGACAGAGGTTCACTTCCGATACTTTCTCTATCCTATATTAAAAGATATCATCAATGACTCAATTGGTCTCTTGCCATAAAAAAGTAGATATTTAGTTGCTCGAAGGGGATATTTCTGTTTGGTAAGTGCACGTTAAAATCATTGTAGTTATCAATGAATTTTTAAAAGTTGTAGGCATCCTCCTGATAATTAATTATCCCCGATACATGGTGCTGAGCTCACTACCTGTCCCATATGATAAAAAAGAAGGAAATAGAGGGTAAGTTATAAATGATATAACTAAATAAAATAAAATTATTCAAACATAGCAGCTGAGCGTCATATTGCTCTTGTAGACTTTAGGCGCTTCCAGTTTTTTTTCCAGTCTTTTTTTTGTTACATGTACAAAAAAAACAATGAGTCAAAATAGTGTCTGGGTTGTTGTAATTCCCAAGGAGGGTTGACTTAAGGCAGGCTGTCGGTCATAAAACTACAGCCAAATCTTCTGACAACTTGTATAATTCGAAAGACTGAAATGTTGTGCCGACCCTAATTAAGTGCGATAAGGGCAGGAAAATCGGTGAGTATTTGAATCGAATTCAACGAGATAGATCGCACACACACGGACGAGCGTCGAGGCCTGGTCGACGGAATCGAAAGCTGTCCCCGCTATTTATCGCGGCAATGCTGGCGGTCGTGGAGGAGTGAAGGGCTGTGGCCTCCTTTGCGAAGCCGTCATGCTTCAGAGGAGGTCGCTAAAGCTTTGTCCTGGACTTTTAGTGGGTAGCCTTAGGATTGGAATTCAGTATACTGGTACTGCGACGTTTGTTGCTTGCCATCGGGTAACACGCCTGCTCGTTTGCTCAGCTATCCCATAAAACATAAATATGTAGGTTCAACCGGAATATGCGGCTCAACAGGATTATATTCTGAACGTTTAGACATTGTATGGGCGAATGTAGGTATCGTGCAAATGAAAAGAGTATAGAATCTATAAACGATATTGTAATAATCAGAGGGTATTAATTTACAATCTTTGTTATAATAGAAAATAACACTGTGCGAAACGTAGAACAGTTCCGTGGTTAGACTTCACAACTCGGCGGCTGAATCGAAAGTGATTTCCACTGAGTTTGATGCTATCGCCACGACTCTGTCAAAGCGCTAGAGGGCGCGCTTGCGTTTCGTTTAGTGTCCGTACTCATGACTGGCTGCGACACGGCCGTCCTGCGTGACACACGCCCTCGTGTGTTAGTCTGCAAGAAGAAAATAACAGCACAGTCTGCGTTCGGCCCATCCTATCAAACAACATTATTTTGTTTTTCGGAAAAATAAAAATCTGGTTTACTCATTTAAGTGTATTCATTACAATCCAATTATTTGTGCTATCTTAATATCACTCAACAATAGCAATTCACAAACTGTTCCAATATTGAAGATAACTGAGACCATGTACCATTGAGCTGATAATAAATTTAGCAAAGTAAAATAAAACAATCTCCAGAATCACCAAGTATCACATTCGTGGTCATTAGTTATTGCATCGCAATAACATCTACCATCTTCCTCAAGGGAAGCCCGAGTCTTCCGACTCTATGATCTTTGCTTCAAGGCAAGATCCGACTGTACTACCCAGAACTACCGCCTACCGCCAACCCACGGTCTACTACACAGCAGCAGATACCGATTTCTACTAGGCTACGGCTACGGTATTCTGGTACAGTCTCCGACCCAACGAACCGTGAACTTGTGCAAGATTAACTAGACGTCACCTCATCATCTATTTCGTCTTCCTCCACAATCTCAATGGGTACTTGGTAATCAGGCATCTTCCTTAAGCGATCATGCGCATACTTGTAAGTACGATTATTAGTCAACGACTTTAAAACATATCGGTCCCCCTCTAGAACTTCAACAATTTGCAAGAAACCTCTAAATTTTGCATCTAACTTTGTTTGATTGCGTTCCTCATTTTTAATTAATACGAATTCATTGACCGAAATCTTTATCACGTCTGCCTTATTACTATCAAAACGCGCCTTATTATCGCAGATGTCTGTATGCCCTGAGAGGCCGATTCTCTTATTTCGTTAAGATCTACGACCTCGTATTTATCGTCAGCCATCAAATCTAGAGGACAAGCTACTAAAAGTTTTAACGGGCTAGCTTTTGTAAGACAGTACAGTACAGTTTGTAACAACAGTACAGTTTAGAGCAAGCTGCACGTCTCCTAAGGAGTCTTGCCATGACTTATGTTTGTCAGACTCTACTGCGGTTAACATGGATTTTAGCACACTCATAATTCACTCTACCTGACCATTGGCACGACATGAGCCTGTAGCAATGAGATGAAGATGGATGTTCTTACTGTCACATAAGTCACGAAACCTTTGCTGGAAAATTGATATCGCGTTACGGAGACCACAGGGCATAGTTAAAATCTCGTACTGGCCATCAGGTGTTATGAAAGCAGTGCGCTCTATTGACTCAGCCTGAACAGGAATTAAGTGAAAGCCACTTGCACAATCTAGTTTTGTGAAGAAGTTGGTACCATAAAGTCGTGAAATCTGGTCAGAAATCAATGGCAGCGGGTAACGATACGGTACAGTGTTCATATTTAACTCCCTATAATCAATACACATACAATCCGACCAGTCATGTTTCTTTACTAAAAGGGCAGGGCTAGCAAAAGGTGAATTACTAGGCCTAATTATTTTAGCTTGCAATAACTCGTCAACCCTATCTCGCATAACCTGACGGTGGTCTAGAGATAACCTATAGGGACGTCTTTGCACCGTACGACTAGGGTCTATCATACGAATTACCAACTCCGCTGTATTCACGCAGTTGTTGGAAAACCGTTAATTAAATAGTCGGAATATTGTTTTAAAACATCCACAAGCTCACCTAGAAGGAATATCTGTGTCAATACGATCAAAATTATTTTCGGAGGTATTTACATCTGTCGAATTACACGTATTTACAATACTGTCTCGTAGTAAAGTAAATTTTGTTGCAGTCATACTAACAGAAAACCCGTTACCTAAAATCTCACGGCCGATTAAAATGCTACTACGTAAATCATCATCTGGCAATACGTGGAATAAAACTTCGGTCACGAAAGTATTAATTTCTACCCTACATAATATTTGCAAAGTACAATTAACATTTTTATTACCAATACCAATTAAGGAAATCAAATTGTTTATTCGTTTACCTCTAAATTTTTTTGAAATACTTTCTTTCATTAAGGAACACTCGGCTCCAGAATCAAAATCAAATTTGTAATGCTCACCGAAATGGTTTAGAGTTCAGGATGGGGGCTGAACCTGACACAGGTTGACCCGTTTTTCTGTCACAGCTGCAGCACTGGATCCACTGGTTGTACAGCGGCTAGCTATGTGGCCTTGGGCACCACACTTGTAGCAAACGACAGAAATGCCGCTGGATTGCTGGCGTTGAACAGCAGTAGTAGCTGCTGGTGTAAGACATGGCTTCTTCGTTTCTGTTTTCCTCGTGCGACAATCCGCTTGCTTATGACCCAGCCCACCACAGGCATGGCATTTGATTTGTGATGACGACGAAAACTTCGGTCTTTTCTCAACGGTAACATCTAACCGGGTATCTATAGGGGCTTTTCTCTTTAGGTACGCGAACGCTTGGAGTTCTTGTTGCAACTGCTGGCGTGATGTGATTTCAGTGGTAAAAGCTAGTCGTTGCAGGCGAGTGTCAATTTGAGCCAAATGAGCCAGGACTTTCGACACCGCTATCTGCTCCATACTCATGTTTTTCCATCGGCCAAGTAGTGACGTATTAAGACGACTCGCCTAAGTGGCGTAGGTCTCATTTTCTTTAGGTTTGCCGTTACTCAAATTAATGAGGGTAGCCGCGGATGTTTCCACACAGACAAATCTGTCTTGAAATAATTCTTTGAATTCAGCCCAAGACATACCTGGATAGGTTATCTGTGATAACCACTTTGACGCCGAACCTTTGAGCGCCTTGCTGATTATCATAATGAGCTGGCCTCCTTGGACTGCACTTCCTTCCAGACACAAATCGGCCGTTGCACACCATGATCGTGCATCCGAGTCGTGTTTATCCGGGTTAAATTCCGGCAACATCATGTTATTATTCGCACTCGGCGTCTTTATTGTTTGTATCAGTTCGCGCATTTGTTGATTTTGCATTTCGAAGAGTACGCGCCAATGATTTTCACTATCTTCGCAGCGATTCACATTTGCACGATTCGATCCAACTTCTGATGTAGGTTCAACCGGAATATGCGGCTCAACAGGGTTATATTCCGAACGTTTAGACATTGTATGGGCGAATGTAGGTATCGTGCAAATGAAAAGAGTATAGAATCTATACGATATTGTAATAATCAGAGGGTATTAATTTACAATCTTTGTTATAATAGAAAATAACACTGTGCGAAACGTAGAACAGTTCCGTGGTTAGACTTCACAACTCGGCGGCTGAATCGAAAGTGATTTCCACTGAGTTTGATGCTATCGCCACGACTCTGTCAAAGCGCTAGAGTGCGCGCTTGCGTTTCGTTTAGTGTCCGTACTCATGACCGGCTGCGACAAATACATAATTTCACGCCTTTGTTACCCGAAGGTGTAGGCAGCGGCTGTCCCAAAATGGAATAGGTGGCGAACCTATTGCCATACCGGGCACAAAGTTTTCAGTCATCGATATTTATCACACTTAACTTCCGGAAACGATTTCGAAAAGTCAATGGTGTGAGCCAGCGCCAGGATTGGAACCCGGACCTCTGGATCAGAAGCCGTGTGCTCGACGACTGGACGTTTCTTAACCACCACCAAACCACGTAAAAAGGTTAGTTTAGATTTTATAATTAAAAAAATAACCTATAATAAAAGGTCAACCTAGTACCTACCTATGTACATTATCTGATTTAAATGCTGACGAATAATTAGGAAGTAAGTCCTAACCAAATATCGGAGGGTCAGTAGACCTTTTATTGCAGTACAAGGGATTTCAAACTTATTTGTATTTCATTAAATCATGTTTGTTTATCAAAGAGCGCCCTCTTGGGGGCATGTTTGTTATTTTTTTATTCGGTGTTTTAATATTGTCTTTGCGCTTTACAACAGGGACGTCTGTACAAGGTTCATCTTTACTTGTTTTAATTAGAGTTTAATCTGCGCAATACAGTTTTTGATCTTTTTTTTCCTATCCCGATATATGTGTCTGAAGTTCTCATGCTTAGGACAGTTGTAATGAAATTTTGGGTGTTTAGTGTTTAGTTAGTCTCAGGTGGTTTAATATTTAAAATTGGTACGATCTACCACTATTTGGATAGAAATATCCCGGTTTTATTTTTTTAAGGTATTGGAGGTCTAACTAGCAAGCGGGTCGCCTAAGCAACCAGCGCCATCCATGGACACCTTTTTTTTTTACTCGAGGAAATGCTTTATGCACGTCCCCCGCCTGGGGACGACAGGGGGTAGTGGGACTCCCAAAACAGTAAACTGCAATCCGATCCTAGGGTTACCCACTAAAACCTCGCGGCGGCCTTCCTCCGGCGTTGGGGTGGCCCGGGCCAGTGCATCAGCCGTCTAGTCCACCTCGCCGTCGCCCCCCCTCTGTCACGAGGGGATGCTCATCCTCGGGGAGCCTCGGTGAAGCACCCCCGGGCGGGGTGGCTCCGACCGCGCGCTGTAAAGAGGCGCGCAGCCGGCGGCACCCCCGACGACAGTGCCCCATTTACGGAGCACCCAGGCCTCGAGGTGGGGCAAGACGGCTCCGACGGCGCACAGCCCTGGAGGACCAGCGCGTCGCACCAGTCCCCCAAGACCCGCCGGAAGGCCTCCCGCCTCCGCACTTCGTGACACCGCGCATCCGGGCCCCCACCGCCCCGGCCGAGATCGTACGTGGCTGCGTACATCTCGTTGTACGTTGCCTGCAACTTAGATAGTGTAACATTTGCCTTGCTGGCCTTTAAAGCTGTAGGATGGAGAAAGAGTCGGAGGGGGTAGGGGTACCCTCCGAATACCGCTCTCATCGAACAAAATGGAACAGAACAAAATTCTGAGAGGCCGTGGTATTTCACCAGTCGAGCAGGCTCATTCATGCAGCGACAACTGCGTGGCTGTAACGCTGTTCAACTGATCACACTGGGTCTGTTAGTGTTATTATAATAATCTTGGCTTCTTGATCTTGCTTGTGTTAACGGATATCAATTATATATTTTTTTGGATAATAACATAGCGTAATATAACTTCACGTCTTTTTCTACCCGAAGGTGTGGGCAGCCGCTGCTAAAGCCTCGACTTGCCGAATTGTTACATTGCGTCCCAAATCGGAATAGGTTACGAACCAATTGCTGTTACACCGGGTTACAGGTGTCAGTCATTTATCATATTATTAGTATTTATCATATAACACATAACTTTCGCAAATAATTTCGCGAAATTATTGGTGTGAGCCCGGTATCGATGCCACGACTGATGAATCAGAAGCGAGGAGCTCGACCACTGGGCCAACATAAATACACACTTAGATATAATAAATAGAAAAACCCAAATGCCATACAATACGACCATCCTCATATAAATATAGGTACTTGGGTGTGTAATGAACCCGGCAAGCTCTATTCGGCAGTCGGCTATCTAACCAATGCATTACGAAACCGGTCATAACAAAACTTTCCGCCTTTTTCTACCCGAAGTTGTAGGTAGCGGCTGTTAAGCCTCGCCTCGCCGTTATGTTTACGTCCCAAATGGAATAGGTGGCGAACCTATTGTCAGTCCCAAAGTTGTCAGTCATCGATATTTATCACACATAACTTTAGAAATTAATATCGAAAAGTCATTGGTGTGAGCCAGAATTCGAACCCGCGACTTCTTGATTCAGAAGTGGGGCGTTCGACCACTGGACCACCGAGACCGAAACCCCTCATAATTACTCGTTAACTAGGCTTATCAATATAATTGTACTTCAAGAAAGATATCGTAAGAAAATCTTCTTAAATTAGGTTCATCTCATAAAATTGATACTTACAAAGTTGCAAGTAAGTATGTCAAATAGTTGTATATATAATTAAATAATTAGCATTATACTTGGTATTTCGTATTCTCGGCATCTGACCTGTCCCGGAAACCTTGTAGGGCAAGTGGGTAAGCTGCTTACTGTGTTTGTATATTCACATATGTATAGTTCTAAAACCGGTATGCTTTTAATCGACAACTAATGCGTAAGTGAACCAAATCATTATTAATATGATTTGAAAATAGTATTTTTGACATGATATTCTTGTTTGGTTCTTCTCATGATAGCGTCTACATCCAAAATCAGGCCTCAAGTCCACGTGTTACTCTACTGGATATCTACTAGACTAGCTCTTCCGATTAATCAAATCGTAATAGATTTTATTCTGAAAGGCTAAACTAAATGTACCTGTTACAATATGGCCAGTGGTATCGGTCTATAATAGTTTTTTTTTTATGGGATAGGAGGGCTAACGAGCAGGCGTGTCACCTGATGGTAAGTGACGAGCGCCACATATGTTACAGTTGCGTTGACGACATTTAAGGGAGTAGGATAGGATGGGATGGGGAAGACGGGTGGGTCTCCGGGTACCTCTCTCACCGAACGAAACGCGGCATGAGCCACTTTACGTCGATTTTCTGAGAGGTCGTGGTATTTCACCGGTCGAGCTGGCCCATTAATGAGGCGAACTGCTTAGCTCTACCACTGTTGAAGTTATTAACTTTAAATCAAGTTCAATAAGGTTACACTTACAACGTCATTACAGATAGCCATCGTGAGGATTCACGACTCCACCTAGGCCGCGGCGACGGTTCTTAAATATAACTAACGCCCGAATACTGAACCGCCACTCAAATCTGACAATCAATAAAGTGCTACTTATCGCTCAAATTTCACGTATTCTGTCTAACGTGACAGCTACTTAAATGCTTAAGTAGCGCTTATATATTTAAATGGCGGTTCAGTATTCGGGCGTAAATCAAGCATATCATCTTCTAATATAAAAAAAAATCTTTTCTAAAAAATCAGTCTACGTTACTCCTTATAACGTCAACAATCCGTCAGCAAAAATCCCGTCAAAATGGGTCCACTTCATTGTGTGTCATGAATTGTGTTTTGTTCTATATTCATAATATACATATTCATCAGGACTCAGAAAAAGAGACTATTTTGATGGTACAAACATACACTCCAATTTTATTTATTTGTTTAAAGTTACAATGATATGTCACAGAATACTGACAAAACACACCTGTCAAGCTAAAAACCATGTAGCCATTGAGGCTGTATACAGAGAGAAAGAGCTAAAGACAATAATATATACACCGAAGAACCATAACCCACCTTCTGGTGTAGTCCAGTAATTATAATAAACCACTAAATAAATAGAATATCAATTATTGCACACAGTTATCACATTATTTGTTACAATTCTTAAAAAAAGCAATTACATACATACATACATAACTTCACGCCAAATCCCTTGCGGGGTAGGCAGAGAGAACAGAGAATTAATAGTCCTTAAATTGTTTGAATCCATAATCCTTTCTTCTGTACTTGTTGTAAGTGTCGTTCCACAATCTGACTGCGTCTTCATCCCACATGGGTGATGTCGTGATCCTCTGGTCTATCACAAGAGCTGTTGGATTCCATCTCCTGCTTGGACGCCATCTGAACGGCAGCAGACGGGATGTGTAAGGAGTTGGATCGCTGGAATTTGTTGAAGACCATTTGTTAGAGATATTTATATATAACATAACTTCACACCGTTGTTACCCGAAGGTGTAGGCAGCGGCTGTTAAGCCTCGTCTCGCCGTTATGTTTACGTCTCAAATGGAATAGGTGGCGAACCTATTGCCATATCGGGCACAAAGTTTTCAGTCAACGGTATTTATCACACATAACTTTCCGAAAACAATTTTTAAAAGTCATTGGTGTGAGCCAGTGTCAGGATTCGAACCACGACCTCTGGATTCAGAAACCGTGTGCTCGACCACTATATCACCGAGACATACAAATTTTTATATATTATATACAATATTTTTATATATTTTTTTTATGGGATAGGAGGGCAAACGAGCAAGCGTGTCACCTGATGGTAAGTAACCTGCGCGTATAGCGTTACCGTTGCGTTACCGACATTTAAGGGAGTAGGATGGGAAAGGACGGGGAAGAGGGATGGGCCTCCGGGTACCTCTCTCACCGAACGAAACGCGGCATGTTTCCGTCGATCTTCTGAGAGGTTGTGCTATTTCACCGGTTGAGCCGGTCCATATGTGCAACGAACTGCTTGGCTCTACCACGGTTAAAATGTTGTTTTTTGGTACAAAACAAATAGCGTGAAAATAGCGCCATCTAGTTTTCAAAGCTGGCAAACTCAATGCTCTTTTAACGGAAACTACGAGTAGACAACGAACATAAAAAAATATTTATAGTTATTTTTATAAAATAAATGCATAGAAAAATATCCAGACGTCATAAAAATCTTTGCCGGGCCTCGTGGCGCATTGGTAAAACTACCGTCTGCAGCAATGAGGTCGGGGGTTCGATTTCCACCCGAGCAACAAATATTTGTGACAAACACGAATGTTTATGTGGCGTCTGGGTGTTTCACTATGTATTATAAGTATGTATTTACAAAAGAAAAGTATATATGTATTAATATCCGTTATCTAATATCCATAAAACAAGCATTTAGTTGCTTAGCTTGGGACTAGAGGGCGCTGTGTGTATTGTGTCCAAGATATTATTATATTATATTATTATTTTTAATATTATTATATTTTTAGCAGGTTGGAGATCGAACCCAATGGCACCACGAGGCTGAGCGAAAATACAGATGCCTATTGGTGTAAACTGGCAGGATAGGTGGATGGGTATGAAGTTGAAATAATGTAACATGGAACTGAGACTAACCAGTTATACAACTGTATAAGCGGATGGATGGAGGAGATTCGTATTGGTCATGACCCATCTAATGTCTGTCGTCTGTGATAAAAGCAATTGAACAGGTAACGCTAAAATTATTTTTTACCTATGTCCTCACGACTTCTGATACACTTACACGTAGACAAGACTGTTTAGAATGCAACGATGACATATTAGGTCTCGTGGATCATATGATGCAGCTATATAATAGCTACATGTCTAGACCCAGATTCAAATTTTGAGTTTAATGACAAAGCTTGAATTATATTAATAGCCTCGGTGATCGAACTGGCGCTTCGGAATCAAGAAGTCGTGGGAGCGATTCCGGACTCACACCGGGATCTTTTTGGAATTATCTTAGGAAGTTATGTGTCATAAATAACGAAGATTGTCAAAATTGTGCCTGGTGTTATAACAATAGGTGCTGCCACATATTACATTTGGGACATAGAAATTCACCGAGTCGAGGCTTTACAGCCTTTGCCTACACCGGATAAATAAAGGAGTGAATATGTAAATTTTAATTAATCACGACATTATCAACTTTGACGAGTTTTAAAATGGTTTTTAAATTGTAATTATTTATTTTTAAATAGTCCATCATTTTAGTATGGTGATGTAGAGAAACGTTAAGATTACTTTTGTGTGAAAGTAAATCTTTAAATTTGAATTATTTTTAAAACAATAATAAAAAAAGGACATTACCATAATAATCTCGTTTTATTATTAAATGTATTATTCTGTTATTGTATAATGAAATTTTCATTCCGCCAGTCCCATTATTCTCATCACGAACTAAGTTTATGTATTTTAATATTTAATTTGTATGCAAAACTGTGCATTGCACTCAGATATAATATATATATATACAACAATTTTCTGTTTGAAAAACTTAAATTGCACTGTTTTAAATGTAAAACTTTTTATTCTTAAATTGAAACTATAATCATTACTTAGTATAAAACAAAGTCGCTTTCCTCTGTCTTTCCCCTTGTATGCTTATATCAATGTAACTATTCAACATATTTTGACAACTAACTACTAATAAAGAGACAAAACTAATCTAAATATATAGAAAAGTAAGTAAAACCTCAACCTTGGCTATTTTCATAGTCTATCGACGCCGACCAAAAGAAAAAAAAATTAAAAAAGGCCAAACGAATAGAGAAGGGTTCCCTTAATGTACTCGTAAATGCACTGAAGGCGACCCTTGTCTTATTTGACTCCTGTTATTTCCTACCCACGTCCCTAAAACCCTGTAAATGAAGATATAAAAACAATGAAATTTCTAGCAAATATATTCTAAACGAGTTTTGGTAACGGCCCCTTTACTGTATATTTCGGCTAAAACTATTAAAGCTTGTTTGTATATCAACACATCAAATATCGAAAGACTTGGTCTATCCAAGTCTTTCGATATTTGATCACAGAATATCTGATTATATTATAACATAACATAAATCTTCCCGCCTTTTTCTACCTGAAGCGGCTGTTAAGTCTCGTTTCGCCATTATGTTTATGTCCCAAATGGAATAGGTGGCAAACCTATTGCTATACCGGGCCCAAAGTTTTCAATCTTCGATACTTATGACACTTCCATAAAAAAATTCGAAAAGTCATGGTGTGAGATTTTAGTATTTTGAGAAATTCAATGGCATTACTTAGGTTTGATGATATATTTGTATAAAAACGCTTTTTAACCGACGTCGGAAAAAGGAGGAGGTTCTCAATTCGTCTGTATGTATAATTTTTTTTTAGGATATTCTTTATAGTGCTAACATTTGATGATGCTGTTCTGATGAAGAAGCCACAAAACTCCTCAATCGTTAGGAGTTTGAAGACAGAACTGCAATTGGTCGATAGAAACTGTTTAGTAGTATACAGGACTAACGTGTTGCTTGGGAGGTATGCTTGAATCAACGTCTGATACTGCGGTGCTGATGATGAAGCTACAGAACTCTTATACGGTTAGGAGTTAGGACACAATTCTGTAAAATGTTTTTTTTTTATTTTCTGCAATAGTTTCCAGGCTACGATTGGCCTTCATTCGGGCTGTAGTGTCATTGGGTCTACCCATGATAATTACAAAAATATAAATACTAAGTATTATCATACTTTTTTATCTAAGTACCTATTTATGACAATTATAGCTCCCTAAAAATATCAACCATTTAACAAACGAACTTTTAATTAGTGAAAATATATTTACTAAACTAAAAGCCATGTAAACGAACTAACTTCTATTGAAGTTCACAACTCATTAATATCACTAAAACTCGTGAAAAAAATTACTTAAAAAAAAGTTAAACCGACTTCTAGAAATGTTTACCACACAATCTATAAGTATATGCTTATAGATTGTGTGGTATACGTTTCTACAGTACAGTACAACAGTACCTCTATAACTAAAAAGCGATAAATAACGTAACTTACTAATTTGTATACTTAATAAAATATACAAAACGTAATACTTTAATAAAGTCATCTTTAACTATTATAATATTTACAAATGTTACTTATTTTTGGAGTCGGTGCCAGCCTAGGTAACGTACTCTATTGTGTTGCACCGACTTCAGTAATGAGTAACATTTGTAAATACTCGGTGGCGCAGTGGCTAGCACCCAACTTCTGATTCAAGAAGTAGTGGGTTCAAATTCTGGCACACACCAATGACTATTCGAAATTTTTCGTAAGTTACGTGTGATAAATATCGATGACTGACAACTTTGTGCCCGGTATGCCAATAGATTTGCCATCTATTCCATTTGAGACGTAAACATAACGGCGAGGCTTAACAGCCGCTGCCTACACCTTTGGATAGAAAAAGGCGTGAAATTATGTTATATACGTACTTATATTTGGCGAAGTTGGTCCACATCGTAACCATTCTCCTTATCATCTTATTCTCGAGATAGCGATGCGGCAAGGGGAACGAGTGCGGCTTGAAAAGGTAGAACAGTTCATCGGCATGTGAGGCCCCGTTACTCAGCCCGAACCCTGATATTATCTTGGGCATATTTATAAGACCGTTATATTTAAACAGGTAGTAGTATATAGGTTGGTCGGTCGTCCTTGCGTATAACTCAGACTCCAAGACCAGGGGGAACTTGAAATGAACGTCAGAATATAAATCTACCATATCCATGATCATATCTTCTTTGTAAGAAGAGAAATAGTGATCTCTGATCTTTTGCGCTGTGCAATTTTTGTGGAACTCTGTCGGGAATTGTAGATCTGTTTGTAAAGTCTCTATAGGGTCTATGATAGCAGTTCCATTCTTCAAACTGGTGCCATAGTCTGCTGATACGAAATACATGCCTTCCTTGTTAGTATAACCAATTATCATTGGTACTTTAGTGTAGTTGCCTGACTTAATGGTATCGGTTGGATATTCAGTTATCACAGGTTCTATTCCGTTTATATGTTTCTCAATACAAGGCACGAATATATCGGTTTCTGCGACGCAAAATTTATCCTCATAATTACTTATAGTAATAATTAATTCTTTGGTTGTTCTTTTAGATAGAATACTGTATATTTTTTTAGGATCCTGCGTGTTGTATCCTAATTTTTGGACTAGACTTCTGGCTGCTTTTAAAGGATCATGCTGAAGGGCCCAAGGTGCTAGAGAAGATCCACTTTGCAAGATAGCTTTGTGAAACAAACCCTTCGCTGCTGGTGATAGAATCATAAAAGACGTCGACACTGCACCAGCACTTTCTCCGAATAAAGTGACATCTTTGGGATTTCCTCCAAATGCTTCTATATTTGCTTGAATCCATTTCAATGCAGCGATCTGGTCTTTAAGACCCGCATTTCCCGGTGCTTCTTTGATGCCCAGACATAAAAATCCTTCAACACTCAATCTGTAATTTATACCGACGAAAACCACATCGTGTTCTGCAAAAAAATCACCACCATATAAATATGGTGAGCCAGAACCACCGAAGAAGCAACCTCCATGGACGTATACCATCACAGGCAAAAGTTTCGTATACTGGATTGGGGTGTACACATTCAGCTTGAGACAGTTAGGTTCTCCAAGAACTATGGGACCCACTGAACTCTGTGGACACCAGGTATTTTCATCGAGTGCATCGAAGACCCCATTCCAACTCGGTGCTGGCAGAGGTGCCTGAAAATATAAAAATTTCATATTATATTAAAAATATATTTTAAATTCGTAATCTAAAAAAATACACGATATTGTTCGATAAAAATCCTCAGATCTAACTTAGTTTATTATAGAATGGGGCAGGAAAAAAATTTCAGCAAATTTAGCAAAAAATTACTGTTTCTCAAGCGACAGGTAATTTAATGTCACAGCTATAGTATATGCATTTTTTATGCTATTGGGAGGCAGAGGAGCAGGCAGACGAGCACCTGATGGTGAGCAACAAACCCCTCAATGGGATATGGAAGGGGCTGGACGTGGGATGGGAAGGGAACGGGGAAAGGGGTAGGTTCGGCCTTTGGATACCCCTATCACCAACCGAAACGCGGCAAGAGCCACTTTACGTCGGTATTCTGAGAGGCCGTAGAATTTCACCAGCCGAGCCAGCCCATTCAACACAGCGAACTGCGTGGCTCTACCATTGCTGAATCGGCATTATATCTACAAATATCTAAACTATAATGTCAATTTTATTAGTTAGCCAAGGTCTCTATTTGTAGTAGACAGACTTGGACAGCTGTCCAAGTGACCCTGACCTTTGCGAAGACCAAGTTACGAAACATTATTATAATCACATCTTATACTCAAATACATAAATTATACAAAAAAGAGAGACAAAAGTCATTAGTTTGAGTCCGCTAATCTTGGGAACCACTAAACCGGTTATGAAAACGATTGTTGTATTAGGTAGAACGTTACTTCAGGAAGTGTAGACAATAGTCATGTACGCTCTGACGATGTTATTGGTGTAGATGTTTAGTATTACGACCTCTGATTGATAGAGCCTATTTCGAATCCGGCCAAATATTATCCTTGACTATTTTCGGAAGTTATGTGTGATTATTATTCTAATTTCTAATAAAATTACGTCTAATAAAGGGCCACGGTTAATTAAATTGCGGAGTCGAGGCATTATCTACCCCTGTGTATACCTTCTGATATTAAAGGTGTGAAGTCGTTTTTATTTTAGTTACATCTCTTTATATTAGCAGTATAACATAATAAACATAACTTCACGCCTTTTTCTATTTGAAGGTGTAGGCAGCGGCTATTAATTCTCGTCTCGTCGTTATGTTTACCTCCTAAATGGAATAGGTAGCGAACCTATTGTCATACCGGGCACAAAGTTATTAGTCATCGATATTTATCACACAAAATTTACGAAAATAATTTCGGAAGGTCATTGGTGTGAGCCAGGATTCGAACCCGCGACTTCTGGATTCAGAAGCCGTGTGCTTGACCACTGGACCACCGAGACTATAAACTGATATTCGCAGCATTGCTAATTAAAGGTAGACAGGGTCGATTCCAATCCTTACTAGCATATAATTTCATAGATTGGACAAATAGACTGTCCAAAAGATAAAGTAAAAAATAAGGAGTGGAAACTGGACCTGTGACTCCGGCAAGAATGGAAGCAGCATGTTCAGCCCATACGCAATGAGGCATGTCATTTATTATTAGATCGGAAATGCACCCTCTAATATTTCTACAGTTCGTTTAATTGTTTAAATTAGTCAAGTTACTTGTTCGAGGTTATGCTGAACGCGTTCTACCGCATACCCACTACGACTAGCTGGTCAACCTTGAAAAGTATGCCGTTAGTTTATTTACTTGCACACCTTAACAATGCGTTTTTTTTTTCACATAAACATACGTCGTAAATTATTTTTTATTTAATATAAGTGTGCAAAGAAAAACCTTTGGTGTAGTAACAGGGCAGGGAACCCTTCAACTCCGTCCGTATGTTAGTTATAAATATAATGAATCCGCCGGCTCACGATAACCTATCAAACAGCCATTAGATTTGCAATAATTTAAACTGTTGTAGATGGATTTTTTTAGCGGATCAAAGTTTCGCAGATCAAAGTCTTTTAGTTTCTTATCTTTATCATCAAAAGTAATTGTAATAAACTTTTATATATAAGCGAAGGTATACGCAGCAGCAATGCTGCCTTTATATTTATATACTGCATATATATAACGACATCATACGTGTCGTAATTCATTGCCATATATCGAGCATAATTTTATTATTCAGCGGCAACGGCCACTTTACGTCGATATTCTAAGAGGTCGGGGCATTTCACCGATCGAGCAGGCTCATTAATGTGAACGAGTTGCGTGGCACTATCACTACAAAATTCTATTAGCCTCGCCACTGGCAATAAAATTAGCGTGTTTTATCAATCACCGTGCCCCAAGCCCCCCACATTCCCCCACCACCCATAACCGTGCAGCTAATGAACCGCACACCGGTGGTGTGGACCCCCCCAGGAACTTTAACCACAAGCACCGCACATTATCCACAATTACTGCAACACGCAACCTGGAGGTACAATACCACATTTTAAACCACGTAGTAACATGTCCTCGGAAACTATATATAGTTACACTAGTTGACCCGGTGACCTTTGTTCCACATCAAAAGTAATGAATAACATAAATTTGAATTTATCACTTTGTCTTTACTACATTATATATGAATTATAGATATTATAAACCACGCCGTTGACACCCTCCATCTATTAAAAAACTGCACCCAAATCCGTTGCGTAGTTTCAAAGATTAACGCATTTTTTATGGGATAGGAGGACTAATGAGCAAGTGAGTCACTTGATGGTAAGTTACTTCTCACCGCCCATTAATACCGTGACGCGTCGCCATTCTTTAGTGGAGTAGGAGTGGAAAGTAGGGGAAAAATGGTTAATGGGCTTCCAGATACATCTCTCACTAAACGAAATTTGGCACGAGCTGTGTCGATGATCAAGTCGATATTCTGAGAGGTCATGGCATTTTACCGGTCGAGCCGGCCTATTCATGCACCGAACTGTGGTGGGGTGTGTGGGTTATAGTGACAGAGAAAGCGACTTTGTTTTATACTATGTTATGTACTTTGTTTTATATAAAACAAAGTTTATGTACTAACTAGCTAAATTTTAAGCTCTTAAAATTTACTGCAGGGCTTAAATGACACAATGGGAAAAGTTAGAGGCTATGCTTTGAGGCATATCAAAGTCTGATACATTCTTTAATCTATTAGTTACACAATTTACGCCTTGTTATACTTTTATATCGCGAGGAAATGCTTCATGCACAGCCTCCGCCTGGGGAATGCGGAGCCTGGTGTGGGACTCTGTATACTGCATCCTGTATAATGCAGTATACAGATTATACTGCAATCCTAGAGCTACTCGCGAAAGCCACGCGGCGGCCTTTCTCCGGCGTTAGAGTGAACCAGGACTAGCTTCAGCTCTCTGGACTACTTTGCCCCCCTCTTTTACGATGGGGGCTCATCCTCAGGGAGCCTCGGCGTGAGATACCACAGGGTGGGGCTGCTCTGACCACGTGCAATATAGAGGCGCAAAGCCGCTTCTGGAGCTTGTTATATTATTATATTATGTAATAACTACCTGAAATCTGTTAGTTGCATTGACTGTCCCGTAAGGTATACCGAAGTATTCGAAGAATTTTCCATTGTGGCTGACGGCGCCGCGCACGTGACCGCTGCGCGTGCGCACCACAGGCGCCGGCTGACGTATTACGCTCGCAGCTATCAACCAGACCAGGGCCAGCCACTTCATCACTCACCGAACACCGGGAACATCTGGAAAATGATGAACGTACGATTTCACTACCAAATTTAGTCCTTCGGAATGAATGATATGTTTTTAACATAACTTCACGCCTTTTTCTACCAGAAGGTAGGCCTGCGGCTGTAAAGCCTCGACGTCGGAACCTATTGCCGATCGATATTTATCACATATAACTTCCGAAAATAATTTCAAAAAAATCAAATGATTCTACCAAAAATATTTTATAAAACCGCCCCTACACAGATTTGCTTGCGCAGTTACTTGTGTGTATATATGTTTTAATAAATAAATAAATAGTTTATTTCTCACCACAAACCAATTAAGTAGATACATTAATTAGAGTCTTAAGAGCTATGTCAACAATTATGGATTGTGGATCGCTGGTGCCTATTGTAGGTAATGAAAACCTGTGTTACAGGTCACCAGGCTTCACCTTTGAAAGCGTTAAATTTATAACAATAGCTAATAAAGCAGAACGCGCGTATATATTTGTAATTAAGAAAATTTTATGTTACAAATGGCGAATAAATTATAAATGTAAAAACAACAGACAAATAGAAGATGTGTGTATGTGTGTATGTGCGCGCGTGCGTGCGTGCGTGCGTGCGTGCGTGCGAGCGAGCGTGCGTGCGTGCGAGCGTGCGTGCGTGCGTGCGTGCGTGCGTGCGTGCGTGCGTGCGTGCGTGTGTGTGTGTGTGTGTCATGAGTGTGATATATGCAATTTGATGTGTTTGTGTGCAAGTGTGTGCAGGTCTTATGTATTTATACTTTGAGAGTTAATTACTCGAGGACCTTTAAAAGGTCTTCTGTTTCTGAGTATGATTGCGTAAGAAGTGTCTCTCTAAGCAAGGACTTGTATTTATACTGATTTAGGTTATGAATAGATAACAATTTTTGAAATTTATTATATAAGTAAGGTCCTAGAAAGATGAAGAATCTGCGGCCAAATGAGGTTTTGACCGAAGTAGATATAGCTACCAAGTTGTTACGACTAGCAGATTCCCGAGAGAAATAAGTCAAAGAGTGCTGCTTCATTGCTGTAGCTATTATAAATAATTGTCTGACAGTGAGAACTTGGCAATATTCATATAACAACTTGGTAGGAAACAGGCGGGGCTTAAAGCAGCAGACCTTTAGTACGGCCCTTTGTGCACGTTCCACCTTAATCAGGTGGGTTTTAGCCGCGCCACCCCAAGTGGTTGCACAGTAGCTTAGAATCGATTGACACAGTGCTTCATACACCAATTTCATGGTGTTCGGGTCAGCTGACTGACGTAATTGTTTAAAGATGTAAATAAGTTTTCTTACTCTCTTAGATAGGTGTTCAATATATTCTTTGAATGTTAGGTTGTTATCTATAAGTATGCCTAGATATTTAACAGTTGTTACGCATTTAATGACAGTGCCACTCGGATCATTGTTGACTATGCTGTTATCGTGGAGAGGTTTCCTTGATATATGTAAAGTGCTGTCTATGGGATGTAATGGCTTACGGATCGAAAAGTTTAGAAGTTTGGTTTTGGTAGTATTTAAAGTAAGTAAGTTATTATTTAACCATTGTCTAACCTTATCAAATCCAATTTGAGCAAGATGATAGGTTTCTTTCCACGTGGTCGAGGAAAAGACAAGAGCAGTATCATCAGCATAAGACACAATTTTTCCATCAAAGTCTAAACTAAGATTGCAGAGTTTTAGAGTTTTTTCTAAATCCAAATTGATTTTCAGAGAGCAAGTTACGAGTCTCCAGGTAAGTAATAAGTCTAGAGTTAATTACTTTCTCCAATATCTTAGACATTGAGGGCAGAACAGAGATAGGCCTATAGTTTTCGACACGGCTTCGATCGCCAGACTTATAAATCGGATGGAGGATGGCCTTTTTGAAAAGGTCAGGGAAAATACCAGTGCTTAGACTTAAGTTACAAAGATGTGTGAGCGGAGGTACAATGACGTTTATATGTTTTTTTAGAAAACCAGAAGACATGCCATCCCAACCAACTGATGTGCCATTTTTGAGAGTAATTATAAGGCGTGCCACTTCTGATTCATCGGTACTTAGAAGCACAAATGATCCCGATTGAGCACTAGTTAACGTTATAAAGGAGGGAGGTTTAGACCTCCTAACTATTTTTTCAGCCAATTCTCTGCCTACATTAGCAAAGTACGAATTAATTTTGTCAATAGAAGTTAACCTATCAGTACATAGATCTAACAGTTCGTTTGTAAAAGGCTCTGTCTTAGTTAAATTTGTGACATTTTTAATAACTTTCCACATCTGCTTGGAGTTCCTCCCTGCCTTTTCAAACTCAGACTTCTCGTAATCGGTTTTAGCCTTCTGCAATCTGTTTTTACAGAAATTCCTGTACCTTTTATCGGAGAGAAGAAGGATTTCGTTGGTAGGGTTTTTCTTTAGTTTTTTATATAGGTTGTCTCTATGGCGCATACACTTTAGTAGACCTGGAGTTATCCAGGGTTTAATAGGTCTATATTTGCAAGACAGTTTAATAATAGTGGTATTTTTAGCCAGAGCCAAGAGAATGGGGTCAATTAATAGTTGGGCCGCTAAGTTAAGATCTTTAGTTTTAAATACTGGCTCAAAATTAATATTCTGCAAATCGGTCGAAAGCGCGTCTTCGTCGATTTTATTGACAGAAACACGATTGGATACTGACACTTTTTTTCTAGAGAGCGCGACCATAACCGCATAATGATCTGTCACAGTAGACTCTAATACTAAAATTTTACATGATAAAGAAGTTTTTATGTTAGCGTGGTCGAGACACGTGGTACCATGTGTGGGATAGGTATGACCTGTGAACAAGCCATGATGAGAAAGAAGGTCCAGATAGTCTAATGTGTAACGTGATTGACAGTCAGGGTCAATATCTATATTAATGTCTCCGATGAGGATAACATTTCTGTAAGACTTAAGGTCACTAAGAATAAAGTCTATTGATTAATGAAATTGATGAATGTTTATTTATTATGCATTATATTAATTACATACTTGCGTTTGTTGCAACACTGGTAGTAAATAGGTATTTATATATACGAATATAGTGAATATATATGAAAAATACGCGTATGCTCAACATAACATACATAACTTCACGCTCTTTTCTACCCGAAGGTATAGGCAGTGGCTGTTAAGCCTCGACTCGCTGTTATGTTTATGTCCTAATACGTGGCGAATCTATTGCCATACCGGGCACAAAGTTTTTAATCATCGATATTTATTACATATAACTTTCGCAATTAATTTCGAAAAGTCATTGGTGTGTGCCAGGATTCAAACCTGCGACCTCTGGATTCAGAATCCTTGTGCTCGACCACTAGACCACCGAGACTATTGTATGTATGTGTGCTCGATCTATGGTATTGAGTCCCCACCATTTTGTAGGATCAAGATTTTCAGCCTATGCTCGATATCTACAAAAAAGTCATTAACTTTTTTTGTAAATACACATTTACGTAGAAAAACGTATATAGAAAAAAACAACTAGATGGTTAAGAAATCCAATCTACTGTCATCATAAACGCTGTACTCAGTTGGGAATCGAACCCGATGACCACTATTCAGAAACCAGTACGTTCAACAATGAAGTGGTCCATAATTTTTATTGTGACGACGATAACATCTAGCCAAGATCCGGTACTTCTCCCGATGTGATCTGTTCCATACTGATATTTTTATCAATAGGACTACATTTAGGTCTGTTACCAGTCCCAGGTCAAAGTCATAAATCTGGTTGTAAAATGTGATAACATTCCAGTGATAACATTTTTGGGTTATTAACACAAGTTCAAATGCCACCAATTACTTCTGACCACGTGGAAGTGGAAGCTGGTGTTCCGTAGGATTCGTTATATTGACGATTCGTTGTGTCGCTTATATATATTAAGAACATTGTTAAAAATGGACATGCAGCTTTTTTCAATGAAGGCTGAATATGTATATAAGACTTTAGAAAACTCATGAGTAACATACCCTTAGGGGCCGTCCATTAATCACGTGATGTTTTTTTCATCATTTTTTGACCCGCCCCCACTGCCCCTTGGTGATAGATACATCGTGATATTTAAAACTACCCCCCCGCCCCCTATCCAACATCACGTGTATTTTTTGTACCTACAAGGAATCTTAAGATTTTTAGAGTATTATCTTTAGTTCATCATCAATCTCGCTGGTCGAGTACTCGAGCGGCCCGCTTCTGAATCAGAAAGTCGTGGCATCGATTCTGGGCTCACACCAAACAACATCATAACCAATAACTTTTAGATTTTTTTTTTCGGAAGCAATGTGTGACAAATATCGGTTACTAATTTAAAGTTTAATCTTATTTTATTCTAAAATTAAGGAGGAAAAAATAAATACACGTAATATCTTACTATACCCCCCCTACCCCCTCGTGATATTTCGTGGTTTTTGCCAGACCCCTCCCCCCCTTTCTGACCTCACGTGATTAATGGACGGCCCCTTACCACTAAGTGGTCTGTGCTTGTTTGAAAAAAAATATAGTAAAAATATTTACATCATGTTTAGTTTAATTTGCGGCCCTAAATTGCCCATTTTTTTTTATGGGAAATGCAAACGAGCAAGCGTATCAACAAACACCGCCCATAGACACCTGAACACAGATAGTGTCACATTTGCGTTGCGGGTCTCTACAGAAGAATATGGAAGGGGTCGGAAGTGGGATGGGAAGCGAAGAGGGCTTGGGCCTCAGTATATCTCTGAAGGAAGTGCGTGCATGAAAAGGGTTATGAAAGTCAACGAAGCGAGTGAGGTGTGTAAGAATCGTGCCTAATGGCGCTCCGTTCTCTGTGTCTACCCCGCAAGGGATTTAGCGTCAAGTTATAGAATAGAATACTATTTATTGTACTTAAAATAGTGATATTAACAATCGAATTATAAACAACACAAATTTATACAATTGGCGGTCCTATCGCTCAAGGCAATTTCTTCCGGACAACCATTTCATGGAAAGAAAGAAAGTAGATAAATGGTTGTCGGCGAATTAAACAAAAATATATATAATAAAAATAGGTAAAAAATTGTGAGGTTTTATGAAACCACCGTAAAAGTGAAACTTTTAAAATTGAGTCTTGGGTTATTGATTTTTAAATCTACTTTTTAAATATACATAAACAAAATATTTTTTCAATAATTATTTTTCAATAATTTAGTTAGTAAGTTTTTTAAATTGATGATTCTGATAAAATGATTAACATTTATATTTTTTTAGAGTGCAACAGTGTAAAACAGTTACTTCACAGCAATTTTTTTAAAAGTTTGCTTTGGCTTCGTTTAACTTTAAGTTAAAGATTTAAATCAATTAATTCGATAATCTCATCATTTTCAAGTTCTTTGGAAGTTAACGACTGAAGATTAAGAATTCCTAGATGGCGCTACTAGGTTGCTACTATTGATGATTCTGCCGTAATATCGTATTATATCGATAGATGTCGCCCGAATCGACAAGTATTCCAGCTTCGGCACTAGGGATAACGCGACACCTATTAAACTTACAAGTCAGTGGCAGTTTTGCAAAGAGAGAGAAAACTAGTTTAATTTTAAATCGAACCGGACGTCACCGGCTTTCACGGGATTGTGCGATAAGGGCTATTTTAATTTACTTGCCATCTTGTATTTGTTAATAGGGTTTAATAAATGTTTTTTATTTTACGTGGTCACGACAATAATTCCTAGATGGCGCTACTAGGTTGCTACTATTGATGATTCTGCCGTAATATCGTATTATATCGATAGATGTCGCCCGAATCGACAAGTATTCCAGCTACGGCACTAGGGATAACGCGACACCTATTAAACGTTAACAACATTACAACAAAGGATCTTTACAAAACAAAACGATATTTTTTCCTCCAGTAAATATGATATTTCGATTTATTATGAAAATGTGACAAATACATATATAAAGAGCACTATCTTATCTTATATCTTTAAACGAGCAATTCTTGTATATATATATATATAAAATTGGAATCTCGGAATCGGCTCCAACGATTTTCATGAAATTTCTATTCCAGCAGATGGCGTTGTTAACTAACACGAAGTCAATGTGTGTTTGCTTTGCTTTTATTACAGTTTATCACTGCAAAAAATTAAGTATATGTTTCTAATATAATATGTTAGTACATAGTATATATTAGTATATATTTATTATTCTGTCGGTAAGATCGAAAAATATTATTGATATTTCATTATTTTATTAGTATGTAATTCGTACTTAAATATAATTTTCAAAAAACACAATTTATAAAAAAAAAACAAACAAACAAACAAACCCGATCCTAGAAAATGTGTCGAAATTGGTAAAGAGGACGGTAATTAGACGATTATACATACGGCCCTCGTGGTGCATCGGTAAACCGCACTACCGATAACACAAGGTCGGGGCGGGTTCGATCCCTCGTCTGGGGGTGTTTTTCTACATGTTTTTACGGTATTTATTTACAAAAATAAAGTGTATATTGTGTAAAGTGAAAGGCGCTCTGACGAGCGCCTTTCACTTTATCCCTACTCCGCGGCCGACCGTCACGCGACATGCAACACGCAGACGAAAAAGTTTGAGACGATGTAATAAAAGTTTCACTTTAAAAAAACTTTTTAAGTTAAACGGTTTTATGTTAAACATACATTGCAATGTTTAAGATAAATGTACTAAAAACCAAAAAATAATAAAATAGATACAGTCGTGGGAATTATAAACATATGCATAGACTAGACTAAAATAAAACCGTGGGGCACGTCAATTGTCTACAATCGTTGATTAAAATGTTTAATGCTGTTATAATGCTGTATGTATAATTAAAATGTGCATTATAGGTACATATTATCATTGTAAATTATATTATTGTAAATAACAATTGTAAATTACAAACGGGGTGAGCTAAATAAAACCTTAGTATAGTAATTTGTAGTGTGTAGTCTACACACTACAAATTACACATTAAAACACACTACAAATTATCGACTTAATGTGCGATAGAAGAATCGTTTAATTCGTCGTTAGGCAGTTGGCCCGCAGACGGTGAGGAAATTACTTACTATTTTCTTGCTCGTGGAAATTCCAATAGTTATACACTCCATGTAAATAAATAGATGTTTCAACTAGTTTATCGTTGGACATTCACACTGCTGGCTGGCGAGGAATCGTTTCACTGCTCGTAGTTTGTCTTTAATCGACAAAACATATGATAAAAGTACTACTCGCTCACCACGATGAAACCCTAAAACTCGTTTATAATCGAGCTTGCTAGCTTGTTTCCACATTCTAGCCCTACTTATCACACGTCCATCGTTGTCGGTTGAAGAACTGCCTAATTATAGTGTAACATTACAAAACAAACATTTTAATCAACGATTGTAGACAATTGACGTGCCCCACGGTTTTATTTTAGTCTAGTCTATGCATATGTTTATAATTCCCACGACTGTATCTATTTTATTATTTTTTGGTTTTTAGTACATTTATCTTAAACATTGCAATGTATGTTTAACATAAAACCGTTTAACTTAAAAAGTTTTTTTACCTATTTTTATTTTCTAGTTTTTAGTTTTTATTTCGCATTCTGTTTAATTCATTTAGTGCTTCATTATAGCAAGGTTTCTTGCCCGTTAGTTTATTGCAGTCCAACTTCTCTATACGTAGTCCCTGCAAAGATTTTACTCTACTAAGAGCCACGTAGGCTTGACCTTCTTCAAACAGTTTCGCACCTAAGTATACGACTGCGTGATCCACAGTGCTGCCCTGCATTTTATGTATTGTAGAAGCCCATGATAGTATTAAAGGCAACATTCTTCTTTCAGCCGTCCCGTAATTGTACTTAGCTGGAAACTGTATGGCTTTCGGGTGTATAAGATGTACTCCGTCTCTTGCGAAATCAATTCGGACGGAAGGTACATCTGTTGCATACATCTGAGTTCGACGAAATTGAGGCCAAACGATTTCGTTGATGTAGCCTATAGCGCCATAATCCCTTTGAAACGTCAATATTGGACCGTAGCATGACTTTTGCCCCCACAAATATTTCCAGTTCCGCTGGTAAACCTCCAGTTTTGTTGATATCAGCTGGTATTATAGTAGCTATATCAACATTGTCTGCATTTCGTGTGGCGTGTACTAGCTGATCCTGCGCTTTTATTTTGTAAATGCGAGCACCATTATTTCTGTACAAATTCAATACAGCAGAGTTGTGGTCGTTAACTTGTTGATTTGCGGTGTATACCCTTAACGCTTTGTCTATTGCAAACTCATCACTCGTGTCTTGAAGAAGTCTTCCCATTAAAATACTAAAATGTTGGGTTGTTAGCTCACCGACTCTCAAAGCATTCAAAATATCAATAAAAGTCTGGTCACCTTAACTTTACACCTTAACTTGGGTGGTGTACCGCTAACGACGTATCATTTTTAGCCACCCTAACGCCACACAGTCCTCAACACGATACAAAATCTTGACTTGGGTGGTGGATTCAGGCTGGATTCATCAGATATCTAAATTACAGATTCAATTTCTAAATTTAAATCTTATTATTATACGCCATTTAGTGGCTGCGCCCATCTTAAATATTGAGGTTGTATAGTGCACTGTATTCTTCTTGTCAAGCCCTTTTATTCGATACCCATATTGGTGGGATTGATAAAAAATTGTTATCAGCCATTTGGTAGCGGCGGCCATCTTAGATTTCAATTTTGCATAGTAAATTGTATTCTACTTGTTGAGACCTTTCATTTGATACCCATGTTGATGGGATTGATAAAACCTAAGTTATCCGTCATTTTGTAGAGGCCGCCATCTTGGATTTCAATTTTTTATAGTATATTGTATTCTGCTTGTTGAGCCCTTTCATTTGATACCCATATTGATGGGATTGATAAAACCTACGTTATCCGCCATTTTGTAGCGGCCGCCATCTTGGATTTCAATTTTTTATAGTATATTGTATTCTGCTTGTTGAGCCCTTTCATTTGATACCCATATTGATGGGATTAATAAAACATAAATTATCCGCCATTTTGTAGCGGCGGCCATCTTGAATTTATAAAGATAATGAATAAACATAATTGTATTGTCACCAAAATCCAAAGTGTATACAAAATTTCAGATTAATCGGTTGACAGAAAGAGGGTGAAATTTGAATTACTAAATTTGACCCAAGAATAAATAAAACAAACGGGGTGAGCTAAATAAAACCGTTTAACAATAAACATATCCTTAATACATATTTAAATTAAATATATTTAAATTAAATACACATACATAGACTTACATAAATACATTCTTAAACTACATATGTACGATACGACATTAACATACGTATTGATACAAGAAATAATAATAATAAAATAAAAATACACATATAGATATATATATATATAATAAATACATAAAAAATATATACTTATACAAATATAGTAGGGCTAACAATGCTACTGTAGGGCTAAATAATGCTGTGTGAGCCGTGATTTAAAAATGGTAACGGATTGCGCTTTTCTGATTTCTACGGGTAATTGATTCCACAACAGTACAGCTTGAACTGTCAATGATTCACCATAAAAGTTTGTGGAATGCCTTGGAATGGATAAGCTCAAATTTTCAGAAGACCTCAGGAACTTCGAATGTGTTTCATTTAAGAACACAAAACGTTCTTTGAGATAGTTAGGTGTTTTTGGACTAAATAGAATGTTGTATAATAAAACAAGGATATGAGTATTCCGGCGAAAGCGAATAGGAAGCCACTTGAGTTTTTTACGAAACTCGGAGATATGATCATATTTGCGAATACCAAATATGAACCGTATACATACATTTTGAAGTCGCTCAAGTTTATCCAGTTGTGCTTCAGTGAGATTTAGATAGCTGACATCGGCATAATCGAGTATAGGAAGAAGAAGAGATTGAGCAAGTGCAATTTTGGTGGTAATGGGCAAAAAATTCTTTAATCTTCGTAAAGACCCCGCCGATGCAAACAGTTTGCGGCTTCCTGCAATTGAGGACCCCAGGATAAAGTGCTATCAATATAAAGGCCTAGATTCTTAACTTTCATACTGATTGGTAAATTAACACCGTTAAAAAGAACTTGCGGTAAAAGTGAATAGTCCAATTTAGCTATCATCCTGGAGCTGCCGACAACAATGACCTGAGTTTTCATCGGATTGACATTGAGACCATAGTTGATGCTCCATTCGCAGATTCGCTCTAGGTCAATGTTTAAAGACGTGAAAGCCTGCCATAATGTTTCAAGTGGAGCTTGCGTATATATTTGAAGATCATCTGCGTAAAGGTGGTAGGTGGAAGTAATATTTTTAGAGATTGAATTGATAAAAATTGCGAAAAGAAGAGGAGAAAGAACGCCACCCTGCGGCACGCCGGCTGTAGTGCTAGTCCAAGAAGAATATCTATCACCAACGTGCACGCGTTGCTGGCGTCCGAACAGGTAATTGTGAAACCAAGCAATTGCAGTTGGAGATATGTTAAGAGAGCGAAGTATACCGAGCAGGACATGAAAATCTACCGTATTAAATGCATTACTAAAGTCAAGTAAGGATAGCAGTGTCAACTTTCCATTGTCCATGCCCAGACGAATGTCATCTGTAATATGCACCAATGCGGATACTGTACTATGTCCAGCACGAAAACCTGATTGGAAAGGATTATGGAGATGGTTTTCTTTTAGGAAGGAATTTAATTGGCGGTGCGTTAAGCGCTCGAGGACTTTGGACAAAAAGGGGAGGATGGAAATGGGACGGTAGTCAGCAAAAGATAAAGGACGAGAATTTTTGGGAAGCGGAATTATTTCGGCTTCTTTCCATAGAGTTGGAAAAACGCCGTAGGTAACAGAATAGTTAAGGATATGGCATATGGTGGGAAGGATCTCGTCAATGATAGGGATAATCATTTTTCGGCTGAGACAGTCCGTACCTATCGCATTAGATGATATCGAAAGTATGCACTCCTTAACACCACAAGCTGCAAATTGCTGAAACAAAAATGGTGAATAGGTAGGTGTTGGAAGGGATGAAAGACATTGTAAAGTTTTCATTTTAGTGGTCCCATCAAAATTGGACGAAGCAGAGAAATGCTGATTAAGCGTATCAATATTTAGATTATTGGGAGTTGCATCGTTACGTATCCTTCCAACTCCTAAAGTTTTGAGAAATTTCCAGACCCTGTCTGGATCTCCGTTTTCAACAGATGCATGGATGTGTTGGCGTTGTGCGTTTCTACACACCTTATTGCAGTGATTTCGAACAGCAATGTATTTGTCCAAGTTATAAGGTGTTGGCCGAATTTTGTATTTAGTTTTGGCTGCTGCCTTTAGTTTTATAATGCGTCTAATATCGTCCGTAAGCCAAGGAGAGGGCAAATGCTTAACTTTCATAGTTTTAATAGGCGCACGGATATCATAAAGTTTTATTATGGCTTCATTAATAAGATTAACTTTTTCGTCAATATTATTCGATTCAAGCAAAGAGTTCCAGTTAATGTTGCCAGCATCCTCACGAAGTTTATCACGGTCCATACCACCAAAACAACGTTGCATCAGAATTTTGCGATTTGCCTTGGGAGGACGTATTTTGTAAGAAAGATAGATTAAATCATGATACGAAAAAGCTGGACATTGCCCATAGGTGATGGCATGTTCAGTCGAAGAAACGAAAATTAGATCAAGAAGAGAAGGGATACAATTAGGAAAGTGATGAGTTGCACTAAGGGGAAGAATCGTTAAATTGGTAGATTCAACGACCGACCGAAGCGATAAAGCACGAGAGTCGTTTTTTACTAAACATGTGTTAAAGTCACCTATGGGTGACTTTAACACATGTTTAGTAAAAAACGTTTAGTAAAAAATAATTGTGTGATTGTAAGATGGAGTAAGATTTTTAAGGATTTGTTCGAAAGAAGAGAAGAAGTCAATGCGAGAAGAAGGACAGTAATATACGCCAAGAAGAAGTTTAGAATGAAGGAGTTCCACTTCTATAAAAAGATGTTCCCCGGCGTTCTGAGGTGGAGGCTGAGTCGACGCGCTAACAATGGAGTAAGATATATGGTTGCGTAAATAGATAGCGACTCCTCCACCACCAGAACCCGTACGATCATTTCTAATTAATTTGAAGCCAGGAAGAGAAAAGGAAATTGAGGAAAGGCAAGGTTTTAACCACGACTCAGAAATAAGAATAGCGTGTAAATTCGGACAGTCAAAGTTGATCAGCATATCAGGGAAATGAGCAGGAATACTCTGGGCATTAATATGGACTACATTGAAGTGTTTCGGTGCGTCAGAAAAATGAGTCTTTAGAGTGCTATCAATAGAAGGTAAACTTACAAAACTATCATCACTACACGCAGACAGAAAAGTATCATCATCACTACTATTTGTATAGCTCATATAATAAATAAATACAATATATAAATAAATAATAAATAGGTATTAAAAACAGGTAAATAATATCAAATGAGTAAAAACAAAAATTAACAAAATGGCTAATAAACAAAAACAACAAATGTTTTTATGTGCCCGCTAGTTGTGCATCAATGTGGATAAAAACAAAAAAAAAATTACTTCATAAGTATAAAAAATTGAATAAAAATAATAAAATAATAAAAATTGAATAAAATATTATGTATATATGTATATATGTTGTTAACCTATGTAACATCCGCGTTCACGCTATATGTCTGCTTAGTCGTTTTACCAAATGCGGTATACTCATTCTTAACACTGTTATCTTTATTTTTCAGACTAACTGTTGTAATTCTCTTTCTATTTTTTTTTTCTATCAAAGTGGTTATATGATTAAATAAAAAAGAAGTGATTAATTTTTTTTTGAAACTCTAAAATGTACACAAGGATAACAACTAAATGTGTAATATAATTTTAATTGTAAGGAATTTTAATTACTTCCTAATTTTAGTTAATGTTCAATGACGTCATAAGTCTAATTATTGAGACATATATACACATACAAACTCACGCCTGTATCCTACAAGCGTGAGTTTGTATGTTGCAAACTCTGGCCTTGTACAAGCTATGATCCTGACACACGTCTTACGCCTCATTCACAGACATCATGCATTCATGTAGTTTCCGGTCGCATTTTTACTTTTTGAAACACACCGTTCAATTAGTCTTGATAGCTCCTTATTAGCCTTCCGAACCCGTTCTTGGAACATGACCAAACCATCTAAAGATACTTCTCTCCACTTTGGTCACCATTCATTTTTCCATTTTATTTTATTCCACACTCTTTCTCATTCGATCCGCAAAATACTTCTCAGAGAATGTATTTCCAATCAATTCACCTTACTTTCATATTTCGCCTGACACACCCAACACTCACTCCCATATGTCAGAGTTGGTACCAACACACCACTGTGAATTGTCAAGCATGCCTTTTCAGACACATCCTGACTACGCATCAGGGTATGCAAGACACCATAAACTCGGCTACGACCAGCTGCATCGTTACTGAGGATTAGTATTACAATTTAAACAGATGACTCGAACAAAAGTCATCTCCAATCAAATATGTTTTATTTGGACTTTAAATCATTTAAATTCAAAATTGTAAACGATATTTGTTTCAAATACTAAAAGAAACGTTAGAACAAATCTATACTTCTATACTTATATTATAAAGCGGAAGAGTTTGTTTGTTTGTTTGTTTGTTTGTTTGAACGCGCTAATCTCAGAAACCACCAGTCCGATTTTAAAAATTCTTTCAGTGGTATATAGTCCATTTATCGAGGAAGGCTTTAGGTTATATTATATTTTCAAATTAATTAGGGATCCTTACTATAAGTCCAATAATGTAACCCAAGGTGTAAGAAAATGACTCGAAAATAATTCTTACATCGTGAACGCTGCGAAAACTATTGGTTCTAGAACAAAACAATGTACTACACTTTTACAGAACATAAATTTGTCTATACAAAAGTCCGCGACGCCATATGTCTAACTATTGTAGTTATCTCACAATAAGTGTTTTTTGAATTTTTTAAAATAATTAAATTGATGTCGTTATAAAAATGCTTTATTTTGTACCTTGATATTCATTCTCTTTAAAATAAATTACTTCAATAAAAAGCTAAATTCAATACCTTTCTAGAACTTTTTGAATAATTTAATTCGAACATTTAATTCAAAAGATATCGCAAAATACAAAGTGTAAGTATTCATTTCATAGGGAAATATTTAGTTACACTACGGATGATGTATCCGACTCGGACAGCTCGGACCGCGACAGCTAGCAGGTAGATTTTTATACGTTTGTTTCTTGCTAAAAGGTATCGGTGGTAGTATTAAAAAAAACTAAAGGTTGACAAAAAACTTGGGACAAGTTCATTGCTATATTCATTGTTCATAAGTGGCATTGCTAATAAAGCTTTCTTTGAAGTTGTAAATATCATCAATGTCTTGGTTGTCAGTACGCTAATACATACTAGCTAAGCGAGTGAGGCGTGTAATAATCGTGCCTTATAGCACTTTGTTCTCTCTGCCTACCCCGTAATGAATTTGGATTGAAGTTATGTATGATGTATCAAGAACTTGAATTGAAATAAATATTAGTGTTAGATAGTCCATTTATGAGGAAAGCTTTGGGGTATTAATATAATTGCGGCAATAATCCTTTTAATGGAAAATGTATAAAATATGGCGGTACGAAGTTCGCGCGGTCTGCTAGTTTGAAATATAAACCTTCAATGATAAGAAATAATATTGCTATGTATGTAAATAATATTGTGTAAAATATAACTCACATAAATATTTGTATACAATATAAACACAAATAATTCTTGGACGCGTGATTTCTGTGCGCGGACTTCAACAACTATGGATCACTGTATTATCGACAGTTCACAACGTGATGACGTCAATATACTTAGGTATAATCAAGATAAAAAAAACTGGCTGCAAGATGACTGCGATCATCATTCAAGCATAATTTTTACAAACATAAAATAACTCTCGGCTAAAGTCTCGGTGGCGCAGTGGTCGAGCACACGGCTTCTGATCCAGAGATCCGGGTTCGATTCCTGATACTGGCTCACACCAATGACTTTTCGAAATTGTTTTCGGAAGTTATGTGTGCTAAATATCGATGACTGAAATGTTTGTGCCCGGTATGGCAATAGGTTCGCCACGGCGAGACGAGGCTTAACAGCCGCTGCCTACACCTTCGGGTAACAAAAGGCGTGAAGTTATGTTTCATGTATGTATGTTTATGTATAACATAACTTCACGCGTTTTACTACCCGGCAGCGGCTGTTAAGCCTCGACTCTCCGTTTACGTTTATGTTTATGTTTACGTCCCAAATGGAATAGGTGGCGAATCGATTGCCATACCAGGGAGGCCAAGAAGTTTTTAGTCATCGATATTTATTACACATAACTTTCGAAACTAATTTCGAACAATCATTGGTGTGAGTCAGGGTTCGAACCCGCGACCTGTGGATTCAGAAGCCGTATGCTCGACCACTGAACCACCGAGATTGCGTAGTCGCTTAACGGATAGCGGAAGCGGAATTGAGGAGCAAGCGACTGTCCAATCGGTTGTGGCCTTTTCGGAAGTCCTTTCTCTTCAGTTCCACGTGATTTTGTGACTTCGTACACAAGGTCATCTTTGGTCAGTAGACTTTACAATATTTTGTTGAATTTTCATCCTTTTAAGATTATTATTTTAGTTAGATTTTGATATTAGCTACGCAGGCCATACCCGATATAGGAACACGTACATTCGATGGTGAATATCAAAATGACTTTATTTGCAATTTTCATTTTGCTTTTGTTATTGAGCTGAAACTGAAGAGAGCTGTTTTCACATAATACATATAAATAGAAATAGAACGTGTTCTGGAGGAAGGTGATGTTAGGAGCCTCAAAAATCGACGCGCGTGCATGAATAGAGTTATGAAAGTCAACGAAGCGAGTGAGGCGTGTAAGAATCGTGCCTTATGGCGCTCTGTTCTCTTTGCCTACCCCACAAGAGATTTGGCGTGAAGTTATGTTTGTAAGTACATATACATTCTATTCATCAATTATAAATAATTGTTTTCAATTACAGCTGAGAAGATAAGAGGAAATCGCCTTGCGTGATATGGGCATGTAATGAGGAGGAATGATGTACATGTCGCGAAAAGAATAATAAACCTGAATGTGAAAGGAAACAAGAGAAGAGGGAGACCCAAGAATACATGGATGGTTTGTGTGAAAGATGATATGATTAGGAAGAGTGTATTGGTGGAAGAAGCGAATGATAGGGAAGCCTGGATAAAGAAACTTGCTGTGCCGACTCCAAATGATGGGAACGGGACAGGATGATGAATTTGATCATAGTAATTTTGTAGTGGAATCTCCTACTCTTACAGAAAAATTAGAGGTGTTTTTTATTGAACAACCTAAGTAGTTGTACTTAACCTTGACCACTTTTAGAATCAATTCTTTAGAATTCGTATTAGTAGGAAAAACATGACTGTTGAATACTTGCTATGCTGGTTGCTGTAGGTAGAGCAAAAAAGACTCTTTGAGTTATTGAATGTTACAAGTAGTTCTAGCAAATAAGGCTCATTGTTTAAGGATCAGAAAAAAAAACATAACATATCTATATACTTGAGGGTCAATTATTAGTATTTATTTATTAAAATTGTGTTTATTGTGACATTTATCTAATTTTATAAATGTGAAAAAATTTAAAGAATCACCGAAAATGTAGTGATTTTCAGCAAAAATATTTCCTAAAGTTTTGTGCGGCCGACATATTATGACATAAAACTTTTAGATTCTCAAAGCTTAGCACTTGTATTGCACTTAGGGTTCAAATCCAACTCTAGTAATTTTTTACAGACTATTAATGGCGGGAATAGAATATGCTTAAATAAACTGGAAATACTTCTTCAACACATTACACTCCATATATTTTGCCATTTGCTTGTTGCATACAGACTAAGAATACAGGATTAGGATTCTGTTTTAGTTATTTCCGATACGGGACCCTAAAAATTGTTGCTACTATCCATTGCAATGTTTAATTGTCCAATTAATATGCAAAGGGATGAGGATGTTCGATCAGGATGTTTACTAAAAGGAAATATCATTATGAAAACTAGAAAAAAAAATTGAAATCGCTGTAGTTAGCTAATGATTTTTTTTACCAGTTATTCGACGGGCCTCGTGGCGCATTGGTAAAACTACCGGCTGCATCAATGAGGTCGGGGGTTCGGTTCCCACCCGAGCACAAATATTTGTGACAAACATGAATATTTGTGTGGGGTCTGGTTGTTTTTCTATGTATTATAAATATGTATTTACAAAAGAAAAGTATATATGTATTAATATCTGTTATCTAGTATCCATAACACAAGCATTTAGTTGCTTAGCTTGGAACTAGAGGGCGCTCTGTGTATTGTGTCCAAGATATTATATTAATTCACCTATTGGTATAGGATTTCCACATGTTCTCTACTGACATGCAAAACCTAAAAAAATGTAACTATAGGATTGCTAAATGTTTGAAAAGTAATAGAAAATCCACGCTAGTGATGAAAATTTTCTTTGCTGTAAAATATATAGCATATCGAAAGATTGTCACTTTGCGCCAGTTCCATTCATTCTGATGGTAAGCTGTTCTTACCTTCTATGAGTGTAAGTCCACGGGTACCATATTATTACTGCCGGTCTTTCAAGAACCTCTTCAAAGTAATATTCAATCGGGTAGTGCTTAAATATTTGAAAAGATCTGCGTGATCAACAGCAAACAGATAACTGGTAACGTGTTTAAAAAATAACGAAGGTGAGTAAAAGAGATACCACGCCTTCTCAGAATATCGACGTAAATTCACTCATGCCGCGATTTATTTCGTCAACGAGGTTTACCCATCCCACTGCCAACCCGATCATCTATCTCATATTGAAGGCCGTTAAAGATATAGCAACACTATCCATATTGCTGATGTGCACAGGCAGCTTGCTCGTTTGCCCACTATCCTATAAAATAAGTAATGCTATTGGATTGCAGTTTTCTTATAATAGAAATATCTTCTTAAGCAGCTGCATGAGAAGAATAAACGCGATAAAATTCGTAAGTAAATCTTACATTGTTCCAAGGACAGTATTTTTCAATAAAGAATCAGTACAACCTACTATATTGTTAGTGTGTTCACCTTGATTGAAGATTACGAGATTTGCATAAAGAAATCGTATATTTTATGGCTGTTAGTTTTTATATTAATATAAATTACAAATTTATTATGTTTTTATCATTATATTAGTAAAATGTAGAAGCGTATCTCACGATATTTCTCAATTCAATACATGTGATATAAATCTTTATGTTTTTAATAATTTCGCACGACTGTATATATAATATGAACAAATAAGTGATTATATATTATAATTTTTTTTTTACAAAACTCTCTATTGTGTTTTAAATAAAAACAATTTAATAATGACCAGAATGACCAGATAATAATGACCAGAATCTTTAAAATTGCAAATATAAGATACAAGAAAATTGCAATTTTGGTTAAATCCTACTGGAATTCATCATCATCATGTGCCCAGATTCGTCCACTTCTGAACGTAGGCCTCCTCTCCCTTCTAAGGTCGTCATCGGGGCCTTCCTGCAGGAGAGACAGGTGGACTATGTCGATCGGAACGGGACGGAGCAGAGGAAAGAAGTGACGTGCGGGGTTCCGCAGGCCCCTGCTGTGGAACCTCGCATACGATCCGGTCCTCCACACCAGTCTGCCCCGTGGCGTGAGTGTCGTTTGCTACGCAGACGAGACTCAGTACGCTCAGGTTCACCGAGCTGGGGGTGGCAATCGTTGTCAGACCGCGGGCTGGGCCTGGAGGTGGCGCCTCACAAAATTGAGGCGCTGTGGTTCCACTGGCTCACTCGGGGCCGGAACCACCGGCCTCGCGGATCCAGGTGGGTGACACGGCTGTCCCGGTGGGGCGGTACATGACGTACCTTGGCCTCACCCTGGACAGCTGCTGGAGTTTCGAGGAGCACTTCGTGAGGATGGTCCCTCGAGCGCGACGGGTGGCTGGCGCGTTGCACCGCCTCCTGTCCAACCTTGGGGGAACGGGTGCTCAACCTCAGGATGGAGGTAGAGGTGCCAGGAGGATGAGCACCCCCTCGTGGCAGAGGGGAGGCGACGGCGGGGTGGACCAGAGGGGTTAACCGTATCCTGGACCACCCCAACGCCGGAGGAAGGCGCCGCCGCGAGGTTTTAGTGGGTAACCTTAGAAAGGCTTCCCCCTTAGCTCGCCATTACTCCCGACCCTGTGCCAGCTGCATCCAACATCCAATGGAATATGGAATTATCGATTTTTAAATGACTACTATTTTCTGGTATTTAATATTGAGTCGCAGTAATGGTCTGGAGAAGTCGAGCACTCACTTCTGGTTTAAGAAATCTCGGGTTCCATATCTCGAAATAAATTACTTCTATTTCCAAAGTTCTATGTTTGACAAGAGTATGCCCGGTGAGTGGTAATAGGTTGCGGCATAGGTTATTTATTGCCTTTAGGACTTAAACATTTGACAAATTAAAACCTAACTACTACAATTCCAGGCATTACACAATATAAAACGAAACTGGAAGTTTTTTTCCTACCCGAAGGTGCCGTTAAGTTTACGTCTTAAGTAGAATAGGTGGCGAACCTATTGCCATACACCGGGCACGAAATTTTCAGCCATCGATATTTATCACACATAACTTTCCAAAAGTCGTTGATGTGATCCCGGATTGGAACCCACGACTTCTTCTGTATTATTTAAACTATTCATTATTTTTGGATCTAATATTATTATCTGGTCGCTCTGGTTGGAGTGGTCTGGAGTGGTAATAAGTATTTATCTTCGTATCGTTTGATTTATGATAACAGACTAATATTGGTTGTGCGAAGAGGCAACATCGCTGACGACGCCTTTTGGTATAAAAGCCGTGAAGATATAAAAATATATTCATACTCCTGCCATGAAAAAGATTGTGTAGGTATACAGGTTACTATTTATTTAAAAGATTGTAATCAAACTTAACCTTTTCTGTAGCACTAAATTCCAGTCTAGTTTTTAATTTTAGACAAATGTTACATGATAAAAAGTCCTAAGTAAATACTTATAAAACAACAATTATTCACTTACCAAACGAAATATAATAATCGACTTAACCTAAATATTCTTTATCTGTATATTTATAAATTTCATAATTTTATTAACAAGGTCATCGGAATGTGTGCCTAGGTCAGCTATTATTACTATTAATATTATAAATACGAAACCACACAATCCGTATGTTCTATTAAACGTTACGTAAAAACCGCTGGAGCGATTCAGATGGAATCTGGTCTAGACACGATCTTGAAATTATTCAATATCCTTCGTATTGATTAGTTTTATATTTATAAAGACGAAAAATAGAAGTCGAAATTTGTATGAATTGTTTATATTTTATTGACCAAGCAGATATTAGCATATAAGAAAAGCAAATAATAATATAGGAGTCTAGAAAGGCCACGAAATTTTCATGACTAAATTTGGGAGAATTCACCCTATTTGAAGGTGACGTTAGAACTTAGGATCCTTAAAATGTGATGTGTAGGTATGTATGTAAGATAAGACTTATGGAAAATGAGGGGAAGCGAGTGAGATCTTTAAGAATCACGTACCATGATACTACTTTCTGCCTACTCCACAAGGGACTAGGCGTGAAGTTGTGTTGCTATAAGTCACCGCAGGCAATAGATAGTTAATATTAATAATGATATTTATCAGTTTTATTTTCAAATACCTAGATTTGTTTAAGTAGCACAACAGGAGTTTGTCATTCCATCCATCCATCTTCATCCATATAATCTAATCTAACGGATAAAGCATAGATATTGTTTAGAAATAAATAGCGTAATGCTATAGAAAATGTTATCCTTTGAAACGCTCAATAATATTTGGACCCATGGATTGGATGCCGCAGCCTGTTGATGATGCAGCTGACGATGAATCGGACGATGAACACTATTTTCTTAGTCGTCGACATTTATTATGCAAAATTCAGGTCAGAAGCAGCAGTACCAAACCAAGACGATGAATTGTCAGTGATAGAGGTATCCGGAGGCCCACACCTCTTCCCTCTCCATCCTGCACCCTTAAAGGCCGGCGACGCAACTGTAACACGTAACACTATTTGGGTTGCAGATGTTCATGGCCGGCGGTAGTTGCTTACTATCAGGTGACTTGCTTGTTTGCCCTGCTATTCCATAAAAAATATTTTTTGAGAATCCATTCCATTCTATTCAAGAATACTTGAATCAATTCCATGAATGGTTTGAAATGAATGTCTTGTTTAAACCAAATTCCAAGAACCAAAACAACCAGAAAATCAAGTTTATTTATGGAATACTCTTACCTTTTCTGAGATTTTTGTATATTAAGGTTGTTTTGAGAGTTCGTTGTATGATAAAATTTATTTAAATTTCAAATGTTCGTGTAAGTTTGAAAAGAAACAGGTTGAAAGATTGCTGGAAAAGACTGGATGCGGAAGGCAGAGGATCGATGTTATGGCGCAGTCCAGCAGTGGATGCAACAGGCTAATGATGATGATGAAGTTTATGTAACTTTTACACCAAGTAGGTACTGTTATGTTGACAAGAAGACCAGAACTTAAAAGAAGTTTCCATAGTAGTCGAAGCTTTTATACTTATTTAAACAATCCTATTCAAAAAGTGGTTGAAAACTTTGTTTTATGGTGTCAGAAAAGGTAAACGATTGCATATTTAAAAAAAAAAAACTTTAAAAACCTCAAACCCACTATCTTAAAGTTAAAATAGCTCAGGTTTTTTCGAAAAGAATATTAGATCTATATAGATTAGTGTAGATAGAGACGGTAAGGTCATTTATATACAGATAGATTGTTTATAATTATTGCCATAGTAACACCATAACAACTTCCAAAATCGATAAACCAATTAATAATATCTCGCACTATATAATTAATCACAGAAAACAAATTAATTTCAATAATTATAATTAAATAACCATACCTTTTTATGTAAACAAATCAAGTCACAACACTTTTATCGATAACAAAACAAAATGAAATGTAAAATATTTTCATATTTTATTTATTTCGTAATTGTAAACAACGAGAAAAAAAATTTTTAAAATTATTTTTTAAATCACGTGACGACAAAAACGCGGGCAAATGTGTTCGCGCGCCGTACGATACTCGGAATTGTAACGGCGAGACGAAACCTTTGGGCCTTTCACAATAATTGAAGGCCGCACTACGTCCGACAAGTGGTAAGTTGTAAGTGATAAGTGGTAGGGATGACTCTCAATGGACTTCAATATCTTGTGTTTACAATCCGCGACGTATGTCATTAATATACAATATCAACTAGATCGATGTAGGTTTGGCGCTTATTTGAAATTAGATCTGTACGTTGGAGATATTAGAGGAAAACCAATGAAAGTAAGTCTTTATTAAAGTAAGTAGGAGTTTGCATTTACATCACGGTGAAATTTTTGCTTCATTTTTAATATGATTTTTACTTTAAATATTAGTAGTTACCATTATACGTTATAGTAGGAATATAATGATATTCCTACTATAACGTATATATTGTCAGGGAAAAATTGGGACGTAACTCGACGCCTTTTTCTACGCAAAGGTGTGGGCAGCGGCTGTTAACGCTTTGACTGGCGGAATGGTTACGTTATGTCTCAAATAGAATACGCGGTGTACCTATTGCCGTTAGACCGAGCACAAAGTTGTCAGACATAGTTATTTATCGAACATAACTTCTGAAAAGAATTCCAAGCAATCATTGTTGTGAGTCCGGAATCATACCCACGATTTTTGAATCAAAAGCTCGACTCGGGACCGCCGAGAGATCCACTATAAGAGATTTACTAATTATGTACTGTTGTGTCAGAGGAATATTCATTCATTGTAATTATAAGATAAGATAAGATAAGATAACTCTTTATTTACACCTAATAAATTACAAAAAAAGGAAAAACATACAAATAAGACAAGGATAAACACAATATTAAGGTATAAATGGCGGCCTTATCGCTAAAAGCAATTTCTTCCAGGCAACCTGTGGAAGTACAATAGTGCCTAAAGAAAACGGGTAATTTAGGTGTATATATATATATATAAATATAAGTAATGGTATAACAAAATTACAATTTAAATATATATATATAATAAATACATATAAATAAGATAAATAATAATATAATATAAAATGAATATATTAAATAATAATTCAAAAGTAATACTAGTAATAGTGGTAATAGTAACTACAGATATACATATCAAATATATAAACAGAAATGGACTACTGTAACGTGTGATAGTGATGCGTTAGAAGTGCTTTGAATGTAGTTAATGACTTCGCTGTTCTAATTTCCACCGGTAGAGCATTCCACAGTAGAACTGCCTGGACAGAAAAAGATTGTCCATAAAAATGTGTGGAATGCATTGGGACTAACAATCTGAAATTTTCCGATGACCTCAGATATTTCGAATGTGTGTCATTAAGAAACTGAAAACGTTCCTTGAGATACTTAGGGGTGTTTGGATTAAATAAAACGTTATATAATAACGTGAGGACATGAGTATTCCGGCGAAAACGAATAGGAAGCCACTTGAGCTTTTTTCGAAACTCAGAGACGTGATCATATTTGCGAAGACCAAATATAAATCTAATACAGAAATTTTGAAGTCGCTCAAGTTTGTCTAGCTGGGCTTCAGTGAGATTCAGATAGCTGGCATCGGCATAATCGAGGATAGGAAGAAGAAGAGATTGCGCGAGTGCAAGTTTAGTGGCAGTAGGCAAAAAGTTATGTAACCTTCGTAAGGACCCCGCAGAAGCAAACAGTTTGCGGCTCACTTCTTGTAGTTGAGGACCCCAGGATAATGTGCTGTCAATATAGATCCCCAAATTCTTAACTTTAGTTGATATTGGAAGGTTAGTTCCGTTCAGACAAACCTGTGGCAAGAGTGAATAATTTACTCTAGCCATCATTCTGGAGCTGCCGACAACAATAACCTGAGTCTTCGACGGGTTAATACTGAGGCCATAATCAAGACTCCACTGGCATATTCGGTCCAAATCTAAATTCATAGAGCTAAACGCCTGCCATATTTTGTCAGGAGGAGCTTGCGTATAAATCTGCAAATCATCAGCGTAAAGATGGTAGGTAGAAGTTAGATTTTTAGAGATAGAATTAATAAAAATAGCGAAGAGAAGCGGTGAAAGAACGCCACCCTGTGGTACACCAGCAGTCGTACTAGTCCAGTCAGAGTATTTGTCTTCAAGACGGATACGTTGCCGGCGTCCAAACAGGTAACTATGGAACCATGCAATTGCTGTTGGAGATATGTTAAGAGAGCGAAGTATACCCAGCAGGACATGGAAATCGACGGTATTGAAAGCATTGCTAAAATCGAGTAGGGATAAGACCGTAAGATTTCCATGATCCATGCCCAAGCGAATATCATCGGTGATGTTCACTAAAGCGGAAACGGTGCTGTGGCCAGCGCGGAAACCGGATTGGAAGGGGTTTAGGAGATTATTTTGATTTAAGAAAAAACTAAGTTGGGAATGGACTAAGCGTTCTAGTACTTTAGAAAGAAATGGGAGTATAGAAATGGGTCGGTAGTCAGCATAGGATAAAGGACGAGTTTTTTTCGGGAGCGGGATAATTTGAGCTTCTTTCCAAATAGTTGGAAAGAAACCGGAGGAAATGGAGTAATTGAGTATGTGACAAATGATGGGTAGGACCTGGTCAAGGATGGGAGTAATCATGTTGCGACTGACACAGTCGTTTCCAACCGCATTAGACGATATCGAAAGTAAACTCTTCTTAACATCACAAGCAGCAAATTGTGAGAAATCAAATTGTGAGTAATCAGGGGTTGGAAGTGATGAAAGATATTTAAGTGTTTTAGTTTTCGTGGTCCTATCAAAGTTGGACGAAGAAGAGAAGTGTTGATTTAGAGAATTTATATTAAGATCCGTAGGAGTAGCATCTTTATGTGCCCTTCCAACACCTAAAGATTTTAAAAACTTCCAGACTTTGGCTGGATCTCCATTTTCGACGGAGGCGTGGATATGTTGGCGTTGTGCGTTCCTACACATCTTATTGCAGTGATTCCTAGCAGAGATATACCTCTCCAAGTTGATGGTTGTAGGTCGGCACTTATATCGACTCTTAGCTGCTGTTTTTAATTTCATCATCCCTTTTATTTCCTCTGTGAGCCAAGGAGCCGGTAAGTGTTTAATTTTTATGGAACGAATCGGCGCATGGACATCATATAGTTTTATTAGAGATTCGTTGAACAGGGTCACTTTATGATCAGTATTTTTAGACTCTAATAGAGATGTCCAGTCAATGTTGCCGGCATCCCTACAAAGCTTAACACGGTCCATGCCACTAAAATTACGTTGCAACAGAATCTTACGATTAGCCTTAGGTGGACGGATTTTGTACGATAGAAAGATCAGATCATGATAAGAGAAACTGTCAGCTGGATGTTGACCATGTTTAATAGCATAGTCAGCCGAGGAAACAAATACAAGGTCAAGAAGAGATGGATTACAGTTAGGGAAATGGTGAGTAGCATGAAGAGGTAAGACGGTTAGATTATTTGATTCTATAATAGATTTGAGAGAAAAAGCACGAGAATCAGTTTTCAAGAGACATGTATTAAAATCACCCATGATGATTGTGTGATCATAAGACGGAATTAGATTTTCCATGAGTAGTTCTAGAGAGGAGAAAAAATCATTTCGAGATGAAGGAGAATAGTACACGCCAAGAAGAATTTTAGAGTGTTGGAGTTCCACTTTCAGAAACAGATGTTCGCCGGCGCCCTGCGGCGGCGGCTGAGTCGACAAACTTACAATGGAGTAAGGGATATAGTTACGCAAATATATGGCAACACCACCGCCACCACACCCCGTGCGGTCATTTCTTATCAAGTGGAACCCAGGAAGAGAAAAGGAAGAGGAAGGTAAGCATGGTTTTAGCCATGACTCAGAAATGAGAATGGCGTGTATATTGGGACAGTTAAAATTAGCCAGCATATCCGGGTAATGAGCTGGAATACTTTGGGCATTGATATGGACTACATTGAAATTCTTTGGAACATCACAAAACTCAGATTGTAGAATGTTATCCAGCGAAGGTAAGCTCTCAAAACTGTCATTGCTGCTGTTTGCAGACAAAAAACTATCATTATCAGTATTGTGTGAATTATTCATGATGATATACAAATAATAAAATATATAAATAATATATAAAGAATATACAGATATTTAAATAAACAAATATATATATATATAAAAAAAAAAATGCAATAGTAAATCACTTAATACAAAACAACAAATTATACAATTTATACATATGACTGTGGCCCACTGCCAGTTTCGTGCTATTGTTTTATGTTAAATTAAAATAATAAAGATTAACAGTATGCAAAGATGTTTTTCAATTAATATAAAAAAAAATACAGTAGTAGTATACAATAAATTTAGTCAGAAACACTTATGACATTGGCAGATTACAAATCTATTGACATGGTCAGGGATCAATATTAAAATATTAGTCTATGGTTGACATTAACCTGTGACACAGTTTCACTGACTGACACTAGCTGTCATGTTTATTTATCTAATTTTATTGAAATACAAACAGATGTAATTCTACCGTACCGCTTATAATAAAAATGAACACTGTTAATAAATAAAGAAAGGTAAGTTTACATGGACTCTTGAACATTCTGCATATACTCACTGAGACCGTACAATGCTTAGCATAGAAAAAAGAACATACACTGATTTACACAAATATGAGTTCGTAGTGGTAAAACGTAAATCACTTTCTAGAGGCAGCAGCTCGTTTCAGCCTAGGAGGCCCAGCCTTTGCCACCTTTGGTTTTTCAGGGTCCGCATCCTTGATTTTGTTCAAGTCATTTATTGAACTGATGCGCTTACGTGAACCATCAGCACACAAAACGAACACTGATCCCTCGCGTGTCCAACAATTAGTTATTCCAAATTTTTGACGAGCAGCCATAAAGGCTGCATGTCGAGACCTGGTCAAAAATTCGGAAATTGTGATACCGGTGCCCTTTAGCCTGCTTTTTGAGGTCCAGATATTATCTCTCTGTGTGACAGTTCGTAACTCAAGTAGTATGGGTCTGGGAGTATCACTTGATTTCTGTCGTCCCATTCTATGGCACCTGTTAACATCATGCTCAGTGAAGGAATTTATCATCAGCTTACTTCGTACAATATCAATGGCTACTTCAGATATATCCTCATCTTTTACCTCTCTGATACCATGTAGAAGAAGTATTTTGCGACGACTCCGTGTCTCAATATTATCTAATTCACTGGTAAGGGCAGATACCTGCATTTGAATGGTTTTTAAGGTTTGCAAAATGAATGATTTAAATGCCACAAATTCTTCTGCCAAACTTCCAATGCTAGCCGATCCTGAAGATTTCTTCTGTAGATCTATTTCGAAGCTAGCCATACGTTCCTCAAAATTGTTTTGCAAATCAGTCAAAGTTAAGTTAAGTGTTTTCTTTACCGATTCCATCTTTGTATTTATGTATTTAAAATAACTTAGATAAAGGTGATTATTGTAAGGAGATAACACTCAACCAGCAGAAGTCCACTGTTATATATAGTATTCTAACATTAAATTATATAAATTATAATAAAAATAATTTTAAATTTGTTTTAAAATATTAGAAGCAAAAACTTGATATGGTTACTCTAACTACCCGCAGAGAAAGAAAAAAAAGTATAAATTACAACCTTAACCTACAAATGACCACCGTCCATCAAATATTTCACCATCATAATATGTTTTTATTGACCTCGACCTTGTTATATCTATATAATCACAAGGTCAAAAATGATATTGAATCATTGTTAACTTAACCGTCCTTTAATTATATGAGATTTCTCAAAAATAATAAATGCCAACAAATTACTACGTCATCAACAAGTTTAACAGTGGTAGCGCCAAGCATGAATGATGAATGCATGAATAAACCGGCTCGAGCAGTGAAATACCACGACCTCTCAGTAGATCGACGTAAAGTGGCTCATGCCGCGTTTCGTTCGGTGAGAGAGTTACCCGGAGGCCCAGGCTCCTATGCCCTCCTATCACATAAAAAAATTCCATTCGTTTCCATAGGTGAGAGGCCATTTACGCTATGCCCTACTTCTCATATTAAACGCTGGTAAAGGAACTGTGACCCCTTAGTTGTTAAAGATGTCGTGTTTAACGCTAATGCCTACTACCATGTGACCGGCTTGCTAGTTTGCCATTCCAGCCAGATGGCTTGCTGCCTAACGAATTCGTATTTCCAACGACTAATTTCAGCTAGTTCTAGACTACACATGGCTGACTAAATGGAATTAGTCGTTGATAAATAGAATTTAGAGTGAATTTGCCCGTAACTAGCTGAACCGATTAGTCGTTGAGAATTCGAATCTGCAAGGCAGCGCGTAAGCTGGCTGGAATTAAGAGTTTATAATACGCCAGCGGGCTATTTTAAAATGATATGGCTCACCGGTCTATCCGAAATTAGAGCTATTTCAACTTTTATACAGCCATGTTTCATAAAAAAAAACTACTGTCAAATTATTATATATATATAATTTTTTTTCTTCTGTGAACTACTCCTAAACGGCTAGATTGATACGCATAATTTTATTGTATGTGTGAAAATGGATGGCAGCATGGTTTAGATTTACAAATAAGCCTGTCAGATGGCGCTGCGATTGGTATTTAAATAATTTATATGTACTGCAAGTAAACTGCCGGGCTTACTTGTGAATCTTAACCATCCTCGAATCCACTTGAACATACACAAAAACAATCATGCAAATCGTTCCAGCCGTTTAACACAAAATTAAAAAAAACATTAGCTTAACATTTTTTTATTTTGATGTTATTTCTAAAGAAAGAATAACTATGTAAATGATTATACTTATTAATTTCTGACTTAATTTAATATCCCAATCATAACATGCAGGACAACGTCGGTCTGGTTGGCTAGTGATTATTATATTAAATCTATCGCCACCAAATGACTCCACTTCGTGTAAATATCCTTCTTCTGCGCATTACCTTCTGTCAAAAGACAACATATCCTACTAATTGAGGACTAATGTTTTGTGCTGTCTCTGCTGATGCATGCTTCCATAGAACACGGTGATTAGTTACTAGCTGTCGCCCGCGACTTCGTCTGCGTGGACGCCATAGAGCAGCATAAATACTCTGCCTGTGCCATTTTATGGGTTTACATGAAATAAAGATATTATTTAGCTTGTGTTGACCCGACCTCTTTGCTATATGTATGCTAAATTGGACATAAAAGCAAGTAGTAATTTTAGAGTTTATCCGTAACAGACATACAGACAGACAGAAATTAGAGACTAACAGATATACAGACAAAAATTTTGAAAACCATATTTTTGGGTTCTTCTTTCTAAAAAAAATTATCTGAGTGACTGCAAATGTTTTTATTGCTATTTTAAATAATAATAATAATAACAACTTGTTTTTATATTGCTTAAACAAGTTTTGATTTAGAAAATAATGAAATACTAAATTAACTTTTTTATCTAAATAATTTTATTTCATTTTTATGTCTTGATGGCGACGGGTTTAGCACTCTTACTTATATTTATTTATTTATTATTAGGTTTACCAACAATTTCTTACATTAGATCTTTACAAAATACATATCTTATATCTTTAAACGAGCAATTCTTGTATATATATATATGTATAATTGGAATCTCGGAATCGGCTCCAACGATTTTCATGAAATTTAGTATATAGGGGGTTTCGGGGGCGATAAATCGATCTAGCTAGGAATCATTTTTAGAAAATTTCATTTTATCGTGTTTTATCGATAATCAACTTAAACATCAACTTACTTTTTGGAATTCCTGACATCTATTGGCGAATGCTATAATTATTTTAAATTGTGAGCAACTAACTTGCTTTAACGACAACAACACTAAAGCTATTCCAGCAGATGGCGTTGTTTATAAAAAAAAAGAAAATACCGAGCAAAGCTCGGTCATCCAGATATTAATTATAAAATAAAACAATGTAGAAATCACTTACAGGTAAACACCACATGCAAAATTGCTTACATTAAAACATATAGTATAGCAGTTTAAGACTCAATACAATGGCTTTTGACAAAGTAGTAAAGCCAACCTAGAAAAAGGAATTGAGTAAAAAGTCGCAATACAGCCACAATAAAACATTCTAACAGATAGAAGTAAGTGGTGCTATTATAACTACGGCAAGTTGTGTATTTAGCTAAGAATTAATTTGATTTTACTGAGAGAGTCAAAATGTAGGTCTAGGAAGGACAGTTCTGGGCTCTAATTCTCCATTAGCTAGAATGTGTAGAATGTGTAGAACTGTCAACAGCTGCAGTTGACAGTTCTACACATTCTACACATTCTAGCTAATGGAGAATTAGAGCCCAGAACTGTCCTTCTAAGAGGTGGACATAGTGGTGTGATGGAGGTACGTGGCATCCTGGTTGGAACACGAAATCTAAACAGCGATAGCAGTCCAGGACAGTCAATATCATTCAGGATTTTGTATGCAAACACGACATCATTTATACTTCTGCGGCCGGATAATGTATTCATCTTATAGTATTTTAGCCTACGTTTATAAGAAAGTATTGTCTTTGTTGAACTGACACAAAAACGGTTTCTTTGGCACTTAGCACTCTCCCATGGGATTCGGAGAGTGCTAAGTGCCAAAGAAACCGTTTTTGTGTCCGTTCAAGACGCAGCGAGTGTGTTGCATAGTGAGGCCGCCAAACTACACTACAATATTCTAGCATACTCCGAATGAAGTTGTTGTATAGCAGAATTTTTGTTTCGTTATTAGCAAAGGATTTACATATTCTAAGAACGAAACCCAAAGTTCTGGACGCTCTTTTAATAATATCTTCCAAGTGAGGAATGAATGTTACTTTTTGATCAAAAGTTACCCCGAGATCCCTTATCTTTTCTAGCTCCTCTATTTTGTTATTCGCTATCCTATAACTAGAAACTATGTGATTAATTTTACGCGTATATTTCACGTGGTAGCATTTCTTCGAATTTAATATCATTTTATTATTATCACACCATTGCACAAGCCTATCAAGATCACTTTGTAGAAGGATGGTATTTTCTGATGTTTTTATTACTCTTACAAACTTAAGATCATCTGCGTACATAAAAACCTCAGAAAACTGGAAACAATCTATAACGTCATTAATAAAAACATTGAATAAAATAGGTCCCAAATGAGAACCCTGGGAAACTCCTGAAGTGATCTGGTGAATGGAAGAACTATAACCATTAATTACAGTAAAAAATTCTCTGTTTTGCAAGTAGGAAATCAACCACTGCAGTAAAGCTCCAGAAATACCATAGCAGCTTAACTTTGATATTAAGATCGCATGGGAAACCTTGTCAAAAGTTTTGCTGAAGTCAGTATAAACGACGTCCGCCTGATAGCCTGTGTCTATGGCTTTAATCAAAAGTTCACAGAAGCCAACGAGATTCGTACATGTTGATCGAGACCCGACAAATCCATGCTGATGTACGCTGAGATACAGTCTCAAATGGGTTTGGATGTGTGGACAGATTATGGCTTTCTAATATTTTAGCAAAAGATGACAAAATCGAGATTGGCCTATAATTAGAAGTAAGATTAATATCATTTGATTTGTGGATCGGGACTACTTTTGCTATTTTCCATTTTTGGGGAAAAACCCCAGATATTAGTGATGAGAATGAGAGAGAGATGCATTTTAAAGAGCATGCTTTTAAAGAGATGCAATAAGTGGACTGACCAAAGCAGACGAACATTCTGCAATGAAAATCGGCGGAATTCTATCAGGACCTGCACCCTTCTTAATGTCTATGCTTTTTAATTTATTTAACACCATATCACGATCTATATGGAGCTGAGCTAAACACAAGCTTATAATTGAGAGGTATTTGGTTTGGATCCGGGTGTCACATAAATGAGTATAAAATATTTTCGGAAATGATTTGTCATCAAATCAGACATCGATACAGACTAAACTGAGGTGCCGATGCATGACAATAATTTGTAACACTTGTTCCATGATGAGTCCTAATTACAGCTGAGAATCTCTTCTCTTGAGAGCGTGAATATATACATCTTATTTTACAAACTGTTTTAATGACTTTATATTTATTTTTTATAGTGTCAGTCGTCCAGTGGTCGAGCACACGGCTTCTGATCCAGAGGTCCGGGTTCGAATCCTGACACTGGCTCACACTAATGACTTTTCGAAATTGTTTTCGGAAGTTAAGTGTGATAAATATCGATGACTGAATACTTTGTGGCCGGTATGGCAATAGGTACGCCACCCATTCCATTTGGGACTTCCACATAACGGCGAGACGAGGCTTAACAGCCGCTGCCTACACCTTCGGGTAACAAAGGCGTGAAGTTATGTTATGTTATATTTATTTTATTCTTACGACTTGTTTTAAACTTTAATATGTACTTGTATTTTTTATGCGTATAAGCAACATTTAATCATATCGAATGACGTATTTAATCGCATGGAATATATGTTTGGCTCATTGCAAAATATCGGGCACAGTTCAATAAGACTTTTATAACAGCTATCGAATATAATTTTTAAAAAACTGCTTGTCTTAATTCTGTAGGCGAATATGGGACTTTCTGTAATGATGTTCCTTGACTTATACCACTAGACTATAATTGAAAGAAAGGTTGCTTTTTAGATCAAATATAATATATTACATAAATTTAATTATGTGTTGTGATGTCGATACGATAACAGCCTAAATATATAATAATACCATTATGTTTTTCTCCTATATTTAGAGTATATTTTATACCAAAACCTCATGTTTTCCTCGTCCCATAGAAACGATGTGGAGAATTCCTTGTCTATGACTAGAAGTCGTGGGTGCTGAGGCTCTGCTCGCTTCCACTCTGGCAAGACCAATGATTTATTTGGTGGTGTTGGGTCACTATAATATAAGTTATTTTATGTTAGTATGACACATTTTTTTAAACACTGCTGATAAATTGGTTCCTCTATCAAATCATCATGAATTAAATGAAATTGATCAGAGAGTTTGAAGAAAATATTTAAAATTTTGTTCTTTTATTTTATGCAAAATTGCAAGATTATAAATATTGACCGTAAAGATTTTATCAGCCCTGTATGTATTCAGAATCATAGTACATTTAAAACATAGGTTCAAATGTCTGTAGAAAAGCATTTAGAACACATATTTCGGTTTGTTAACGAATGGCTCTAGAGAAATTTAAAATTAGCTGAATATGAATTACAATGGCATTAAAATAAATATGTTCACATACATACCCGAATTTAGCGAAATTCGTCCACATCTCAGTCATATTGTTGATGAAGTTCTGTTCAAGACGTAACTTCGTTGGTATTTTTGTGTTGAAGATATAAAATAACTCATCAGCATGACTTGCACCTGGCGCTTTACCGAACCCAAAGTACATCTTCGCGTGGTTAAGCATACCGTCATAAGAAAACTTATATATGTAAATAGGTTTATCAGAAGTCTTCAGAAGCAAATCTATGGTTGCCACTGTCGGATATGTGATACTAGTATCTCCTTCATATTTGGCTACGTTTGATAGAGTCTTATTTGAAATTTTCTCTCCTTTCATATACATCTCATCTACTAGTTTAGCTACAGATCTTCTTTCATGATCAGAAGGAAATTCCAGGTCTCTAGGTAAAGCACTATTCAAATTCATGTTTAAAAGAGTTGTATCATTCTCTTTACCAGCGAACATATAACCTTCAGCGTCATTGAAACCACAAATCATGGGTACTTTGTGATATTTTCCTTTAATGAATAAATCATATGGATTATCAGTCAAGAAGTGGTCTACTCCGGGCAACTCTTTCTCTATGCAAGGCACAAATATATTTTCAGATAGTACTATATCACCCTTTTTTCTTGGTACACGATATCGAAGCAAATCCTCTGCTTTCATATTCTTAAATATATTAAGTATTTCGTATGGGTCTTTAGTATTGTGACCCATTTCTTTTACTAATTTACTAGCTGTCTCCAGAGGTTCATGTTGCAGACTCCAGGGTGACATAGCAGATCCACTTTGTATAATAGCAGCATTGAACAATCCTTTGGACATAGGTGACAGTAAGTGATAAACAACTGAAGCAGCTCCAGCGCTTTCACCAAATATGGTCACATTATCAGGATCTCCACCGAATACTTTGATATTTTTCTTTACCCACTTCAATGCTTCCACTTGGTCTTTTAGTCCTGCATTGCCTGGAGCTTCTTTTATACCCAAACATAGGAAACCCAATATTTCTAATCTATAATTGAAGGTCACAAGTATAACACCATTTTGGACCAAGTATTTTGGACCGTAAAGAAAAGGTGATCCAGATCCGTCTCTGTAACCTCCCCCGTGTATGAAGACCATGACTGGCAGGAGTTTATCAGATTTTTGCTGAGGCGTATAAACATTTAAAGTTAAGCAATCTTCTACTCCCATTATTTTGGTGGTGGTGAATCTTTGTACACATCTGATATGCTCGTCGTACGCATTGTAGATGCCTTCCCATTTTGGGTAAGGTTTAGGGTTCTGAAATTTTAAACGAAATACAATTTATTTGAGACTTATTACTCAAACATATTATTAACTAACAACTAGAATCTGTCAAACATTATAATATACATATTTAAATTTATAACTTTTGGCTTCAGCTAATTCTATTATGGAGGAGTGACGGGAGAAGAAATATAAAGTAGTGCGTTTATTTCTCATTAGATTTAATACACTGACAGAAAATGAAAGTTATTTTTTATATATCTATGAATACTGCGTAACGTTCGAAAACTACTGCTATAAATTAACTGTATGTACTTGCAACCTTCGTGCAAATACAGGCAACAAAATTATACTGATAACGTCACGCACGAGCGCATGTGAGGTATGGCAGCGATTAACGTATGGAGAGACAAAGGTTCACATGTAACATTATAAACAGACAGTATGTTTGATTGAATGGAAGCTATAATTGACTATGGTTGTATCATTTTATAAAAAATCTACCATTTTGTACTAGCCTAACATTAATTATGTACATACATACATACATACACATACATAATTTCACGACAAATCCCTTTTGGGGTAGGCAGAGAGAACAGAGCACAATAAGGCACGATTCTTACGCGCCTGTTTCGACTTTCATAACTCTTATAATACACGTCACGTCACGTCCTGGAATGGGTTATGTGTCGCCATATGTCGTGGCCTTCCTCGGCTCCTACATCCATCCGCTTTAGCATTGTAGGTATATCTGCATGCATCATCCATTCTTTCTAAATATCCGAATGGTCAAAGTATTTCTTACTTTTTATAAGCTTTTATTTACCTTGCACTGTATGTATGTATGTATGTATGTATGTATGTAAGTATGTATGTTCGGTGGAATCTTGTAACTCAATTTTGAAGTAGATACCTTCAACCGATTGAGCTGAAATTTTGTATACACGTTTACTTTGGATGACAATGCATGATATAATGTATGACATTATTCTATATCCAATATGGCGGACGACCCAAGATGGCGGAATGGATATTTTTAATGCATTTCTACAATATGGGTATCAAATGAAAGGGTTTGTTGAGTGTAACTCAAAATATAATATGACGTCATTCTAAATCCAATATGGTGGAATATCCAAGATGAAGGAATATATATTTTAAGCTTTCGTACAACATGGGTATCAAATGAAAGGGCTCATTGGGAAACTAAAAAAATAATGTGACGTCATTCTAAATCCAATATGGCGGATAATCCAAGATAGAGGAACAGTTTTTTTAATGCATTTCTACAATATGGGTATCAAATGAAAGGGCTTGTTAATAGTAGCTCGAAAAATAATGTGACGTCATTCTAAATCCAATATAGTGAAATAAATATTTGCGTTTCTACTATATGCGTATCAAATGGCCCTTTCATTAAAGAGTTATATGAGAACTTCAAAAACTATGTCTCGGTGGTTCAGTAAACTAGCCCGCTTCTGAATCAGGAAGTCTTGGGTTCGAATTTGGCCTCACACCAATGTCTTTCGAAATTTCTCTCGAAAGTCATGTGTGATAAATATTTTTGACTATTTTCGACCACTTTGTGCTCGCTGTATGGCAACAGTGGTAGAGCCCAGCAATTCACTGTATGAATGGGATGGCTCGACCGGTGAAATACCACAACCAGCTCACGGCGTGTTTCTTTAGGTGAGAGAGGTACCCGGAGGCCTACTCCCCTTCCCCATCCCTTCCTACTCCCATATCCTATATCCTACTCCCTTAAAGATAAGATAATACGATAAGATAAGACGTAAACATAGCGGCGAGTCGAGGCTTAATAGATGCTGCCTACACCTTCGGGTAGAAAAAGGAGTCGAGCTATGTTATGTTATTAATTAATGTTATAAACAAATTAGATTGTGTATAAATATTATATATATCATAGGGTTTTCAATATGAGCGGCTAGATACTAGTGGCCTGCTTGTTTGGGCAGTGTCAGTCAATGTGTTGTTTACTATTCAGTCACTGATGCCAAATCACCATGTCAAGATACAGGGTTAAGCGGCGCGTCCAAATTTATAATCAAAATGAGTTAGTGCTAACATTGAGAACCTTACGACCACTTTACGGCTGAGGCGGTAGTCCATCACAGTCCACGGCTTTCCGTTGACCTATGTTTTAATAGTTAACAGTGTTTTAATTGTGGTCAGCCACGCAATCTGCTGCATGAATGGGCCGATTCGACCGGTGTAATGCCATGCCCTTTCAGGATACCGACGTAAATTGGACAGGATTTAATAACTTTAACATGATTGCTACACTAACGGATTTTAATGGTGTTATAGGTATTATTAGAATTAAACACAGTGGATGGTGGGAACGAACTATAACTTTTATTACAACTCACTCCTATGTTACACTCAGGTTAGCAAGTATAAAGTACTGATTAAAACAACAGATGGCGTTACACATCACAAGTAGTTAAACATATTTTGTTATTAAACAACAGTCCCACATAACAAAATTAAGTTGCAAAATCAACAAATAAGTAACAAAAAAATTTGTTTACTTAGGCTCGAAACTTTGCTGCTGGTCAAGCATACGCGGCCTTAAGTAGAGAAAAGACTTTAGGAGGTCTCCTCATTGAAGAGTTAGACTGTTCGAAATTAACTGGCAAATGACCTTGTAACAATGATGCTTTGAATGAGATTAAGAGACTGAGAAACTTACCCATCGATAACTAAAAACTTAAAAATAATTTAAAGAAAAAAACTTTTTTAAAGAAGCTTTTATTTAAACGCTCAAAAAAGAATAAAATAATTTTAACCTTATACATTTTAACTATCAACTTATAACCTTATTATATACAATTTATGTGATAATAAAAGCTTGTCGCTATGTTCAACCCAACCCAACCCTCCTCTTCCCATCCCAATTCCGACCCCTTCCATTTCCCATGGAAAGGGCCGGCAACGGAACTGTACCATTATATGTGTTCGGGTGTCCATATACACATGTATATGTTATAAACCAAAAAAATATATTTGGATAATGCGATCCGTCACAGTAATCATTAAATCTAAAAAAATATTTCTAGATGGTTATGGATAGCCACTGATAGGTAATTAAACATAGCGACAAGCTTTTATTATCACATAAATTGTATATAATAAGGTTATAAGTTGATAGTTAAAATGTTTAAGGTTAAAATTATTTTATTCTTTTTTGAGCGTTTAAATAAAAGCTTCTTTAAAAAAGTTTTTTTCTTTAAATTATTTCACCATGTAATTATATTATTTAGATTGATGTACAATGAAGTGTATTGTATTTTATTTAAAAAATTACAGTCCTTTTAGGACGATAAAGATAAGAAAGAAGAGAAATAGAAGCTGTGTTTTATTTTTTTACTCTTTACTAGTTATTTAGCTTTTTTTGCATCGGAAAGATAAATATCCAAATCATTAAAAATATCCATGTCGATAAATTTAGCTGATACAGAATATAATTAGGGATTATCACCTGAAATCTATGAGGAACTGTAGCGTACGGTATTCCGAAGTACTGTATGAAAGCTCCATCATGTCTGATGGTCCCTTGCACCAGGCCGCTGGAGATCTCAACCGGTACTGTTGACTGTCTCACCAGGCGTGCAAGAAACAGCGAGAACATAACCAACCATTTGGTACTTATAATACCCATCATCTTCTTCTCTATTAACTTTATTAAACAAATGTCTATTTTTTAACTCTATTCTCCGTTTATTTTCCATCTCATTTTTTAGTATTAATATTCATAATTCATTAATATTCATTAGTCGTTCATTATTCGTGTATAAACTAAATCTCGTGTATCTAGATCATAAATAAATTAAATATGAAATTGGATTTGAATGGACCTGAAAAAGAAAAGAAGATGGATTTTAATATATTTTTAATTGTAACTTTTCGCCGAGGGTATCGGACGTTATGTCTCGACACGCCGAGTTTTCATATTCCAAATTTTATAAATAGGTGGCGAAACCTATTACCATACATGAGGCACCATTTTTATCTAGTCTCAATACTTATCCACATATTATTATTTCCTAAAAGACATTAGTATGGGTAGGGATTAGAAACAGAGACTGATCTGATTTAGGGAGTGCTATGCTTTCATTATTTCAGAACATCACTGTTTGGTAGTGTTATGTTCCTGTTTCTTAATAGTCTCGATGGCCCAGTAGTCGAGCTCACTGATACAGAAGTCTTGGGATCGATTTGGGGCTCACACCAATGATTTCTCAGAAGTATTTGTAATAAATAACGATGATTGACAAATGTGAGCCCGGTGTATGGCAATATCACCTATTTCATATGGAACACAACATAACGATTCGGTGAGTCGAGGTTTAACAGCCACTGCCAACACCTTCGGGTAGAAAAAGGCGTGATGTTAATTTAAGTTCTGAATTAAGCATCTATTATAATAATAACAAAAGAATTTTCTCCATAATGCAGTTAAATTACTGTTAATAGGTATGTAAAAAAAAATTAACATACAACTGCCCACAAACTCTCTCTCAAAAAGTTCGGGTCCATGAGCTACTGTTACATTTTATCAATAGCGGCTCTTACTTGTAAGCTTAATTGCAACCGGCATTATTAAAATCGTAATTAAAAAATACACATTTAATAACTAGTATATCCGTTTGCGTAATATAGTAAAAAATATATTATACACTTAAAGTATTAAGAAAACAAGCGATTACCGGTTTGGTGCCGAGTCATTAAAAAACTGGCTTATTGGTAAAGCGTGTGCACAAAAAAAATGTTTTATGTGATTTAAATGAACTAACTCATTATTACTTTGTAACTACAATTTTAACTTATTGGTACTAATTAAATCCATTTCGTTAGTCAATATATATTATATATTGTTATGATATGATTTTAAAATTATCTAGTTTTTTTTGTTATTAAAATTTTCTTAAACTAAGAGTAAAACATTAGTATTTTTTTAAATATAGCTACTTTCCGTATTTTCACATAATATCCGAAGGTTTGTCCCATGCAATAGGTCCAGTCCATTATTATCACACACACAGCACATACAACGCCCTCTAGTTCCAAGCTAAGCAACTAAATGCTTGTGTTATGGATATTAGATAACGGATATTAATACTTATATACTTTTCTTTTGTAAATACATACTTATAATACATAGAAAAACACCCAGACGCCACACAAATATTCATGTTTGTCACAAATATTTATGCTCGGGTGGGAATCGAACCCCCGACCTCGTTGCTGCAGCCGGTAGTTTTACCAATGCGCCACGAGGCTCGTCAAATATACATTATACATATATATTGCCACTAGACCGAGCTTATTCTACGAGCTATGTCGGTTACCCCAGTCCTCTGGCGGATATACTCATTCCTGAGTTAATCTTTCAGAGATACCCCGAGCATAGTGTTCATTTGATTATGTCCCTTTAAAAAAAGATTTCAAAAGGAAATAATCAAATGAACACTTTTTCTAGTACTTATATTAATAAGAACGGAACTTAAATTCGATTGACTATTTTATTTTCATTTCTGTCTCAAGACTCATATCCAGGTAACCCATTGACATTGACCTCTAAAAGCATAACAATACGACCGATTATCTACCTTATTACTCAAAGATAAGACAGAAATTGTAAAAATTAACTTCGCCACATCAAACAGTCATGTATATGTATAAAATACTTACAAATGGATTTCTTGAACACAATTTTATTATCACTTATAAATCAGTGCACATACGAATAACAGTTTTATTTATAAGTTATTAAAGTTTAATATTGTATTATGAATCAAAATTATAAAGTTTACGTTACATTTAAGACGCGTTAGTTCGCCTTATGGAGCGGTGAACGAATGACTGGTATCCGTTAAAAGACCGGTCTCGGATTGAGTAATACTTGAGTAATAAAACGACTTTTTAAATTTAATTAAACTATGTACATTTATTTTTAATTAAATTATGTATTATATTATATATATTATTATTATGATAAATATTTTTATTGATCTGTGAACTTAATGTGCTCTGTGCGTGTCGACTTTATTTGAATAAATTTTTCATTGTAATGCTAATCAATACTCCTGTCTACATCGTGAGATATTTATGGGTTTGAAGGTAAATAGGACATTTTAACTATATACTGCTACTTGGAATAATTTAATGTATAATTGAAAAACAGTTTGCGTAATTAAATACATAATACAGATACAAATTTAGCTTTACGCTGTTTAATTGAAGGGTAGACAGTAAAGACTGAGTGCCATAACACACAATACTTACTCAACTCAATTTGCTTCTATAACTGTTATAATTTTTATCATGTATTATTTTGAAGCCGAGTTGAGTTAAATTCCGAATTAGACTTAATATTTATTGAAGAAATAAGAGATTAGATAATAATATATTGATAACTATAGAGGATTATTGACATTACAGATTACGGTACAAAGTACTGACATAATTTTACGTAAAATACTATTATAAATATGTCTTTTATTCATTTTTCCTTTTTTTTATTACGCATAATTACTAGTGGTAGAGCCGCGCAGTTCGTTGCATAAATGGGCCGGCTCGACCGTTGAAAATACACGGTGCCTTAGAATATCGACGTAAAGTGACGTAAGAGAGGTTACGGTCACGGTCGCCGGTCGCCCATCCCCTTCCACCCTACTCCCATCCCATACTACTCCCGTAAAGGCCGGCAACCCAACAATCACCAATTGTATCTGTGTTACTGGTGTCCTTGGGCGGCGGTTGTTGCTTAAATAAAAATGATCTGACACTATTAACACACATTATCTCAGGCTTTGTGTGTAATTGAAGTCGTAATATTAATATCAGTTTTTGATGATATTAATTAAATCGTAAACGAAAAAAAAAGGATCACTTTTGACATGCAAGTCTTCGGCCGACCTTGATCCGAACAAAGTCCAAGTATTTTTGTGAAGGCCCGGTCCTAATGATGTCACGAGCGACAGTTATGATGGCTGCAACTTCGTCTGAGTAAAATTCCACTATCTTTATTGACCATACATAATTTGAACTTGAGTAGTTTGCTTAACTTCTACAGATGAAATACTGGTAAATTTTAAATCTAAATAAAACATGGTTGTACTTCTCGCAATCTTTTTAACAGTGGTAGAGCCAAGTAGTTCGTTGCATGGATGGGCCGGCTCGACCGGTGAAATACCACGACCTCTGAGAAGATCGACGTAAAGTGGCTCATCTCGCGTTTCGTTCGGTGAGAGAGGTACCCGGAGGTCTACCTCCCTTCCCCATCCTTTCCCATCCTAATCCCGTAAAGGTCGTCAACGCAATTGTAACACTATATGTGTTGCAGGTCTCCATGGGCGGCGCTGGTCACTTACCATCAGGTGACACGCATGCTCGTTTGCCCTCCTATCCCATAAAAAAATCTTTTGATGTTCGTGATGGCGGTATCCAGTGCTCCATACCACATTACTCCCTAACAGATGGCAGCTTATTTACTAAATTTCAAGATAACCGGTTAAGTAGTTTATGCGTAAAAACAGACAAACTTATATCTAAATTTATGTACGTACGTAGTCCATTCCGCATTTAATACTTCAGAGGCCATGATTGCGTTAAGATAGCGGGTCCTTCTGGCTGTAAATATGCGAGGTTCGAACTGAATTATTATTACTTTACATTCAATGAATATAATATTAATATTCATTTCAAATTTGCAGGTTATTTGTTAACTGACTTCCGAAAAAAGGAGAAGATTATTATTGAAGTCGGTGCCGGTAAAAAGTTACACCGATTTGTATTTTGCCGTGTGGGTTTGACGACAGCGTATATCATGCAACACAACTGACTACGTTAGTTAGGCTGGCACCGACTCCAATACGAACTAAAATTTGCAAATATTTTTCTAAAGTTGTTAAAGTTATTATGTTTTATATATTGTAATAAGTAGATAAATTAGTTGGGTTATTCATCGATTTTTCGTTGTTTAAGTGGGTAATTTTTTGTCGATTGCGTTTTTAAAGTCGGTTTAACTTTTTTTAAAGTAATTTTAAAGTGAAACTTTTATTACATCGTCTCAAACTTTTTCGTCTGCGTGTTGCATGTCGCGTGACGGTCGGCCGCGGAGTAGGGATAAAGTGAAAGGCGCTCGTCAGAGCGCCTTTCACGTCTATTATCGTTTATTTATTATTAATTAATTACCCAAATATACACTTTATTTTTGTAAATAAATACCGTAAAAACATGTAGAAAAACACCCCCAGACGAGGGATCGAACCCGCCCCGACCTTGTGTTATCGGTAGTGCGGTTTACCGATGCACCACGAGGGCCGTATGTATAATCGTCTAATTACCGCCCTCTTTACCAATTTCGACACATTTTCTAGGATCGGGTTTGTTTGTTTTTTAAAGTGAAACTTTTATTACATCGTTTCAAACTTTTTCGTCTGCGTGTTGTATGTCGCGTGACGGTCGGCCGCGGAGTAGGGATAAAGTGAAAGGCGCTCGTCAGAGCGCCTTTCACGTCTATTATCGTTTATTTATTATTAATCGTTTTATTATCGTTTTATTATTTATTATTAATAATTTTTACGGTATTTATTTACAAAAATAAATACCGTAAAAACATGTAGAAAAACACCCCCAGACGCCGTACAAACAACACAATAAATATATTTGTTTGTTTGCACTCGGGTGGGATCGAACCCGCCCCGACCTCGTGTTATCGGTAGTGCGGTTTACCGATGCACCACGAGGCCCGTATGAATGATTGTCTAATTACCGTCCTCTTTACCAATTTCGACACATTTTCTAGGATCGGGTTTGTTTTTTACATACATACATATACGTACGTACGTATTGAAGGCGGAGAAAAAAAAAATTATATTATTAATATAACAAATGACACGATAAAAGGGAATATAATAAATTCGTATGTATTGTAAACGACGGAGGCTTTTAAGTTTCCAATTCAAAAAAAGTGAACTACATATATGTGACACAGTTATGTTCGTCAATTTATTAGCGATAAGATAGTGCTCTTTATATATGTATTTGTCACATTTTCATAATAAATCAAAATATCATATTTACTGGAGGAAAAAATATCGTTTTGTTTTGTAAAGATCCTTTGTTGTAATGTTGTTAACATTTAATAGGTGTCGCGTTAACCCTAGTGCCGTAGCTGGAATACTTGTCGATTCGGGCGACATCTATCGATATAATACGATATTACGGCAGAATCATCAATAGTAGCAACCTAGTAGCGCCATCTAGGAATTATTGTCGTGACCACGTAAAATAAAAAACATTTATTAAACCCTATTAACAAATACAAGATGGCAACTAAATTAAAATCGCCCTTATCGCACAATCCCCTGAAAGCCGGTGACGTCCGGTTCGATTTCAAATTAAACTAGTTTTCTCTCTCTTTGCAAAACTGCCACTGACTTGTAACTAACGAATTAGTGGAGGAAGCAGACTGACGCCTTTCTTACTTTACTTAAGTTTCCAATTCCAAAAAGTGTGCCAGGATTCGAACACGCGACCTATGCGATTCGGAAGCCGTGTGCTCGACCACTGGACCACCGGAACTACATATATGTGACACAGTTATGTTCGTCAATTTATTAGCGATAAGATAGTGCTCTTTATATATGTATTTGTCACATTTTCATAATAAATCAAAATATCATATTTACTGGAGGAAAAAATATCGTTTTGTTTTGTAAAGATCCTTTGTTGTAATGTTGTTAACGTTTAATAGGTGTCGCGTTATCCCTAGTGCCGTAGCTGGAATACTTGTCGATTCGGGCGACATCTATCGATATAATACGATATTACAGCAGAATCATCAATAGTAGCAACCTAGTAGCGCCATCTAGGAATTATTGTCGTGACCACGTAAAATAAAAAACATTTATTAAACCCTATTAAGAAATACAAGATGGCAAGTAAATTAAAATCGTAACCAATATTTTATGGTAACTAAAATACGTGAACAGTGACTTATATTCGATTTTCGAAAAAAATAATATTTCGAAAATTTTTAGTTAAATGTCTATAATGTGAAAAAAAGTTTCACTTTTACGGTGGTTTCATAAAACCACACAAGTTTTATTGTATATGTAATTTTTTTGGGGGTCATGTCAAGAGCGTGCACGTCGCGACCCCTGCCGTCCCAGTGGGACGCAATCTTGACCAAAGCAAACTCAGCCGGACGGGCTGCTAGGGCGTGCCCCGGAAGCGACGGGCACCGATTAGCCCCCGTCGGTGCGGCTGCATGCGCATGCGGCGAAGGAGGCCGCCACCCTTCACGCAGCGCCAATCCTGGCGGGACGAGGGGAGGGGAGTGCCGTATAGGCACGTGGAATGTTAGAGGTAGCATGGTAGGATGCCTGGATGCCTTATGTTTGACGGAGACAAAGCGGAGGGGGAGTGAGACCGAGGACCTCCCCGGTGGCATGGTAGCCCTATGGTCCGGAGTGGACCCGGACGTCCGTGCCAGTGGGGGTGTTGGAGTCGTTCTGTCCTCCCGCTTTGCTTCCGGAGTGAAAGATTATGAGTTGGTAGGCCCAAGACATCTTTGGGTTCGAATAAAACTGGGGATCACGCGAGTTTTCCTAGTCGCAGCTTATGCTCCCGTTAGCTCCGCGGATCCCCGCGAACTCGAGGGGTTTTGGGAAAATGTTAAGGATATTCTGGATCTGGTTGAGAGAAATGAAAGGATAATTCTGTGTGGTGATCTTAATGGGTGGGTCGGAACCAAGCGAGACGGCCTGGAGGCTGTCCATGATCCGAATGGTGACAAGAGAGTGAATGATGCTGGTAAACCGATATTAGACGTATGCCTGAAACGGAACCTCCTTGTGTCTAACACATTATTCCGTCATAAAGATATTCACACGTATACGTGGAGACGGAATGAGCAAAAGAGTATGATAGATTTGATTTTGATAGATAGTCGTCTCCGAAATACTCTAAGGGATACAAGAGCCTACAGAGGCCCCACTCTTGATACGGACCACTACCTGGTGGTAAGCCGTTTCGTGGGCCTTTTCAAGAAGTGGAGACACTGGCGAGTGCGTACCCATTTCGGAGAGCTTGAAAGGATAAAATGTGAGAAATTAGAAGATAAAAGTGTACGGAGTATGTATGTAGGCCTAGTCAGTAAAAGACTCAATGAGACGAGTCTTTCTGACCTAGGTGTTAAAGAATGCTGGGAAAGAAGGAAAGAAAGTATAGTGAATAGTGCAAAAGAAGTATGTGGTAGTGCAAAGAGGCATAAGATTCTGAGAGGTGACGCCTGGTAGGACGCGGATGTGAAATCCAGCGTCGAAAGAAAGAAAAAAGCATGGTTGGATTATGTCTCAAGTTTGAATCAGAATGATAGTATGACAGAGAAAAAGTATGAGAGCTACCGCCGCTGCAGGAATGTTACCAAAGCCTTAGTGAAAGAGAAGTGAGGTTGACGGAGAACTTCGAGGCGAATAACAAACTCTTCTGGAGGGAAGTTAGAAAGTCTCGGGGTTCTTCGTCAACATCCAGAATGGACAAAATTATGTCTAAGTTTGGTGACATTCTTGCAAACCCAAGCGATGTATTGGGCAGGTGGAGTGAGTATTTTGGGGAAATGTACGAGTATGTTCCGGATGTGCTTTCCTGACCTTGAGCAATCTGTGCTGGAGGTCGGGTAAGGTTCCCATGGACTGGAGGCGCGCTGTCATCGTGCCCTTGTATAAAGGTAAGGGATCACGTATGCGGTGCGCCAGTTACAGGGCCATCAGTTTGATCAGTTTAGCAGCAAAAGTGTATGGGAAAATTATTGAAAGGAGAATGAGGGTGGTATCTGATGGAGTGTTGTGGGAGGCTCAGGGTGGTTTTAGAAGCAGACGAGGGTGCATGGATCAGATTTTTTCTCTCCGCAACATTGTGGAGAAACAACTGGCTGTTAACCGGAAGGTTTTCTGCGGTTTTGTGGATCTGGAAAAAGCGTTTGACAGAGTGTTACGAAAGGATCTGTGGGATATACTCCCGGGCTACGGGGTGAGCGGAGCACTGCTGCGCGCTGTGCAGTCCACTTATGAGGGCTGCACAGCGTGTGTGCGTGTTGACGGCGGCTTGTCCCCCTGGTTTGACGTCAATATCGGCGTCAGACAGGGTTGCGTGCTGTCCGCTCGACTGTTCATCCTGTACCTGGACTGTTGTCTCCAGAGAATGAGATCGATGGATGTAGGGATGCGAATGGGTGACCTAGTTGTGAGCTGCCTGCTTTACGCAGATGACGCCGTGCTTCTAGCCGAATCACCGTCGGACCTGCAAACACTAGTCACTACTATGAAAGATGATTGCATGATTAAAGGCTTGCAGAGCGTTGGGCAGATTCCTGGGCGCAAAAAACATTAGCAGAAAAGCCCAGCTAGCAATCCACAATGCAATACTGAGCCCAACGCTTACTTAAGGAAGCGAGAGCTGGGTATGGTAGAGTGTGCATGAAAGTAGAATAAACGTGGTAGAAATGAGGGCACTGCGCAAAATCTGCGGAGTGACTCTCGCTGACCGCGTAGAAAACAAGGTTGTAAGGAAGGAAGTTGGTTTGAAAGAGAGTGTCGGTGTAAAAGTAAGAAAGGGCATGCTCCGATGGTTCGGACATGTAGAAAGAATGGTTGACGCAAGACTGACTAAGCAGATATACAATGCAAAAGCGGACGGATGTAGGAGTCGAGGACGGCCAAGACACACATTCCAAGACCAAATAGAACGTGTTCTTGAGGAAGGTGATGTTAAGAGCCTCAAAAACTGCGCGTCGGTTTTTGAGGCTCTTAACATCACCTTCCTCCGAAAAGAGTTATGAAAGTCAACGAAGCGAGTGAGGTGTGTAAGAATCGTGCCCTATGGCGCTCTGTTCTCTCTGCCTACCCCGCAAGGGATTCGGCGTGAAGTTATGTAAAGTAATTTTATTCAAAATCTGCTGCAGTCGAAAATTCATATAAATTTAAAACCTGACTTTCGCCCAAGAGTAAAATAGTTCGATCGGCCACCACTAGGGTCCTGCAGAAGCTGGAGAGGATTTTGCACTTGAAATGTATCAAAACGTCCTTTAACTTATTTTGCTAATCGGCAGGTAATCGGCGGTAATCGTGATCTCTACGGAACCCATGGCTTAGTATATATTAAATTAACAGATAATATTTTAATCAAATAGTATAGATAAGTGTAGACGGAAGTATTGAATCGACCTTTAGTTAGTGGAGACGTGTTATAGTATAAGTGTGTGTCATTCTCTTGCGTAATTATTAATCTGTGACAATTGATAATAACCTAAATTTATTACGCTTTTTATACCGTACATGACGTTGAGTGACTTTTAAAAGATGGCTGCTGTATAATATTTTAAATTTAAAAAAAGAATGTGCAACGATCTTTTTTCGACAGTCAACTTTTTTGTGGTGAATATTTTTTTTAATGTTCCTTTTTCAAATTAGACTTGTTTTTTTTAAATATAAATGAAAACAAGGTGCACCTTATTTTTTTTATCGTAACCACCGATGAATTTTTAATTGCTTGATTGTATTATTTAAATATAATCAAATTATTCATAGTCAAATCACACGCTGTACTAATATTTCAAATATTTTTGTTGCTGTTTAATATCAAGTCAAAGGAACAATAGAATAATTTACTAGGCATTCTTTTGATATGCTAATACAAATAAAATTTTTAATAAAACTTAATTTTAGACATCTTAATTAAATAATTATAATAGTCTCGGTGTAACAGTAGCCAAGCACACGGCTTCTGATCCAGAGGTCTGGGTTCGAATACTGACACTGGCTTACACTAATGACTTTCGAAATTGTTTTCGGAAGTTAAGTGTGATAAATATCGATGACTGAAAATCCATTTGAGACGTAAACATAACGGCGAGACGAGGCTTAACAGCCGCTGCCTACATCTTCGGGTAACAAAGGCGTGAAGCTATGTTGTTATGTTAAATATGTAGTAGTAGTGTTCGCTTCTATGTTACGTTAGTCTAAAGAGATATATTCTGATTAAAAAAAAAACGAAATCATCGATAACTTTCTTATACATATATATTAATAAATTTTATTCTTATTGTACTGTGACAGGATGTCAATAGAAAACTAACAAGATTATGAATCGCAAAATATGTCTCTATTGAGTATGAAATGGTTGGTGCTGTGGTCAATGTGGGCTGCACGCTTATTACCACAACCTACCATCACGCTGCACCTGACCAATGGGCCGGTCAGAGGTGTAATATCGCCTGATGGAACCCACGCAAGATATACCTCCATACCGTATGCCACTGTACCCCACAGATTCCAGGTAAGTAATTATTCTTTGGCTTTAGTGGTTCAAGTTTCCCAACCGCTTTCGATCGAGAGGTCTCGAATTCTTAACATCAGTAACTTTTCGGGAAGTAATGATAAATAAAGATTTCCATCAAAAATGTGCCTTGTGTTATATAAGGCTCTCACACAATTAGCTACTAAGCCAAAGGCTAGTCGATAACTATGTAATTTCGTTGCAGAAACCTGGCCCAGAACCAAAATGGGAGAGTGTTTTTAATGCTATTAATGAAAACATCAGGTGTTCCCAAAGTCTAGCAGATATTTGGGGGATAGGTAATCAAGATTGTCTATACTTACATGTATATACTCCTCTGAATCTTACTCCAAGTTCTAGGGTACCAGTCATGGTATTCATACACGGCGGAGGTTTCTTCCAAGGATCAGGCAATGTACAGCTTTATGGACCAACATACTTAGTCTCTAAGGATGTGATTCTCATAACATTGAACTATAGATTAAATATTCAGGGATTTTTGTGTCTTCATATCAAAGAAGCTCCTGGCAATGCAGCCATGAAAGATCAAGTGGCAGCATTGAGATGGATCCAAAAAAATATTGGTAAATTTGGTGGAGATCCTGACAACGTCACTATATTTGGAGAGAGTGCTGGAGCATCGTCGGTTTCTTATCACATATATTCTCCGATGTCCAAGGGTCTTTTTCATAAAGCAATAACACAAAGTGGATCAGTTTTGGCACCATGGGCATATATGTTTCGTCCCATTTACTCAGCAAGTTTATTGGCCAAAGTTATGTTATACGATACAGAAGACCCGCAGAGCTTGTACAAATACTTCATGACTAAAACAGATGCTGAACTGGTGCTCACGAGAATTCCTAGGCAGCCAGGAAATGCAATCACTTCTGAAATAATTTACACACCCTGTGCTGAGAAGGTTATACCTGGAGAAGAAGCGTTTTTGACTTCTTCACCTTTTGATCTGATAGAACGTGGAGAATATAATCACGTTCCTATGATTATAGGTAGTAATAATGAAGAAGGCTTACTAATATTGAATATGGATAACGATACTATGATACCCAAAATGACTTTTGAAAGGTCCTTACCTAAAAATTTAGAATTTACCTCAGAGACTGATAGGCTGGAAGTAGCTGAGGAGTTTGAAAGAATGTACATGAACAGCGAAAATATATCAATACGGGCATCAGCTAAATTAGCTAAATATATTGGAGAGATAAACCTGAACTACCCTTCTTTGGAGGAAACGGAGATGCTTCTGAAGACGAACAAAAATCCTATTTACAATTATATGTTTCAGTATTCTGGCAACAGAAATTTGGCTTCGTTGGGTTTATCTTCTAATTTGAAGGCAGTAAAAGGAGCTACTCATGCTGATGAGCTTTTCTACTTATTCTCCCAAGGTTTCCTCATGAACCTTTTCGAGAGTAAAATGATTGAAGACATGACTACTTTGTGGACAAATTTTGCGAAATATGGGTAAGATATGTGTTTTGCAGTATATTAGCTTTTAGTCGACAACGACGACTTCCCGTAATGACACCTCTGATGGCTCTGTTAGTCAGAAACCTTTTGGTAGATATAAATAATATTAAAAAAACTCAAATTACATAACTTTAATTCATCTGGCAAGTTGAGCATTTTGTGTTTATGATATTGGGTGTATTGTTTTAAATTTCCGCTTTCGCTTATGAGTTTCGCGTGATTAATGGATAGCCCTGTATTTTTTTATTTCTTTTTTTATGGGATAGGCAGGCAAACGAGCAAGCGTGTCACGTTATGGTAAGTGACCTGCGCCGCCCACGGACACCAGCAACACATATAGTGTTACCGTTGCGTTGCCGACCTTTAAGGGAGTAGAATAGGAAAGGATGGGGAAGTGGGGTGGGCCTCCGGGTACCTCTCTCACCGAATGAAACGTGGCATGAGCCAGTTTATGTCGATCTTCTGAGAGGTCGTGGCATTTCACCCGTCGAGCCTGCCCATCCATGCAGCGAACTTCTTGGCTCTACCACTGTTAATTATCTTGTTCATGTATCTACCATGTTTTTATCTTAAAGTTAGTTAAAGTATTACTGATTGTCTTACTCATCTTAAATATTAGTTTTATATTTGCTCAACAATTCTTTTGACTACAAAGCGAATAGAAAAATAATAAACGGTTCACTTTCACTCAGTGTTAAACGAAATTGCTGAATACAAGCGCGGCGTTAACTAACTGTCTGGCTTGCATCCTCTATGGCTAATCGCGTATTTAAAATGTAGAAATTTCTAATTTTAATGGAACATTTATTGCTTTCTTACGCGTCGTAATATGTATTCAATATTTCATTCAATATTCTTTATTGCATACTAAAAAGCAAAAAGATTACATTTAGAAATAGTAAAAAAAGTATGATAATTTTTCTCAAACATTATCGTACTTTTTTGAGGTTTGTAAGGGTACAAGTAACTGATGCTCAGAGGTCAACATTCATTGCTTATCCCAAGACTTATCTATTTATAACAAATTATTATGTAATAGGTGAACAAATACTCGTAGTATGACGTCAATTTATTTTTCAATATATTTAGTAAGCATTAGGAAAAAAAAAATGTACCTAGGTGTTTATAAGACCAATTTTAGTTTTTTTTTTAGTTTGGGATTAATTGGATTATTTGTTTATGCCAAAATATCACTTCACGCCTTTTTCTACCTGAAGGTGTAGGCAGTGGCTGTTAGACCTCGACTCGCAATTATGTTTATGTACCAAATTGAATAGTTTAACAAAGTTTTCATTCAATGATATTTATCATACATCATATCATACATACATAACTTCTGAAAAGAATTTCGAAAAGTCAATGGTGTGAGCCAAGATTCGAACCTGTGCCTTCTTGATTCAGAATCAAGAATCACTATGACATACACCCCTATAAGCATTCCACACATGTCGAGTTTCATCTATGAAATAAAATAAATGTCTATTGTACTTTCAGGGATCCAACCCCGGACTTCACAAATCCTCCAGTGAAGTGGTACCGCACCAATGGTACTTTTCCAACATCACTGGTGATAGATTCTGAATATGGCACAGCTCCACTCTGGTTCAACGAGAGAATAAACTATATTAAGGGAGTTTATTCCAAATTTAGAAGAAAAAGATGAGTAGTAAAATTTAAGAGGAGAAATAGGATTTTATAAATTATTTCGAATTATTTCTTGGGTTTTATTGAAAGTATGCCCAGTTATATCCTACAGAAAATATTTGAAGCATCTTATAATCTTTCCAGCAGCATCTCGTGTCATTGAAGACTGCAATGTCCGTTTCTAAGAGCTATGAAAGGAAAAAAGTTTACAAGTCTCGGTGGCGCAGTGGTCGAGCACACGGCTTTCGATTCCAGACACTGGAAAAATTTCGAAAAGTCATTGGTGTGAGCAATGACTTTTCGAAATTTTTTTCGGAAGTTATGTGTGATAAATATCGATGACTGAAAAACTTTGTGCCCATTTGGGACGTAAACATAACGGCGAGATGAGGCTTAACAGCCGCTGCCTACACCTTCGGGTTACAAAAGGCGTGAAGTTATGTTATGTTATGAAAGGAAAAGAGCGAGTGAGGTTAGTAACGATCGTGCCTTATGGCGCTCCGTTCTCACTTCCTACCCCACAAATGACTTGGCGTGAAAGCCTAACAAACCCACAAGTGACTTGTGGCTTATTTAAGTGTATTTTTTATATAGACTAGGGGGTAAACGAGCAGGCGTGTCACGTGATAGTAAGCAACTAACGACGCCCATGGACACCTGTCATGCAAATACTGTTGCAGTTGCGTTGATAAATTGAGATAGAGAAGGGAACGGAAATTGAATGAGGAGGGGAGAGGTGAAGGAGTTGGGCCTCCGGATACCTCTCTCAGCGAGCAAAACGCGGCATGAGCGCGATATTCACACCGGTATTCTGTGAGGTCGTGGTATTTCACCGGTCGAGTCGACCCATTCATGCAGCATACTACGTGGTTCTACCACTGTGTATGTAGAGCTTTATTTAGAATTTGAAATCAAACATAACACTTTGTGCATGTTATCGGTAATAACATTCGTTTAATCGGTAATCTTCAAACCGCAAGTATTACCCAAACTAAATATCGGGTATTTTCGTGGAAAGTAAGCCGCTTACCGCGCCGGTCTCACTCTCTTATTAAGCTTGCCTGAATGGGGCCGGACGAATGAATGAGTGTTTCTGAAACTATCCCGGCTAATCTTAGGCCCTTTCGTGCCCCTAAGCCGCTGTATAAATAGGCGGAAATCGTGGCAAGAGCTCCGACACCGCCGTTCTCTACCCGACTATTGTTTGCTGTTTAATGAGAAATCTCCAGTTTTTTTTTAAACTTAATGGGAATTCTGGTGGGTTTCGTTTAGAAATGTCATTTGGGATTACGTTACGGAGTTGTTACCGGTTGTTTCCGCATTTGGATGGTGTTAAGATACAACCGGTAACAATTCCGTAACGTAGTCCCAAATAATAAAATATTTTCCTCGGTACCGGAATTGTTTTGATGTCCAATTATATTTTACAGAATTGATCTGATAAATGAGCTATATCAGCAGACCGGTTATTACTGTCACGCTATTAATATAACTAGACGTAGGCTGTGGCTATTTTTCTTGGACACGCTAATTCAATTATCTAGTATCATGGACTAGCTTGCTAAACCTACTGTCATACAACGACTTACATAACTTCACGACCTTTTTTACCCTACCCTACTAGCGGCTGTTACTTTCGAAAGTGGAAAGGTGGCAGAACCTTTTGTCATTACACCGGGCATATTAGATATTTATCACACATTTTTTTCCGGAAAGAATACCGAGAAACGAGTGTGAGGTGTGAGCCCGGAATCAATCCCACGTCTTCTAAATCAGTACTGAAGTGTTCCATAGGAATTAGGATTCCAAAACACGGAAAGCTCAACTAGAACGCCATCTATATTCTATAATTTGATCACCTAAAAAGCGACGGATGTTAGCTATCAGAATAAATCTGATAATCACTACTTACCACAACCAGATACACCAACAGAAGATGGGGTAGCACATCGTCGTATTACAAAAAGACGCAAAACTCACAAAAGTTTTTGTGTCCTATCTGGAAGTCAGATTATACGTAATAAGCGAGAATAAAAATAGCAACAATTAAAAATAAGGGACAATTAAGGCAATTAATTCAAATAATTGAAGTTCAACTTAAACAAACAAACGAATTAGATTCCTCGTCATGTTATTACGGAACTAAGCCATAGTTTCATATTGTTAAGGCCCTACGGATCTCAGGCAGCAGAAACTTAGAACCTGCTACTGTTACCGGATTACTTACTTAACTTCATGCCGAGTCTCATAAGGTATAAGGCAGAGAGAATAGAGCGCATCGGGATATGATAATAATATACCTCAAAACATTCTATATGAGTGTTTAAAAGTTGTAATTAATAATTATTTCATGTGTACTTGTAAATAAATGACCATGTAGTTTCAGAATTATCCCGATGGTCTGAAGGTCGAAAAAATGTGCCGGATCTAATCCGGGCTCACACCAATGACTGCTGGGAAGTTTTGTGTGATAAATATAGATTCAGAAAACATTACGTGCGGTGCGTGGCAATAGGTTCTGCCACTTATTCCGTTTGGGAGAATAAGGTAGAAGTGATATAGTATCTCAAATTGTCATTGAAATCTATCCTACACTTCTGATCCCAAAAATATCATCATATAAATCGTAACGCGAATCCACCCGTTTAAACCCAAACGCTGGCAGTTATCGTTTCGGGTTCCGCACATTTCTCTACGCGTTAATTGCTAAACCCGAGATGGGTTGTTAACGGCACACAGACTGCTGGTGCCAGATAAACTAACGCGGAACCCTAAAAACGATGGGATTGCCATGCTACAATTGCCAGGACTTTAAATCTAGTGAAATTGTGGACCAGAATAGATGGCGTAATGTATAAGCGTTGGCTGTTATCACTTCCGACTCTTCAAAACCCTGTTTGACCCTTTATTGAAGATACACACACTTCTGGCTAAGTAACAAAAATAATTTTGTCTTGAGTAAAATGCCATAAAAATCATCTAAGCAATAAAAAAATTTACAAATAGACTCAAGTCTGTAAGGATTGTGTCTTATGGCACTCCGTTTTTTCTGTCTACTCCGCAAAAGACCTGGTTTTAAGGTATAATGTAAGTCGCAAATAGTTCTCTCTTGCACCAAACATTAAAAAGTTTACAAAAATGTAACAGGCTCATTACTTACCTTCAGACAGGAATATGACAAACCATTGCGTTAACTATTTGATATATCACGGTGGAATTCAGTTTAAAATATTTTCTTTTTACCTTCACGCCCTTATTTGATGTAGGTGTAGACAGTGGCTATAATACACTCTCATTAATTTAATACTAGTACATTAGCCATATGGTTCCTGATAATTTTATCGCGAACCATAAAATGAATAGATCGGCTCGACCGGTGAAATACAATAAATCTCTCAGAATTTCGACGTAAAGTGGTACATGCTTCGCGTTTTGTCCAAGTACAGAGGTATTCATGGGGCCAACCCCAGGTCTTTTCAAGCCATAAATGTCCACACAGACACAAGCGTTCACAAATTTTTGCTATAATTTCACGACCTCAACGTCCTATGGTGTAGACAGTGTATTTTTCTTGTGTTTCAAATCAATTATTGTGGTAATTATTTATTATACCCAAGTTCATCAACATTTTCTTCGGTGTCATCGGTGCGTAATAACGTATGTGAAGAAAAAAGAAAGAAAGAAAGAAGAAAGTCTCGACTGGCTGAATCGTAAATCGTACCAAATGGAATAGGTGGCGAACCTATTGCCTCACACCGGTCACAAAGTTGTCAGTCATCTACATTTATCACATAACTTCTGAAAATAATTCCGAGAAATCATTGGCGTGAGTCCGGAATCGGACCCACGACTTATGGATCAGAAACAGGGAACTAGACCACTGGACCATCGAGACATATAGACAGTCATACAGATTTATATAATAGGACAATAAACATAATATATTAGATACATGCGTTAATTGATTATAACCGCTAATTACGACTTAGCCTAGATCAAATTCAGGTAACGAGCTGCACACTGGTGCGTGTGTCTGACATATTTGATTTACACGTCGAGTAATACAGATTATGTCAATATATGTATATAAATAGGTTGCATCTGTCTGTTTGTTATATTTTGTCGAATTAAAATTTAATTAGTTGTTTTGTCATTCATTTCATAAATACACTACGGAATATTTTTAACTACAATACAGAGAAGGAGCATAATATAAAATTTTCGCGTTAAATGGGGACACGTAGAACGAATAGATGATGCAACACTGACTAAGCAGATATATAAAGCAAAAGCGGATGGATGTACTAGTCGAGGACGCCAAGACACACATTCCATGACCAAATAGAACGTGTTCTGGAGGAAGGTGATGTTAGGAACCTCAAAAACCGACGCGCGTGCATGAATAGAGTTATGAAAGTTAAGAAAGTTGGTGAGGCATGTAAGAATCGTGCGATAAGGCACTCTGTTCTCTCTGCCTTCCCCGCAAGGGATTTGGCGTGACGTTATGTATATATGTGTATAAAATAGGGAGCATTATTTGGAAGTATACCTATGTATACTTAATTAGTTAGATCTAATTAAAATAGAGTTCAGCCATCTAGAATTCATTTATCTACCTATATTAAAACGTTAGAAAATCCATAGACGAAATTCCTCCCGAATTATTTGTTTCATAACACAGTTGAAGGACCTATGTACAATAGCAATTATTTGACAAATGTAATATTGCTATTAATTTTCCTAAGGCGTTAAAATATTATTAATTAATATATTAATTTTAGATATAAAACAACGTGACATAAATCAATATTAATTATATAATATTATATATTATTAATTTACCTAGACAGTAATAACATTAAAGTCAAATGTGTAATAACCAAATAAACATGATATTATTAAAAAAAAGAGTAATATCCCTTGATTTACGTTTTAAACATATTGAATACATAGATTATACTCTACGTTATAAAAATATAAGTAAATATAGACTAGGAGATTACATTACTATAGATGGTTGGCAATTTTATCTTCTAAGGTCATCGCTGGACATCCGTTTTATGGAAAGAGATATGGCATATGTAATAAATATCGACTGACGGTGATATACAAGGACACTATATACCATACACATATGTTCAATAAATTCTACTCACATAATATCACAGATCTGACTTTCAATGGTAAGGTCATGTTATGAATATTGCGTTTGATTTATAGTGCAGGGTTCGATCCCCGTCGGATATGAAAATTGTTTTATATAGAAATAAAAAAATAAGCATCATGTTTTAATTCAGGGTTTACCAACAGTTAAAATTTATATTCAAAGATGTAACTATGTTTCATTAAGATAACTTCACGCCTTTAACTACCCGAAGGTGCAGGCAGTTGCTGTCAAGCCTCAATTGGCCGTTATATTTACGTCCCAAATTGAATAGGTGGCGAAACTATTGCCATACCGGGCACAAACTTTAGAGTCATCGATTTGTATCACACATACTTTTCGTAATTAATTTCAAAAAGTCATTGGTGTGAGCTAGGATTCGAACCTCTTGATTCAGAAGCGGGTGCTCGACCACTGGACCACCGAGACTGTAGTAGTAACAAGGACTTATATTTGTAATGAAGACTAGTTTACTTATAACTAATATTTGTATTTTCTTTTGTTTCCACATAGATCAAAATATTCAAAATCGTTGCAGTAAATCCAGTGATTGGCCTTTAAAAGGTCAATAATCATATATCAGTTTTGTTAAAGTAATGGAGATAATGCTTAACCGTATCTGTATTAATTAAGTTCATTTAATTACACGTACATAACTTCACGCCAAATCCCTTGCGGGGTAGGAAGAGAGAACAGAACGCCATAGGGCACGATTCTTACACGCCTCACTCGCTTCGTTGACTTTCATAACTCTTTTCATGCACGCGCGTCGGTTTTTGAGGCTCTTAACATCACCTTCCTCCAGAACACGTTCTATTTAGTCATGGAATGTGTGTCTTGGCCGTCCTCGGCTCCTACATCCATCCGCTTTTGCATTGTATATCTGCTTAGTCAGTCTTGCATCAACCATTCTTTCTACATGTCCGAACCATCGGATCATGCCCTTTCTTACTTTTACACCGACACTCTCTTTCAAACCAACTTCTTTCCTTACAACCTTGTTTTCTACACGGTCAGCGAGAGTCACTCCGCAGATTTTGCGTAGTGCCCTCATTTCTACCGTGTTTATTCTACTTTCATGCACGCTCTGCCATACCCAGCTCTCGCTTCCATAAGTTAACGTTTTGATCAGGACTGCATTGTGGATTGCTAGCTGGGCCTTTATGCTAATGTTTTTTGCGCCCAGGAATCTGCCCAACGCTCCATTTACGCTATTTCCTATCGCCACTCGTCTTTCTACATCCGCGGTGTACCTTCCATCTCTGCTAAAAGCGCATCCAAGATATACAATTTAATTCACCTGTTCCAGCACTACATCATCAATCATTATCCCTGCATCTGTTCTGGATTCCTCCCTCCAATCACCATAACTTTCGTTTTCGTCGCATTCAACTGCAAGCCTTTAATCATGCAATCATCTTTCATAGTAGTGACTAGTGTTTGCAGGTCCGACGGCGATTCGGATAGAAGCACGGCGTCATCTGCGTAAAGCAGGCAGCTCACAACTAGGTCACCCATTCGCATCCCTACATCCATCGATCTCACTCTCTGGACACAACTGTCCAGGTACAGGATGAACAGTCGAGCGCACAGCACGCAACCCTGTCTGACGCCGATATTGACTTCAAACCAGGGGGACAAGCCGTCGTCAACACGCACACACGCTGTGCAGCCCTCATAAGTGGACTGCACAGCGCGCAGCAGTGCTCCGCTCACCCCGTAGCCCGGGAGTATGCCCCACAGATCCTTTCGTAACACTGTCAAACGCTTTTTCCAGATCCACAAAACCGCAGAAAACCTTCCGGTTAGCAGCCAGTTGTTTCTCCACGATGTTGCGGAGAGAAAAAATGTGATCCATGCACCCTCGTCCGCTTCTAAAACCACCCTGAGCCTCCCACAACACTCCATCAGATATCACCCTCATTCTCCTTTCAATAATTTTCCCATACACTTTTGCTGCTAAACTGATCAAACTGATGGCCCTGTAACTGGAACACTGCATACGTGATCCCTCACCTTTATACAAGGGCAAAATGACAGCGCGCCTCCAGTCCATGGGAACCTTACCGGACCTCCAGCACAGATTGCTCAAGGTCAGGAAAGCGTCCCGGACACAGGTTCCACCGTGTTTGATCATTTCAGCAGACATCATATCAATTCCAGCTGCCTCACCATTTTTCATACTTCGTATCGACCATTCAATCTCTTCCATAGTAATGTCCTCGTCAGATGTTGGCGCAGCGTTATCAGCCGTAGGCTCACTCGCGGCGCCCACATCCGGAACATACTCGTACATTTCCCCAAAATACTCACTCCACCTGCCCAATACATCGCTGGGGTTTGCAAGAATGTCACCAGTCTTAGACATAATTTTGTCCATTCTGGATGTTGACGAAGTACGAGTTTGTTATTCGCCTCGAAGTTCTCCGTCAACCTCACTTCCTTATTCGCAATTAGTCTTTCACGCTTCTCTTTCACTAAGGCTTTGGTAACATTCCTGCAGCGGCGGTAGCTCTCATACTTTTTCTCTGTCATACTATCATTCTGATTCAAACTTGAGACATAATCCAACCATGCTTTTTTCTTTCTTTCGACGCTGCATTTCACATCCGCGTCCCACCAGGCATCACCTCTCAGAATCTTATGCCTCTTTGCACTACCACATACTTCTTTTGCACTATCCACTATACTAGCTTTCATTCTTTCCCAGCATTCTTCAACACCTAGGTCAGAAAGACTCGTCTCACTGAGTCTTTTACTGACTAGGTCTACATACATACTCCGTACACTTCCATCTTCTAATTTCTCGCATTTTATCCTTTCAAGCTCTCCGAAATGGGTACGCACTCGCCAGTGTCTCCACTTCTTGAAAAGGCCCATGAAACGGCTTACCACCAGGTACTGGTCCGTATCAAGAGTGGGGCCTCTGTAGAATCTTGTATCCCTTATAGTGTTACGGAGACGACTATCTATCAAAATCAAATCAATCATACTCTTTTGTTCATTCCGTCTCCACGTATACGTGTGAATATCTTTATGACGGAATAATGTGCTAGACACAAGGAGGTTCCGTTCCAGGCATACGTCCAATATCGGTCCAATATATATATATATCATTTAATATATAATTCGCTTATTATGTGTCTCACTGCACACAGTGTTGAGATGAAGAAAGCTGTTGTGAATATGCCATAAATACATTAAAAACATACCAGATTGTCGATGGTTCTATACCTCTCTCGCTCTTACACCAGCGGGCGCACTTGTCTAACATCGGATGATGCCCTGACGTAAGCTGTCTTCTCATAGCGTTTGTGAATTTTGCCGATATAACATCGCAAAATTTAAAATATAAAATTTTCGTTCTAATTTAATCTTTAAATTCATTTTAAAGTAATTTATATTTACTAAGAACGTTAACACAGTGATATTTTCGTAGGGGCGGACAAATTAATTCTGTAAATTTGCAAATCTATTGTCAGAGGAAACAAGCGAAATTTCGAATACTGATACTTCGTTGGAAGATCAGCTTTCGAGTTAGATGATCTCGGAGGAGTCATCATTTTCATCCTCGGAGGATGGTATCGCTTCACCTCCGCCTTATAAACGAAGTAAGAGTTCCCGTGAGTATCAAAATTTTCAAAAATAACGGACAATCGCGTTGTCATTTTAATGTTTGTCACTTAATAACTCATTTAAATTTAAATACACCATTAACTAGTCACCAGGACACTACTCATGCAGCTCAGGCACGTTTTAGTTATTTATCTATCCTAAAATATTGTAAAAGCGAATTGGAAAAGCTAATTTAAAAGAAAAAAGTATCGGGTTTGATAAGCGGACAATTGTACCGATTGCAAATACAAACCAGAGATTACAAGAGTTATGATGTCTTCAAAAGTTTTGATACACATTCTGGGAAGAATAACTGATGCGATCAAAACTAATCTTGCATTGCTAGTCCCGGTTTTGTAGGTCTTAACTTTATGAGGAATTGTGCCATTTTAATAAAAGTAGAGATTATTTGGCTTATACTGAGCAATTATTAGTCAGTTTAATTAATAATTGTCGGAACAAAGACATTTGTAACGCTCTGGTTTTCTAGCGTATTGATTGGGAATAAACATACCCCAACTGTTCAAATTATAGTTCATTGGTCAACAATATCTCAAGTACTGTTGTCCTAGCTCACTATAGAAGGGGTCACAAAACCGCAATGCAGATATTTTGCGGTAAGCTAGCAGAGTGCGATAAGATGAGACCGAAAATTCAAACTTTTTTCAGAGCATCTCTACGCTGTACTCACATGTGGCCTTAACAGATTTAATTCATCATGGATTTTGTTATTTATAATCACATATTCCAAAAAGATAAATTTGATACAAGCAGCCTTTTCATCACGGCAGCCCAAAGGGACACTACCAACAACTCCAATAATAAACTCACACAATGACTATTCAGTCAGAAGTTTCAGGGGGGAGGGGTAGCCTATGTATGCCCAGATATGGCAAGAGCAGCTGGCGTATTATCAGCTCTCAATTACAGCCAGCGTACGCGCTGCCTTGCGAATTCTTATTTTCAACGACTAATTCCTAAGCTAGGGCTGGATTCCAGAGCTTATAATAGGCCCCCAGGTTGCTCATAACCACGATATAAAAGTAATAACAAGCAGTTAATCTTATTTTTTGGGTTAACTTTTACATTACATTCAAATGGACATGGCGGACATGATCCTTCATTTAACACAAAAACGAACTAAAGACTGCACTATACATAAACCCCGGCTTCCTATATACAAGCTAATATTTCTTGTTAAAAAAAAAAAAGTCGGACCGTAAACTGCGACCGACTAACCTGGACCGCGGAGGTCTCTGTTTGTATGTGCAATATGCAGTGAGTGATTTGATTCATCCACCAGTGGATCATCATTCTCATTTGATTTTACGAACAGACTTGGCAGGTTTATTATACTTATAGATAAAGAATCGGTCAGTAAAGATAGAATTTCACCAGATTTACTTTACTATACGATACTTTAAGGTATCTCGGAGGTTCCTTCTAGTAATTGTTTACAAATATATATATCTGCAACTGTTTGGCCAACTGTTTGGCCTATCTTCAAGTCCAAAGATAGTTGCCACAGTGACAAATTGGATTGCGAAAATCCTATGAGCACGAGGCATCAGGGTAATAGTATACTTAATCTATTTACTTGCCCATCAAAGCAGTACAATATCTGCTCTTCAGGTTGCGGAAATCTTCAAGATACTCTTAGAAAATTCTTGAGATGACATCTATTTAGATGTCTGTGGTAATTTTACCTAAAGTATTTTACCAAACCTTTACAAGTCATCAAATTTCTCGGTATATTATGGAATACCGACCAAAATCATTTGAAACTTTCTGTCAATAAGTTTTACAAGTGTAGAATCGTGGATACAGTTCTCTAGGGAAAGTTCATTCTTTGTTAAGTATGTTCAATGTTGTAACTACGCAATTTAAAATGGGTGACTTTGTATCGCAAAACGCAAATGTGTTTTCAGAACATACAAACAGACAGAGGCAAAACTAATAAATATACAGCTTATCTCCGATAGTCAAGGAAAGTGCTACTCATTTTTTCACGACTGGTACAGTATATGTTCAACTAAACAACATTTACCTAAAGGTATATGGGCCCCATACCGGACGTGCTGGCTCTGCATTGTGAAAGAGATGTATGCAGTATTTGCAGTTATAAAGAGTCAGCGGATGACTTTAAAATGGCACTGGACACGTATTAGTTCAGTTCAACAACAGGATCCTAGTGGCGTGCCTCAGGAACGAGGGCGGTACATGATCCTTGATGATCATGTCCTACCATGATATCAATTTAAACATCTAGCCAGTACAAGTAGTAGCAGTACAAGTAGTACAAGTGAAAGTAACAAATAACACTTTCTGCCACCTACCTCCCGGGGAGGATAAACAAATTGTGGATCGCCTCTCAAGGGGCCGCAAAGTACCTATTAGAGTGGCATCTACTACCCCAAGCCTCGGAGGCTATATTTAGATTTTAGGACTGCCTAGACGTATACTCGTTTGCGTTAAACAAATGGCTGTCGTACAGGTGTACGTAATGTTAGAATCCAGATATGATTCTGCAATTTTTTGCCACAGCTTCAACTACGGAACTACAAGCTAGGTTGGATGTTTTATCCACCCAGCTTAATACTGAGAGTTCTCTCTCACTTAAGTAGTGCTAGGGGAACTTATATCTTGGTAGCTCCATTATAGCACAGGTGCTTATGGTTGCCCAACCTGAAAGCGAGAGATATAATGCAACCGCTTCCAATGAAACACATGCGAAATGTGTTATTAGATCTGACATAGGACAGTCGTCCACCATCGTTGGATAATGTTGGAGGTGGGTCAATCAGGTCAGGTCAGAACCAGGTCCAAGTTATTAAAAAGTACTTGGCGGACATCTACTTTAATAACTTACAAATCACCAATTAAAAGGTGTTTACTATGATGCGGGAATAATAATGTCAACCATAAATTACCCAAGGGTCAACAAATGCTAGAATAGTTCACGTTGGCCCAGTGGTCAAACTCCCCGCTTCGGATTCAGAAGTTGTGGGATTGACTATGAGAAAATGATTTCTCGAATATTTTTCCGGAAGTTATGCGTGATGTCGATGACTGACAACTTTGTGCCCGCTGTATGGCTATAGTTTAGCCACATATTCCACTTGAGATGTAACGATTCATCGAGTGGGGGCTAAGTCGCTGGCCGGACCTTTGATTATTTTGCGATTTATATTATGCCAGTGGCACGATCGCATTTTATTGGACAGAAATCTTAAAAATTTCGTAATTATTTATAATGAGTGTGCCCAGTTGCACTTATTAAAGTTGTACCATCCGGCACACAATCGAATGTTGCGGAAACATCCCGATTGTCACATGTGCCCAGATGTATCTTCAGATAGATAATTCGAGCACATATTGCGGAAATATTCCGATTATCACGTGTACCCAGATCCACACATTATGATGTATCTTCAGAAATCTGAAGTAAGTACGGACAGCAATATCATAGGTTTATTGATCTTTTTATCAGGACCGATTACACCTGTATCAGAAACTATTATATTAGGTTGGTTTCGTAGCATTTATAAGGAAGCTAAAATTTATGCTCCACCTACTATTACATGTTTATTATATTACGTGCTACGTATAGCACGTATAGATTAGTAGTGGTTTAACGAAGCTGGCCAGTAACCTTTACTGGGAAATAGTACATAAGAGAGAGAGAGGGTGCCGAGTTTAACAATTCAGAAATGTTATTCTCGTCCCATATCTATTACAAATTTCCTTTAAATACTAACTTATCAAATATTTATCATTTATATCCAAAGTTATAAGAGAAAGATCTCAATATTATGATATAAGTTGAATGTCACAACATAGACATAAAACAAATAATAATATGTTTTGATGTATGTATGTATAGTAGATTAATGACTCTAATGACGGTTACATTGTATATGTTCTAATAATTAGCTACAGCTAAAGTATTTCATTTTCAGAATAATATTATTTTATTTTTTAAACACAATCACAATCATCATAGCGTTTGTGTGTACCACCAGCAGATACCAAACAGGTCTTCATCTCAACACTGTGTGCAGTGAGACACATAATATCGCTGTTTTGCACTGAACAAAACAGTTATTATGTGTTGAACGTAGCACACAGTGTTGCAGCAATACTCTTGCTGGTGAGCTGAAGAATCTATGAGAAGACAGCTTACGTCAGGGCATCATCCGATGTTAGACAAGTGCGCCCGCTGGTGTAAGAGCGAGAGAGGTATAGAACCATCGACAATCTGGTATGTTTTTAATGTATTTATGGCATATTCACAACAGCTTTCTTCATCTCAACACTGTGTGCTACGTTCAACACATAATAACTGTTTTGTTCAGTGCAAAACAGCGATATTAATAAGAGTGGTGAGCCTATTTTACCTGATGTACAATAATAATTAAAAGTTTATTTCTTAGTATTGCTTACAAATTTAATCAGGCGCTTATAGTATTTCCAGCTAAGTCGATTATTTTTACATATTTTTTATAACTGTATACATCTATTTTGTTGTATATTTGTTTTAATTATACGACATTTCTCTCCCTCTGCCTACCCCGCAAAGGTTTTGGCATGAAGTTATGTATGTATGTATGTCACACGTTTTGAAACTTGAGGAGATAGGTTGGTGTTGGTCGTCTAACGGCTTGCTTTAACTAATCTCACGGCGGCCAATATATGCAATTTATTAGGTTACGAATAAAGTTGACATATTTAACTTCAAAAAGATTTTCTAAGTGAAAAGGGGATTATAAGGGATTTTTCCTTTCTGAAACTGTTCTAGTGTATACTCTCAAAAGAATAGTAAGATAGAAGAGTAGTAAAAGTAAGATTTTTTATAAAAACAGCAAAGACCACCAATTCCAAGTACCCAAACGAAATATAAGCAAATCTATACTTATATTATAAAGCGGAAGAGTTTGTTTGTTTGTTTGTTTGTTTGAACGCGCTAATCTCAGAAACCACCGTTCCGATTTCAAAAATTCTTTCACTGGTGTATAGTCCATTTATCGAGGAAGGCTTGAGGCTATATTATATTTTCAAATAAATTAGGGATCCTTACTATAAGTTCAATAATGTAACCCAAGGTGTAAGAAAAAGACCCGAAAAAAATTCTTAAATGGCGAACGCTGCAAAAACTATTGATTATAGAACAAAACAATGTACTACACTTTTACAGAACATATAATTGTCGACAGAAAAGTCCGCGACGCCATATGTCTAACTATTGTAGTTATCGCACAATAAGTGTTTTTGAATTTTTAAAAATAATTATAATGAGGTCGTTTTAAAAGTTCTTTATTTTGTACTTTGGTTTGGTATTAACTCTACTCAAAATAAATTACTTCAATATAAAGATAGATTTAATACTTTTGTAGAACTTTTTGAATGATTCAATTCGGACATTTAATTCAAAAGATATCGCAAAATACAAAATGTAAGTATACGTTTCTTAGGCAAATATTCCGCGCACATATACTCGTATATGTTCGGGAGACCCGCCCGACTCGGTCATGAGCGCCGCTCATAGCTGGCAGGTAATTTTTTTTTAAATTTTCTTAGACTTTTTTTTCTTTTTTCCTGATGAGTTTGTAGTATTTAATCGTCTTAGGTATTTGTATATTTATTTTGTAATAATTAATAGGTAATGTGAACCTGTAACATCTGTGACCCCGTGTCTATTTAGACACATTAGATTAGAATTTGATCTATTTAAGAGTATAATAAACGGGAAATAACACGACAAGTGTAGGTAAACAAATACTTTTATTATTGGCTTGATGTTTCGGCCTGGTTGCACTGGCCGTAGTCACAAGCAGACAGATAATTTGTTTACCTAAATGTGTCGCGTTATTTTCCGTTCATTATATTTATGTAATATGGAACGCGAATATTAAAAGATTTAAAAAGATTTTCATACTTAAGTAACCAAAGTGATGGGTCAAAGCTAGATTTAGTTTATAGTTAGCTCTTCACGCAGATATTATAATATTATCTATAATTCTTTACAATATTGCAACTTCATTTAAATGGACGAAGCGCAAGATATCCCTACGCACCTCAATCTTGGCGTCTTTTGTTAAAATATAAAGACTTAGCGAGTTTGATACACATCTGCATACCACATAGTTGCCCATCTATATATATTTACATTTTTAATATCGTGATCTCTTTTAAAATTTAGTGAATTTATTTTGAGAAATATAGAAAATAGAAAATATAGAAATATAGAAAGAGTAATACCAAGGTGCCAAATCGACATCATTTAAAATATAAAAAAAACACTCACTGTAAGTTAGCCATACTGGTAAGAACATGTGGTGACCAGGTTTTTTTTTAAATCGACGACAATGACAACTAAAAAAAAAGGTTCAAGTAGTATTAAAAAAAACTAAAGATTGACAAAAAACTTCTGACAAAGTCCCTGGTATTGCTATTGATTGAAGTTGATAATATTTTTTTTATGGGATAGGAGGGCAAAGGAGAAAGCGCCCATGGACACCGGCATCACTTATAGTGTTACCGTTGCGTTGCCGACCTTTAAGGGAGAAAGATGGGGAAGGGAGGTGGACCTCCGGGTACCTCTCTCACCGAACGAAACGCGGCATGAGCCACTTTACGTCGATCTTCTGGGAGGTGGTGGTATTTTACCGGTTGAGCCCATTCATGCATTCATTTAACTGCTTAATATTTTAACTGCCATTATTTTCCTCATATCTAGGTTGTTAGTCGCTAATATCAAAAGCTAAGTATTAAGGTGTGTAATAATCGTGCCTTATGGCGCTTTGTACCCTTTACCTACCCCGCAAGGGATCTGGCGTGAAGCTATGTATGTATGTATGCATCAGGAACTTGAATTGAAAAAAAATAGTGTTAGATAGTCCATTTATGAGGAAAGCTTTGAGGTATTAATATGATCGCGGCAATAATCTTTTTAGTGTAAAATGTCTAAAATATGGCGGTACGAAGTTCGCGTGGTCTGCTAGTATGTAATATTTAGTAAATAGACGTGTTCACTAATTAATATTTTATCAAAAGCCTAAACGTTCTACTTCAGAAACTATTTTCATTTAAACGGTCGTATAAAATTAACATTTAAGACTTATTTTATTTAAGTAGGTACGTTTTTTATTCTTTCGGTAAAATTCCAAGCTTTAAATTAATCCTTTGAGACGGTTTGTGGAACGAGGGTAGACCGCGGCCCTGGCTACTCCGAGGTTCTCATGTTTGAATGTCAGTTGGTGCATGAAAGAGTGTTCTTAATTACACTAATTAGAAAATTAACGCGAAGTTAGCTCGGCGCGTTGATAAAATGTGAATCGGGAGTAATGTACATACGAAACTTAGTACATATACACATACTATAAGTAAAAATAAGAAAGGGTATGCTCCTATAGTCGATTATCTTTTACTTTATATTTTTTTTATTTTTAGTTTTGAAATTAAATTAAATTTAAAATAAAGATTGTACTACAGTTGCGTTGCGGCCTTTAGATTTTAAAGACCGGATAGAGAAGGGAGTCGGAAGTGGATTGGGAAACTTTCAACAAACCGAGCCACTTTACGTCGATATTCTGAGAGGATAATGCTCTCATGTAGCACAATCTTTATTTGTCGATCGACTCTAATCGCTTACCATCAGGTGTTGGTTATGTTAGTCTAAACCGAATCGATTAGTTGTATATTATCAGACATAACTTGGGCAACGTAACTAACTGGCGTGACTTATGGCGCTCCGCTAAGAGTCGTGACTCTTACGTGCCTTCATACTTCATACACGTGCGTCGTTTTTAAAGGCGTCTGACGTTACCTTCCTACAGAACTCTTTTTATCTAGTCACGGAAGGGGAATTGTGGCCGTCCTCGACTCCTACATTCATCCTCTTAAGCATTGTATATCTGCTTCGTCAATCTTGCGTCGTCCTTTTTATCTAAATGACGAACCAACGCAGCATTCCCTATCTTATTTTTACACCGACACTCTCTTTCAATCCAACCTCCAACTAGGTCATAAAACTCATTAACTAAATAAATTCAAATGTGGTGGTCCAGTGGTCGAGCACCCCGATTCTGAATCCGGAAGTTTTGGGTTCGAATCCTGACACTGGTTCACACCAATGACTTTTCAAAATTGTTTTATCCGGCAGTTATGTCTGATAAATATCGATGACTGACTTTGTGCCCGGTATGGCAATAGGTTCGCCACCTATTCCATTTGGGACGTAAACATAACGGCGAGACGAGGCTTAACAGCCGCTGCCTACACCTTCGGGTAACAAAGGCGTGATGTTATATTATGTTTTACATTTTGGTTCATTATTTGAACCACTTATCCCGTTTAAGTAGTTAGTATGTATTAATTAGTTCCATATTAGTTTGTTACCCGCGATTAGCGGTGCGAGTTTTAACTTACTTAATCTGACCGAGGGTGGTCAGGGCAGGGCGAAGGGACGCAGGTTGTTACCTTAAATTACTGTCTACACTAATCCGATTATAGATGAATTTGATTATTTTTCAACTTGATTTTAGTAACTGATATTATATAACGAGTTATTGTACTTTTGATCAATTTGATCGTGCTAGAAGAAGGGATATGTTTATTGAATATTATTGAAGTTAAATTTCTTTTAATATCGATGACTGAAAACTTTGTGCCCGGTATGGCATTAGATTGGCCATCTATTCCATTTGGGACGTTAACATAACGGCGAGTCAAGGCTACAGCCACTGCCTACACTTGCGGGTTGAAAAGTGTGAAGTTATGTTATGTCCTGTTAAACTTCTTTATCTATAGATGTAGGGAGGAATTTTAGAACATGCAAAAACGTGTGCAACGTTTTTCGGTTACGCGCCATCTTTAATCTCTGTACATTTTTCCATTATGCGCCATGTTTAATACTAAATGTGCGCTCACGATGATCAAAATCCTATCTAAATAAACGTAGTGTGAACATTTTCAGCGTTAAGTGGAACAAATTTGCACAATTATTCATCATCATCATCAGCCTATTGCAGTCTATTGGTTGACATAGGCCTCTCCCAATGTACGTTAAATTATTATTTAAGTTAAGTAAAGTTTCTCTGTTACGCACCTTGCTTAGGACTAAAACATGTAGTGACGCGAAAAATATCACTTTACTAAAGTGATTGGCAAAAGAGTTTATTCCAACTCCTGTAGATTTATAACAGAGGTAAGTAATTATTTAGTATTTTTTCTAATACATTCAACATGTCGGTGTGATTGTAGTGTTTTTTTTAAGTTATTTCAGGTTAATCATAATTTTAGTTTTTAGCAAACCATGTTTCGCATCACTTTTTCTTTATGACATTATACATAAATACATACACGTACAAACCACCTCGTTGACACCCTCTAGCCCGAATACTGAACCGCCACTCAAATATATAAGCGCTACTTAAGAGTTTAAGTAGCTGTCACATTAGATAGAATACGTGAAATTTGAGTAAGTAAGTAGCACTTTATTGATTCTCAGATTTGAGTGGCGGTTCAGTATTCGGGCGTCTATCTATTAAAAAAACGCATCAAATTTGTTGCGTAGTTTCAAAGATATTATACATACAAGTGGACAGACAGCGGAAAGCGACTTTGTTTTATACAAAGGTATCTATCTGTGAATGTAACTAATTTTATTTATTTAAAACTAGCAATTATTAATTAATACGACCGTTAATCTCCTTAAAATGAATTAATTGTAATAATAAAATAAAATATGAAAAAAATAAACTGTACATGCATTAAGAAACTGTAAACTTAGAGATGTAAGTACATTATTTTAAATGATTCATTTTTAATAATTTTTTTATGAATCTTTTAATTTCGTAAAATTAATGTGTATTCGTTAAATTAGCACTTTTCATTATATTTATGCACTTAAAAACACTTCATAATTACATACATACATAACTTCACGCCAAATCCCTTGCGGGGTATTCAGAATAGGCACTTCATAATTGTGCACACGCAACTTATATACTTGAAATCAATTAAAAAATAATAGAATAATAATCACTATTATTTTTTAATTGAGTCATTGCATTGCATGAAACATAATTACTAAAATTTGTTGTATTTTTTTTGAAATTGATTTTCAAATTCTTAGATTCAACAATGGCGGAATCCAGAAGTTCCGAGGAATCTTCAAATGAACTTATTGTCCAAATTGATATCCATCACCGTCATTGTCTTCGCCATTCATTGTTGGCGTACACAAGCAGAGGTGCCTCTTTACTCGGTAATAATAATGACAGAATACTGATGAGTTCAAGTGAAGATTTGAATGTAAATAAATCTATTTAAGGTCGTGGGAATCGAGACACAATTTTTTCTACCCTAGCTTAAAAGAAACTTTAAAAAGGATGAAGATAGATCAAAATCAAATCCAGGAAGCCAACCGACTCCTGTTAATATATTAAACAGCACAAAAACACCCAGACAGGTTTTTATCGCTGTCATTGCCCTGAGACAGGAACACAGGCCGAACTCGGTTCTTAGAAAAATCTAGATTTATTACAAGCGTCTGTGAGTTTTGTTTGGATTCTTGAAATGGTTGTTCTGTTTTTATTAGCTTTTTATTAGCTTCACCTGTATGTTTGTTTGTAGGTTTGTATGTTTGTATGTTTGTAGGTTTGTATGTTTGTATGTTTGTTTGTAACCGACTTCTTTTTTAGTTTCCGGTGATTGCCACTAGATGGTGCGATTTGTGAACTATGAAAGTTCTAGACTAGAAAACCGAACTAAAAAATAGAAAATAAATAATAGTTTAAAAAAACTAAAAAACACGCTTTTTATAGAAAACCGAACTAAAAAATAGAAAAATAAAAAAAATTATTTTATTTTAAAAAAAGCGTGGGGTGCATGGTGTCAATAGTTATAAATATTTTATTGACAGATATGAGTAGAGTGATTATCATTTCGTTAATATCTAAAAAGCACCCCACGCTTTTTTTAAAATAAAATATTTTTTTTTATTTTTCTATTTTTTAGTTCGGTTTTCTATAAAAAGCGTGTTTTTTAGTTTTTTTAAACTATTATTTATTTTAGATAGTTTTGGAACTCATAAAACAGACTTAATAATGTGTTGTATATGTCCACTAATATGAGCACATACCTATACTAATCTCCAAGCTCTCGGCATCTTAATGTCTACTTCGTCGCCTTAATTGAAGCCGACGCCTTCTTATCGTAACCTCACGCCAAGTCTCTTGCAGGGTAGGTAGAGAGAAAAGAGCACCATAAGACACCATCCATATACACCTTAATCATTTCTTCGAATTTCTTTTTCTTCAGATTTTCAAGTCTACTAACATCACCTTCCTCAAAGACACGTCTCATTTGGTCGTGGCTGTTTTCGATTCTTACATTCTTCTGCATTTGCACGGTATATCTGTTTAGTCAATCTTGCATCATCCATCCAGTTAATAATTCTACAGCATACCTAATTTAGTTTTTATAGTCATTGATGTGATGAATTGTGGTGCAGTGCGGATGTTTTCAAATGGAACCCGGATATTCTCAAATGGAAATACGAGTACTGAACCGCTATGCAGTCGAGAGCAGACACTTTTAAACTTCCACGAATGTTGGTAGCGCAAATTCTAACAGATTTTATTAAATCGAGTTATACAAGATGGGTGCTGGCAGTCGGGTTTTGTTGATATTACCAAGTTTTCCTTCATCACTAACTGCTTTATTTATATAAATGTACTGCATAACGAACTATTAACAGGACACAATTGTCCCGGAATTGTTCAGACAACAGACGACAGAGGGAGTTTGCTTCGCTATGATAATAACTTTATAATTAAAATGGATGTATACATAATGATGTTTATCTGTTTTGTAGTATCTATATATACTATATCTATCTCTTAATTTCTGAAGGTATAGGCAGCTATATGATTCGATAGGATGAATTATATCTTTGGTCTCAGGTCATGTGAGGTCATGGTAAGGGGGTCATGTCAAGAGCGTGCACGTCGCGACCCCTGCCGCCCCAGTGGGACGCAATCTTGACCGAATTAAACTCAGCCGGACGGGCTGCTAGGGCGTGCCCCGGAAGCGACGGGCACCGATTAGCCTCCGTCGGTGCGGCTGCATGCGCATGCGGCGAAGGAGGCTGCCACCCTTCGCGCAACGCCAATCCTGGCGGGACGAGGAGAGGGGAGTGCCGTATAGGCACGTGGAATGTTAGAGGTAGTATGACAAGAAAGATGAATGAGATGATGGATGTAATAAATGAGAGATGCCTGGATGCCTTATGTTTGACGGAGACAAAGCGGAAGGGGAGTGAGACCGAGGACCTCCCCGGTGGCATGGTAGCCCTATGGATCGGAGTGGACCCGGAAGTCCGTGCCAGGGGGGGGTGTTGGACTCGTTCTCTCCTCCCGCTTTGCTTCCTTCAATCTTTCACTCCTAACCAACGTAGGCCCGAGACATCTTTGGGTTCGAATAAAACTGGGGATCACGCGAGTTTTCCTGGTCGCAGCTTATGCTCCCGTCAGCTCCGCGGATCCCTGCGAACTCGAGGAGTCTTGGGAAACTGTTAGGGATATTCTGGATCTGGTTGAGGGAAATGAAGGATTCTGTGTGGTGATCTTAATGGATGGGTCGGAACCAAGAGAGATAGCCTGGAGGCTGTCCTTGGTCCGAATGGTGACATGAGAGTGAATGATGCTGGTAAGCCGATATTGGACGTATGCCTGGAACGGAACCTCCTTGTGTCTAACACATTATTCCGTCACAAAGATATTCACACGATTCGTGGGCCTTTTCAAGAAGTGGAGACACTGGCGAGTGCGTACCTATTTCGGAGAGCTTGAAAGGATAAAATACGAGAAATTAGAAGATGGAAATGTACGGAGTATGTATGTAGACCTAGTCAGTAAAAGACTCAGTGAGACGAGTCTTTCTCACCTAGTTGTTGAAGAATGCTGGGAAAGAGTGAAAGATAGTATAGTGGATAGTGCAAAAGAAGTATGTGGTTATGCAAAGAGGCATAAGATTCTGAGAGGTGATGCCTGGTGGGACGCGGATGTGAAATCCAGCGTCGAAAGAAAGAAAAAAGCATGATTGGATTATGTCTCAAGTTTGAATCAGAATGATAGTATGTCAGAGAAAAAGTATGAGAGCTACCGCCGCTGCAGGAATGTTATCAAAGCCTTAGTGAAAGAGAAGCGTGAAAGACTAGTTGCGAATGAGGAAGTGGGGTTGACGGAGAACTTCGAGGCGAATAACAAAGTCTTCTGGCGGAAAGTTAGAAAATCTCGAGGTTCTTCGTCAACATTTAGAATGGACAAAATTATGTCTAAGGCTGGTGACATTCTTGCAAACCCAAGCGACGTATTGGGCGGGTGGAGTGAGTATTTTGGGGTAATGTACGAGTATGTTCCGAATGTGGGTGCCGCAAGTGAGTCTACGACTGACGCCGCTGCGCCAACATCTGACAACGACCTTACTATGGAAGAGATTGAATGGTCGATACGAAGTATGAAAAATGGTAAGGCAGCTGGAATTGATATGATGTCTGCTGAAATAATCAAACTCGGTGGAACCTGTGTCCGGGATGCTTTCCTGACCTTGAGCAATCTGTACTGGAGGTCGGGTAAGGTTCCCATGGACTGGAGGCGCGCTGTCATCGTGCCCTTGTATAAAGGTAAGGGATCACGTATGCAGTGCGCCAGTTACAGGGCCATCAGTTTGATCAGCTTAGCAGCGAAAGTGTATGGGAAAATTATTGAAAGGAGAATGAGGGTGATATCTGATGGAGTGTTGTGAGAGGCTCAGGGTGGTTTTAGAAGCGGACGAGGGTGCATGGATCAGATTTTTTCTCTCCGCAACATCGTGGAGAAACAACTGGCTGTTAACCAGAAGGTTTTCTGCGGTTTTGTGGATCTGGAAAAAGCGTTTGACAGAGTGTTACGAAAGGATCTGTGGGACATACTCCCATACTAGTGACTCTAGTTGACAGCGTAGAAAACAAGGTTGTAAGGAAGGAAGTTGGTTTGAAAGTGAGTGTCGGTGTAAATGTAAGAAAAGGCATGCTCCGATGGTTCGGACATGTAGAAAGAATGGTTGATGCAAGACTGACTAAGCAGATATACAATGCAAAAGTGGATGGATGTAGGAGTCGAGGACGGCCAAGACACACATTCCATGACCAAATAGAACGTGTTCTGGAGGAAGGTGATGTTAGGAGCCTCAAAAACCGACGCGCGTGCATGAAAAGAGTTATGAAAGTCAACGAAGCGAGTGAGGCGTGTAAGAATCGTGCCTTATGGCGCTCTGTTCTTTCTGCCTACCCCGCAAGGGATTTGGCGTGAAGTTATGTGTGTATGTGTGTGTGTGTGTGTGTGTGGTCTCAGGTTATAGGTGGCTGACCCTATTGCCATGCATCGGGCACAATTCACTCTTGAAATTATTTTGAATGTGACGTCAGTGACGTTGAAGGTGAGACTTTTGAATTAGTAGCGAGATACGGAACTATTAGGTAATCTGCTTCTTACAAGTTTTAATTTTGAAGGTCTTTCTTGTGAAAAAAGCACATATCAAGTTCTTCGAACCGAATAGATTTAATTTATTCTTAACATTAATAAATATAGTCAAATTAAATTATGTTCAAAACCACAAAAACCTGTTCATCCTGCCTAGCCTATTATTCACATAGCGCAATGATAATACGATTTTTAATAGAACTACTTTGTACCTGGAGAAGAACGAGTGTAAATTAATTAAGAACAACATGGATGTCGAACCGAGAGAACATCGAGCCACAAATACCAACAAATGGTGCACAGTTGGATGCGGTAATAATAAAAAAAAATTGTTATAACCGCACCCAACTATGCACCATTTTGATTATAATTTTCTTGCTTCTGCTATGTCATTCTAATTAAGTGGGGTCAGCGTATGCCATCATTTTCTATTCTCTTTTATCACTCGCCGGTTCCACACTTACTACTTTCATATTAATATCAACTTCTATACAGTCCATCCATCCCTTTTTGAGACTTCTTTTAGCAATATGTCCAACCACAGTCATTCTCCTAGTAACATGACTTTCTTCCCTTCTAACAACATGTCAAATACCAAGCCAATATTTCACTTTTTTCTTTATTGGTGCTGTTTTTATGCTTGCTCTATAATTTGTGATCGTACCGGACTAGCTGAAATAATATTAACAGAACGTAACTTCACGCCTTTTCTACCCAAAGATGAAGGCAACGGCTACTAATCCTCGAATCGCCGTTATGTTTACGTCTCAAATGGAAGACGTGGCGAACCTATTGCCATACCAGGCACAAAGTTTTCAGTCATCGATATTTATCACATATAGCTATTAATATTGCCGATATATTTTCCGAAGTAATGTGTGATATTCATTAGTGACATCTCCTTCTTGATTTTTAAGGATTCAGGGTTAGTCTAGCTGCCTACTGCAAAATAAAATTCTATTATGCTCATCATGATCAAATAATTTGTATGATGTACAACAATGGGAACTAGATATCTCATTTGGCATTAGAGTGTATCAGCGTAGGACTGAAGTATGGAAAGGTTCGAAACTTTAAAAATCCCAATAGTACCTTCCAGATATAAAAAAATGTAGTCAAAATATATATACCGCATCTATCATATTCTCCTGTTCAATGTACGCAATCAACTAACAAAGTGAAGTAATTTGATTGGTTCACATCGGACGCGGGAAGAACAAGAATTTATTTATACAAATCATTGCATTTTGCTAAATGTGTGTCTGTTCGTAGTGTACCTATAGAATTGTAGCATGTTGCAGCTTAACATATGGGAGTCTAGCATGCCATTAGCGTAGAATGACGTGCTGTAGCATATTATACTTTAGCATATTGTTGCGGTGCCTGTCGGTCTCTCTGTAGCCGAAACTATGTCGGCATGCTGAAGAAGAGTATGTCGGACTGTAGCTCATTGTGCTTTATCATATTGTAGCGTAGCATGTTGGCCTCTAGCAAGCTGTAGCAAAGCATGTCGGACTATAGCTTATTGTGCTTTATCTGGATTTGTCTTATGATCGCTTTAGGCGGGCTGTGAAGGGTCGTCTCATTGGTAGTGTATACTACACCATCAACGACTTTATGGCTGACAAGTCGGAGTGGGACCGTCAAATTGCTTGCTCAACCGGGTTTTGTAGTTTGTGTATTGGAATTTGTTCACTTTTTTGGAGTGGAGGCGTTCTGTAATAATTTCTGATAGCTTTTTAATTTTAAATTTGCCTTGATATTGTGTTCAATATGTGATACTTAAATTTTATTATTCGCCACAATTGTTGCACAACGTTACCAGTCTAATTAAAAGATGTCGCGTCAGTTGGGTTCGACTACTATGATCGCATAGAATTTCTTAGTTAACATGTAGGAAGTTGATTTTAATTTGGTTGGATCTTAATTGTGACTGTCGAGTATTCTAGTGGCTACACCTTTTATTCACTAACCTACTGCTTTTTTCAGTAGTTATAATAATATTGTTATTTATTTCAAATTGTTTGAAAAGAGTATTTGGCACATGAGTTTCCGGTCGTGGCATCTCGCCGTCTCTTCACGTTTTATTCGACTCAGATACTCACCGAAGCACCCGTGCCCGGTGAGCATCTGAGTCAACCTGTAGGTGACAGTGCCCCATTTACGGAGCACCCAGGCCTCGAGGTGGGGCAGGACGGCTCCGACGGCACGTGAACGCGCAGAGCCCTGGAGGACCAGCGCGTCGCGCCAGTCCCCCAGGACCCGCCGGAAGGCCTCCCGCCCCCGCACCTCGTGACCCCGCGCGTCCGGGCCCCCACCTCCCCGGCCGAGATCGTACGCGGCTGCGTACATCTCGGCCAGGATGATAAAGGGAGGAGAACGCGCGAGGACCGTCGCCGCCTCGTACGATATCGTACGGTAGCCCCGTACGATCCGTATGGCCATAATCCGCTCCAGGCTCCTCAGCAGAGCCCTGGAGCGGGAGGCCCCCGCAAGGTCTCGCGACCAGACGGGGGCCCCGTAAAGGGCCACGGACCGCACGACGCCACCGTAGAGACGGCGAACTCCCTCTCCCGGTCCCCCGAGGTTGGGCAGCAGGCGGTGCAACGCGCCTGCCACCCGTCGCGCTCGGGGGACCATCCTCACGAAGTGCTCCTCGAAGCTCCAGCGGCTGTCCAGGGTGAGGCCGAGGTACTTCATGTACCTGCCCACCGGGACAGCCGTGTCACCCACCTGGATCCGCGAGGCCGGTGGTTCCCGGCCCCGAGAGAGCCGGTGGAACCACAGCGCCTCACTCTTGTGAGGCGCCACCTCCAAGCCCAGCCCGCGGATCCGTCTAACGACGATTGCCACCCTCAGCTCAGCGAACCTGAGCGTACGCTCGAAGTCGGGCCCCGTGGCGACCACCAGAGTGTCGTCTGCGTAGCAAACGACACTCACGCCACGGGGCAGACTGGTGCGGAGGACCGGGTCGTAGGCGAGGTTCCACAGCAAGGGCCCGAGCACGGACCCCTGCGGAACCCCGCACGTCACCTCCTTCCTCTGCTCCGTCCCGTTCCGGTCGACATAGTCCACCCGTCTCCCCTGCAGGTAGGCCCCGATTACCGACCTTAGGTAGGGAGGCACCTCGTGGTATACGAGGGCCTCCCTGATGGCCGGCCAGGGGAGGGTCCCGAAGGCGTTGACGATGTCTAGCGACACCGCCAGCGCGACCCCCCCCGATCGGACTGCCGGTTCCGACAGGGCCCGCACCCGACGCACCGCGTCAATGGTCGAGCGCCCCTGCCGGAACCCGAACTGGCAGTCCGATATGTCCGGGCCCACCTGCGACAGGTGGCTGCTGATACGGGCGGAGATAACCCTTTCAAAGAGTTTCCCCGCCTCGTTCAGCAGGCATATCGGCCGGAACGAAGACGGAGCGTCTCCGGTCCTCCCTTGCTTCCTGATGAGCACCAGTTTCGCCGACTTCCAGTCGAGGGGGAACACCCCGCGGTGGAGGCAGTTAGTGAACAACTGCCTCACCTTGCTCCCCAGGACTCCCAGAGCGAGCGCCAGGACCCGGCCCGGGACTCCGTCCGGGCCGGGAGCGGCGCTGCGGGAGGCGAGCCGCGCCACGGCTCGCCCGAGCTCGTCCTCCGTCACCTCCAGCTCGTCGGACCACGGAGTGTGGTCCGACTGAGACGGAGGAACCGAGGGACCGCCCTGGACCCTAGGGAAGAGTCCGTCCACGACTCTCCCCACGACTTCCGGGTCCAGGGATTCCGTCAACGGAGGGACCCACGGGGTCAGCTTGCCCAGTACCATTTTGTACGGGCGTCCCCATGGGTCCCTGTCCAGTCCCTCGACGAGCTCTTTCCAGGACCGCTCGCGAGCCGCAGCGATGGCGACGCATACGGCGTGCGCGGCGGCCCCGTATTCCCGTCTGGCTCTGAGAGCCTCCTCGACCGTGGTTCGCCTTCTTCTGCGGGCTCTTTTGTACCGGCGGCAGGCGACAAAAGCGGCCTTGCGAAGCCGCTCTATCTCCTCGCTCCACCAGTACATGGAGCCCCGCCGGGGCGGCCCGACTCGCGGCATCGACGCGTCACAGATCGACGTCATTGTGTCGCGCAGCCAGGCCGCTTGCGTCTCGGGATCGGGCGACCCCGCTCCCTCCGCCCAGTCCGCGACGCTGGCGGCGGCCATGACCATGTCTCGGTCGAGCCGCTTGAGAGACCAGCGCCGCGGAGGGCCGCTGGTCTGGCGCGGGCGGCTTGGGCGGCGGAGCGACACATCCAAAAAGATGTGTCGGTGGTCAGACAGGTTGACCACTTCCTCCGCCACCCGCCATCCGGTCACCATGGCGGCGGCCGAGAGAGTCGCCCACGATAGGTCGATGACCGACTCCCCCTGCCACCGCACAAAGGTGCTGACCGACCCCCGGTTGAGCAACCGGAGGTCGAGTCCTGCCGCCCACTCCAGAAGCGTCTCTCCTCTCACGTCGTCCCGGGCGTCACCCCACTCGCTCGAGTGAGCGTTGAAGTCGCCCAGGACGAATACCGGACGGGAGGCGCAACCGCGAAGGCGGCTCGTCAGCCCGTCCAGGTATGCCTCGTAGGCGGCGAGGCCGCTGTTCGGAGAGACGTAGCAGCCCACTACGACCATGGATCCCCACTCCACGGCGACGTAGCCTGGACCTTTCCATAGGAGGGAGCAGTAGCTACCCTCAGCCCAGTAAATGGCCACCAAGCCCGCGTCGTCCCCGAACCATCGCGGGTGGACGGGGACGTGATTGGGCTCGGCGACCACCGCCAGGGCAACCGAATGCTCAACCACCGTCTGCGCAAGCAGGTCTTGCGCAGCGCGGCGGTTACTCAGGTTGCCCTGGAGAAAGCGGGCGTGGAGGTCCGTTATTGAACCTCCATTGTTCCGCCCGCCTGTCCCCTAGCAGGGGAGGGTGGCCTCGCGGCCGCCGCCTTCCTTTTAGGTGGGGAGCACTTCTTGCCCCCCATCCTGTGATCGGCTCTGCAGCCCAGGTCTGAGCAGACCGGGCAGCGAGGAGCGAGCGCGGTGCACGCGCTAGCGATGTGGCCTGCCACGCCACATCGGTAGCACCGCCCGCTCCTATCCACGGCGCAGGGGCACCTCGCACGGACGTGCCCCTTCTCGAGGCACCGGAAGCACTGCAGCGGCCTTGCCGCCAGTGCCCCGACGCGCGCCGAGGTCCACCCGATCAGGACCCGCCGCTGAGCCGCTATTTTTCTGGCGACCCCGAGCGGGCACCTGACCCAGGCCGAGCCTAGCCGAGACGGGCTGGAGCGGATCTCCCCGACCTTTACGTCGGTCGGGGCGCATCCGCCCGCCTCGGCGATCACCGTGGCGACGGTCGCGGGGGTGATGGACTCGTCCAAGTCCATCACCCTCAAGTCGCCCATTTTACACGGGCGCGAGATTATTACGCCCGTGTCGGCGACGGCCACCCTCATTTTTTCCGCCAATGCATCAGCCTTGGCGGAGCTGTCCGGACCGGGGACCTCCAGCATAAGAGCCCCGGTCATTGTCCTACGGGGATTAACCCCCCCGGAGATGCCAAGATCCGCGAGTTTAATTCGGCTCCTGGCGACCTCCATGACCCCCGCTAGTGTGATGCCGGCGTCCGGTTGCACCGTCACCACCACCGCGGCGGTACTGGGGGGCTTCGGTAGCCCCGTCGTCTTCTTCTTCTTTGGCGCCGGTGCAGGGGCGGCAGCGGCGGCGCGAGCCTTCCGAGCGGCGGCGGCGGCCTTCCGGCCGACCACCGTCGCCCAGGTCTCATCGCCAGCCCCCGCGCCCGTCGCAGGCCCAGCTCCAGGCGCAGGCGGAGGCGGGGGGGCTCGCGAGCCTTCCGCAGCAGCCGCCCGCCTCTCTTGCTGCTTCTTTTTCTTCTTGCTCTGGGGCATCTGCGGCCCCGGCGGCGACGGATTCGCAGCGGCTGGCCTTTTCTGCCCCAGAGAAGGCAACTTGCCCATACCGGGGAAAAGTATTTCCAACGTCTCGGACTGGTACCGGGCGTATTGGCGCTCCATGAACGCCAACACTCGGTCCAAGTCCGGGGTGATGGAAGGCTGCGGCGGCGGAGCCTCCATGGGTTTCGCGTGGCTCGGCGCGCCTCCAGTCTGAGGCACCCTCTTTTTCTTCTTCGGAGGCGGTGGCGCCTCCGGGGGAGCAGACTTCCCCCGGGATGTCTCTTCTGCGCTAGCTTCCTCTGTACTGTGCAGTGGAAAGCTTAATGGCGGTCGCTCGTTTTCGGCGGCCTTCTTCGACCGTAAGTCAGCGAGCTCCTGTTCAAGGGCGATCATACGGGCCGAAAGCTTGGCCACTTCCGATCGAACCTTGGATTCCGCCCTGGCACACATTTCTGTGACGTCGTTTCGGATCCCAGCGATGCCCGAACGCACCACCTTGGCTAAGTCCGCTCTGGAGCCTTTAGCTTTCCCGGCGGCGCGTTCCATTGTCGCTAGCACCTCAAAGATTCCGGCTCCAAGCTCAGCAGAACTCAGCGTCTGTGTAGCGTCATCTCCACTTTCTTCCGGTTGCGGTGTCTTCACCGGCGTTGGCCTCTTTTTATCGCCTCCAAGATCGGGGCTGCGCGGCTTACGCTTTCGCGTTCGTTGCGCTCCGTATTCCTCGGAAGCAATGGAAACGGCGGACATAGCACTGTCACTATCAACCCCGCCAACCACTCCCCCCCTCTCTATCAAGCCTGGGTTTTTTGGAATTGTCAGGCGGAGAGCTAGCTCCCCCTGACTCTTTGGCTCCTCCAGATGACCTCTCGAAGAGGATTGGGATCTCCCAGAGCTGGGTTCTTCGCCCTCCCTTGCTCCTTTTCTCCAGAATCGACCAGGTGTGGTGACGCAAGCGTCGGTCGCATCTGCTACATTGTTGTCGCTGCCCTCGGTGACAGCTTGGCACTTTGTGCCCCCCTCATATACGACGGGGCTGCCTGGCGGGACTCCGCCAGGGTGGGATTCTCCTGCCGCTGTGCGGCCGGTACCCACATGAGGTAGTTTGTTTTTGCAACTTGCCATTGGTTTTAGACTTTTATTTACGAGGGTGAGTTCCCTCGGCTTTTTTCCCTCCTGCCCAGGAGTGTAGTAAAGTGATGCCCTCGGGTTCGACCTCCGCGTCGAACATGCATCCCCTCGCCGGGCATCAGAGCTTAGGATTCACGGATTTTTTATAGTGGTTTACTCCACGCGGTCCGACGACCCCCGCGCCTCTCAATGAGGGTTGCGGGCCGGGCCGAGCGGTGGGGTCTACGACCCACGATCCGTCGCCCCGGATCGCCTTCCTCGGAGAGGACCGGGTGGGGGGGTTAGCAACCCCTGGTCCACCGCCCCTCTCCAGAAGACCGTCCCGGGTAGGGCCGATCGGGGGGGTTCACAACCCCTGGTCCGTCGCCCCTTCCCTCCTCGACTGCCAGGACAGGCCGAGCGGGGGGGTTCACAACCCCTGACCGACGCCCTGTCCCACGCTCCTTCTTTCGGTGGGGCCGAGCGGGGGGATTCACGATCCCTTGTCCGTCGCCCCTTCACCGAAACATGCTGCAAGCCGAACGGGGGGGTTCGAAACCCCTGGTCCGTCGCCCTGAGCCGTGGCAGATTGCCACCCAACGCGGTAGCATCTCACTCTACCCTCTGATAACCAGAGATGCAGGCGGAGCTCCACAACGTGATTTTTTATAGAGGTTTTCTTCCTCGCAGCCCCCTTGCGGCGGCCATCGTCCCAGCCCCACGGACTGGATTACGATTTGACGTCTATTTGTCAGACTCTCAGCCAGGGCGTGACGGAATTTACTCCGCCAGGCCCTGCCCAGGGAGCACCGGCCCGGAAGGAGCGTCCGGGCGCGCGCGGAGGTGGTCTGAAGGCGCTCCCCGTCTGTAAAGACCTATAAAAATAAAGTTATTTTGACTTTATCATATTGTAGCGTAGAATGTTGGCCTCTAGCAAGCTGTAGCGAAGGATGTCGGACTGTAGCTTATTGTGCTTTATCATATTGTAGCGTTGCATGTTGGTCTATACCATACTGTAGTAGAGCCAGTCGGACTGTAGCTTATTGTGCTTTATCATATTGTAGCGTAGCATGTTGGTCTCTACCATACTGTAGTAGAGCCAGTCGGACTGTAGCTTATTGTGCTTTATCATATTGTAGCGTTGGGTGTTGGTCTCTACCATACTGCAGTAGAGCCAGTCGGACTGTAGCTTATTGTGCTTTATCATATTGTAGCGTAGCATGTTGGTCTCTACCATACTGTAGTAGAGCCAGTCGGACTGTAGCTTATTGTGCTTTATCATATTGTAGCGTAGCATGTTGGTCTCTACCATACTGTAGTAGAGCCAGTTGGACTGTAGCTTATTGTGCTTTGTCATATTGTAGCGTAGCATGTTGGTCTCTACCATACTGTAGTAGAGCCAGTTGGACTGTAGCTTATTGTGCTTTATCATATTGTAGCGTAGCATGTTGGTCTCTACCATACTGTAGTAGAGCCAGTAAGACTGTAGCTTATAGTGCTTTATCATATTGTAGCATAGCATGTTGGTCTCTACCATACTGTAGTAGAGCCAGTCGGACTGTAGCTTATTGTGCTTTATCATATTGTAGCGTAGCATGTTGGTCTCTACCATACTGTAGTAGAGCCAGTCAGACTGTAGCTTATAGTGCTTTATCATATTGTAGCGTAGCATGTTGGTCTCTACCATACTGTAGTAGAGCCAGTCGGACTGTAGCTTATTGTGCTTTATCATATTGTAGCGTAGCATGTTGGTCTCTACCATACTGTAGTAGAGCCAGTTGGACTGTAGCTTATTGTGCTTTGTCATATTGTAGCGTAGCATGTTGGTCTCTACCATACTGTAGTAGAGCCAGTTGGACTGTAGCTTATTGTGCTTTATCATATTGTAGCGTAGCATGTTGGTCTCTACCATACTGTAGTAGAGCCAGTCAGACTGTAGCTTATAGTGCTTTATCATATTGTAGCGTTGCATGTTGGTCTCTACCATACTGTAGTAGAGCCAGTCGGACTGTAGCTTATTGTGCTTCATCATATTGTAGCGTAGCATGTTGGTCTCTACCATACTGTAGTAGAGCCAGTCGGACTGTAGCTTATTGTGCTTTATCATATTGTAGCGTAGCATGTTGGTCTCTACCATACTGTAGTAGAGCCAGTTGGACTGTAGCTTATTGTGCTTTATCATATTGTAGCGTAGCATGTTGGTCTCTACCATACTGTACCAATTCTAGCATGCTGTAGTTGAATCGTAGCATAGCCACATAGAAACTTTACACAGTCGTGAATTACGTGAACTGAGTCAAGAGATTCTAGTTAGATCAAACTATGGATGTTGGAATTTAGGAACAAAATATATTACACGGAGGAAGTTCTGGACTGTAGCCGTTGTGAAATATAAAATAAAGCCGTAATATAGATATAAACTAATATGTATATTGCAAATCGATTCTCTCCCCAGACAATAAACAAGCTATCGATATTCCGGCGCTGTGACAGTTCACTACTCGATTGTGAGCGTTTCATATGAATCGGATATGACAGCAATAACGGGGATTCCCCCATAATAAATCATATAAGCATATTAAAGGAGGAGAAAAATATATATCCAGTGATAGTGCCGTCGTATATTTGGCTTACATATATTATATTTATGTTACAAAAGTTATCTATAGAAAATACCAATTCATTCAGAACTGCGAAGCTACCTCGGCCTGAAGACTCAAGTTAGAACAGGGTATCAACTATTTATTTTCCCATTGAAAGGTATAAGGCTTTTAGGAGAATACAAGAGGATCAAAAAAGAAATAAACAATATTATTGTCAAAATGGCATTATCCCATAGATTTTCTGTGTCTTACACGCAGAAATACGTAACCAACAAAAAAGCGAATATTTATGAAATTTGTAACATTACATAACTTCACGCCTTTTCTATCCGAAGGTGTAGGCAGCGGCTGCGGTTGCGTCTCACCATCATGTTTACGCCAAAAAAATGGAATAAGTGGCGAACCTATTGCCATACTGGGCACAATGTTTTCAGTCATCGATTTTATTTTCGAAAATTATTTCGAAGTGATTGGTGTGAGCCAAGATTCGAACCCGCGACTTCTCGATTTCATTGCACTGGACCACCGAGACTTACGAAAATTGTCTTGGTCAATAAAGAACTGTAACTAAGTAACAACTCCCTTAATACCCGGAAGTAAAGCTGGGGCATTAGTGACTTGATGTGCTTGACATTGCATCGATTAATATATTTCGACGGGCCTCGTGGCGCATTGGTAAAACTACCGGCTGCAGCAATGAGGTCGGGGGTTTGATTCCCACCCGAGCACAAATATTTGTGACAAACATAAATATTTGTGTGGTGTCTGGGTGTTTTTCTATGTATTATAAGTATGTATTTACAAAAGAAAAGTATATATGTATTAATATCCGTTATCTAGTATCCATAACACAAGCATTTAGTTTCTTAGCTTGGAACTAGAGGGCGCTGTGTGTATTGTGTCCAAGAAGATATTTGTAAACGTTCCAATAAGATAAATCACCGGTTTTCAAGACAAATAGCTTCTGGAATGTTGTTGCTATGAGCCAGGAATCGAATTTGGAACCATTTAAACTAGAAGTTAGACTGCTAACCGCTAGATTATAAAGATTTATGACACCTGAGATGGTCCACATAAAGTCAAATCTACAAGTCCGAACTTACGATAAGAATTACAAGTGAAATATAAAAACAAATAACATTCGAACAAACTCAAAGACTTTATATGAGAGCCATCTAGTAGCACGAGAAGAAAACTTATTTTTTTATACCTAAAACAGTTAATAACATCCATAACAATAATAACATAGCCGCAAACTATTTCGGTAATGAATAAAACTCCCCAAAACTTGTACTATCATCATAGAATAAACGCCGTCAGTTTTTATTATAACAAGTGCAATATTTGTTTGTTACTATCTAAAAGTTTCCTTTCATTTGTGTACATAAAAGTTTTATTAATCCGACTGATGTATGAGGACAATGAGTAGCGAAAAATTATGTACAGTTCGGAAGGTTTTATTGTTTTGGCGGGCAGATGCGCTGGCGCGGAAGTAATCTTCGGTAATATTCGGCAATGTTCGGTTGGACTCGTATATATAAAAAAACGTTGCTCCTTTATTAGGATCTGTGGTGGCTGTTGAGTGCGATAGTTTGCAACTACTGTCCATCATGGACATAGATTAAGGGACTAACTTCGCAGATGAGCAAAATATATTGAATAAAAGAAAATGTTAGAGAAAGAGAGCGAGAATAGTAGAGTACAGTTTTTATCATCATCATCATCATCATGAGCCCAGATTAGTCCACTGCTAAACGTAGGCCTCCACCTTAGCACGCCATAACTCTCGATCCTGTGCCAGTTGCATCCAACGACAACGGCATATCGATACCCAAATTTGCAAACCTACTTACTCCACTTTTTTTTCGAAAATGAAAATTTTAATACCAATAGAGACTAAATAATTTGTAGTATCTGCCGGTATAAAAATAACATCGAAAAAAAGTGCAGTTATTAGGTTTGCAAATTAGGGTATCGATATCTAAAATTTCATAAAGATATGTATGACTGCAAATTAAGCATAATCGTATACATAGAACAAGTTTCCTATCATAACATTATTACAAACCAGAGTAGGCAAAGAATCAAATTCATTCTTTAAATACATTTGAGCAACAGCGTATCTATTTCTATTTACGATAAAAACAAATTACTCTTTGGCGGTGTTCTAAACAAGCCGGTGGTAAATGAGGCGCGACCCATTTGCTTCAAATTGCGCGTATGAGACAACCGCCTCCTGTTTGTGTACACCGACTGACCGATCTGGCCACTGCCCACCACTGGACCCCATGCCCCCACGCCCCCACCATCTAATGTATGCCAGAGGAAAGAAAAAACTTAGATTAGTTGTGTAATAATACCATGATGATGTTACGTTCAGTTACGATTCGTTTACCCTAATATTCTGGTACGATAAGTAGGGTAATACTCCCAACTGTTGGTACACTGATGAAAAATAACAAAAAATAAATATTTCTACTTAGCTTTACACCAAATTTTAAAGCTCCTGATATCATTTTCCGCAAGGATACGTTCTATTTTGTTGTGGAAAGTGTGGCGTGGCCGTCCTCGACTAGAATTTCTTTGCACTTTTGCAATGTATATCTGCTAAGTCAACATTAAATCATTACGCATTTGGTAAAAAATATCATTTAATACTTGTTTTCTGCATGAATGGGCCGGCTCAACCGTTGAAATACGTCTTTTCAGAATATCGGCGTAAAGTGCTTCATGTCGCGTTTCGCTAGTTGAGTCAGGTATCAGGAGGCCAAACCTCTTCCCTTTTCCCATCCCTATCCCACTTCCGACTCCTTTTCTATACCATTTTAAAGGCTGGTAACGCAACTGTAACGCTCTGTATTGCAGGTGCCCATGAACGGCGTTGGTTGCTCACAATCAGGTAACAAGCCTGCTCGTTTGCTCCTCCCCTTATCTTAAGAAAAAGGAGTTTATAATACACTAGTAGACCGCGCGAACTTCGTACCGCCATATTTTATACATTTTCCACTAAAAAGATTATTGCCGCAATCATATTAATACCCCAAAGCTTTCCTCATAAATGGACTATCTAACACTAATTTTTTTTTCAATTCAAGTGTCTGATACATACATACATAACTTCACTCCAGATCCCAAGCGGGGTAGGTAGAGAGTACAAAGCGCCATAAAGCACGATTATTACACACCTTACTTGCTTAGCTGTTGATATTAGCGACTAACAACATAAATATGATGAAAATAATAGCACCTAAAATAATAAGCAGTTAGCTGCATGAATGGGCCGGCTCAACCGGTGAAATACCACCACCTCTCAGAAAATCGACGTAAAGCGGCTCACGCCGCGTTTCGTTCGATGAGAGAGGTACCCGGAGGTCCACCTCCCTTCCCCATCCTTCTCCCTTAAAGGTCGGCAACGCAACGGTAACACTATAAGTGCTGCCGGTGTCCATGGGCGGCGCAGGTTGCTTACCATCAGGTGACACGCTTGTTCCTTTGCCCTCCTATCCCATAAAAAAAATATCAACTTTAATCAATAGCAATACTAGGGACCTTGTCAGAAGTTTTTTTGTCAATCTTTAGTTTTTTTAATACTACTTGAACCTTTTTTTTTAATTGGTCATTGTCATCGATTTAAAAAAAAACCTAGTTACCACATGTTCTTATCAGTATGGCTAACTCACAGTGAGTGTTTTTTTTTAAATTTAAATGATGTCGATTTGGCACGTTGGTATTACTCTTATCAAAATAAATTCACTAAATTTTAAAAGTGATCACGATATTAAAAATGTAAATACACGTCTGCATACCACATAGAGTTGCCCATCTAGGGCAACTCTATGTGGTATGCAGACGTGTAACAAACCCGCAAAGTCTTTATATTTTAGCAAAAGACGCCAAGATCGAGGTGCGTAGGCGAATCTTGCGTTTCGTCCATTTATATGAAGTTGCAATATTGTAAAGAATTATCGACAGTATTATAATATCTGCGTGAAGAACTAACTGTAAACTAACTCTAGCTTTGACCTATGACTTTGGTTACTTAAGTATGAAAATATTTGTATGTATTTTAATATTCGCGTTGCATATTACATAAATATCATAAACGGAAAATAACGCGACACATTTGGGTAAACAAATTATGTCTGCTTGTGACTACGGCCAGTGCAACCAGGCGGAAACGTCAAGCTAATAATAAAAGTAAGTATTTGTTTACCTAAACGTGTCGCGTTATTTCCCGTTTATTATACCCTTAAATAGATCAAATTCTAATCTATGTGTTTAGCTAAATAGACACGGGGTCACAGATGTTACATGTTCACATCACCTATTGATTTTTACAAAATAAATATATATATATATCCCAAAAGACGATTAAATACTACAAACTCATTAGGACAAAAAGAAACAAAAAAAATGTCTAAATAAAATTTACCTGCCAGCTATGAGCGCCACTCATGACCGAGTCGGGGGGGCTCCCGATCATATCATATATATGTGCGCGGAATATTTGCCCAAGAAACGAATACTTACATTTTATATATCGCGATATCTTTTGAATTAAATGTCCGAATTGAATTATTCAATTCAATTAGTTCTAGAAAGGTAATGAATTTATCTTTATGTTAAAGTAATTTATTTTGAGTAGAGTTAATACCAAGGTACAAAATAAAGAACTTTTAAAACCACCTCATTATAGTTATTTTTAAAAATTCAAAAAACAATTATTGTGCGATAACTGCAATAGTTAGGCATATAGCGTCGCGGACTTTTTTGTCGACAATTATATGTTCTGTGAAAGTGTAGTACATTGTTTTGTTCTATAATCAATAGTTTTTGCAGCGTTCGCGATGTAAGAAGTTTTTTTGGGTCTCTTTCTTACACCTTGGGTTACATTATTGGACTTATAGTAATAATAATAATATCTTGGACACAATATACACAGCGCCCTCTAGTTCCAAGGTAAGCAATTAAATGCCCTATGCCTAAATGCCCGTAAGGATCCCTAATTTATTTGAAAATATTATATAGCCTAAAGCCTTCCTCGATAAATGGACTATACATCAGTGAAAGAATTTTTGAAATCGAACCGGTGGTTTCTGAGATTAGCGCGTTCAAACAAACAAACTCTTCCGCTTTATAATATAAGTATAGATAACTTAACACCAAATCCCTTGCGGGGTAGGCTGAGAGAACAGAGCGCCATAAGGTACGATTCTTAAACACCTCACTCGCTTCGTTGACTTTCATCTTTTCTTGCACTCTATTCATGTTTTTAATAGATAACCAGGATTAGCTATTAATTAATTAATAATTAATTTGATTCGTAGTAAATTCTCTTAAGCTTCTACAAGCTAAGATATAGTTAGTTGTCACTCAAATTACAGTAATACTATAATTAGTATATTTTCGATGTATGGAAGATTACAGTAGTCAGTGTTACGATCAGGTGTTATATAGGCAATCTATTAGAGTTTTGGGGGGTGTAACAGAACATTAATTATTAACGGGCATCACAATTAATACAATGGCTCAGCGATCGCAGAGCCTCTCCTCGTATTTATTAAGAAACCTATAAATCATAACAACTGCTAGGGTTGTGCGCAGATTTGTTTTCTTTTGTAACTTCACGCTTAATTCTTCCACCCGAAAGTGTATTTATGTTTAAAATAGAATAGGTGGCAAACCCTATTATTATTCCGCGCACAAAGTTTTCAGTCAACGGTATTTATCACATATAACTTCCAAAACGAATTACGGAAAGTTATTGTTGTGAGTCAGGATTCAATAGCACAATTCCGAAGTGGAGTGTTTGACCTCCTGACCACCAAGACGATGATAGACGATAACCTAAAAAAAGGACCTGATAAAACCTCTTTATTTTTAGAAGCCTTTTAACATATTATTGGCTAGTGGTATATGCTTCTCGTAAGATGACACTTACATAAGGAAGCAAGAGCTGGGTATGGCAGAGTGTGCATGAAAGTAGGATAAACGCGGTCGAAATGAGGGCACTTCCCTAAATCTGTAGTATGACTTTCGCGGACCGCGTCGAAAACAAGGTTGTAAGTTGGATTGAAAGACAGTGTCGGTGTAAAAGTAAGAAAAGGCATGCTCCGATGGTTCGGACATGTAGAAATAATGGATGATGCAAGATTGACTAAGCAGATATAAATGAAAAAGTGGATGGATTTAGGAGTCGAGGACGGTCACGACATACCTTGACCAAATAGAATGAGTGGCATTAGGAGCCACAAAAATAGACGCGCGTGCATGAAAAGAGTTATGAAAGTTATAGAAGCGAGTGAGCCGTATAAAAATCGTGCCTTATGGCGCTCTGTTCTCTCTGCCTACCCCGCAAGGGACTTGGCGTGAAGTTATGTATACATGTTTGTATGTGGATGACATTGAATTCTTTCTATATCCCGGTACATATATTTGCATATCCTAGGCAGGCTAACTATTCCATGGGAATGTCCCGACTAAAGGTTTAGATGTTGAATTCTAAAAGTGATATTCTATATCCTGAAATTAATTGTAATTAAAACCATAACAGTTTGGTCCAGCCCTGTTACCCTACAGGGTGCTTGGGCTGGCGGTACGCATCCCCCTCCCCATCAAGGGGGTATTTTCCACAGAAATTACTGGCAATACATCATTGGGATGTTTTTAATAAACGCCTGTATTGCTACCGTCTTGACAGACTACCCATGTTGAATAGATTGTTACGCGCGCGTATGAAGAATTGCTTTCACCTTAAACGTTATCTTTGCTCTCTGCTAATTTGTATGTATTTGTAAAGATTTTTATGAGATTTATGTGGGGGGCATTTTAAAAAAAGATATTTAACATAACACAACTTCACGCCATTTTCTACCCGAAGGTGTAGGCAGGGGCTATTAAACTTGACTCGCTGTTATGTTTACGTCCCAAATAGTATAGGTGGCGAACCAATAGCCATACCTGGCACAAAGTTTTTAGTCATCGATATTCATCACACGAAACTTTCGAAATTAATTAATTTCGAAATAATAAAATCAATTTAAAACATCCAAAAGCTTTATAAAAAAAATGTATGGGTAGTTATCAATCAGTGGAGATACTTTATACATTGCATTTACATAATCTGCCAACTCCAGTGGTTACGTAGCTCGCATATCGACTCGTTCAAACATGTTCTGTCTGTAATTTTATACATTTCCAATTTAAATTCTTTTCGCAGAACCTTCTTTTTTTTCAGTTTGCATAGAGTTTACAATTTAATAATTGAAGTAAGAAATATAAGGTTGCTTTCGTAGAGGAGGTTCAAGTTGGTCTGTAAAAAAATATGTTTTGTATTTAACTTATCATAACTTCACAACTTTGTTCACCAATACACTACTACTAACTACTAATACAATATACTAATAGCCAGTGGCTGTTAAGCCTCGTCTCGCCGTTATGTTTTCGTCCCAAATGGAATAGGGGGCGAGCCTATTGCCATACCGGGCACAAAGATTTCAGTCATCGATATTTATCACACTTAACTTCCGAAAACAATTTCGAAAAATCATTGGTAAGCCGGTGTCAGGATTCGAACCCGGACCTCTGGATCAGAAGCCGTGTGCTCGACTACTGGACCACCGCCACACAGTGGTAGAGCCAAGCAATTTGCTGCATGAATGGGCCGGCTCGATCGGTGAAATACCACGACCTCTCAGAAGGTCGACGTAAAGTGGCTCATGCCGCGTTTCCTATCCGTTCCTATCCTACTCCCTTAAAGATCGGCAACGCAACAGTAACACTATATGTGTTGCTGGTGTCCATGGGCGGCGCAGGTTGCCTACCATCGCGATACGCTTGCTCGTTTGTCCTCCTATCCCATAAAATAAAAATTAAATTCACGCCAGATCCCTTGCGGGATAGGGAGAAAGGACAGAGTGCCATAAGGCACGACTCTTACACATCTTACTCGCTTCTTTGCCTTTCATAACTCTTGTCATACACGCTTGTCGATTTTTGAGGCTCCTGACATCACTTCCTCAAGGACTAGTTCTATTTGGCCATGGAGGGTGTGTTGGGTGTGTTGTAACTGCTTCTGTATTCAAAATATTAACTTGTTTTTTCTATTTTATTTATTTATTATTTATTTTCTTTACAAATATGAAGCAAGTCGAACCTCCCTTAATATTTAAGTAAGAAAGGACTACAATGGCACAAAGAGGCGTTCGCAATTAAAGTGTAGCTTTTTGCGTCGTTCGTTTGAACGAAGCCTTCGGAGGCTGTCGTTGTCGGCTGAAGGCTTTTATGCGAGCCGACCCATTGAATGTGTTTATTGATGTGACAAATAAAGAAATAGCCCGCATTGTCTGCGATGTAATTATTAAGTTTGCATTTACCAAAATAATCTTGGACTAAGACTACTAAGGAGAAGATTCGCTGAGTAGAGGCCCACAGCTACTGCCTATACCTTTGGGTAGAAAAAGGTGTAAATTTATAAAAAATGTAAAAGTATTAACTATCAATTTTGATAGTGGTAGCGCCAAACAGTTCGCTGCATGAATGGACCGGCTCGACCGGTGAAATACTACGACCTCTCAGAAGATCGACTTAAAGTGGCTCATGCCGCGTTTCGTTCGGTGAGAGAGGTACCCGGAGGTCCACCCCCCTTCCCCATCCAACCAACAGCAACCAACGCCGCCCATGGACACCAGCAATACATATAGTGTTACTGTTGCGTTGCCAACCTTTAAGGGATAGGGGATAGGGAAGATCCCCTATCCCTTGATTGGTTGGTTGGTTGGAACCTTTAAGGGATAGGGGATCTTCCCTATCCCCTATCCCTTAAAGGTTGGCAACGCAACATTAACATTATATGTATTGCTGGTGTCCATGGGCGGCGTTGGTTGCTTACCATCAGGTGACAGGCCTGCTCGTTTGCCGTCCTATCCCATAAAAAAGGGTTATTTCAAAGCTTAGTTAATTTAGTGAATGAAGAACGTCGCACTGATTATTTATAAAAAAGAAAAATTAAATCCAGGCCGCTAAAGTCGAGCTGTTTCTGAGAATAGTCTCATAATGAGTGACGAATGAACTCATAAGCTGATTAATAGTCTAGGAGACTACAGAGTGATAACATGCGAATGATCAATAGGTATATATTTAATTGGTGTGACTTATGCTTTTCAGAATTAAAATATTAAGATATTTTTTCTTTATTTCAGATAAAGTAGCACGAATGGTTGAAGCAAAAAGAACAAGCATAATACTTGTACTTTCATATTACTTGTATTTCCATAAAATTAGTGTAATTATGAATACATAAACTTATTTTAGCTCTTAAGGAGCTAATGACCAACAGGGAGCTATTTTTTTTTGAAGTTTGTATAATCTTTAGGCGCTATTTCTATATACGTTAAGGATTTATTTCAACAAAAGTGTATACTATGCGTAGGAAAATATATTAGTAGCTTATCTTGGAAACTAAATGGCACGATGTGTATTGGGTTCAAAAAAGAAAACCATACATTTAAATCCACTCTAGACAATGTCATTGTGCTTAAAAAAAATATTTGACAAAATTTGTCCATCAGCTCTTAGCCTATAACAGATTTTTCGTAAACGTTTACGCACATCCGCCGTTTAAGAAATACAAAAATAGCAATGGTAATTGTAAGCACATTTAATTGTTCGCATACAGGTGTGGCATTAATACCAATTATTGCATTTAATAGTGCCTTCTTATGGTCCATTTAAAGGTTGTTTAAATGTTCACCAAATATATGGTTTCCGATGGCGTTTTTTTATGGGATAGGCAGGCAAACGAGCAAGCGTGTCACCCAATGGTAAGCGACTTGCGCCGCCCGTGGACACCAGCAACACATAAAGTGTTACCGGAGATAGAACTTGATCATTAAATCGGTACCTAGTTCCTTTTTCAACTATTGCAAGACAAAAAGTAACTTTTGACGACCACATATTCGAGAAAATACTTATCAAACAAAACAAAAATATTATTAACTACGTTATGAATAAATGTACCATTATTATTTATCATAATATTTGTTAGTAACGATGTCTATAAAACGTTTAGTTATGTTTTATTGCTAGTTTAAGTCGAGACCACAACGGTTTGAGTCTAACCGGGCCGCTGCTGCTCCTCAAGTGCATTTCCATTGTCATGTAAGTCATGATAATAATGTTATTTAAGTTAAATATGACGGTAGTACTTTTTTGGGTTAGCAAGGTTACCATAACTTACGGACGAGTAAAACATGACTTTTTTAAATAGGATTCTTTAAAAATTGCTATGTATACGGTTTTGAAGGGATTGAATTTTTTTAAAAAGATTCACTTTATTTTCTGATTTTATCAGAATTCGTTTATATTATTAGTTATCAAGAAGTTGATCTAAGGTTATTAATACAAATTATTCATTCATCGTGATTGTAAAGTTTTTATGATGGCTCATAGGAATCGTCTATAATAAAACTCGAGTTGGTGAACTACTAACCACCTAAAAGCTTTCAATAAATAAAAATATGCATAAGTGTCATACGCATTAGAGTTAAAAAAGGCACACAGTTCGCTGCATGAAAAAAAAGAAAAGCGGTTCATGCCACATTTAGTTTGGTGAAAGATCTTTGATAGGGATAAGATCGCATCACCATTTCCATCGAAGAGTGAAGGCAGGCAAAGCAACTGTGGCAGATGAACTTGGTAGGCGTTAATTGCTTACCACCAAGTGACCTGCTCATTTAGCATCTTAAATAAAAATCTCGGTGGTTCAGAGCACCCCACTTCTGAATCAAAAAGTCGTGAGTTCGAATCCTGGCTGAAACCAAAGGCTTTTCAAAATTGATGTGTGTTAAATATGGATGACTGACAACTTTGTGCCCGGTGTATGGCAATAGGGTTGCCATCTATTCCAACATAACGACGAGACGAGGCTTAACAGCCTTTGCCTAAACTATTGGGTACATAAAAAGTTATGTTAAATATAAGATTTAATGACTGTACGGAGTTCCTTGGCCCAGCTAGTTAATTTAAAATTATGAACAGTGGAAACAGTTCTCCTCTCACCATGCTGGTGTTGTATTTCGAAGCAGCTCTATAATTTTATTCCTGGCGTTTGCCAATAGCCGACCATGACTTGGTGGTAATGGGCGCACTATTAGCTGTCTCATTGACTTCTCAACTGATTGATGGCGATTTAACTGTTTAAAGGTTCAACTTTATTTTTATTAGTTAACAAGGGTAGAACCGAGTAGTTCACTGCATATATGGACAGGCTCGACCGGTGAAATACCACGGGCTCTCAGAATATCGACGTAAAGAGGCTCATGCCGCGTTGCGTTCAGTGGCCGCAACGCAACTGTACCACTATATGTGATGCAAGTGTCCATGGGCGGCGGTAGTTCCTTAAAATCAGGTGACGCGCTTGCTCATTTGCACTCTTAAAATATAAATAAACATTATAAATACTTGTGTTTCGAAATATTGTGCTTGTGGTAAGAGGCTACTAAAGAATTTTAAGTAGAACCATCGCTCCTGTCATAAGTCTCGATAGTCTACTGCCGAGTTCGTATCCTGGCCGACGGCAATGTGATATTGCCATCCATATTAGAATAGCTGGGTCAATAATTCCATTTGGGACTAGAAAATTAGTGCAGCTTGTGTACGATTGCCGCTGCATACAGTTTCGGATACGAATAGTATAAAATTGCAGCTCCATATGTCACGTTGAGTGACAATGTAAATTTTCATCATAATAAATTTAGGCTCCAAAGACACGGCTTCCGGGTCATAAATAAAAATACAACAGTAGGTAGTATACGAAAATTAATAAATAAAATCATATTCTATAAAGTAGGTAGGTAATTATTTAATATGACAGACTGACCAGACATTTTAAAATTAGACAGGATATTCGGCCATTTCATTTGAAACTATTACCAAGAAAGGAGCCAGAATAAACTAAGCCTTCAACTAAACTTTTGATTTTATTGGTGAGTGGTTTAACCAATTTATTTCACCCTAATAGCTAAGATATTATTGCCTGCAGTGCCGTGAACTTGATGTGCCAAATTTATTAAAGTTGTTTCATGTAGTTTACTTTATCGTGGAAAAGAGTATAATCACATATCTCATCTTAAAGTTTATAATTTCATGTTCAGACTCTCCTAATAGCAGCATATTATTTTTATATATATTACAGTAATTTCCTATATAAATTATTCTGTACAATTAAGATACTTTTACAAATCAAGTAGGTAGTGGTAACCTACCTACATTATTAATTATGTTGCTTAATAGTTTGTTAATCTAACTCTTTTCCAAATTTATATTCATGTTTATATATTGTAGGGTTATATGCTTTATCCACCCTGGGCATTTTCCAAATTGCTGGCATGTAACACAACTGTCTACCCATTCTGAGAAATGGGGGTCGGTGGTGACACTGATTGTCGATGCCAGTGAATGGGGATGCTCAGGGGCTGTTACTGGCTGTTTTCCAGATCGGCTGCCCTCTACTTTAACCTCTACTTTCATCTCAACCTTCATCTCAACTTTCACATCTACTTTCTTCCACCTTTTCCTGTGGACCAACTGACAGTGTAAAGGCAGCCTGCCAACATCTGGGAGGAGACTTCGGTGGAGCATCGGGACACCCCTGCAGTGAGCCTTCGCGGGTCACTCGGCATCAGGTCGTACCTGCTCCCCTCTTAAGATTTGGTAGCCACAAATTGAGGAGCAACTCGACATTAAAATAAATAAAATTCTAATTGTCGAGCGAATTTTTTTTTATGAACCCCCGACCGCGTTACACATACATTGGTAGCTTGAAACTTGGTGGTGGTGGTGTGGAAGTTATGAGAAAAATGCTGTTCCGTGTCGTTTCCAATTGCGGACCTCTCAATAATAAGTTGGAATCCTAAACTACTAATTACTAATAGGAAAGAACTTCGTAGATATAACTAATAAAATATAATCTTACTAGCTGACCCGGCAAACATTATCTTACCGAAAATGAAATTTTAAAAATAGGGGTTGATCGTAGGGGGTTGCAAATTTAGGGTTGTATGTATTTTTTGTATCCTGTATTATAAAAAAAATAAGAAAAAAAATATATCGAAAAATTAAAAAAAATATTAAGGGGTGGGCTTACCCTTGTGATTTAAGGGAATGAAAAATAAGTGTTGTCCTATTCTCAGACTTTCCCGATATGCACACAAAATTTCATGAGAATCAGTCAAGCCGTTTCGGAGGAGTATGGGCACGAAAACTGTGACACGAGAATTTTATATATTAGATTATATCATAACAACAGTATTTTTATGGGATGATGATGCAGGCAAGTTATGATGGTGAGCATAGCACATATGGTAGGATAGGGAAAGGGAGAGGTGAAAGAGTTGGACCTACGGATATCTATCTCATTCATCGGTATTCTGAGAGGTCGTGGTATATCAAGAGTCGAGCCGACCCATTCATGCAGTGAACTACGTGGCTATACCACAGTTAAACACTGTTTCTGGTAACTGAGTTATGAATATAAAAAAAAACTCTTGATCCTGAAATACTTGTATAATATTCGGTATAGTTAAACATTGTTTTATGATATAGAAGGGCAAACGAGCATGCGTGTCACCTGATAGTAAGCAATCTGCGCCGCTCAAGGACAGCAGTAACACATATAGTGTTACTGTTGCGTTGCCGACCTTTAAGGGAGTAGGACAGGAAAGGATGGGGAAAGGAGGGTGTGTCTCTGGGTACCTTTCTCATCAAACGAAACGCGGCATTATCGACTTGACTTCGATCTTCTGTGAGGTCGTGGTATTTCACCAGTCAAGCCGGTCTATTCATGCAGCGAACTGCTTGGCTCTACATAACATAAAATAACTTAACTTATTTATTACCCGAAGGTTTAGGCAGCGGCTGTAAGCCTCGTCTCGCCGTTAAGTTTACGTCCCAAATGGAATAGGTGGCGAACCTATTGCCATACCGGGCACAAAGTGTTCAGTGATCGATATTTATCACACTTAACTTCCGAAAACAATTTCGAAAAGTCATTGGTGTGAGCCAGTGTCAGGATTCGAACCCGGACCTCTGGATCTTGCTTGGCTCTACCACTCTTAATAATAATTTAAATATATGTATAATAATATCTATATAAAACATCGACCTCAAAAATCTGGAATGCAGTTTAGCATATTTCAAAATAGTAATAAAAAGATCCTTCCTACATAATACGAAGATTCTTCTCGGAACCAGCCGACGACAGCGCTGCAACGGATCCCATCAGTTTGGAGGCTTTTATCCGAACCATTCGAAATATTTCTAGATGAGACGTTTTGTTTTATTTTTTGCATACAGCTGCCATTTTTAATTTGAACTTCACGCACTGTGATAAATAGACGCTGCGTTTAAATTTCGCTATGAATATGCTGATTGGATTTTTTGAAGATGGAAATTAATTGGAGAAAGAAATAAGTTGGTTTTTGATGGATTATACCCTAAAATGTAGATATTGTTTCTTTGTATTCAGCAGGGGAAATATTGGTACTGAAGTCAAGACAAGTTATGTCTTCTAATTATATTAATGGAACCTAAAAAGCGTGCGCGTCACGATCCCTGCCGTCCCAGTGGGATATCCCAAGTTTGAATCAGAATGATAGTATGGGAGAGAAAAAGTACGCCGTTGCAGTAATGTTACCAAAGCCTTAGTGAGAGAGAAGCGCGATAGATAAATTGCGAATTAGAAAGTGAGGTTGACGGAGAACTTCGAGGCGAAAAACAAACTTTTCTGGAGGGAAGTTAGAAAATCTCGGGGTTCTTCGACAGCATTCAGAATGGACAAAATTATGTCTAAGGCTGGTGACATTCTTGCAAACCCAAACCAAGTATTGAGTCGGTGGAGGCGAGGAAACTTAAGAGTGTGCCCGGGGTATATCGGGTCATCTGGACCATCGCCGTCCATGGACACCTGCACCACAGATAAAGTTGTTCTGACGACCTTCATGGCAGTAGGACGGGAAAGGGGGGTAGACCCGTGGAGTGGAATATGACGTAATGTTACGTTATTTTCGAAAATTTTCAAGACGCACCACTTATGTATGTATATAAAAAAACACGTTGGTTTCTTTACAGGCGTAATATGCTTATAGAAATTTCTAACACAACCGCAGGGATAAATTGCGCTAGTGCGTATCTCCGTATACAAAGGTCTTTGACACATCTAGGGCCACGAGACTCGATTAAAAACAAAACTTTAGTCTTAATTTTATAGGACATTAACCCAAAAATTTGGTTCGATGTTTTTACAAATAAATTAATAAAATAGCTTTTGTTAAGTCTGGAGGCTGTTGACCTCCACGTTTTACGGCTTCTAGGGTATGTTTTGAGAGTATAATAATTAATAAACTTCTAAATTTGAAGCGATCCTCTTATGTTTTATGTTTCTGGTTTATTTTTAATTTCAGAAGAACATTGAAAGCCTAAACCTTTCCTTTCACATTCGAAAAATTAAAAGATTTTGACAGCTTATTTGATTGGTACAATACGGTTGGACGAATAATTATTTAAAGCAGATATTTCTAGTATTGTACTAAGTATTTTTTGATAATTTTATTTTATTAATTTAGTCTATTATTTTATTACATGAGATAAACATACAAAAAATGATGCTGAATAGATGTCTACCTCTAATTGCCGATGATAACAAATAAAATCTGTTCTGTTCCAGTCGCACACCAGTGACTTTTCAAATAACCACGGACTAATCATATTATTTAATATAACCGACCAAATATTTGTGTAAATTATCCAATCTATAACACTCGAACTAGACTCGAATCAGTGACCTCGTATTTCAAGTACGACGCACTAACCACTGAGTTGATATATGACTCTGTCGCCGACGAGGCATGCAATAAATATTCCAGGTTCAATCGATATATACTATCCCGAAAACTACCCTCCTCAATGTCGTACAGTTGAAGTTGGTGAAGGAGGAGTAGCGCAGTGCAGACGGAGTAATAGGCACCCCCGGGCGAGGGTTTCGAGTTGGGAGCAGCCCAGGGCTTGAGCTGACCCGTCGATAAATTAGCATGCATAATGCATGCACACGACGAACCCTTCCAAACCTGAAGGATTACTTGGACAATGATTTTTTCGGTGGTTTTGGATATGGTAATTACTAATAATGGAGAATTTCAGTTTTTTTGTTTGTTTTAATTTGTTCATGAATTTACCGTTGGAGTGATACGGTTACTAGTTCACCTCTCAGATTGTCCACGTAAATAGGCTCATGCCGCGTTTCGTTTTGTAATTGAGGTATCTGGAAGCGTAACTCCTTCATGTCAATCAGCCCAATTGAGACCCTTGTCTGATACATTTTAATCTATGCATATGTACTACCTGTGATGCACGTGTCCATTGGTGGCGTTAGTCACTTACCACAATCCATTACCTCCTTTTCACCCATTTTTATACAAATATTCTTAACGAGTCGGAGTTTAAAGTGACCACAACATGTTTTAGAAAAACAATTAAATAATAAAGTAAAGGATAGAATAGCAAAAGAAAGGGACAAAAGTAAGTGAGATGGGCTAATAAAAAGGGCGATAAAAGATGAACACGATGGGTTCCGTACGATTATTTACCTAACATTTTCAACTAACTCACAAGTGTATCAAGTCTCGGTGGTCTAGTCAGAAAACTTTGTGCCCGGTGTATGGGAATAGGTTCGGCACCTATCCATTTGGTACGTAAACATAATGGCGAGTCGAGACTTAACAACCACTGCCTACACTTTGAAGAAAAAGGCGTGAAGTTATGTTATATGTGTGTTACATAAATAATTCAGGCATATCTAAATAATTCGTACATCAACGTTGTTATAAAATATTCGTGTGTCGTGTGTTGGAGGAATGCAGAGTAAACACTCGGTAGTGTACTTTCGTCTGGAGCTTGCAATTCATATCACTCAGCAAATATTGTCTCATCAATTTATTAATAATTATCTTAGTGCTGTATTTAAATGCTGTTCATAAATGTAACTGCATGGCTTTTATATCCAAAGGTGTAGGCTGAGGCAGTAAAAAAAACACAAGGAAGCATAATTTTAGTAATATATTGTGTATTAGTTTCGTAACAAAAATCGAATATTTACCGACATTTTTTGTTGATATTTCCCTAATGTAAGCAAATGTTATAGACACCAGTAAGTGTGTACCCCTTAGGGGATTGTGGCGTATTCTGTTTGCAATGCGAGCGTGGTGCGAGTGGGTACCAGCTTGTGGTTTTTGTCAGTACTCCCCAAGAGATTTGAATATAAACAAAACGACATAGAGCTTTTTAAGCAAAGTTTTATTTATTTGAAAAAAAAACCAAGTTGGGTAAGGTAGATTTTAAGCTAGCTGCTAAGCTGTCTAAAAAGAAGAGTGGTATTATTAAAAAAATAATTTAAAGAAAAAAACTTTTTTAAAGAAGCTTTTATTTAAACGCTCTAAAAAGAATAAAATAATTTTAACCTTATACATTTTAACTATCAACTTATAACCTTATTATATACAATTTATGTGATAATAAAAGCTTGTCGCTATGTTTAATTACCTATCAGTGGCTATCCATAACCATCTAGAAATATTTTTTTAGATTTAATGATTACTGTGACGGATCGCATTATCCAAATATATTTTTTTGGTTTATAACATATATATGGACACCCGAATACATATAGTGGTACAGTTCCGTTGCCGGCCCTTTCCATGGGAAATGGAAGGGGTCGGAATTGGGATGGGAAGAGGAGGGGGGAAGGGTTGGGTTGAACATAGCGACAAGCTTTTATTATCACATAAATTGTATATAATAAGGTTATAAGTTGATAGTTAAAATGTATAAGGTTAAAATTATTTTATTCTTTTTAGAGCGTTTAAATAAAAGCTTCTTTAAAAAAGTTTTTTTCTTTAAATTATTTTCAAGTTTTTAGTTATCGATGGGAAAGTTTCTCAGTCTCTTCATCTCATTCAAAGCATCATTGTTACAAGGTCATTTGCCAGTTAATTTCGAACAGTCCAACTCTTCAATGAGGAGACCTCCTAAAGTCTTTTCTCTACTTAAGGCCGCGTATGCTTGACCAGCAGCAAAGAGTTTCGAGCCTAAGTAAACAAATTTTTTTGTTACTTATTTGTTGATTTTGCAACTTAATTTTGTTATGTGGGACTGTTGTTTAATAACAAAATATGTTTAACTACTTGTGATGTGTAACGCCATCTGTTGTTTTAATCAGTACTTTATACTTGCTGACCTGAGTGTAACATAGGAGTGAATTGTAATAAAAGTTATAGTTCGTTCCCACCATCCACTGTGTTTAATTCTAATAATACCTATAACACCATTAAAATCCGTTAGTGTAGCAATCATGTTAAAGTTATTAAATCCTGTCCAATTTACGTCGGTTTCCTGAAAGGGCATGGCATTACACCGGTCGAACCGGCCCATTCATGCAGCAGATTGCGTGGCTGACCACAATTAAAACACTGTTAACTATTAAAACATAGGTCAACGGAAAGCCGTCGACTGTGATGGACTACCGCCTCAGCCGTAAAGTGGTCGTAAGGTTCTCAATGTTAGCACTTACTTATTTTGATTATAAATTTGGACGCGCCGCTTAACCCTGTATCTTGACATGGTGATTTGGCATCAGTGACTGAATAGTAAACAACAGATTGACTGAAACCGGCCAAACAAGCAGGCCACTAACATCTAGCCGCTCATATTGAAAACCTTATCTATATAATAGGTTGAGGAAAAAGTATTTTCGTATTTTTGTATGAAAAGTCAAGACATTTTTTTCAAAGTTTATTTACATTTATTTACAATATATATGTACCGTTTTGTTGAATAACTTTCTGCCATTTTGTGGGCAGAGACATTATCCCGTTACTGTAGAAACTTTGGGACTTCTGATCAAAAAAACGGGACAAATAGTTTTGGCAGTCCTCTCTTGAGGTCAACCTTACAGAACCTAAAGAATTCTGAAGAGACCGAAACAGGTGAAAATCTGAAGGCGCAAGGTCAGGGCTATATGGTGGATGCACTAGGACCTCCCAGTCGAACTCTCTTAATTTTTGCTGAGTGGCTAAAGATGTGTGTGGTCTAGCGTTATCGTGATGAAAGACCACACCCTTCCTGTTGATCAATTCCGGCCGTTTTCTCTCGACTGCTTCCTTTAATCTCATCAGTTGCTGGCAGTAAAGATCAGAATCGATGATTTTGCCGGACGGTAAAAGCTCATAATGAACAATGCCCTTCCAATCCCACCATACACACAGCATCACCTTATTTCGTGTTAGGCCAGGTTTGGCCACAGTCTGTGAAGCCTGGCCAACTTTCGACCACGACCTTTTTCGCACGTTCTTGTCGTACGTGATCCACTTTTCATCGCCAGTTATCAATCTCTTCAAAAACGGCTCGGTTTCATTACGTCTCAATAATGAATCGCAAATGAGTACACGGTTCATTAAGTTTCTTTGAGTGAGCTCGTGTGGCACCCAAATATCGAGCTTTTTTGTATAACCAGCTTTCTTCAAATGGGTCAAAACTGTTTTGTGGTCAATTCCCAGTTCTTCAGCTACATCGTAACTACTAATATGCCGATCTTGCCCCACTCTTTAAAAAATGGCGTCCATTTTATTCGTAACAGGGCGACCAGAGCGAGGTGCATCTTTAACATCAAAATTTCCGGACTGAAAACGTTTGAACCAAATTTGTGCTACTCTTACTGACACTGCATCAGGTCCATAAACATCACAAATTTTTTTCACTGCTTGAGTTGCATTTTTGCCTTTTTTATAATAAAATTTTAAAATGTATCGAATTTCTTCATTAGATTCACTCATTTTTACGGAGAGAAAAACAAATGAAAAATAGCGGGAAACAACTTTTTTTTATTTTTTTCTTTTCTTTATAATGTAACCTTTTTAATGTTACCAAAACCAGCCAGACACAAATAGTACAGTCAAAGAAATTTTATAATAAGTTTATACCTACGTTATGCGAAAAGACTTTATCCCCGACCTATTATATAAGAGATTTCCACCTATATATTGACTCATCACGATATCTCTGGAACCATAAGGCGTAGCGACTTGAAATTTGGTAGGATTATTCCTTTCGCCGAGTAGAGGTCAGCTAAGAACGGATTTTACGAAATTCCACCCACAAGGGGGGTTGCGGGGGTGTTAACAATGGAAAATTCGAAGATATTGCAGTATTAACATAGCGGGGCAGCAGTTATTACTTTTGATGCGAAACAGAGTTCGCCGGGTCAGCTAGTGATATATATAATATTTATACACATTCTAATTTGTTTATAACATTAATTGATAACATAACATAACTCGACTCCTTTTTCTACCCGAAGGTGTAGGCAGCATCTGTCAAGCCTCAACTCGCCACTATGTTTACGTCTCAACGAGTAGGATGTAGGATATGGGAGTAGGAAGGGATGGGGAAGGGGGGTGGGCCTCCGGGTACCTCTCTCACCCAAAGAAACCCGGCGTGAGCTGGTTGTGGTATTTCACCGATCGAGCCAGCCCATTCATACAGTGAATTGCTGGGCTCTACCACTGTTGCCATACAGCGAACACAAAGTGGTCAGTCAAAACTATTTATCACACATGACTTTCAAGAGGAATTTCGAAAGACATTGGTGTGAGGCCAAATTCGCACCCAAGACTTCCTGATTCAGAAGCGGACTAGTTTACTGAACCACCGAGACATATTTTTTGAAGTTCTCATATAACTCTTTAATGAAAGGGCCATTTGATACCCATATAGTAGAAACACAAATATTTATTCCACCATATTGGATTTAGAATGACGTCACATTATTTTTCGAGCTACTATCAACAAGCCCATTCATTTGATACCCATATTGTAGAAATGCATTAAAAAAAACTGTTCCTCTATTTTGGATGATCCGCCATATTGGATTTAGAATGACGTCACATTATTTTTTTAGTTGGTCCCAATGAGCCCTTTCATTTGATACCCATATTGTACGAAAGCTTAAAATATATATTCCTTTATCTTGGATATTCCACCATATTGGATTTAGAATGACGTCATATTATATTTTGAGTTACACTCAATAAACCCTTTCATTTGATACCCATATTGCAGAAATGCATTCAAAATATCCATTCCGCCATCTTGGGTCGTCCGCCATATTGGATATAGAATGATGTCATACATTATATTATACATTGTCATCCAAAGTAAACGTGTATACAAAATTTCAGCTCAATCGGTTGAAGGTATCTACTTCAAAATTGAGTTACAAGATTCCACCGAACATACATACTTACATACATACATACATACATACAGTGCAAGGTAAATAAAAGCTTATAATGATTTGAAGGTTATTATTATCATTTATTTATTTATTATTATTATTTTTTATCATAATACATATCTAAAAATAAAATTGTTATTTACGATATAAAGATAAGGTGTTACAATTGTAGGAAAAGAACTGTTTGTATTTATTTTAATTCTTGGTTTAAATTAATAAAAGTAACATAATTAATACCTACTTTGAAAGTCTTTAAAATCTTCATGGGGTTACATTTCAGAGTGATAGTTTTTTACATGATACCTATGATAACATAACATAACTTCACGCCTTTTCTACCCCAAGATGTAGGCAGTGGCTGTTAAGCCTCGACTCGCCATTATGTTTACGTCCCAAATAAAATACGTGGCGAACTATTGCCATACCGGGCACAAAGTTTTCAGTCATCGATATTTATCACACATAACTTTCCAAATTAATTTCAAAGTCATTGGTTTGAGTCAGGATTCGAACCTGTGATCTCTTAATTCAGAAGCGGGGTGCTCGACCACTGCACCACCGAGACATTGATATTTTTCTTCTGACTTATCGTCTTTTATACAAAAAAGAGTAATTTTTACGTTCCAAATAGGATAGAATATAAAGCAATAGTATATTTTTGGTAATTTGAATAACTCAGTCTTCCTCGCTATCCAATCTGTTCAGCGTTATATCCGTTTATTTTTATTATACATCTTACTAATGTCTTCCATTGTCATTTCAACTGCCTCATCTGTATTCGTTTATATCAGATGCTGTAACATTTCTCATTTTATTTTATTTCTCCAACCACCGTTTGGACTAAAAATAATATGATTAATTGATAAGAAAAATATCAAAATTTTCATCATCACCGAACATGTTTGAAAGCAATCGATTTTAGTCAGCACATTAAAAATATATATCTATTACATTTTAAATAGAACATATTCGTTAGTTTATGATATGTTGCTTCTCTAGGACTAGTTTTGTCAATCATAAATGGTATTAAACATTCAATGTACGTTAAACTTGCATGTGAACTAATGTCGTCAATTCATACTGAATAGCTTTAGAGTACAGTCGCGTACATAAATACACGAGTATAATCGCGCCAATAACTCACAGCTGACAATGCTACTAGTGATTTTGAGACTTCACATATGGTGCTCAGGTTGGAGACATAATGAGTTAAATATTCCATCGAAAATTATTTGAAATAACATAACATAACTTCACGTATTTATTACCCGAAGGTGTAGGCAGCGGGCTGTTAAGCCTCGTCTCGCCGTTATGTTTACGTCCCAAATGGAATAGGTGGCGAACCTATTGCCATACCGGGCACAAAGTTTTTCAGTCATCGATATTTATCACACATAACTTCCGAAAACAATTTCGAAAAGTCATTGGTGTGAGCCAGTGTCTGGAATCGAACCCGGACCTCTGGATCAGAAGCCGTGTGCTCGACCACTGCGCCACCGAGAAATACGTAATTTGAAATTATTTAATAAATAATGTTAGTTAATTTGTGTTATTCTTTAATTGTTTCTGAATTATGAAGAAATAAATAAATCTACATGGTTTAAACGCGAAGCAAGAGGCTGTTGAATGATTTAAATCTTATATATAAAAATCTTACTTTTTGTCTTCGATGGTAAAACGTGGAAAACAGGCAAGCGGGTTGCCTGATGGTAGGCGACAATTGCCCATGTACATTTGTAACAACGGAGTAACGTTTGCTTTGCCAGTTTTTAAAATATGAATACGCTCGTTTTTTGAAGGTTCACATGTCATATCGGTCCAAAAATACCGCCGCTACTTATTTAACTTCCCGGCAAGTCCCTTGAGGGTTAGCAAATAAAGAAGAGAGCGATATGACACGATTCTTGAAGAACTCATCCGTTTCTTTTTTATCTTATTTTTAATATAGTAGAAAGGACAGGTTCACTCTGCCGCTTCAGATGAATCCAACCGATACTACTCAAGTAAAAATCAATGGAGTCTAAAGGAAAGTCAAGTTATACTCGAAAAAAAAACTTTACAGCGTTCTGGTGCAGTCAGGTAACAGTAACCTAAAATTATTGATTAAATTACTCAGTATACCCACAGCCTAATGTGGTATCTGTGAGACATAATATATCGCTACACGACAAATAAGTAATAAGCGCGTCTAATTGTCGCTGCGACTGAGTGTTAGGGACGTCGAGCGCGACTGTACACGACTGTACATGAAGACGGATTTATAGGTAGGAATTAGTCTTATGTATTCATAGTCAGTCAAAACTTACTTTTGTATTAAGATTTTACCCGCGGATTTGCTCGTATTGAAGCCCTTAATTAAGTTAAAAAGTATAATAATATCATGTAGGTTGAGTATTTCGGGTTGAAAAAATACTGTTTATATTTAAATTATTAAGTTTATTTTTATGCAACAGCCTCAGCTATCTCGTTATTCTGATGTCTAGGGTTTGAATCCAGACTGAATCGTGTGAAATAATTATTGTGTGATTGATGTCAATACTTGACAAAATTGTGCTCAATATATATGACAAACATGAATGTTTGTATGGCGTCTGGGTTTTATGAGTATGTATTCATAAAAAGAAGTATATTTGTATTAAAATGCATCATCTAGTTTCCACAACACATACATTTATTAGTTGCATATTTTGAAACTAGATGGCGCTGTGTGTTTTGAATCCAAGATATTATTATTATAAACGCCATGATAGTAATTAGCAAGACGATTCAATTATCAAGCGTGTTGTTAGTTGTTATAAAGATACAATATAATATTTATTGTTTTTGTTTTATGTATCATACATAACATAAAACATTAATATCGTTAAAGGCTTTCTATAATGTAACCAGGCTTCGTTTACTGCCGGTTGTCGTGATCACTGCGTATTAAAATACCTCCAAACTTGTTACATGGAATGTATGCAGCTGTTAACTACCCCCCACTTGTAATATAAAGTGTTGATGTATGTTATAGTGATAATATTATTTATTATATTATTTATTGTATTATAATTATTAATAATGTTTTATGTAGTTGATAATTTTAATTACAATACTATTAGTATATTTCATTTAGACTTCGCTATGTCTTCTATTTATATCTTAAATCTTTATTTTTTTTCAACCAAATAGTACCACGTTACGAAGGCTGGCAAAGACTCCAAAAATAAGTTACAATTGTAAATATTTTAATAGTTAAAGATGACTTTATTAAAGTGTTTTGTATATCTCGTACCCAGGACGATATTCCATTTGGGACGTCGACACCAACGACAATTCGCGTTTTTGCTTCTGTTGTCTACTGCCTATGCTGTAGAAAAAGTGAGGCTTTAGAATAAATAAATTTTCAAGTCCTGCTTTCCCCTGTTTGGAAATGGAATGTTGATGGATAATCTACAATAGTCTGCTGAAAGAAACAGAATTATCCAGTGCTAGAATACTAGTGGTCTCTTTGTTATGGAATTCTAGCACACAAAAATAACCTTCCAAAAGACTGGTAAAATTGTAACTTTTATATTTTAAAATCCGTGAAATTATAATGTAAAAATGAATTCCAAAAAACAATTGTCTATATTTAATAGGAAATGTTATATGGGCTAGAAGAAAATAATTATTCTGTTACAAATTGGCAGGATAAGTTGGGTATAGAGTTTGGTGGTATCTGGTTGATAACAACCTACTCCAAATGAGGCCAGTCACGTAGCTGAGCGGAGCGGGGAAGTACTTGGTGTCAAGCTCCTGGCATCGATGTCTCTTTGGGGAGACATTACGTACTTGACTGTTGGTGTAAGGCTCCATTGCGAGCGGAGATGAGTATAAATTTATTTTTTCGCAAATATTATGGTCACTCAATAAAACAATTTACATGTAAAAAGAAATTAAGGCAAGAATTAATTTCACAATTTAGCCGAAGTTATAGAATTATATAAATAAAGTTATAGAATTATATTTAATAATAGTATCAGGCAATTAATGGTGTGCCTTTTACTATTTATAAGGCAAAAATTCACCACAAATGGAATTGGTGGCAAACCTATTGTCATACCGGACACAAGGTTTTCGGTTATCAATATTTATCACACATAATTATCGAAGTATATTTCTAAAAGTGATTGGTGCGAGCCAGGATTTGAACCCGTGACCTATTAATTCATAAGCGGGGTGCTTGACCACTGGAGCACCGAGACTTAGAGATAATCATCAATAATTGCAAGTATAACACATAAGTGCATTTATTAATATCCGTTATCTAGTATCCATAACACAAGCATTTAGTTGCTTAGCTTGGAACTAGAGGACGATGTGTGTATTGTGTCCAAGATATATTATATTATATAATAAATTATTCAAAAAGATTTTCGCACAATCGTAACTGTAAATTCTACCTGATAATCTATAGTTATTCATTGGTGTCCCGTGTTCGAATCCGATAAGTAAAAATCTTAATATTGATCGATTCTGATAACTCCATCAGTGTGGCGGTGTGTTCACGTAGAATACTTTGCCCAACAAGCCCATTGGGGAGTGCCCTAAGCGGCAGTTACTGCCATCTACTGAATTAATTTTATCGTTATTAGATAATATCAACTTTATACGCACTTAATTTCAATAACTGTCATATTTGTGGCTAGTTAAGTGCGATAATTCCTTATAATTAATCAAAGTGAGAAATTGATTATTATTTTTATTGTGATAAATATGAATCTCAGTATATTGCTTGGGTGTTTTCTTTAAATGAGGTTAAAGTCGTCACCTAATACATAGGGACAATTAGATCATTTGGTTAAAGAAGCTGCCGACACCTTACTTGTCCTATATTGATATATTAATTATTCAAAGAAATAATCAAAACATAGAAATAAGAACAATATAAAAAATATGAAAAGACTAATAAAAGTCAAAGAAGCGAGTAAGACGTGTAACAATCGTGCCTTATGGCGCTCTGTTCTCTCTGACTATCCCGCAAGGGATTTGGCGTGAAGTTATGTATGTATGCATATTTCAAACATTTTTTTGTTTGGTTAAAGGATTTTAAAATTAATAATCTCAATTAATGGTCTAGAAGCAATATTGGTCTTCCTCCTTAATCTTTCTCCTTAACACACATTACAATTTAAAAATTAAATAAAACAAATGCCTACATAATTTAAGCATTAAAAAGTAAAACTAGCCAACTGCCGTAAAAATATAAGCCAATGATCCTAGCACATTTCAGGAATCTAACGACCAATTAAGCCCTTTACTCTAAAAACATGTCAAGGAAATACAATGGAAATACAAGTACAGTTAAATGTATAAAGTTGAATAAATAAAAAACTTAACCCTCCTTCGGGTACAGTCGAGTTAGAAAAATAATAAATCACCAAAAAAGAAAACAGCTTTGCAACGAGCCAAAATCCATCAAGACACAATAAGAAGCTCTCGTACTCAAGTTACAATAATTTCCATCTTGATAACTGGTGGATCACGTACAAACTACCCTACTTTGGAGACGAAGAGAGAGAAAAAAAAGTGTCAAAACCCCATTCGTCAGGTCAATGTTAATATAGCCCGAGGGATGAGGCGAGTGGGGTTGAAGATATAACTCGACTTGGGGGTTGAAACACAAGACCCGACCCATCTTAGGTAGGTACATATAGCTAGCTAGCTGGAGCCAAGTTTTCGACTTGGAAAAATTGAAATTAATAATTCAGACACTGTCTGTCGGAGCGTTGCGAACTTAATATTGGACGTAATTGGTGTATATTAAAAATGTGTACTTGAGGGTGTGTTTGGACAGGGCGACTTAAAAAGTTGCAAAAACTTAAATATTAGTATTTTTAATTTTATAGAAGATGGGGCAAACAAGAAATCAATCTCTTAAATAATGGCAGAGGGGGGGGGGGGAGGAATGGGCTTCAGAAGGCGGAGTCAGGGACTGAACTATGGCTCTACTATTTTAAAGAAACATATATATATATTTTAAAAAAAAATTACCCTTTTTTATAGTGTTACAGTTGCGTTGCCGACCTTTAAGGGAGTAGGATGGCAAAGGATGGAGAAGGGAGTTGGGCCTCCGGATACCTCTCTCACCGAACGAAATGCGGCATGAGGCACTTTACGTCGATCTTCTGGGAGGTTGTGGTATTTCACCCTTCGAGCCGGCCCACTCATGCAGCGAACTGACTGGCTCTACCACTGTTGAAATATATATATATTTTATTACCTTAGTTTTATGTAAATTTGAATTGAATATTATTTGCACAGTGTCAGAAATAAAAATGTTACATTTAGCCTTATCTATATACATTTGATGGAAGGAAATTGAAATGCTTCTAAGGAATATGCTATCATTTACTTTGATCTGGTTGAAGCTGTGAGCAACTTTTTATGGGAGAACACATTTAAAGCGCTTAAACGTCCAGTCTGTATACACCCTTAGATTTGTAGAGTATAGAGTGTTTGACAGTATATTTATAAAATTAATAAGTCATCCATATTTATTATTAATAAAACTCAGAATAATGGAGACGAGTAATAATAATAATATTGTTTGTATATTTACAATTAACGCATTTTCCCCTAAACAAACCTACAATAATTTGTCTTTACAAAATTCTTTTCTGAAGATATGTGGAATAAATATCGACGAACGATAACAGTAAACCCGGTGTAAGAAAAAATGAAATGCAATAATAAAATTAATAATAAAACATAGAACATCAGAGTTTAGTAACAATTTAAGGCTTTTAACCTTCACTTTTCTGGAACTTGCGTTTAGTTGCTTAGTTTGGAACTAGAGGGTGCTGTGTGTATAGTGTCCAAGGTTATTATTATTTCTATAGGATAGGAGTGCAAACGAACAAGTGGGTCACCTGATGCAACGTAACTTCTCACTACCCACGAAAACTGTGGTGCGTTTCCTTCCTTTAAGGGATTAGGAGGGGAAAATGAATATATATACAGTACATATACCCAAAATATGTTTTTTTTTGCTATTTTTGTCTGTCCGTCTGTATGTTCCAGTTAATCTTTGAAATAGCTTCACTGATTTTGATAGGAATTTTATTGGCAGGTAGCTAATGAGGAGTGATAAGGAGTAACTTAGGCTACTCTTATTTTAGAAAAATATTTTATCTATTCATTTAGGCGAAACAAAATTCGCCGAGTCAGCCAGTTTGAAATAAATTTTGAATGAATCTCTAATAGTTATAATTTGTAAGTAATATTAATTATCCAAATTGTTATTTTTTTGTAGATAATACTTCTAATTTATGCTAAAACTAAATTTTGTAAAATTTATTTCATCCAAAAACTTATTCAGCATTCGTCAGATTTCCAATCATAGGATAAATATTCCATTCTATGGGTCGAAGTATTGCTGCCTACACTTTAAAATATTAAGGTCGTGAAGATACAACATAACCTGTCATCAATATCGATGTATCCATTTAAATTTTCAGGAATTCACGGAACATTTCAGTTCGTTGATAACGACAATGATATTGGAGCCAATATCAAAGGCTGTATTGTCACTTAAGTGCGCTGTCAAGTTATAAGGTTCTATCGAATATGTATAATAGTGTCAAAATATTGTACATATTCACAAATTGACAACATTTCGGGACATATTTATCTATACATATAATAAAATTGTAGAAAAGTCAAAACTGTACATTGAATATTTTTTAAAAAGAATACTTGGTGTGTGATCTGCAATCGATACCGAAGCCGAAAATATACTTTTTAGAATTTTTGTCTGTTTGTCTGTTTGTCTGTTTGTCTGTATGTATGTCCGGGATAAACTCAAAAAGTACTGCATGGATTTACTTCAAATTTGGCACGAAAATTATTAAGAAGTCGGGTCAACATATAGGCTACATATTATCACGCTATCACCTACGAGGAACGAGCAGTGAACCTTTATTTCTTCAATGTATTCTGTAGCAACGTGTAATCTAACGACGCATATTTGTATGTTGTTATGGTGTTATTATGTTAATAACCATGCTTTAATCTATACATATAATAATAATAATAATATAATATAAGTTAGCTTCACATTTTAATTAACTTATGCCGTTAAACATAACAGACAATTTTAAAACAGTGCCATCTATGAGATTTACAAAACAGAAAACATTAAGTTGAATTACACGTGTAAGCACTTTTTGGTTTTAGATATAAATAAATCTTTGAGATTTTAAAAACATCAAGTCGAATTACATGTTTAAACACTTTTTGAATATAAATAATTGAAATTTCATCATGCGCTTGCGGTCAATAGATGTTTTTAAGAGTCATAGATGGAGTTGTGCATTTTCTTCTTTAAAATTGATACAATTTTGTTAATTCTTTTCAGAGATGAGCAAGACAATTAAAAAAATGTATTTGTATATGCTAAAAACTGTTAATATTTTTGTTCGGTATTTATTGGTGTAATGATTGCTTCATAATTTTATAATTTTACACCATTAAAAAAAAATGTTTCCTATTCGCTAACTAGATGGCGTTGGCGTCGAATTAGATCGCGCTATAATTTCGTTCACCAAAAGTGATGTTATGAGTACGGATGTCGCCGCGACAACTCATAGAAACTGGGGTTACCTGCGTTGCTATAAGTTATCGTGTGCTTAGTCGAATTTAACGTGAAAACTGAAAATACTTTCCTGAAATATAATTAAAAAAAAAAATATTTACTTAAATAAACTTCATTCGGAATCGGACTACTGCTTACTGCTTAGCTATCATTATCTGTGTGTAAATTCTCAGCGTGTAAATTATTTTCTGTTATTTTTCAAACTTAAAATAATCAAAATGCCTAGAAAACGGTCTAATCTATCCCAATCCTCAAACGATAGTCGAAGGAAAAGGTTAGCTCGATCTCTTGAAACCACCATTGAGCGTGAGGCAAGGATAGCTACTCTTCGAGAACACAATGCGGAAATTCGAGATGGAGAAAGTAGTACGTCGCGCCAGTCCCGATTAGATACTATGCGCACTCAAAATGCATCGTTGCGGTCTCTGGAAAGTATAGAAGCATACGAAATGCGGCTATTAAATGATCGGAAGCGCCATGCTGAGTCTCGCGCGTCAGAGACATACACGCAACAAGAGACAAGACTGAGTTTGCAGCGCAGCCGCACTTATGCCGCTCGATCGTGCGAGAGTGCTGAAATTCGAGAAGCTCGATTGGAAGGCATCCGGGAGCGTCACGCTGAGTCTCGCGCGTCAGAGACGTACACGCAGCTAGAGACGAGGTTGAGTTCCCAGCGCTCTCGCACAGATGCAGCTCGATTTTGTGAGAGTGTCGAAGCGCGAGAAGCTCGACTGGAAAGCGACCGGGAGCGCCACGCTGAGTCTCGCGCGTCAGAGACGTACACGCAGCTAGAGACGAGGTTGAGTTCCCAGCGCTCTCGCACAGATGCAGCTCGATTTTGTGAGAGTGTCGAAGCGCGAAAAGCTCGACTGGAAAGCGACCGGGAGCGCCACGCTGAGTCTCGCGCGTCAGAGACGTACACGCAGCAAGAGACGAGGTTGAGTTCCCAGCGCTCTCGCACAGATGCAGCTCGATTTTGTGAGAGTGTCGAAGCGCGAGAAGCTCGACTGGAAAGCGACCGGGAGCGCCACGCTGAGTCTCGCGCGTCAGAGACGTACACGCAGCAAGAGACGAGGTTGAGTTCCCAGCGCTCTCGCTCAGATGCCGCTCGATTTTATGAGAGTGTCGAAGCGCGAGAAGCGCGACTGGAAAGCGACCGGGAGCGCCACGCCGAGTCTCGCGCGTCAGAGACATACACGCAGCGAGAGACGAGGTTGAATTCGCAGCGGAGTCGCACTTCTCTTTCTCGGTCGATCGAAGATCATGAAGAGCGGATGACCCGGTTAAGAAGAGATCGTTCTCAGCATGCCCTTTCACGGTCGTTAGAGAACGATGAGCAGCGTGAAGAACGTCGTGCAGCTGCTCGGCAGCGGTACCACGACGTGTGTGGCGATACGTCTGCTCATCTATCGCTAGAACGGGATAGAATTCAAGAGTTTCGAGGATCTTGGTCGGGTGAACAGCGTGCGGCACAACTAGAACTAGATCGTCTGCGGCGTAGCATGAATCAACTTTCAACATCTGACGATGAATCCATGGTTTACGATATCGAAGAGCAATCGTGGCTAAATAAAGAGGGAAGTGGATTTATGTACAATGTTGCGATTAACTACGCCGCACACGGAGATATTGGTGTCTTAGAAGAAGTGTGTGCCCACTGTCAAGCCCGCAAATGGAAAGGAGAGCCCAATGGGATGTGTTGTGCATCTGGTAAGGTACGCTTGGAGTCTATGCAAGACCCACCAGATCTGTTAAGAATCTTACTAAATGGCGAACATCCGAAGTCCAGCCATTTTTTGAAAAACATCCGAGCTTATAACAGCGCCTTCCAGATGACTTCGTTTGGTGCAAATCAAATCGTTGAAGCAGGTTTCATGCCGACATTCAAGGTCCAGGGGCAAGTTTACCATCAAATCGGTTCGCTGCTACCTACAGACATTCCAAAATTTTTGCAAATTTATTTTGTAAGTGATTTTGAAGAACAAGCAAACCTACGAAGTAGACACATCCCCAATTTGGACCCTGTTCTGGTCAGAGGATTGCAAAGTATGTTGCATAACGTTAATCCGCACATTGGCAACTTCAAAGCCGCTCTGGCGTCGGTGCCTGAGAACGAGCGCAACCGCTTTAAGTTTGTCATCAGTGCAGATAGAAAGCCGATTGCAGCCCATCCGGGACGATATAATGCGCCAACGACGAATGAGGTCGCCGTTCTCTTAGTCGATCAGGAGTGTGATAAAAGAGATATCGTCTTACGCACGCACGATGACCGGCTTCAAAGGATCAGCGAAACTCACCGCGCGTACGATTCTCTTCAATATCCGCTCATGTTTTGTCGCGGAGAGGATGGCTACCATTTCGCCCACTATAATGTAGACCCCCAGACAGGCTCCCCAAATTATAACAAAAAAACGTCCGCCATGCAGTTCTACAGCTTCTTGATCCAGCTGAGGGTGAACAATGGCTCTTATCTCCACCATCATCGTACACTCTTTAGTCAGTTTCTGGTGGACATGTATGCCAAAATTGAGACAGAGCGTTTGGTATTTATAAGGTCCAATCAAAGAAAGCTGAGAGCTGAGAACTACGTCCATCTCAGAGATGCCATGCAGAATGATGCCAATGCTCAAGATGTAGGAAGGATGGTCATTCTCCCCTCCACCTTCACAGGAGGTCCGCGGTACATGCACGAGAGGACCCAAGATGCATTTTGCTATGTGCGAAAGTTTGGTCGCCCGGACCTCTTTATTACTATCACTACCAACCCAAAGTGGCCTGAAATAACAGCTCAACTCCTTGCAGGACAGGTTTCGTACGACAGGCACGACTTGATCTCTCGCGTATTCCACCTGAAGTTGAAATGCCTTATGGATCTTCTAACAAAGGCAAAAGTGTTTGGTACAGTCCGATGTCATATGTACTCCGTGGAATGGCAAAAACGCGGCTTGCCACACGCGCATCTGCTTTTGTGGTTGGAAGAAAAGATCAGGCCTATCCAGATTGATCAAGTCATAAGTGCAGAGCTTCCGGACCCTGACGTTGATCCTGTTCTGCATCAAATTGTTAAAAGTCACATGGTGCATGGCCCCTGTGGCACGTTAAATCCAAGTTCCCCTTGTATGAAAGACGGACGTTGTACAAAAAGATTCCCAAAAAAATTTACCAACGAAACCATTACTGGTGAGGATGGATATCCCTCATAGCGGCGCCGATCACCAGCAGAGGGCGGGCATTCCACTGAGCTGAGCGTGCGTGGCCAGGCGCGACCGGTCGATAACCGATGGATTGTTCCTTACTCACCAGTACTGTCCAGGACCTTCCAGACGCACATCAACGTCGAGTCGTGCACCAGCGTCGGGTCGATCAAATATATCTGCAAATACGTGAACAAAGGTAGCGATCAGGCGACGTTTGCTTTACAGAACACTGACAGAGACGAGGTGACCAAGTATCAGTCCGGTCGCTACATCAGCACGTCTGAAGCAGTTTGGCGGATACTGGCGTTCTCTATACATGACAGGCATCCTGCCGTCATGCATTTAGACGTCCACCTAGAAAACGGTCAGCGCATATATTTTGATCCCAACAACGTTGCTGAGCGCTTAGAAAATCCGCGCCAAACAACTCTCTTGGCATTTTTCAGGCTCTGCGAAATCGACCAGTTTGCGAGGTTCCTTACGTATGACGAGGTGCCTTCATATTACACGTACGACAAGCAAAGGGGAATATTTAACCGACGTCGAAGAGGAGGTGCTGTCGAAGGTTTTCCGGGAATTTTCAAGGACACCGTATTGGGTAGAGTTTATACCGTGCACCCGAATAATGGCGAATGCTATTTTCTGCGGTTATTACTTCACACGATCCGAGGCCCAACGTCTTTTGCCTTTCTGAGAACATTTGATGGCGTGGAGTATCCCACTTACCGCGCAGCCTGTGTAGCACGTCACCTTCTCGACGGTGACCAAAACTGGGATGACACCCTCGCGGAGGCGAGCGTCAGTAACAGCCCCAGCCGTATGCGTCATCTGTTTGCCGTCATCTTGGTGTTTTGTGGAGTCACGAACCCGGTAGCTTTGTGGGAAAAATATCGACATCATCTATCTGAAGATTTTCTACGAGCTTTGAGGCGTGCTACTGGAGACGAAGTCGAAGTAACTGATGAACGCGTGCTGAACACCTGTCTTAGTTCACTTCAAGACGTGGTCATTTCCATCGGCGGCAATCCATTGGTCGAATATGGGTTACCAGCTCCCCAATCATCACCGCATCAAGACCGTGGAAATCGAGAGTATAACGCTGAGACAATTTACGATCCGAGCGAAATGACCACCATACGAAATCACCATGTCGCTTTGTTCTCTTCAGAGCAAAAACAAATTTATGACACTGTTCTTAAAAGCGTTGGGCAAAACCAGGGTAAAATGTTTTTCTTGGATGCTCCTGGTGGAACAGGAAAAACATTTGTTACCACTGGCATACTTGCAGAGGTCAGGAGGCAAGGCAAAATTGCCATTGCTGTAGCGTCGTCGGGAATCGCTGCCACACTGCTTCCGGGTGGCAAGACAGCACATGCCATGTTTAAAATTCCCATCGATTTAGAGAGCACCGAAACGCCTGTTTGTGGTGTGTCACGCAATAGTGATAAGGGACACGTGCTGAAGGATTGCTCTCTGATCGTATGGGATGAGTGTACGATGGCCAATAGAAAAGCAGTTGAGGCCGTGGACAGAACCCTGCAGGACATCCGCAGGAACGAACACTTGATGGGTGGTGTCACAGTTCTATTCAGTGGCGATTTCCGACAAACGCTTCCCGTGGTGACGCGGGGATCGAGGGCTGACGAGGTGAATGCTTCGTTGAAACGATCTTCGCTGTGGTCACGAGTTCGTACGCTGCGCTTGACCATTAATATGAGAGCTCGGCTCGGCGGCAATGCACGTGCTCAAGAATTCTCCGATGTTCTTCTAAGTCTTGGCGAAGGCACTCTACCAGAGGAGAGAGGTGGGCAGGTGGTGCTTCCAGAGTCTCTCGGTAGAGTCGTATCCAGCTTAGAAGAACTCATTCGCTGTGTGTACGGGGACATCAGTCATATACCGCACCAGCAGAATTCTTGGGTATGTGAGCGGGCAATTTTGACGCCCAAAAATGGTCAGGCTGAAGCAATCAACGAATGCATTCTCTCGAAAATTGAGGGGAATGAAGTGGTTTACACCTCTATAAACACTGTCATCGAGCAAGATGATGCCACACATTATCCCGTGGAATTTCTGAACTCTCTGTCAGCAAGTGGACTTCCAGCGCATACTATCAAGCTGAAAGTCGGTGTCCCGATTATGCTTCTTCGGAACCTATCTCCTCCGAAGTTGTGTAACGGGACCCGCCTTAAAGTCATCTCGCTCCACAGACACAGCATTGAGGCGGAAATTCTTACGGGTTGTGGCGTAGGCGAGGCAGTATTTGTACCACGCATTCCCCTCATACCTCATAACTTCCCGTTCCAGTTCAAGCGCGTACAGTTCCCCGTGAGTGTTTGCTTCGCGATGACCATCAATAAGTCGCAGGGGCAGACACTGAGAGCAGCGGGTGTCGACCTCAGGACGAGCTGCTTCTCACACGGGCAGCTGTACGTCGCTTGCTCCCGCGTCACCAGTCCTGACTCTCTTTACATTTTGGCTGCGGAGAGCCAAACCAGCAATGTTGTTTATAGAGAAGTTTTATAAGTATATATTTTTATCCTTTTCTATATTTATATTTTCTTATTCATTATTTTCTACATTTGCTTCAGTCGCAACTTATTACTTAATTCAGCAGAATCACCATAAAGTCATTTATTCAAAGCAGACTGAAAATCAGCACTTTTGAAGTTCAACAATTTTACAAAAGACAGTCTCCCTCTGTTACTGTACTTTCTGTATTTATGAAATGTAAAGAAGTAACGGGTAAATAAATGTTATTTTAAAAGGTATAATCGTAGGTATTTTTGGTGCTGTATAGCGTTCAGGCAGATGACGTCGCGGGCTACAGCTATACTACAAAAATTCCTGTTAAAATGAAAATAAACAATGCGGGCAACAACCATTGCTACCGCAATCTGTACTTATCCTACCAGTTACAATTTCATTTTAGAGGTAATTACTTCTCAACTGTCTATGTAAAAATATAGCTATCTGATCACAAATTCCACGCGTACGAAGTCGCGGGCACAGCTAGTAATATTATAAATTTAACATCATATCAGCTTGAATTGTATTAGAAGTGAAAATATGAGTATCTTTATATTTTCACACTTTCAAAACGGAAATTTTAAGTTTACAGTGCATGAATGTATGCACTGTAAACTTAAAATTGCGCACATTGGGAGAGGCCTATGTCCAGCAGTGGACTGCAATAGGCTGATGATGATGATGATGATGAATGTATTGCTCGACCGGCCATATACCACGACCACAAAGAGTATTGCAGTAGCACATGTGGTGTTTCGTTCGGTGAGAGAGGTATTCGGTATCCATCTTCCCTCACCCAGCCCATCCCACTCCTTTTAAGGCTAGCAACGCGTAACACTATCCGTGTTGCAGGTTCATCACTGAGCGGCGGTAGTCACTTACCAACAGGCAACCCACCGGTTCGTTGGTCTTTTATCCCATAAAATTGAAAATATTTACTTTAACTGAAACTATACGCCCTAAATCCGAAGTTATAGGCCCAGTCATAGTCATGCCTCAGTTTTTTTAATTTCAGCAGACTAATTTTCTAGGTGATTATTGTAGTAGGCGACGAAACCTATTCCAAAAGTGTCTTTATGTAAGTCAAAAAGTAATTTCCGAATATTGTTACTCTAAACTGGATTCGAGCTTGTGATATCTTTATAAGAAGTCCTAATATCTCTAAAAGGTTAAGTTAGTATCAAGTTGAATGCCTTAGTGATCTAATATGACTAACACAGGAAAATATTTAAGGACATTATTCTATAGAGAAATTAATATTAAGAAAAAACTTGTTTGGGAAAACAGAAAAATGAACGATACAAAAAAAAAATAACATTAAGACAGACGAGAAGTAAATAAATTGTCAAGTAACGCACCCCTATATTATAAAAGTAAGCAACGTTACCTTTGTAAACGTCAAAATATTATTAGTTCTTGTTTATAATTCAATAATGCGAGATAATGACTACACAACAGATGCAAAAAATCCCATAGTCTCTAAAACATTTATAAAAAAACAAACAATATTTCACAGTAAGCAATATTTAACAGTGGTAGAGCCAAGCAGCCAAGCAGTTGCATGAATGGGCCGGCTCGAAATACCACGACCACTCAGAAGGTCGGCGTAAACTGGCTCATGCCGCGTTTCATCCGGTGAGAGAAGTACCCGGAGGCCCAACTTCCTTCCCCATCCTTTCCTATCCTACTCCCATAAGAGCCGGTAACACAACAGTAACACTTTATGTGTTGCAGGTGTCCATGGGCGGTGCTGGTCACTTACCATCAGGTGACACGCCTGCTCGTTTGCCTTCCATTCTCATAAAAAAAACATACTTATCACCCTTGTCCATGGTAGGACTATAGGTAGGTACTATAGATAGTAGGTACTATTGCTGTGTGGCGCCGGCTTAGAATACCGCCACCCCATCTCTTCCCGAGGGTGTCGTAAAAGGCGACTGAGGGAAAAGCTAGAAGAATGGGCAGCAGCATTCTCTCTCAACAAAATACAGCCTACTGCGATCGCCAACCCGCCTGCCAAGCGTGGCGATTATGGCGAAAACCCCCTATTATTGCGCGGACCGGCAGTTGTGGCACTCTATGGGGGAGGCCTGTGTCCAGCAGTGGACCTCAAAAAAGGCTAATGATGATGATGATGATGATAGATTTTCTTATAAAATCGTCCCAAAACTCTCTAAAAACATCCCCATACTAAGTCGTCGTAATGCAAAATTCGAAGTCAGTAACGTAGTTTAACGAATTTAAATACACCTTCTTGTCTATGGACTCTACTTTACTCTACTTGCGAAGTAGATCTACCACTCTACTCCTCCTTATATTAACGTGTTGCTTTGAAAGCGTCCAGTCGTTGAAAAAGTAATTATTATCCTTTTTTTTTTGCATCCTTTGTGCTCAGTTTTAATTGTCGAAGTTAGTGTAATGAATTGTCGATGAGTTTCATTACCTTTGTGAAGATGTTTGAAGTAGACGGAGTAGGAGAGTGGGGGGCCAAGGCTCTCGCAGGGGTAGGGATGTAGTGCCGCTCCATTACACTCTTGAAAAGTTTAATTTTGTAAGTGAGCGAGTTACAGAGTCGATATGAACTTCCAAGTGTTCATAGTTTAAAAGTTTTACAAAGAATTTCCTTTCGGAAAAAAACATTTTCGCTTTGGTTGTATTTTTTTTTACATTTTACTATTTTATTATTACTTATTTATATTTTTAGAATTTATCTTAGTAAATATATGTTAAAATTGCTAGAATTAATTTGATATTTTATGTTTTAAATCTTAAGTAATGTTTTAAGACCCATTGAAATTTTTGACAGTAAATAGTTTTTTGGGTAATTTTAAATAAAAAAAAAAAGAAATATGTAGGAGTATATTTCTTTCTAATAATATTTGATCTAAAAGAAGTAATTTTTAACATAACATAACTTCACGACTTTTTATACCCTAAGGTGTAGGTAGCGGCTGTTATTCCTGGACTCGCCGAATTGTTATGTTACGTCCCAAATTAAATAGGTGGCGAACCTATTACCATACACCTGGCATGTCGGTCATCAATATTTATCACACATAATTTCCGTAAATAAATCTGTGAAATTACGGGTGTGAACCTGGAAACGATCCCACGACTTTGGAATCAGAAGCAGGGAGCTCGACAACTGGACCACCGATTACTAATATATTAAGTATGTATGCCAATATACTCGTAGATATAATTTTATTGAGAAAATATTTCAAATAATGTTCAGTTAGTATATAAATATAATATATGAACGTATTCGACCTTGCTTACATACATGATAAATGCTGTCCATTTGTCTGCAAGACCTCGGATCACAATGTATTATTCATTTGGACTATCATTTTTAACAACCATTTTTGTATGATCATCAGAAACTGAACTGTTTTTACGAAGGATTGATTGTCATAAAAAGACTTTGCTAGTTTATCATTTTGATACTGACTGCCCTCAAATTGGCATGACGCAAACTAACAGTAGTACCGCCATTCAGTTCGCTACATTAATGGGCTTATTCGACCGGTGAAATGACACGATCTCTCAGAATATCCATATAAATTGGCTCATGCCGCGTTCTGTTCGGTGGGAGAGTTAGCCAAAGGTCCAACCTCAAAGGAGAGGCGCTCGTTCCTGTTACACTTCTGACAACGTATTTTTCCCATTTCAAAATCCGGTAATGCAACTGTAATACTATCAGTGTTGCAGGTGTCCGTGGATGCTAGTTGCTTGCCATCAAATGACACGCTAGCTCATTTGCCCCCTTATCCTAAAAAAGAGCGGAATATCGGAATATAACATAAAGTGTATCTTTGATTACACAGAATACAGACTATATAAAACACTCGATGGTCCAGTGGTTAAGCACCCTGCTGCTGTATCAAGAAGTCATGGGTTGAAATCCGCGCTCACACCAATGACTTTTCGAAATTCTTTTCGGAAGTTATGTGCGGTAAATATCGATGACTAACAACTTTATGCTCGGTGTATGGCAATAGGTTCGCCACCTATTCCATTTGGGATGTAAACATAACGGCGAGTCGAGGCTTAATAACTGCTGTATGTTTAAATTCCATGCAGAAGCGGCTGGATTATATGGGTAGTACAAAAACAAGGTTTGATTCCGTCTACTTTCGCTACTAGCGCTCAAAAGTCAACAAATTAAAACAAAACAAGTAAAAAAGCCAAATTAAATGATTCACAAATGAGTAATTTCTAATTATTAAATAGATCGATCGGAAGGATTGCCAAACAAAACTTGTTTTTTCCATAGATATTGAGGCGTAATTAATTTTGATACTGATACCGCATCCGTCTTGCATCTATGCCTAGGTCATTAGGCAAAGGAAAACAGCCATTAGGCGGTCGGCACAGAGTTGATTAATTGTCGAAGGCCAAAGGCCGGTGGGGAGGGCCATAAATAAAAATAAAATACGGCCTTAAGTCGATGCTAGGGCTGTCCAAATATATAATATAATACGATTGATAATGTTATTTTTATAATTAGTTAATTATTGACTCACAGTGGTCCAGAGATCCAGCACCCCGCTTTTGAATCTATAAGTAGTGGGATCGGAAATCTATTCGGAGGCAATAGGTTCCGTCAGCTGAGCCTTTCCAGTTGTGATAGAAATTCGGCTAGTTGATGCGTAATAGCTGTATACACATTTCTGTAGAAAATGGCGGGTAGTTATGAAAAAATTTTGTTCATTTGTATATGATAGTTCTAGTATATGACTGTTACTTTGTAGATAGGTGCTATTTTAAGGATAGTAATAAAAAAATGCACGTCTGTGTATGTTGAATATGATATCACTCAATAGCTTTGGATTATTTTTTCGAATACATCATAATACAAATAAAAAAAAAAAAATACATATAAAAATCTATCAAACATTTCACTAACTACATACCTCTATCATTAGTGTGGAAATGTAACTTGTTATGTGGCATCAAATGTACACAGTTCATGATACTGGAAAACTTATCCAGATATATTGCATGAAGAGAAAATACAAATATTTTATTTTAGAATTCAGTATAAATACTGAATTCTAAAAAATAATAATATAAAATTGGATTCCTAGAACATTAATATTAATACATTCATAAATTAATTAATACATCCGCATATTTGGTTATATTTATCGAGATGTGCCAACCCTGACCGATCGTAAGGCTAGTAGGCTTGTGCCGAATTTTCGTTTAATTCTTAGATAAATGTTAGATCCTTTGGACATTTTCGAGGTAAGTAAAGAAGAAAGATGTACATCCTTTGTTTTTAATAATTTTAATGGCATTTCCAAGTAGTTATATAATTACATTATCTTTGTATTTAATTACATTAAACAAATTGTAATTATCTAGAAGTAATGCATGCTCCGATGGTTCGGACATAATGTAGAAAGAATGGATGATGCAAGATTGACTAAGCAGATATACAATGCAATCCTAGAATGTTCCAATCAAGAAGCCTCAAAAATCGACGCGCGTGCATGTAAAGAGTTATAGTCAAAGAAGCGTCTCCCCAAAACGGATTAGGCGACAGAACATACTACCATAAACCGGGTATAAGGTCAGTCAAGTTTTTACAGTGATAGAGCCAAGCAGGTCGCTGCATGAAAGGGCCGGATCGACCGGTGAAATACCACGACCTCTCAGAAGATCGACGTAAAGTGACTCATGCCGCGTTTTGTTTAGTGAGAGAGGTACCCGGAGGCCCAGCCCCCTTCCCCATCCCTTCTAATCCTACTCCCTTAAAGGTGGGCAACGCAACTGAACACTACATGTGTTGCAGGTGTCCATGGGCGGCGCTGGTGATTAAAAGATCAGGTGACACGCTTGCTCGTTTGCCCTCCTATCCCATAAAAAAAATCAGTCATCGATAAACATCACACGTAACATCTGAAAAGTCATCGGCGTGAGCCGGCATTCGAAACCAAGACTTTTTTATTCAGAAGCGTGGTGCTCGACCATTGGACCAGGACAGATATTTAAAATTTTCGGAGTATGTTCTATTACTAAACGGGTAAAAAAAAGTTAATTTTATAAGAATTTGAGAAGATTTAATTAAAAATAGCAGGTGACTAATTTAATAAGTAATAATTCATAAATATATTTGTTATAATAAACAAATGTCATAAACATTTTTTTGACGACTCCATGCCAAAACCTTAAAGAAGTGACTTAATAAAAATATAATTCCTCGAATAACCCTCAAGTATACCTAATTGTAAAATAATATTTGTTACATAAACTTTTAGCTTATTTTTGTGTGTCACGGCGAACTCAATAAATTATATAAACTTTATTTTATTAATATCATAAAGGTAGCGAATAATAAAACATAAAAAGAGCCAGCCGCTACATAATCCCCGTGACTTTCCTCTCCGATGACTAAAATCAACATTGCTGCTTTACATTTTTCTGTGTTTTTTTTGCGGTACATAGATCAGTCGGTTAGGCTGCGTTTCCAACAGAGATGTGCGGGTTAGCTGTGCGGTGTGAGGTTGCGTAGCGAGTTTGTGTAACGATGTGAGTGTTTCGATGAGAGTTGAACGGGTTTCTATTGTGGAATAAGAGAGCAAATGAGCAAACTGGTCACCTGATGGTAAGTATTCCGGTTGCCTCGCTGGTCTTCAAAATAGGATAGGAATTGGGGTTGAAAGTGTAAGTGAAGGTGTGGCTCTACTATTGTAGATAGGTGATGAGTTGTAGTGAGGTTTTGTCGATTGAATTTATCCCTAGTACACATTTTTTCAACACACCCGTAGCACACATTTTTCTGTATTTCAAGTACAAAATCCTCGCTTCACTAAGTGACTTGTATTGAGTTAAGTTAACTGATTCTATTTGTCATTAAAAACCACAGCTCTCGCACATCTTTAGTGTAGACACAACCTAAAGCTCCCTTCTGAAATTGTTTGCGTAAATAAATATCATGGGACGTTACATCCAAATATGCGATGGTACAGACATACTGTTTGTTTTTATATATAAATAAATATAGATATCATCCATAATAATATTTATTAAAGGACTGTTTATTATAGCATTCGTTGTACGAGTAAATTTAATTAAACGAAAAAAATGGTTGATATCGTGCAGTTTACAAATATTTAATTTGAATTTAAAATATATTTGTCAATATTGTATTATGATAAGTATATGAAAAAGTATTTTATAAAATTTATTTTATAAACGGAGTTGTTGACCAACTAAGATTATGATATTTTGTCGGGTGAAGTTTAGATTGAAAATTAGGGTACTTTTTCGCTATTAATTCAAAATAAGGCAAAAAAATAAACATTTTTAAACAAATAAATTACAGCGTATTTGAGACATACAAAGGCAACTTTTTACAAAATTTCGTGAAAAAAAAATTTGTACAAGATAAAAATAAAAAACCAAAACCTTGGTGTTATGAATATTTCACATAAATTTTGAGGTTATGTGAAAAAAGTGTGAATACAAAAGTTTTAGACCTTTTTATTACCTACAACTTTGCCATTTGACTTAAAAACACCCCCTTCCCGACCTCAGATCGACGGTAAATTATTTTTCTGATTATTTTTATAATATTCTCCTCCTTTTCTAATGGGTTTCATCCTACTATACATTTTTTTTGTTTTAAACATTATCTACCCTGGTCTAGTCTACCCACTATTCCATGAAAAAAAAAGTGTGTGTGTCCGCTCCGACGCACGACTGGAGTTTACTCCTCAAGAACGATTATAAAATAAAATAATAAATATTTACTGTCTACAAATATGAACACATTTCTTCGTAATAGAGAATGGCGTATCGCTATAAAGAGTGTTTCTATAAAGAGCTCAGGACATTGTATGGAGTGCCGACTCTTATTTATATGCTCTGTGACTATAGCGCATAACGCATTTCGTGTGACATGCTATACTCTCTAGTACGATTTTGGTCCCCATAATTTTCATACCCCGGGCCTATATATGTAAATCGATTCTTAAGGAGTAAACTCCAAAAAACACCCCATTTATATGGAAACAATATTCTAAATTTTATCCATTTTTTCGATTTACCGTATAAAACAACATAACTTATACTAAACACCATTTTAACCGTCGACCTATTTAATGGTCTCCAAGTAGTGAGAGTTCATAATTTTATTATTTCATATTTTTAAGAATTTCCGCAAATCTTTCGAAACGTTAGGAAACTTTTTCCAAAAAATTGGCGTTCAATTTAATAGCAATAAGTCAGTAGCAATAAGGCCGCAGAGCCACCGTTGACGCAGCGGTTTCACAGCTCCGCGGTGTGAACACGCCTTTATACGTGACGACTGTAATTTCCTTTAAAAATTTGCTGAAATTCAGGACGCGGTTCGAAAATTAGGATGTTGTGAAATGAAATGTTAAATACATTTCAAATGGCCTTATTATTGTTCATATTTTGATATTATGTTTTTTTATGGGATAGGAGGGAAAACGAACAAGCGTGTCACCTGATGGTAAGCAACCTGCGCCGCCCATGGACCAGCAACTGATATAGTTTTACCGTTATGTTGCCGACCTTTAAGGGAGTAGGATAGGAACGAATGGGGAAGGGGGGTGGGCCTCTGGGTACCTCTCTCACCGAACGAAACGCAGTTTTCGCATTATTTCGTATTTACTTTTCATTATCTGCGTTGAGGTATAGATCGCGACCAATAGGAAGATCGGACACGAACTTGGTACCTCTGAAATAGAAGCCGGAGTGCTGAACCACTAAGACATTGACTTGTGATAATTCCTCTCGATAATGTAGTGGTTAGACTCGGCGATATCTATTTTGGTAGTATCGGTTCGAATCTATGTTCACTGATACTTTTCTTGTTTACCCTTATTTCATCAGACTATATGATAATATCTGACAAGACGAGACAGCGTTAGTATACGACCCGATAGTGTAATAAAAGCGTGAAGATATAGATACAAAGTTGAGATCAATAACCATCTAAGATAAGCATTCCAATGCTAAGAATTGATTACATAAAAGGTTGTTGTTGCCAGTCGTCACGTTAACTTTTTTTTTCTTTATAAGTAAGTACCTGGTGGGCTTTGGTCGTATTTTTTTTAATTAAATTCAAATAATTAAAAGCGAACGTCCCGTTTTACGACCAGTATCCGACACGTTCACGAGATTAAAACGCCATTAACCTCTTGGGGTGTAAACGAATCACGTGCGCACTCAGCGATTCTATAACAAGCGTGTGTTTATTTCTTGGTCAGACCTTCTTTGTCCCAGTCTGCCCAGTGCCCACTAGTGGAATTGGTCTGTAAACGATATCGCTACTTGATTTCTAATACTACGGTTTATATAATCCAGAAATATTGACAGTATTTGCATTGTTATTTTTACACAACTTTGTCAGCAGGGCGGTTATGGTTTACCTCAGTACGCCTCAAGAGTTAAGAATGCTGAATTTATTTCCCAAATTTCCCACAGAAATTAAAATTATTGTTTAATGTATTTATTGTTGTATTGTATTATTGTTAACCTCAATATAGTTTATATAAAGAAATAAGATAATTATTAATACAGATATAACAGTAGTAGAGTCTCACAGTTCGCTGCAACGTACCACGGTGTACATAGGCGGTGCCAAGTTACTTACCATCAGTTGACCCACTTGCTCATTTGCCGTCCTATCCCATAAAGAAAGATGTATAGTGTAAAAACAGAAAGTCGTACTAATTAAGGAGGCCCACGACACAATTTATATGACAAAACTGATAGTACCTTATCGGAGGCTGACGTCAGAAGCCTATAAACCGACAAGAGTTGTAAAAGTCAAGGAAGAGAATCAGATGTATAAGAACCATGCCTTATTTAATATTCAGTCACCGTCTACTTATCCCACAAGGGACACGGGGTGAAGATACGACACTTACCACGGGTGAGTATACCCACATATCAAGTGCAGAGTATTTAATAGATTTTTTCATTAATAAACAGAAATAACTCAATAGTAAATAACATACTTGTAAAAGCAGAATCTGCTGTAGCTAAATACCAGGTTTGTTCGGGCGAAGACTTTAAAAAAGTTTCCCAACCTGACGGAGTTTTGTCCAACCAAGATATGTTCGCAGTTAAGGAAATTGATAAACTTTTGTACGGAACCGTTCGAATTATTGAAAGTCTCGAGCACAACAAAATTCAATAAGTGACTGTCACTGATTGGGAAAACGAGAGGAGGGTTTCTAGAGGCGGAGTCACTCCAAGCTATAAGAGGTAGCGATTTAACAATATTCAATTTAAATATCAGCCAAATTTGCTGCGCAAAAGATGAAGAATGACTCTGGCTGAACGCGTCGAAAACAAGTTTGTAAGAAAGAAAGTTAGATTAAAAATCGACGCGAGTGCATGAAAAGAGTTATGAAAGTCAACGAAGCGAGTGAGGCGTGTAAGAATCGTGCCTCATGGCGCTCTGTTCTCTCTGCCTACACCACAAGTGATTTGGCGTGAAGTTATTTATGTATAGCAATATTATCTTTATTTTTCTTTATAGTTCATGTCTGTTATACCGAAAGGCTTAGACAGCAGTTGTTAAGCATTGATTTGCCAATTTTTTTTTGTCCAAAATAAAATAGGTGGACACCTGGACTGGTACACCAGGCACAATGTTATCAGTCATCGATATTTGTAATAGGTAAAGGATAAAATAAATTGTACGACAAAAATTGTAGCGTACGAAAGTGATCTAAGATCCAAGGTTACGGGTAAACTTGTAGTTATAAACTTTTAACCGCTTTAGAAATAGGTTATGACATCAAGAAGGCAAAATTTCATCACAGGGATATTTTATGCAGAGAGAACAGATGGCCATAAGACACGATTGTTATGTACTTCACTCGCTTCTTTGGCGGGTCGGGTCGGGTTATATCGCACCACCTGACATCACCTTCCTCAAGAACTCATTCAATTCGGTCATAGCAAATACGCCATATATAAGATTAGTTTCTGATCCACAGTGGTAGTTTCTGATTCACAGTGGTAGAGCCAAGCAGTTCGCTGCATGAAAGGGCCGGCTAGACCGGTGAAATACCACGACCTCTCAGAACATTGACGTAAAGTGGATTATGCCGCATTTTGTTCGGTGAGAGGTACCCGCCCGCATACCTTTCTCATCCTTTCCCATCCTACTCCCTTAAGTTCGGCAACGCAACTGTGACCCTACATGTGTTGCAGGTGTCCATGGGTGGCGCTAGTCACTTACGATCAGGTGACACGCCTGCTCGTTTGACCTCCAATCTCATAAAAAAAGATCAAACCTTCACGCTTGCTCTTTCAACATGAAGCACACGGCACACTTAGTTGACTTGTAAACGTTTACGATGTTTTCTTGAACTACACAGTGCCCGTGTGTTTATGTTCTGTGCTCGACGAGGTTTTTTTTTTACTTTATCGTCAAATTTATGACCACTCGCTTCCGTAACTGTTACGTTATAAATGTAGTACGGAGTTACAACCACTACAGCTACTACAGCTCATGGCAATTACAACTATATACTTAATAATAATAATAATATATACTTAATAAGATAACATTTTGTGAATTACCTCCAATTGTAAAAGTAGTATACTTGTGACAACAGAATTGATATGTTTGTGCTCATATATGCTTGAGTTATGAAAGTCAAAAAAGCGAGTGAGGTTACACACCTCACTGAAATGTGTATGGCGCTTTGTTGTTTTTGCCTACCCTGTAAGGGACTTTGTATGAAGTTATAAGTATTTGTATTTTTAAGCTATGATCAGATCTATCGTCGTGTATGGGTCATAATATTAGTCAATAATATAGGTGGATGGAAAAAAACAATACATGCAATGGAGATAGGAATGCTGCGATGAATATGTGGTGAAACAGGATAAAAAACCGAATGAGTATGTAAATGGAAGTTTGAAATTAGCCCCAATAACTGGGTGAATGCAAGAAAATCATCAGGCTTGTGATGAGGAGAGACCGTACACGTATCGCAAATACAATTTTAAATCTGAAGGAAGATCTAGAGGGAGGCAATAAGAGAAGAAAAAGACTTAAGACAAAGTGGATAGATTGTGTAAGCGATGATATTTATGATTATTAACGGAGGTGTTGTAGTCAAAAAAGAGAAAAAAAATACCCAAACCCCAAATAATGAAAAGAGGGCAAGATGTTGGCGAGGATGATGAAATATTTATATTTGGTCATTAAAGGAAATAAATATTTTCTATTTTTAGTCAGTCAAATCGGTCGTATTGTAAAGTCTGCTCTCTATCTATAAGGTATAAATTTTTAAGATATTATTACAAAATAGCGAAATGTCTTTATACCTTGTAACTTTTAACATCCGTAGGCAGTAGTGCTAAATCCTAATAACTGTCAAATAAAACCATGGAATTTGTGGGTCATCGATAATAATTTTAAAAAGTAACTTATTACATGGATCTCTTTCAATCAGACGTAATGATAAATCATCGAGCTACGAAATATAAAAGAAAGAAAGTTGTAAATGATTGTAACACATTACATACTTCTGCGTGCAGCAGAATATCCATCGGGTGGAAATTACTTCGTTAAGCTTCGCAGATGGAGAACCTTGCTATTAATCCCGACATTTCCTGTGTTTATGTCGGTGCGGGTATACGGACGTGGGGGCGCATAATGCACTCACGATAAAAACATCCCTTCACAACAGGGCTGACTGAATCCCTCACTAATATTATAAAATGTGGAGAATGCAATTTTAGTTTAGTTATGCGTTCACGCCGAAATAACTGGACGGATTGTCGTTATACTATGTACAAAATATCCTCTGAGGTATTAGAAAGGACATAGGATAAAATAATATATTGAAAAATATAAGTCATGTTTAATGTTGTGAAATAAATAAAATAAAATGTTTTTGTAATCACACGCAAATAATAACTGAAAATATAGACAGTGGCGACTAGGTGTCAACACGTTGAATTATTTGATATTATTATTGGATACATACATAGAACCTACATATACGATTTGTCGTTAAGCTAAGGTTACTTCACCCCAAATCCCTTGCCTACAACAACCTACTTGTTGAAAAAATGCGGAAATGCGTTCTCTGAGAGGTTTATTTGGAGTCACCCTTACGGATCGAATGAAAAATAGTGTGATAAGGGAGAAAGTTGAAGGATGATGTGGTGATTAAAATGCAATGAATGAAAGAAAACTGACCAAATATAAGAAAGAGTATATGAAGCGAGTGTGAGTGACAGAGTTGGGATTGTGATATCACGACCAAATAAATGGTCGGTTTAAGAATGAAAAAATACATAGCACCCGAAACCAACGTGAATGTTCGACTATAGATGAGGCCAAAGAAGTGTGTCAGGATCGTCCCTTGTTTTAGCAAAAGTGTCTGCCTACCCGTATATAATAGGTCTGAGCTTATGTTTAAGATAAAACACAAATAATACATCTTAAAAGTTTTAAATACTCACTAAGTAAGTTTTTTTTATAAGTTAATTTTATTAATCTTAAAGAACAACAAATAATAGGTATTGACATTTATTTGAGAGGACAGCCTCTAAACAAGCAGCTTCCGGATTATTGATGTTACACAACCTTATTTCCCTTTAAAAATGCACCACCTTGTTGGAGGTATTCTTTTAGCCAATATCTCAGGAGTCAAGACAACGTGCAACTCTTTTACCTTAAACATTGTTGACTCTTGTAATTAGTTTTTTTTTGGAGGCTTCCAAGTATCCTCGTCAGTAAAGATAAAAGGACAACAGGACACGAAAATTTGTCTGTAAAACGGCCTGTTGTTTGAGCAAATTTAACAAAATATAACCGGATTTTTTCGTTTGTGTTATCTGTGTATGCTAATGTTAAAAATTTTAAAAGTCTTTCTCGTCTTACTTTTTCGTGTTTAATCTCTTGTCACTATTGATATGAAATAATTGATGGAACTTACTCTAGTGTCTCTTCATATCTATATTTATCTTTGGTTTTACGCCTTTTTTACCTTTAGGTATTGGCAGCCTTAACTAGCTGAATGTCGGAAAGTAGCGGAATTAAATCCTGGTTTCACATGATTACATTTGGATGGATTCTGTTTGAAAGTTACAAATAGCAATGTGGATTTTCTTTAAATGTTCGATAGATTATTTCAATTCACGAAATGGGTGGCGCAGCCTGTTGCAATATAAAAAAAAGCGTGGTGTGAAATATTTGCTTAGTTGTTTAAAGGAAATGGAAGTTGTATACTAGTAAGGTACAGGTCTGATTTAAAAAATATTTCATTGTTAAATAAAACATTTTATCTACGAAGGTTAAAAGCGCTGGTCTTTTATCTATAATAGTATGATGTCATGCTACGTTGCCTGCCGGTGAGAGAGGTATTCGTAGGACCACTTTTAGAAAGTGGTAGAGTCACACAGTTCGCTGCACGGATGGGCTGGCTCGACCGGTGAAATACCACTACATTTTAGAATATCGACGTATAGTAGCTTTTGCCGCGTTTCACTCGGTGAGAAGAGGTATCCGGAGGCGCAACCTCATTCCTCTTCCCCTTACCATTCCACTCTCGACCCCGTCCATATCCTATTGAAGGGCCGGCAACGGAACTGTAACACCTTAGGTGTTCAGGTGTCCATGGGCGGCGCTGGCAGCTCACCATCAGGTGCCTGCCTGCTCGTTTGCCCCCTATACCATAAAAAAATACTCTTTGCCCCAGTGCCTTTCCATCCCATTTCCGCACCCTTCCCTATCCTATTCCCTATCCTATTCTAAGGGCTAGTCCATTTTTCAGGTGCTTTACACTCTTCTCAGCTTAACAATTGAAATAATCATCATCATGAGCCCAGATTAATCCACTGCTGAACGTAGGCCTCCCCCCCATTACCAGACCCGCTACCATAGGTCAATGGAATAGCGTAGTGGCCGTGACTAGGGGCCGTCCATGTTACGTCGTTCATTTGTGGGGTAGTTGCCGTAATCGCCACGCTTGGCAGGCGGGTTGGCGATCGCAGTAAGCTATGTTTGTTTGCTATGTTTTGAGGAGAAAAACGCTGCTGCCCATTTTTCTTGCTTTTCTCTTAGTCGCCTTTTACGACACCCAAGAGTAGAAATGGGGTGGCGGTATTCTTCGCCGCACGCCACACGGACAATTTAATATAAATAAAATAAATAAAATTTAAATTGAAATAATAAAATTTCAAATTTTAAAATTCAAAATCAAAATATCTTTATTCCATAGACTTTACAAAGTACTTAGAAACGTCACATAAAATTAGTTTTTTCATTAGTACTAATGTTTTACACATCTAAGTCCATCAAAACACGATGTTAATATGTTACGCTTGTAACAGTATTACTCTAACTGGGAACTTAATACTGTCGTAATGATATTTATTAAGTCACTAACACAATTAGGTATGACAAGTAGACGTTCGCAGACAGTGCGCCGAGAAGTTACATCAGTTATACAATTTCATTTTGGACAATCGAATTACTGACTTCGTTATATTACCTGTTTGGGATTACTTGGGGAATGTGAGGGTATTTGTAAATAAATTTGTGTCTTATAGGGATATACAGAGACTGTGACTTTCCTACGATCCTGACACACTTCTTTCGCCTTATCCACGGTCATACATCTCATTAAACATTGACGTTGATATCGGGTACTATGCATTTTACCTTCTTTAAACAGACCATTTATTTGGTCGTGGTAGCTCCACCTTGGTCTCAATCTGGGTATCGAATCTGCCACTCAAATTCGCTTGAAAATGTATCTACATTAATATAATAAAGATGAAATTTTTAAACTGTGGTAGAGCCAAGCAGTTGGCTGCATGCATGAGCCTGCTCGACCAGTGAAATACCACGAGCTCTCTCAGGGGATTTACGTAAAATGGCTCATGCCGCTTTTCGCTTAGAGAGGTATCTGGAGGCCCACCCACATTCCCCATCCTTTCCTGTCGTGCTCCCTTAAAGGTTGACAACGCAACTGTGACACTATATGTGTTGCAGCGTCGGCGCTGGTCACTTACCATCAGGCGACATGCCTGCTCGTTGGCCCTCCTATCCCATAAAAAATATCTACATTATTATAATAAAGCTGAAAATATTATTTGTTTAGTTGAACGCACTAATCTTAAATCAAACCAAATCAGCCAGCGAATGAAATGTGAATATGAAATTTTAATATGAAATTAAAATAATGGCATTCCCATAGTCTAATTTAGCACTATTATTTAGTTGTCTTAAGTTCAAATCTTTAGTAACAATTGTCATTTAAAATCTTAATTTTTTCGTCTCGGCAGTCGATAACCCCGCCTCTGAATCAAGAAGCCGTGGGCTTAAGAATCTGGGCTCACAACAATGATTTCTCGAAATTATTTTAGAAAGATAAAATACAAATATTAAATATTGTGCCACCTATTTCATTTGGGACGTAAAACTTCGACGAGACGAGGCTGTTTGACGACTGCCTACGCTTTTGGGTAGAAAAAATTGGTAGTTATTAGAACAAATCGGTTAATGTAAAGTTGGTTTACTGATGATAGTTGAATGTGATAAGGTCATAAAAAACTACTGATGAAATGGTTTCATTTTGCAAAAGAAGATTTTAATTAAATTACAACTGAAATTGCAAAGTGCATCTATCTCAGAGCTGGGTGCACGAGTCATGTTTTTTCGTGCGTGCAGCCGACTCCATTGAAATATAAGACATTGTCACGTCAAAAACTGATTTTTTTGTTCTAAATATTAGAACTTATAAAGATAATTTCTACGTTTTTTTTATTAAGGAATAAAACGGCCAGAGGAGAAAATGGAACGAGTGTGTTCCATTTTCTCCTCTGGCCCGATGGTGCGATTAAAAATGTAATAACTCTTCCTTTATAGAGTTTTCTTATGAATATTATAATATTATATTTTATTAGGTGAATTAAAACAAGCACTCCGCCGAGGTCTGAACAATTTTAAAGCCGTCTAAATGGCATACTACCGACTTGAGTTGAGTTTAAATGAATTTATGTAATAAAACGTGCTCATATCAAAAGAGTTAAGTTTAAAAACTAAGCTAAATACACTTAGACGATGTTCTTAAGGTTGTGTGTGGTGTAAGCGGAAAATAAGGGCGGTTTGAAATTCAGTCATTTCACCTTAACAGTAAAGCCTGCCACTCATTTCGCTGCATGAATGAGCCGGCTCGACCTGTGAAATACTACGACCTCTTGAAATATCGCTGTACAGTGATCATGCCGCGTTTTGCTCAGCAACAGAGATATCTGGAGGCCCATACTACCACTTCTACACTTCCCATCCCACTTCCAACCTCTTCCGTATCCCATTGTAAGGGCCGGTAACGCAACTGTAACATTATCAGTGTTCAGGTGTCCATGGGCGCCAATTGTTGCTTACCATCGGATAACACGCCTACTCGATTGCTTCCATAACGAATAAAAATACTTTAAAAAAAAGTTAAACCAACTTCTAGAAGCGTAAAACACAAAATCTTTAAGTAAATGAAAACAGTACCTTCATAACTAAAAAGCGATAAATAACGAAATTTACTAATTTGTATACTTAATACAATATACAAAACGTAATACTTTTATAAAGTAATCTTTAACTATTATAATATTTACTATTGTCACTCATTATTGAAGTCGGTGCAACACAATAGAGTACGTTACCTGGGCTTGCAACGACTCCAAAAATAAGTGAGTAAAATAAGTTTTAGTGATATAAATGAGTTGTGACCTTCAATAGAAGTTAGTTGATTTACATGGCTTTCAGATTATTAAATATATTATCACTTGTTACAAGTCAGTTTGTTAAATGGTTGATATTTTTAGGGAACTATAATTATTATTAAAAGGTACTTAGATAAAAGAGTTTGATGATACTTGTTAAGTATTTATATTTTTGTTATTATCATGGATATACAATCACTTCAGGCCGAATGAAGACCAATCGTAGCCTTTAAAGTATTTTACAGTAATGTGTCCTAACTCCTAACCGTTTAAGAGTTTCGTAGCTTCATCATCAGCACTGCAGTATAAGATATGGATTTAAGCTTATCTCCCAAGCAACACGTTAGTCCTATACTCCACTAAACAGTTTCCATCGACTAAATGCGGTACTGTCTCCTAACTCCTAACCATTAAGGAGTTCTGTGGTTTCTTCATCAGCACAGCAGCATCAGACGTATATTCAAGTATACCTCACAAGCAACACGTTAGCCCTACATACTACCAAGTACTATCGAAAAATTTCAGTGCTGTCTTCAAACTCCTAACCGTTGAGGAGTTCGGTGGCTTCTTCATCAGCGCAGCAGCATCAGATGTTGACACCATAAAGAATATCCCTAAGACATCACTGTTACGTAGCAAAAACACCATACTCGCATACAATTTTCGGAGGTTGCCTTCGATTTCTCCTGGTTTCCATCATCAGATCCTGACCTGGTGAAAATGGGACCATCTCGAAAGTAAACACTATCGATCAAAAAAAATTTTGAAATCCGTCCATAATTGACGATAATATCGGTGAACAGATATAAAAAAAAAATATACATACAGACGAATTGAGAACCTCCTCCTTTTTCGAAGTCGGTTAAAAAAATTAGAAAGGGATTCTTTAAAAATAACGAGCCTCGTAGTACGTTGGTACAATAATTGACTGCTGAATAGTTGGTAGACAGTTCGATGCCCATGACGTGCATGGATATTTGTGTAGCTTATAGTTTTTTTTTAAATGATTTCGTTAAGTAAGATCACTAATTAATCACTAATCAGAAATACTGTTAAGAAGAACTAAGTAGTGAGAATCTACTTTTCCTTACTAATTTGAAAATAGTGTAAAAAATAGTAATGGTACCTAACCTATAAGGAATTGCCGTGAAATTATTTATATGTTGTATCTTATGAATTGGACTAAATTATCTAAGTGCTTGTACTTAACAATGTTTGGCTTCAACGTAACGAGGTAAACGTTGGAAAAACATCCCCTGCCCTGCCCTGCTCTGCCTTGCCCCACCTCCCTAATATAACTTAAAAGAAGCAAAGAAATTTATGCTGTCATTCATTAAAACGTGAAGGCAATGTCCCAGCTACGGAGAGACTTAATTTTATATTTATAATGATGTCAATTTCGCGATGAACGAGCCGGTATCTCAAGATATTGAGGTTTTTGAAATTTACAACCGAGCTTTATGCGCGCCAATCATAATTTGTATAAGTATATTGTGTTTTTTATTTTTATTATTTCTTTTTTATAACTTTTTAACCGGCATGTGTTGAGGGTCTTTTGAGTTACGACACTGGTGTGTTAATTAAAGCGAGGAGAATTATTGAAATGTATAAGATGCTATCTTTTAACAATTTAAGGAGTAATTCAAGATTTAAATTTTAATGATCTTGTGCTGTTACAAGTACCTCTTTTTTCTCTAATTTTATTTTAAAAATAAGGTCTTAAAGTTGTAAATTTTCTTTGTATCTACACATTTAATACTTCAATATGTAAGAGATCAGCAATAATGCCTTGACGTTTTATTTTTTGCTGTCCTCGATGCATATAATGCCCATAATTACTGGAAAGTTATTGGTGCATCCCAAATGGAATAAGTGGCGAACCTATTGCCATATCGGGCACGAAGTTTTTAGTCAACGACATTTAACTTTTGAAATTAATTAATTTCGAAAAGCCATTGGGTTGTTGGTATGTGTCAGGATTCGAATCCGTGACCTCTGGATTAAGAAACCATGTGCTCGACCATTGGACCACCGAGACTATTCATAAAGCTTATCAAGCTTATTTTAAATAAATAAGTTAGCCAAATAAGTTTATAAATACAAGTTGTTAATGAAGTAGATAGGTACCAACAATTATTTCCTTTCCCGTGGATCAGCAGAAAGAGTTGAACGTGATACAGTATTTGCGTAGAGCAACACTAAAGCAATTAACAACAGCTCTTTATAAATTAGAGTTAATCTTTTTACGTAAATAAAAAGTGCTCTTCATCGGGGCAGAATGTTTTTGTGATATAGCAGTTGCTGTAATGTAATGAAAATGTACGTATTTTAATGTTTTTCATGATGGAATATATTGTATATATATTCCGTATTTGAATTACCTCAAGAGCATAGTGGTTTCCCACGCAAACTTTAGGTATGGACGATTGTGGGTTTTTAATATTTAATCAAACCATATTGTTATACGGATTTTTTTTTCTAAAGTCAGGATTATTTTTTTTGCAATGAGAAAGGGTGAAAAGCGTGTCATCTGATGTTAAGCGACTGGCATCTCCAATGGATATCTATAACATCATGAAGGTCACAGTTGCATTCCGTTAAGATGGAATACAGAAGAAAGTAAAGGGTGGGGTAGCTGTGCCTCACCGAAGGACCCCACCTAATTTACGTTGATTTTCTACAGTGTAATATCATAGGTCTCTGTGCAGCAGTGATCTCTGTGGTCGTACCTCAGCTGAGATCAAAAACCTTAGTTGGATAAAACAAGGTCACGCTGCCAATCACTCCAGTTTCTAACTTCGCAACCATATTAAAAAAATATTTATAAAACGTATTAATTTAGATTCATAAAACGATGCCGGATAAAATAAGTAATATATAACCAAGAACAATGATTTCTCGAAATTCATTTCGTAAGTTATGTATGATAAATATCAATGACTTTGTGTCCGGTGTTTGGCAATAGGTTCGCCACCTATTTCCATTTGGGACGTAACGTAACGTCGAGTCGAGGCTTCATCAGCAGCTGCCTACACCTTCGGGTAGAAAAAGGCGTAAAGTTACGTTTTTTTACGTAAGTTTTAATCAATAACAACTTTAGATCCAATGAAAGGATACAAATTACCATCATAGCCGCTCGTGACATATATTGGACCCGAGAATATTATATTTTTATAACAAAACAGGACTAAATATATTTCTGTTTATTGAATTTTCGTATATATGTATGTATGAGGATTTATAGTAAACGAGTTAGCAGGTGGCTGCGAAGTTATCGGATCGGACGGTGACTCCAGGGAGCGCGCCAATAAAGGGATCGGCGGGGAAAAATGGCGGCTGTGACGTCGTCGACAGAGAACTTGAGGTTTCAGCATTATCCTTCAAATTGTATGTTTGAGGGTAGCCTTTAAATCCTTTTTTATGTTAGTTTTTAATAATTTTTGACAAATGACTTGGTGGGGGAAGTAAATATGATAAGAAAATTTTATTGATTTTATTAATGTTTATAAAATTGCAACCAATTAAGCTGAATGTCGTCTTCATGGTCTCATAAGTCTTTGCAAATACTCTGATCTTTTCGACAGTTATAAATGATAAATGTTTATATATTTTTTTTGTGATAGAGGCCAAACGAGCAGGCATATCTCCTGATGGTAAGTGGCCAGCGCCGCCCATGGACACTTGCAACACATATTGCGTTGCCAACCTTTAAAGGAGTAGGATACGAAAGGATGGGGAACTAAGCCGGGCCTCCGGGTACCTCTCTCACAGACCGAAACGCGGCATGAGCCACTTTACGTGGATATTCTGAGAGACCATGGTTTTTCATCAGCCCCCCTATCCCATAAAACAACTTATAAACCACGTACCATGAAACCAATTGAAACTACAACCAAAAATAACATTAACAAGAAGAAACCAATCATATACAGAAAGCGCGCGAGGATCTGATACATTCAACGGTACACTTGAAATAAATCGCAAATAATTGCCAATTTGTTTACACCTTCAGCCGTGCGATGTCTCCGTGCTCTTTATTAAAATGGGGGGCAAGATGGGGACAAGGGATGGGGGGCGGTTCAAATATCGCGAGATACCCTCGCCTACCGACCGCTTTCTTTTGATCTCTCTCACCTACTTTGATGTTACCTGATTGAGACCTCACACAAACACACATACACGCACACATACGCACACACACATATGTATAAAGACATTTAAACCGAAATATCGAATCATTAACATCATCTTTATGCCGCAATATCAAGGTATGTTTTCAAATGACGTCCTGATTTGTCAACAAGGTTTTTGGAGACGAGTGAACGATGTTTTTTTTTCTTTTTTCTGTCTTTCAGTATACCTGCAGATTTCATAATGAGCGAGGTGAAGCGAAGTGCAAATATGTATGTGATATCATTTTGTTGGTCTTTTCGGAGGTATCTTTGAATTATGATATGTTTTTTATTTGACATATTCAATGTAGACTTGAAATGTATCATAATCTTGAGATAGGATTGTCTGTATTTAAATTGTCTGATAGTTTTTAGTGGTAGAGCCAAGCAGTTCGCTACATGAATGGGCCGGCTCGACCGGTGAAATAACACGACCTCTCAGAAGATTGACGTAAAGTGGCTCATGCGGCGTTTCCTTCGGTGAGAGAGGTACCCGGAGGCCCACCCCCTTTTCCCCATCCTTTCCTTTCCCCTATCCCTTAAAGGTCGGCAACGCAACAGTAACATTATATGTGTTGCTGGTGTCCATGGGCGGCGTTGGTTGCTTACCATCAGGTGACACGCCTGCTCGTTTGCCCTCTTATCGCATAAAAAAAACCATATATTATGAAGGAGAAAAATTAATCACTTTGAAAAGTAATATATCGTAACTTTACGCCTTTTCTACCCGAAGGTGTAGGCAGTGGCTGTTAAGCCTGGACTCGTCGTTATGTTTACGTCGCAAATGGAATATGTGGCGAGCCTATTGCCATACCGGGAACAATTTAGTCATCCATATTTATCACACATAACTTTCGAAATTAATTTTGAAAACTCATTGGTGTGAGCCAGGATTCGAACCCGAGACCTCTGAATTCTGAAGCAAGGTGATCAACCTCTGGACCACCAAGACATTTTTTAAATATCTTCGGGATTTAATTTCATATTCATATTTTTAGCTGTGTGGCGCCGGCTTAGAATACCGCCATCCCATCTCTTCCCGTGGGTGTCGTAAAAGGCGACTAAGGGAAAAGCTGGAAGAATGAGCAGCAGCATTCTCCCTCAACATAATACAGCCTACTGCGATCGCCAACCCGCCTGCCAAGCGTGGTGACTATGGCAAAAACCCCCTATGATTGAGCGGACCGGCAGTTGTGGCGCTCTATGGGGGAGGCCTATGTCCAGCAGTGGACCTCTAAAAGGCTAATGATGAATGATGATGATGATGATTTATTTATAGACTGCTGCAGGTGAGTCAGGTCTTATTACAAATGTATAATGTATAATAGGCGTACAATATAGATTATTTTAACACAGCACGCAATTAACTCGTCATTGTAGATATAACAATATAATGCTACCTACACCTTCAGATAGATAAAGGCATGAAGTTATAATATGTTTTACACTTATTATACACAAAATCAAATATTCAAATACTTACTTTGAATATAAACTTAAAGTATTTCATGTAATACGCAGATATTTTGAATATGTAATAGGTAACGTTGCGGAACGACTAAGTTTGCAACTGTGATGCATAATTTAAAACTAGTTATTGCCTGCAACTCCACTCGAGTTAAATTGTACTCATATAGATCTATAGTTTGACCTAAACTAGTTAACTTAACTTAATTTGCCACTTATATCTAGCTTTCTAGTCTATTTCTAATGACGCTTATATGTTTTAGTATTCTGTTTAGTATAAAACAAAGTCACATTTTCGCTGTCTGCCCATTTAAATGCTTAGATCTTAGGAACTACGCAACGGATTTTGATGCGGTTTTCTTTATTAGATAGAGGGTGTCAACGGGGTGGTTTTTATGGATAATTCATGCACAATGTAGTAAAAAAGTCATGATTTTCGAGATTTAGCACTTTAATTGTAAACGCTGTAATAAGACTTCTGATTTGGAATAAAGCTCGCTGGGTCAGCTAGTAATTTATAAAATACGAACACTGTGTTTCCCAATATTAAATTGCAATGAAAATCCGGGAAAATTTATCTGTCTAAATTTTTCCACGGGAGTTAATATTATTTCTGCAGTTAAATGCTCCTTATACTTTAAGTTAGACCTTTAACCTATACATAGGTTAAAATTACATACAAATGTATTTATTATGTTAACAAACAAACAGACGTACAGATGAAATCCTGCTACACATTTATTATTAATATTTAAATAATATTTTTACCAAAAAACTGATTTTAAATTGTATACCATTACAAAGTTTTATAATTGTTTTTCAAATAAGATTTAAATATAAAGAGTTTTAAATATATTTTTACATAAATTACACGAACGGTAGAGAGAACAGAGCATCATAAGCCACGGTTTATACAAGCCTCACTCGCTTCGTTAACTTTCATAACTCTTTTCATGCACGCACGTCGATTTTTAAGGCTCGTAACATCACATCATTATTCCTAGTGTTTAAATTAGCATTATTAGCAGAATATTTTACGGTTGCATAATATCACGCCATTTTCTACCCCAAAGTGTAGGGATCGGTTGTTATACCTCAACTCGCCGAATCGTTATGTTACGCGTCCCAAATGGAATAGATGAGGAACCTATTGCCAACAAAATGGGCACAAAGCTGCCAATCATAGATTATTTATCGCACATAACTTCTGAAAAGAATTTCGAGAAATAATTTCTATAAGCCCTGAATCAAACTGATGGCTTTTAATCATAGGCTTCACAACTGGACCATCGAAACTTTCTAAATTTTACAGTAATATCTATCATAAATTATAGTAGTAAATACTTCAAATATATTTTATCTCATTAATATTAATTGTTTATAAAGCGCACCTATAATTATTTTACGAACCATATCACATCTTCTTTCGCATGAAAAAAGACATGTGGCTTGGAAAAGCTGTTACAATCCACCAGAAAATCCACAATATATTCCACAATAACACAATTTATAAAGGAAAAATCGCAGCTGGTTGCTACAGAAAAAGCGCTTATTCAAGCACACCTTACTTACAGGAGGTGAAGCGACTAATTTATATTTGCATCTCGCTGCGGAAATGTTAAAGAAAATGCTGCCTTGTTGCTCTAGCAATAAGGGTACAAATATTTTTGGTATTTACAATTTTAAAGTATGTAATGTAAATTCGAAACAGCAGTAAAGGCCCGTTGACGCAGAAAGTGCGTAACTCTCTACCAAAGATAATTTCAAATCAGTCCAGTGGTGTGTGAAGATAAATTTTAGTATTAGCATCTCGTTCTAACAGAACAGATTTTAATATTCCATTCAGGGATTCGTGGTACATTGGTAAAACTACCGACTGTGGAATCGAGGTTGGCGAGTTCGATCCCCACCCGAGTTCATGACAAGCATGAATGCTTATATTTCGCGTGGGCGTTTTTCTTTGTATTAATATCCGTCATCTAGTCACAATAAGACAAGCATTTAATTGCTTAGCTTGGCACTAGAGGGCGCCGTGTCTATTGTGTCCAATATATTATTATTATTTAAATTGGTTCGTTTCAAGCAAAAAGGCTGTTCTTCACGAGAACAACTCTTCGAGATGTTATTGTGCAAACTTTTGATTGTAGTACAGAGTTATTGCCTGAATTTGGCTTCTTGTATTCGGAAACTTGAGTTTGATGAATGAGTGAGGGGAATAAAAAAGTTTTTATTTTGTAACATCATTATAAAATATCTTAATAATTGTATTTTACTTTTTAAACTTTAACGTAATAAGATAAATATTGTTCATAACTCCTTTTGTAACTCAGTAGCTGTTTTTGTGTCATTTTTATGGTAGGTAGGTATGGTAGGTGGGCAAACGAGGCAGGCGGGTCACCTGGTGGTAGGCAACAGGTACCGCCACCTATGGACATCTGCAACACAGATAGTGTTATAGTAGCGTTGCCGGCCTATAAGTCTACTTATAGGCCGCCCCCCCCCCCTTCTTCCTCCTTTCCCATTCTAATGGGAAAGGAGGAAGAAGGGGGGGGGGTGTCATACTCCGAATACCTCTATCACCGAATGAAACACGGCATGAACTATTTTACCTCAATATTCATAAAATATCACCGGTCGAGCGGGCCTACTCATGTAGCAAACTGTGTGGCTCTACCATTTCATAGCACAGAATAGAGCACATTACCGCAAATTTACTACCTATGAAATCATTTCTTCATTTTCTGATATTTAATGCAAATAAAGTAAATGAAAAATATTCCACTTACTTATTTAAATATATTGTGAGAAGAGAACCGATAAATCCGAACGCAAACGTTCAATAACAATTTTCAGTTTCGGAGTTATTGCAAATCACGTTATTGACAATCAGAAAATGTACTCAAATCTTAATGCGGATGAAACTTTTGATTGGTTTGTGAGCCAATCTTACACATTGGCTTGGTTATAAGTAATCCGATGATGGAACAATTATCTTGGATTGGGGATATATTATTCTCGTTTTTTAAATTGACGTTATTCGTATTCGTAAATAAAATTCTACCTACCCTTTAAGAAATTCTAAGATTCTTAGTGGGTAGAGCCACGCATTTTGCTGCATGAATGGGTCAGGTCCAAGTTATACTTAGGAGTCCTTATCCCTCTTATTCTATGAAAGCTTTATTTTCATTGGTCTTCACAGACATTTAAGAAAAGTCAATGTACAAAAATCAATAACGTACTATTTAAGATAAAATTCTTAAACACGAGGGCTTGAGGACAGTGCCTCCGTGGAACAAGAAAACATGGACACAATCGCCACGAGCGGCCCGATTCCGAGTGTAGGGGCTATCATGAGAAGAACCGGGCATGAAACGCATGTGCCAAATACTTTTTTCAAAACCATTATAGCAAAACCATATTGTTAGTAATAACAATATTATTAATATCGCTACTGAAAACATAGCAGTAGGCTCGTGAATAAAAGGTGTACCTTCTTCCATATCTCATTTTCAAGACCGACTACGCAACTCCTATCCTATCATGTTCACAGGTGGCGCTATTCGCTTATCACTAATCTAACTTACTTGCTCGTTAACTCATAAAACCTCTTTTCCCATAATAAACACCGTTCACATTTGTTTATTTTATTAGCGCTTTTTTCCTAAACCTTAGGTTACAAGAGATCCCTTAAGTTCGGTTTGCCTGTTGGCATTGGCCTCCTCCAATTTCTTCCAGTGTGTCCTGTCTCTTGGTAGTCTCAGCCAGAATGGCCCCGGTGTCTGTTTCAAATCATCCTCCCATCTCCTGACCTGACGACCCCTACTTCTTTTGCCATCCCTTGTTCACAAATTAATAGAATTTAAATGAATAAATTGAAATTGTATATACATGTATCTAAAAGATAACTCAGTGTAACCTTAGTTCAGTTTTATTGTTATTCAAACACAAACCGAGTGTGTAAGGATTTTGTATTGAGTTACCGTGGAAAATAGGGCATAAAGTTAACACAATCAAAACTACCTTGTGATAGAATGAAGAATGTATGGCCAGTCTTCTGGGTACGCTTCAAGTAGACCGAGATGCGGAGGAATTTGATTTCAGGTAGCTTTTAAATTGTATATATTGTTAATAATGTAATTTACTTATTCCTGTAAATAAATAATTGTATATGTATGAAGAATGTATATCTAATATATAAAATTCTCGTGTCACGGGGTTCGAACTTGAACTCCTCCGAAACGGCTCGACCGATTCTCATGAAATTTTGTATGCATATCGGGTAACTCTGAGAATAGGACAACATCTATTTTTCATCCCCCTAAATCACAAGGGTAGCCCACCCTTCAATATTTTTTTTTAATTTTTCCATATATTTCTGTTTCTTATTTTTTTATAAAACGGGATACCAAAATACATACAACCCTAAATTTTCAACCCCCTACAATCAACCCCTATTTTATAAATTTTATTTTTCGGCAAGACAACGTTTGCGGGGTCAGCTAGTTGTAGATAATATAGAAAGTAAGTGTATTTAAATAAAATTGCTGCCATCAACGTAAAAATCGGAGTTTGATTAGGAATTTTCTTAAAAAAATAAGTTAATTTCGATGAGAATTCCTTAGTCCCGGTTGTATAGTGGTCGAGCTCCCTGTTTCCGATTTAGAAGTTATGGTTGATTCCGGGTTAATGATTTCTGCGAATTCGTTTTGTGTTAAATATCTGTAAGTGACAACTTCGTGCAAAGCAGGTCCCGGCATCATCATAATTCCATTTAGTATGTAACGATTCAGCGAGTGGAGGCTTAACATCCGCCACCTACACTTCTGGGTAGAAAAAGTCGTGAAGTTATGTATGTAAGGTAACCCTGATAACATATATATTATAATCACTAATATTCACTAGTAATCGTAATTATAAAAAGTCGTCTCAATATTCCTGCAATGACTTTGAAATTTATATGGATCAATGTGAGGTCAATTTGTTCACCACCTATTTTAGGAATTACATGAGATAAAGCTGTCTACACCTTTGCGAATTATCGTCGTGATGATATATCAAGCTAGCATATTAAGGGAGTACTATTCTATTGAAAACAATATACAAGTCAGCCTATATAGAGTTAGTTATTAGTGTTGTATAAGGCTGGGTGCCGCGCCGTCTGGAGGGGTACAGTCACTGGGTAGAGTCATGCAACTCGACACCGAAGGCTTATACGCTCTGTTGCACTGCCACGGATTCCGGCTTGAGTGTCACTTGCATACCACTGTCTGCTGGCTTCACTTGACTTTAGTTCAGTTATTAATATAGTACTAAAACGTTTGTAATTTATTTAGTTCAATCTTACGTTGTACTATCTTACGTTATCATATACTGTTATGGATTGAAATTTCACGCAGTTTAAATCCGAACAAGTTTAGGCAGTAGTAAATAGGCTTCCTATCGCTTCCTATCGCCTATAACCTTTATGTATATCCATATCATTTTACTAGTTATCGATTTTTACACATATAAACTTTCGAAACGTAACTTCACGCCTTTTTCTACACGAAGGTGTAGGCAGTGGCTGTTAAGCCTGGACTCGCCGTTATATTTATGTCCCTAATGGGATAGGTGGCGAACCTATTGCCATACCGGACACAAAGTTCCACATAACTTTCGAAATTAATAATAATAACTTCCGAAAAGTTATATGTAATAATCAAAGTATTAATCTGTTATTAGCATACATACGTGGCTTTAAGCAGAGTTAGCAGAGGCCATAAGGTATGATTTTTACATGCCTCTTTCGCTTCTTTTACTTTCATAACTCTTTTCATACACGCTTCCTTCCACCTTCCTCCAGAACTTGAAAAATATTGTGGCCGTAATCGCTGCTTTTGCATTGTAAATCTGCTTCATCAATATTGCATTATCCATACTTTCTACATGACCGAACCATCGGAGCATGCCCTTTCTTAGTTTTACACAGACTCATGATAGTAAAGTATTAAGAACTGTCGTAGCCTCTATAACCTAGCGGTTTAACATAAGAAGTTTTGTTTCGATGATCTCGGGGTCTCAACTTTTGACACTTGTAGAAATCTTGTCTTGATAATTTGCTTTCATGAAATAGTGAATGTCCTAATCGCCATTAATTACACTTTTTGTCTAAGCTCCAAGAAATGTCTACCAGGGCACGAGCCCGGAACCTATGCATCATAATCATCATCATTTAGATGAATCATCAGTCTATTACAGTCCACTATTAGACATAGGCCTCTCCCAATGTGCGCCACAACATCTTTCGATTCTTTGCCTTCCGCATCCAGTCATTTCCAGCAGCCTATCGGAGGTCGTCTGACCATCGGGCTGGTCGGCGTCCTACGCTACATTTACCAATTTGCGGTCTCCTCTCTATGACCTTCTTAAACCATCTACCATTGGTCCTTCGGCAGATATGACCAGCCCATCACCAGTTTAACGAGAACCTATGCACTGTAAATTAATTGCCTTTTAAAGAGCATACTAGGCCTCAAGGTTATAGATATCACTATAACCATGCCTACTCTATACAGGGAAACATTTCAAACCACAAAACAATATACCTCTATCAACACTTGCGTAATAAATGCAATAATTATTTATAATTTTCAGTGCATCTACTTATTAAACAATTTAATAACAAAACTGTGTACAGCATATTATATCACATAATTACTGAAGACTTTGAAGTCGATCCTCAAAGTCGAAGTACTTCTGTGAATAATATAGGACTCCCGAGCCCGAGGCTTTTATGCGCTATTGATCGCACCTACATTAGATATATGTCGAACAATATTGTTCATCAAAAACTACAATTTAATTGAGAAATATTTATTAAAATAAAGGTAACTTCAGAATCCAGAGGTCGCGGGTTCGAATCCTTACATTGGCTCACACCAATGAATTTTCGAAATTTATTTCGTAAGTTATGTGTTATAAATGTAGATGACTTAAAACCTTGTGTCCGGTATGGCAATAGGTTCGCCACCTATCCCATTTGGGACGTAAACATAACGGCGAGACGAGGCTTAACAGCCGCTGCCTACACCTTCGGGTAGAAAAAGACGTGAAGTTATGTTATGTTAAGAATAACTTACTTATCTTCACGCTCACTCTCACGCAGGGTAGCTAGGAAGACTTACACATTAAAATGAAACAGAATCAAGTTAGTAATTGGAATGCGCGTATATTTTATTTTTCATCTCAGTTTATCCCAGGAGGTTTAAAGCGACGCAGGATTCGAAATAGGGACTTCAGTATTAAACTTTTGCATACTGATCTATCCATGCAATGCAATACAATATAATCATAAGCATAACTTCACGCCTTTTTATACCCGAAGGTGTAGGCAGCGGCCTCGTTAAGCCTCGATTCGCTGTTATATTTACGTCCCAAGTGGAATAGGAGGAAGCTATTGCCATACAGGGCATAAAGCTCCGACCACCGAAGGTCGATATTTATCACACATAAGCTCCGAAAAGAAATTCGAAAAATCATTGGTGTGAGAGAGGATTCGAACCCGCGACTTCTTCAACCAGAAGCGGGGTGCTCGACCACTGGACCAGCGAGACCTTTAATATATACAATATAGTGTTTTAACTTACTCATATATGTATGATTAAAATCATCATTTTATTTAACCAATGCAAGATATTATATTTAAACTATGTTTAACAACTTCAGATTTGTTTGATTTAAGTCTGACTTCACATCGCTGTATTTGCTAACTTACTAGTTCTTAGATGTTAGCTATTAAGTTTATTAATATACTGTTTATTATTAATATTATTATGAACTACTGTTATTCATATTTATTATTGTTGCGTACAAATAACCGTCTGATGTAAGTTAAAAATTTATAGTCGGATACGGCAATTTAGCTTTGTATATTTAAAAATATGCGAAAGTATCGGTAATAAGAAAATAAACATGGTATTAATGGCCCAGTGGTCTGGCTAGCACCAATGACTTTTCGAAATTATTATAGGAAGTTATGTGTGATAAATATGGATGGCGGAAAACTTTGTGTAATTTTGGTAATAGGTTCGCCACGTATTCCATTTGGGACGTTAACATAACGGCGAAATGAAGCTCAATAGCCGCTGTCTACACCTTCGGGTAGAAAAAGGCGTACAGTTATGTTGTCATTAAAAAATTCAGGTCGACAAAACGCGGTAATACTACCTACTACCTTCAAACATATACGGCGTAATGATACTATGTATTAGTTTAATGTCAAACGCAGTTTCTTAACTAAGGTTAAACATCTCTATTTGCCATCTTAATATAAACAAGTTCAATATTATATGATACTACGCCATCACGGCGTCTCCGAATTGGTGCCGGGCAGTAACAGTAAACTCGGTACAAAGCTAACAAACAGTCAAATAAAAATACAAAAAGAGGGATAGTTTATTTATATATATGCATGTATAGAAGAGAATGACATTTATATGTTAAAAGACGGTCGTAAAAGTTGATATTATAACGTGTAGTGATGTGAACTACTCGTTTGCGTTCTAATATCGATAGATATAGAAAAGGAATCGGTATGTTCATAAAATCGTTTATAAACACGCTGTTTACGCTAAATGTGTGTTTATAACAAATGAAAAGTGCGGCGTAACAAATACTCAATGAAATTGTTATTTTCTATTTCAGCAAAATATGTAGAAATATTTAAAACGTAACTTCAAGCTTTTTTTATCTACCCGAAGGTTGTTCAAGCCTTGATTTGCAGAGTCGTTACGTTACCTCCGAAATGGACTAGGTGGCGAACCTATTGCCATACACGGGGCACAAAGTTTGTCGGTCATCCATAATTTTCAAACATAATTTCCCAGACATAATTTTCGATTAAAATTAGATAAATCATTGGTCTGATCATGATTTATGGGTTTGATTCCGGACTTACGTCCGAAATAGAACCTATGCCTCATCTCGAGAAGCAATCACTGGACCACCGAGACCTTAATAAATTTTTAAGTGTTTGCAAAGTACTTGAAAATATAAAAAAATGAAGGGTGGTCACTAAAATATAAATTTCATGGCACAGTTTAATTTTTATTTTGCTTTTTATAACTTCACGCCTTTTTTCAGCCGAAGTTGTAGGCAACGGGCTATTACGCTTTACCGTTTAATGAAATGTTGCTTACTATCTAATTATTCTTAAATATCGGGCACAGTGTTGTCAGTCATCGATATTGATGACACATACTTTCGCAAATAATTCGAGAAGTCATTGGTATGAGCCTGGATTCGATCCGGGGACTTTTGAATTCAAAAGTAGTGTTCGACCACTAGACCACCGAGACGATTTAAAATTTATTTCAAATCAATTTAAAATAAATAAAAAAATTATAAAAAAGTTTCTAATAAATTTTAACAACTATAAAATACGATTGTTAAATATATTATATGTGTCCCATCCCTATCCATCAACATAAAGTAGGCAATAAATGAATAAGTATTAGGAGCACAGTTTTCAGGTATTTGTATAGATATTTTAGTGCAAATGGCGAGTTTTATTTTCCTTGTTCAGTTTTGTTTTTATACTGTTCCAAATTTGCATACTTGAATCACTGGTCGGTCTCTGGATTCGAACTAAGAACTTCTTAATCGGTGGTCGAGCTCCATTGGCAAACTAGCAGGAGTCACCAGTGATGAGCGTCGCCTACGGACACTCGCAACACACCAAAGTATTACATTTAAGTTGCGATCTTTAAGAGAGTATTATATGGGATGGGGATGGGGTAGGGCGGGGGTTGAGTGTTCCGGGTAAATTTCTCATCGAACGAAACGCGGTATCAGCCACTTTACGTCGATCGTCTGTGAGGTCGTGGTATTTCACCAGACGAGACGATCCATTCATGCAGCAAACTGCGTGACTACCACTTTAATTATCAGAAATTTAACTGTCTCTTTAACTGCCTAATTCTCTACAAAAGGAGTTTCAGTAAAAATAATTACTACAAAACCCCTCAAGTTTTGAACTACAAAGAGTCATAAAAAATTCAGGTCACTAAAAAAGCTCGGCATATAAAAATATCTTGGAGAGCAACTATATTTCTATACAGCCTGCAAGCAATAAAATGTTAAATGATAATTTCGCGAGATGTCCGTTCAGTTTCCGGGCCGGGACTTCCGGCGACACGCATTAGCCATTAGCATGGCGGCTGTTGGTGACGTCACATCCTCTCATCCCCTAAGAGATATAGTCGGATAGATTGTTTGTTTTGTTGTATCAGCAAACTGATTGCCAGTATATTTGTTAGTAATAATACATATATACTTTCACGCTGATTCACCTATAAGGTAGGCAGAGATGACTGACTATTTTAAAACAAGTTTTTTACATACTATTGATATATATATATTTTTATTTATGGTCGTTTATATACATACATACATAACTTCACGCCAAATCCCTTGCGAGTTAGGCAGAGAGAACAGAGCGCCATAGGGCACGATTCTTACACACCTCACTCGCTTCGTTGACTTTCATAACTCTTTTCATGCACGTGCGTCGGTTTTTGAGGCTCTTAACATCCCCTTCCTCCAGAACACGTTCTATTTGGTCTTGGAATGTGTGTTTGGCCGTCCTCGACTCCTACATCCGTCCGCTTTTGCATTGTATATCTGCTTAGTCAGTCTTGCGTCATCCATTCTTTCTACATGTCCGAACCATCGGAGCATGCCCTTTCTTACTTTTACACCGACACTCTCTTTCAAACCAACTTCCTTCCTTACAACCTTGTTTTCTACGTGGTCAGCGAGAGTCACTCCGCAGATTTTGCGTAGAGCCCTCATTTCTACCGCGTTTATTCTACTTTCATGCACACTCTGCCATACCCAGCTCTCGCTTCCATAAGTTAGCGTTGGGATCAGGACTGCATTGTGGATTGCTAACTGGGCTTTTCTGCTAATATTTTTTGCGCCCAGGAATCTGCCCAACGCTCCGTTTACGCTATTTCCTATCGCCACTCGTCTTTCTACATCCGCGGTGTACCTTCCATCTCTGCTAAAAGCGAATCCAAGATATACAATTTCATTCACCTGTTCCAGCACTAAATCATCAACCATTATCGTCGTTTATATTTAAGGATTAATAGAATTAAACAATATTCCTTTTCGTAATAATATATTAATCTAGTGTCAATGTTTGTTGTTAAAATATAATATTATATTTTACTTTATAATTCATTTTATTTTTTGGTAAGTTACTTAAATTAAAAAAATATATATTACGCCAGTATTGGGGCTCGTGGTGCATATTGGTAAATCTACCGAGGTCGTCGGGTTCGATCCCCATCCGAGTAGAAATATTTATGGCAACCATGAATGTTTGTATGGCGTTTGGATATTTTTCTATGGATTATAAGTGTGTATTTACAAAATAATAGTATATAAAATATGTATTAATATCCGTTATCTAGTTTCCCTAACACAAGCATGTAAGTTACTTAAATTAAAAAAATATATATTACATCAGTATTGGGGCTCGTGGTGCATATTGGTAAATCTACCGAGGTCGTCGGGTTCGATCCCCATCCGAGTAGAAATATTTATGACAACCATGAATGTTTGTATGGCGTTTGGATATTTTTCTATGGATTATAAGTGTGTATTTACAAAATAATAGTATATATGTATTAATATCCGTTATCTAGTTTCCCTAACACAAGCATTTCCTTGCTTAGCTTGGAACTAGAGGGCGCTGTGTGTATTGTGTCCAAGATATTACTATCATTATTGTGGTGATATGCTGGGGTGTGTATCCAACCCACCAAACTTTGAGCTATTATCCAGTAATAAAAACCAGGATTTTAACATACAATATTTTGTGCATTGATGTAAATAGGTAATGTAATAGACTATCAAATCTGATAGACTTATAATATGTCACTCATAGTCTCTAGGAAGCAGTTCGGCCTGGTAGTGATTTGTACCTAGCTGATAACTATAGGGAAATGATATAAGTAGCTATAAGTATAGTATTCTTGCATTTGAAATAATCCTACATAACAACATAATTTCACACGCGGCTGTTAAGCCTCGTCTCGCCGTTATGTTTACGTCCCACATGGAATAGGTGGCGTACCTATTGGCATACCGGGCACAAAATTTTCAGTCATCGATATTTATCACACTTAACTTCCTAAAACAGTTTCGAAAAGTCATTGGTGTGAGCCAGTGTCAGGATTCGAACCCGGACCTCTGGATTAGTAGCCGTGTGCTTGACCACTGGACCACCGAGACTACCGGTACCGGTCCTACAATATTGATAATAAGTAATGTCGATAATAAGTAATATGTCTCGGTGGTCCAGTGGTCGAGCACTCCGCTTCTGAATCCACAAGTTGCAGGTTCGAATCCTGATACTGGCTCACAACAATGACTTTTCGAAATTGTTTTCGGAATGTTGTGTGATAAATATCGATGACTGAAAACTTTGTGCCCGGTATGCCAATAGATTCACCACCTATTCCATTTGGGATGTAAAAATAACGGCGAGCCGAGGCTTAACAGCCGCTGCCTACACCTTCAGGTAAGAAAGGCGTGAAGCTATATATATTGTGTTCGATAATAGTGCCCTATGAGAGTAACTAAGAACTTAGAGTAGGTACTCACCAGACCCTTGCAGATGCTGGTCATGGGAAGCTGAGGAATGTAGTGTACTGATAGATAGGTAGGTGATGTTATGATGTGTCTATTGTCTGAAATATGTGTGTAGATACTTCCCTGAGGATTCGAGACCGGGAGGAATAGCCGAATCCTTGCACACCACACTTAATACCAATTCAAACCAAGACCGGGCACGGTGGCCAAAATATGACCCGATTACTGATTCTAAGAACTACAACCGACGCCTAACTAAAAGTCATAGGCAGAGTAAGTTTTTACGCGATAACAAACAACGTGCGAATTTATATGTTACACACGAAAACTATAGCGTTCAGACCGTTCAGACAACGCGGCCATACCATTTTTATACTACGAAAAACGCCATCTGGCGGCACACGGTCGCGACACGAACGAACTACCGAAAGAGACCGATAAATATCGAACATATTGTATGTATGTATTAGTAATGTCAATATTAAGTTATATAAGAAAAAAATTGCGATACTTTTGAAGCTTAACTGCGGCGTCAAATAAATTCGTTAAAATTATATACGTAACAAAATAACATCATCAAACCTAACCTTAACAGTGGTAGACCTACGCAACTCGCTGCACGAATGGGCCGGTTCGACTGGTAAAATACCACGACCTCTCAGCATTTCCGGAGAGGTCAACCTGCATCTCTTTTGCCTTACCGTTCCACTTGTTTAAAGTCAACGCAACTGTAACACTATCTGTGTTGCAGGTGTACGTGGACGGCCATTACCATCAAGTGACTTACATGCACTTGGACGTCCATACCCATAAAAAACCAACCTTATGTATGTCGGTAGGTTCCTTTATCACTGTCATAACAAATAGCATTGTTATTGAAGAATGTCATGTCTCTGAGAGTCGTTCATTTTAAACATATGATAGCACATGAGTGTCTGTCATATTTCCAATTCATTTAATGGCGTGATGTTTGACAATTAGATAACAAGCGTGAGGCGGCGAGGCATCTCGCAAGTTCATTGTATCGAGTTACTAAATTAGTGAAGATAATTTTAACTAAAATTTACCGACATGATAATATAATTTGATGGCTTTTGATATAGTATAATTTAGACGTTAAAGGTTGTCTTTGAATTATATATAATTAATGATCGGTCTGGTGGTGTAACACCCTTAAGTTTATTGTGAAGTTCTGTATTCGAATGCGGTTACGATTTTTTGGAAACAAAGTGATAAGATCAGTTTTTTTTTTTTATGGAATAGGAGCGCAAACGAGCAGGCGTGTAACCTCATGGTAAGCAATCAACGCCGCCCATGGACTCCAGCAACACATATAGTGTTACTGTTGCGTTGCCAACCTTAAGGGATAGGGGAAAGGAAAGGATGGGGAAAGACGGGTGGGCCTCCGGGTACCTCTCTCACCGAACGAAACGCGGCATGAGCCACTTTACGTCGGTCTTCTGAGAGGTCGTGGTATTTCACCGGTCGAGCCGGCCCATTCATGCAGAGAACTGCTTGGCTCTACCATTCATCATGATCAGATGAGAACCAAGAAAGCAATTAATCCAATGTTATTTGCCAAATAGACAAATTGGGGATCTTTAAAACTATTTAATAGGTTTTTATGCAAATTTAAATGTAGGTCAAGTTTTCCTTTAAATGGTAAATAGGTTGTATTTATACACACAAAACAAGTAAAGTATGAGAGAAAAATTACAGTTTCATTAGATAGGATAAAACAAAATCGCCATCGGCGTAAAATCTGTCCCATTATATACTTATTACATCTTTGAAACGGTGCAACGGATTTTGATGCGGGTTTTTTTATATGTATTCATGTATAATGTAGTAAAAAAAAAAAGATAAATCCAAAATTTACTAAATTATTACTTTTGCGAGAGAGAAGAGAGCGGTCAACTAGTATTTATATAATCAAATTAACACGTACGCAATGTTCCTGGCGAAAACTGGTATCTAACACGTTATATATACGGAAGCTTATTATATCTCCCACATTGGCGCAGGAGATATATAAAATGGACCTCAAAATTATTCCATATTTCCTTAAATTCTTGGCACCATATTCTTCACAAATTCTCCTTGGCATTTTTCACATTGGTAAATAAAACTGTTTCCCTAACAAAGATGAGGTGTCCGCGTTCAGAATGTACTCTGTTTGAACCTCAGTCGCGAACGGAGCCACAAATCATATGCCGGAATTCCTAACTCACCACTTCCTTCAAACACATATCTTTTTCGAGTCTGAAGATAAAATTTTTGTGATGTTATCAGGTTGTATTTGTTCGTGGGAAATATAGTATTGTTTAAAGCTACTATAAAAATAAATAAAAACAGTGGTAGAGTCTTGCTGTTTGTTGCTTATATGGGCCGGCTTGACCGGCGTAATACCACGACCTGTCGGAATATCGGCGTGAAGTGGTTGCCAATCCCAATTCTCGCTTCCATAAGTAAGCGTTAAAATCAGGAGCGCTTTGTATTCATTGCGTGCACATATCTATCCAACTTCCCAGTTTCACTGTTTCCTAACGCTACTCTTCTTTCGTACCTGCGGTGTACTTATCATCCCTGCAACCCATCCAAAATATAGGCAGATGCACTATAATATACGAGAGAAATCACAAATTTTCAATTTTCAATTCAATAAAACTAAGTATAATACTTTAATGTAACCAAGATATATTCTATAGAAGCATCTCGCAATACACAAGTACAACAATTTCATCACGGAAGCGCATAGCTTATGTCGATGTGACTTTGTGGAGCGTGGGGTGCTTTGCTTTTGTGTACAGATTTGATTCCCAGCCACTCAACGTTCCGCCGCGTCTGATATGAATACGTTAAGAGCATATTTATTATTAAAACAAACTGTGCATTTTGGATGAAAATTTAGGGGAACATCATATACTAAGAAGATAATGATTCTAACTTTAAAGAGAATATATATTAAAGCAAGCTAATAAAAATGTTCCAACATATAAGACGCCAAAATATATACTGATGATTCGGACCAAACTTTTTCAGTCATTGAGATTTATTACAGTATAAGCTAGTATTCAAATATTGGATGTCTGAAGTAAAAATCAGAGTGCTCAGTGAAGCATTGTAATAAAAAGAAACAAAACTATTTATACAACTTCACGCTTTTTCTACCTGGAGTTGTAGGCAGCCGCTATTAAAGTTCGACTTGTCGAATTTTTAATTCACAGATAGAATAGGAGGAATACCTATGACTATATACCCGGGACAATATTGTCAATCACCAATATTTGTCACACATTACATCTGTAAATAATACCCAGATGTCATTGGTGTCAGTCAGGAATCGATTACAGAACCTCATAATTCAGAAGCGGCGTGCTCGCCATCTGGATCGCTGAAATGTAAACAGTTTCTAAAACAAAAATATACTAGAGAAAAATATATTTGATAACGATGTTTTATGTTGAGAGTACATGTTTTTGATATTGGTGTCATGTCAGCTATTTGACGTAGGTAAATTGTATTCGGATCGGACGTAGATTGGACATGTTATGCAACTAGTTTTATATTGTATTTATATCAGATCGATTCTCAAAGATCTTTTTTCCAAATATATTTTTTAGATGATTGTGTCATTTTAGTTTACAAATTTGCATAAACAAGACAGTTCTTCAATTACAAATGGGTTTAAGAACAGTCTTAGTAATAGTTATTTTTTTTATAGAACAGGCAGGCAAGCTAGCTAGTGGGTCACCTGATGATAAGCAACTACTGCCGCCCACTCATGGCTGCAACATAGATAGTGTTATAGTTGCGTTGCTGGCATTTAATTGAATAGAACGGGGTGGGGCTCCGGATCCCTCTTTCAATAAATGAAACGAGGCATAAGCAGATATCCTGATATTGGGAGATATGGTGGTATTTCACCGGTCGAGCTAGCCCATTCATGCAGCCAGCTGCGTGGCTCTAGCAGAAATTTAAGAAGTAAAGAGAATCTGAGAAATGAAGTGAAGTAATCAATAAATTAATGATTAATTTACTATATCTTGTAATACAGTTATAATTATCTTAACATAACATAACTTCACGCCTTTTGTTACCCGAAGGTGTAGGCAGGAGCTGTTAAGCCTCGTCTCGCCGTTATGTTTACGTCCCAAATGGAATAGGTGGCGAACCTATTGCCATATCGGGCACAAAGTTTTTCAGTCATCGATATTTATCATACATTATTTCCGAAAACAATATCGAAAAGTCATTGGTGTGAGCCAGTATCTGGAATTGAACCCGGACCCCTGGATTAGAAGCCATGTGCTCGACCACTGCACCACCGAGACTTATTATATTATGCTTAACTTCATGCTTTTAATACTTGATGGTGTAAGCAGCGGTCTGAACACACCAGACTGTATATTTTTTTAACTCCAGTAAGCATCTAACGGCCGAAACCAATAATTTATAATCAATCTTCAATCGAACATTGAAGCCAATCTAAGATTGTTGTGTATCTGTCGATTGATTCCCCAAACAAAATCAATCCATGAATTGATTATTAGCACGTTTATAGTAGAAATGGATTGAAATATTGAACTTAGATAGCAAAATTTGGGTTGGGATTGATTTTTGGTTTCGGCTGTAACCCATTAAAAAAACAACTCTCGCTTTAGCACAGTCGGCTTAAAAAAAGGCCCTATTGAACATATCTCAACGTTTTTATTCGAGCCTAACATATATTAATGGTCCAATTGAGAGATCGCCGGGCTGCGATGACGTCAGCACTCTGTAATTACGAGTAATGAACCCATCGGCGTCACCCACCCGGGTAATACTATATACCGGGCGGAGTCAGATGACCCGGTCATTATACGCAACTGGGTCGGGATGGCTGTTTTAAATATTTCTTCTGGGTTCCAAAAAGGTTTGACATACCTTTCATTTAATGTTGCATTACATGATTTTTGTGATGTTCAAAATTATATTTATTATAAGCATGGAAGAGCAAGCGGGTCACCCGATGATGAGCGCCTGTCGCCGCCCATGGATATCTGCAACTCAGTGTTGCATTGCTGGCCTTTAAGACAGGATATTAAAGGACTCGAAAGTGTGATATCAAGGGTTTGGGCCCCCGGATGACTCTCTCACCAAAAGAGAGGCGTTATGAGCCACTTTACGTGGTATATTCTGAGAGTGGTATTTTACGAGTCGAGCCTACCTATTCATGCGGTGAACTACCTTTTTTACCGTACAAGTCCATTTTTATATTTAGTAGGTTATTTGTCTGATTTACTAATAATTTTAACATCGTTCCTACTTAATAATTTCAAATTGTTTTTTTCTCCTTATGTGATTGATTGTTATTTTTTTAGATTAAACGGTGTTGACATTTAAAATATAATTGTTTTAATCAATCAGGGGAAAAAACATCCAGAACTCAAACATTTTAACTAAAGCAATAAGTACATTTCGATCGGTTTAAGTTGTATTTAAAGTGCTACAACTTTGCTACGAATCGTAGCACTTCTACGATTGGTTATGACATGTTAATAAATATTTGTGTAACTACGTGAATTATTAAAATACTAATTTTTCAGTAAATATTGTCGGTATTCTTATAAATCTTAATAATGTTTTTGGGATATTTTGTTTTATTCACTGATCCTTAATCAATAGCTATATAATGTTGTATGTTATGTCGAATGCTACGAAACTGATACATACCAGTATTAGTACTAATGTAGGCAGTATGAAAAAAAACCAGCTTAATTAGTTATTTAAAAATAATAAAATTACTTAAGCGAATATTTAAAGCGTGTCTACGTGAAGTGAAACAAAATAAAAAAGTAACAAAATTTATTCGCTCCGAAGAGTTTTAAATAAAAACTATTAAAAACAATTTAGCTAAATTTATGTATTCTCGGTGGTCCAGCGGTCGAGCACCCCGCTTTTGAATGAAGAGGTCGCGGATTCGAATCCTGGCTCACACCAACGACATTTCCAAATAAATTTACAACTGAAAACTTTGTGCCCGGTATAGCAATAGGTTCGCCACCTATTCCATTTGGGACGTAAACATAACGGCGAGTCGAGGCTTAACAGCCTCTGCTTACACCTTCAGGTAAAAAAAGGCGCGAAGTTATGATATGTTACGGTCTGTATGTTTTTTGTTTATGTCCCAATTTTCATACTTTGGATATATTATGCATAGTAATGACTCAGTATAAAATTTATATATGCATCTAAATTTTAAAGGTTTTTAATAATTTACGTGACTAAACAAAAAAAAGAAGACAAATATATTTTTTTTTTCTTGCATTTTTTTGTATCTTGCTGAGCTACAGTATTATTGCATAGATTTTAAAACAAGATTTTGTTTGGAAAAAAAAGTTCAACTGAATACAGTATGTCTATGTGTAAAAGTGGGCTTGTTGGGTCCTGTGATTGCAGTAACTAGTTTTATCTATCACCATAAATAGGGGTAACTATTGAAATATTTGGAATATAAAATGATGTCTCAAGTCAAAATCCATCAAGACGATTACGCTAAAGTAATGAATATTTATATAAATACATACAATAAAATAAAAACCGCCCTTATTGCGCACTCGGATAATAAATATATTTGCAACCATTACAATGAATCATAAAAGAAATGTTTTATATACATCGCTCGGTATGTTAGAAAAAAAAACAAACAATATCACACAAGTACTTACATCTACTTACTGTTGCGTACATCAAACAGCCTTGCGCACTTTATATTTATGCCGAAGATAAAGCATCTCCCCATTTACCCCCCAATATGGGTAATTTACTTACCCATGTAAATAAATTCGGTGGTAAAAATCACGGTGTATACACCCTTAGAATAATTTATCATCATATCCAACGATCGCTTCGCAATATTGCGGTACATGTCTGCTTAAACTTAGTATTATGTATGTATTGCTAGAACATAGCTAGCAATGTATAACGCCTAAGATTTTTGTGCGACTCTCCTATAAATATTAGTGGTGAGCTGGTAGGCAGTTATTTAAGATACATTTCCTGTAGTCTGATGCGTGTATTGTATTAATATTGGTTGCGTAAATAAAAATGTATTTTGTCCATTTAATAATAATAATACATCTTTATATAATACACCTTTAATATTTATTTATACACTGGCTGACCCCGCGAACTTTGATTAACCTCGGAAGCAATAAATAAAAGTTTTATTTTTCTAAAAAAAGCTAACCTTAGTTACTCCTTAGTACATTAGCTACATGCCAATAAAAGTCCCGTCAAAATATGTTCCAGCTATTTTAGAGATTACTCGGAACAAGCAGACAAACAGATGGACAGGCAGATGATTTTTTTTATATGTAGATTTAGTATTAACGTATTTATTATATATTAAGAAAATTATGTGGAGAAACAAAACAAGAAGGGAAAAGACTCTTTACTTGCCTATCCTCTTCCATGGATTCGAAACGCCTTTAATTTACAATAGGTATAAGATTTATTTTTTTGCCTCTACTAATCTATACAAAAGTAGAGTCTGAATATTAAAATAACCACTTTTTACTACAAGCATATGAATATAAATACACGGTCCATATACCAAAATAACATTTTTTTACAATTTTGTCAGGTCATGACTTTTCGAAATTATTTTCGGAAGTTCTGTGTGATAAATATGACTGATGACTGTAAACTTCGTGCCCGGTATGGCAATAGGTTCGCCACCTATTCCATTTGGGACGTAAACATAACGGCGAGACGAGGCCTAACAGCCGCTGGCCTACACCTTCGGGTAACAAAAGTCGTGAAGTTATGTTATGTTATGTTGTCAGGTCATCTCTTTGTTCAAGCTAACGTCTGAAATGGCTGGACCGATGGACTAATTACTACTAGTTCTTGTCTTGTATTGTCTTCGTGTCAGCAAGTATTATTAAAAAAGAAGATTTGTTTGTTTCTAAATAACAAGCTCTGAAATTAATTAACCGATTGTACCTTTATCATTACAGACAACTACTCCATTCAGATGTAAAATAAGCTATTTTAAACAAAATGGTGGCACTAAAAAAATGTGTTTATCTTGGCGAAATTTTACATGAAAAAAAAGTAAGTTTTTAATGCATGAATTAACTATAATTGAATGTAGCCGTTGCACTATAATATGCATATGCATTAAAATATATTTATATTTAATATCTAATGCCGCTACCATACACTCGACGAATAGTTCGACGAATAGCGAGGGAAAGAGGAAGGGACGTAGTGTGGACACGTTATTCGTCATGCCGCGAATCATTCCGGCAATGTGAACGCGAGTGGCTGACCACATTATTCGCGCGATTGCAGCGCAGTTGGCTAGGGCTGTTTAAATTATCGGATTTTCGAAATATCGATATTTTTAAATATGTATATCAATCTATAAATAATATCTTACTTACATTACGACGGTGCATTGGTAAAACTACCAACTGTTGAATCGAGATTGGCGGGTTTGATCACCACTCGAGTATAAATATTTATCCTGGTATGGGTAGAATCTAGTAGAATAACTACAACCCTATTTTGGATGATATACCTTATTTGATTTCTAATGACGTAATATTATTTTTCAAGTTACTCTCAACAAGCCCTACAATTTGATACCCATATTGTAGAAATGCTTTTAAAATATCTGCTCGAATATATTAAATAAAAAGTGATGTCATATTATTTTTCGAGTTACAATAAGCCTTTCATTTAAACCCATATTGCATTGGAAATATCTCCGGATGACAGGTAGTGGTACTTCACTGGTCAAGCCAGCCCATTCATCCAGCGAAATGCGTGGCTCTACCACTATTTGACAGTGGTAGAGCCAAGCAGTTCGCTGCATGAATGGGCCGGCTCGACCGGTGAAATACCACGACCTCTCAGAAGACCGACGTAATGTGGCTCATGCCGCGTTTCGTTCGGTGAGAGAGGTATCCGGAGGCCTACCCCCCTTCCCCATCCTTTCCTATCCCCTATCCCTTAAATGTTGGCAACGCAACAGTAATACTATGTGTTGCTGGTGTCCATGGGCGGCGTTGGTTGCTTACCATCAGGTGACACGCCTGCTAGTTTGCCCTCCTATCCCATAAAAAAAAAACTAATAATAATATCACCCAAACTCAGCGTGTATACAATATTTCAGCTTAATCTTTTGAAGATATCTACTTCAAAATTAAGTTATAAGATTCCAGAACATACACACTTACGGACATACAATGCAAAATAAAAATCAATGAGTTTATTAACTTTGTAATCAATTATGAGTAGTATAGTACCACCACATGTTCCTAGATTTTTATGTACTTTTTACTTTTTTTTTATGTACATCAAAACCCGAAATTGATATATTTAAAAATAACGATGTGTCGACTAACTGATATTTTAAAAATATCGACAGCCCTAATATCCATGTTCGGCGCGTCGCGAACATTTGCGCGAGTAGAGCAGTGTGTGGCCAGAAACGACAACATCGCGGCAATGCGAACGCGAACGGCGAATAGTTGTGTGTGGTACCGCACATAGTATCGTCATTAGAAAATTGAGAACATAGAAGATAGGTGACCAATCGGGCCAAACAGAATAACCCAAAGATCTAAATAAAAAATTGGTAACAGCGCCACCTATGCTCGAACAAATGAAACTATTAATATATGACGCCATATTAAATTATGTTAATATGTTCGACATTAATTCATGATCAAGGTATTGAATATGAAATGTAAACATGAATTGTTATCCCTCGTTAGATGTACATTATAACACGCGCTCCTTGTAATTGGTATATGTTTGGGACATTTATATGATACGATTTTGTTTATTTTTTCAAGTTTTATTTTTGTTATTTTACTTATTTTTGTGCCTAAAATTCAATGCAGTGGTTGTTATGCCTCGATTTGTTGAATTGTGTCCCAAATGGAATAAGATGGAGGTATTTATTGACATATGTCTTTTTTATTTAATAGGTGTTGCAGGCTGTATGATCCAATACATCACTTACTGTTTCCATACACTCCTTGGGTGGCTATTTCTGTTAACGGAAGGCCTGTTGATATTACAACTTCGTAAAAGAAAGTGAAAGAAAAGTTGGGCAGCGTTCGAGAAACTAAAGGAAATCTTCTCGTCCAATATCCCTCAGTGCCTTAAGTCCAAGGTCTAAACCAATGTGTGTTACCAGTGATGACATGGAACTGAGACGTGGTCTCTAAATGTTGGCCTCATTACGAAGCTCAAAGTCGCTCAACGTGCTATGGAGAGGGCTATGCAGGGAATCTCTCTACGAGACAAAATCCGTAATACGGAGATACGCAGAAGATCTGGCGTGACAGATATAATCTGAAACGTTAGCACGCTGAAGTGGATATGGGCAGGCCACATCGCTCGACGAGCCAATAACCCTTGGGGAACAAAGGTTCTCCACGAACTGGTCAACGTGGTGTAGGAGGTGTCTCCCCACTAGGTGGACTGACTACCTGGTCAAGATTGTTGAGAGCCACTGGATGCGGAAGGTACAGGATCGTGAGCTGTCACGTTCCATGGGGGAGGCCTACAGCCAACATTGGATATAAAAGGACTGATGATGAAGCTTGAAAAGAAAAGTATCTTAATCTATGAAGAGATTCAATGGAGAACATATCGTGCGTCAGTCGTGTCGTGACATGTAAGCGTGTCAGCCTCCCTCTTTTACAGGAACTCGTTAAGACACATTGATGTTTGCCGACGCAACGGATATTTGTGAGCGAGTATCGTTTGATACGTAACACAAATCGTTCATACATTTATTTATTATAATCTTGTTTGTTCAACGCTTGTTGATATGCAGGGGAATTACCTTCTAATTTTGCCACTGTTAGGGTGACTACACTTGTGCGGTTTTGCTTGATTTATTTTAAAGCTTCTCCATTGGAACGCCCTTTTTCTTATCAAATAAGACATTAATCAGAACAATGTAGTTCGTTGCATGAATGGGCCGGGTCTGTGAAATACCACAACTTCTTATATTAACGTCAAGTGGCGCTCGGTGAGAGAGGGATCCGAAGGCCCAAACCCTTCCTCTCTCACCTTTTAATCCACTTCTGACTCCTTCCATGCCCATTGTAAGGGCCAGCAACGCAACTATGACACTATCTGTGTTCAGGTGTCCATGGGCGGCGTTTGTTGTTTGCCATCAGGTGACGTGCCTGTTCGTTTGCCCCCATATCACATAAGATATGGCGAGATTGTTTTTTATTGTTTTTATGGATTTAAAATTTGATATGTTGACGCATAGTTAACTCTTCCTACACCTTAGGCTAAAACGGCGTGATAATACAAAAACAAACAAAAAAGCTCATTAAAATATATAACGCGGAACACTGTTTTTCAATAAGTAAACCGAATAACAATTCACGCTCTTAAAACAATAGGGGGCTTTTAATCTACGGCGACAAGGACAGTTTCCGCTCAATTTCAACGTTTAAACAACACCAACCTGGGCGGGTTTAAAACTCATTCCTCAACCACGTAACCAGACCTTGAAGACCCCTGGCATTCCAACATTCATTACCACCCGTGTCATATTGGATAGATCTTCACGAATCGGAAGGTTGTATAATAAAGGCAGATCACGTGCAAACATTTCGCTCTGAACTCACGTGCTTCGAAAATTGGCGAATCCAAAGGAAATGTACAAGGAACTCTGTGTGCATGCCGCCTAATATTTTTTTTTTAACAGAAAATCTTTTGTGAATGGAGTCATGTACTAAGTTAACTATTATATAATGTTGAAATATTTTGCTAGAAGTAGAAAACGCAGAAAGAGAGTGTCGTTGTTGAAGAGAGTGTCGGTGTAAAAGTAAGAAAGGGCATGCTCCGATAGTTTGGAAATGTAGAAAGAATGGATGATGTAAGACTGACTAAGCAGATATACAATGCAAAAGCGGATGGATGTAGGAGTCGAGGACGGCCAAAACATACATTCCATGACCAAATAGAACGTGTTCTGGAGGAAGGTGATGTTAGGAGACTCAAAAATCGACGCGCGTGCATGAAAAGAGTTATGAAAGTCAACGAAGCGAGTGAGGCTTATAAGAATCGTGTCTTATGGCGCTCTGTTCTCTCTGCCTACCCTGCAAAGGATTTGGCGTGAAATTATGTATGTATGTATGCTATCGGTGAATTTCCCGACGTAATTACTTATCGGTTACATTCTTACATCGTTGACATCCAGCCACCTTAACCAAAAATAATTACTTGTTCTATTCCTCTCAGCGAGCAAAACGCGGCATGTGCCACTTTACGCCGATATTCTGAAGATTGTGTTATTTCACCGGTCCTGTCAGCAATTATCATCGTTTTCTTTCATTATACGTACTGCCAATGAATGGAAAAAATTGCCCGCATTGGTTTTTCCCAAAATAATGTAGCTGTCATCAAAAATATAGTGGATATTGCGCTTTACCTCACCGTGGCATACCACCAGACAAAGTGACGTAAAACACCCTTCTGTAAAATTAAAAAAAAAACAATTCAAAACAAACTGAAAGCAAAAAGAGTTCCGTATATATATTTTTTATATACAATGACTACAAAACGGGATCACTAGGTCAGACCTCATGTGACGAGTTAAGTACAACGACATCACTCGACACATTATAAACTCATACTATTTATGTTGAAGAATACAGCTTTACCGCTTGTTTGTTACATTTGTACACTATTAAAGAATGTTTCGTATCATCACACTATTTATATCTAAAGGTAAGCAGCCATTAAATAGCAATATAAAAGCCTCCAGAGCCTATTGCTACTATTAAAGGTACATATCATTTTGTATGGGATGGGGGGTTAAACGAGCAGGCTTGTCATGATGACAAGCAACAAACGCCGCCCATAGACATCGGAACACAGATTTTATCACCTGGATTTTGTCACATGGTTGTACCTCCGGATACCTCTCTCATCGCACACCGTGGTATGAACCACTTTACGTCGCAAACGAAAGTACGACGATTGACAAATTTGTGCCCGGTGTAATGGCAATTGGTTTGTTACCTATTTCATTTGTGACATAACATAACGATTCGTCGAGTCAAGAGTGTAACAGGATAAAGTATACATAAGAATATAGAATAGTATGTCTTCGTTTAGGTGCTCCCTGTGTTTCTTCGCATTTATGTCGCTGCGGAGAGGTTGTCGACAGCCAGGGACATCATGGCCTCTCATGCGCCAGGAGCGCCGGCCGCATTTCCCGTCACGCCAACATCAACGACATTATCCGTCGTGCTCTTGCCACCGCCGGTGTACCGGCCGTTCTGGAACCGAACGGTTTGGTGCGCGATGATGGCAAGAGACCGGACGGGATGTCTCTTTTGCCTTGGAGGATGGGTAGGCCTTTGGTGTGGGACGCTACTTGCGTCGACACCCTTGCGCCGTCGCATCTTCCAAGCACGGTGGAGGTGGCCGGTGCTGCTGCTGCTTCGGCAGAAAATCTCCAGCGGCACAAATACAGAAACCTTATAGGTGACTATGTGTTTGAGCCGTTTGGGGTTGAGACTTTGAGGACATGGGGTCCGAGTGCTCGTGCACTTTACAAAGATCTTGCGAAGAGGCTGATCGAAGCCTCTCGCGACCAGAGGGCTGGTCTATTCTTCGCACAGAGGATTAGCATTGCCATTCAGCGTGGCAATGCGGCCAGTCTTCTGGGCACGCTGCCAGTAGACCGAGATGCGGAGAAATTTGATTTCAGGTAGTTTTTTAATTGTATATATTGTAAATAATGTAATTAATTTATTTGTTCTTATTATTGTAAATAAAGTACTTTTTCATATATAGAATATAGAAATATATATATTATTTGTATATACATCAACTTTAGATAGTGATTGATGGAATAATCTTAAACCTAAATGTAGTTTTATTATGATCTGTATCTGTAAAAACGTAAACAACAAACCGACACCAAAAAAACAGAAGACAGGAAAAAGCAATAAGCACTAACGACGAATGGTCCGGACGTAAACTGAAGCAGCTTAACGACTTATAAAAAAGAAACATGTACATATAAACTTTGTTAATTCTCGTCAATGCAACATAGTGTTCCCGGATATCGCAGTCGGATAGCGAAAGCCTCTTTTTAAATCACAAGTAAGCCGACCGCGCTTCACGGCCGCTTTACAGATTTTTCAACGGATTAGGGATCCGCGGCTAACAGCTTAAAACGCTTTCAACTTTTCATATTGAATTAAATTTAAGTAGATTCTGTGCACACACTTTCTTTTTTTTAATTCATCCAGCTTTATAAAGTTACAGATGGATTTTTTATAATTGGAGTGAAAATTAAAAGGATATTTGCTAATTATGAATTAAGATTTGATTCAATTTTGCCTGACTTTAAAAAAAGCAGATGATTTTCATCATCATAATAATCATAAGCCTGTTCCAGTCCACTGCTGGACAGAAACCACTCCCAATGTGCGCCACAAAATCTGATTCTCTGCCTTCCAAGATTGAGATGGACTTAGACAAGTTTAAATTTTAAACTAATTGATTGTTCTCGAATACATAATTAATATAAGTGGAAGATTTTTGGGATAAAAATGCCTTCATCAGATTCACTATAAATTGAAAACTTGTTTTGATGTCGGTACCGAAACAAATTACACTATATTCCACATGTGGAAGAATTACTCGTTTACTAGAACTAATGAGAGCCTGACAGAACTTATGTTAGTTCTGGAAAATATAAATTGGTCAATACTGGGTTGAAGCGAAGTCCGACGCTTAGGCGAGAGCACAGAAGACCATGGTCATTTTATATTTTATTATAAAGGAGAAGGACCGGGTTTGTATGGAACAGGATTTTTAATCTATACATATAATAAAATTGTAGAAAAGTCAAAACTGTACATTGAATATTTTTTAAAAAGAATACTTGGTGTGTGATCTGCAATCGATACCGAAGCCAAAAATATACTTTTTAGAATTTTTGTCTGTTTGTCTGTTTGTCTGTTTGTCTGTTTGTCTGTATGTATGTCCGGGATAAACTCAAAAAGTACTGCATGGATTTACTTCAAATTTGGCACGAAAATTATTAAGAAGTCGGGTCAACATATAGGCTACATATTATCACGCTATCACCTACGAGGAACGAGCAGTGAACCTTTATTTCTTCAATGTATTCTGTAGCAACGTGTAATCTAACGACGCATATTTGTATGTTGTTATGGTGTTATTATGTTAATAACCATGCTTTAATCTATACATATAATAATAATAATAATATAATATAAGTTAGCTTCACATTTTAATTAACTTATGCCGTTAAACATAACAGACAATTTTAAAACAGTGCCATCTATGAGATTTACAAAACAGAAAACATTAAGTTGAATTACACGTGTAAGCACTTTTTGGTTTTAGATATAAATAAATCTTTGAGATTTTAAAAACATCAAGTCGAATTACATGTTTAAACACTTTTTGAATATAAATAATTGAAATTTCATCATGCGCTTGCGGTCAATAGATGTTTTTAAGAGTCATAGATGGAGTTGTGCATTTTCTTCTTTAAAATTGTATCGTTAATTCTTTTCAGAGATGAGCAAGACAATTAAAAAAATGTATTTGTATATGCTAAAAACTGTTAATATTTTTGTTCGGTATTTATTGGTGTAATGATTGCTTCGTAATTTTATAATTTTACACCATTAAAAAAAAATGTTTCCTATTCGCTAACTAGATGGCGTTGGCGTCGAATTAGATCGTGACTCTCTTTACATTTTGGCTGCGGAGAGCCAAACCAGCAATGTTGTTTATAGAGAAGTTTTATAAGTATATATTTTTATCCTTTTCTATATTTATATTTTCTTATTCATTATTTTCTACATTTGCTTCAGTCGCAACTTATTACTTAATTCAGCAGAATCACCATAAAGTCATTTATTCAAAGCAGACTGAAAATCAGCACTTTTGAAGTTCAACAATTTTACAAAAGACAGTCTCCCTCTGTTACTGTACTTTCTGTATTTATGAAATGTAAAGAAGTAACGGGTAAATAAATGTTATTTTAAAAGGTATAATCGTAGGTATTTTTGGTGCTGTATAGCGTTCAGGCAGATGACGTCGCGGGCTACAGCTATACTACAAAAATTCCTGTTAAAATGAAAATAAACAATGCGGGCAACAACCATTGCTACCGCAATCTGTACTTATCCTACCAGTTACAATTTCATTTTAGAGGTAATTACTTCTCAACTGTCTATGTAAAAATATAGCTATCTGATCACAAATTCCACGCGTACGAAGTCGCGGGCACAGCTAGTAAATAATAAAATGAAACCACTAATTGAAGAGTTCATTGGGATCTCAGAGCGCATTGTAATACTTAATGTATAATTACCTCCGGATGAGGAAAAGTGGTCAATTATTCAAGTTTATTCTCCGACTGAACAATCTAGTAGAACAGAAATTGACGCCTTTTACTCTATCTTACAAGAAGCAATAAGCAATCACTCACATAACAATTTAGTAGTAATGGGTGATTTCAATGCTAGAACAGATAGTAAAGAAGATGGAGAACAAACTATACTAGGCCCATATTGCTCGGGTAAAAGAACAAGAAATGGAGAGAAGCTCATTCAACTTGCATATGAAAACAACTTAAAAATACTAAATACATTCTATAGAAGACGAGAGAACAATAGGTGGACATGGATATCTTCTGATGGAAACCACAATAATGAGATAGATTTCATATTAAAAAATAAAAGTAAACACTTTCAGAACTGCGGAGTTATAAATAAAATCAACTTTAATAGTAACCACAGAATGTTAAGGGCTAAATTACGTATAAACACACTTAAGAAAAAAATACCATTCAAAGCAAAGCAAAACAATAAAGTAATACTCGAAAGCAAAGAGCTACTAAAAAAAAACTAGATCAGTTTATAGAAAATACAAATAACCTAGACTTACAAGGTACTCGTAAATATAATAAATTCATGGAACTTCTTTATACAAATAAAAAGGATAATTTTAATGACAGAAAAAGAAAGTTGCAAATAGATAACAAAAAACAGTAAAGAACTATTAAACAATAGAGCAGAACTTATATCCATTCCTGAAAAAAACAAATTTATTTCGAACCGAAATTGCAGATTTGAGTAAAACAATTAAAACTCACTTAAAAAAAGACTTCAAAAAAATTGGTGGTACTAAAAAAAACAGCTAAGTTGCTGCTAGAGGCACGAAACTGGATATCAAATTTAATTAATAAAAATAACTAATAACATAATAAATAAATAACAACAATAGCTACTCATTCTTCAAAGAATTATATTCAAGGATAAGTACTGCCCAAACAACAATTTTAACGGAAAGAAGCGAATTACCGGAAATAATGACTGACGAAATCGAAAAAGCTCTGAAAACACAGAAAGCAGATAAAGCTCCAAGTACATAAAAACCACGTTCTACCGGTTCTAAAACATCTCTTTAATGAAATAATACAAAATGAGATAATCTCACATCAGTGGACCATATCATGGATTATAGTTTTGCATAAAAAAGGAGATAGAAATAATATTAATAACTACAGACCTATCAGTCTATCTTCGAATATATGTAAAGTTTTCGGCAAAGTCTTACTCCACAGATTGATAAATACGCTAGATGAAAACCAACCCGAGGCGGGCTTCAAGAGCCGTTATTCCACTTTAGACCACATTTATGTCATTAAACAGCTGTTCGAAAAAGGTAAAGAATTTAACTTAACTTTCTACTGTTGCTTAGTAGACTATAGTAAAGCCTTCGATACAATAGAACATGATAAACTTGGCAGTTGCTCAAAAACCAAGGCATTGATATTAAATACAGCAGAATTTTAAAAAACATTTACTATATTAGCAAGGCTAGAATTAAACTAGAGAAAGAGGGCGAAGAAATAAAAATAGAGAGAGGTGTAGGTCAAGGAGACCCATTATCGCTGAAATTATTTACTGCCGTTCTGGAGGAAGTGTTCCGTAAATTAGACTAGGATAAATGTGGACTATACATCAACGGCGAAAATCTATCACATTTGAGATTTGCGGATGATTTAATAATAATCTCACCAACAAGTGAAGGATTACAAACAATGTTGAGTGACCTGATAATAGAGAGTAGTAAGGTACGACTAGAAATAAACACACTAAAGACTACACTTATGACTAACGACAGGCAAAAACCTATTAAAATAAATAATAAAGAAATTGAATACGTCAATATATTTAGGCCAAATAATTTCTCCTACAGATTTAACCTCAAAAGAAATCGATAGATGTATTGGGAATGGTTGGAAAAGATTTTGGAGGCTAAAGGAAGTCAAGAAAAACAAAGATATAAAGATAAGTACTAAGCAGAAACTTTTTGACACCAGCATACTTTCTATACTTACGGCTGCCAAACCTGGGCACTCAATAAAAGTCATTTAAAAAAATTAGAAATCTGCCAAAACAGTATGAAGAGGAGCTTGGGGAAAAAACTAACAGATAGAATAAGAATTAAAACTATTAAGGAACGGACAAAAACAAAAGACGTCATAAAAACAAGAAAAAAGTTGAAATGGAAATGTTCAGGACACACTTTCAGGGGTAAAGATAAATGGTCAAAACTAGTAATGAACTGATTCACAAGGCATAAGAAAAGGAAAAGAGGTAGACCACTTAGAAGATGGGTAGACGACAGAGCCGTAGCAGGACCCACCTGGACCAGAATCGCTAAAATCAGAGATGAGTGGAAGAAATTGGAGGAGGCCTTTGTCAGCAAATGGCACACAGACAGGGTTGTCGTTGCAGATGAGTAAACATAGCATTCAAGCTCAAGTTAAAAAAAAATGTATATGAAAATCTTAAAAGAGGTAAAAGAAAAAACAAACTATTGTTAATATTGTCTGAAATAAAGGCTTTTATTATTTATTTATTATTTACTGTCGTACTCATTGATTTAAGTTTTAAGATTCTGTTAAAAAGTCCTGGATTTTTATCCTGAGATACTTCAGTTTTTTGTTAATACAAATCTTATAAATTCTGTTAAACTGTACACTAGCCGATTTGGTGAATATAACATTAAAATCTAATATAAACTGGAAAAAATACCTCCTTCTTTCATAGTCGAATAAAAATAACCGGAGCTTAAAGCAAATCTGTATTTTTCAGAAAAAATATCTGATTTGTGGCCAAGTGAAATACTTTAAAACTTTGCTGCAGTTACTCTCGAAAGCTGGTAGATTACTCTCTTTCAGCATAATCGTTAGAGAAACTCATCGTTTTTCCGAAAACGGCAGCTAAACCAGATAGAGTGGAATACTCTATGAAATATTGCATTTTCAGGCTTATACAGTCGTTCAATATTTTCAGTGGATAGTTTAGCCACAGCATTTATCAGTATATAATATCTTCTACTATGTGTTCATCATGGGATTTAACGCTAGCGAGTGTACTTTACAATGAATCGCAATTGTTAAGAATTCATCTTTCCATAACATTTACATGTTCTTTTCTAATAATTCCCATTGGGTGGTCGGCTTATTACTGAGTATTGGACACAAATAGATATAAAAACATCAAAGTTAGACTTTTCTCTATTGGAATTAGCTGAGATCGTATCTCTATTCTCATGTAACAGTAAATACCTTTTGTGCAAAAACGGATAAAGAAGAAGAAGCAAGCTCAATCCCTTCCTCGACCGTGTAAAGTAGCTAAGAACCGTGGCTTACGGCGCTCTATTATCTCTGCCTACTCTGCAAGGCAGTTGGCTTGAAGTTATCTGTGAATAAGTGATATAAATTTATTCATTTCTAACGAAATCATGTTACTTTGATAGGAATAGTACGAAAAAATACAACCAATGGTAGGGGTACCGGAAACGGTCGCAGATAGGCATTTTTATATCCACAATGATTTACGTTCAGCGGAGGCTCTATTTATAATGAATTTCGTGAAGCCATCATTGCATTTTTGTAGTTGTTGCTATGCTATTTAGAATTTAAACTTTTATCTGAATACTAGCTGATCCAGCAAACGTTGTTTTGCCAAATAAATAAAGTAGAAGAAATCTAGAGAAGTGAAAATTGATGATTTTTTGTATGCTGTTTCATTTAAAAAAAATGGATAAATAAAAAAAGAATTGGAGTAGACTACCCTTAATATTTAGGGGGTTGAAAAATAGATGTCCTATGCTCACACCTACTTGACATGCACAAAAAATATGAGAATCGGTCCAGCTGTTTCGGAGGAGTATGGTAACTTACACTGTGACACGAAAATTTTATATATTAGATATACTAGCTGTCTCAATTTACTTCTGATAGCTCCAAGAGTATGAGTTCAAAGTTTCATGATGATCCGCTTCGCAGTTTTTGCGTGCAAAGGTAACAAACGAACTTTAGTATTTTTAATATTAGTATGATATTTGTGTTATATAAATAACCTTTATTCAACAAACCTATTGTTCTCCGTATATATTTATGTGGCCACTAAAATTTTATATTTCATTGTATGTTAATATATTCCGAATATAATGGAGATATCTGTTTTGTTTATCGAGTATTTGTATTGGTTTTTGGAGCGCGGTCTCAGCTTCGATTATTTTTGTGGAATGTTTATTATTGTAGGTAATGATTTTATTTATTTTATTAATAAATAATAATATAGTCCACAAGTCGTGCATCCCGCTTTTGAATCAAGAAGTCGTGGGTTCGAATTTGAACTCACACCAGTGAGTTTTCGAAATTCTTTTAGTAAGTTTTGTGTGATATATATCGATGACAGATAATATTATGATCGGTGTTTGGCAATAGGTTCGCCACCTATTCCATTTGGCTCGTATACATAACGGTGAGTCGAGGTTTCACAGCCGCTGTCTACATCTTTGTGTAGAAAAACGCGTGATTATTCATTACAAAGCCATGAAATTACTAATAAGTACCTACATTACTTTATTAATACATGACAAGATATTGGTATGTGCCTATATTTGAACCTGAGACCTTAAAAACTGACATCCCAACACTGAATTTCTTCGCTTTTGACTACATATAATTCAATCTTCAAATTAATTTAATACTATAAAGAGAAACCTAACAAACTTTTTATATAAATCAATTAACCAAAATTAAAATCTAAATATAAATTAATAATTTATTTGAACATGTGTAACAATTACGCGTAATTAATTACGGATAAAATGGGAGCCAATAATTTTATATATTGGCGTGCGCGAAAACATACAATTATATTTTATTTAAATAAATATTGTTAGTATATTGTTGTGGGCCGAGATACTGCCTACCTCGAGTAATTAAATTTTGAAAATTTATCCGAAACCTATTAATTATTTCAGTGTGGCCATAAAATATGAGTGTTATGTTATGTAATTATTATATACAATTTGTTATGTTACATAAATCTATAATTTTAAATAGTAGAGCCACGTAGACCAGTAGACTCAGACCAGTGACCACACTCGGATAAACGCAAAGTGGCTTATGCCTGTCTTAGATTTAAGATCGGCATCACAACTGTGACTCTATCTATGTTACAGTTATCCATGGGCAGAGTTAGCCACTTACCACCAACTTACTCCATTGTCTTGTAATAAAGTCCGTATCACAATTGTGATTGTACCTGTACAGGTGTCCATGGGCAAAGTAAGCTATTTACCACCAGGTTAACTTACTCGTTTCGCATTCCAAAAAAATCTGCATAGTTTCTCAGGGATAACACCGGAAGATGAAGCTAATGGAAATTTAGCCTTGATATATATTAAAATTTTTGTCACATGTCTATGACATGATGACATGTGATATGACATGTGACAAAAATATCTGGGTATGACTTCTGACAAAATATCCAATATTTTTCAAACTTGGAAAATCTCAAATAGAATTTGAGAGCATGTCACCTCTTCCGTAGGGTATGAAAACACATAAAATATTAAATTACTGGAGTAATATACGAGTTGAAATAGCAAAATATGTTTTGTTGCAATTGAACAACAGGTTTGATAAGTTGCATGTGATCATATCCATAATACTGGAGCACAAAATGAAAATCCTCTATACGAAGTATAACTCAACCCTCAGGCCATGAGAAGCTTCGATCAGTCTTATAAGGAGAAAGAGCATTCAGACTCCACGTACCTTTATTTTCAATCGCAAACGGCTTAAAAACACAATCATCAAGAAGGTTTTTGTTTTTGTGATAAATATCGATGACTGAAACCTTTTTATTTCTTTATACTTTATTGTACAGAAAGACAGACTTACAGAATAATATAGATTCACAACAAATGTATGTATAAAGGCGAGCTTAACTCACTATTGAGTATTCTACCAGCAAACCGTTTGTGCCCAATATGGCAATATATTCGTCACCAATTCCATTTGGGACGTAAACATAACGGCGAGTCGACGCATAACAGCCGCTGCCTACACCTTCGAGTAGCAAAAAGACGATATTTGAACATTAACAATCAATAGATATTCAGACAACTAATGAAAATAATGATCAGCTTTCTCAACGCAATGGTGTTTTATTCAAACATTTTATTGGACTTATCTGTATAAAGTAATTGTCCGTTGGCAATCCGCCATTTGCCGTGAATGATAACATTATTCTAGAAACGCTAAAAGCTCTCACGATTCTACAATAATACTTTTACCGAATCCACCTGGATTGAGTACGAACTGAATACCGTTTCGAAGTGTGTCCAAGACTTTAGATTTTTAGTAATAGTTCATAGGTATATTATTATTTTACAATAGCATTATTTTACCAATTTTCTTTTTTAGAAATTATGCATTTTGACGGCATTTTGTGATGAAAAAAGGAGAAGGTCACTGCTCTTTAAAATGGGCATAGCATGATGAGGGAACGAAGGTAGGTCTCTGGATAAATCTATACGCGGCAAGAACCACATGACGTCGTTTTTAAGATGTTGTGGCATTTCATCTGTTGAGTCGATACGTTCAAGCCCGATGTATGGCAAAAGACTCCAGTCTTGTGTACTAAAGGTGTGAAGAATAAAACATTACAAGCATGTACCTACGCACCGCTAATTTTATGGCCCCAACACGTGACTCATTAAGCCAATGAGTCTCTTTGATGAGAGTTAACAAATTGGGAGCCACTTGACTCGGCATCCACCATGTTTCCGACGTGGAGGAGTTCTCCAAGATAATGGGCATACGTAAATAATGTCGTACAGATAATTAACAGGCAGACACGCATAACACAGGAATCCTTTTACTTAACGTAACATATGCATATATTACTTTCATATAAGTGATTATTTTAAATGATACCCCCTATAAAGTGACATTGATATCGCAATATAGAGAAACGCGATCTAGTGTAATATACATATATAACTTCACTTCATGTCCCTTGGGGGGTAGTCAGAGAGAACCACGCGTTCGAAGGGATGATTCTTACACTCGCTTCTTTGAGTTTTATAACTCTTGTCATACAAGCTCGTCGATTTTTAACGCTCCTGAGAGATATCACCTTCCTCAAGAACTCGTTCTATTTGGTCATGGAAAGTGTGCCATGGCTGTCCTCGACTCTTACATTCTTCCGCTTTTGCTCTGAAGGTATATCTGTTTAATCTATCTATAGTGCATCATCCGTTCTTTCTACTTGCCCAAACATATATAGGGATATACTCGTATTACGCGTTACAGACTGTTTTCACACGTTAGATACTTATAAATATAAATATAATATACTAGTTGACCCAGCAAACTTTGTTTCGGCTCAGAAAAGAAATAAAAATGGTCACTGTGGGTTATCATCCCTAAGAGATAGACATATGCCATCGCGGATTTTTTGTAGACCTTCTCAAAGTGTATAGTTGTTTTGATCTATCGCAAAGAGTTCAGCCAGCGATTGCAATTAAAGTGCAAAATCTCGAAAATTATCACTTTTTATTTAGTACACCCCGTTGACACCCTATCATTTTTTAATAGATTTAAAACAAAACGAAATCTAAATCCTTTGCGTAGTTTCAAAGATCTAAGATTATAAGGGGACCGACCGCAACCGATTTTGTTTTTTACCAAGGATGATACACAAATTTAATGGAAACATATAATTTTTTTTGTTGTGATTTTGCTCTGAATCAAGGGAATCAATCTTCGAATCCGGGCTCACAATAATGAATTTTAGAATATTATTCATTAGCTAAACAGAAAATTTCTTAAAACACCATCTACTGGTGTTTCAATTTATTATTTAGTATAATAAAAAAATTATTCGTATCAGCAGTTTAGGAGAAATTCAGTCACATGAAACCTAAAGAAATATAAACTAAATGTAATTATAGATAAATATTGTTGTTACTAGAGTATGTACACAGACCGTTCTTGGTCTATTGTCAAAATAATAGTAATCAGTTCCACCAGGGTCCGAAGTAATCATTGGACTTCCATATAATCATACAACAATTCAACAATAGACCCATTATTGACTCGGGAATCGAATTCGTTACCAAATGAACCATTAATTTTGTATTAACCAAATTATATTATAGTCATGTCAATGTCAATTCGAGTTTGTAATTGAAAATAAATTGTTTTAGTGAATTATAAATTTATTTAGATAAAATTTATTACTATCACAGATAACCCTTTGCGGGGCAGATAGAGTTAACCGAACGCGACACAACTCGTTCCTTACAGCTAAATTTTTTCATTACCCTTTTTCGTATGTTTTATTTTTCGTCGAACAAACATAACATAACTTTACGCATTTTTCTACCCGAAGGTGTAGGCAGCGGCTGTTAAGCTACGTCTCCCCGTTGTGTTTACGTGCCAAATGCTAGGTGGCGAATCTATTGCCATACTGGGTTTTTAATCATTGATATTTATCACACATCACTTTTGAAAAGTCATTGGTGTGTGCTAGGATTCGAACCCGCGACTTCTTGATTCAGAAGCAGGGTACCCGACCACTGGATCACCGAGACCTTTGACCTTTTTTGTTCAATAACATAACAACATACATAACATAACTTCACGCCTTTTGTTACCCGAAGGTGTAGGCAGCGGCTGTTAAGCCTCGTCTCGCCGTTATGTTTACGTCCCAAGTGGAATAGGTGGCGAACCTATTGCCATACCGGGCACAAAGTTTGTCAGTCATCGATATTTATCACACATAACTTCCGAAAACAATTTCGAAAAGTCATTGGTGTGAGCCAGTGTCTGGAATCGAACCCAGACCTCTGGATCAGAAGCCTTGTGCTCGACCACTGCGCCACCGAGACAGTAATTTGTTGTTCAATAATATAATTTTATTAAGTAAATATTTCAATCTTACTTAATGCACCTATTAAATCATCAAACGACGGTACCAAAGCTGATTATTATACCTTTGAGTATTAAAAACCAAAAAATAGTATTAGCAGTAGTAGTAGTACGAAGACTTAATGCAAAGAGCTATAGGCATCATCATATGCTACTAAATCATATACTTAAAAAAATTTCAACTATAGATTACTATTACAGATGATTTCGGAAAATACTTCTTTTTGTCTACTAGAATTCATACACGACACCTTCCAAGCACGAATCCCCGTGGCCTAACCACTATGCACTATGCCACTATAAAACATTTCAATGTAATTATAGATTCTCCCCTCCAAAATAATCCCGACAATTGTAACATACAATATAACTGCTATAATAACAGTTAAATAGAATAGCTGCTAAGCAAAGCTTTATTCATAGTATTGGGAGCAAACGAGCAAGCGGGTTTCCTCATGGTAAGCAACCAGCGCCGCCCATAGACTTCTGGTGCACAGATAGTGTTACAATTGCGATAGTGGCCTTAAAGTGATACCTCCAGATACCTCACAGAATGAAACGCGGCATGAGCCACTTTCCGTCGATATTTGAAAGGTGGTGGTGGTGTATCACTTGTGGACCCGGCTTATTCAAGCAGCGAGCGGTGTGTCTGTGCCGCGGAAATGGAATGGAAGCTAAAGGGAAGTTTAATTAAACTTGCATTAGCAAAACGCAAATTGGACTGCAACCTAGAGTACCCAGAGGATGTTGATAAAAAGCCCTTTTTAATTTTTACAATCGGTGTTTATTTGTAAAGATGCAGTAATAATTATTTTGACAACGATTTTGTTGTCTGTATCTTTATGCTAAGCTATTATTGTCTCAGTGGCGCACTGGCTAGCACCCCGCCTCTGATTCAGGAAGTTGTGGGTTCAAATCCTGGCACACACCAAAGAATTTTCGAAATTTTCGGAAATTACTTGTCATAAATGTCGATGACTGACAACTTTGTGCCCGGTATGGCAATAGGTTCGCCACCTATTCTATTTGGGATGTAAACATAACAGCGACACCAACCTTAACAGCCGCTGCCTACTCCTTCGGGTAGAAAAAGGCGTGAAGTTATGTTATGTTATCCTAAGCTAATATCATATATAGATACTTATAGGTGTAGGCAGTGGTGAATATATCTCGGTTTTAAGTACGCAGGCGAATTTCCGACCCAAATATTATCATCCCTTAACCATCGGACACAGTTTTGCCATGGAGTTAATTAAAAAAATATCACACATATTTTCCTGGCAATTCAGTTATTATACTATCCATGTTACAGATGTATAGGTGATGCCAGGTACTTACCACCAGGTGACCCATTTACCATCTCTATTATAAAAAATAATTAATAGTTAAATTATATTTTGATATTTTTCTATGGAATAGTTGCCAGTCTTTGAAATGGGATAGAGATGAGGTCGGAATTCGGATTGGGAGGGATGAGGGGAAGGGGTTCGGCCTTCGGATACCCGAACCTTCCGGCCTTCGAACCGATTGCTACTAAACTGGGCACAAAGTTGTTGGTTATCGATTTTTTATTATACATTACTTCCGAAAGGAATCCCGAGAAATCATTTATGTGAGTCGGGAATCGAACCCACAACTTCTGAATAGGAAGCGGGGACCTCTACCACTGAACAAAGATAATTGAATTATGAAAACTGAATAAAGATATGAAAACTGAATAAAGATAATTGAATAAATTTTATTAAATGTATTTGCCATACAGATATTAAATTATCAGCCATATAGCCTAATATTTCGTTCAGACTATTATAAGGAAACACTACTACTACCCAACGTTACTAAACGCGTGAAGATATTGTTAAGAATATGAAGTCAAACTCGAACGGGAGGAGAATCTATTATGCAAGAGTATATAATAAAATGACATCATATCGATCGCTGCCTCCTCTTTATTATTAAGCGGTGTGAATATAAATATCGTGTGCCCTCACGCAAAACAACTAACGCACGTACTAGGGAATATTAGGTTAGCTATGTAGTGAAAGATATATAATATACTTTATATTATATCTGATGGTTGGTAAATTTACCATTGGTCGAGCGCCCCGCTTCGGTATCAAGAAGTTTCTTTCGGGTTCGAATCCTGGCTCCCACCAATTGTTTTCAAAATTATTTGATTTTAGAAATTAATTTAAATTTGCCCTCTTATCCCATAAAAAAAATCGAAAATTATGTGTGATAAATATCGATGACTGACAACTTTGTACCCGGTATGGCAATAGGTTCGCCGCCTATTCCGTTTGCCACTGCCTATACCTTTACGGAGAAAAGGTGAAGTTATGTTATGTTATAAAAGTGGGATTAAGTGTTTGATACGGTATAAAAATATATAAATTTGTAAGGAATATAAAAATGACACTTATTAGCGTTCATCGAAGACTTATATGGAGTGTCTAATTTAAATTTATCATGATAAATTACAATGATTACAAAATAAATTATTAAAAATAAGATAAATCATGGTATTTTTAGTTAGTTTTATTAGCAATTTTGAACATAGAAAAACAATCACAGTTAATGTTTTGTCAGTGTCCACGATTACTGTACAACCTCGATAGAGAAATTATCAAAATTGTAAAGAGAAATAAGAGCTTAGATCTGGGGAAACGTTTAAGTCGCCTAAGCTTTTGAATATTAAACTTATTTACAAATTTAAATTGACATACCATACCAAAAAAATATGTCATTCTATCACTAACGGTAATCAAAACTAGATTAAAAGAAAAAAAATATTACATTTTATATTTTTGTATTTTTCAATATTTAATATTCTTCATGTATAGAGCGAACTTAAAAATAATTTGAGTTTCTTCAACGCAGCGCGAGTCGGTAATGGTAATTGGGAGGGTGTGGCCAGGAAAACACAGTTTATGTACACACACACACACATACATACACACGGAGTACACAAGTACACACGGGTACAGTACCTATACAGAGCAGAGTGGGGTAGCATAGAGCAGAGTTGAACGAACTCAACATAATGACTTATTAATATCTCATCATTGAGCAAAGGTAATTGGCGAAATAATATACTTTTGTGTTTTAGTTTAACTAATCTAATACTAATATTATTAAGCTAAGCTATGCTAAGTCTGTTGTATGCAACACGCTAATCTCAGAAACTGCCGTTCTAATTGTAGTAATTTCAGTAATAGTTTTAACAGTGCTAGAGCCAAGCATTTCGCTGCATGAATGGGCCGGCTGGACCGCTGAAATACCACGACCTCTCAGAATATCGACGTAACGTGGCTCATGCCGCGTTTAGTTCGGTGAGAGAGGTACCCGGTGGCCCAACCCCCTTCCCCATTCCTTCCTATCCTACTCCCTTAAGGTCGCAACGCAACTATAACATTATAAGTGTTGTAGGTGTCCATGGGCGGTGCTGATCACTTAACATCATATCTCATAAAAAAAAAAAGTAAAAGTGTGTGTCCGCTCCGACGCACGACTGGAGTTTACTCCTCAAGAACGATTATAAAATAAAATAATAAATATTTACTGTCTACAAATATGAACACATTTCTTCGTAATAGAGAATGGCGTATCGCTATAAAGAGTGTTTCTATAAAGAGCTCAGGACATTGTATGGAGTGCCGACTCTTATTTATATGCTCTGTGACTATAAAGAGCTCAGGACATTGTATGGAGTGCCGACTCTTATTTATATGCTCTGTGACTATAAAGAGCTCAGGACACCTGCACAAATTTAGCACCCCATCGAAGGATTTTTGAACTCAAAATGACCTTAATCGATAGGTCTACGTTAGGTCAGTATAGGTCCACCATCATTTTTGTTAGGTCACCTATAGTTTTTTTATAAATAATTTTTTAAATTTTGCAAAAAAAAAATTACATCTTAGCATCTCATTTAAACGGAAACTCATTTATCTTTATATTTCTGCATTCTTTATCGTTAGGTCAGTATTGGTCTATAGTTTTTGCTTTTATATTATTCATTTAATTCTTTTTATTAACAATTATAAATAATTTATCACTGGCGCATGCGCTCAACTTGTCAATTAAATTGTCAAATGTCAAATTGTCAATTAAACTAGAAATATAAAGATAAATGAGTTTCCGTTTAAATGAGATGCTAAGATGTAATTTTTTTTTTACAAAATTTAAAAAATTATTTATAAAAAAACTATAAGTGACCTAACAAAAATGATGGTGGACCTATACAGACCTAACGTAGACCTATCGATTAAGGTCATTTTGAGTTCAAAAATCCTTCGATGGGGTGCTAAATTTGTGCAGGTAATCGGGATTGATTTATTGACATTGACAAAGTTTAATTGACAATTTGACATTTGACAATTTAATTGACAAGTTGAGCGCATGCGCCAGTGATAAATTATTTATAATTGTTAATAAAAAGAATTAAATGAATAATATAAAAGCAAAAACTATAGACCAATACTGACCTAACGATAAAGAATGCAGAAATATAAAGATAAATGAGTTTCCGTTTAAATGAGATGCTAAGATGTAATTTTTTTTTTTGCAAAATTTAAAAAATTATTTATAAAAAAACTATAGGTGACCTAACAAAAATGATGGTGAACCTATACAGACCTAACGTAGACCTATCGATTAAGGTCATTTTGAGTTCAAAAATCCTTCGATGGGGTGCTAAATTTGTGCAGGTGCTCAGGACATTGTATGGAGTGCCGACTCTTATTATTATATATTGTAAATCGATTCTTAAGGAGTAAACTCCAATAATAAATATATACTAATATATACTATGTACTAACATATTATATTAGAAACAAATAGTAATTAGTTAACAACGCCATCTGCTGGAATTAGTTAACAACGCCATCTGCTGGAATAGCTTTAGTGTTGTTGTCGTTAAAGCAAGTTAAGTGCTCACAATTTAAAATAATTCACATTCGCCAATAGATGTCAGGAATTCCAATAAAAAAGTAAGTTGATGTTTAAGTTAATTATCGATAAAACACGATAAAATGAAATTTTCTAAAAATGATTCCTAGCTAGATCGATTTATAGCCCCCGAAACCCCCTATATACTAAATTTCATGAAAATCGTTGGAGCCGATTCCGAGATTCACACACTTTTTATTAGGAGTACGATGTTGGCGATGCTACTGTGGCGCCCCTCGTTTCATTACCAAAGATCGAAAAATATTATTGATATTTCATTATTTTATTAGTATGTAATTCGTACTTAAATATAATTTTCAAAAAACACAATTTATAAAAACACAATTTATAAATAATATAATTTTTTTTTTCTCCGCCTGCAATACGTACTTACGTATATGTATGTATGTAAAAAACAAACAAACAAACAAACCCGATCCTAGAAAATGTGTCGAAATTGGTAAAGAGGACGGTAATTAGACGATTATACATACGGCCCTCGTGGTGCATCGGTAAACCGCACTACCGATAACACAAGGTCGGGGCGGGTTCGATCCCTCGTCTGGGGGTGTTTTTTTCTACATGTTTTTACGGTATTTATTTACAAAAATAAATATTTACTGTCTACAAATATGAACACATTTCTTCGTAATAGAGAATGGCGTATCGCTATTAAGAGTGTTTCTATAAAGAGCTCAGGACATTGTATGGAGTGCCGACTCTTATTTATATGCTCTGTGACTATAGCGCATAACGCATTTCGTGTGACACTCACGTGACTAGTACGATTTTGGTCCCCATAATTTTCATACCCCGGGCCTATATATGTAAATCGATTCTTAAGGAGTAAACTCCAAAAATATTATAATTTAAATTTACAGATTATAAACTGAATCGAAAACTTAAGTAAATGAATTTAAAAAAAAATTCATAGCACCTGTACGCTTATAAAGCCAAAGTAGGTAGCCACAATATTTGCCTTGACTTGTTGAATCAATTATTTGTGCCCATGTAATAAGGTGCCAATATAGCTGTTACAATAGATCAGAAATAATTTTGACAGCCATATCGATATTTATTTTCATTTTAATAATATAATTATAATTTCCAAAAAGCACTTGGAACTTCAAGAAACTTTAGTATGCTTAACTTGAAACTAGATGGCGTTTTATTAATTGGCTTGGGGAGAGAAATAAACAGAGTGGATATGCAGGAGCATGAATGGAGTTTTAAATTAATTTCTAAATCCCAAGGAGTCATATAAGAAACTCCAGCTCGCTTTACGCAAGGGGTACTGATACTAATGCTAAATTATCAAAGTAACTCTTGAGTATGGCAGTGAGTATGCGGAGTGATACTCGCTGACCGCGTCGAAAACAAGTTTATCAACTCAGGAAATTGACTGAATCAGAGTGTTGATATTGAAGTATGGTCATATGGAAAGAATGGAAGACGTAAGACTGATTAAGCAGATATACAGTATGAATTAGATAATTATATTCACCCAATCTCCTTAGTGAAATTTAGAGATTTCAAGGCCGATGAGTATGCATGATAAGACTTATGCATCTTTAAGAACTGAATGTACGTATTGTGAGTAGCTGTGTTCTTCTGTCTACCCCGCAAGTTACTGGGCATGAAGTTGTGTATTGTTAAATAGTACTTAAATAAAAAACTAGATATTTTAGTTTTCTCATGAATAATTATCAAACAATTTAATTATTAATCTATACATATATAAGAGATTTCCACCTATATATTGACTCATCACGATATCTCTGGAACCATAAGGCGTAGCGACTTGAAATTTGGTAGGATTATTCCTTTCGCCGAGTAGAGGTCAGCTAAGAACGGATTTTACGAAATTCCACCCACAAGGGGGGTTGCGGGGGTGTTAACAATGGAAAATTCCCATTTTTAACCTATAGCTGCTATCGACTTCAAATTTGTCGAAGATATTGCAGTATTAACATAGCGGGGCAGCAGTTATTACTTTTGATGCGAAACAGAGTTCGCCGGGTCAGCTAGTTAAATATAATTATTGACCTGTCCCAGTGGACTGTGATGTTCGCAGCTTTAAAAACCGTACCTGTATGACAAGAGACAAGACAAGAATCGTGATTCATAGTATTCTGCTCTCTCTGCCTACCCCGCGACTCGGTGTAAAAAAGCGTAACTTCACGCCTTTTTCTACTCAAAGGTGTAAACAGGAGATTATACTTATTTTTCCGTCACATTAAATATTCCAATTCAGTAATATTTCACGCACTAACTGCGGCTAGTATACAATTATCACTAATTCGATAATGTGTCTCTGTCTGTCTGTATGTCTGTGTTGCTATGTCATTATACAAATAGTACACGTTAAAGGCGTGTCCACCAAAAATTTTAATGTTTTTATATACAAAATAATAGTATTGTTATAGCGAGTATATCTCTTATTATTCTGTCAGCATGTCCGTTTTGTTATATGAACATAATGTAACTTCTCGCACACGCCAAATCCTTTCCGGGGTATGCTATTAGTTGTTCAATAATTTAATCTAGATATTAAAACAAACTTTAGGATTATATCGCGTTTATTTATTACCTTATGGCGCTCTGTTCTCTGTTCTCTCTGCCTACCCCGCAAGGGATTTGGCGTGAAGTTATGTATGTGTGTATGTATGTATTTATTACCAATTTTATTCATTTCCCGACGTTTCGAACTCTTTACAGAGATCATTTTCACGAGTGATGAACAAAAAGATGGTATTTGTTCAAAAGCTATTTCATTGATACAGAGAGCACCCATTTTTTGGAAATAAAAATCATAAAGTTGATATTAAAAATATGATTTTTACTATTGGTAACCCACATCAGACCATGAAACAAACATTAAATATTTATTAACAAGATATATTTACTATAGAAAAAGTTTGGTTTGTACAGGTCCTTTGTTGTATGATTTAATGGGTAACAGTTGTTATTTTTAATTATTAGCTAATTATCTTATTTCTTTTAAGTTAGTTCAGATCAGAGTATAACTATTATGAAATATTTATTGATTTTAAATTTAAAGGTAAGTAGGTGAGGGTGCTCTCTGTATCAATGAAAATAGCTTTTGAACAAATACCATCTTTTCGTTCGTCACTCGTGAAAATGATCTCTGTAAAGAGTTCGAAACGTCGGGAAATGAATAAAATTGGTAATAAATAAACGCGATATAATCCTAAAGTTTGTTTTAATGTCATGAACGTGATTCGCGAAAGTCTTAGAGATAAATAATTTAATCTAGTTTATTTATGTATGGTCCTTTTCAAAAACAAAAATCTTAGAATCCAGTCAAATCATAAAAATCTCTCGTATTGATGAGCGTTTAGTGGCTTATCACTTGGATTAACTTAATCGACAAGAGGTCAAGAGTTCGAATCCGGGTATGGTGTATACACCGATGTCTCTTGGAAGATTAATTTGTGATATAATAATATAAAGTATCTTGATGCAATTAAATAAGGAAGAAAAGAAGACTATATACTCACTAGTAAAGATTTTTTAGCTCCTATTGCTAAAAAAATCTGCCAATTTTTCATCTTATTTTGATCAACATTTAACCCATGTTTGAGACACAAATATCCAAACATCAAAATGTCCTTATAAACTTTCGCATTTATAATATTATTAATAATATATTAAGTTTATTATATCTATTTTTTCATGTCATCTGATGGTAAGTGACCAGCGCCACCCATGGATATCTGCAATACATATACCACATGTACATGTACAGTTGCGTCGCCGACCTTTAAGGGAGTAGAATAGGAAAGAATGGGGAAAGGGGGTGGCCTCCGGGTACCTCTCTCACCGAACGAAACGCGGCATGAGCCACTTTACGCTGATCTTATGAGAGGATTTCATTAGTCAAGCCGACCGATTCACGCAGCGAACTACTTGGCTCTACCACTGTTTTATTCGTCTCAGTGGTCGAGCTCTCTGATTCTAAATCCAAAAACTACTCGGAATTATTTTCATAAGTAATGTGTGATAAATATTGATTACTGACGACTCTGTGCCCGATGTCTGGCAATAGGTTATGCCACCTATATCCAATTGGGACGTAGCAATTCGATGAGCCGAAGCTTAACCGTAGCTGCCTACATCGTAGTGTAGATAAAGGCGTGAAGGTACAAAAATACATTCTATAAGTAATCACATAACATAACTTCACGTATTTGTTACCCGAAAGTGTAGGCAGCAGCTGTTAAGGCTCGTCTCGCCGTTATGTTTACGTCCCAAATGGTATTGGTGGCGAACCTATAACGGGCACAAAGTTTTCAATCATCGATATTTATCACACGTAACTTCCGAAAACAATTTCGAAAAGTCATTGGTGTGAGCCAGTGTCACGATTCGAACCCGGACCTCTGGATCAGAAGCCGTGTGCTTGCCCACTGGACCACCGAGACGTCCGAGACGTCAGTAATCGATCAATGCTATTATGATATTGTCATATGAATATTACGTCCCCTTGTATGTTTGTATGTATGAATTCAAACTGATCACTTGGTAACGTTACCAATTGTGATTGATGTAACAAGCTTGTGAACATGGCGTAGGTCGGAGACCACCCGCTCTTTCCTGTCGCCCAGGTCTCCCCCACTTCTTTTTGGCCAACTGCTGACTAACAAGTCTAGGATCCAGTCCAAAAAATTATCGACATGCTAGTCATAATATAAGACGCATCATTTACGAAGTGAAACTTCTAATCTTCCTTGCAATCGTTTAACGCTTTTAACGACCCTTACGGTCACATAATATAATTTATATATTTTGATAAGACAATTAAACTCGGTGCACGAATAGGGTGGCTGTATCGTTGAAATACTGCGACCTCTCACACTAAGGACGTAAAGTATCTCATATCCTTAAAATTAAAACAACTCTAAATTATATCGCGTTTATTTAGAATCTATTTTCTATTTATTTCCCGACGTCAATGAAAAGAGCTTCTGAACATGTACCATCTTTTTGTTCATCACTCGTGAAAATGATCTAAAGCGTCGGGAAATAAATAGAAAATAAGTTCTAAATAAACGCGATGTAATCCATAAAGAGTTGTTTTAATGTTATGAATTTGATTCGCGAAAATCTAAGAAATAAATATCTCATACCCGATAGTTCACTTGTCACATAAAAGACAACACACACAAGCTTAAAATGTATCAGTTCGGTACTAGATGGTGCTGTGTAAAAATAAACTCTTATCCTTGCCTTATCTAAAACGTGGTTTACTATTAGATATTACAATTTTTTCTTTAAATTTCTTATTCAAATTTCACAAATAAACACACCATCTTACATTTATTTCGCGTATACATAATAAATAACTAATAATTATTTACCAATCATTTTCAAGTCAAATATTAAATTGTACTAAAACATACTTTGATTAAGATATTCGTATAATTAAGACGTTTGTATGATATACAGCGTGGTTCAAAATTGTTACTTTATATTTATTTTGAAACTAGATAAATTTGACTTAAGATAGTATATTTTAAAATAAATAGCAATGCCATGTCGAGAACTCAATGCTATCTTCTTTACTTTACCATAAGTAAACAAGATTATTGGCTTGAAAACAGCGTACAAGAAGTCATAAAAACTTAGGAAATGAACTGTCATTTACAAGAAACTTTACTACATATTATATATTCAGCTAGACACGTTATGTGACTATATTCAGAGAATGAGATAGAACGCTATATTAAATACTTACATACATACACCATACATACATAACTTCACACGCCAAGTCCCTTGAGGAGTAGGCAGAGTGCGCTATAAAGCAGGCTTCTTACACGCATCACTCCCTTCTTTGACTTTCATAATTCTTGTCATACACGCTCGTCGATTTTGTCAATATTTATGTGATTTTTAATTTAAGGCTCCTGAAATAACCTAGTTCTATTTGATCATGGACTTACATCGTTCCAACTTCCTTCCTTACAAACTTGTTCTCGACGTGGTCAGCGAGCGTCATTTCGCAAATTTTGTGCAGTACCGAATCTCATTTCGATCGCGTTTATGCTACTTTTGCATGCATACTTTGCTATACCTAACAATAAGCTAACCTAACAATACCCGTAGTAACCATTATATAAGTAGCGCTTTGTCTTTGGATTTCGGCAAGTCCGTGGATTCGCCAAATTTATTTTGGTCGAATGTAATAGATGATGTAACTTTAACACATACATTCCGAAAAAAAAACGATTACGAAAACTGATTAGTGTGCTACAAGGATTCAAACCGAGACTATTAATTCAGAAGCGTGAAGCCGCAATAATAACTCGATTAATACGAATAACATAACACAACTTCACGCCTTTTTCTACCGGCAGCTGTAGGCAACGGCTGTTAAGCCTCGACTTGCCGTTATGTTTACGTCCTAAATGTAATAAGTGGCGAACCCCTCGGCATACACGGGGCACAAATTTTTCAGTCATCGATATTTATCACACATAACTTCGGAAATGAATATCAAAATGTGATTGGTGTGAGCCAGGATTCGAAACCATCGACTTCTTAATTGAGAAGGAGCTCGACCACTGGACCACCGAAACTTTTAAAATAAATCCGTTGTATTTTTTTAAAACAACCTGTATAATAGTTATTACACAAAATTTCCATCTATTAAAAGCTCGTTTGTATTAAATACGTTATTTCGTTTTTTTTTGTTATTGTTGTTTTGCGAAGCGAAGCGTGTCTCGTAATTAACACCTATATAACACGCCTCATTATTACTTACTTCACAGACATACAATTATTATTGTTAAATTACACTTAGTTTTTAATATAGAGTATATTTAGGTATATTAAGTTAAGGTCATTAGTCAGTCATTCTTACAGTGGTAGAGCCACGCAGTTTGCTGCATGAATGGGCCGGCTCAACCGCGTTTTGCTCGATGAGGGTATCCGGAGGCTCAACCTCTTTCCTCGCCCCCTTTCCATCCCACTTCAAACCACTTAAATATCCCATTGTGAGGGCTAGCAACGCAATTGTAACACTATTTGTGTTTGTGTCCATGGGCGGCGATTATTGCTCAACATCAGGTGATACATTTGCGCGTTTGGTTCCCAATACCACAAAAAAAACATTATGGATAATAACTTTGTTTTGATATCTTTACGCTTCTAATGTCTGAAGGTGTTACCAGCCGTTAGTGCCGTCGACTATAAATTCGGTTTTAGAAATAATGAAAAAGTCTAGGTCCTGCAGTCGAGCTCCCCGCTTCTGATTCAGAAGTCGTGGTTTCGATTTCGGGCTCCACCAATTAACGAAAGGCTTACAATTGAATGTGATGAAAACGTAAGTTATGATGTTTAAAAGGGAGGAACCCAGAACGGATGCAAGGATCATGTTTGATGATGTCGTGCTGGAGCAGGTAGATGAAATTGTACATATTGGATGCGCTTTTAGCAGGAATGGCAGTGATAGTTTGTAATGGCTGTGTACGCACGGAAGTTGGATAAACATGGTCAAAATGAGGGCACTGCGCAATATCTGCGGAGTGTCTCTCCCTGACCGCGTCGAAAACAAGATTGTAAGGAAGGAAGACTAAGCAGATATACAATGCAAAAGCGGATGGACCTGTAAGTCGAGGACGGCCACGACACTCCTTCTATGATCAATAGAAGGTGTGTCGTGGCCGTCCTCGACTTTTGTTACGACGACCATAGAACGAGTTCTGGAGGAAAATGACGTGAGGAGCCTAAAAATGACGCGCGTGCATGAAAAGAGTTATGAAAGTCAAAAAAGCAAGTGAGACTAGTAAGAAGCGTGCCCTAAGTCGCTCTCAATCTACCTCATAAGAGACTTGACGTGAAGTTATGTATGTATGTACATCTATATATAATTATAAGTTGTCACATATATATTGTATACTTATAAATATATTCTCGAATACAAGTCACGTCCTGAACTTGTTAACTTTCTTTCATTACGCACGCACTGGTTATAAATCTTTCTTTACATTGATTTGCATTCCATTGACGCACTAAATCACTAACCCTTTATTTTAAATCTAACTAAAAACGCAATGTAAATTACTTTTTTAAAATTATATTACACGCACCATAACTTAATAAATAACGAACTATATTACTCGAATAAATGCCAAAGCGGAAGGTTGTTTGCGTCGAGGATGGCCAAGACGCACTATTCATGACCAAATTAAGCATGTCCTAGCGGAAAGCGATATCAAGAGCCTAGGGCCGTGTAAGCCATAAGTTACAAAAGTCGACGAATAAAATCTGGTGTGTAAGACTCGTATCTTATGGCGCTCAGCTCTCTTCGCTTATCCCACATGGGAATTCGAGTGAAATTAAGTAGGTAAGTAATATTCTGAAGTAGGCATCGTCAGCGGCAATCTGGTTCTGTTGTCATGAATATTCCCGGCGCTATCCCCGGGCCTTATATTACACATTGCACACAATTTCTGATATCGATTTCCGAAAAGTCATTAGTGTACAACTGACACTAATGGTCAGTATTCGATTCCATTTCATTTGTTAACCAATTATAATGTTGATATCAGAGTGACTGATTAGGGTATGACTATTTTTTTAAATCATATTTTACAACCCATCATATTTTACATAGGTTATGCCACCTATATCCAATTGGGACGTAGCAATTCGATGAGCCGAAGCTTAACCGTAGCTGCCTACATCGTAGTGTAGATAAAGGCGTGAAGGTACAAAAATACATTCTATAAGTAATCACATAACATAACTTCACGTATTTGTTACCCGAAAGTGTAGGCAGCAGCTGTTAAGGCTCGTCTCGCCGTTATGTTTACGTCCCAAATGGTATTGGTGGCGAACCTATAACGGGCACAAAGTTTTCAATCATCGATATTTATCACACGTAACTTCCGAAAACAATTTCGAAAAGTCATTGGTGTGAGCCAGTGTCACGATTCGAACCCGGACCTCTGGATCAGAAGCCGTGTGCTTGCCCACTGGACCACCGAGACGTCCGAGACGTCAGTAATCGATCAATGCTATTATGATATTGTCATATGAATATTACGTCCCCTTGTATGTTTGTATGTATGAATTCAAACTGATCACTTGGTAACGTTACCAATTGTGATTGATGTAACAAGCTTGTGAACATGGCGTAGGTCGGAGACCACCCGCTCTTTCCTGTCGCCCAGGTCTCCCCCACTTCTTTTTGGCCAACTGCTGACTAACAAGTCTAGGATCCAGTCCAAAAAATTATCGACATGCTAGTCATAATATAAGACGCATCATTTACGAAGTGAAACTTCTAATCTTCCTTGCAATCGTTTAACGCTTTTAACGACCCTTACGGTCACATAATATAATTTATATATTTTGATAAGACAATTAAACTCGGTGCACGAATAGGGTGGCTGTATCGTTGAAATACTGCGACCTCTCACACTAAGGACGTAAAGTATCTCATATCCTTAAAATTAAAACAACTCTAAATTATATCGCGTTTATTTAGAATCTATTTTCTATTTATTTCCCGACGTCAATGAAAAGAGCTTCTGAACATGTACCATCTTTTTGTTCATCACTCGTGAAAATGATCTAAAGCGTCGGGAAATAAATAGAAAATAAGTTCTAAATAAACGCGATGTAATCCATAAAGAGTTGTTTTAATGTTATGAATTTGATTCGCGAAAATCTAAGAAATAAATATCTCATACCCGATAGTTCACTTGTCACATAAAAGACAACACACACAAGCTTAAAATGTATCAGTTCGGTACTAGATGGTGCTGTGTAAAAATAAACTCTTATCCTTGCCTTATCTAAAACGTGGTTTACTATTAGATATTACAATTTTTTCTTTAAATTTCTTATTCAAATTTCACAAATAAACACACCATCTTACATTTATTTCGCGTATACATAATAAATAACTAATAATTATTTACCAATCATTTTCAAGTCAAATATTAAATTGTACTAAAACATACTTTGATTAAGATATTCGTATAATTAAGACGTTTGTATGATATACAGCGTGGTTCAAAATTGTTACTTTATATTTATTTTGAAACTAGATAAATTTGACTTAAGATAGTATATTTTAAAATAAATAGCAATGCCATGTCGAGAACTCAATGCTATCTTCTTTACTTTACCATAAGTAAACAAGATTATTGGCTTGAAAACAGCGTACAAGAAGTCATAAAAACTTAGGAAATGAACTGTCATTTACAAGAAACTTTACTACATATTATATATTCAGCTAGACACGTTATGTGACTATATTCAGAGAATGAGATAGAACGCTATATTAAATACTTACATACATACACCATACATACATAACTTCACACGCCAAGTCCCTTGAGGAGTAGGCAGAGTGCGCTATAAAGCAGGCTTCTTACACGCATCACTCCCTTCTTTGACTTTCATAATTCTTGTCATACACGCTCGTCGATTTTGTCAATATTTATGTGATTTTTAATTTAAGGCTCCTGAAATAACCTAGTTCTATTTGATCATGGACTTACATCGTTCCAACTTCCTTCCTTACAAACTTGTTCTCGACGTGGTCAGCGAGCGTCATTTCGCAAATTTTGTGCAGTACCGAATCTCATTTCGATCGCGTTTATGCTACTTTTGCATGCATACTTTGCTATACCTAACAATAAGCTAACCTAACAATACCCGTAGTAACCATTATATAAGTAGCGCTTTGTCTTTGGATTTCGGCAAGTCCGTGGATTCGCCAAATTTATTTTGGTCGAATGTAATAGATGATGTAACTTTAACACATACATTCCGAAAAAAAAACGATTACGAAAACTGATTAGTGTGCTACAAGGATTCAAACCGAGACTATTAATTCAGAAGCGTGAAGCCGCAATAATAACTCGATTAATACGAATAACATAACACAACTTCACGCCTTTTTCTACCGGCAGCTGTAGGCAACGGCTGTTAAGCCTCGACTTGCCGTTATGTTTACGTCCTAAATGTAATAAGTGGCGAACCCCTCGGCATACACGGGGCACAAATTTTTCAGTCATCGATATTTATCACACATAACTTCGGAAATGAATATCAAAATGTGATTGGTGTGAGCCAGGATTCGAAACCATCGACTTCTTAATTGAGAAGGAGCTCGACCACTGGACCACCGAAACTTTTAAAATAAATCCGTTGTATTTTTTTAAAACAACCTGTATAATAGTTATTACACAAAATTTCCATCTATTAAAAGCTCGTTTGTATTAAATACGTTATTTCGTTTTTTTTTGTTATTGTTGTTTTGCGAAGCGAAGCGTGTCTCGTAATTAACACCTATATAACACGCCTCATTATTACTTACTTCACAGACATACAATTATTATTGTTAAATTACACTTAGTTTTTAATATAGAGTATATTTAGGTATATTAAGTTAAGGTCATTAGTCAGTCATTCTTACAGTGGTAGAGCCACGCAGTTTGCTGCATGAATGGGCCGGCTCAACCGCGTTTTGCTCGATGAGGGTATCCGGAGGCTCAACCTCTTTCCTCGCCCCCTTTCCATCCCACTTCAAACCACTTAAATATCCCATTGTGAGGGCTAGCAACGCAATTGTAACACTATTTGTGTTTGTGTCCATGGGCGGCGATTATTGCTCAACATCAGGTGATACATTTGCGCGTTTGGTTCCCAATACCACAAAAAAAACATTATGGATAATAACTTTGTTTTGATATCTTTACGCTTCTAATGTCTGAAGGTGTTACCAGCCGTTAGTGCCGTCGACTATAAATTCGGTTTTAGAAATAATGAAAAAGTCTAGGTCCTGCAGTCGAGCTCCCCGCTTCTGATTCAGAAGTCGTGGTTTCGATTTCGGGCTCCACCAATTAACGAAAGGCTTACAATTGAATGTGATGAAAACGTAAGTTATGATGTTTAAAAGGGAGGAACCCAGAACGGATGCAAGGATCATGTTTGATGATGTCGTGCTGGAGCAGGTAGATGAAATTGTACATATTGGATGCGCTTTTAGCAGGAATGGCAGTGATAGTTTGTAATGGCTGTGTACGCACGGAAGTTGGATAAACATGGTCAAAATGAGGGCACTGCGCAATATCTGCGGAGTGTCTCTCCCTGACCGCGTCGAAAACAAGATTGTAAGGAAGGAAGACTAAGCAGATATACAATGCAAAAGCGGATGGACCTGTAAGTCGAGGACGGCCACGACACTCCTTCTATGATCAATAGAAGGTGTGTCGTGGCCGTCCTCGACTTTTGTTACGACGACCATAGAACGAGTTCTGGAGGAAAATGACGTGAGGAGCCTAAAAATGACGCGCGTGCATGAAAAGAGTTATGAAAGTCAAAAAAGCAAGTGAGACTAGTAAGAAGCGTGCCCTAAGTCGCTCTCAATCTACCTCATAAGAGACTTGACGTGAAGTTATGTATGTATGTACATCTATATATAATTATAAGTTGTCACATATATATTGTATACTTATAAATATATTCTCGAATACAAGTCACGTCCTGAACTTGTTAACTTTCTTTCATTACGCACGCACTGGTTATAAATCTTTCTTTACATTGATTTGCATTCCATTGACGCACTAAATCACTAACCCTTTATTTTAAATCTAACTAAAAACGCAATGTAAATTACTTTTTTAAAATTATATTACACGCACCATAACTTAATAAATAACGAACTATATTACTCGAATAAATGCCAAAGCGGAAGGTTGTTTGCGTCGAGGATGGCCAAGACGCACTATTCATGACCAAATTAAGCATGTCCTAGCGGAAAGCGATATCAAGAGCCTAGGGCCGTGTAAGCCATAAGTTACAAAAGTCGACGAATAAAATCTGGTGTGTAAGACTCGTATCTTATGGCGCTCAGCTCTCTTCGCTTATCCCACATGGGAATTCGAGTGAAATTAAGTAGGTAAGTAATATTCTGAAGTAGGCATCGTCAGCGGCAATCTGGTTCTGTTGTCATGAATATTCCCGGCGCTATCCCCGGGCCTTATATTACACATTGCACACAATTTCTGATATCGATTTCCGAAAAGTCATTAGTGTACAACTGACACTAATGGTCAGTATTCGATTCCATTTCATTTGTTAACCAATTATAATGTTGATATCAGAGTGACTGATTAGGGTATGACTATTTTTTTAAATCATATTTTACAACCCATCATATTTTACATAGGTTATGCCACCTATATCCAATTGGGACGTAGCAATTCGATGAGCCGAAGCTTAACCGTAGCTGCCTACATCGTAGTGTAGATAAAGGCGTGAAGGTACAAAAATACATTCTATAAGTAATCACATAACATAACTTCACGTATTTGTTACCCGAAAGTGTAGGCAGCAGCTGTTAAGGCTCGTCTCGCCGTTATGTTTACGTCCCAAATGGTATTGGTGGCGAACCTATAACGGGCACAAAGTTTTCAATCATCGATATTTATCACACGTAACTTCCGAAAACAATTTCGAAAAGTCATTGGTGTGAGCCAGTGTCACGATTCGAACCCGGACCTCTGGATCAGAAGCCGTGTGCTTGCCCACTGGACCACCGAGACGTCCGAGACGTCAGTAATCGATCAATGCTATTATGATATTGTCATATGAATATTACGTCCCCTTGTATGTTTGTATGTATGAATTCAAACTGATCACTTGGTAACGTTACCAATTGTGATTGATGTAACAAGCTTGTGAACATGGCGTAGGTCGGAGACCACCCGCTCTTTCCTGTCGCCCAGGTCTCCCCCACTTCTTTTTGGCCAACTGCTGACTAACAAGTCTAGGATCCAGTCCAAAAAATTATCGACATGCTAGTCATAATATAAGACGCATCATTTACGAAGTGAAACTTCTAATCTTCCTTGCAATCGTTTAACGCTTTTAACGACCCTTACGGTCACATAATATAATTTATATATTTTGATAAGACAATTAAACTCGGTGCACGAATAGGGTGGCTGTATCGTTGAAATACTGCGACCTCTCACACTAAGGACGTAAAGTATCTCATATCCTTAAAATTAAAACAACTCTAAATTATATCGCGTTTATTTAGAATCTATTTTCTATTTATTTCCCGACGTCAATGAAAAGAGCTTCTGAACATGTACCATCTTTTTGTTCATCACTCGTGAAAATGATCTAAAGCGTCGGGAAATAAATAGAAAATAAGTTCTAAATAAACGCGATGTAATCCATAAAGAGTTGTTTTAATGTTATGAATTTGATTCGCGAAAATCTAAGAAATAAATATCTCATACCCGATAGTTCACTTGTCACATAAAAGACAACACACACAAGCTTAAAATGTATCAGTTCGGTACTAGATGGTGCTGTGTAAAAATAAACTCTTATCCTTGCCTTATCTAAAACGTGGTTTACTATTAGATATTACAATTTTTTCTTTAAATTTCTTATTCAAATTTCACAAATAAACACACCATCTTACATTTATTTCGCGTATACATAATAAATAACTAATAATTATTTACCAATCATTTTCAAGTCAAATATTAAATTGTACTAAAACATACTTTGATTAAGATATTCGTATAATTAAGACGTTTGTATGATATACAGCGTGGTTCAAAATTGTTACTTTATATTTATTTTGAAACTAGATAAATTTGACTTAAGATAGTATATTTTAAAATAAATAGCAATGCCATGTCGAGAACTCAATGCTATCTTCTTTACTTTACCATAAGTAAACAAGATTATTGGCTTGAAAACAGCGTACAAGAAGTCATAAAAACTTAGGAAATGAACTGTCATTTACAAGAAACTTTACTACATATTATATATTCAGCTAGACACGTTATGTGACTATATTCAGAGAATGAGATAGAACGCTATATTAAATACTTACATACATACACCATACATACATAACTTCACACGCCAAGTCCCTTGAGGAGTAGGCAGAGTGCGCTATAAAGCAGGCTTCTTACACGCATCACTCCCTTCTTTGACTTTCATAATTCTTGTCATACACGCTCGTCGATTTTGTCAATATTTATGTGATTTTTAATTTAAGGCTCCTGAAATAACCTAGTTCTATTTGATCATGGACTTACATCGTTCCAACTTCCTTCCTTACAAACTTGTTCTCGACGTGGTCAGCGAGCGTCATTTCGCAAATTTTGTGCAGTACCGAATCTCATTTCGATCGCGTTTATGCTACTTTTGCATGCATACTTTGCTATACCTAACAATAAGCTAACCTAACAATACCCGTAGTAACCATTATATAAGTAGCGCTTTGTCTTTGGATTTCGGCAAGTCCGTGGATTCGCCAAATTTATTTTGGTCGAATGTAATAGATGATGTAACTTTAACACATACATTCCGAAAAAAAAACGATTACGAAAACTGATTAGTGTGCTACAAGGATTCAAACCGAGACTATTAATTCAGAAGCGTGAAGCCGCAATAATAACTCGATTAATACGAATAACATAACACAACTTCACGCCTTTTTCTACCGGCAGCTGTAGGCAACGGCTGTTAAGCCTCGACTTGCCGTTATGTTTACGTCCTAAATGTAATAAGTGGCGAACCCCTCGGCATACACGGGGCACAAATTTTTCAGTCATCGATATTTATCACACATAACTTCGGAAATGAATATCAAAATGTGATTGGTGTGAGCCAGGATTCGAAACCATCGACTTCTTAATTGAGAAGGAGCTCGACCACTGGACCACCGAAACTTTTAAAATAAATCCGTTGTATTTTTTTAAAACAACCTGTATAATAGTTATTACACAAAATTTCCATCTATTAAAAGCTCGTTTGTATTAAATACGTTATTTCGTTTTTTTTTGTTATTGTTGTTTTGCGAAGCGAAGCGTGTCTCGTAATTAACACCTATATAACACGCCTCATTATTACTTACTTCACAGACATACAATTATTATTGTTAAATTACACTTAGTTTTTAATATAGAGTATATTTAGGTATATTAAGTTAAGGTCATTAGTCAGTCATTCTTACAGTGGTAGAGCCACGCAGTTTGCTGCATGAATGGGCCGGCTCAACCGCGTTTTGCTCGATGAGGGTATCCGGAGGCTCAACCTCTTTCCTCGCCCCCTTTCCATCCCACTTCAAACCACTTAAATATCCCATTGTGAGGGCTAGCAACGCAATTGTAACACTATTTGTGTTTGTGTCCATGGGCGGCGATTATTGCTCAACATCAGGTGATACATTTGCGCGTTTGGTTCCCAATACCACAAAAAAAACATTATGGATAATAACTTTGTTTTGATATCTTTACGCTTCTAATGTCTGAAGGTGTTACCAGCCGTTAGTGCCGTCGACTATAAATTCGGTTTTAGAAATAATGAAAAAGTCTAGGTCCTGCAGTCGAGCTCCCCGCTTCTGATTCAGAAGTCGTGGTTTCGATTTCGGGCTCCACCAATTAACGAAAGGCTTACAATTGAATGTGATGAAAACGTAAGTTATGATGTTTAAAAGGGAGGAACCCAGAACGGATGCAAGGATCATGTTTGATGATGTCGTGCTGGAGCAGGTAGATGAAATTGTACATATTGGATGCGCTTTTAGCAGGAATGGCAGTGATAGTTTGTAATGGCTGTGTACGCACGGAAGTTGGATAAACATGGTCAAAATGAGGGCACTGCGCAATATCTGCGGAGTGTCTCTCCCTGACCGCGTCGAAAACAAGATTGTAAGGAAGGAAGACTAAGCAGATATACAATGCAAAAGCGGATGGACCTGTAAGTCGAGGACGGCCACGACACTCCTTCTATGATCAATAGAAGGTGTGTCGTGGCCGTCCTCGACTTTTGTTACGACGACCATAGAACGAGTTCTGGAGGAAAATGACGTGAGGAGCCTAAAAATGACGCGCGTGCATGAAAAGAGTTATGAAAGTCAAAAAAGCAAGTGAGACTAGTAAGAAGCGTGCCCTAAGTCGCTCTCAATCTACCTCATAAGAGACTTGACGTGAAGTTATGTATGTATGTACATCTATATATAATTATAAGTTGTCACATATATATTGTATACTTATAAATATATTCTCGAATACAAGTCACGTCCTGAACTTGTTAACTTTCTTTCATTACGCACGCACTGGTTATAAATCTTTCTTTACATTGATTTGCATTCCATTGACGCACTAAATCACTAACCCTTTATTTTAAATCTAACTAAAAACGCAATGTAAATTACTTTTTTAAAATTATATTACACGCACCATAACTTAATAAATAACGAACTATATTACTCGAATAAATGCCAAAGCGGAAGGTTGTTTGCGTCGAGGATGGCCAAGACGCACTATTCATGACCAAATTAAGCATGTCCTAGCGGAAAGCGATATCAAGAGCCTAGGGCCGTGTAAGCCATAAGTTACAAAAGTCGACGAATAAAATCTGGTGTGTAAGACTCGTATCTTATGGCGCTCAGCTCTCTTCGCTTATCCCACATGGGAATTCGAGTGAAATTAAGTAGGTAAGTAATATTCTGAAGTAGGCATCGTCAGCGGCAATCTGGTTCTGTTGTCATGAATATTCCCGGCGCTATCCCCGGGCCTTATATTACACATTGCACACAATTTCTGATATCGATTTCCGAAAAGTCATTAGTGTACAACTGACACTAATGGTCAGTATTCGATTCCATTTCATTTGTTAACCAATTATAATGTTGATATCAGAGTGACTGATTAGGGTATGACTATTTTTTTAAATCATATTTTACAACCCTAGTAGCAGTTATTCTTAAAGTATATGTATAATAAAGTATATGTATAGGTACACCTACAAAATGAAAAATTAAATGTTAATTTGTTGAAGCCGTTTTCTATAACATTAGAACAACTCTTTATGGATTATATCGCGTTTATTTAGAACTGATTTTTATTTATTTCCCAACGTTTCGAACTCTTTACAGAGATCATTTTCACGAGTGATGAACAAAACAATGGTGGTCGTTCAAAAGCTATTTTCATTGATACAGAGAGTACCTACTTTTTGGAAATAAAAATCAAAAACTTGATGTTAAAAATATGATTTTTACTATTGGTAACCCACATCAGACCATAAAACAGAAATTAAATATTTATTTATAAAATACATTTACTAAAGAAAAAGGTTTGTTTTTAAAGATCCTTTGTTGTATGATTTAATAGGTAAAAGTTGTTATTTTTAATTAGTAGATAATTATCTTATTTTTCTAAGTTATTCGAGATCAGAGTATAACTATTATTAAATTTTATTGATTTTAAATTTAAAGGTTAAAAATCTACCACTGGGTTAAAAACGCGACCAGTCCTGAGAAAGACCCAGCAAGAAAATTCAGCGGCTGTTCTTCAAAACTGATTATTATTTCATTTTAGACGGGCTAATGGTACGTTTCCTATAAATAAGAATTACGTTTACTCAAAAAAATCTTCAATATAACCAAATCATTATGAGGCTTATTGAACGGAAGGAAAGCAGCTCATCTCATAGTAGCTAGAGGCAAGTAAAAAAAAAGGTAACATAAATTATTAAAACTCTTTTATTTACATTTAAAACTAACATTAATATATATCATTAAATTTACTTCACAATACTTCATACAGTACATCTACAGTAATACAATACGCTCTCCCTCTTTTTTTTGAAGTCAGTCCAACAGACTCCAACATCACACGTGGTGATGAAATAAAAAAAAGCCCTTCGCAAGGTACTTACCCACCGTGTCTTACAACTTGCCAGATGTATTATGATTTAGTATATTTCTTTTACGACACACTAAAATCTTAATTGCCACTAAAGATGGTTACTGAAAGGGTTACAAATTGCAATATAAAACATTAGTAGTTACAGCTGACATAAATAAAAGCTATATGTTATGTATTTACTATGACTAGTTACAGTCCATGACTTTGGTCGTGTCATAAATACACTTTTTTATGGTCAAACGAGTCGGGTCCTGCAAAACAGATAGTGTAAAATTTGCTTTCCTAAACCTATATGAGATATTGAAATAGGAAGAGATGGGAGGAAGGAGTTTGGTCTCCAGATCCTCCAGATCCAGGCCTCACTCATCGATTGAAATGCAGCATGAGCCACTTTACTTCGGTATTCCAAGAGGTCTTGATGTTACACAGGTTTAGTCAGCCTATTCATGCAGTGAACTGCGTGACTCCACCACAATTGCATGCACATTCAATATAATCGATGTCTTTAAAGCACTTATCTTTCTCTAATACAATGTGAATAATAAATAGTCTTTATGATGAGGGTTTTTTATTTGGGATTTAATCAAGTCATCACTCATTACCACCAGATAAAGGTAGATTAAGTGGTGACGCGAATAAGATGAAAAAAGAATACTATTAATGGCCGCATGGGGGCGTTAAAAGCGTTAAACAATTGCAAGACACATTAGAAGTTCCACTTCAAAAATCAAAATTGTCGTCTCGTTAGTCATAGGATCCAGGAATCTACTAGGACTAGATGTACTCGTATACGCTGACTATTCTATGGGACCAAACATTTAATATGCCGTACGAAACTTAACGCTACTATTAGAGGCGTAAAAGCACAATAGAACTAATATATCATTTTAATTTCAACATTAAAACATAAATTTGTTTTAATAATAATTTATTTAAATAAATTATTAAAATATACAAGATATAATAAATATATGTACAGTAGCATATGTACATACATATTATAATGTTTATATTTGTGTATATTTAATTAATCGTCACGCATGGCTAGCGGCGATCAGATGTATGTTTTGGAGACGTAAGATTAGAATGGATATGACTTTAACAGCTGTTTGTTTAATACTACGTTTTACAAGAAAATTTATAAAATTATTCCTACCTCCTACTTACTTAGTGGCAATACCGGGGTAGCTAGAGAGAACAGCCGTCATGAGGCACCATTCTTACACGCCTCACTTGCTTCTTCCGCTGTCATAATTCTTGTCATTCGTCGGTTCTTAAAGACCCTCACTAATTTATTATAAAACCAATTTCTATCTAATAGTGATAGGTTAACAAACTCTTAAAACATTGGTTTTAAGAGTTTGTTGAAATGTTGAAATTGCTAAAGACAAGCTACTTAGGTATGTTAAAATATTGTGTCATATAATGCACTGTTATTTTTGTTTCACTCTTAGGAACTTTGCGTGAAGTTGTGTTACAAATGACTTCTTTTACTACTTCTGCAAGTACTTACAAATAGAGGTTATAACCAAAATATGTAAAAATTCCCGTATTATTTCATAGCAATTCAGTTCCGCACATCTTTTTTTTGAAGTACTTTAAAAACAAACTAATAAATATACCCCAAGTCATGTCCACATATATATAGTGTTACAACGTGTTCCCGCCTGTACACAGAGTCTCAGTGCGCAATTTGTGCGTCACACGCATGCTCCAATTAAACACATCTGTGGTGTCACATACATACATAGATACACATACATATTTATGTTTGTATATGGTATATCTACTAATGGTGAAAGAAACGGTTCTGCAGTTTTTGGTTTTGGGCGAGTAATGAGGATGATACACATGTCAGTAAAATAATGATGAAACAAGAGAATGAGGGAGACCTAAGAAAATTTGGATGAATTGTATGAAAGATGATATGATTAGAATGGTGTTGCTATGGAAGAAGCAAATGATAGGGATATGGAAAAGGAAAACCCATTGTGCCGACTGCAAATGATGGGAATAGGACAGGAAGATGTTGCCTCTTTTTTCGCGCATTCCTATCTAATTTTATCTTAATTCCTATCTATTATAAAAGCTGCAACTGTCACCTTATCGGTGTTACAAATGTCCATGGTTTGCGCTAGTCGCTTATCGCCAGTAGTTTGACAAGTTTCTCAGTTACAGATATTCACACTGATACCAAATGCAATCCATTAGTGGATCTTGTCTTCAGATGAAGAATTAATTTTTTTACATCACTGTCACATATAATTTGCAAAGCACTATTTTGCCTTTGATTTGAACTCGGGACCTCGCAAACTAAAATTCAGACATTGGCATACCTTCACGCCATTGTTATCCGAAGGTGTAGGCAGCGGCTGTCAAGCCCCGTCTCGCCGTTATTTTTACGTCCCAAATGGAATAGGTGGCGAACTTATTGCCATAACGGCCACAAAGTTTTCTGTCATCGATATTTATCACACATAACTTTCCGAAAACAATTTTGAAAAGTCATTGGTGTGAGCCAATGTCAGGATTCGGACCTCTGGATTCAGAATCCGTGTGCTCTACCACTAGACCACCGAGACCGGCATACCATATTATTATAATTATACAGTGTTTTCAAAAGACAATATATAATTTCTTGAGATCTGGTTTGGTATTGAACGTGGGACCTCTGTAACTAAAGTTCAGTTACTGAAGCGCCATATTGCTACAATTATAATAATATAGTATTTATTAAATATAATAATAATGTAACTGTCTGGATTGGAAGACCAAGACGGAACTACTACGGCCAAACTAATGGTCTGTTTAAAAAATGCAAAATGCGTAGAGAAAGAAGTGTCAGGATCGTAGCTTGTGGAAAGCCAAAGTCTCTACTTACCTCTATGGGATACAGGCGTGAAGTTATTGTATGTGTGTATTTATAATATAAAATGGCTGTAAATAAATTTTATCCATAATGTTAAAAGCTAAAAGCAATGCTTATAAAATGTATTCATAATTTTTTTTATAAAAAAGGTGCTCTACTTACTGTCAAAACAGTGTTGCCCAACATAATGACCAACAAAAATAAACGATCAGTGCTTTGTATAAATAATCACCGGTGATTATCCACGAAATTGAGTTGCCAAAGACGGCATTAACATAAAATTTAATCTAAATTGGTCGATCAGTTGCTGAGCTTGGTATACACATACCAACATTTAGATAAGCCATCTGTTAGCGGTTCTCAAAATGATTTTCCACAAAAGCGGTGGCAATCCCTGAGAGACAGAAGCATAAAATTTAATGGAAAATTGCGATTGTAATTCGAAAGAGCTAGATGAAAATGTCATTTCTAAAGGATTTGAATTATAAGAAATTTTGCTAATTTTCTCTGTTACGGATTGCTATTGAAATTAATAAAATTCTCAAATAAAAAAATAATTAGATCACCTCATTTCAAGCTCTTACTTAATCTATGATTCGTAACTCGTGATGTTGACATCTTCTTTTGGGAATGAAATAAAAGAAAATTGATTAGCTCCAAAACAAGGAAAGGAAGGTCGAAAAATCGATAACAATTACCTGATCAAAGGTTAACTTAGTTTATATGAGTAAAAGAAACAATTGATTGTACTGACAATTAGGTTGTTGTAGTTGACAATGTTGGTAGCATTGTGTTTTAGATTTATAATTAAAAATATTTACAAAAAACACACATGTAAAAAGAGTATAATTATCAAGTTTTTATGTGCTATATGTGAATACATTTGGAAGTTTAAATACTTGGGGTCACAAGGCAAAGTTTGAGAAACTGTGACCGGCAAGACAGAGCCGATTAACGCACTCGACCTCGTTCCTATGAAAGACGCTATTCATATGACATTAATATGGAGTTTTATGACTGTATTGGGTAGAGAGGACGCGTTACTTGACTTATATAACTAGGCCATTAGAAGATAGCGGGATGATGAATACATTGCCTACTCAGTACTTATTGGGTATTATCTGGGTTCGATTAAGAACCTGGCCAATATTGACGATGTTTTTAATGACGGTGTTATAGGGTCTCCCAATTGACTGCTATTTTGAAGCCACAATATAACAGTTTTGGGTAATCTCCACTAATATTATAAAGAGGAAAGATTTGTATTTTTGTATGTAACGAATAAACTCAAAAAGTACTGGACCGATTTTAATAATTCTTTTTTCTTTAGAAAGCTACATTATCATTGACTAACATAGGCTATGTGTAATCATCGTCGTCATCGACATTTTGTTTGTACGCGAGTAACACCCTGAGGCGGGAAGCTACATACAATATAGCGTTACGAAGTTCGCGCGGTCTGCTAGTACTTAGATAAAATAGATAATTTTTGAGGGTAAAATTTGCTTCATGAATAAATACTTGCTATACTTTATCTGGAGGCGAGCTCCACCATCTGAAAAATCACCTATGAGTCCTCTAGGTGTAGCACGTGTCCTTTAGCGGCGCCAATCGCTGGCCACCAGGTTGTCAGCTTGTTTGTTGCCCAACACTCCCAAAATATTGCTCTCTTTTTTACGAAGATGAGTAAACACTATCGATAGGCAATTGTGATCTAGATTAAAACAACCTTCAAGATTCAATAGAGAATTATAAAGTACTATTTAAATAGGTCTTCGTGAACTTCTAATTTACTCTGAAACCATTCATCGACTAAAACAGACAATTCCAGAGTAAACTGCGGGACAATAATTCAGGTCAATATCATATTTTGTTATTTATCATAGAGACTATAAATGTCTCGGAATAAATGTCGTTGGTCTCAAGCTATCGCCACGTGAGATGCTACATAGCCAGAAATGGGTCAAATATATGTTGAATATTATAGTGTATAATATACATAAATATTGCCAATACATTTGTCTGTAGGAATGTATGTAGGGATGTTTCTTTTGGAAAATCTGAGGGAATTGGGATTTTTAATTAATTTAACGCCATTATGAGGTAGGGAGACTAAACAGAGCGCTAGAAGACACGTTTCTGACTGCTTCCTGATTTGCTTCTTCGATTTTTATAACTATTGTCATTCACAGGTTTTAAGGCTTCCCCTTTTTAACTGACTTCGAAAAAAGGAGGAGGTTCTCAATTCGTCTGTATGTATATATATTTTTTTGAAGTTATACTTCTTTAGGCGCGTTATGAAAAAATGATGAGAGTGAAATTTTAAGATGCGCGCGCATCTGTGACACAAAATTAACAGTATGAAGTTGTCTGCTTAACCGCTCATTATGTCTCGAAAAAATTAGTCGCGCATGTTGGTATGCTCGTCACCTCTGATCACTGTTTTCATATTTATAATACTCGTAATTATCAACATGTTTCTAGTTTATACATTCACAACACGTGTTTTAGTTTCATACAAGTGCGAATTATATATGTGCTAATAAATTATATTCAGTAGTGATTTAAATTGAATATTTTGTTCGATATTACTTACTATTTGTGAATATTAGTGAAAAAAATTGTGCTTATATACTTTTTCAAGTGGCTCCAATATAATTGAGGTTAACTATCCGTATATATTATTTATTGATATAAATTAAAATACTTTTATTTAATATAATTAACACTAAATATTATTAAATTATTAATGTTAAATACTTATTATTAGTTATTTAATATTTACAAAATAAAGAAATAAATTTAATAAAACATTTAATAAAAAGTTTGTGATAAAAATTAAAATTGAACATCAAATTATAATATTAATTTTTAATATTTGCTATTAAATTGAATAAATAATAAATATTTATAAAAATAACTAAATAAATTTAATGAAAATTTTTTGATAAAAATTAAAAGTGAATATTAAATTAAGAAATCAATAAAAATATATAAAAAATGACCAACCTTAAATTAAATTTTTGAATTTATTAATAAATTTATTTTTAAAATATTAAATAATCAATAATAAACATTTAAAATTAAGAATCTTATAATATAAAGTACAAATTATGTCTTATATATTTAAATTTTGTTTTTAATAATTATATATATATATATATTTTAATGATGCCAAAGAAGTATAACTTCTCACGCGCGTACATAAGTACACGCAACCATTTTTTTTTTTATGTATGTTCACCGATATTTTCGTCAATTATGGACCGATTTTAATATTTTTTTTGTTGTATAGTGTTTACTTCCGAAATAGTCCCTTTTTCACCAGGTCAGGATCTGATGATGGGAACCAGGAGAAATCGATGGCATCTACCAAAAGTTGTATGCGAGTATGGTGTTTTTATTCCGTAATAGTGATGTCTTAGGGATATTCTTTATGGTCCCAATATTTGATGCTGCTGTGCTGATGAAGAAGCCACAGAACTCCTTAACGGTTAGGAGTTGGGAGACAGTACTGCAGTTAGTCGATGGGAACTGTTTAGTAGTATATAGGACTGACGTGTTGCTTGGGAGGTATGCATGAATCAACGTCTGATACTGCTGTGCTGCTGATGAAGCTACCGAACACTTGTAAGGTTAAGAGTTAAGACACAATTCTGTAAAAATGATTTTTTTTTTGCAATAGTTTCCAGGCTACGATTGGCCTTCACTTGGAATGTAGTGTTATTGGGTCTACCCATGATTATAACACTTATATTGAAGTTCACAACTCATTAATATCACTAAAACTCGTGAAAAAAAATGGTTTAAAAAAAGTTAATTTAAAAATTACAAGAAACAATTACAGTACTTTACAAACAGATATTTACAGATACAGTATTTTACAGAAGAAATTACAAAAAAATACAGTGGTAGAGCCAAGCAGTTCGCTGCATGAATGGGCTGGCTCGACCGGTGAAATACCACGACCTCTCAGAAGACTGACGTAAAGTGGCTCATGCCGCGTTTCGTTCGGTGAGAGAGGTATCCGGAGGCCCACCCCCTTCCCCATCCTTTCCTATCCCCTATCCCTTAAAGGTCGGCAACGCGACAGTAACACTATATGTGTTGCTGGTGTCTATGGCCGGCGTTGGTTGCTTACCATCAGGTGACACGCCTGCTCGTTTGCCCTCCTACACCATAAAAAAAATGCAATTATTGTGCCAACATTTGTGGCCGCGAGTGTACTTTGAACAAGTAGAGCGAAGTGCCGACTGGACGTAGTAATTAAGTTTCTTAACAATTCTGTACGCTCTAATCCTTGTCTTTGTATAAATAATTCATTTATACACATTTAGTTTCAATTGTAACTTCACGACTCTTTCCAATCGAAAGTATAGGCAGCTGCTGTTACGCATTGACTTGCCGATTTTTGCGTCCCAAATGGAATAAATGGCGGAACCTATTGCCATGCCTCGAGTGCGAATATTTATAGCTAGCAAAAAAAAGCTTAGCTTGAATACTAGAGGGCACTAGTGTCTAATCTAACATTACATTATTGCACATATTACCAATATTATTGTTATATTTATATTATACAATTATTATTATTTTATATATGTACTTACAGTGTGCCATGATCGGGTAAGTGTTTGTACGTTTTTGTTGATTGAACTCGAAGTGGGCTCGGCAAATAATAATGGACAATTTCTGTTAATCACCGTTGTATCAACTTTGTAAGAGAGTACACGCGCTGGTGGACATGGATTCTAAGTGATTTTTGTATATTTACTGGGAGTTTGTGTGTCTGTATCACTTATCTGTGGTTTCCGATGTACGTGAGGGTCATTTTGAATTGAATATTTCCGCTAGAGTGTATGTGAATTAGGTTGAACGATGAAAATAAAATCAAAAACATTGCAACTTACTTTTAGCTGTAAAATGAGAGATTATAATTGTACGCCGGGTTACAAAATACTAAATTTTTTATTTACAATAATAAGAAATAAATTAATTACATAATTTACAATATATACAATTAAAAAAGTACCTGAAATCAAATTTCTCCGCATCTCGGTCTATTTAAAATTTAATATTGATAAATTAAATACTGAAATTTTAACTATTTAATTATTTAAATTTAACAGAGATCATTTTCGCGAGTAAAGAGTTCGAAACGTCCGGAAATAAATAAAAATAAGTTCTTAATAAACGCGATATAATCCATTAAAAGTTGTTTTAATGTTAAGAATGTGTTTCGCGAAAATCTAAGAAATTAATAAGTATATTATATATTTCTTTTCAGTAAATATATAGTGATTTATAACACGCCCTAGTAAGGTTTATGCTTATTTAAAATATTTGTACTTGGGTGACTATCGAACCCGTTAACCTTTACTAAGCAATAGCTAACACCAGACCTAGCATGCAAGTACCTTGACCACAATATCATATGAACCTATATACCTATAAGTTTCTACAATCATAACAAAAACAAACAAACCATGTATCACTGTGGGTGTACACATCACAGGTACCTCTGCCGAGCCCCACACGGTCGTGATTATGGTGTCGCAATAGCTCAGCGGTTAATGGAGCATACACTGGCCACGGTTTATTAGTTTTGAGATATTATTTAGAACTCATTATATTCTCGTGAGCATTCAACAACTAAATACTTATTATATTGCTGTTTTGTAATACTTTTACTTCAAGTAATTCTAAGATTTTAAATGGATAAGAAGAATTATCTTTGTCAAGGTAGAGCAGGAATTTCTGGTAGTTACTCCCCTAGTCATTAAAAAATCAATTTTCTGCCCTTGTAGCTTTCAGTCTTTTCGGTATATTAAGTAATTCTTTTCCATTCTCTTTCATCAGTCCACATTTACCTACTTCCTTCATGCTCATATCAGCTTTTGTACAGTTCATCGTTCCCTTTTTGGCCTTGCTTTCATCATCCTTTTTTGGCCTTACTTATCAATCATTGCAAACACTCTCCTGGTAACATTACTTTATTTCCTTCTCATATCATGTCTATAAGGTCTCGGTGGTCGAGCAGACCGCTTCTGACACCAAAAGTCCCGATTTCGAATCCTGGCTCATACCAATGACTTTACGAAATTATTTTCGAAAGTTATGTGTTTTAAATATCGATGACTGAAAACTTTATGCCCGGTATGGCAATAGGTTCGCCACCTATTCCATTTGGAACAGCCGCTGCCTTCACCTTTGGGTAACAAAAGGCGTGAAGTTATGTTATGTTATAAATAATTTCTTTATAATGAATACTTTTTGTGTCGGCTTTACCGTCGTAGTACATAAAAAAATCCTGATGACAATGTCTGCCATTGTTTCCTTCTATGAAGCTATTGATATATATTGGCAACTATGCATAGTTATAAATATGCATACATATTTATAAAAAGTTAAAATATACAGTTAAAATTTTTTAATTCATCATCATCTGTGAAACCATCGAGTCTTCCTTTTCTATAATTCTCTATTAAATTAAAACACAGATTTAAAATAAAAATAAAATAGAGAAATGTTAAATTTAAATTTCTGCACTATCTTAAGAATATCTGGACTTATAAATAAAAATGTACGGAAGGAACGTTGTCATTGTAATATATTGCCGGCTTTATCCCGCGGCATCGCCCGCGGGGGTGTTTTAAATTATTTTATAGACTAGTTTATGTGACGCTTTTAAAGTCTACAGGGACTGCTAGAACTGTGAACATGTCACATAAAGTATTATAAAAATTTTGTATGAAGCTTTATTATACTGTCTGCTAGTTTCGAATGTTGAGTCTCTGTGGTCCACTGGTCGAGCATTCCGCTTCTGAATCCAGAGGACGCAGCCATCTCCTATCCATCTTGGAGATGATTGGGGAATTAAATAATTAATGGTCAAGTCAACTTTTTGAAACAAATAAAATTAGTATTTTTTTTTAAGTGGTTTAACATTCCTTTTCTATTTTCGAATTCATATTTAAATACTGCCTTGTTACCTTTCAGCTTTACACCTAATGTATAGCATGAAATATTTCTTGTGACATAGCTACCTACATCATTGGTTATTAAAAGCGTGCTAGTATAGAAAATATAACGAAAAATAATATTATATTTTTGGTAAATTTTCGCGTGTCGGACACACCCCACTACCCTCCATTAAAACCAATCAGGGAACATTAATTTTCAATTTCAAACATCAAAAACCATGATGTTCATACAATTAATGTAAATTTCAACGTAAACGCGTAAATATACAGTTTTGTGAAAACGTTCATTTAGCCACGATTAGTCCGGGAGCTCGTTGTTGACGTTAACACACACTTTTAAAAAATCGACAGAGATCCAGATTCTTCGAAGTAGCTAAAAAAAAATTCTAATTTCACTAAACATAAATGGTGTATTTTTTTTATGAAACAGGGTGACAGACGATCGGGGTACCTGGTGGTAAGTGTCACCTGCAAAACACGACAGAGTGTCACAGTTACGTTGCCGGCCTTTATGGATCATAGAACGAAAAAACCGAACGAACGAAAAGTCATGAGCAACTTTACGTCGATATTCTAGCATTTCACCAGTCGAGCCGGCCAATTTATGCAGAAAACTACATGACTCTACTACTTCAAAATACATGCTATATATATACGTCACGGGTGTGGTCGGTTTAAGCAGACCCCACGCGCTGATTTTTATGGTATTTTTTTTTTAATTAAACATTACGATAACGGTGTTTAGGCTAATCTTACTAAGCTAAGTAATTTTCAGCTAGTAGAAGTTTATCGTTCTTCTGCTAAGTTACATTTTTGCATACATGAGGATACCGCAGAGAGTAGACCCCACCCGTGATTTTACCTTGTAATTTATAGATAAATGGAAAATGAAAACGCCGTCCAAATTGCACGAATTATATACGATTTCGAGCAAATTTCCACCATATCCATACAGTGGTAGAGCTAAGCAGTTCATTGTATGAATGGGCCGGCTCGACCGGTGAAATACCACGACCTTTCAGAAGGTCGACGTAAAGTGGCTCATGCCGCGTTTCGTTCGGTGAGAGAGGTACCCGGAGGCCCCTCCCCCCTTTCCCCATCCTTTCTTCTTCTCTGTCCCTTAAAGGTCGGCAACGCAACAGTAACACTATATGTGTTGCTGGTGTCCATGGGTGGCATTGGTTGCTTACCATCAGGTGACACGCCTGCTCGTTTGCCCTCCTATCCCATAAAAAAAAACTATTTCCAAGTCACATTCAGTAGCAATTACATCCTGATTGGTCTAATATCTACTCAAACAATAATTTTTAAGTTTAGTTGAGGGTAGTACGTTTCAAGAAGTGACATTTTTTGCCATAATGTTTATTGTACAAGGTCTCGGTGATCCAGTGATCCAGCAACCTGCTTCTGAATGAAGAGGTCGCGGGTTCGAATCTTGGCTCCCACCAAAGACTTTTTGAATATGCAACCCCAAAAAGGGCAGTTGGGATAACCCTGCCAACTGCCGCCCCATTTTCATTACCTTAATACTATGCAAGGTCATTTTAAACCAGCACCAAATGGCATACCTAGAACATAAAGATCTCCTAAGCAATCGACAATACGGCTTTTGTCGGAATCGATCGACGGGAGACCTTCTAGTGTATGCCACACATATCTGCTGTGAGGCTCTGGAGGGGAACGGTAGGGCACTCGCGGTATCTCTTGATGTCTGGAAAGCCTTTGACAGAGTTTGGTACGCCAGTCTTACTGGCAAGCTTCCAGCTTTCGGTATTTCTATTTCCCCTACCCTGACTGCTTGGATAGGGGACTTCCTGAGGGAGCAATCTCTGCGTGTCACTTTAGACGGCTGTACTTCAGAGTCTATGTTAACCAATGCGGGTGTTCCTCAGGGGTGAGTTCTATCAGCGACACTCTTCCCGGTGCATGTCAACGATCTGCTGGTACTGGGTATCTACGGTTATGCTGACGAATGCACGATCGTTGACAGGTATAGGGTCAATGCTCGAACCAGTCGGGAACAGGTCCAGTTGGAGAGAGAGGCTATTGTTGAGCGGGTTAACCTTAGACTTAGGGCTGTCTCTGAATGGGGCGATGCCAACCTTGTAAGGTTGGCACAAGGCACAAGGTTTTCAGTCATCGGTATTTATCACACATAACTTTCGAAATTAATTTGGAAAAGTAATTGTTGTGAACCAGGATTTAAACCCGCGACCTCTTGATCCGCGAGGTGCTCGACCACTGGACTACCGAGACTACTGAGATATTATAACACATCAATTTAAATATTCTCCAAAGTACTTTAAGTAAAAATAGTAGGCATGTGTTCAAAAATCAGGCAACTGATATTATAACATTGAATCAACTTTTTATGGATTATATCGCGTTTATTTAGAATTAGTCTATTTATTTTCCGACGTTTCGAACTCTTTATAGAGATCATTTAACTCTGTAAACAGTTTCACTCTGTAAAGAGTTCGAAACGTCGGGAAATAAATAGAAAATAAGTTTTAAATAAACGCGATATAATCCATAAAAAGTTGTTTCAATGTTATGAATGTAATTCGCGAAAATCTAAGAAATTAACTGATAATTAATCATAATTATATGCTTTTTAATATACTTTCAACGTACTAAAAAAATGCCGTGATATTGTTAGCGACAGGGTCCTGTCCTATATCCACTACCGGCGATATTCATTTACTCCCCGCGGCGCTATTATGTAATAAACTAGATTTTGTTCGCAGCTTCGTCTGTGTTGGATTTGTAACCAGTTTCAATAGAGAAATGTCTGCTTTCGACACGTATTTGTTAAAAAGTAATATGTTTTCTACAAAAATGAACGTGTCATGTAGGAGAACTGTTGTTATTTTTTTAATTTATTATACTATTTTTAAATTATCACGCATTTTTAACCCAAAGGTATAGACAGCGGCTTTAAAGCCTAGACTAGACGAACTTTATCATCCCAAAACAAATAGGTGGCAAAACTCATTAATATACACCGATATAATGTGGTCAGTTATCAATATTTATGACATTTAACTTCAAAAAAAATCCAAGAAGTCATTGGTGTGAGAAAAAAAACGTTAAGAAGACTTCTTGATTTAGGTGCGAAGTTATTAACTTCCAGAAACCACCGAGACCACTAAATAGTTACTAGTATTGTTTATAGAAAGATATTCCAGATGGAACAAAAATGTGGTTATTTTTAACAAATACTCTATTACTATTGTTACACATACGCACATCAAGTCCCTTGTGGCATAAGCAGGGACAACAGAGCGCCATAAGGCACAATTCTTACACGCCTCACTCGCTTCGTTGAATTTCATAACTCATGTCGTACTTCGTTCAATTTGGTCATGGAAAAGGTGTCGTGGCCCGCCTTGACTCCTACATCCATCCACTTTTGCATTGTATATCCGCTTAGTCAATATTGCATCATCCATTCTTTCAACATGCCCGAACCACCAGACAATACTCTTTGTTACTTTTACCCCAACACTCTCTTTTAATACAACTTCCTTCCTTACAATCTAGTTTCGACGCGGAATTTGGAATATGATCCTCATATACCAAGGCCACCCGTTAATTTACCTACACTAATACTTTTTTTTTATAGGATAGGAGGGCAAACGAGCATGCGTGTCACCTGATGGTAAGCAACCGACGCCGGCCATGGACACGAGCAACACATATAGTGTTACTGTTGCGTTGCCGACCTTTAAGGGATAGGGGAGGGAAGGATGGGGAAGGTGGATGGACCTCCGGGTACCTCTCTCACCGAACGGGACGCGGCATGAGTCACTTTACGACGATCTTTTGAGAGGTCGTGGTATTTCACCGGTCGAGCCGGCCCATTCATACAGCGAACTGTTGGCTCTACCACTGTTAGAAGTAAATTAACTTCAAAATTGTTTAGCAATGATCTTTTCATAATTCAAATAATTGAGTAAATTGTTTGTTTCAATTTGCTATGAAAAAGCCAACAATTTACCTGAAATGTCGTGAAAAGTTTAACTCTTTCACTGGGTACGAATTAAATATTAGACTAAAACGATTTCATGTAAAAGGTTGGCAAAACAAAATTTTAGACTTTAGAATAAGTATTGACAATTTAAATTGTAATTTTGCCAAAATTTAGTAAGTTTTTGACGCTGTAACATTACGATTTCTTTATTTGCATATCCCCTACGTTGGTTAAAGCACCGTGGCATTGCCCTTTCTGTAATTTGATATAAAAGTCCGTCATATAAAAAATAAATAAAATATTTTCACTTAGCTGAAGCATCTCTAATTAAATTACGACGCCCTGTAATTGTAACTTTGCATATCAACATCAAAATAAATATGAAAATGTTACTAAAAAGTTACTTGGTGTCCATATAATTGACTGAACTAGTATTGGCTTAGTACTGCCGTGCCCTTAGATTACAATTCGCACTGGATCTTAGAGAATCTATTAGAAAATTAAAAATCTGGTGAAAAATTCAATAATGCATTGTCACCATATTGTTAATATCCAAAACTAACTGAATAAATAAATGATGAATTATTGATTGATGAAAAATACTAGGGATCATCCATAAAGTACGTCACACGTAAATGGGGGAGAGGGGGTCGACGAAGTGTGACATGGTGTAACAAGGGGTGGGCGGGGTCCTAAGTTTTGTGACATCACATTTTAAAATAAATCGAATTAAGAAATTTTAAATAAGACAAAAAAATAATTTCTACTCTATCTATATGAAGATACGGTTTGAAATGTTTTGTTTGTTGTTGACGACTTCATACCCGCTCTAGTGACACGCCGCACACGCCGACTATGAGCCCAAGCCAATAACCAACACAAACAACTACCTAAGAAGCAGCAAGTTTTACCTATTACAAAGATTCGTCCACAAAGAACAACAGCTAGACGTGCCAGAGATATTCTTTGTTTGAATGATATAAATGATGCCATATGGTTAGACGAGAGATGTAGACACCAGAAATGTTCCTGATGTTAACACCCCAATGAGAACGAACTGACTTCTATGCCAATTATAAATAATTTAAAGGAATGGATTCAAAGTCCATAGATTGAAGACGACTAAGTTCCTTTCTTTTTCTTTAATTAATAATTTATGGATTTGTTTAAATATTTGATGTTGATTTCATAAAAAAAGGTAATTTAAATGGAAATAAAACTAATTGTAGGACTGCTGTTTTAATTTAAAAATTTTAGATTTGTGACGTCACACTAGGGAGGGGGGGTCTCACAAATGTGACCACCTGTGACAAGGAGGGGGTGGGGGTCTAAAAATCATGAAATTCGTGTGACGTACTTTATGGATGGCCCCCTACTAGGCAGTTCGAATGGGCCGGCTCGACCGGTGAAATACCACGACCTCGCAGAAGATCGACGTAAACTGGCTTATGCCGCATTTCGTTCGATGAGAGATGTACTCGGCGGCCCACTCCCTACCCCGTCCTTCCCTATCCTCTATACCTTATAGTATTATACTCTATACTTAAAGGTCGGCAACGCTACAGTAACACTATATGTGTTGCTGGTGTTCATGGGCGGCATTGGTTGCTTACCACAAGGTGACACGCCTGCTCGTTTGCCCTCCTATCCTATAAAAAAACTAGGCAAAATAATCCAGATATGATAATAACTTTAAAAGGGTTCTCTACTACAGTTTTTTCAATTTAATCATCTTGTCTTTAATCTCACTAGAATAAGAGAAGGGAATAAAAGATGAGAACCTGAGTGAAAGGCATGCTCCGATGGTTTGGATACAGGTGTGAATGATGCAAAATTGACTAAACAGACGTACAATGAAAAAGCAGAAGCATTTAGGAGTCGGCACACTTTCCATGTCAAAGTTGGTGATACCCTTGTGGAATGTGATATGAGGAGCCTTGAAAATAGACGAGCGTATTTAACAAGAGTTATGAAAGTCAGAGAAGCGAGTGAGGTGTGTAAGAATTGTGCCTTAATGGAACTCTGTTCTCTCTGGACTTGGCGTGAAATTATGTTTGTTGCTATTAAGCTTTATGCTATTTACTATTAAAAAAACGCAGCGTTTCTTCAGTCCAGTGTGTATATACATCGTGAGCGGTATATCATAACCTGTCGAGATAGCGCACCGGCTCATCAGTCAAGCCTTCGCGTGTTGATAAACGTCAGCGTATTTTGGATTCACAATTTTAACTAATTAAAAATGTTTAGTTTAAAAGTTTGCGTGTCCGCACTGCTCACACAATATAGGCAAATACAAAAGGTAAACTTCGCACTTTATCTATATATATACTTATAAGAGATTTCCACCTATATATTGACTCATCACGATATCTCTGGAACCATAAGGCGTAGCGACTTGAAATTTGGTAGGATTATTCCTTTCGCCGAGTAGAGGTCAGCTAAGAACGGATTTTACGAAATTCCACCCACAAGGGGGGTTGCGGGGGTGTTAACAATGGAAAATTCCCATTTTTAACCTATAGCTGCTATCGACTTCAAATTTGTCGAAGATATTGCAGTATTAACATAGCGGGGCAGCAGTTATTACTTTTGATGCGAAACAGAGTTCGCCGGGTCAGCTAGTAGTATAATATAGAACTATTTTTGAAGCCACTATGGTACCAATTAAATAATTAGTGTTAAGCTGATGGTAAATAAACTCAAAATAATCTAAGTGATCAAGGCTTCTCAGAGTTTTGACATTAAGTGGCTCATGCCGGCAAGGTACCTTCCCCTCTCCTTTCCTCCTATTAAGGGAGTAGGTCCCTTAAAGCCTGACAATGGAACTGTAATTGTTGCAGGTTGTATCTATGCTGCAGGTGTCCATGGGCAGCGATAATCTTTTTCCACTAGGCGATCCGCTTGCTCGTTTACTCCCCTATCCCATAAGAAAAACCTTAAAGAAGAGCCACGCAATTCGCTGCATGAATGGGCCAGATCGATCGGTGAACCACGACCTGTCGAATGATCGACGGAGAACTGTAGGAGGCCTACCCCTTTCCGCTTCCCTTCCCTGCTACCCTAAAGGATGGTAATCCTATCGGTGTGGTAGATGTTCATGGGCAGTGCTATTGCCCTACCATCAGCTAACAGACTAGCTCGTTATTCTCCTTACTCCAAAAAAAAAACAAAAAATATATAAAATTAACCTTCTATTAATATTTATATCGTGGCATTCAGTTCCGTAGTTAAATATGAATGTTTTAGTAAATAATTATTACTGCTGCGGCTATAAAATTATATGTCCGTAGTATTGTTCCGTAAAACATGATTCAATTTTTGTGTCACTGTCACAACGTTTCTCTGAAATTTTAAATTGCATGGTACATTTTTCCCTTTTTTAAAATACGATGCAAAATTATTAATTACCATGGGCATACACGGGAATTGAGGCAAATTTAATGATATGATGCTGATTGGTAATCACCACCCCGGAACTTTGTGTTATTTATTATTAAATGGTATATGAGTTTTATGATTATTATTAAAGAATATCACATATAAATAGATATAATTTTCTGGAGGTCTGGAGGAGGAGGAGGTCCCAGCTTCTGCATCAAAAATTTGTGGAATTTCCAGACTCACATCTTTCTATATTATTTTCAGAATTTATGTATGACAAATATCGATGACTGTTAATATTGCGTCTGGTGTATGGCAATAGGTTCTGCTACCTGTTCTATTTGGCTTGTCAACATTCGGCAAATTGAGTCTTAACAGCGTTTGCCTACACCTTCGGGCAAAAAAGCTTTAAGTTTTAAAGTAAATGTATTTATAATTACATAAATAGCGGTATTGTGAACAAAACTATATGTAACTTAAAAAAATGTTTTAAGAATTAGTTTATACGCTGTATTTAGCTTAAAAATTTACTTACTTATATTATAATTTAAAAGCTGTTTTTCTTTTTATCTTTAACTACATTTATTTTTATATCTACAAAATATAAAGGAGATATTGTAAATAAACCTTGCAGAATACGTATCTGGTCGGTCGGTTGGTATACTCTAACAAAATTCAATATCCAAGACAAATATCCTTTCAATCAATAGAAATTTATCTTACAACCCCATCTCAACTGTGGCCAAGTTTAAATTAGCAAGATGGAAGTTTTGTGGGAACAAAACAATTGTGGCTTCGAGTCCAAGCAACAGCAACAACTGTTTAGCGATGGTAACTTCCATCCATTACAATAATATAAAGCCTTAGGGCGAAATGTAGTGAACGGAAATGTTACTAATTAGCGCCTCAGCCGTATTTCTGGCGCATACGGGTGACTATTATGCGCTTGAACGTCGCTAGAATTTCGTTTTATACCTTTTATATTGGAAAGTGTAGGTAGCGATAATTATGAATTTATTACTCGTAATGTTTCCATATTTTATATAGGCATATTTTCAGCACAATTTTAGAAGTCATCCATATTTTTAAAATGATATTATGACATTAAAAAAACAACAACAAAACAACAAAATTCGAGTCCAAGATGATCTACTACTGCATTTTACTTCTGATGGAGAATATGCTTACAACCAAAACTTTCCGAAAGGGGATAGACGTCAGGCAGGCGGCCAGTGATAAAACCACACCCAACACTTCGAAAGGATGACATGTTGGGTCGACCCCAATAAGTACGTAATAATAATATAAGTACGGTAACGGGAGGCATATTCCTTATTTCCCACCCGTTACCGTTGCAAAAAAGTTTAATCATTGGTTTTTAAACAACTGAATTAGTACGAGAATATCAAATTCAAAGGTAGGTTCCTAGGTTTATATAAACCTAGATACACACCAGTGACTATTCGGTAATATTTTCATTTAATTGGTCTGTAGTGATAATTTATTTGTTAATAAATAAATTGTGCCTGATCTATGACAGTGTAATTTTAGGCTATAACATAAGACCACGATTTTAATGGGAAATGGGTCAAACGAGCAGGCGTGTTACCTGATGGTAAACAACCAATGCCACGCATGGACACCTACTTCGCACATAGGGTTACAGTTGTGTTGCAGGCCTTCAAATGAATGAATCCCCATTCATGGGGAGTTGGCACGGGGAGGAGTGTCGGGGAAGGAATTGGGCCTCTTTCACCAAATGAAACGTGACATGAGCCTTTTCACGCCGATATTGTGAGAGTTCGTGATATTTCACCGGTCGAGTCGGCCCGTTCATGCAGCAAACTGCGTATCTCTACCAGTGGCAAACTTTACTTATAGAAGTTAAAACCTTCAGGAAGAGTAAGTCCAAAATATTTACACGAATGTTTTCAAACAGGATATGGTACTTGGATTGTTGTGGGTTTTCATAAAGGCGGAACTGTTTTTGTTTAAAATATCGAGTGCATTCGCGGCTATTCAGGCCAGTTCAGGATTCCGGTATAACTGGAGGCCTGTTCGTCTGCTGTAAATTTCATATTTATATTATGTATTTATATATTATTTGATGTTTGCTCTCGAAATCATTCACGTTCGGGGTATCGTTTGTAGATATTAAATATATGTGTATTTTGTATTGGTAAATATTTTTTGTTTGCTGTTTTCTGTTCTGTATGATTTAAAAATATATACGTTATTTTATTCCTCTTAGCAAAATGTATAGTGTTTAAATAATAAAATGATGGTACAATAAAAGCTTTTTCGGTATTTTGCGTGTTTTATGAACATTTTGTTTTTAACAAAACTCAGCGAGTCGCTGCTTAACAGCCGCTGCCTACACCTTTGGGTAGGTAAAAGCGAGAAGTTATTTATAGAATTAAAAAATAATAAATAAAATCTAGATTTTCCATAATTATCTAATAAATAACATTCTCGCGTCACGGTGTGCGTTATAGATCTCCTACAAAACGGTTTGACCGATTCTCATGAACGCCTAATTTTTCTACGAAACATAATACAAAAATATATACTACCCTACATTTCAACCATCGACACCTATTATTTAATTGTTAATCGAATACCTTTTTTTAGGCACTGCAACATTTATTGCTGGGTTGCTGGGTAATAATAATAAAATACGCAAACGGTAAGTAACAAAGAAATTAATTAAACAATATTATTTGTTCATAATACAAATTACGTTGTTAATGAATATCTTAAAATTATTTACACCAATATACAAATATATTTAGCCAGCAGTTTTAAGTAGCTTAACAAGAAACCTCCCGGCATTCTATTACGGATGGCGGAATGAGAAAACACCCACCTACCTATACAAATTATTCATAAAACGCTTTATAGATGGACTCCGAATAATAGATTCCCTTTGGACTGAACGGTTGGCACTGACAGCTGATTATATGGAAATTATGGCAATTTGTGCCAATTCCCGTGGCCGGAGAGGAGACCGGCCGGATTGCTAATTTTCTGAAGGCCCGCTTCAACATCTTTGGATTTTTAATGAGCAATCGCGTCTATGATTAATTTTGATTGGAAATGTTGATTTTGTTGTACATAAATTTTGTACATTTCATGTTATTAGCAATTTAAATTATCAAAGTAAATTATATACACACTTTTTTATACCTTTCTTCCTTGTAGTCCTTTCAAAACCTTTTGACGGAGGCAAAATAGGAAACGCTCTAAAATATTTTTTATTTTTAGATTTCATTTTCTCTCAAAGAATAAACCCATTTCGTCGTGTATCAATTTATACTTACTTAACTGCACGCCAAGTCCCTCACAGGGTAGGTAGAAGTAACACATCTCTGTTAGAATTGTATGTAGGTACCTCACTTTCGCCTTTTGGAATTTAATAACTCCTGATATCACGTTCAATTTTGTCAGTTGCTCCATTACAGTTTGTCGTGGTCATCCTCCACGTCTACATTCTTCCGATTTTGGACTGTATCCAGTATATTACACAAATACTTCTAGGTACAGGGAAAGGAAAAGGATGACATGTTGTACCTACCCCAGTTAGAGTGGGATAAACGCCGGAAAATGATGATTCTCCGTGTCGAGGCATGCCGCTATCTAAACCTTCGGGCATTTGAAACGATTTAATGAAAAAAATATGCAGCAAAAGAAATATATATTAGGTAAGTATAATGGAAAATTTCGTCCATGGTAAATTTACATCAGCACTATTTTTACAAGGATTAATTTGAACAGAATGACATCATCTGCTGTTGTTAATTTTTATTTGGGACACGAACAAGGAAACAGTTTTTCCATAATAAATTAGTTTCAGTGACTCATACACCTTTGGTTTAAATGAATATTTAGGAATTTCCGTTAAGCGCGAATCTCAACTTGGCCACTAAGAATATTCTAATATTCTTAGTGGCCAAGTTGAGATAATGTTTTATAATTCAACATCAGTACCCATTTACGAAATAATACTATCAAAATACAAAGCTAAGTCTTTTATATATATCCATATGCAATTACTATACCTTCACGCCTTTGATCTGAAGGGGCAGATGTCAGTAAGATCTCATAAGGCTGAACGAATAATTGACTTCATAGAATTGTTGTAATTAGTGTTGTAAGTCGTGAAAATATTATTATTATGGATTCTTAACTCGGAAAGGATGAATAAGAGCTTCTTAAACACTATACCACTAAGAAAACAAATCTTATTTCCATATGATCTGTAAAAAATTTAATTGTAAAAAAAATCTCCCTTGGGCAGTAGCAATAAGATTGTTGGTTTAATAAATTGAAAATTAATTCTTGTTAATTCTAAAAGTTTATTTTGGAGTTTGATAAAAAAATAAGATAGTTTAATTAACAAATCTTCTATCTTGAAATCAATGTATAATAATATTAAAACTAGTTGACTCAGCGAACTTCGCTCTGCCTCAGAAGCAATAAGAAGAAATAAAACTGGTCTTAGCGGGATATCGGGAGATAGACATACACTATCTTCATCATACCTTTTTATCGTGTAAAAAGAACCACATCAAAATTCGATGCTTAGTTTCAAAGATCTTTGCATATAAGGGGACAGACAGCGGAAAATGACTTTGTATATACTATGTAACCATGATTACTTTCTTTAAAACCTTAAAATTACTTACTTAATTATATACTAGTAACACACAAAGACTACTTGATGAGTTTGTTTTATGTCAAAGAGTCGAGCTATTTATTTGTATGCTTCATTTACATTTTACACTTTATTATTAGAGCACTTAAGTTGAAAATCTAATGTTATTTTCTTAATAGGACAATTCCCTTTGATCAGATAATAAATTTTGAAGATTTGCACCAAAACTTTCGGCGTTAATGTGACAGAGTTTATTTAGCATTTGTTTACAAAAAATAATAAAGCTGTATTTATTTTCCTATATAGACTCTTTTGGGGATTTCACGCCATCTATACTATGAGGCTATAGGCAGCAATCAAGTAACATAACTTCACGCCTTTAGCAGCAATTAGGTATCGCAATTTAATGTATGCTAATAAGTTTCGTCAAATACTATGTTGATTCATTATCGCACCTTTTTATGGGATTGGCCAATCAATACGCGGATCATCTGATGGTAAGCAACTAGTGCTCCTTCGGATATTATGGGCTTAAACGTAAATTTACACTTAAAATATTAATAAGTGTCATAGTTAAATCTCTGCTATTTCTTTGTTCCAACGGGAACGTATTAAATGGCGTGAGTCAGTTAACTATAAATATAATTATTTCTGGCACAAACACTTAATAACGGTGTGACTGAGGACAATATGTTACGTCACGGTATGCCATCGAAATCCATTTGAAGACAAACATTTGGAATATTTTTTTTACAAATTTATGTAACAATGTAGTTTGAACGTTATTTTGAGGGTGATAAAGTTGATAATATAATTTTGTTAATTTCGAAATATTTTCTTTGACGTGCGTAAAGGGTGACAATGCAATAGTTTTTGTGTTTTGAGACAAGTATTTAGTATATTTGTTACGAGGTCATTAATTAATTGTGAAGATTGACATTATAGGGTGTTCTTGATGTTTCTTTTAATTGGACAGATTCATGCCTCATCTCTAATTCATTAGCATCCTGTATAGTGCGTACTATTTTTACTCTCTATACAAATGTGGCTTTTTTTCTGTTCTGTACCTACATTGGATATATAACCTCTTACGAGCCTATGCTATTTTTTGTATGGTCTCTTGAATATGATCATGCTCACTGAAAGGTCCTTGCTTATGGCGGCGTCGTTGATCGGGTCGCCACCTTCCCTAAAATATGGCGAGGGAGACGATGGCTGAGATATGGGTCATGCTCGTGAACGGGTGCTGTTTGTGGGGACTGGTCTGTTCAAGCGTCCAAAGAATATTAACGTAATGTGTCCTAAGTTTGACGTGAGTTACCTCATTTTGCTTTATAAATAATCTAATAATTTGTGATTTAGTTTACTGATAATTAAGTAAAAAAAAGACTCCCCTTAGTTTTCTTTCTTCATTCTTCTCAGGGCGTGTCAGCAAATAAGAATAGATTTTCATAAAAGAACTTCTGTAAATAAAATGTAAGAATATGAGCTATGAGGTTAGTCATTGATTTCTTAACATTAGCAAGGGTTACAGGTTCAAAGCAATTCGATCAGACAAAGGTCAATTGAATCAGCGTTTATTTATTCACCACCGAGAGTAGTTCTCGGTAACCAATGAATAAACCTATCAATAGAATTGAAGACTCAAAAATTCATTCTGTAACTACACCCCTTTCATATTATGAGTAGAGGCAGCGGTAATTCCTCGTTAGTTTTCGAGATTGCTATAACTCATTATTTCCGATAAAAGTAATTTGTGTTTTCTATGCAGAAGCGAAGAGTTGAACTGTAATGCCACATGAGATAACTTTACTTATAATATCTAGAAAGAAAACTTTGAAATATCTGTCTGAAGAATCCCAGGTTCAATTCCTAAAACAGACCAACGATTTCGACAAAATCATTGGTATACTTATTATGGATTTCAACTGAGAGCCTCCTGTGAATATTTTTTTTATTCTTGGCCATTTTTTTATAAATGAGGAATGTAGATACTTCGTGTTCATATACAGGTTGTTTTATAACTTTTCATCGTATAAATATGTTTATATACAGGTTGTTTCATATGCTCTCATTGGATGTACAGGCTGTTACAAAATAAAAAAACTATTGGTTTCGTTAACTCAAATATAATTTGATGGATACATTCTCATAATAATCACATTGCACTCATTTCATTATCGTTGTACGGGTAATTATCTGTACAATTTTATGTGTTACGTCATTAGTTCGGTAATGAATGGTGTGCAAACTATAACCTCGTGTCTGAACTAAACCCTTGTGTACATTATTTATTATGATTGATGGCGCAGCGTAGGGTTGTCACTTAAATGTTAATGGTTTTGATTTATTTTAAATCTGCATGCATATAAAAAAACCGCATAAAATTCATCCTCATTTTTTTGCCAAGTGAACTTCAGACATTGATGTTATAGAAAAGGTGTTTCCAAAATATTACAGAACTTATTGGAAAAAATGGGTCTTCAAATTTGACGTTTGTTTCTTTACTTTGTACATTCTTTTCTAGTTATAGAATAAATTTTAATAAATTTTTGACGAGCTTTGTGGTGCATTGCTATAGCTACTGCCTGCCGAATCGAGGTTAGCGTGTTCGATTCCCACCCGAGTACAAGTATTTGTACAATCATTAATGTTTGTATGGGATCTTGGTGTTTTTCTATGTAATATAAGTATGTATTGACAAATAAAGGTATATATGTATTAATATCCGTTATCTAGTATCCATAGCACAAGCATTGAGTTACTTAACTTAGAACTAGAGAGCGCTATGTGTGTTGTGTCCAAGATATTATTATTACTTTGACTATCTATAAATATGGTATGATAATATAAAAAAAATGGTCGTTAAGACTGACCTGAAAATATACTAGACACATAAATACCTCAAAATAACAACCGTGTTTTCAATATATATTATATCAACCAAAATACTCAATAATCAATAAAAACAAATTTTAAATAAATTTCAACAAAATATACTTCAATGCAGAAATCTCTGGAGTCCTAGTGAGTCTGCATTGAAGTACCACATTCAGGCATGAATTAATCTTAGTTTCAGATCTGCTAACTTGCCGTCTGGCTGTGTACATGGCCCAGGGGACAACCAGATCCAGTACAGCACTATGATAGCGAATTGATTTAGAAGTTGTTCCCAACTAGCTCGTATGTAAGTAATGTAATTTGTAGTGTATAACTTACACATGTTACTTAATTTGTAGTTATGTGTAGTTATTTTAACTTCATTTGCGTAGTATTGTTTTGAGAATATGTGATCCGAAGTATATGTACCATAAATTACATCAGGACCTCATTTTTGACCGAGTTTTCCTGTCGTCCACTGATCTGACTGGATTACTTGTAAATATCTTTATCTGTAAATTTATATATACACATACATAAATGAATTCCTGTCAAATCCTTTGCCGGGTAGGCAGAGAGAACAGAACGTCATTAGGCACTCGCGTCTTTGATCATAACTCTAGTTATACACGCACGTCGATTTTATTCTCTTGACATCAGCTTCATTCGTAAATTTTTGACCTATTTTTATGGAGATCTTTCTCTCATTATGTTGTAAGATAAACTTGTAAGGTTATAATAAATCGTATTAAGTGGCAACTACACCTCAAAGAGTCGGCAATAAACACACTTTGAAATGGCCACCCACACAACAAAATTAGTATATATTGTTAGAAAACTACTCCAAGTATTACACAAAACCAATTAGTACATACCACGTTTTTTATATCCAAAACTGTTTTCATTGAGTTCATCATATGAAATTTCAGGTTTAATCAAATATGAATTCCAAATTGGTCTTGTTCAGATAAGAATAATATTGAAGACTGCTTTATACTTATTATGAAATTATTAATAAGTGGTTTTGTGACAGCCCTAGCTCTAGGTAAGGCCGTCAGTACGTTACTAGCTATTAAAGTTTTAGTTGAGACACTCGTTGTGTTAAATGTCACGCTTTGGGCTGTGCCCGGGCGTGGAGCTTCGCAGAGATATTAATACCGGCAAGATTAAGTACCATTTTATTACCCAAGCTGTTTCGAAAATATATTAAGGCTGTCGTGTACAGTTTTAGGGCTAGTCTTGAGAAAAACAGTTTTTCTTTTCTCAGTTACGTATCTGTATAACAGAACTTCACGCCTTTTTCTACCCGAAGCTATAAGCAGCGGCTGTTAAGCCTCGTCTCGCCGTTATGTTTTGTAACGTGGTCGGGGGTTCCAAAAATAAAAAAATTCACTCGACAATTAAGTTTTTATTTTAACAACGAGTTGCTCCTCAATTTGTGGCTACCAAATTCTAAGAAGGGAGTAGGTACGACCTGATGCCGAGTGACCCGCGAAGGCTCACTGCAGGGATGTCCTGGTGCTCCACTGAAGTCTCCTCCCAGATGTTGTCGGGCTGCCTTGCACTGTCAGTTATTGACAGGAAAAGGTCGAGATGATAGTAGAGGTGAAAGTAAAGATGAAAGTCGAGGTGTGAAGGTAAAGATGAAGGTAGAGATGTGAAGGTAGAGGGCAGCCAGTCTGGAATAGCCAGTAACAGCCCCTGAGCATCCCCATTCACTGGCATCGACAATCAGTGCCACCACCGACCCCCATTTCTCAGAATGGGTAGACAGTGGTGTCACATGCCAGTAATTTGGAAAATGCCCAGGGTGGATCAAGCATATAACCCTACATTAAAAACATTAATATAAATTTGGAAAAGAGTTTGTTAACTATTCAACAACATAATTAATAATGTAGGTAGGTTACCACTACCTACTTGATTTGTAAAACTATCTTAATTGTACAGAATAATTTATATAGGAAATTACTCTAATAAATATAAAAATAATATGCTGCTATTAGCAGAGTCTGAACATGTATTAATCAACTTTAAGATGAGATATGTGATTATACTCTTTTCCATGATAAAGTGAAATACATGAAATAATTTTAATAAATTAGGCACATCAAGCTCACGGCACTGCAGGCAATAATATCTTAGCTATTAGGGTGAAATAAATTGGTTAAACCACTCACCAATAAGATCAAAAGTTTAGTTGAAGGTTTAGATTATTCTGGCTCCTCACTTGGTAAAAGCTTCAAATGAAATGGCCGAATATCCCGTCTAATTTTAAATTGTCTGGTCATATTAAATAATTAACTACCTACTTTAAAGATTGACATTATAATTATTAACTTTCGTATACTACCTACAGTTGTATTTTTATTTATGACCCGGTATTATATTATGATATAAATTGACATTGTCACTCAACGTGACAGTTTACGTCCCAAATGAAATAGGTGGCGAACCTATTGCCATACCGGGCACAAGGTTTGCAGTCATCGATATTTATCACACATAACTTACGAAAAGAAGTTCGAAAAGTCGTTGGTGTGAGCCATTTGAGTCATTTAGAAACGGGGTGCTCGACCACTGGACCACCGAGACCTTTAAATCTCGTATATGTATGTCCTGTTATTTTATTTATTTAGAAAAAAATAGACTTTCCTGTCATCCTGTTAGTATATCATTAAAGCTAGTATAAATCACTTATAATATTCTGCGTAAAAATATTCATAATATTAAGTTATTTTGATATTACCGTTTCTTTATTAATTATGTTCAGGAAATAAATTATGCTGTAAATGTAATTAAGAATCGTTTAGAATATAATTAAGATTACTCCGATGAAAAATAAATAATATTTTATATGTTTTAAGTTGGATTGAAAGAAGAACCTCCGATGGTAGGGACATATATAAAGAATGGATGATGCTAGATTGACTATGCAGATATACAATGCAAAAGCGGATGGATGTAGGAGTCGAGGAGGGCCTAGACACATATTCCATGACCAAATAGAACAAGTTCTTGAGGAAGGTGATGTTGGCCTTAGAAATCGATGCGCGTATTTGAAAGGAATTATGAAAGTCAAAGAAGCAAGTTAGACGTGTAAGAATCGTGCCATATGATGCTCTGTTCTCAATATTTTCTTGATATACTTTTCGGAAATTATGTATGATAAATATCGATCACTAACAACTTTGTGCTCGGTGTAATGGCAATATCTTCATCGCTTATTCTATTTGGGACGTAGCGTTACAATTCGGTAAGCCTACACCTAGAAAAGGACGTACAGTTATGTTTTGTACATACATACATACATAACTTCACGCCAAATCCCTTGCGGGGTAGGCAGAGAGAAAATGTTTTGTAATTTTCATATTAAAGTATTAAATAGTAAAAAAATCGTATGGAACTGAAACCCATGGACCATATGCTTTTCTGTATCGTAACACAAACTATAAACTTACTGCTATAGTCGATGCGAAGATTTACTTTCAATAACTAAAAAAAACGTATTCATTACTTAAATATATACAATTTAATAACATAAATATTAACAATTAGAAGTAATTATAAATTAATTAAGAATCAATCTGACGGTTGTATTAACAACTCTATAAAATCCAAAAAAAAAACAAAAATAGTGTTGCGCAAACGCAACTTCACTTCAGTAGCACATTGATGCCCGATTGGTCGCCATCTGGCACCGTAATAGGTCATCCGATAACAGAACATACACCGAAGTAGACTCCTGCCAGTATACCGTACATTGAACACTTTTAATTGCCGTATGAATAGTTTTAGAGAACATAAACAGCAATGGTTATTGTTTTGGATGAAGTTCACATTGATTCTGTCGTAACATCTGGTTCTAGATTATATTATATTAATGACACAACTTGGAAATCATATTTATATTGAGGGCGTAATATTATGATTTATAATTTACGTGTTTTTTTGCCTAAAATACATTCTTTAATTTTACGTTTTTTTTTTAACCGAAGGTTGCTGCGCCTCCATTCGGGGAATTTTTACGTCCCAAATGGAATAGGTGGAGAATAGATGTAGAAACCAATTGCCATACTCGATCCCTCGACTTTTTGATTCAGAAGTACGACCTCGATCACTGGACCACAGTGACTGTTTAATTATTTAATAACACATATTATCTAGGACATAATATACACAGCGCCCTCTAGACACAAGCTAAGCAACTGCATATGTTATGGTAACTAGCTATCAGATATTAATAAAACATATACTTTTTTTGTAAATACATACTTACAATACGCAGAAAAACAAACAAACCACATACAAACATTCATATTTGTCATAAATATTTCTACTAGGATGGGAATCGAACCCGCTAACCTCGATTCCGCAGTCGCTAATTTTACCAACGCACTAGTACTTTTATATAAATCAGACATGAGATTTCAACATTTAATATAGGTATCTAATAGGTATAACATAACAATACTTTTTCTACTCGAAGGTGTAGGCAGTCCACCCTAACGCCAGAGGAAGGCCGCCGCGAGGTTTTAGTGGGTCCTAGGATCGGATTGCAGTGTACAGCTTTGGGAGTCCCACACTACCACCTGCCGTACCCAGGCGGGGGGTATGCATAAAGTATTTCGTCGCGTAAAAAAAAGGTAGTGGCTTTTTTGCCTCGACTTGCTGTAATGTTTACGTCCCAAATGAAATAGGCGGAGACCCTATTGCCATACCGGGCATAAAGTTTTCAGTCATCGATATGTAACACACATAAAATCCGAATAGAATTTCGAAAAGAATTTTGATTTTAATTTTGATTTTAATTTGGTTGGATCTTAATTGTGATTGTCGAGTATTCTGTTTGCTACACCTTTTATTCACCAACCTACTGATTTGTTTTCAGTAGTGATAATAATATTGTTATTTATTTCAAATGGTTTGAAAAGAGTATTTGGCACATGAGTTTCTTGCCCGATTCTTCTCATGATAGCCCCTACACTCGGAATCGGGCCGCTCGTGGCGATTGCGTCCGTGTCTTTTTTTGTTCCACGGAGCCACTTTCCACAAGCGCTCGTGTTTGTTTTTTTTTATTTAATTTTAAATCATAATGCTATCTGTATTTGTTGACTATTTTTAAGTGTCTGTGAAGACCTATAAAAATAAAGTTATTTTGACTTTGACTTTGAAAAGTCATTGGTGTGAGCCAGGATTCGAACCCGCGACCTCTTGATTCAGAACCGGAATGCTCGAACACCGAGACTAAACACTAGCCGACCGAGTGACTGACACTAGCTCGTATAATATTACTTAAAATAGAGACGTAGGATTGATAGTTCATAGGTCTATGGCCGTTTCACTTAGCGCCATGGCAGTAGTATATAAATAAAACATATAAAGAACCCTTTGATAGGCAGTGCCATATTGCTAGCTACGACATACCTACAGTCTATAAGGCCGGCCTCACGCTTGGCGGCTAAAACCCTAAAACTATAGTATTTTTTCTGTATTCTTCTAATACCACTGATGAAATAACTCTTAAACGCCCGAATACTGAACCGCCACTCAAATCTGACTATCAATAAAGTGCTACTTACTGCTCAAATTTCACGTATTCTGTCTAATGTGACAGCTACTTAAACGCTCAAGTAGCGCTTATATATTTGAATTTACTTATATATTTAAAAAATCGACGTAAAGAAGACTACTCCCTTATAGGCCAGCAACGCAACTGTAACACTACCTGCGTTGGAGGTGTCCATGGGCGGCGTTTATCACTTACCACCAGGTTTGCTCATTAGCCCTTCTATCCCATAGAAAAAGAGCGGCATAGTTATAGATCTTTTAGTTGGTATCTATAAATATAAATAAAATTGGAGTCTGTATGTAATATTTAATTAACCACTTTTTATGAAATGCATTTGCATTTATATATGGTACAAACACCAAAATAACATTTTTCACAGTTTTCGTATGCCCGTCTGTCTGTTCCGGCTAATCTCTTAAATGACTGGACCGTTTTTACAGGACTTTTTTGTAGGTATCTGATATAATAGGGACTTAGGCTACTTTTATTCTATTTTTTTGCTCATTTATTGCTTCTGAAGCAAAACAAAGTTATAAATGTGAACGTATGGTCATTAACCTTATTGTAATTGCAGATCAGGGTCAATACTGTCAGCCACTGTAGTAACTAAAATGAATTGAAGTATGTCTGATTTTTAATAAATGAAGGTGTTAATAGTAGATTTCATAGCTCCTGACAGAATATATACTAGTTGTTCTCCGTGGTTTTGCCTACATTACCAATGAAGATAGCTTTTTCTCAGACTCAACATGTTTATTTCTTAGATTTTAGAGAATCACATTAATTACATGAAACAACTTTTTATGGATGATATCGCGTTTATTTAGAACCTACTTTTTATTTACTTCCCGACGTTTCGAACTCTTTACAGAGATCATTTACACGAGTTACGTTTCTGATCTGATGAATTTATTTAATGTAGATTATCTGAAAAAAAAAATAGATAGATAGATTATGTACCCCAAGAATAAAAAAAAGTCTAACCTGAAAAGTCTCACAAATACTTCTGTTTCAAACTAAGTTAAATCAAATTAAATAAAACAGTTTTGGAGTTATTTGAAGACTTGTAGACATAGGAACAGAAACATTATTTCAAACGTTATACCTATCATAATTTTAAATATATACAAACAAACATTATTATTATTTGTTGTTTATTTATACTTAACATAACAAGTCTGGCGCCGCAGTGACCTTAAACGAGAATTAATCTGTCCGCACATTTGTCAGAATAAATTTTATCGATATACTAATTGTGTAATTAATTTTATTTATTTTATGTCTCAATTACAAGACATATTAAATATTAAAGTAGATAGAAGTGATAAACAATAGTGCGTAGAGTCCCTCCGCGCTAAAGAAGTGAAACTTTGTGACAAACATACATTTAAAACACACTAAATCTAAAAAGAGCACATATTACTTACATTACGACGGGCCTCGTAGTGCTTTGATAAAACGAACGAGTATGAAATCGATATTGGAGGGTTTGATCTCGGTCAATATTGTAGAAAATCTCTGTGTGACAGGTCGTGGTATTTCACCGGTCGAGCCGGCCCATTTATGCAGCGAACTCTAAATAAAAGGTGTCGCGTCGGTTGCACTCGACTAATATATTTGCAGAGAATTTTGCATAACTGTGATGGTCGAGTATTCTGGCTGCTACACCTTTTATGCACGAGTCTACTGCTTTATTTTCAGTAGCAATATTAGTATTATTGTTATTTATGTTTATTAATTGAAAAAGAGTATCTGACATATAAGTTTCTTGTCTGATTCTTCTGATGATAGCCCCTACACTCGGAATCGGACCGCTCGTGACGATTGCGTCCGTGTTTTCTTGTTCCACGGAGCTACTTTCCTCAAGCGCTCGTGTTAAGTATACAATTTTAAATAATAAGTTAAATTGTACTTGTTGACTATTTTTAGGTGTCTGTGAAGACTTATGAAAATAAAGCTTATTTTGACTTTGACTTAATTGCTTAATTCCCTTTTCCCATCATCCCTTCTTTACTTTCTTAGAAACCACACACAGCGCCCTTTAGTTTCACGCTAAGCAACTAAATACTTGTGTTGGGGAAACTAGATAACAGATATCGATACATATATACTTTTCTTTTGTAAATACATACTTTTAATACACGGACACACCCAGACCTCATGGTATGAAAATATAACGTATATTAATTTGAAAAAATAATAATTATAAATTGAAAAAAAAGTGTCCCCAAAGTTTCTTCAGTCGTAATGCAACCAGCTGAAACACGGTCAACTCTAGTGGACCATGAACATGCGATTACTGTAATTATGCCAGTTAGTACAGATTAACGGTTCTCATACATATATATATATATATACTTTATTTATTTGTATTGATGTATGCATATAATTTTTGAAGAGCATATGTTTCGAATAAGGACTGAAAAAGAACTATGAAAAACGCGGTCGAAATGCGAGTATTGCACAAAATTTGCGGAGTGACGCTCGCTGACGGAAGCCAAGTTATACGGCTGAAAACATTGTCGGCGTAAAGTATGGAATGATTCAGCCTTGTAGAATGAATGGATAATGCAATTTTGCCTAAGCAGATATACAGTACTCCAGCGGAGTATGAGTCGAGGACGGCCACCACACGTTTTCCATGATGAGGAAGGTGGTGTCAGGAGCCTTAAAAACCGACGAGCGTGTATGACACCACATACCACTATAAACACTATATTTATACCACTTGTATAATATTAGTTCAATTCTGGACATTACTTTTTTAGATAATTTTAAATTAAATAAGTAATAGGCGAAACAGGCTAAGTTAATAGAGTACTAAAGATCAATTTATCTAATAGCGAAGCATCCAGGTTTGTTTTGGTCTTATCTTACACCTAACATAGTGATCATAGGATTGATTTTTGTGTGAGATACACTCCAACTATATTTTTTCATTTCTACCTCTTATCAAATCGAATCAATGAATACATCCTATTTTTTATGGGATACAAAGCAAACGAGTAAGCGTGTTCCTGGCATAAGCTACTTTACGTTGATATTCTGGGAGGACGTGGTATTTCACCGGTCGAGCCGGCCCATTCATGCAGCCATGTGGCTCTACCACTATAAAAGGGATTCCTTCGAAATAGATATGTATTATTATCTCTAAGTTTCTAAGACATGAGTCGAAAATTATATACACAAGTGTGTTTTCTTAGACGGTTTGTACGGCGCGGGAATTAAGTCTGATATATTCACTGTTAATTTAGAGTGTTGACGGTTAAGTAAGGACATGTACCCAGTGGGCGATGTGTTTATGGCAAACAATTTGTTAACAGCAAACACTAGTCCACATATTAACGTCTCGGTGGTCCAGTGGTCGAGCACCCCGCTTCTGAATCAAGAGGTTCGAATCCTGGCGCACACCAATAACTATTCGAAATAAATTTTGAAAGTTATGTATGATAAATATCGATGACTGAAAACTCTGTGCCCGGTATGGCAATAGGTACGCCACCTATTGCATTTGGGACGTAAACATAACGGCGACTCGAGGCTTAATAGCCACTGCCTACACCTTCAGGTAGAATAAGGCGTGAAGTTATTTGTATGTGAAAACACTAGTCCAATATGAAATGTAGTACATTGAATCTCTAGTCTTATTTTTTTTAGGTTCCAATTTGCTTGCATACCAATTAAAACCATCAGATCTGTGTTGTCTTGCGTATCGAATTTTTGAAATTCTCTAAAACATGAAATCTCTCACTCCTAAAATCAAAAGAAAGTGCGATTAGATTTTCAAGGATTTGGCATCACGTTTATTACCTTCATGGTGTGGAATCCGTTTATTTATAAATCATCCTAGGAATTACCTTAATTTCAAAGATTCCTACTTTAAAGTGCAATAAATTGTCGTTTATTTCCTAAACAATTAAATTTTTCAACTGTTTAACTATTTCACCATTACATTAGAATTCATTATATTTATATTCTTCAGACTTATTTATAAATATTTCTTTGTGTATTTCATTTTAAATCGTTTCATGGCAAATCTATAATTTAAAAATAATCAGTTTGCGACTTGAACAGTCTCAAAAATCTGAAACCTCGTCTTAAACATATTAAATGTTAGCTTATGCTTAGCTTAATAATGAGCAAACTATTTGCTAGATGCAATCCAATCCTTACACATACATGCGTCTGGATAACTGTTTGCTATTTACACTAATATTATATAACTGTCATCAAAAGCTGTTGTCTAAGTGGTTTAATGTTCGTGTACAGACTAATAATATGCGACAGAATATAGCCTTAATATTTATTATAAATGTGTACACACCCTTAGAAGGTCTAGTAGCATTATATTTTGAAAGAAAGAAAGAAAAAATACTATAAGCATTTGATATGCGTTATATATTTCAGGATTGCTGAACACAAGAAATTGGCTTTGATTGGATTTATAGAAAATGGATTCCTGACGACGGAACCCAATTACTAAGCAGACAAACAAACGGCATATTAGTTGAATTATAATTTGTCTTACCTAATATCATACATACATACCATTACGCTACCCGAAGTGTAGGCAGGGCCTGTTAAAGCATCGACTCACTGTATCGTTACGTTATATCCTTAATGGAATAGGTGACGAACCTATTGCCATATTCGTACACCGGGCACAAAGTTGTCAGTCATCAATATTTATTACAAAGTACTTCCGAAAATAATTTAACTTCCAAAATCAACAACAACAACAACATAAATTCACGCCAAATCCCTTGCGGGGCAGGCAGAGAGAAGAGAGCGCCATAAGGCGCGATTCTTACCTGCCTTCGTTAACTTCCCAATTCATTATTAAAAAAATAAATTATTTTGTCAGTTAGACGAAATTCAATTTAGAGGTGAAATATATTTGAGTGGTTTCAGTGGTCTAAAGATCAAATACGCCGCTTCTGAATCATGAAGTCCTGGAATCGAATCTGGGTAGTCATGACTTATCGGAAGTTATAGGTGATAAATATTGATGACTGACAACGTTGTGTACTGTGTATGAAAATAGGTTTGGCCACCTATTTGTTAGTCGAAGCTTAATAGCCACCGCTTACTGGCTTCGTGTAAAAAAAGCGTGAAAATATTAAAAAAATGGAATTGTATACTGAACTAAGTGCATTCCGGTCCGTCAGTCACTCACTCTTTCGTAACAGTTCGTTTAATTCCGACTGTTCTCGGACCTTCGGCAGGACCTTCGGCTTCGGCCTAGTAAATTAGCAAATTTGTTACATTACATACATATATAACTGTAACGAACTATTGCAATTTAACTTAAGACGGTGAAACTAAAGTTATTAGTACATACATACATAACTTCACGCCAAATCCCTTGCGGGGTAGGCAAAGAAAACGGAGCGCCATAAGGCACGATTCTTACACACCTTACTCACTTCGTTGACTTTCATAACTCTTTTCATGTTTTTTAACTTTTTTTTAACTCTTTTCTGTTTTCTTAAAGTACTTAGTGTTTAAGGTTGTTTATTAAAGGCTGACTTTTACAGTACTTTGTGGTCGAGCACACGGTTTCTGAATCCAGAGGTCACGGTTAGAATCCTGGCACACACCGATGACTTTTCCAAATTAATTAATTGCGAAAGTTATGTGTGGCAAATATCTATGACTAAAAATGTTGTGCCCGGTATGGCAATAGGTGCGCCACCTATTCCATTTGGGGCATAAACATAACGGCGAGTGGCGGCTTAACAGCCACTGCCTACACCTCCGAGCAGAAACAGGCGTGAAGTTATATGTATGTTGAAGAAATTGTAAATTACATAAACATAAAATAAACTTAGGCTGCTACACCTTCGAGCGTTCCAACTGTTTACCGTGATAGTATATAACCTAACCTTAAGGTTAGAAATAATTTGAAAGGTTAAGTTCATATCGATTAATTTATATAATAAGCGATTAAATATCGATAATATAGTCGTTAAATAAGATAAATTTTCTCTAAACAATGTTTTATCCTAGTTTTTACAAGTAAATACTACAAATATGTTTGTCATAGCTAACTCAGAAGGTTCGGGCATAGAAGAAATAATTACCCAATAAAGATTGCTGATACGTTATTGTAACAGGGAAAAGCTATTATCTAAAGGGGGGGATTAGAAGTGGGAGGAACTGTCAGCAGCATTCTTTGATGAACGGTACTATTAATACAAGCGATTTTTGCACAACATGTTGCTAGATGTTGTTTACTACGCCTTCCTTAATGTGGTAGTATTTTCTTTTTATCTTATTTACCCGACTGTGCTAGAAGTAGGGTTGTCTTTCAATGTAGTGTCTCTTCTCTCTCTTTCTCTCTCTGTCAGCTTCTGTTGACTATAGTGCGGCTAGATAGATTACAAAATTAAACGTAAAGTAGACAAAATTACGCATAACTTGCATTATATATCAACTCAATATATCACTTTAACTCAATTATTGCCTTATAAAGAAAACCAGAAATTGTTTATTTGAAAATGTCGACAATATCTGAAAAAAAAATGCCCAAAATGTTGTCGACCACTGACCTGAAATTTTATTAAATTGTTAGGATACCATTATGTATTCTTTAAAAAAGGTTAATACTTAGCTGCGGTTACTTTCGAAAACCGAGTGTCTCGACAATAATAATCAATAAAGTATAACTGTAGGCATGACAAATGACCAGGGGTCGGTATCAGGGGTTGAGATGAGGGCCAGAAAAGTAGAGGGGGAAGGTAGGAGGAAGATGTTGTGAGGTAAGATACCGATAACTCAGGACAACGGCCGAGTTTTGTGAAAAACAAAGGTGGGTTCTATACATTCGCTACTTATAAATGGGGTGACCATGGATTTGAGGGGAATTATTAATCTTAAGAATAGATAAAGGGAGACTACATGATGGTTCATTCGTGATTTGCATCGGTTGCTTCAAAATAGGTCTACGGGTTCGATTGGCACCCAAGTACAAAGTATTAATGCGAAGAATATAACTATTTAATTACAATATATACAATTACACTATGTGAAATCAAGTTTCTCAGCATCTCAGTAGACTGGTAGCATGCTCAGAAGACTGGCCGCATTGCCACACTGAATGGCAATGCTAATCCTCTGTGTGAAGAATAGACCAGCCCTCTAGTCGCGCGAGGCTTCGATCAGTCTCTTTGTAAGATCTTTAGAAAGTGAACGAGCATGTGGACTCCCTGACCCAGGAGTTTCAACCTCAAACGGCTCAAATACAAATACTGCTAAGTTTTTGTATTTGTGGCGCTTGAGATTTTCCGATCAAGCAGCAGCAGCACCAGCCAACCCTACCGTGCTTGGAAAAGGTTGATGGAACAGGGGGCCCTCCGGTCTCTTACCATCATGGCATACCAAAGCGTTCGCTTCTGGAACGGCTGGAACAGCGTTGGTTGCTTGTCATCAGATAACACGCCTGTTCATTTGCCCTCCTATCTCAAAAAAAAGGGAAATATATATTTTTTAGCAGGGATGGAAGATACACTGCGGATGTAAAAAGAAGAGTGACGTTAGGAAATAGCGTAAATGGAGCGTTGGGCAGATTCCTGGGCCCAAAAGATATTAGCAGAGAAGCCCAGCTAGCAATCCACAATGCAATACTGATCCCAACGCTAACTTATAGAAGCGAGAGCTGGGTATGACAGAGTGTGCATGAAAGTAGAAAAAAAAATATAAGGAAGGAAGTCGGATTGAAACAGAGTGTCGGTGTAAGGGTAAGAAAGGGCATGCTCCGATGGTTCAGACATGTAGAAAGAATGGATGATGCAAGATTGACTAAGCAGATATACAATGCAAAAGCGGATGGATGTAGGAGCCGAGGAGGGCCAAGACACACATTCCATGACCAAATAGAACGTGTTCTGTAGGAAGGTGATATCAGGAGTATCAAAAATCGACGTGCGTGCATGAAAAGAGTTATGAAAGTCAACGAAGCGAGTGAGGTGTGTAAGAATCGTGCCTTATGGCGCTCCGTTCTCTCTGCCTACCCCGCAAGGGATTTGGCGTGAAGCTATGTATGTATGTGTATGTATTGGTATTGAGAGGAGCTTAAGACATCGCTGAAGATTTATTCAGGATTTGTAGTCACCCTATTTAATAGACAACTAGATTTACTTTAAGGATTTTCCCTTTAGGGGTTGTATTTTCTACGGCGCCGGGGGTTGAAATGTCCTTATTATTATTAACTGAATCGTATTTCTGAACTTTGAGAGTGGAGTATTTTTTTTTAAAGTAAACTTTTAAAACTTTTATATACGACTAGATATTTATCTGATAAAAAAACAATTAGTAGGAAACAGTATTTTAAAGGGACTTAGTACCTATTATCAAAGATGAAACACCGTTTAAAATATCAGTAGAGCTCCGCTCCTATCAATCATGGCGTCAAGTATTCATTGAATTAAAAAAAATCTCAAAGGAAGTATAGCTCAAAAAGGGATCTTTTATATCAATTCGTATTTTTTTTATGGAATAGAAGGGCAAACGAGCAAGCGGGTCAGCTAACGTTAAGTAACTACCGCCAGTTACAGTTGCGTTGCCGGCCTTTAAGGGACTAGGATAGGAACGAGAGGGGTAGGGGTGTGGCCCTCTGGAAAACTCCCTCACTCAACGAAACGCGGCATGAGCCACCTTACGTCAATATTCTGAGAGACCGTGGTATTTCACCGGTCGAGCCGGCCCGTTTATGCATTGAAATGCTGGGCTCTACCACTGTTAATCGTATTTAAAAAGTTTCAAGTAACAAACAATGTAACATCGAATGGTTGCTTTTTGTATTTTTTGGTAAATTTGAATGATAACTACTAAGCAGATAGTCAGGGCCAAATCATAGTCATATGAAAGTAAATTTAACCACACGGTGACACGGGAGCCTTTAAAATCGATGCCTATTCTTTCTACCTATCTCTCAAGTGGCTTGGTGTGTAGGCATGTATATAAACAAAAAAAATTGTTTCTTCCGTCATATTACGCTTTTCATATTCTAAGGTGTAGACAGCGGTCTTTACTGCAATACTTGCCATATTATTACGTACACGACACTGACGCACTGACGCGACTGATGCGTTGCCGAGTAGGATATGAAAGGATGGGAAATTGGGGTGGGCCTCCGGATACCCATCTCTCTCTCCCAACGATCTTCTGAGAGGTCATGGTATTTCACTGGTCGAGCCGGCCCAGTCATGCAGTGAACTGCTTTGCTCTACCACTGTTAAGATCATAAAAATCCATACATAAAAATCCATTGTCATCAAAATTCATAACAAAATTTTCTTCCACCAAATATCTAATTAGTAAAAACCAGGGTGTTCTAACACCCTTCGCTTCATCCCCTATCGTCCCTTCCCTTTCGCGTGAGCAATGGGACGAAATTGTAATGATATACTCCGTAGATTTATACGGAACCGGTCCGTTTGTCAATGTTCATGGTGAAATTAATTACGGATCGGTCAGGGTTCGAGTCCTGCGCGGCGTATTTGAATGGTCATTTGGGATGGAAGTAATTAAGATAAAATATTGTATTTATTTGTATTGTGCATTTAGTATATAACGTAGATGTGGGGCGGTTCCTATAAATACAGGAGTTTGTTGATATTATTATGTACAGGATCGGAATTCGATATTATTACTTGAACAGTAGAGCCTTGCAGTTTGCTGCATGAATGGGCCAGCTCGACTAGTGAAATACTACGACCTCTCTGAATATCCGCGTGAAGTGGCTCGAGCCGCGTTTCGTTCGGTGAGAGAGGTATCCGGAGGCCCGATCCCCTTTCCTCTTCCCTTCACCTCCTACTCCCTTGAAAGACGCACCACGGTGAATAGTTGCTTACCATCAGGTGACACACTTGCTCGTTGGCCCTCCTATGACATAAAAAAAATAGAATAAATTTTCGGTAATTATGATGATATTATTTCTTATTTATTAATTAAGTGTGATATCTATTGAGACATTTTAGTTAATTAATTTTATTTTAGTCAAATTAATTTCTTTCCCGGTTCTTCTCATGATAGTTCCAACATACGGCATGCCGCCACTCATGGTAATAGCGTCCACATTTCATTATTCCGTATAAAGTCTTAATGTATAATAAAATAAATAAAATAACATAACTTCACGCCTTTTGTTACCCGAAGGTGTAGGCAGCGGCTGTTAGGCCTCCTTTCGCCGTTATGTTTACGAAAAGTCATTGGTGTGAGCCAGTGTCTGGAATCGAACCCCGGACCTCTGGATCAGAGGCCGTGCGCTCGCCCACTGCGCCACCGAGACTGTTAATATAATAAAATAATAAAAAAGCCTTTTATTTCTTCCAGAAAGTGCAAATTTACAAATGTTTAGTTGGTATCAATGTAGTATAGTTTAGTTAAATACGAGTATATTGGTGTAAGGAAATTTTAATACATCTCATTATGTATATCATACATATTATTCAGTAAGAACCCCTCTGCAGGTAAAGGCCTCCTCCAAATCGAGCCATTTTTCATTGGATTGCGCTGTATGCATCCAGTTTGGACCCGGTATCCGTTTAATATCATCCTCCCACCGGTTATAAGATCTTAATATATAATAAAAATTAAATTATTTGTTTTATTTCATATAATATTTATAGACGATTTTCTTAGTTGCCTCTTCATACAAATATTAAGTGATCTACTATGAATGAAAATGCTGTAAGCTACACTTCATAATTATATTATCTTATATATAAATATAACAGCAGAAAAACAATAACGATTCAGAATCCAAAGCACTTACACGAGGCAATTACTTAATTTCGGAAAAGCTTTTTATATTCACGATTTATAAAAAAACATAACAAGCTAAGAGAATTAAATATAATAAGATAAAATCGCAGCCAGTTATCTGAATAAAGCTGTTACCATTCAAATGTGCTGAAAACGGCGAGGGCCCATTTTAACCGGACCTTTAGCGCGGTACAAGTATTGTACTACAGCGAATACTTATTCATTTAACGGTAAGTATGTTGTAATTATATGGTATGGTATGGCAATAGCTTCGCCACCTACGTCCATTTGGGACGTAAAACATAACGGCAAGTCGAGGCTTAACAGCCACTGCCTACACCTTCGGGTAGGATATATGTTTATGTCATCAGCGTGGTATGGAGCGGGCTGTGTTGGGAATCTCCTTGCGGGACAAAATCCGAAATACGGATATCCGCAGGAGATCAGGCGTGACCGACATATCCCGAAAGGTTAGCACGCTGAAATGAATATGGGCAGGCCACATCGCTCGACGAGCCGGTAACCGTTGGGGGAGAAAGGTTCTCGGGTGGCGGCCACGAACTGGCCGACGTGGAGTAGGACGTCCCCCCATTAGGTGGACCGACGACCTGGTCAAAATTGCTGAGAGCCACTGGATGCGGAAGGCACAGGACCGTGAGCTGTGGCGTTCCACGGCTCCTCCATGAAACGCCATAGCTCACGGTCCTGTCCAGGAGGATCCAAGAGTGGAAATCAAAAGGCAGATGACGATGATGATATATTATTTGTAAAACTCTGGCTCCTACCTTTTGTACCATACACGATAAAACGATAACGGCCAGGTACACATTGGAGAGCTGGACTCTGATATAGCAGTTGGAGACCATTTACCATGTATCACGCTTTTTAAAGCTACGTAATAACGGCAGAATACGAAAATAAAAGTGTTATGTATGATTTTCAAATGTTCACGACTCGGCTTACAGAAGTAGAATTGGTTTTATTTATCCAATAAGTATTTAAGTATTGTTTATTGATTGAAAATAATTTGACAGCTTTAGATTAAAATAAAGATTTAAACACTCCGATTGTTTGGAGTGACTATAAAGAGGTTGTTTTATTTATAAAGATTCTGTATTTCAAATAGAAATAAATGAGATGATGAGAATGACAGTGGAAGAATACATTAAAGTTCTTTTATGACAAGGGAGCAGGCATGGCACCTGATGGTAAGTAACCAACGCCGGCTATAGAAAACACAGAAGTCTTACAGTTGCGTTGCCGGCTTTTAACATGGGGTATGGAAGAGCTAGGAATTGGAATGGGAAGGGGAGAAGGAGTGGAGTTGAGAAAAATATATAAAATTAAAATAATAATTGCTTGTTATTTACTGAGTAAGTTATATTTGGATAAATATTAATTATTTATTTCATGGCACCGCTCTAGAGAGTTCCTCCCAATCTCTTCCCGTGGGTATCATAAGAGGAGACTTGACCTGGTGATGATCATAACTCGTATTATAAGCCTATTTAGATTTGTATTTCAACAACCAACTTCTAGTTTTGAAATTTCTTTCGGAAGTATGACAAAATTAGGTTCAGAATCCATGGCAATAGGTTTCTTTTCCAATTACATTAGAAACTAGAAAATGAATAGGACGTATCGATACAGAACTACCGCTGCCTACACCCTCGGGTAGTGGGGTGAGGTAACAAAAACAATGTAACTATATTTCCCACCCCATATTGAGTTGATTAAAATCATCCCCCTTTGTGTGAAGTGCCTACATAAATGATAAAAGGTAAAAATGTACAAAAAAATGTTATTAATATATGTGTTTAACAAACCTTAATTTGTTCGCTGTAAATGTATATTGTCTTACATTTTTAATATCAAAAGTATTGTGTATGCCTACTTTATTTATATTTATATAAATAAAATTGGAGTGTCTGTTTGTGATATTGAAATAACCGTTGATTTTTACTAACTGTATAATAATATAAAGATACGGAAGATACAACAAAATAACTTTTTTTTTAAATTCTCTGTTTATTTGTTTGTTGCGGCTAATCTCTGAAAAGGCTGGCCTGATTTTGAGAGGATTTTTATTGGCATGTAGCTGGTGTAATGAGGATTAACTTGAGTTACTTTTATTTTCGTAATTTCTTCTATTTACCCACTTATAGCTTCTGAGGCAAAAACAAAGTTCGCAGTAATATTTAATTAATTAATTTTATATTTGTGTAATATTTTGCTTGTAAACTTTTTTATGGTAATCAATATGTTCTTTCATTTATATATGGTGATAGTTTGGGGAGATATTAGAACATAGATTTTTCTCAACGCCATCTAGTTTTAAAGTGAATAATTAAGATTTTTGTTATAGAAGTAATAGTTGAATATAATATGTTAAATAAATACACAAACTTAATGTAACTTAACGCCATTGTAATGTTAACTTCATGCGCGTTAGTATATGAAGGTATAGGCAGTGAAAACAGTGTCTTAAATTAAATACATACATACATACATACACACATACATACATACATCTGGTACAATTCTGATAATTTTTACAAATTCATCACACATAACTCCTGGAAGTCAGTCTAAGTGTGAAAATTCGTTATAAAATATATATATATTTCAAAAAACTTTTGCAGCCATTTATACATAATTTTGGGAGAATCGCATCGGAAAAGATTATTTCCAAATACGTAGGTACATTCGCAAACCATAATACAAGCGAAGATTTGAACCCACAACTTCTTGATTCAGAAGGATGCTCAACCTGTAGACCACTGAAACGATATAATACAATTGGGATAAATAGTTAATCAACCTAAACCGACGCTTTTAATAACTGGAGGTGTAGACAGTACACCTCCAGTTATTAAAAGCGTGATATAATAAAAACAAATTTATACATCTGTCAGTTTGTATATCTCAATCATACTGTACCAAGATCTGTCACATCTTCTTTGCTCACACGAAGACGTTTAAATTTATATATATAAGTATATATTTTCCTATGAACCCTTGTACCTACAATATGTTGTTGTAGTATCACAAAACCGGTTATCATACAAAATAACTTATTTTCAAAATAAAATGGCTCCTTAAATTAAATTCATAAAACCATTTTTTTTTCTTAAATTATCCTCTGAATTTGATAAGTCCAGGCGATAGTACTTTCGGTGTAGGTGTTAGGCAGCTCTTGCAGATATTTGAATGCAACTCGCCAACTCCATCTAGTTTTCAAGTTAAGCAACTAATTTACTAATACGTTGAGGAACTACTCACGTTGGAATAAGTTAATATGTTAAGAACAAAAGTAGAAAAGTAACATAACATAACATAACTTCACGCCTTTTGTTACCCGAAGGTGTAGGCAGCGGCTGTTAAGCCTCGTCTCGCCGTTATGTCTACGTCCCAAATGGAATAGATGGCGAACCTATGGCCATACCGGGCACAAAGTTTTTCAGTCATCGATATTTATCACACATAACTTCCGAAAACAATTTCGAAAAGTCATTGGTGTGAGCCAGTGTCTGGAATCGAACCCGGACCTCTGGATCAGAAGCCGTGTGCTCGACCACTGCGCCACCGAGACTAGAAAAGTAAAAGTAAAAAAATGTATCTTCTGGCAAATATGTGTTGATTTTGTCACATATTAACACTTGTTTTTACTATTTCATATTTTAATCACTACATTTATCATTATTTCTTTTGATTTTCCCAAAAATATAAATTGCTGTTAGAGTTTGGAAAAATACCGCGATAAACTCTAACCATCACGTTATTTCTTAAAATGTCCAAATCATTCCTATAACAACAACATCGCCTTAGCAACCGTACCCTTGTTCCGGAGACAAGTACAAAAAAAAATTGTTCTTACAATGATAATTTTATTGGTACCCATATTCTTTGATGTACAGGTTATTTTGTGAAGGTATCTCTCAAAGAGTGCAATATAATATGTAATATTTAAGTATATATGTACATTGTATGTTTAATGGCAGGTAAATGTATCGTTACGTCAGATATTCGCTGAATGATTGATGTGATGGGGCATTCCATGTGAATGACATGAAAGAGAAAGAGCTCTCTTACTGCTGTTCTGTCCTTGTGATTATTTCTTTTTTTGAGAAGTTATACTTTTATTGAACAGAAGCATATACCTAACGTGCGACGTACGTACTTGTGGCTATATATGTTATTATTTTTCATAGGAAAGGGGGTAAAATGACTAACGCCGCCCATGGACTTGAAGAAGGTGAAAGGAGTGGGTCTCCGGATACTTTTCTCATCGAACAAAACACGATAGGTGCCAATTTATGTCAGTATTCGGAGAGCTCGTGGTCGAGCCCGCTCATTGAATGCAGCGAACGGAACGATTTATTCGTGCTTTCTCGCCTTCATTGCCAGAAAGTGCGGGCAACGGCACTCTCTCTCTCTCTCGATACGTGGTCACTGGTCCCATGAAGCCGGATTTAATTTTATTAATATTTCTCAAGCATAAATTACCAAAATCGACGCGCGTGCATGAAAAGATTTATGAAAGTCAACGAAGCGAGTGAGGTATGTAAGAATCGTGCCTTATGGCGCTCCGTTCTCTCTGCCTACCCCTCAAGGGATTTGGCGTGAAGTTATGTATGAATGTATTTTTTTAAAGTAATTTTTATGTATTTTGGATCAAACCAGTGAACTTTTAATTTTAAGTGACGGTGCAGAGCCAGCAAGACGGTGCGTGCGCGCAATGAAGGTAATAAAACTGCATAATTCGGCTTGTTGATATGCTATTTAAAAATATAGAAGCAGTTAGTGAACACGAGGACAGACAAAAGTATTACAAATAATTCTCCATTATCGAAATAAGTATATTTATTCTCACATATGCTTTCATCACAAAAGTTTCCATTTCGAGAGGAACACACTCGCACAAATACCAGGTTTCATGGCCAGAGGCGAATTTCTCAATTACTGCTGAATGAAGTAAAATAGAAAAATAAAAATAATTCAGCGTTCGCTGTTAGCCCGGAGGGTGTTCAAGTATTTTCCAATGTGGATAAATCCTTTTTGTCATATCATTTCAATGTTAGTATCTGTTTTCTTCTAATGATTACGTACTCTGGACTTCCTATTAACTGGTTAAAGGTTCAAGTCTGAGAATCTCGATGCCTGATGCAGGAATATTTTTCGGAATTTAATAGTATCGAGTATATTCTTTGCTTGTCTCTTACAGTCTACGTAACGTGTAGCAACAACTACACGTCTTAAAAAGACTAGACTGAGTATCGAAATCAAAATTTATCCCTGAGGTCCTATTTAGTATCACTAACCAAGAAAAAAATAATAATTTAGTTCATTTTAATAATACTTCTAGGTGGTCTGGAGGTCGCCGATTCTGAATCAAGAAGTCCTCGGATTCGGAAGGTATGTGTGATAAATATCGATGACACCACCAATTCTATTTGGCACCAATAAACTCTACCCGCGGATTAACAACCACTGCCTAAGCCTTCTAGTAGATAAAGGTGTAAAGTAACAAAGAATAAATTTAAAAAATAAATATGAATTTTATGTTTGCGCGTGACAACCCTAATTCTCCGACATAATACTTACACAGCAACACATGTGTGTACAGTACAGTACAGTACACGGTACACAGTACACTCACGTACAGTAGTTAAACTAATTACAATACAGGTGGCATGCAGCATCAAAACACACAGTAAAGAGCACACGCGCCACCAACTTGTTCCCTTACTAACTTTAGATCGCTTCACGCGAGGATACGGGTCGAGTTAGGACCATACAGCGGGCAGCACCCTAAACTACTGTAAACCCTGTAAACGAAACTATATCATATAGTTAAATAATATATTTTACGTTTGTATTATATACATAACTTCATGTCAAATCCCTTGCGGGGTAGGCAGAGGGAACGGAGCTCTATATGGAGCGATTTCACGCGCTTCACTCGCATCTTCGACTTTCATTACTCTTGTTCTATTTTGCGCATCGATTTTTATGGCTTCTGACATCACCTTCCTCCAAAACTTGTTCTATTTCGTCATGGAAATGTGTCGTGGTCGTCCTCGATTCCTACACCTATCCGCTATTACATTCATCAATCTTGCATCGTCCATTCTTTCTAAATATCGGAACGATCTGAGTATGCTCTTTGAGACTTTCACACCGGCACTGTCTTTTAACCCCTTCCTTCCTTATAACCTTATTTTTGACGTGGACAGCGAGTGTCATTCCACAAATTTTGCGCACTGCCCTCATTTCGACCGCGTTTATTCTAATTTCATGCACACTCTACCATACTTAACTCTGACTTCCATAAGTTAGCTTTGAGATCTAGCTAACGCTAAAGTGATTCCAAAATTTATTATTGAAATTATCAAAAAGTGAGCCCGCTGTAATTCCAACACTTACACTGTACAGTTCATCTAACATATTATTTAGACTAATATGAAAATTGGTGAACTAATATAACAGGCTGAGCACGTCTTGATCTGCCCGTCCGCTCGGCGGCAGCGCGAGTAATTAAACTTATAAACGATATGCTGAATGTTACTTACAAATTACATCCGATCTTATAATGTATTCTTCGTTTGGGAATAATTTCATTTAAGAAAGTTGTTTAAGTGAGATTTGGGAATGGAGTAAAGAGACTTTGTAGGAGATGTGGAATATGAGATGTCAAAATGTGTATGGAATTAAATGATCATACTTCAATCGAATAAGATGTCATCAGATTCTTGCATAGAATAGTTTTTAGCGTTGTTCTACGTCGCTAAATAAAATGCTTTTTAATAGTGGTGGAGCCATACCGTTCGCTGCCTTAATAGGCCTGCTCGACCGGTAAAATACCACCTCTAAGAATATAGACGTGAAGTGGCTCATGCCGCGTTTCCGGCGGTATCCGTCGGCCCAACCCGTTTCCTTCTTCTCTTCCCACCCCAGTTCCGTTCCCTTGCCATTTTAAAGGCTGGCAACGCAACTGTAACACTATATGTGTTACAGGTATCCATAGGCAGCCTTACTTTCTTACCATCAGGTGTATCAGTAGTAAACTTTTATAAAACTTCTTCTACCTTGATGAAGAGTTGAAAAAAAAAACTATTGTGACTTCAGAAGTCAGGTGTCAGCAAATGTGTCAGAACTTCTTTTTGTCCATCTGACACAAACCTTACTGTCCAGAGATTGATCAGGACTAAAACACGCTCTTAATTTTAAGACTCTAGAAGCGTGCGATAACTTTGAATAGAAAGACAATGAGACACCAATTATTCGCGTATAACTTATATTACTTTTTTAGATTAGATGTTCTTTGTGTGTTGTTCAAATAAAACACATAAAAATATATACATGATAGTAATAAGCTGTGTAAACCAGTACTGTCTTCCTTAGATTTATCTCAGCTCGCAGACGTAGCCTGAAGGCATTCGCTAACGACTACAATTTCTAGTCTTTATATCTAGCCCATATATTTATATATGTAACACATAATTACTAGGACTTTACCATTTAATGGCTAGAAGAATACATGTTAGGAAGATGCGAATATTGGGGTGACGAAAATGGACAAAATACGGAATCAGTATTTTTTTATGGGATACAATGGCAAACAAACAGGCGTGTCTACCGATGGCAAGCAACAAATCCTGACTATGGACACCTGAACAAAAATAGTTTTGCAGTTGCGTTTCTGTCCCTTACAATGGGACATGGAAGTGGGATGGGAAGGGGATAGGGAATCGCATCGGGCGAGCTCACCGATCAAAACGCGGCATGAGCCACTTAACGTCGATATTCTGAGAGGCCGTGGTATTTCACCGGTCGAGCCGGCCCACGTATGCAGCGAACTGCGTGGCTGCATGGGAATGCACTGCTGCACTGTGAAAAGTAAGAGTGTAAGAGGAAGTTTGACAGTGGCGCCAATAACCGACATGAATAGAGGGAATCTCATTGCGTGGTATGTGCATGTAATGAAAAGGGATGATCCATGTTGAAAGAAGAATGATAAACTTGAATATGAAAGGAAATAAGAGAAGAGGAAGACCTAATAAAATATAGATGGATTGTGTAAAAGACGACATGATTAAGAAGGGTGTTAGTGCGGAAGATACGAGGTGCCGAGCTCAAATAATTGAAACAGCGCAGCGAGATGATGATGATGACAGGTAAGTATTATTAAAATAACTTCACGGCTTTTTCTACCCGAAGGTATAGGCAGTGGCTGTTAAGCCTCCCCTCGTCGTTATTTTATGTCCCAAATGGAATAGGTAGCAAACCTATTGCCATACCGGGCACAAAGTTTTCCGTCATCGATATTTATCAGACCTTTTGAGAATTACTTTCGAAAAGTCATTGGTGTGAGCCAGGATTTGAACCCACAACCTCTTGATTCAGATGCCGGGTGCTCGACCAATGGACCACCGAGACAAATTTAAGTAAGTATTGTTGTACTCCGAGTAGGAACAATATGTGTTTTTAGTTTTTAGTTAAATATTTTTTTTTTGTTAACCTTACTCCTTTTATTTCACGAAGGTATGCCAGCTGCAACTGTGCTTCGACTCGTCGTATGTACATACGCAGGGTAGGCAGATGAAACAGAATGAAATAAGGCATTCTTATAATTCTCACTTGCTTCTTTGATTTTCATAACTCATTTCACACATGCCCGTCGATTTTTAAAGCTAAAATAATATTAAAATTTGTTTCAAATTAATAATGAAAGAATAAATACTGCCATGGAGATTTTATCTAAAGCGAAAAATCTATATCTTATAATTTGTTTTACAAATTGTTCAATGATCGTCTGTGTGTCGAGTAGTCAATTTCTAGTCCGAAGCTCCCGAATTCAAATCCAGGCACACAATAATGACCTTAAAGAAGTCGTGTCTAAGAAATATCGATGACTAACAATATTTCGCCCGATATGTGGCAATAGGTTAGGTACATTTGAGACTGGAAATTTAATCTGACATTTCATAAAGCGTGTCACACCAACACTGCCCACGCCTTTACGTATTACGTGCGTGAATATATGGAGCGTGTGAATACCTCCATAAAATATATGACGAATAAAATTTAACGCTTATTTACCGCTGTAAGAGAGATGCTTTTAAGTTTTAAAAGCATCTTGTATGGAATAACAATGTAACCGCAAATTTTGAGTTTTGATAGTATAAATATACTAAGCTATATTTCAAATAGTTTTCTTGAATTTTGTTAACTTGAAATATCTTATTTTAGTGGTATCTCGGTGGTCCAGTGGTCGAACACACGGCTTCTGATCCAGAGATCCGGGTTCGATTGGCACTGGCTCACACCAATGACTTTTCGAAATTGTTTTCAGAAGTTATGTGTGATAAATATCGATGACTGACAACTTTGTGTTCGGTATGGCAATATGTTAGCCACCAATTCCATTTGGTTCGTAACGTAACATTTCGGCGAGTCGAGGGTTAACAGCCACTGCCTACACCTTCGGTTAAAAAGGCGTGAAGTTATGTTATGTTCAATGTGAAAGTTTATGAATACCTTTCGACGTCTGTTACTCAAACATGAGCTTAACGATGAAAAAAATGTATCTATCTAATATAATATAATACTATTATATTATATAAAATTGAAAGGGAGTGTCGGTGTAAAAGTAAGAAAGGGCATGCTCCGATGGTTCGGACAAATAGAAAGAATGGTTGATGCAAGACTGACTAAGCAGATATACAATGCAAAAGCGGATGGATGTAGGAGTCGAGGACGGCCAAGACACACATTCCATGACCAAATAGAACGTGTTCTGGAGGAAGGTGATGTTAAGAGCCTCAAAAACCGACGCGCGTGCATGAAAAGAGTTATGAAAGTCAACGAAGCGAGTGAGGCGTGTAAGAATCGTGCCCTATGGCGCTCTGTTCTCTCTGCCTACCCCGCAAGGGATTTGGCGTGAAGTTATGTATGTATTATATAAATAGAAAATATTTTGTATCAATATATCGGCCACTTATGTCTTAGTGATATGTTATACTGGAATAATACTCCATTACATAGTTTAAAACAAAGTCATTTTCCGCTGTCTGTCACCTTATATGCTTAGAAATTTGAAATTACTCAGCGGATTTTGTATTTCTGATTCATGTAAAATATAGTAAAGAAAAAGTGATAATTTTCTACATTTAGCACTTTAATTGTAAACGCTGTGAAAATTACTTTTGACGCGGAACAAAGTTTACAGGTTATTTTAAAGTTATTTTGTCTATACTGTAATAATATAATTATATTCTGACCTAAGTTTTGTCAATAAAAGCGTACACTTTTAATAGTTCACACTCATATTGTTGTAACCCACCAGCTCAATTTCCCGTGGCTTTGTACGAACCCTAAAAGCTACAATTCTGCTCACCCCTAACAACGATCTGGTATTCTGTCATGTTCATAGATTATATTTGTAGACGAGCACCATGTCTAATGTGAGTAGGGTAGTCACACAAAACTTTTACTTAAAAATATTATAAAAGTATTTGTACGAAGAAATTAATTTTAGTCTCGGTGGTCCAGTGGTTGAGCACACGGCTAATGAATCTGGTCGCGGGTTCGAATTCTGGCACCCAGCAATGACTTTTCGAAATTGATTTCGAAAAGTTATGTGTCATAAATATCGATGACTAAAATTGGCGGTATGGCTATAAGTTGGCCACCTATTCCATTTGAGACGTAAACATAACGGCGAGTGGAGGCTTAACAGCCACTGCCTACACCTTTGGGTGGAAAAAGGCGTGAAGTTACGTTGTGTTATGTTAATTTAATGTTTTCATGTTTTCATTTTTACGGTGATTATAATTTAAAAAAAAAATATTTTTCTAATGGAACTAAGATTTTTAATACAAATATTTTTGCGGAGAAGTTCGTTGTTTTAGGGTTGGTGTAGCTCTTTATGTCTTAACTGGTGTATACTATTGGAAGAAGAGTCATGCATTATTTTAAGTGATATGTGCAATTGTACTTGTGGTCTCTATGCTTTAAATGTTTTGGTTAACTAACCCAGTCATTATATAGGCACTCTGGCCGTATAATTTTCAAAGATTGAGTCCTATGTTTGAATAATCATCATCATCGTTAGCAGCCAATTGCAGTCCACGGCTCTCAATGTGCCTCTCAATGTGCGCCACAACATCCGATTCTCTGCCTTCTACATCCAGTCTTTTGCAGCAGCCTTTCTGAGGTCCTCTGACCATCGGGCTGGTGGGCGTCATACGCCACGTTTACCAAGACGCGGTCTCCACTTTATGACCTTGTTACTCCATCTACCACCGGTCCTTCGGCAGATATGTCCAGCCACTTTAGCGAGCTTATTTTGCAAGCTATGTCGGTTACACTCGTTTCCTGGCGGATGTACTCATTCCTGAGTTTATCTTTCAGAGATACCCCGAGCATAGCTCGATAATTTTACCTAACATCGACTTTCAGTGTAAACTTATTGTACCAGAGCATTACATGGAATTGGAACGAAAAATTAATTTATAATGTTAAAAAAAAAAAAAAAAAAAAAAAAAAAAACGTCAAAATTGACAGCTTCAATTCGGACGTTTTTTATTTGGCTCCGCGAAATAATTTTAATTTATTTCACTCTGAACTAAATTTTTTGGATTTTTGCAGGTGGAGCTGATGGCTGTGCTGCCTGGCGTCCACTGCAGGGTGGAGTGCGTGATCGAGAGTGCACAAAATTAGAGACTGTTTTTTTATCATACCGTGAAAAATTTTGACGTTTGTATTTTTCGGTCTTCGTAGTGATAATAGTGTTTATACTGTAAGTAATATTAGATATTATTTTTTATGAGCACCAACGAAAATCACGATGCGGAAGTAAGTCTAAGTCAACCGACCACATCACGAACTACTTTAGTTCGGTGCCCACACTGTTCCCAGGTACGATTTTTCAAAGGTGAACGGGGTTTGAAAGTACATTTTGGGAAAGTGCACAGGTCACAAAGTGTCTTATGTAATCCCACAGTGACTTCCAACTCCGTTCCACCATTAGATAGTAGTCAAATTCCTTTTTGGAAAACATTATCGAATTTGAAAAATTCTGTTCCGGTTATAAAGAGAATCCCGCGTGGTGCAAGACCTACAGTTGCCAAGAAATTGGTAGATTGTATTCATCTTGTCCTTCATGAAAATTCTACAGCAGCCTGGGAGCAGTTACTCACATTCCCTTACAGAGTTTTACATATTTCCAGAGATACATGTAATCAATCTTTGACCAATCAAATTAAAAACAATTGTAATGTTTCATTTCACGATTTGGATACAAAATTTAATCAAAATCCTAAAAAATCACTCTACCAACATGTGGAGTCGAAGTTAAGGGAAGGTGACATAAAAGGAGCATCGAAGTTATTGTTCAGTAGTGACGTGGTGGCACCTTGTTCTTCTGACACGCTAACGGGTCTAAAAGACAAGCATCCAAAGCCCATTGACAATCTTACTTTCCCAGATCCTCCAGATTTTTCGAACCAATCTTCTCATTTGATAACCACAGCTAAAGATGTACTTTCTGCAATTGGCTCCTTCAAGAGTGGTTCTGCCGGTGGCTTCGATGGTTTGACACCACAACATCTGAAAGATCTTGTATGTCCAGCCGCCGGAGAAGCCGGTAATGCTCTTTTGAGGGAGCTTACTGCTTTAATGAACCTTATGCTGTCCGGCACTGTGAACGAATGCATAACCGATTTGCTTTATGGTGCAAATTTATGCGCCCTTTCAAAAAATGATGGTGGCATTCGTCCCATTGCCGTGGGTTGCACTTACCGACGTATGGCAGCTAAACTATGTTGCCAATACTATAGAACATCTCTCGCCTCCAAATTTCAGCCTACCCAACTTGGTTTCGGGTCCAGAGGAGGCTGTGAGGCTGCCGTACATGCTTTGGCCACATATTTGGGTTCTGGTGAAGGTGAGGTCGTTTTAAAGGTTGACATAAAAAATGCTTTCAACACTGTGAATAGGGATACTCTGCTGAGTCAAGCCAAAACAGAGACACCTGAAATTTTCAAATTCCTTTGGCAGTGCTATAGAAATCCTTCAAAATTATTATATAAAGATAACCTTTTGGAGTCAGCTGTTGGTTGTCAGCAGGGTGACCCTCTTGGACCAGTAATTTTCAGTTTAGCGATACATCCTATCATAAAACAGCTGAATTCAAAATTTAATGTCTGGTATCTAGATGATGGAACTCTTGGAGGTACAATAGATACAGTTTTAAAAGATTTGGCTATATTAAAAAGTAACTTTAAGTCTATTGGCTTGGAGTTAAATACATCAAAATGTGAAATCTATTTTAATGATAAAATAGATAAAATTTCGGCTTTGTCAAAATTTAATTCTTTGGCACCCAATATAAAAATAGTAGAAAACAGTTCATTACGCCTCTTAGGGTCTCCAATCTGTGAAGATGCCTACAACTCTTTCTTAGAGGAAAAAATTCAAAATTTTCATCAAGTTTCGGACCGCTTACTAAAAATTAACATGCATGCAGCTTTCACCATTATTCGTTATTGTTTGTTTGTTCCAAAATTTACACATACTATTAGATCATCACAATTTTTTAAACATCCGGCACTGTTAGAAAAAATAGATAATATTGTAAAAACCACTCTCAGTAAAATTCTTAATGTATCGCTAAACGACCGGGCATGGCAACAGGCATCCCTACCAGTTCGTTTAGGGGGTTTAGGTATTCGAAAAATTTCTGATGTAAGTTTACCGGCTTTTCTGTCTTCGGTCCATAGCACAGAAGAATTAACCAGGAAAATTCTCACTCATACACTGGGTAATTCTGAAGTGTTATGCAAGACTGACGCAGTAAATGCCTGGAAACAGGCCTGTCCTAACTCAAATTTACCGACCAACCCATTTTCCCAGAGACAGTGGGACGACCCGCTCTGCGCCATCTTAAAAGAATCACTTATTAGTGGTTCTGTAGGAGATGCTGAGCGCGCTCGTTTGCGGGCTGTGGGAGAGTGGGAGTCCGGTGTTTGGCTTAGGGCACTGCCATCGCCCAATATAGGAACATTATTAGATAATACGACTTTCCGCATCGCAATTTGTCTTCGTTTAGGTGCTCCCTGTGTTTCTTCGCATTTATGTCGCTGCGGAGAGGTGGTCGACAGCAAGGGACATCATGGCCTATCATGCGCCAGGAGCGCCGGCCGCATTTCCCGTCACGCCAACATCAACGACATTATCCGTCGTGCTCTTGCCACCGCCGGTGTACCGGCCGTTCTGGAACCGAACGGTTTGGTGCGCGATGATGGCAAGAGACCGGACGGGATGTCTCTTTTGCCTTGGAGGATGGGTAGGCCTTTGGTGTGGGACGCTACTTGCGTAGACACCCTTGCGCCATCGCATCTTCCGAGCACGGTGGAGGTGGCCGGTGCTGCTGCTGCTTCGGCAGAAAATCTCAAGCGGCACAAATACAGAAACCTTGTAGGTGACTATGTGTTTGAGCCGTTTGGGGTTGAGACTTTGGGGACATGGGGTCCGAGTGCTCGTGCACTTTACAAAGATATTGCAAAAAGGCTGATCGAAACCTCTCGCGACCAGAGGGCTGGTCTATTCTTCGCACAGAGGATTAGCATTGCTATTCAGCGTGGCAATGCGGCCAGTCTTCTGGGCACGCTGCCAGTAGACCGAGATGCGGAGAAATTTGATTTCAGGTAGTTTTTTAATTGTATATATTGTAAATAATGTAATTAATTTATTTGTTCTTATTATTGTAAATAAAGTTTTTAATTTATAATGTTTATAAATAAGTTTCGACAACCCTATTCACCTTGAGTGTGTGGCCCCTAAACGTGACATTTTGATAAGCGTGACGAACGAGCGATGTTGATTGAAATAACGCTCATACACTCCAACGTATTATATTCGATGAATGGAATATCACAATGCGTACTCTTTCAAAACGTTTTTGATTATAATGACTGCGAAGTGAAAGGAATAAGTTTTATTCATGAAAAATGCTGCTGTCAATGGAAAGAATTGGGCTTAATAAGAATATATTTAGCGATATTCCTAAGTACATACCGTACGATATTGTAGAATAGAACACTGATTTTGTTAGCAAAATAATCTATTAGCTTATAAACCTTCCTAACTATAAGCTAATATTATTTACATAACTTCACGCCTTTTGTTACCCGAAGGTGTAGGCAGCGGCTGTTAAGCCTCGTCTCGCCGTTATGTTTACGTCCCAAATGGAATAGGTGGCGAACCTATTGCCATACCGGACACAAAGTTTTTCAGTCATCGATATTTATCACACATAACTTCCGAAAACAATTTCAAAAAGTCAGTGGTGTGAGCCAGTGTCTGGAATCGAACCCGGACCTCTGGATCAGAAGCCGTGTGCTCGACCACTGCGCCACCGAGACTACAAATAATATTTACAATAATTTACATTTTTACAATTACAATAATAATAATATTATTTGAATAAAAAAATAATAATAATAACTTTCCCCCCTTTCATAGAAGTAGCTTAATAGTATGTTTTAGCTTTTTTTAATTTAGATACGAGATAATTCTGCCTATACTTTTGCTTACATAAAAACTTTTAGGCTTTCGCGTTGCATATTACTCAGTGATAATGATTAACGGGAATTAACGCGACACTTTTTTAAGTAAACAAATATTTACCTTGATTAGCTTGACGTTTCGGCCAGGTTGCACTGGCCGTGGTCACAAGCAATCTGCTTGTGACCACGGCCAGTATTTGTTTACCTAAAAAAGTGTCGCGTTAATTTTTGCTTACATATTATTCATTTCCGTCTTGATATACAATATTTTTTACATCATAAACTTGTAGAAAATCTGATTCCGCTATTAATATTTAACACTTTCAATAGATGTCGCTACTAGATAGAAATAACAACCGCATGGTACTATATCAACTATGATTGTGTTTGGTTGATAATAATATAGTGTTATGTACTCAAAGATTCATTAGGTACAATATTTTTATTTAACTTGGAATGCCTTCACGCTAAGTCTGCCGGGGGTTAACAGATACGATGCTAAAAATATGATGACTTCCGATAGTAGACCACTGACTGAGGTTTCCATCCAAATGTAAACATAATTGTTCAACATAAATCTTTGTATGGCTTCTAATTATTGCATTACTTTTAATATTTTGGTAGTGGTGGGTTTAGACTACGACTTTTAATTTAAAGGTCTTTGAGTTCGATTCTCCCCGTACCCAATGTTCTGAAATAAATATCTAATATCTAACCTTATATTTGCAGATTTCGGTTTTAGCAGCTATAAGGAAAGTAAAATTTAAAATTGTATTTATTCACAAATCTTATAAATTAATGAACACAACTTAGTTTCCTACTTTCAAATGCATCAGAGAAACTTCTTTAAGACGTCATGTCGACATTTTTTTCATAATCGCGAAAAATATTTCCACCATTTACCGAGTTCTTCAAAAATTGATTTGCATTGTTGCCTCATAGGAAAAAAGATCTCTCCGACTCAATTATGGGGTGAACGTGCAAGAGCAAACGAATGGATGATTGTAAAAAAGAAAGAGAGAAAAAAAGAGAAGAAGAAAAAATAAGAAATTAATACCTTACTGTGTTGGAAGTGAATAATCTCAACGAAGAGGGATGAAAAGCGAATGAGACTAGCACTTGAGAACGAGTGGTAATCTCGATGAAATAATTTCCGAAACGAATATTATTATGTGGGCCAAAGAAACTGCGGAATAATATATTAATGATGATCTGGACTCAATAGAGAGTGATAAAGACACGCATTTCGCAGCATGAATTACCCGACTCGACCTGTGAATTACCACAACCACTCAGAATATCGACGTAAAGTTGCTAGAGCGTTGAGTTCGAGAGAGAGATATACGTAAGAACAAAGTTGTACTCGTTTGGTATCGAACTCGCTGATCTCTACTCAACAGTCAGTTATTTTGTCAATGCAACGAGACTTGCAAAAGTTCACCCGTCTGCTTAGTTAGAGATCTGATATGAATTTACAGTAAAAATGTAAGTAGACGTTTTTTCTCAGTCAAGTCAGTTATGTCTGTTAAGTCTGTACGGTTGTAATTTTGACGCAAGTCACATCGATACCGTTCTATTTTCTTCCCAATAACGTATGCAGCGACTGTTAAGCCTCGATACACCAAATGGTTACGTCCCAAATGGTTAGGTAGCAGGACCTATTGCCATACACAGATAACTTCAAAAAGAAATCCGAGAAATAATTGTTGCAAACTATCCCATGAATTCTTGCTTCATAAGTTATGTCCCCAGAAAAATGTAATTTTATACAAAAAACTCGCCCACATTATGGCCACGCAATGAAAATAATTCGGAATTAAAATTCATTTAGTAAATGTCCGCTAATTGCCTTCAATTTCTGTAAGCCCGTTGAAAAGTTTGGCTTTTCACATCATGAGTACATTTATTATAAATGATTATTTGTTTACGAAAAAGCTGGTAAAAGCCTTACTGAGTGGCACAATATTCGTACATTTAATCCGGGATAATTGGTTCGTTATGAAATTATGAGTTTAATACCTAAATAATTATTTACGCTGCTATATTATATTTATGTTTATTTTTTTACCCTGTCTGTACCCTAACCTCTAGTATTTGTTATTTGTTCTTGTAACAGAACTTGAACTATTTTCGTCGCAATATAATCCTTTCGCCAGTGAGTAAAGCCTCCTGCTTTGAAATTAGAAAATCGTGGGATAGAATCCAACTAATGAATTCTTCGAATACGTGTCGGAGGTTTGATAGATATTAAATGATATGGTAATAGGTCCCGCCGCCTATTCTATTTGGGACGAAAAGTATTCGGCCAGTTTACACCCTACAGCTTTGGAAAGAAAAAGGCGTGAAGTAGCAAAAACACATAATCACTATACACGTAGTACTTACAAAGTGATTTCAAAGTAGCCATCATTGCGTTCAAAGGCTTGAAACCGTTACGTAGATTGAATCTCCGAATACTTTCAAACCCTATATTAGTTTAGACAATGAGATGACTAGGTATATTCTGCATTTACGTCCAGGAGTGCAGGTGCACCACGTTAGTTAAGAAAAAACTGTACTGCAAATTTATTAAAGGAGATTATAAAAAGAACATTTTACAGAGAAAGTTTATATACAATACATTTTAATTTTGTACAATTTATATTGCAGCTGCGTTTGGATCTATTTCGCAAGCCGGCTTCGAACCCACACCGGCTAATATTAAATTAGACTTATATGGTTACGTGGAGAAATTATCGCGCGCCTGAATAATTTTATTTGTTTTGTAATGGTGTTTATTATTCGTATTAAAAAGTATCTTATTTTTTTTCTAGACCTAGGCGATGGCAAAAGGCGTCCTCTGGTGGTTCAAACATGTAGAAAGAATATATAATGAAAGAGTGGCTAAGTAGATACAGTGCAAAAGCGGATGGATGTAGAAATCGACACATTTTCCATGAATAAATAAAACGAGTCCATCAGGAAAGTGATGTCAGGAGCCTTCAAAATCGACGAGCGTGCATGAGTGGAGTTATAAAAGTCAAAAAAGCGAGTGAGGTGTGTAAGAATGATATGGCTTATGACCCTATATGGCTGCCTATCCCGCAAGTGACTTGGCTTGAAGTTATGCGTGTGATTTATGCTAGTGTATACAAAGTCAGGGAGTAGTCAGTAGAGATTGGGATCCCTCTCAAAGCTTGCAATGAAATTAGAAGTCTATGACACTCGAATCCATGGACACATCTCAAGACCCAGCCATTTATCCTACAAGTATACCTACTATTCCACATAACACTCTTTCTAAGGCAGTCGTATCATAAACTTATTGTTGGTTCTGTTCAGTGTCGGTGGTCCAGTGGTCGAGCACACGGCTTCTGATTCAGAGGTCCGGGTTTGAATCTTGACACTGGCCATTCACATCTTGACACTGGCCACCAAAGGCATTTCTAAATTGTTTTCAGAAGTTAAGTGTGATATTATCGATGACCAAATTTGTGCCCGGTATGGCAATAGGTTCGCCACTCATTCCATTTGGGACGTAAACATAACGGCGAGACGAGGCTTAACAGCCTCTGCCTACACCTTCGGGAAACAAAAGGCGTGAAGTTATGTTATGTTGGTTCAGTTCAAAAATAACCGGATATAATTTTGACCTTGACTCTTTATTTCTCCTTCATAACTATGACCAGATCGCGTGACAATATCCCACCCACAACTTTGAGTGATTAAAAAGTACATTGGGTGATTAAAAAGAATCCACATAAGCCTTTTTTAAAAATAATATTGTGGTTTCCAACTCTAGTCATTATTCGAATTTCTACTGAGAAGTCCAGGGGTTCGAATCCGAGTGGGGAACTTTGACTTTTCAAAAGTTCTATATGTGAAATAAACAAAAACGTCCCACGAAATTGTGGCTGATGCATGTCAATGGACTTCGTCACCTATCCCATGGGTCCAAATAATTCAAAAGAGGTGTAGAAGATCTATAATGCCTTTGGGGTATGACAGTAGTCTCAAGCGTATTATTTTGTATATTTTTCCTTCAAATTAAATTACTTCCACACCTTTGAAAGCTCGGAGGTGTAGGTAGCAGCTTTAGTTTTGTGTTCCGGAACTAAATAGTATATCCCAAAGGACGAGTGGTGGGTTAACTGCATACTACCGGACACTTAATAATGAAACGTCATTTTTGTGTATACGGATTCGAATCCAGACGCTTTTAAATAGAAGTCTATATACTACAATATTTGGCTATAACATATCAAGACCTTTTTTTAATTCATCATTTATACTGAAAGTTAATATAAAACTATGTTTATCAGATCATTTAAAGTATTCCCAGAGGGGTTATAATACTTTTTTTATTACTGCGACTCGTCACCGTCAAGTTAATAAAAATTAAAATTACCCATACATATAATTGCAGGAAATACATAATAATATTTTTTTTTTACAATATTGCCGTATCACATTTCTTTAAATTAATTAAAAAAGGTGCACTCGTCACATTTATGGAACATTTTTACGACATTACTGCAATGCATATATAATATAATATCTTGTAATTTTATAATATGTATATATATATATATATCTTCACGGCTTTAATATGAAGTACAAAATTTCTTTAGGAACAAAACGGTGGTCTTTTACCGTTGAGTACCAAACAAATTACTCAACGATTTTTATGTCACATAATTTTCAAAGAAACTTTAGAAAAACCCGAAATCAATTGAAAACTCTCTTTTGTCAAGATCTTTTTAAAAGTATATATTTAAGTATATTATATTTTTGTATAAAGTCTAAAGCCCGAATACTCAACCGCTACTCAAATAAATAAGCGCTACTTATGCGTTTAAGTAGCTGTCACATTAGACAGAATACGTGAAATTTGAGCAGTAAGTAGCACTTTCTTGATTGTGAGATTTGAGTGGCGGTTCAGTATTCCGGCGTAAGAGTTGTACTACTACTACTACTACTAGGGATAACTACTATTACTACGAGACGATCGCGCAAAATTTTTGGTAGGGGATTAGTATTTCGGTCAGACACTAATAATTTTGTACCAAAGCATTGATTGGGAATCGAACTTCGGATTTCTGGTGCAAATAATTATGCCGTTACCCAATTCACAAATAAGCCCATTATAATCAAGCCGAATTTTTAAAATGACCATTCAAGCAAATGCATTTTTCCATATAAATTTATCTATCAAGTAATGCCATCGTTCATTCATATAAAACTAGGTCAATTAACATCCTGCCTAGCGATGAGCGCATATGCAGCGTGATGTTACTAGGCGGACGACACAGCTGATGTATCACACACCTGCTCCAGGTGTATCACTAACTTGACAAGTGCAGTTTTTGTCTGTGTGCGTAGAATTGGAGACAGGGGCTTAATAGACACTAGCTTCTTTTCATACTCTTCAATAAGGAATAACGAAATTATCCAAAAACTCAATACATAATATAATCAGTATCAAGTTACAGAAATTAATAATAAAATGATATCGCCATTTTACTATTAATTTCAGTAATTTCGGAACAGAGAAAAAAAACTTATTTTGTTTTTTGTGACCCCCTTTTAATTATATTAGCCTTTTCATTCAGTACATTTTTTTTTCTGTTTGATTAAAAATTATAAGTGAAGATAATAGCTGAACTACTTAAACAGTAACATAGAAAATTTAAAATACACTTAACTGAACTATCAAAATTTCACATGTCCAATTCACCCCTGTCCACTCGTCACTACGATGCGTACATGTTTGCATGCGCAGGCGCAGCCGATAAGCACATATTCACAAAATTCGAATTTCGAACGCGGCCTTCCATACTTCTGCCAACGGAATTTCATTGAATGAATGAGATGTACTATAGTAACGGTTTTTGCATCTGTCCGGAACAGCTGATTTTGACACTTCACATTTTTTTTATACAGCGTGCTCTCGAATTCACAGTAATCTACTACAGAGTGTGTAAATATAAATGTGTAAAGATTGATGAATGAAATTCAGTAATAATGTAACAATAATTCTGCTTTCACGTCGTTGTAAATGTTCCGTACATAGATGTTATAGATAATAATATTAAAGAATTAGTGTTTCAAAAAAATAAATGGCCACATTTTGGGTCGATTTGGCATATGATATATCAAATACACCTTGGGCATATGTTATTTAGTAGTGCGTATGTTTATTGATAGTTTAGTGTACTGGTTTGATATTTTCAAATTAAGTATCACAGCTGCCATCCAACGGCGACAAATATTAACTTCAAATAAAAATTCCACAGCTTTATAAGACTATGCCAAAATGTTTTAAAGTTTTTTTAATTATCATTAAAATATTTGTTATTTACAATATTATCGTTTTGTATTAGTATCTTTCAACAAATAGCAAGGGCAGATGAATTTAGGGATATATTTTTTATTATGATCTACTATTTGAATACCTAATGTGCGTCCTTGTGATCAAATCTGCACTGAAATCAATGACGTTATGAAAATCTTTTCAGAAGCTATGTAAGCTATGTTATCTAAAGAGGCCTTACAACCGCTGTCTATACCGTAACAAGAGGTGTTAAGTTAATAAAAAAGAGCAACACCATATACCCTTCCTAGCATTTCATTACTTCCATTCTTTTCCTTTGCATTAAGAAATGTATAATATAATGTATAATATAAATATGTATTTAGTTATTGATTAACTTTCTATGCGAACTATGTATATTTGTAAGTCTCAGGTTCAAATAAAAAAAACAAAAGAACGAAAAGTCTATTTGAGTAATATTTTACTTTTTAAGTTGCAGACAGAAGCCAGTAATTTAACAAAATTTTACAATAAATAAATAAATTGTAGACATTAAAACAAAACTGCCTTATTAGCTGCATAACTGCACGCCATCCTTGTACAGGTAGGCAGAAAATAAACTGAATGCTCATTGGCTTCATTGACTTTCATAACTCGTGTCATGTTCTCACGTCTGTTCTTTTTTAAGACACCCAAAGTGAACTTAATTTAAATTAAACAATTAATTTCTTAAAAGACTAATCAAAAATAACATTAAAAAGATTATGATCTTGACTCGAAAAAAAATATAATTAACAATTAAATTTTAAATGTCAGACGCGTGAGTTGGATTCGAACCTGATAACGTTACAGTTGGAGTCGATTGATTTCAATGTTGAGTTGAGAACATAAACTCATTTTAACAAAATAATTAATTACTATGATTATTATTAATCTTCTTATAAGGTTTTATATACTATATTAAATAACAACAGCCGGGCATCAAACTGGTTTTCGAGGAATTAACCAAGAATTATTTCTTATCGCGAAGAAATGACCACTGGGCATTAAAATTTTGAACATAACTATTTTGTTTTTGCTACTAAAAATGTAAATTAGTTTAACCGAATGAATTTTTATTTTAATATCAGCTGTGTGCTTTGGCACAAATATATACATACATAACTTCACGCCAAATCCCTTGCGGGGTATGTAGAGAGATAGTGATAGATCATCATCAGACAATAACTAAGAAGATGATGAGGGAATCGCCTTGTCGTGGTATGAGCATGTTATGAGGAGGGATGATACACATGTTGTGAGAAGAATGTTAAGCCAGAATGTGGAAGGAATTAAGAGAGTCGTAAGACCTAAGAAAATATGGATCACAATCTGTCCATTGATATATTTAAGATGATATTATTAGGAAGAGTGTAGCGAATGATTCAAAAGTGTGCAAATATATATTTTTTTGTGCCGACGTCTAATAATGGAAACAGTGCAGGAGGATGCTGGTGAGATAATTATTATTTTTTTACAAAACTTCCTAAAATACAATGTGTACAGTACGTGGATTGGAACTCGAGACCTCACAATTAGACGTCCATGCAAAACAACTAGACTCTAGCCAATAGTTAGATTTTGTTCATTATAAAATACTAGCATTTGCGCCTCGCGGTGATTAAATATAGCCTATCTTACTCTGGGTGAATGCAGCTTTCCTGCGTGGTGAAAGAATTTCGGAAACCGGTCTAGTAGTTTTTGAGTTTTATTCGTTACATACAAAAGTACAAATCTTTTCTATTTAAAATTATTCACATTTTTAATAGTATTTAAAGGATTATTCCGAAGTCAAGATGTTTCCGAATGTATATTAATTTCATGGTTGCAGCTTTATAGCTGAATGCCACGATTATTTACTGGATCAAGTCTGGATTATTTTCTGATGATGTGGTTGGCTTCTATTTAACTAGTTTTTTTTTTTATCCAGGTCTAATTGCTCTTATTATTGACTTAAGCCCTCCAGCGTAGGTACCGTGGCCAATGTACTCTCATTTATATTAAAAACGATTATTTTAAAGAGGACTAGTAGTTTGCCATGTGGCCTCCAGATTGCTATATGCCAAGTTCAAATCCGATAACATCGGTATTTCGTTCAATGACATGAACAGACCAGAAGATTGTCATCCCGTCCCTTCGAAAATAACATAACATAAAATTAAAACAACTTTTAGGATTATATCGCGTTTATTTATTACTTATTTCCCGACGTGTCAAACTCTTTACAGAGATCACTTTCACTCGTGAAAATGATCTCTGTAAAGAGTTCGAAAAGTCGGGAAATAAATAAAAATAAGTAATAAATAAACGCGATATAATCCTAAAAGTTGTTTTAATGTGATGAATGAGATTCACGAAAGTCTGAGAAATAAATAGAAAAAAAAACATAACATAACATAGACAATGTGAAAATACCCAATTATTTATTTTTCAATAAACTTTAAATTATAACGACTGTTTGCAACGACTAATTATTGATATTTGCCAAAATAAAAAATAAAAAAAATACAAAATACCTAAAAATGAAAGTTCATCAGAAAATTAAAAATTATAATTCTCATACACCAATTATTATTGTTTAAAGTAAAATACTTAATTTAACGATTAAATGTCAACAGAAAGTTGTCGGTCGGTTCATTGGTTTTTTTATATTTATTTTAATATATAGGTATTTATAAATTTACAAACAAGAAATACAATTCTTTTAAGATATCGTGACTGTAATCTATTTAAACTTTTAAAAAAAAAGTTAATTGTCTTTTATATATCCTCTTGAAACTAATTACTTACTTTCAAAAGCTGTTGTTTGTACGTTTTATTTCTTGAATTAAATTCTGTAACTGGCTGCCAACAACATTATTCCTTATTCGACCTTATTTCTTTTAACGTGTATTTAATTTTCTATTCTTTATTTAATTAATTTCCGCGCAAAATTAATAATGCCAGATATTTTCTTTTTCATTTTTTTGTACTTTAACGCTTTTAATGCTCGAATGAGTAAGCAGATATTCTTGGTTGTTTTTTTGGAATGAATTTTTTTTATCATGTAGTAGAATAAATTGAATTAGTAGAATTTGTTGGTACATTTGAACGTGCTAATATCACGAAAGGTTTATAGATTGTTAATTCATGTGACATTAAATGTCAGCACAAATTGATATTTAAATAATAATTCAATATGTTTGTTTATCAAAATGATGTCTCAGGTATGCGTGGTGTCTGTAGACAGTATTTTTTGTACCGAGTCTAATTCTTGATATGTCCCACTAGCTTGTGGGGAGCAGAGTGGTTTCAGAAGCGGAAGTGAATGCATGGACTAGATTAATTTACTCCGCAACATCGTAAAGAAGCAACTGACTCGGAGTGGGAAGGTTTCCTACGGTTTTGTGGATTTAGAAGAAGCGTTCGACAGGGTGTTAGGAAAGGATCAAAAACAAAGTTGTAAGGAAGGAAGATTGATTGAAAGACAGTGTCAGTGTAAAAGTAAGAAAGTGTATGTTCCAGTGCTTAGAAAGGATGGATGATGCATGATTGACTAAGCAGATTTACTATGTAAAAACGGGAGGATGAAGGTGTCGAGGACGGCCGTTACACACTTTCCACGACCAAATTTAATGTGAATTCCCGTATATTATATTTGAGCAATTGAACGAATCCGTAAGAAAGGTGATGTAAGGAGCCTTAAAAACTGATGAATGGGTATGATAAGAATAATGAAAGTAGAAGTGAAGTGCAGAATCGTGCCTTATAACGCTCCGGTTCCTGATCCTGCCATTCCGGATCCTGCCATGCAAGGGAGTTTTGTAATAGTGCTAGTAAGTTATACTCAATTACTCAACTCCCTACCACCCTTCATAAGGCAAAAAAATGAGATTCAATAGTAGGATTGATCGATTCAAAGGAAAATAATTTCACCACAGATCCCTAAAACTGCAACGGTTCAGTTAGTATTCCACCAAACGTCTATAAGTATTATAAATTTCTATCACATCTCAATTAAAATTAATTGTACCCCCGCAGATGTACATCCGCTGTTGATGAGGCTTCGAACATGTGTTTTCAAAACGTGTATTGCTAGACAATTTCCTATGTGCACGTAGATAAAAGATTCCTCTATTTTATACTAGTATTAAATATCGTCTAAAATTAGTTTTAAGAAGTTATGTGTGATTATTAATAAATCGATTAGTGATAAATTGTGCCTAATGTCTGATAATAGGTATCATCATCTGTTACTTTTTAAAACCCTATGAATTCGTTGAGTCGACGTGCAACTGCCGCTGTCTGCACTGTCGGATATGAAAAGGCTTGAAGTTCAGATAAAAGAGTGAAATCCTGGAAGAAGAGTGCGTATTTAAATAATATATATATAGCATAATTGCGTATAAAAATCAATGATATGATGAAGAATATCGGCGTAAAGTGGACTCATGCCACCTTCCACTCGGTGAGAGAGGTGACCAGAGACCCAACTCCTTCCTCTCTACCCTCTTCATCATCCACCAGATCTGGGCGGTGCTAGTTGCTTACCATCAGATGACATGCCTGCCACTGTCCCCCCCTTAAACCATAACAAAAACGAACTTTCTTCTCTACTGAAAACAAAATGTCATCCAATTGTTGATTTGAATCGAGTCGACTTATCGCACAGTGCTCAGGTGCAGAAGCACCTTAGCACTGTGCGATAAGTAGTGTTAAAAAACCTTCACACCCTTTATAATCGTAGGTATATGCAGTGAAAATTATGCCACATGAGGAATATTGTCAAAAAACTTTGGCTAATCCGTACTCTGCGACTGCTAAAGAAAAATGTATATTAAAAGCAACTTGACCGTCAAACAAGCAGTTACTTGGAACAGTTTAAATGCGTCTAGACGTGGGTAGATGAAGGAGGCCCTGACCGCCCAGCAATGATAATTAGCTGGCAAGTAAGCCTCCAAGTAAACAGCCTGCATACTGCTCACTTCTAAGGGTCATTATATTACCGCTATTCCGCTACTTGTCAACTTAATTACATAATTCTAAGTGTGAACTTTCACGTGTTTACTTAAATGTTACCTTAATACATGTTCTCGTATGTGACACCGCCTACATACTCTTTCTAATGATTTGAACTTATTCTGACGATGGTAGAGCTATGGCTATGGCTTATTAATGCAGCAAACTGTATGCAGTTTGCTGCATTAATAGGCCGGCTCGAGTGGTGAAATACCACAACCTCTCAGAATATCGACGCAAAGAGGCTTATGGAGGTATCCATGTCCAACCCCTTCCCCTCAGGTTGTGCTCAGGTTGTTTATGGGCGACGTTTGCTACTTGCCATAGATTGACAAGCCTGCTTGCTTGCCCCCCTATTCCATCAAAAATATCCAAAATGTAAAAACAGTCTTTAAATCTGTTTAGTGTAATTTCATAAATACGCAATTTTTGCTGAGATGTCTAAAAATCGAGCACTCTGTTTCTGGATCAAAAAGTCGTGGGATTGAATCCAGAGTCACACTGATGACTTCTCAGAATTCTTCTGAGAAGATCGGTGAAGTCTGGAAGCATTGTGCCCGGTGTATGTGTTCCACAATTAGGGATGTAAAAATTCGGCGAGTCGAAGCTAAACAGTAGCTTTTTATAACTTCGGGTAGAAAAAGGCGTGAAATTATAAACAAAAACTGATATTCCTGCAGTTTAATGTTGACTAATTTCCAAGTAACATTAGTGAAAATTATATAAAAAAAGACGACGCAGTTTTTTTGTTATACTCGTACAAATAGATCTATCTACGGTGTTACGATAATTGAATAATGTGGTCGAATTTCGACCACGGTCGTTGATCACTAATTATTCTTAAAGCGATAACGTCCTCGACGCATTTGAATTAATTTAAAAAAAATCTCAATGATAAATGTTTTTATCAAAATAATTATCATTAACGATACGATCGAATCATTAACCCGTTAAGTGTTATGTTGAGTTATAAGTATTTTTACATAACAATAGTTTAGTATGAGGTCATATGTTTGCGGGGGTTAGTGACCTTGCGCGCACGCTGCCGCCTCCACGCGTGTCAAACTGTACGCACATATACAGGTGGCTTCTTCTTAACCGACTGCACCAAAAAAGGCTATATTTGGCTAGTGTAACTATACATGGATGTATATTTCTTTTGTACATTCAGAGCGCAGTCTATTGATGTAGGTATATCAATCAAAAGTAAAAAGGTTAAGTCATTGATCTCAAATTTTATTTAACATAAATTTGAAAATATTTATTCAATAAGTCATTGCCATTTACCTTGGATTCCAATTTGTCTCACATTGATACAGACTTTGACAATTAAAAAAATATTATTACTAAAAAAACAACACATGAAATTTTATTATGAACATTATTGTGGCAAACTCAAATAATCAAATATTTTTAATAAATAGTGATGTAAAAATACTCAACCTGTATAATCAACTACAACCTTTAATTTTCTCTATTTATTATAAAGCGTTAATCAAATTTGAACTTTATATTGAACGCTATAAGACTGCAAGTTAACTCCACGCAGGGTTGTCGAATATTGTGGCTTTTTTTTTTTTATTCAACGAGATTCTCGCATCCGATTGTTTTTATTTAAAATGGTTGAAACGATTTAATTGTAATACATAATGTTAGGAAATCGTTGAAAATGTAGATTATATTGTTTCATTGGTTAGGTTACTATGGTCTCTGACCACACAGAACATCATCATCATCAGGATTGATCTAGAAAATATTATCACCCCATGTCATGACTATCGTAAAAATTTGCTGCATGAATGGGCCGCCTTGATCGGTGCAACACCTCGACCTTTCAGAATATCGACGCAAAATACATATAGTGTACCTCTCTCACCGTACGAAACGCTGCATGAGCCACTTTACGTCGATCTTCAGAGAAGTCACCGGTCGAGCCGGCCCATTTATGCAGCGAACTGCTTGGCTCTACCACTGTCAAAATAAACTCTATTAGTATACTGTGTTAAGAGAAGATTCCGGAGGCATACCTTCTTTTCTATCCTTTTCATCTAAGGACCGGCGGCACAGCTATGGTACTCTCGGATTTTACTGTCCATGAGCGGCGCTGGTTGCTCGCCATTAGGTAATACGCTTGCTGGCTTGTGCCCTATTCCACAAAAAGTTACTAACGAATCGAAGGAAGAGAATGGGGGAAGGGATGTTTGCGAGTCATCTCTTATTTATTAACGGTGACCTAGTAGTTCAACAATCTAGTCCAGAGGTCTGGAACTCAAATTCTGGCTCACATCATAATTTACAATATTTGTCCGGATGTATGGCAACAGGTTTTTTTATCTATATCATATTTTAAATTTAAAGGGGGGTCAATGCCGAAGCCTGGTAGTAAGCGACAAGCGCTGCGTATGGACATCTGCAACTTGAGGGGGTCACAGCTGTCGGCTTTTAAGGCCGGTAGATGTTCGGATACTTCTATTCTCGAACATAACGTGGCATAAGTCACTTAACATTTTTGTGAGATGTTTTGGTCGAAGTCGAAGCACATGGTCATGCCTGTACTTTGAACGATCAATATTTTTTTTTTTCGGCTAATGAAAAGGTTGGACCTATTTTGACGGGACTTTTATTTACAGGTAGCTAATGTGTTAAAAAGTAACGTAGGCCACTTTTATCGTAGAAAAAATCTATTAATTTTCTCATATATTGCTTCTGAGGCAACAATGTTCGCCAGGTCAGCAGTTAATAATAAATAAATTAAAAGCAAAAATCCTTTTTAAAGAAGCTTTTATTTAAGCGCTCTAAAAATAAGAAAATAATATTTCCTTAAAAATTTCAAGTATCAACTTAGAGCCTCAGTATGTACAATTTATATAATAATAAAAGCTTGTCGCGCGAGTTGTAAATAAACTGTACTAATTTTAGAATGTCAAATCAAATCAAAATAGCTTTATTTTCTTGGGTCTTCACACACAGTTAAATATAGTCCGTAAATATAGATATTTAACTTATTATTATATTTAAAGCATTATATATTAAAACACGAGCGCTTGAGAAAATTGCCTCATTGGAACAAAAACGCACGTATGATTCTGAGTGTAAGGTTGTAATGAGAGGAAATGGGCAAAACACTCATGTAAATTAATCTACTAACTTTACTATATTATCTATTGCAATTTAATTACCTACTGATAGGGAGTCAAACCTCGCGACAAGCTTTTATTATTATATAAATTGTACATACTGAGGCTCTAAGTTGATACTTGAAATTTTTAAGGAAATATTATTTTCTTATTTTTAGAGCGCTTAAATAAAAGCTTCTTTAAAAAGGATTTTTGCTTTTAATTTATTTTTTTATTTTTAGTTATAGCTGGCTAGGTTAGTGTCATTTCACTCAACGCATCATTATTGCAAGTTAGTTTACCGCTTAATTTCAAACAGTCCAGCTCTTCAATAAGGCGATCATCTTATTTAATTTCAGCTTAGAGCTTTCTTTTCCATTTAATCGCAATGATGATTTTTAATTCATAGCCATATTGTAAAAATGCATCAAAAATATGTATGCCGTCGTCTTGGATGGTCCACCGTATTGTATTTATAATGACGTCACATTAATTTTCGAGTTATTCTGAACAAGCCCTTTCGTTTGATACCCATATTGTAGAAATGCATTAAAAAAACTGTTCCTCTATCTTGGATGATCCGTTATATTGAATTTAGAATGAAATCACATTATTTTTTCAGTTACTCTCAATGAGCCCTTTCATTTGATACCCATATTGTACAGAAGCTTAAAATATGTTTTCCTCCATCTTGGATATTCCACCATATTGGATTCAGAATGACGTCATATTATTTTTTGAGTTACACTCAATAAGCCTTTTCATTTGATACCCATATTGCAGAAATGCATTCAAAATATCTATTCCTCCATTTTGTGTGGTCCGCCATATTGGATATAGAATAATGTCACTCATTATATAATGTATTGTCATCCAAAGTAAACGTGTATACAAAATTTAAGCTCAATCGGTTGAAGATATCTACTTCAAAATTGAGTTGCAAGATTCCACCGAACATACATACTTACATACATACAGTGCAAGCTAAATAAAAGCTTTTAATCTATGAACAGTCGCTTGCAGTATGTGTAATAGCACAATGCTTCTATGTTATTTTTCAACTCCTGTGCACAGTTACGTGTCAGTAACTATGTTCTGTGATAATGAGTTCTGATTCGATGTAATGTATTTCGACCGTTTCATGCTAGTTCTGTTTGTTCTAAAGTTTTGTTGTTTTTTCAAGCGTAATATAACATTAAAAGTGATATTGTAACCAACAAATTGTTACATTTTTCGGTGCGTTAAGTTTTTTTTATCTTCCACTAAACTTGAATAACTTTTACGGGTTGGTAATTTCAAATTGAATGTGTGATAACCTTAAGAGTTTTGGAGGCTGAATTGGGTTGTGATTCCTTATTCTTTTCAGTCATTTTTTTTAAGGCGATGATTAAGCGCCTGAATAACATACATTACAAGATAACTTATTAAATTATTTTATATTAATTATTTTCGCTTCAAAAAAAATATATATTTAGTGGTGGTAGAGCCACGCAGTTCACTGCATAAATGGGTCGGCTCGACCTACCACGACCTCTCAGAATTTCTACGTAAAATGGCTCTTGTCACGTTTCGCTTGGTGAGAGAGGTATCCGGAGGCCTAACCCTTTTCCCTATCCCCTTCCTATCCCACTTCTGCCCCTTCCATATCCTGTTGAGAGGGACGGCAACATAACTGCTCGTGACACGCCTGCTTAAAAAAAAATTGTGTATGTTCCTGAGATAATTTTTCCGCTTCTATATCATTTTACAATGCAAGCAAACTAAACGACCGTTGGCAAAACTAGGAAATAGCAATTATAAAAAATAATCACTGCTATAAATTCTGGAATAAAAATCTAAAATGATTTGTTGTATAGCCAATTTTGTTTTCATAACATAACTTTACGCTTTTGTTACCCCAAGGTGTATGTAGTGGCTGTTAAGCCTCACCGTTATGTTGACGTCCCAAATGGAATAGGTGGCGAACCTATTGCCATAACGGGCACCAAGTTTTCAGTCATCGATATTTATCACACATAGCTTTCGAAAAGTCATTGGTGAGCCAGTGTCAGGATTCGAACGTCGACCTCTGGATCAGAAGCCGTGTGCTCGACCACTGGACCACCGAGACTATAGCTTGTTTTCATTATAAATGAGAATTTTAATACCATCGCATTCCAAGACTTTCCAAAGAGAAGAGAGAAAGAGAGAGACTGTAATAAAACATAATATGTTCCAAATACGACACAAGATGAGTCATCAACATAACAAAACGAACGAATCATTAACTTGTCCATATCACACGTGGATTATAAAAAGAAATAGTATTACACTAACAATTTAAGAATGTACCATTCGAAGTTGTCAACTGTGATCGATGAGTCACTACAAAATAATAGTATAATAATTTATAAGCTGCCAACATTACAAATTCTGGATCTAAGGCTGGCCACAAACCTAGCGTCTATTAGGATCAAATTCAAATTCACATTCATAATATATTTATTCCTTAGACTTTACAAAGTACTTTACAGGCGCAAAGTTTTTAGTCAGCGATATTTATCATACCTAACTTTCGAAATTAATTTAGAAAAGTCATTAGTGTGAGCCAGGATTCGAACCCGCAACCTGCATTGAAGCATTGAAGCATTGAAGCGTGATGCTCAACGGATCACCGAGACCGTTGTGTAATTGTTTTTAATTAAATTAATTTGACAGCTAGCCAAGATCAAACGTTCAAATTACTTGAGTAATTGAGAATAAGAAGTTGACACTAGGCCTGATATTGACATAAGAGAATTTAAAGCAATTCTTTAAAATCGTTGATAAATTTGATGCTTTGTTGGAGGCGTAGTGATAATACATAATGATGAAGAGGAACACATAAACTCAGATAAGTTATATTATTCAAGTACATACATACATACATAACCTCACGCCTTTTTCTACCCGAAGGTAGGCAGTGGCTATAAAGCCTCGACCTGCCGAATTTTACACCCCAAATGGAAAATAGGTGGATGAACCTATTGCCATACATCATGCACAATGTTGTCAGTTATTGATATTTGTCTATACTAATAATATTATAAAGAGGAAAGATTTGTATTTTTGTATGTAACGAATAAACTCAAAAAGTACTGGACCGATTTTAATAATTCTCTTTTCTTTAGAAAGCTACATTATCACTGAGTAACATAGGCTATATTTAATCATCGTTGTCATCGACATTTTGTTTGTACGCGAGTAAAACCGTGAGGCGGGAAGCTATATACAATACAGCGGTACGAAGTTCGCGCGGCGCGCGTGAGCCAGAATTCGAACCCGATAACATTATTTAAATAATTTTACTTGTGTGCCTACTAGACAACGATATGAATAATTATCCTCATTATATCCTCATTATGCAAGCTTAGCAAAACTAAGATCCTGTCGTTTAATTTTGTAAATTAATCACCAAAAATGCTTCAAATCACCTATTGAAAGTTTGGGAGTGTTGTGTGTAGCAAGCCTAAATTTCAGAACTAAATAGTTTAAAAGTAAAATAGTCGGTTACGAACGCATTATAAAATTTGTAATTCGAATGCGATGAAATTGCTAACATATTATTTGCAGTTGCCTTATACCATATCGCTAAAGAAATAAGGTGGATTATTATCAATTTTTTTTCATAAGATTGTAAGAATCTGGAAGTGACGAGGTGGGTAAATATTCAAGTTTAGAACATTGATGTGGAGTGATAGTCGCGGTGCGTGACATACTCTAGGGTTGCCACTTATAATTTTCGATTGCCGTTGTCAAAAAAAATTTGAAACACGTGAGATATCAAAAAAGTTTTGATTACAAAAATTGGTTGTATTTTTGCTTGGCGTGTAAATTGTAAATTGGATAAAATTTTATTTTAGAGTCAAAGGAAACTTCGGTCAGGATTAAATTTGAATAAAAAGTTTTGGAATGATGTATGTGTATTTTCCCAAAAACCATGATGTATTTATTTGTGCGTTAAAATATCGGGAAAGTACTATAAGCGTAGTATTTAGTTTTACAAAATCCAGTTGTGTCAAAATTGCAGAAAACCATTTATCGGCAAAATAATGCACGCTCCTGTTGCATTGGTTTTACAGTGGTAGCGCTACGCAGTTTGCAGCATGAATGGGCTGGCTCAACCAGTGAAATCCCACCACCTCTCAGAATATCCACGTAAAGTGGCGCTTGCTGCGTTTCCCTTGGTGTATCCGGAAACCTAACCCCTTTCCTGCCCCCCTTCACATCCCACTTCCGACCCCTTCCGTACCCCATTGTAAGAGCCGGCAAGCAGCTGTAACATATGCATTTAGGCGGCTGGCGTTTGTTACTTCCCATCAGGTGACACGCCGACTCGTTTGCCGCCCTATACCATACAAAATATTACAAATTTAAAATAAATAAATAATAGTTTAAAAAAACTAAAAAACACGCTTTTTATAGAAAACCGAACTAAAAAATAGAAAAATAAAAAAAAAAAAATTATTTAAAAAAAAGCGTGGGGTGCTTTTTAGATATTAACGAAATGATAATCACTCTACTCATATCTGTCAATAAAATATTTATAACTATTGACACCATGCACCCCACGCTTTTTTTAAAATAAAATATTTTTTTTTATTTTTCTATTTTTTAGTTCGGTTTTCTATAAAAAGCGTGTTTTTTAGTTTTTTTAAACTATTATTTATTTTCTATTTTTTAGTTCGGTTTTCTAGTCTAGAACTTTCATAGTTCACAAATCGCACCATCTAGTGGCAATCACCGGAAACTAAAGAAAAGTGTGTGTGTCCGCTCCGACGCACGACTGGAGTTTACTCCTCAAGAACGATTATAAAATAAAATAATAAATATTTACTGTCTACAAATATGAACACATTTCTTCGTAATAGAGAATGGCGTATCGCTATAAAGAGTGTTTCTATAAAGAGCTCAGGACATTGTATGGAGTGCCGACTCTTATTTATATGCTCTGTGACTATAGCGCATAACGCATTTCGTGTGACATGCTATACTCTCTAGTACGATTTTGGTCCCCATAATTTTCATACCCCGGGCCTATATATGTAAATCGATTCTTAAGGAGTAAACTCCAAAAAGAAGTCGGTTACAAACAAACATACAAACATACAAACCTACAAACATACAAACATACAAACCTACAAACAAACATACAGGTGAAGCTAATAAAAAGCTAATAAAAAATATATGGCAATAGGTTCGCCACCTATTCTATTTGGGACGTAAACATAACGGCGAGACGAGTCTTAACAGCCGCTGCCTACACCTTCGGGTAACAAAAGGTGTGAAGTTATGTTATATTATGTAAAAACAATCGTGACTTGTGACAGCTAAGATTCTAAGATGCTCTAAAAAAATCCCAAAAACGTTATTGAACTCGATTTATATAGGTGATCATCATTGCAATAAGTTTGCGACAACCCTAAATATGATACATAGTAGTTATTTCGCTGCGCTGACGCATCCCGTGAGTCATGACCAGTTTAGGTAAACCGTATTTGTACTATATAAGCGCTATAGTAGGAACACTAGCGCGGTACACGAATAGATAGCTAAAAACTAATTAGAGTTTATTCTAGTAAAACAACGAATAAATAATATTTTTAACGCAACTCACTCAGCGCCACCTACCAAGCGATTGATATAAAAATAATAATAACTTGGACATAATACACACAGCGCCCTCTAGTTCAAAACTAAACTGCTAAATGTTTGTGCTATGGATACTAGTTAACAGATATTAATACATATATACTTTTCTTTTGTAAATACATACAAAATACATAGCAAAACACCCAGACGTCATACAAACATTCATGCTTGTCACAAATATGTGTACTCTGGTGGGAATCGAACCCGCCAACCTCAATTCTGCAGTCGGTAGATTTACCAATGCACCACGAGGCTCGTCATATATGATGAACTAATAAGAAGAAGAAGGAAACCAACGGCTAACATAAGTAAGAGTAACTGGAGTAAATCAAACCCCAGTCTGGTCTCCATAAGAGTTTGTGAAGAAGTTGTTGTTTCATGGGAATGAAGGGGAAACTAACAAGTATTTGGTGTGTATTCTGATGGTAAGCGAGTAGCGCCACCAATGGACATCTGCAACTGTTTGTTCATTGCTGCAGCACGGTAATACCAGGGGAACTAACTAACCAACTATGAGGTACTGCTGTCTTTCGGTGTAGGATAAGGAAAGTAATAAGAAGTGGGTGGACCTTCGGAAGCCATTTTACGTCATTATACGTATTTATGCGGCATGAGCCATTTTACGTTGATTTTTTAAGAAGCCGTGTTCATATCATCGCTAGAATCTCTGTGATTGGATGGTTTTCATTCAAAAATTTTTATAATTAATTTGATTTTATAATTAATTTGATTTAATAATAATTTTATTCTACGGTAATTAAATGTTAGTATCCACGACTTTTGTAACATGTCACACTGCTCGTAAACAAAGAGTGTTGTGTAACAGTGACAGATTTGAATCTCCAACCAACACGTGGACAATATTCAACTGTACTTTGATATTAATTATTAATATATTACAGTAATAAAAATAAAGTGCCTCCTTATAATATACTTTGCCTCTATCTTGTTCCAAACTAAGTTTAAAGATTGACGGGTCTCATGGTGCATTGATAAAACAACCGACTACTGAGTAGAACTCGACGGATTCGATCTCGATCCGAGTACACATATTTACGATAACTATGGATTGTTTTATGGTTTTTAGGCGTGTCTTTTTATGTATTATAAGTATTTATAGAGACTGAAGTGGCAATGGGCTGGTCATATCCAGCGAAGGACCGATGGTTGATGGAGTAAGAAGGTAGAGTGGAGACCGCGACTTGGTAAGCGTAGTGTAGGACACCCACTAGCCCGATGGTCAGACGATCTTAGAAAGGCTGCTGGAAAATGCGGAAGGCAGAGAATCAGATGTTGTGGCGCAAATTGGGAGAGGCCTATGTCCAGGAGTGGACTTCAACAGGTTGATGATGCAGTATTAATTTATAAAATAAATAGAGATGTTCTTATTGCTGTTATTTGATTGACATAACACAAGCTACAGCTTAGATTTGTAACGCTCAAATAACTTGGTGTGTCTATATTATAGTAATTAACCTTTCATAATACATACATACATACATAACTTCACGCCAAATCCCTTGCGGGGTAGGCAGAGAGAACAGAGCGCCATAGGGCACGATTCTTACACGCCTCACTCGCTTCGTTGACATTCATAACTCTATTCATGCACGCGCGTCGGTTTTTGAGGCTCTTAACATCACCTTCCTCCAGAACACGTTCTATTTGGTCATGGCCTTTCATAATACTAGATTGATTAGGGGTTAATATCAAAATTTAAAAACAATTTTGTTAAGTATTATGTAAATTCATAATACTATAATCGTTTATTTTTTCATATTTGGTTGTTATCTTTTATTAATCATTTTTAACCAATCCTAGGTAGTAGTATATGTATGATTATTGCTTGAAATTCAACGATTTTATACTGACTGATTTAACTGTAAAATGCAACAGTGGGAAGATTCCCATTAGAGACTGAGCTAATCTACAACACGAGAGACTCGTTGGAACTTACTTCTCTACCTTCTCTTAAGACACTGTAAACTTGATCATGAAAAGTGACCTTTGACCTTCTACAATTCATTCATTTTCCCATTTCATCATTGTAGGTCTCGGCGGTACAGTGGTCGAGCACCCCGCTTCTGAATCAAGAAGTCGTGGGTTCGAATCCGGGTTCACACCAATGAATTTTCGGAAATTATGTGTGATGAATTTCGATGACTGACAACTTTGTATCCGATGTATAGTAATAGGTTCTCCCCCTATCCTATTGAGGACGTAAACATAACGTCGAGTCGAGGCTTACCAGCCGCTGCCTATTAGGGTAGAAAAGGGCGTGAAGTTTTGATAAATAGATCGTCTTCTTCAAAAGTGATATCACAAAAAGCTAATTATTATCAATTATCTAGAAGATAATGTTGCAAATAAGGAAACATATCCATATTTGTGTGGTGTGTTTGTGAGCTGATCAGCTCCACAAGACCGATGGTCACATCGATCGCAAATTGAAGGCATCACATTTTCATAGGCTTTCACACACGGATTGGTGAGCCGAATTTCACTTGACCATGTTCAGAATAGGATACTGTACGACCAATAATAATAATTATTGTTATTTTAATAAGATACAGGTTTAATATACTTGTATTAACAAGCAAGCGGGTCACCTAATGGTGAGCGACTAAAAAAAAGCTTTTAGATACTTCAAGCTTTTATTTGACAACTTTTTTTCAAAAAGCTATACTTATTCTGCCTCGATACTTGACTATCCAGAGGTAAAGTTTTCTTGGACTGAGGAAGTGCTTCGATTATCATTAAAATATTTTGTTGAATTAATTTTCAAACATTTGATATTTATTTTATCATGAGAATAACTAGCGAAAATATTGACATAAACAAAGTTTTCGAATTCGTAAAAGTCCGAAAATAATTATATCAGTAGTTCATATAATTTTTTTTAATTTTTTTGCAGCCAAAATTATCCTCTTTTGTTTCTTTCAATTTAATTAGTAAATGCGAATAGTACAATACAGATTATAGACACATAAAATTACATAAATATAAATCATAATTATATCTACAATGACATTTTTACTATTCGACCAAAATCTGCTCAAATAAACGCGATATTTGAAAAGATTAGTCTGAACATATTTACAAACTAACAAAACTGGGACTGTCATTATGAAATTAGTATAGATTGTATTAAATTACAAAACTTATTTTTTTACTGAAAGAAGACAGTCTTCTTAACGAGACCATCAACAAAGTCCAACAAAAGTTCCCGACTACTACTCACTACACAACGACTGTTACTGCGTTACTTCGCGGAAGTACAGAGAGTCCATAACTTGGGTGGAGTTTGAACAGCGACTCCAGTTGTGTTCTCCTCTTCAACATTCACAACTGCTCGTTGTTATTTGTTTTATGAACATTTATTTAAATTTGTACAAGTTTTACAGTCTCGGTGGCGCAGTGGGCGAGCGCACGGCCTCTGATCCAGAGGTCCGGGGTTCGATTCCAGACACTGGCTCACACCAATGACTTTTCGAAATTGTTTTCGGAAGTTATGTGTGATAAATATCGATGACTGACAAACTTTGTGCCCGGTATGGCAATAGGTTCGCCACCTATTCCATTTGGGACGTAAACATAACGGCGAGACGAGGCTTAACAGCCGCTGCCTACACCTTCGGGTAACAAAAGGCGTGAAGTTATGTATGTGTTATGTATGTTGTACAAGTGTTATTTTAAATTGTACAACTACGACATCAAATTCATAACTTCCCGGTTGAGTATCTATCTTGAACTTCACGCCTTTTTCTACCCAACGGTGTTGTAGGCAGTGGCTGCTAAGCCTCGACTCGCCGTTATGTTTACGTCCCAAATGGAATAGGTATTGCCATACCGGGCACAAAGGTTTTTAGTCATCGATATTATCACACATAGCTTCCGAAAACAATTTCGAAAATTCATTGGTGTGAGCCAGTGTCAGGAATCGAACCCGGGCCTCTGGATGGCCTAGTGGTCTAGTGTGCTCGACCACTAGGCCACCGAGACTTCAAAATTATATAATTACGAAAAGTCATTGGTGTATGCCAGGATTTGAATTCACAACCTCTGGATTCTAAAACCGCGTGTCGAGCACACTAGACCACTGAGAAGCAGGAGTTTATTGAATTGTGTTTGAGTATTTTTTCTAATTTCCTAAATAAATAATGAGTTTGACAAGGATATAAAGATGCATGCAGCACTTTCGTCATTAGAAATGTGAAGCTCGGCTTGACTCCTTAGGAAATCAGCGATGTGGACGTGAAGTGGCTCATGCTGCGTTTTGTTGATGAAAGGGGTATCCTTAAGGCTACCCTCTTTTCCTTTCTTTCTCGTTCTCCCTCACCATGTCATCTTAAAGGCGAGCAATGTATTATGACTATCTTGGGTAAGAGAGATATCAATGGGTTGTGCTAGTTGATTACCAATAGGTAACTCACCTGATTGTTACTTGAACTGAAACTTAAAAAACTATTTTTAGTAAGTACTCGGAGCTCCCCGCTCCTGATTCAGCAGTCGTGTATTCGATTCCAGACTTCACATCAATTTTTTCTCGGAATCCCTTTCGAAAGTTACGGGTGATAAATATTGATGACTGACAACTTATGACCGGTGTAATGGCAATAGGTTCGCCAACTATTCCATTTACGACGTAACGATTTGGCAAAGGCGAGGTTTTAATAACCTGCCTACACCTTTGGGTAGAAAAAGGAGTGAAGTTACGTTAACGTTTTATAAATACGTTCTTATGGGGACAGTGAGCTTTGCCACCCACAAATACAGTACAACACACCATCAGGTGAATCGTGTTCAAGTAAAATATAAAACGAAAAAATATAACAAACTTAGTCTCCCAATAGGAACATAGTGCCGGGATGGCCGGTACAACCCCTCAATAATGATTCCGACATTTCTATTCAAGGGAGGCGACATTAATAAGTCGGGCCCTTGCCCTGCGACTCAGCGTGTAACGTGTGATCCCTCCGATATACCAAGATTAAGGGCTATTTCACTTCCAATCGCTTTTTCTATACTGAAAAGGAGAAATTGATTTTGTGAGCTCTTTCATGTTTTTTTATGAGATTTTAAAAGGAGTTTTTTTTTTTTTGAAAAATTTCTCATCGTAACAATACATACTGCCTCATTTATAATTACTACTACCCTTAATTAAATCTATAATGACATTTTTTAATCGACACTACCAATGCATGGTAAAGTCGCTCGTGCCGCGTTTCATTCGGTGAGAGAGGTATCCGGAGGCCCGATCCCCTTTTCCCTTCTACTTCATTAAAGGACGGCAACGCACCACGGTGTTCATGGGCGGATTCTAGTTGCTTACCCAGTGGGTCACCCAATGGGGGTGACCCACTGGGTCGTTTGCCCTCCTATCCCATAAAAAATATCATCAGGGCTATATCCTTCACAATAAATACTTGGTTTAAATAAATAAATACTCCTATATCCACTTTGATCTAAAATAAGATGAAATAATAAGAATTATTTAAAGAAGTAGTCTCTCGTGGTCTAGTGGTCCACGCTTCTGAATCAACAAGTCGTGGAATCGATTTCGGGCTCACACCATTGTCCTTTCGAAATCATTTCTGAAGTAAACTGTGATAAATATAGATAATTGACAACGTTGTGGCCAGTGTAAAGCAATAGGTTCTGTCACCTTCCATTTAGGACAAAAAAAATTGCTAGTCGAGGCTTAATAGCCGCTGCCTATACTTTTTGGATAAAAAAGCTTGAAAGCTATAAAAAGGCAGTATTTTTTTTCCCGATCTATAGCAGTACTGCATTTGACGGAAAGAGGTAAAATTGTTTTCAGTTTGGATACTAATTTGAAAGATTATTAAAAAAAAATCACCACCCAACATGGACATAGGTTATTTTAAGTGTCATTCAATATTTGATAACTTTCGCCACCCTACACAGCGCTGGGGGACTGAGCCAGCTCAAAAGGATTATACGTAATAGAAAAGACTTTGCTAAGTCTCTGGGCATTACTCCGTCCCTGACCGGCTTCACTAGTAACCATCTGATGGATTACAACTCAATATAATATGATAAAATAAAAAATATGTATTGTTAATTCGCTTTAAAAAATAACTGCTTCAATATAACTTCACGCCTTTTATATCTGAAGGTATAGGAAGCAACTCGCCTAATGTTTGCCTCTCAAATGGCATAGGTGGTGGAACCTATCGCTGTGTAAACCGGGCGCAACCATCATCATCATCGATCTCACGACTTCTTGATTCAGAAGCGAGGTGAACCATCTCCACTACATTTAGAGGTTTATGTAAAACATAACTTCACGCCTATTTCTACCCGAAAGTGCAAGCAGCGGCTGTTAAACCTCGTCTCGCCGTTAAGTTTACGTCCCAAATGGAATAGGTGGCGTACCTATTGCCATACCGGGCACAAAGTTTTCAGTCATCGATATTTATCACGCATAACTCCCGAAAATAATTTTGAAATGTCATTAGTGTTATCTAGGATGCGAACCCGCGACTTTTCGATTCAGAAGCAGGGTGCTCAAAGAAAGAGTTTATGTAAAATATATGAATAAATACTATTATTTTACTGCGTGTAAAAATCTATTAGAAAATAGCATCTTGATGAACTAAATAAAATAAATAAATAAAGATGACACTAAATAAAACATGTTAACAATAAATTGTAACTAGTATAGTTAAGTAAGTTTTATTTATTAACAAGACTATCAGTATGTTAAAAGTCGCATTTAAATGGGCACATTCATTTTGTACGTTCATATTATCTACACAATCTATACAAATAAATAAAATTCATGTGTCTGTTTTTAATTACCAGCAGTTATTTATTAAAAGTATACAATATACATAATATGTTATAGTAACAACTAGATGATAACTTTTTAAGTATTAATTTGTCTGTATTTATTTTATGTAATAATAAAAATAATAAATAATCTCCAAAATTACTGGATTTTACTTCACTAAAACTTTACTAATGGGTTTATGATTATTATAAGAAGTATTTTATTAGTAAGACACTTTTACCTAAGCTGCTTATCACCTTTAATTTAATACCACTTGTATATAAATTAAGGGAAAATATAAATTTCTATACACTTTTATATAAATTTATAATATAACTAGCTGACCCAGTGGCATTGTTCCGCATCAACAGTATAAATGAGTAAATGTTGAATTTATCACTTTTTCTTTGATATATCATACATGAATTACTTATAGCTAAAACCACCTCTCTGACACCCTCTATCTGTTAAAAAAAAACCGCATCAAAATCCGTTGCGTACTTTCAACGATATAAGCATAAACGCGGCCAGACAGCGGAAAGCGACTTTATTTTACACTATGTGATAGAATAGAATAGAATAGAATAAAATAGAATACACTTTATTGTACACCATATAAACAATACATGACAGTAAGTAGTACTTAGTAAATCTTATGGCTAGTACAAAGGCGGTCTTATCGCATGCTGCGATCTCTTCCAGACAACCTTAGGATGGACACGTTGAACTAGAAAGAGTAATATGCGGTGTACTTGTTTGAAGTCTATATTATATGGAGCCATGGAATAGATAGATACATAAATATATATATGATACAGAAAAACCTTCGGACACCATTTAAACATGATGTTTGCTCGACCCATTGACCTCTAGCTATAATGTAAAATTTTAAGCTACTAAGGACATATATCCTGAAGTCGGGTAAAATGTTTAATTAAAAGTTATATAACCAGCAACTCGTCAGGTATTACCTATCCCATAAAAACCTAAGTAGTGGTACTTAGGTTTTTATGGGATAGGAGGTGAAAAAGTAAGCGCGTCACCTGATGGTAAACAACTAGTGTCACCCATGGTCACCTGTAACACAGATATTATTACAGTTGCATTGCCGGCATTTAAGGGAGTGGAATGGAAAGGGAAGGGATTAGTCCTCTCAACACCTCTCTCACCGAACGAAACATGAGTCGTGCCACTTAAGGTCGATACTTTCAGAGGTCGTAGTCGAACATTCAGGTAGTGAGCGACGTGGCTCTACTAATTTTCGAAAAGATGTCAGAAAATAGTAGAGACAGTAGAAACATGTATCTCCATCACACAGAATTATTCTTAACGGGAATCGAATGCTGGAATTCTGCTATAAAAAATCTATTAACACTTACAAAGCAATGAGATATGTTAAGCCTTACTTATTCTAACGCATAAACATATTCGTTAACTTTAACTTTTAAGCAATAGATAATTTCCCATTTGGATACAAATTGAAATATAAATTAAATTATTCTTTAAAACTTTAAAAAATATGCAACAAGTGCCGCAAAGAGTATTAATTATTTGTGTTCATGAACAAATTTAATTTTACAAATCTGCCAAAGCGAAATATACCTTACAGTGGTTGTATTAAGAGTCACTTAAATTTCAGTTTTTTAATTGGCAAGTTTAAGTGCCCTTACACACTAGTATCGTATTGAAATATTAATTACACTATGAAATTATTAGGAGTCGTAATGTAACCTTGCCTTTGCATGTGGCACTTAACACCAGTTAAATAATATTAAAACATAACCTTGACTTACTTTTTTATGTTCATATTAAGTATTATACGTGCATAGACTTAGTAATATGGACTTAGTAGTTATAACCTAAAAGTACGCAGTAGCGACACAGGGATCATAAAAAAGATTAATGTCTAATGAAGTCATAATGTATTTTTTTTGCTATGTCCAGAATACTCTGCCAGTGACAAGATTCAAATGGCAAAGGTGTTATTTTTATTTACTTTACATTATTACTCTTTCTTATGTGATAGGAGGGCAAACGAGCAAGTGTGTCACCAGATGGTAAGCAACTACTCACCGCTCATGAACACCGTGGTCCGTTGTCGGCCTCCGGGTACCTCTCTCACCGAACGAAACGCGGCATGAGCCACTTCACGCCGATATTCCGAGAGGTCATGGTATTTCACCGGACGAGCCGACCCATTCATGCAGCGAACTGTAAGATTCTACCACTGTTAAATTACTGCTTAAATGTTTTTGTATTTTATCTTTATAGCTAACTTTCTAACCTAGATGTTTGGCGTTAAAAACGATTATGCTTTAGGTCAGACGACTAAAGTGAAACTTTTGCGTAAGTCACACCCTTCTTTTTTCCCCTACTAATAATTTTGATCTTCCTCTAAGCCAACGTTCAATCACACATTTCGTAACGCTCTCGCCATGCTTACTTCTTAATTCAAGTGTGAGTCAACTTAGTATGTACATCTTTTTATTCACCATAGTTGTATTTTGCAAGAAATAGTAAAAAGAGTTATGAAAGTCAACGAAGCGAGTGAGGTGTGTAAGAATCGTGCCTTATGGCGCTCTGCTCTCTCTGCCTACCCTGCAAGGGGTTTAACGTGAAGTTATATATTTTTTATGTAGTAAAAAAATCTCTTCAGAAACACTTAATGCTGGAATGATTTAGCTTTTTTCCTGGTGTAGTTTTATTTGACGCATGTATACACTCCTTATAAAGGCAGGTGCACAACTATCTCCTACGTCGAAATGTTATGTACAATAAATAACTTATTGACAACAAAATAGAATGCCGCGAAATATATATAATATTAGTTGTTTTATTTTATTTTAAATTTACAACTCAATAGACACTGTCGTTTAAATAGAAATAAATAATGGGTAATATGTTTTATGGCAAGTTTATTTATTCATTCAGCGTGCTTTTGGAAATATCAATAAGTTAATTATGTCATCCTACCCCAGTAAGCATTATCATATAAGATAGACAGTGGTTGTACAGTTCTGTTCCCGCCTGTGAATATTTTTTGTTCGTATTCACTAAATATTCATATTAAGTTTAGTCTATACTATAGATCAAATTTTGCTTTAGTCACTCAGACAGACGCTAGATGGCGTTATAAAAGTGAAATAATGCAATGGTTACTAACCATTGCTTCTTATTATTTCGCTTATATAAAGCCTTAATTCATCATTATTATGAACCCGGGTTGAAATTAAAATCCATAAGAATAAAAATAACTTAACTGATTTTTTTTATTGAATAGGAGGGCAAATGAGCAAATGGCTGCAATACAGATAGTGTCACTATTGAGTTGCCGGTCTTTTAGGGAGTGGAATGGGAAAGGAAGAAGTAGAGTGTTGGGCCTCCGGATATCATTCTCGCCAAACGAAATGCGGCATGAACCAATTGCGTCGAGATTCTGTGAGACCATGGTATTTCACCGGTCGAGCCGGTCCACTTATATATCGAACTGCGTGTCTCAACCACTATCTGAGATAAATGTTTTGATTTGATTTCAAATTAATTATTTCAACAATCACAACACAAATCAAAATTGCTTCAGTCAGATAAATATATGTAGTAGGTGTACAGGTACACTTTGTAAATAGGGTTCCATAGTCATCTGGGTGAAACGGCACCCTAATAAAACAGTAGGGTGGCCGAACCAGTTGTGTACCCAATATCCACATAGGCGCGTCGTGATAAAAGCAGTATTAACCGGATATTGGTACGGGTCGGCAATCACTGATTTCCGTTTCACCGTTACCAATAATTTCGAGGCATCCGCAATTATTGTTTGCTGTTAACGTCTAATGTTCACAAACAGAATAAACATGTTTTAATTAATTATTAATTTTCCACATAAATAGATCAATATTTGTTTGTACTCGAACAATTTCCTGTTTATTTGAATTATGCTTTGTATAGTTAAAAGTTATGTACTTCATCACGAACATATCTGCTTACACTCTGATCTGGGTTGGAATAGTAACAGAGACACACAGTTAGTTGCATCAATAGGCCGGCTCGACTGGTGAAATACCATGACCTCCAAGGAAATCAACGAAAAGAGGCAAGAGGCTACGTTTCGCTCGATGAGAGGTATCTCTTCCCCCTCTATCCTTCCTATCCCACTTCTAACCCCTTCACTATCGCACCAACAAAAATATTTCCAAAGAGAGTTGACGTCAGACAGGCGGCCGGTCGTAAAATCACAGCCAACTCTTTTGACGACAAACGTCACCTATAGTAGAATAAGGGCAGGAAAATTATGACATAAAAACGACGTAATACTTGGACAAACTCTTAAGTATGAGCTGAGAGTTAGTTACTAAATCCGTCACAAAAATTTTGAATATTATCGGTGATCCGACCAAAGCCGCATCTAATAGTTGGCGTAAATATAAATTTAATTCTAAACTCATCTAAATCTTCTAATTGTTTCTGAGACTTTATTGTGTGGCCCCACAGTCATGAGCGTCAGGCCCATTATTGTTTTCAGTGAAATATTGCCCAATTTATTATGAAATATTAATTCGGAACCCTTACATTTTTAAGATACAGCCTGTATTAATCATGTTTTATACAGGACGGTTAGAATTTGAAAGGTGGTCGGTTCCATTTTTCAACAGGCGCTTTTTTTCGTTTGCTCAAAGAATTCATGAGTTTGATTTCCGGTTGGTCATTTTGACGACGTTTTTTTAACGTATCGGTTAGCTATTGGTTTTGGTCAAAGCATAGGACAGGAGTACGATTTACAAACAAATGAACGTTTGTATGCCTTCTGAAAGTGTCCAACACGTAGCACATCTGAACAAAAAATACATAACAACAAACAAACTTCCAATTTCAGGCGATTTTACTAGAAATATAATGTTAATTTTCATTGATAAAATACAATAATAAATATATCAAGCACTTGGCTTTCATCAAAATACCTTGAAAACTACCCAAAAATGTGTTCATAAAGGATGTGCTATCAACGCTCACAACAAAAGCCTGGCGACTTGTATAGACGTGACCGTCTTGTTGCCATGACAATATGTCCTTCCAGAATTCCCTTTCTTTGTCATTCAAAAAGACCGAAATAGATTTTCCTTATAAATAAGCTACTTTCGGGAGTGATAGAGCGGAAAGCTAAAGGAATCGTTGCAATACTGAAGGTAATTTTTACTTGACTAGGTATTGTTAATAAAACTCATATTTCTCTTTGGTACTTGAGTTAAATGTATTGTTAAAATTAAATGAAAAATACTTCTGTAAATAATATTAATACTGTTTTATAACGAAGCCTGTGTTCGGATGGTACTGGGTACATAGTAATTGTTTATTAATGACTGAACAAATCGTAACGAAGTCCTTCAATGAACACAGCCTACATATTGCGATATTAACGGTATGAAGGTGTAAAAAATATATTTTATATTTTTTGGTTCCCTTACGTAAACTTAAACATCATCGATCAAAGTCAGAATTGAAAGCGGATTGATCCGCGCGACACAATATACTCAGCTGACGGGCAGTAACTTTACCTATTGACGGATTATTGGGGTACTGACCCTAAATCACTACGGTATAAAGCCTTACTACATATATATTTCAGTTTATTAACAATACTCCTTTGATACAAGTTTCGTGAAACTCAGAAGCCATTAAAACAATTTCAATAATATGCATTAATACGAGAACATACCGTTAAAGTTATGGGTTAGCCTCTTTAAGATGTTAAACAGTAAAAAAAATAACCTAATCTAGTTAACTCTCAACATCTAAGGGCTTTGACCCTAAGCACAAGAAGATGTAGGGTGAGCTAGACAGTTGTCGTCCGTTGATTTGTTTTTAATTAAGTTTCACAGTTTGGGATTTGGTTGTGTGATTAAACATCAAGAATGATTTATGAGTGTTAGTTAGGGTTAGATTATATGTTATTTCCAGTGATTATGTGTTATAATTGTATATAATTTTGATTACAGTGTAATTGAAATATAATGTCTAGTAAAACTATCTGTATATCAAATTTGTATTATTTTAGGTTAGAACAGATTTATACATAATTATTTTATATATAAAAGCTGTAGGTGTATTTATAAAAAGCCTGTGTGAATAAAATTATATAACTCGACCTGTGAATTGATGTTTTTAATTAATAACAAAAAAAAACATATATTTCAAGTTACGCTTTCGCTTTTAAAATATTTGAATATAATCGATTAATCAATTTTTTTTAATGTAGAAGGAGTCAAACGAGCTAGTGAGTCACAAATTATGAGCTAAAAATAAAAAAACTTCCGTTAAGAAAAAAATATTAATACCACAACAGTACTAATAATGGGTGTTACGGCCTCAAAACATATTCGACCTATTTTCGGTAAGCCACATGTCTCAGATTACCAAACGTGAATACAAAAGGGAAAAAAAATGAGATTGTTAATAATAGCGAAGTACTGTTACTTGTTTATTTATTACATTGGACGGAAGAAAGAACAAACGCACTTTTGTCAACAAAGCCTTATGATCTCTCGTTACTTTCATAAGCATTTGGGCAATAAATAATAATGTAATCATGATTTTATATTTTTATTATCGCCAGGAATGTTTTGAGGGCCTTTGCAGCTACTGTTTAGCTGTACTGGATACAATGTAGAGATCTTTGGGTTTGATATCCATTTAAGTAATATTTGTCTGTTATTGTGAGTGTACATATTTCTCACAGGCCCACAACATCCAGCTTTCACATTTATCGGCAACTGATATGTGATCTATACAAAAGTTGATAAATTATAAATAAAATATAAATTATTTAAGTCTAGATAGAAATAAATAATTTAATCAAAATATATTATTAACTAATGTATTCTCTTGACAGTCTCGGTGGCGCAGTGGACGAGCGCACGGCCTCTGATCCAGAGGTCTGGGGTTCGATTCCAGACACTGGCTCACACCAATGACTTTTCGAAATTGTTTTCGGAAGTTATGTGTGATAAATATCGATGACTGACAAACTTTGTGCCCGGTATGGCAATAGGTTCGCCACCTATTCCATTTGGGACGTAAACATAACGGCGAGACGAGGCTTAACAGCCGCTGCCTACACCTTCGGGTAACAAAAGGCGTGAAGTTATGTTATGTTATGTTAATGTATTCTCTAAATTTCAATGAAATTTAATTTAATAGGTAAAGTGTATAGGTAATTTATTCGTTAGTTTGTCTTTTTATACAACCAAAATGGAGAAGGGTTTTATAACTTCCGGTGCCAAATTTAATTTAAGACGATAATATGTACATTCACCCTATAACTTTTTATGGTTTTCACGACAAATTTTCTTTGACATTTTAAGTCGGCTAATGCAATTTTTCAAAGAAACCCTTTGAAGTTAATTTAAAAACTAGACTTAGAAAATCTTATTTACGTCTTATGAGTTAATGGACTTCTTTGAGCTCGGAAAAGAAATTATAAATATACAGTACTATATATTTATATCTCAAAATATTACACACTAATATAATATCAATATTAATATTGGGAAGAGTTGCATAAACATTCTGTTTTGAATTAATCTTTTAGCATTTTATATGGTCTGTATATTTTACAATACTACTAAAGGGAATAGAGCAGTAATCGTAAATATTAGTGAACCGAAGAAAAAACTCCAATTTATAAGTCTCGACGTCGAGCACCTCACTTCAAGTCCTGGAATAGAATCCGAGCTCACACCAATGAGAAGGAAAATATGGTGCCGGGTGTGTGGTAATAAGATGAGCAAACATATTTCATTTGATATGAAAAAGTTCAGTGAGTCGAGACGTAACCATCGCTGCCTGCACCTTTGGATAGAGAGAAGCGTGAAGTATTAAAAAACACTTATTAATATTAATGTTATTCTGCATATATCATGAAGTCCTTAAATATAATATTAAAGATTTGGTTTGACTTTGGTTTCACAAACAGTGGTAGGTTGTCTGCTACTATAACTGCTATATTAGCCATATTCTTCCTTATAATAAAACCAGGTGGTCCAGTGGTCGAGCACACGGCTTCCGATCCAGAGGTCCGGGTTCCAATCCTAACGCTGGCTCACACCAATGACTTTTCGATATTGTTTTCGGAAGTTAAGTGTGATAAATATCGATGACTGAAAAACTTTGTGCCCTGTATGGCAATAGGTTCGCAACCTATTCCATTTGGGACGGATACATAACGGCGAGACGAGGCTTAACAGCCGCTGCCCACACATTCCGGTAACAAAGGTGTGAAATTATGTTATGTGTTATGTAATATAATATAACTTCAAGTTGATTATTTAAAACTAGTCTGAAATAAGTCGCCCGTTTACTAGAAAAACCACAACCCTCCTTTTTATGGGAAAGGGGTGAAAGAAGCACGCGGATTATCTAATAATAATAATATCTTGGACACAATACACACAGCGCCCTCTAATTCCAAGCTAAGCAACTAAATGCTTGTGTTATGGCTAGTATCCATAACACATAAGTTTTTCTAGTAACGGATATTAATACATAAGATATACTGTACTTTTATAAATACATACTTATAATACCAAGTGGTAGTACCAATCAGTGGTAGAGCCAAGCAGTTCGCTGCATGAATGGGCTGGCTCGACCGGTGAAATACCACGACCTCTCAGAAGACCGACGTAAAGTGGCTCATGCCGCGTTTCGTTCGGTGAGAGAGGTACCCGGAGGCCCACCCCCCTTCCCCATCCTTTCCTATCCCCTATCCCTTAAAGGTCGGCAACGCAACAGTAACACTAAATGTGTTGCTGGTGTCCATGGGCGGCGTTGGTTGCTTACCATCAGGTGACACGCCAGCTCGTTTGCCCTCCAGTTCCATAAAAAAAAAACAGAAAAACACCCAGACGCCACACAAATATTCATGTTTGTCACAAATATTTGTGCTCGGGTGGGAATCGAACCCCCGACCTCATTGCTGCAGCCGGTAGTTTTACCAATGCGCCACGAGGCCCTTAATGGAAAGCGACTACTTCTGGCCATGGACATCTGCAACACCGAAGTGTACCGTAAATATTGGAGTAAGCTCGTTTTCTGGACGTTTCTTAGTCTTAAATTAAATAAATCTACTCTACATGCTGACCCTAGCAATACGTCTTATTATTACATAGCATAACATAACTTCACTCCTTTTTCTACCTGAAGGTGTAGACAGTGGCTGTTAAGGCTCGACTCACCGTTATGTTTACGGCCTAAATGGAATAGGGGGCGAAACTATTGCCATACCGGGCACAAAGTTTTCAGTCATCGATAGTTATCACACATAACTTTCGAAAAGTCATTGGTGTGAGCCAGGATTCGAACCCGCAACCTCTGGACTCTGAAGGGAGACTGCCTTATTATTAAGTTGATAAATTGACTATAATTCGCGGCGGTCTCGCCGAGTCCTCTTGAATTCATCGAGCCTGCTATCGCTATGCTTGATCTTAACAGATTTTTAGCTTTGTCGACGTGCGGCCATAGAATCTGCTACTTTTTAGCATTATTTATATAATACTAGTTGACCCAGCGAACTTCGTTTCGCCTCAATTAAATATAATAATAACAAACTTTCAACCCCTATTTCATCGTTCATCAGTTTAATTATTTCTTATCAAGTGCTTAAATATAAAATTTCATGGTTTTATCTTTTAAAATTAAGAAATCCCATTCAAACTTACAACCTCAATTTCGACTTCTTTATCCCTTTTTTTCGCAATAAATGGTAGCCTATGTCCTTTTTCAGGGTCTAAAGATTGTCTGTGATAAATTTCAACAAAATCAATTGAGAGGTTTAAGCGAGAAAGCGTAACAGACAGACAGACAGAGTTATTTTCGCATTTATAATAATTAAGTAGGGATTTCTGAGGGATTACATAGGCATGGACAAATAACACCGGTTCTTAATCGAGAAGTCTTTGGTTCAAAAGCTATCACAATTATGACTTTTCGGAATTATTACGGCAATTATGATTGATAAATTTGTGTCTGATTAATGGCAAAAGATCTTGCCAAATATCACGTTTACGAGTTGGGGAGTTAAGGCATAGCTACCATCGCCTATACCTAAAGATACAAAAAAGCCACGTATTGGACTGTTCTAGAAAATAGTGCTGCCTTATCTCTTCCTATGGATATCCTATTTGACTTGTCGGGTATCGCCTATAGTTTTAAAAGTCCCCTAATTTTGTTTAGTAGTCCACCTCGGGCTATAGTACCTCAGAGGCTCCAGGTTCACAACAAAGGCCATCCGAAAATTATGTGTGATAAGTATCCATGACTGACAAGAGTGTGCCCAAAGTATGGCATCGAGATCCACCACGTATTCTTGGAGACTAAATAATTATTGCCATTGGGTATTAAAGTACAAAAATACATTTATTGAAATATATTAACGAGTAAATGCAAATAAATAAATCGCTGTTTTAACGACCACAAATAGTAAACCACAGGATTAATGATATCGCCTTCAAACAGTCATTAATTATTCCGTGGTTTTTTTTCTAATGCAGGTTGCGTGACGCGGCAGGGACATTTACCTTAGACTAAATGGTGGTGGGCAGTGTTGCCTAAATGGTTGAGACCGTTATATGAATAGATTTAGTCACCACAACGACTAAGTAGTTTACCCCAAAGACTCTAATTGGGTGGTCCCAAGTTGGAATTCAGATTTGCAATATTACTCATGTATGCATGGGATGAGAAAAAATCGCTGAGTCGAGACTTAACACAATTGCCTTCGCCTTCGGATGGAAAAAGCCGTTAAATTATTAAAAAAATATATACTGGGGTTCGAACCGAAAGATCTTTCAAGCAGAAGTCAATGGTAAAGTTGCTACATTCCTAAGTTTATAAAATAGCAATAAATAAGTTTGCACGTATATCTTACCATTGATTGTATGTATGTATAAATTAAATCTACAGTTTCGATAGAGCAAGCTTTTTCTACTAGATAGCGCTGTAGTATTCGTATTTTTATCTCCAAACTCACAGTTTTCGCTTCTATTACTTTTTAAAATAATATGGCGTTTAATTAAAATGGCTTATTCCAAAATTTCTGATGTTTAACATCCGTATCTATGGTACCCATAAAACGTTCTTGATTTCGAGATAAGATATACATATATATGTATATAAATAGTATATTTAAAGGTGCAGTAATATATCAATCTTCTCTCTTATAAAATCCTTCTCTGTTTTAGTTATTAATTATATTTTCACACTTTCAAACTCTATATGGTATAGGTAGCGTTTTCTCATAGAAAATATCTAGCCAATATTTTAAGGTTTGAAAGTAAAAACGCTTTTACTTTAACTAAAATGATTCATTTAGTCTCAGTGGTCCGTCAGTGGACGAGCACTCGGTTTCTGAAACCAGAAGTTGCGGGTTCAAGTCCTGACACACACACCAAGGACCTTTCGAAATTAATTGATATCGAAAGTAATGTGTGATAAATATCGATGACTGGAAACTTTGTGCCCGGTATTGCAACAGAGTCGCCACCTATTCTTTTTGGAATGTAAACATAACGGCGAGTCGAGGCTTAAACAGCCTACACCTTCGGGTAGAAAAAGGCGTGAAGTTATGTTATGTAAAATGATTCAAATGAAATCTGTTGTTTCTTAGAAATGCCTTAAGTAACCGACTACGCAAAAGAAGGCTCTTAAGGTTTTACGTATATTTATAGTACTAATTTAAATATATAGTATTTCTACGCCGTATATGTCAAAAATATTTGATAACTTATCATAACTTCCGTATAGTACTTGACATTATTACGTGCTCTTATTCGAACTGGTAAACTCGTATATATTCGGAATGTTAAACCACAAAACTATTGAGATATTTTTTTATGGGATAGGAGGGCAGAGAAGCAGGTGTGTCACCTGATGGTAAGCAACTAACGCCGCCCATGGACACCAGCAACACATATAGTATTACTGTTGCGTTGCCGACCTTTAAGGGATAGGAGATAGGGAAGGATGGGGAAGGTTGGTGGGCCCCCGGTACCTTTCTCACGGAACGAAACGCGGCATGAACTACTTTATGTCGATCTTCTGAGAGGTCGTGGTATTTCACCGGTCGAACCGGCCCATTCATGCAGCGAAGTGCTTGACTCTACCATTGTTAAAATTATTTGATGCAATCAAATATAATCTTTACGTTATTAAACAGAAGATTTGTTGCACACTAGGTGTTAGTAGACCCATTAAAATGATAAGGTAATAAAATAATACATAAATTTATTTAACTACTAATTAGTTTTTGTTCGCAGCCTTGCTTGTGTCAAACTCTGTTTTTAAGAATCACAAATGGTATTGAATGATGATGAATAATACATACATAACTTCACGCCAAATCCCTTGCGGGGTAGGCAGGGAGAACAGAGCGCCATAAGCTACGATTCTTACATGAGGCACTTCTTGAATAACAAAAATCACAAATGATATTCCTTTGGGGTTAAATGATATTCGTCTGATAAAATTGTAACTATATTTTAAGTTAGATCTCTTATTTAGATAAGTGAAAACTCTATTGAAAACGATGCAATAGTTTGGCATGATGTTTATAAAAACGTACAAACACAAACCAAGATACTGAAAACGATTATTTAGCTTCTGTTTGATTAATAGAGATTACTCATTAGTTTCTTTGTGAGTTAGCTTTGTAATATTTTTAATATATAAATAGAAACTATAGAGTTTTCTGTAATATTTTTTTTATGTTTAGTTCAACGATCTAAAAGTAACTACACTAGTACATTTAAAACTTTTTTTGTAAAATCTGCTTTGCATACAGTTATAAAAAAATGTTTTTATAACTTTACCCATTTAAGATATGAAGATATAGATAGTATTTCTTTGTGACTCAGAATTTATTATTTGGTTCTGGAAATGTGACAAAGTGGTGTAGCTCTGAAAAATTCACATATACATAACTTCACGCCAACTCTCTTGCGTGACAGGCAGAGATAACAGAGCTCCATGAGGCGTGACTCTTACACACCTCAGTCGCTTCTTTGACTTTCATAACTCTTGTCATTCACGCTCGTCGATTTTTAAGTATCCTGATATCACCTTCTTCGTGGACTCGTTCTCCTAAATCCGTCCAATTTTATATTGTATGTTTTGTGCTATAATCAATAGTTTTCGCAGCGTTCGCGATGTGAGAATTTTTTTCGGGTCTTTTTCTTACACCTTGAGTTACATTATTGAACTTATAGTAAAGATTCCTAACTTATTTTAAAATATAATATAGCCTAAAGCCTTCCTCGATAAATGGACTATACACCAGTGAAAGAATTTTTGAAATCGGAGCAGTGGTTTCTGAGATTAGCGCGTTCAAACAAACAAACAAACTCTTCCGCTTTATAAGTATAGATAACCGCGAAGTCAGTCTTGCATCATCCATTCTTTCTACATGTCTGAACGATCGGAACAATATGATTATAATTTGCTATAACATTAACGGTTTAGTGAACAAGCATATTGGTAACTCAAAAAAAAAATGCCTTACATTTCAGTTGTATTTAAAACCAGACCGAAGCAAAGCATGACGAAGCGTGTTCAAGAAATATCCTTTTTAAAGTAGCACTACAGTTGCCTGCCCACACCTTACACAGTCATCTATCACTCAACTGATGATGATAACAGCTTGCACACTGACTCTGGTACTCCATGACCGGTAGTTTTAGAAGCGACATGGAAATTTATATAATTTCATACATTCAAATACAACTAACAAGACTGTCATTGGAAACGTTTCAACACACTCATTATACACCTTCAGTATGAACCGGTTAAGAGAACGGTTAATTTCCAACCAGTTTAATAAGGCACCTAATTGGGCTAATGTTTTGCAAAGATTTTCATTTTGAATGATTACATGCCCCTTCTCTTCTCTTCTCCTGTCCGGTACTACTTCCTTAAAGGTCGGCAACGCAATCGTAACAGAATGAGTTGCAGTTGTCCATCGGCGGCGCTAGTCTCTATCCACCAGGAGAGCCGTTTGCTCGTTTGCCCTCCTAACCAATACAAAGCTTTGACGTAGACCGTGGTGCATTGGTAAAACTACCGACTGCAGAATCGAGGCTGGCGAGTTCGATCCTCACCCGAGTACAAATATTTATGACAAACATGAATGTTTGTGTGTCGTATGGGTGTTTTTCTATATATTATAAGTATGTATTTACAAAAAAAAAGTATATATGTATTATTATCTGTTATCTAGTATCCATAGCACAAGCATTTAGTTGCTTAATTTGGAACTAGAGGGCGCTGTGTGTATTGTGTCCAAGATAAAAAAAGACTCTGGATTCGAATCTGAGACCTCCATTGACTATGAATTCCTCGCACAGTGGATTAAGCATTGCCATTCAGCGTGACAATGCGGCCTGTCTTCTAGACAAGCTACTAGTAGACCGAGATACGGAGGAATTTTATTTCAGCTAAATACTAATAATAATTGTTAGTTTTTTACTCTTTCCATTTATCAGGGATTTAACAGGAAGCCGAATTGTTGGAATTTAAAACCTTTATGCTGTAATGGTTTATAGCACCAGATAATGATCAAGGTGTGAAAAGGTCATAACTTTAATATTAGGGTACCGTACCATGGTATGGAATTACGGGAACCTCACAAATAATACATGTTTTGTTAATTTGTTTACAAATTCTCGAATATCTAATATTTAAAGATGATAACCTATTTTGTGAAAATCAGGTTTTGTATTAAATTACAATTTTAAATCATGCATGTGTCAGATCTAGAGTCGTTTTTGGTCTTTCCAATTAGATATTTCTCTATTTATTCTTGATTATTATTTTAAGAAACCTTTTGTTTCTTTGCTATTACTGAATACCATTATTAATATAGTATAAAACAAAGTCGCTTTCCGCTGTCTGTCCCCTTATATGCTTAAATTTTTGCAACTACGCAACGGATTTTGATGAGGTTTTTTTCAATAGATAGAGGGTATCAACGGAGGAGTTTTTAAGTATAATGTATTAAAAACCAGTCATAATTCTAGCGCTGTAACTTTACATACATAAACATAGCTTCACGCCTTTTGTTACCCGAAGGTGTAGGCAGCGGCTGTTATGCCTCTTCTCGCTGCTATGTTTACGTCCCAAATGGAATAGGTGGCGAACCTATTGCCATACCGGGCACAAAGTTTTCAGTCATTGATATTTATCACACTTACCCTCCGAAAACAATTTCGAAAAGTCATTAGTGTGAGCCAGTGTCAGGATTCGAACCCGGACCTCTGGATCAGAAGCCATATGCTCTACCACTGGATCACTGAGACTAAACGCTGTAACTTTTGATGCGGAAAAAAGTTCGCCAAGTCAACTGGTAACCATATAAATAAAAGTAAGTAGCGTGCGCCGATGATTTGGATATGTAGAAAGAATGGATGATTCATTGATTGACTAAGCAGTTATACAATGGGAAAGCAGATAGATGTAGGACTCGAGGACGGCCACGATGTAATTTTCATGAACAAATCGAACTACTCCTGCATCGAATCGTTCTGATCTGTTCCCACTGTCAAACCCGCATTGGACTTGGCGTGAAGTTAAGTATGACTATGTATGTAACCCTATGAAAGTTGATATTTTTGACAATCTATTAGAATAAAGGCTTTTATCATAACATAAGTCGCTTTCCCCTATTTGTCCTCATTTAAGCTTTGGTATATCTTTGTAACTAAGCAACAGATTTTGAGACGATTTTTTTTAATAGATAGATAGTGTCAATAATGTGGTTTTTATCTATAATTCATGTATGATGTAGCAAAGAAAAGTTATAAATTTAAAATTCACTTAATTATTACTTGATGCGAAATAAAGTTCGCCGGGTCAACTAGTATACCATAAAATAGAACGGACACGGAACCCGCAGTGAATTAATGAACACGGACTTGATCAACTTTTTTTGTTAATTTTTTCCGTCGTTTTATTTATTTACGACTTTTGTTTGAACTAATTTATGAGGTACCATTATCTGGAGTTCTTTTGAAGAATGTTATCAGTATTGCTGGTGTTACGAGTACAAGGCTATTTTAGAGAACCCCTGAGTCATTTGAGTAATCTTACTTGATTTTTATCAAATGGTTAAAAAAATAGAAATAAAGTGTTTTATGGGCTTTGGTTAAATTACAAGTTTATTAGGATTGTGATAAAACTAGCCGTTTCCCGTGACTCGGTTCATGTCCCAATCTTATATATCTACAATTACATATAAATAAAATTGAAGTGGCTGTTTGTAATATTCAAATAAATACATTTATGTGGAATATGGTAGACATTCAAATGAGTATATATGTTACATAAACCAAAATAATATATTTATTGCATTTTTTGTCCGCCTTTTTGTCTGACTGTTCCGATTTTGGTGGGACTTTTATTGACAGGTAATAAGGAGTAATTTAGACTCCTTTGTTATTTAAAAATTGCTTACTAATATCATGCAGGACAACGGCAGTCCATCCACGTATCTATATAATAAAATGATGTCCGAATAGATTTCCCCTTTGCAACTATAAAATTAACTCGGAGTGTTAAGGCGTTATTATAGCTGTTTGTACCCTTAGCAATTATAAGTGTAAAGTTACGGATAGTTTATAATATATCACAAAATCCGTGGATTAAGGTACCGAATAAGCATTACCTATTACGTGCAGGATCTGCAACATCAGAGAGAACTAAACCCTGGACCTTCTCTGAAAAGGTTGTTTGGTAAAGAATAAAAAGGTCATGCAGTTTTAATAAATAATGAGAATGAGAAATATAAAAGAGGTCAAATGGCACTACTGTGAGTCACATAGGGGGAAAAGAATAATTACAGATTTTCATAAATTGTCTTGTTCTAACAGTGGTAGAGCCAAGCAGTTCGCTGCATGAATGGGCCGGCTCGACCGGTGAAATACCACGACCTCTCAGAAGACTGACGTAAAGTGGCTCATGCCGCGTTTCGTTCGCTGAGAGAGGTACCCGGAGGCCCACCCCCCTTCCCCGTCCTTTCCTATCCCCTATCCCTTAAAGGTCGGCAACGCTACAGTAACACTATATGTGTTGCTGGTGTCCATGGGCGGCGTTGATTGCTTACCATCAGGTGACACGCCTGCTTGTTTGCCCTCCTATCCCATAAAAAAAAAATTGTGATTATTTTAAGTGATTGTTGTAAAAGCGCAATTATTTCCACTAAATATCCAACTGCGCAAGATCTTAAAATCTTTAATATTTTAAACATGCATGTCTATATTACAGGCTGATATAATAAAACGAAAAATATATATATATAACAAGAATTTTAACAACAACCTGTATATCCCTCACGAAAGTGAAACTTTAAATTTGAAGAAGTGATTTTTGTTGGACTAAAGTGCAATTGATCAAGCTGCTCACCTAATGGTAAGCGACTATCGGCCCCCAAGCACAACACCAGCAACACATGCAGTGTTACAGTTGCGTGACCAGCCCTTATGAATAGATAGAAAGGATACGAGGAGAGCCGATAGAGATTCATGCAGCGAGCTGCATGGCTCTATTACTGAGGTTTTTAATATATGCCTTAATGAACTACATTTAAAATTAATTGCAGAAAAATTGATATAAACCTATTTAGTTAGTGTAGTCTTCAAACACACTTCAAAACATCTTATGGTCGTAGGCATTGCTTTAGTTTTCACTAGTATTTCTGCTCGGTGGTCCAGTGGTCAAGCACACGCGTCTGAATCCAGAGGTCGCCGGGTCGAATCCTGGCACAAACCAATGACTTTTCGAAATTAATTTCGAAAATTATGTGTGAAAGATATCGATGACTAAAAACTTTGCGCCCGGTATGTCAATAGATTAGCCACCTATTACATTTGGGACGGAAACATAACGGCGAATCGAGGCTTAACAGCCACTGTCTACACCTTCGGGTAAAAATAGGCGTGAAGATATGTAGTATTTATGCTAGTTTTGAATGATTGAACTATTCCAGGCGTAGAAGCTTTCCAATAAAATATTTCAGGCATAAAGCCAGCCATATTACAGATTTAATGTAGAAAGTTTTGCAAAATTTAAGTATTATACATATTTTTATCATAAAATATAGTTACGTTATCTAACAAGAAGAATGTGAATGCCTTCCCCAAAATTCCCCGATTTCGCATCGCTACACACGGCGTTTGTGGGGAATGTTCACGGTCGATATTACGGGGTTCGATTCGTTGGGCAGGTACTAGACACGGCCGGGGCACGGACATGCGTTTGTTGAATACCCACCAAGGGGGCAGGGCAAGGACGAGAAAAAAACTGGGATGGCGACAAAGAGTATGTGATTTGAAAGAATAGATTTTTTAATCACTCACAGATATTTCTAATAAGAGCTATATGTTTATTTTAAGAAATATTAAGGCATTACAAGTTAAAATATTTCTGGTAAAAATTTTTTTTTTTATTATTTGAAAATGTTTCTTATCTGCTAACTATTATTATTTTTCTTAAATAACGTTAAATTACTATTGATTAGTCGTTACTGAGTTTAATTCGTTTAAATGAACATACAAAGAAACTTTACAATATTAGCCATCTGGCAGATTATGTCGAATACTAGTAGCTGACCTAGTGTCATAATATCTGCTTTTCATATACATTAAACAACATCAAAATCTGTTAAGTATTTAGACGTAAATATAAACATACATACATTATTATTATCCCAACATATGTCAGTTTGCACAGGGATTTGAAAAAAAAACTTGACACATAGGCGGGTTTCAGTACACACCCCGTTCGAATATAGCAAGTATGAAGCTTAGAATTATACAAAAGTTCTACTCTATGGTAATAAACATCTGCCCGTTTAAATAATCTATGCAGCGGATGCATGAAGGCAGGGCTCGTCTGACGAGTTCCCACTTTTTTGTCCCTATGGCCTCGGACCCACTCGCACACACGCACAATATTACTCATATTATATTAAGGAACTTGTGCTCCGTCAATGTGTGCGTGATCAGCTGATGTGAACAGCTGTGGAACACGTAACATCGGTATGTTAACTTGCCAGCAGTTTTGACGTAGTGATGTGACTCAACACATTTTGTTATGTCATTTTAGTCGTCTCTACTTTAGTTTTTCTTAAGTAAATCTTACTATATATACTAACTTTTGTTAAATATCTTGATAAAATACTAATACAAAGATCACTATTGGTCTTTATCTACCTGGTATACCTGTTTAGTACCTAATAAGCTACTGATGACAAAAGTGTCGAGTTTGATATAAGGCAAAAAGTTCTGTCGTCTGCGACTTACATGCAACTATAAAAAACACTATATATATTAGCTTATCTATTTTATATATTTAATTACAGCTGCGTATGCTTTTGAGTGTTAGTAAAACTCTAGAAAATCACCTGTAGTTTTTGATTAACTGGAAGTTAAAGATTTTGACCAATTTTTAATTGTCTAGTTATTTGAATTCTAAGCGGTGTAAATTCCTGTTTGCTTTTAGTATTTATTAAGAACTTGATATAGTCGCATCACTAATTTGGGGGAAGTGCGTTCGGTTGTATTCGACAATCCTCGGTTAATTGAGTATTGCATAGATTTTTGTCACGATAGAGACAAGAGGAATTCGAATGATTACGAACGAAAATGCTTTGATAAGAGATCTTGATTGCTTTTGATAATTGGTCACTTCCTTTTTGTGAATGGATTTTGGTAGGAAATTAATTTGACTCGACGCCATTTTGGAAGGTTACGATTGGTATTTTTTCTCAGCGGGATTCGATTGAACTTAAGACAGATATCGGCTATCGAAGTATCGGAATTGCGTTGTTAATAACAAAAATACTCGTCAATTTCGGTTGAGAATTTTGGTTTATATTTCAAATTTATCGCTAGAACATTTGACTCTGTTTGTAATGTAACACAATTTATTTGTCAACAACTGAGAGTAAGCCTCTGAAACTACACTGTGTGCCTGTGAAACTACACTGTGTGCCTGTGGAACTACACTGTGTGCCTGTGGAACTACAATTTTTGCATGTGATATATTTGATATGATCATGATATTTGGAGTAGAGGTAAGTAAAGGGAGTTGTGACTTGACGTCCGTTCACGTAGAACCTGATGAACTCTTTAATAATACAATGACTTGTATTATATAATCTTCCTTATCCGCCCTTTTATTACTGTAATTATTGCTGTTTTTGTTGTACAAATATAAAAAAAAAAAATACGAATGTCATGAGAATTATTTAATAAAATTAAATATAATATTGACCTAAATATTTGGAGTATAAAATAAAAATTGCCAAAGCTGTATCCACCTATCTTCAATAAGTCACATTAAAGTTAGTGAAGCCATTCCTGAGTTATAGAATTTCATACCAGTAAAGTAAAGTTGAAAGTACCAAAATTAAAAGTTTCAGTTTAATTTTGGTACCAGCAATTATACAAGTTTTACAAGCACTAGAAATGGTAACTTTTAATTCTTAGAAACATTTTGTTACCATATGAGTTAATATTCATCTGTCGGCCCCCTATCGTAACCGCAGCCACATCCCAGTACGTAGTTATGCGTGGTTAGTTTCCGGTGTGCTTTATACTGTTTCAAAATCAATTAAATTACAGCTCTACTCCTTATTAGCATAAAGACTGAATGTGGGTAGAGCCAAGCAGTACGCTATATGAATGGACCGGCTCGACCGGTGAAATACTCTCTTAGAATATCGACGTAAAGTAAATAAAGCTCATGCCGCATTTCATTTGGTAATATAGAAGCCAGAAGCCTACCCCCTTCCTCATCATTTCCTATCCTACTTCTTCAAGATCGTAGAAGTAACACTTTATTTGTTGCAGGTGTTCTTGGGCGCCGCTGGTTGCTTAGCCTCAGATGACTCGCCTGCTCGTTTGTCCTCCTATCCTATCCCATAAAAAAGACCTTAAAATACCTTAGCCTATGATAATAATAATATATTTAATGGCAATAAAAATCACTTTAAACATACATAATAAACATAAATATTATAACATGTTAATGAAATAAAGCTGTAAAGATCATGTTCTAATGCCAATAAAATATAAAAACCAAAAAAAAAACGAAAAGAAATCAATCTTAATATGAATATTTGTACTTAGGTGTCTTATTTAAAACATATCCAACGAGTTCCAAATAGGGTTCCGTTTTAAAGCTTGAGGACATTTAACACCAAAACAGCAGCTAATTGCCAAATTTCATCTCAGTTATACAGAATTTAATAAATATAAATCTAATTAATTTTAATATTTATTCAATTGTAGTAGTATTCGTAGTAGTAATTAGGTTTTAGAACGACCGACTGTGGTTATTCTTTGAATTATTTTTAATTAGAAATTCTGTTTACGTATAATGAAATCACCATTCCAAATAACGAAATTTCTAGAAGCTGTAACAATTTGTGTATTTTTTTTTAACTTCAAATATTATTTATGAACTTAATATTGTTGTTTGTAAGGCGATATGGCCTTAAAAAGCGACCGCATATGACAAGAGTTATGAAAGTCGAAGAAGAGAATGAGGTGGGCATATCTCTCTGCCTACCCCGCAAGAGACTTGGCTTCAAGTTATGTACCTAAGAAAAAAATATTATGAAGTTCGAACGACGTTTTCTGGTTTGCTAACAAGGGCGAAAATTCATCTTAAGAATTTTGGTTGAATGGTCGTGTGTTCTGAGTGAGCAGTCCAAGCTTAGTATTGAGGTTAGAATGTTTGGTAAGAGAAGATTGATAAGATGTAATGTGCTACAAATATTCATAAATTACAGAATGTATGGCAACAAAATCATAACATAACATAACTTCACGCCTTTTGTTACCCGAAGGTGTAGGCAGCGGCTGTTAAGCCTCGTCTCGCCGATATGTTAACGTCCCAAATGGAATAGGTGGCGAACCTATTGCCATTCCGGGCACAAAGTTTTCAGTCATCGATATTTATCACACTTAACTTCTGAAAACAATTTCGAAGTCATTGGTGTGAGCCAGTGTCAGGATTCTAACCCGGACCCGTGGATCAGAATTCGTGTGCTCTACCACTGAGAGACCACCGAGACTGTAAGGCAACAAAATCCAAAAATAAATTCGTCATATCGCGGCATAATTGCTCCTGCTTAACCCTCGAGTATGAAGGGTGTCATGTTACGTCTTAAAATAGACGTAATTAAATAATTATGGGAACGATTTGGTAAAGCATAGTATATAATTTCCTATTCACCTCTTTTATGAAGGACACATCCCAATTTTTTCGTTAGTATAATTGTAAGTAGATCCTAATATACTGAGAAGCCTAGAATTAGGATTTATTACTCCTATTACAAGTTTCAAATTCAATTTCCAAATTTTCCAGGTTCTGTTAAGACATATTAACATAACATAGTAACCGAAAATTAAAAAAATCGATTTGATTTGATGATCTTTAACTGACGTAATAACACATTTACCTGATAGATGGCGTTAGTGGTACAGAAAGATCATGGAGGTAATTTTCATAATAAAGTATCTTTCTAAAATGATTCGATAATGAATGAGACGTTGTTACCTTTTTTTATAACATATTTTTTACTAAGAAATTGTGAAATAAACATCTGCTCACTGCAAAAGAACATAATATTTTATTATTAAATAAATAATTAACGTATTAAATATGTTGCTAACTAATTTAATATATACACGTTATTATAATTATGTTGTATCTTTCGATCAAGAAAGTCTTAAATTATTTTACATTTTATTTTTTAAACGGCCACAAACTGGCTGGTTTACGAATCGATGACATTTAGTGTGAATTAAATAAAGTTTTTTTTTTCTTTTCTTTTTTTAAACTTGCCAGTTTATTTAATAATGAATTATAAATATTGACATTTTAATTATTGTTTTGGTTGATATTATAAATTAAATGATATCCTTGGTTTTTCTTTATGCATATAAAATAATATTAGTATATAATAATATAGTATGTAAATTGTATCTGTATCAATATTGCTTAGTTATTGAGTTGTATTTGGGAATGACTATTATTGATTTTAGTAGTATAGTTTTTGCAGAAATTGTTGTTTGTGCGCATATTGTTTTTAATCCTTTTCTTTCTAATCTAAAATTTTTCTTCAGTTTTGTTCTGCCATGATGAAAGGTACATCTTCTCCTGCTTGAAGAAAATAAATGATATCATTATCATAGAAATGTAAGTATTTTTTGAAGGTAAAGTCTAAAATATAAATTATTGCATAGTAATAACCAGCTGATTGTTAGTTCATGGCTTGAATATATAATCTATTGTGTCATCGTTTGCATCTTGTCCAGTACTTAGTAAAACCTTCAAGATATTATAATTAATAAACTGTCGACACTGAATAGTTATGCGGAGCATGAACCGTTTTACTTTTTAATCGTCTTTATTATTTATTTGTAAATTCTGATCTGGCTACAACGCCTCATATTCCTAGCGAATATTAAAAAGTTTGAAATGGCTAAATGTCACCCATCACTCAGGTCACCATTTAAAAATCGAATGCATTCGTGCACCTTGCCTCCCGTCGAGCTTTACAAAAAAAAGGAACGCTTCAACGATGTACAAATAAAATATCTCTGTACTCTTCTAACCTGAACAAAATACCCGTATCACGTGTTAAGGCCGTCTCGGTCACACCTCACACCACCCGCTGTCTCTTGTACTTTTTTCGAAACCCTCTACCTTACTATAGCCATACACCGTTCAAAAAGTGCCTGAACATGATTTTATAAACTTGTTTTCTTAATTTTCTTGGCAAATATTTAACATTCAAATAAAACGCAGCAATGAAAGTTCAGATTTTTCTCAACTAACATTAATAAAATAAAATTCGTATCATATATTAAAAATTGTGACGACTTTTAGTGTAATGACTATAATGTTTTGATCAGATTTATATGGAACAAAGTACATACAACTACATGCCCAGTTGAATAGTGTAAACATGTTGTGTTTGTTTATTTGTGTTGAACATATGCGTATGTGTTGGTAGTCAGCTGAGTAAATGCTTGGAGCAACACGTGTTGATGTCTGAGTGTGTGTCTATGTTACCCGGTATTATTTAGATGCTGTACAGAGACGATGAGAATTTCTTATATGAATTTCGTTGTTTTATTCTAGTAATAAATTATTATCATATACAAAATTCAAAATTCCTAATGAGCCGAGGTGGGGTAGTTAGTTTCATTCGTATTCCCTGATATTTATACAGGATACTTGACAAGATACCTTGAAGATACGCTTTAAAAAAAGTTTTAATAGACGTCTCCTGGCTAGGTATTTCTTACTATTAATTACCCTAGAAATAAAGTTCAAATATAAAATAGATGAATATAACTAAATTATTTTTCAGAAGTATCCTATCCTTTTTCTATCCAAACTTGTAGGTAGTGGCTCGATTTGCCGAATCGTTACGCCCTAAATGGAATAGGTGGCAGAACCTATTAAGATATACCGAAGCTCATTTTGTTATCCGTCATAGCAGTAACCTTTTTTCCAACAAATTCTGTTATCATCAAACATATTAATTCTGAGAAATATTTGGTTGGCAAGTTAGGAGCTCGGCTACTGGACCACCAAGACTCTTTATAACCTCTCTTATTATAGTTATTATTAATATTTTGTGAGGAGTCATAAATACGATCTTCAGCTGACCAAATCTTACAAACAACAAATTATATTATTTTTTATTTATTTAAAATTAACACTTATGGTATTCTTCTCTCATTTTTCAGTCATTCTTTTTCCAAATATGTATTCGTCTGAATGTAGTAATTCCTAAGAAATTCCTATGGTCCCAGTTTTTTTTTTATTTGGAACAAGATGGCGACGTGAGAATTGTCTCGTCATTTTAATTCAAAATTAAAAAAAACAGTAATTTCAGAGGTTAAAGTCATGCCCTATTATGTATTATATTTTTAGTGTTATCTCGATATTATACAGAACAGGACTAAAGGATATCGACTCATTGAAGTACCAACGTCAAACTTGTTTTTTACTAACTAAATAATAACAATAATAATACTAACTATATACATACATACATAACTTCACGCCAAATCCCTTGCGGGGTAGGCAGAGAGAACAGAGCGCCATATGGCACGATTCTTACACACCTCACTCGCTTCGTTGACTTTCATAACTCTTTTCATGCACGCGCGTCGGTTTTTGAGGCTCTTAACATCCCCTTCCTCCAGAACACGTTCTATATGGTCTTGGAATGTGTGTCTTGGCCGTCCTCGACTCCTACATCCGTCCGCTTTTGCATTGTATATCTGCTTAGTCAGTCTTGCATCAACCATTCTTTCTACATGTCCGAACCATCGGAGCATGCCCTTTCTTACTTTTACACCGACAGTCTCTTTCAAACCAACTTCCTTCCTTACAACCTTGTTTTCTACGCGGTCTGCGAGAGTCACTCCGCAGATTTTGCGTAGAGCCCTCATTTCTACCGCGTTTATTCTACTTTCATGCACACTCTGCCATACCCAGCTCTCGCTTCCATAAGTTAGCGTTGGGATCAGGACTGCATTGTGGATTGCTAACTGGGCTTTTCTGCTAATATTTTTTGCGCCCAGGAATCTGCCCAACGCTCCGTTTACGCTATTTCCTATCGCCACTCGTCTTTCTACATCCGCGGTGTACCTTCCATCTCTGCTAAAAGCGCATCCAAGATATACATTTTCATTCGCCTGTTCCAGCAGTACCTACTAACTATAGCATTAACTTATAATATTTTATTATTACTGATAGAATTACCGTTTAAATACTTTTATCTTAATAAGTTGTTACAATTATAGAACATCGTAACTCAAGGAAGGAAACAAAAAAGATAAAACGAAAAAAGCCCAAGATGGCGTCCTTGAAGTCATATGGCCTGCGCGGGAGCAACAGCTGATGTTACCTGATACGGCTGACACTACACGCACACAATCAACCAAATGTGTGAGTGTATGTCAAATACTATAGACTAGTATAGACTATAGAGCTTTTAGGTTGGTGTGAGTGCGGCGACTGAGTTTTAAAACGAGACGAGATTTGAGTTAACTTCAAGAAAATCTATGATTTTTTTTAAATGCACATCAACTAATTACTATGATACAATTTCCATGAGAACAATGAACGAGTCTTGGAGGAAGGTAATGTCAGGAGCCTCAATAAAAATCGACCAGCGTGTATTACATGAAGTGTGTAAGAATCATGCCTTATGGCGCTCTGTTCTCTCTGCCTACCCCGTAAGGGCCTTGGCGTGAACTTATGTATGTAGCTAAATGCCCAAGAATAATATTCTTTGATAGATTTCGTAATGCTTAGTAAGGGTAAGGGTATAAAGTACGCCAAATCTCTACAGACTAAATCTATTCTTTTAACATCACGCTTTTTTCTACTTGAAGGTATATAGGAGTGGTTATTAAGCCTGGATTCACCGAATTTGTGTATCCCAATCGGAATATCTAGCGGCACCTATTATCATACATCGGTCTCGGTTGTCAGTCATACACATAACTTCTTATGAGCTACTCTTAAGAGAACTTTTAGCATGCTTGTGACCAAGACCAAGTACAATCTGGTTGAAACATCGAGCTACCCAAGGTAAATAATTTTTACCTAAACGTATCGCGTTAATTCCTGTTCATTATACATATATGTATAACCTCTTTTTATAAGTAATTTTATTATATTGCTTGCAGACCTTTTTCCATTTCGATTCTTGACATTCATACTCTTTGCATGCCCTTAGTTTTACTCAATAATGAAATTTAAAGAAAAAAAGTAAGGATTTGGAATATGTACAAACCTATGTACTCATATAACATACAACAGTACTTATGTGTGTTTATATGTGTGGGTCGGATATCGTAAACTGCAACAGCTAGCCGTGTGGTTTGTGGCCAAAAATAGATACACCCCAAAACTTTATCTGTATGTTTGAATAAACCGTGGCAGTAAGTACAGAGGGCGAACAGCTGATGCTAATAAACGCCACGAAATATGATCTCCTTTCAAAGTTACCTACTGCGTGGGTGAATGCCAAAATTTGCAAGTAAAATAGTACTCACTTTATTATTAGGTTAGGGGCTCGACATACTTGAAACCTTAGGAAACCATTCATATTAATTTATTAAACGCAAGGACATAAGTCAGACATGCGTCAGAATTAAAAACAGTGACAAGCCGATAAAATCTCTTAAGTATGAAATAACCTAGAAGGACTAATATATCGTATATAAGTAACATTTCAAAAAGATAAAATCGTGAAATAGTATAATTGAACATGTAATTGAAACATTAATCAGTAACATTTAAATTGTCAATAGGTTTTATATTGAAGCCAAACTCCGCAAATATTGAGAGTAATTGCTTCATATTAATCACCCGGTAGGAGACCGAACTCTGTACCGAAAGAAGCAATCAGTCAAAATCTATTTACAATGAAAAAGTTAACGCGGAATGATGTGACATTTTCTTTACAACAACAAATTTGACAGTTGTTGATTTGCCGTTTTTTTTTTAATTTTAAACAGAATCGAATAGAAAAGAGGTTTGTATGCATTCGACAATTTATCAGCTGCCTAATAGCAATTTATTATAATAAAATTTTAGAATAGAAAACGCGGTGTTGCCAGGGTTAGAATTATTATTGATTTTGGGGTAAAATGTGTTATGTATATTGTGTTATTCTCAAATTGTTATCTTTACTCCCATAATGTAAACTCATAAATAATAATTATTAGTATATTTGTATTAATACATAATTGTTAAAATTAAGTCAACGGTTGAACATAAAGTCATACATTATTATTTTTTTAATTAAGTCTTTCCGCAACTTCGGTAACGTAGGAAATACCACCAAATTAACAATATATTTTATAAATATACAAACAGCCTTTATTTCGGTATTAAATCTAAGTCAATGCTGACAATCTCCAGAAGTAGTCAATTCGAGCACATGGGTATTTTACGGCAAATACTAAATAGCCTTTTGAAAATCTACAGTTGAAAAATATCGTCGCAATTAATTTCCAATTTGAAAAATATCTTTTTAAATAAGAGGCAACCTTTTATTCTAATGTATCGATCATTTTATTGGAGAGTTACAATAAAATCTGTTAATCAATTTAGCGTGCAATGGTAACAAGCATCCAGCCATTCTTAACATATTTGTTCTTACACATAAATATATCTAGAATTGTCTACTTTTCATTCCTATAAATATTACAGAAACAGAAATAAGATTCTCAAAGTTTTGCTCTCTTAACAATAAAGAAAGTAACAAGACACTGTTAGCAGAAACTCGAAGATGTATTGCAAAAAAAACTCTAGACATTTATGAACAAACTTTTAAGACAGGTAGAGGTTTTTTTGGCTGTAGTTTGATAAAAAACCACGCCAATGCATAGTGAGCTATATTTCAAAGGCACAAGAGCTAGTATCACAAAGTGAGAAGTTGTTATGTGGTTGTCATCCTATAGTAATTTATTTTTGAAAGAAATTGCAGAATTTAAAGTATTAGTAATTTTTTTTTGGGGTAAGTTTTTCATACCGACATATGGACAACAGTGCTTGACCGAAATCAGTATTACAAATCCGTATAAGAACTGGATACTTGTTAGAGAAAAAAAATCTTCAAAAATAATTAGAAAATATCTGAGAGCATGACAGGAGCGCATTTTTTTCTTACTTTTGAATTTGGTGTCAGATGAAATACGCCGAAATAATAGTCCAGTCATTTAAGCTTAAATTAGGTAAGAATCTCGGAATTCGAGATACCCAGCTGTAAGTCTGGAAATAGTTGTATATTGACACCCTAAAAGTTGTCTCAAAACCTACATATGGTAGAGTGTAAGCAACTATTAAATTTCAAGGTCAAAGGTCACAAAAATCGGATTTTTGCGCTTTTTTTGGAAATATCTCATTTCCTATGGGTTTTTTGCTATTTGTATGTATCATCAATATTGTAGAATATAAAATTCTCTACAAATTTTGTTAAAAAAATTTTTTATACGATGAACCGTTTTCGAGATAGAGGGCGGAGAGCGCGCGGTCACCGCATCACTTCAGGTCAACCGGTGCCTCCGGTCGAAAATGCGCCATATATAGTTGATGAACTATCAATAAATCAATGATTATAAATATTTGTCAATTTTATAAAGTATTATATTATATTTTATCATTTTTTTCCTAACTTATCCACTTTTTATTCAGTATTAATTTATTTAACAACACTTACCTGCCCATGTAATTGCAGAATTGTTAATGAATTATAAGAATTATATTTGAATTTTAACCTAATTAATATTAATAACTTCTTACATGATGAAAAAGAAAACAAATAAATTATGGATTAATCTTTTTATTAAAACATATCATTGAATATTTTTTTTTATTGTAAGTAAAAAAATGGAATAAAGGGTACAAAAACTACAATTTATAATTTTAAACATCTTCTACCTCTTCATCGTCGTCTTCTGGCTGCTGGTAAATATCAAACTGGTCTTCATTATCGTCTTCAACGACATTTGTCTCAAGTTCTTCCATGATTTCGGGATCAAAGGTTCCATCTTCGTTAATGTCGCTCTGATATGGTTGAGCATTGAGACAAGCTTGCCCATTACATTGGCCACAAGCTAAAGAGCATTGCAAGCCCGCTTTCCTGCATCCGCATCGCGAACCACAACCACTTTCGCAGTTGCAGAAAATTGTATTTAGCAAATCTTCTGGAGCAGGTGGTAAAATTGTCATGATAGGCTCCAGAAAATCATTTCGCATTGCCCAACCCCATACCTGGGGTTCCAAATCATGTCCTAACCAAGTTTGAACTTGATAATATACACGGTTGAAATGTTGATGAGCAGCTGCACTTGTTGATGGAATATTTGAAAGCTGCACAGGTTTATTAAGTTTTGTAGACTTGACGTAATGCGTATAACGAAAACACAAATCAGCCATAGTTCTTGAAATTGTACGTCTGTAGTTTACCAAGATACAATTCAAACTGAAGGAAAGAGAAGATGGTCGTAACTATACAATACAAATGAACATCTGTCCCGACTGGCTATAAATAGAAAGGTCCGTAGTGTATAATAGGGGCCCGTATAATTCCCAGGTATAATTTTCGACGTATTGGAAGAATTTTTAAATTTACAGATTTTAAAGAGGCACTAAATTATTTTCTATTTAAAATGTCATTAGTGTAAATGAGAATATAATTATATTATGATTTAAGTTTTTCTCTTAATTATTTTTTAATTTTAGTAAACGGTTATCAGTATTATTGAATAGATATAGATTTAATGCATGAAGAAAATGATAAAATATAATATAATAGTTTATAAAATTGACAAATATTTATAATCATTGATTTATTGATAGTTCAATATCTATATATGGCGCATTTTCGACGGAGGCACCGGTTGACCTGAAGTGATGCGGTGACCGCGCGCTCTCCGCCCTCTATCTCGAAAACGGTTCACCGTATAAAAAAATTTTTAAACAAAATTTGTAGGGAATTTTGTATTCTACAATATTGATAATACATACAAATAGCAAAAAACCCATAGGAAATGAGATATTTCCAAAAAAAGCGCAAAAAACCGATTTTTGTGACCTTTGACCTTGAAATTTAATAGTTGCTTACACCCTACCATATGTAGGTTTTGAGACAACTTTTAGGGTGTCAATATACAACTATTTACAGACTTACAGCTGGGTATCTCGAATTCCGAGGTGAACTTACTATAATGACTGGACTATAAGTACTTTTATTCAGCAAAGCTAAGCAAATTATGTGGGAATCGGGTATTAAATGTTTTTTTCTAATTTCACATTACGCCGTAGAAATTGCTTGTAATAAGTATTCATCATTATCATCATCAGCCTAGATCCGTCCACTGCTGAACGTAGGCCTCCCCCTTAGCACGCTATAACTCCCGGTCCTGTGCCGCTAGCATCCAACGACTCCCAGCGGTTCTCACTAGGTCGTCGGTCCACCTAGTGGGAGGACGGCCTACACTGCGCAGTCCAGTCCGTGGTCGCCACTCTAGAACCTTTCCCCATCGTTCGTCGGTTCTTCCAGCGATTTAGCCTACCCATTTCCGCTTTAGCGTGCTAAGTTTACGGGCTATGTCAGTTACTCCCGTACGTCTACCGATCTCCGTATTTCGGATTTTATCTCGTTGAGAGATGCCGAGCATAGCCCGCTCCATAGCGACCTTGAGCTTCCTGATGAGGCCAACATTTAAAGATCACGTCTCCGTTCCGTACGTTATCGCTGGCAATAGACCTGGTCGTAAACCTTGGTTTTTAGGCACTGAGGTATTTTGGACAAGATATACCCTTAAGCTTCCCGAACGCTGCCCAGCCGAGTTGGAACCGTCGGTTAACCTCTTTCTCGAAGTTAATAAGTATTAATTTATTTATATTTGATTCTCAAATATAATTTGTGCCAGATTTTGAACCCAATCCTTCACCTTCACTACAGAAGTACTTTTCCGATATACAAATAAAATAAATATATCTGACGACAAACCCAGACCCGGTGCTTTCCTGTTTGGGGATCGAACACCCAACCGCTGTGCACAAGGTATGGCTTTTTTTTACAAAGCTATTTCGCTATTAGCCTCAGCAGGCATGACAGACACCAAATGCTCTACTAATATATATATCTGCACCATATTCTGTTTGGAGATCCTCTAAACAGCTGATGTTCCATCATAAACAATTCAACGATGGTCATACAAAAATAAACTTTAAATTTTCTATAATAGAGTTGATTTTTGGCCAGCGAAGGTATAGAGCTAGTTTTTTTGTATTGCTCTCTCATGCATAATCTGTCTGTGTGTACGTGTGTGTATTTGTGTGTTTGAGCCCCTTCTTTTTTATATCCATTTCTGGTTCTACAAGTTCTTGTAGAAAGGGTGTGCAATACATAGAGCGCATTAAATGCATAAGTTAGTTGTATTGTTTTGATTCGACGGTTTTGTATTTTGGTTTTTGTGGTTTTTTTTTGGTCAATTTATCTTAAACTTTATGGTGTCTATTATGGGTAGGTTAAATAATAGTATTGGATTTCTATGTATAATTGTCAAGACACAATAGGTTTACGTATATCAGAAGTAAATTTTTATTACAGGCATGTAATAAAAATTTACTTCTACTATTTATTTGCTTACAGATTCTGTGTCCGTTGTGACAGTAAATAGTACGGTCAGGGTTGCCAGCGTTGTTATGGGAAAAAAAAATACTATCGATTTTAAAATTATTATTGCCGTGTTAGTTAGGATGTAGATATTTTAGATTTGTAATGTATATTTAAGAAATTATTAAATTGAATATAATCATAACATGTCGATAAGTTTTAGTGAATTCTTTATTTTGAAAATTTAAGTGTAATTGCCTCGTCAAATCCGTTAAAATTTAAATATATTATCCAACCTAAAGCAAAAGTATTTTGAATTAAAAAATAAATAAATATTAATTTTATTTTTATATTTTTATCATATTTTAGTACAGTGTCGTATGTAATGACAAAATGCTAACTACTAAAAACTATTATTCGTAACATTTCACATCCGAACTCGGGACATCCAAATGAGCAGTCAGAGGACCACAAGGTTACCAAGAAAATAATATTTTATAAAATATTAATATTATTGTCATTTAAAAACTGGTATAAAATAAAAAATATATAATGTCTGAGAATTTCTTTAATAACCAATCAGCATTTGTCTTATCAAATATGTTGTAAGAGGTTCTTGTTTATAATAATTGGAGATAGTTTCAATTTCCGGAGACAAGTCCATCATCAAAAGAATTTGATGAAGTTGATAATAGCATTTAAAAAATAACAGGTCCGATGGCAAAATTTGGAATGAGACCTACTTTTATAGATGCATGAAGACTAATAAATATTATGTCACTCTAAAATTCGTGACAGGTATCAAAAACAATAATTGCACAATCTTCGTAACTAGATGGCGCTATTTAAACATATTTTTAGAGCCTACAAAAATGACTAATACCATGTCTACTCTATTAAACAGAGCTTGTCTTGTTTGTATATCTTAATAATTACATAACTGCAGGCCAATTTTCTTGCTTGTTAGACAGAGAGAATAATAGAGCGCCATAAAGCACCATTCATACACGCCTCGTAACATCACCTTCCTCCAGAACACGTTCTATTTGGTCATGGTATGTGTGTCTTGGCCGTCTTTGACTCCTACATCCATCAATTTTTGCATTGTATATCTGCTTAGCTAATCTTATATCATCCATTCTTTTTACATGCCCGCACCATCGGATCAAGCCCTCTCTTACTTTTTCTTATTACTTAATATTATAAATGCGAAGGTTTTTGAAGATGTTAGGATTGTTTATTATTCAATCAGGTGTGAACCTCTGAATAGAACTAGAGGAATATACATATTAGAATATAAACTACATTTCATCTCAGTAAAAATCTTTAAAACAGTTATATTTGAAGAGATAATTCAGAATGTCGCAGGATCATTTTTGCTGCTTATGCTCACTGATTAAAAAGATGTGAAGTAAAAATTTTTTTTTTAAATATGTAGTAATGTAATTCCAGGGTATTCTAACTATAAAAGGCTGCATTCCCCATTTTATTTCAAAACTTTTTTTGGAAGTGTGAACTTAAAAAATCCGTCAACTTACCCAAATATAAAATAACAGATTTATGTGATGTTATTACGTTACCCCATTGTCCGAAGTTATTATTGTGAGTAAGTTATAATAGGTTATGGGCTTCAATGGGCATTTGCATATATATACAACAATAATGACTATGGTGTTCGACGGCGTTGCGCTACGTACAGAATAAATAGGACAGGTTATGGGCCCTATTGTTTAACACTCGGTCGGTTTGAAAGAGAGTCCACGTGTTAAGTAAGGCGATGCTTGTTTTGGACGAATGTTTAAAAGGGATCGTTTTTATTTCGTCAAAACGAGTAACAACTTACACAATGTTATTTAAAATACTTTGGATTAGTTATCACAAGATTTTTATGATATTCTAGTATAAATCAACTCCACTTTGGAGCTAAATAATATTAGATAAATGTACATACATACATTACATCCAAATCCCTTGCAGGTAGGCAGAAAGAACAGAGCGTCATAAGGCACGATTCTTACACGCTCACTCGCTTCTTTGACTTTCATAACTAGATAAATATATTTGTATGAAATATGTTCATTAATTAATAGCTGTTCTCAATATTTGCGTGGAGCAGATCACCATCTTTACAAACACGTGCAAACGTCACTTGTTTAATACAAATCGTGGCCGTAAAAGAAGGGAACGTTCCTGTACAAGGCGAGGGGTAAAGAGGGGGACAGGCGAAAGGTTGGGGGCTGAACGACTCTTACAAACCCAAAACTCGGAAGAAAAGTTTAATTTGCGTGTACACAATTTTATACTTTATTTAGAGCTACAAATGATGAATTTTATTTATCTTATTGCTGTTACCATGTAAATTAATGCTGTTACGTCCAAAAAGTCTCAAATTTAAAAAGCGATGTGACGCAGAAGAGCTTTGCAACTTTGATACCAAGTAGAATATCTGTGAAAGAGAAGAGAAGACTCAGCGAAATTTGTTCATATTATTATGTAAATCTTGTATTTTTTGGTAGAAATGAGGGCACTGCGCAAAATCTGCGGAGTGACTCGAATCCGAATGCTCCGATGGTTCGGATATGTAGAAAGAATGAATGATGCAAGACTGACTAAGCAGATACACAATCCAAAAGCGAATGGATGTAGGAGTCGAGGACAGCCAAGACACACATTCCACGACCAAACAGAAAGTGTTCTGGAGGAAGGTGATGTTAGGAACCTCAAAAATCGACGCGCTTGCATGAAAAGAGTTATGAAAGTCAACGAAGCGAGTGAGGCGTGTAAGAATCGTGCCTTATGGAGTTCCGTTCTCTCTGCCTATCCCGCAAGGGATTTGGCGTGAAGCTATGTATGTATGTATTATATAATTTAAAAAATACAATTTTAATTAATTGCCAACCGGCGACTTAAATAACTTTATTATTTGTTATTATTATTTTGGGGTTGGATTAGCATTCCGTCAACGTATCCTCCTTACAATATGATAATATCTCAGGTACATCAACAGGTAGTAGCTATTAAGGCTCGACAACCCATTCAATTAGACTAGACAATTTGACATGACAAGCCAGACGTCATTGCGGCTGCCTATACCTTCAAGTAGTAATAGTGTAAAATCGCAAAAATATTAATAGTCGGGATTTATCTAAGTTTACAAAATTTCAATTTATTTCACTTATTTACCCGTGCAATGCCTAAGCATTGAAAGGGTTAAGTAATGATTTTGATGTCAACTATAAAAATTCGATACAATAACAATTTAACTTCACACCTTTATCTATCCAGAGGTGTAGACAGCGATAGTCATCGACACATAACCTCCAAAAAGAAGTCATTGGTGAAAGATCCTGCGATTGATTGATTCAGAATCGGGTCGCTCGACCACTAGACTGTGGAGACTATTTTACATTGTTGATCTTGACACTAAATAATTGGCAGACGACAGTAATACCAAAGACGCGTGTACCTTAAGTGGTGTTGTTTTTATCAATTAAACACATTAGGAAAAGACAATTGTACCATTAAGTCAGCACCATTGTTTTCTAAGAGCTATTCATAATGCGGAAGAAAATACTATCGCAATACTCTTTAACTATTCACGACAGTCGGTTAATTAAGGTCAACGTATAGTTTTTGCATCTACGATATTATACACGTTTTACGATCAATTAAACATGACTTTTTTCATATAAATAATGAAACGTAAACGACTGACGGTATTACTAAGCGAAAACTATTGCTCATACATCTGGCACAATTTTAACAGTCACCTTAATTTTAAAAGTCACTATTATATCCCCTAAATTCGAAACCAAAACTTCCTATTCTGAAACGAAGAATTAATCAATCAAGAAGAAGAAGAAGAATGAAGTCACCGGGAGCATGTTAAAATCAGAATATTTATATAAACTAACATCATCCCTACTAAGATATTAAAGTCAATAAAAAAGTCACAAAATAACAAAAAAGTTTTTTAACTATAATTTATCCAAATTCTCCATGTGTAATAATTATTACAAATAAATGAACCTACTACATTTCAAATTATTTTCAAATCACTTATTTTTGACATTAATTATTTTTATGTTCCATAAAGAGCCTGCAGCATTCATTTTTAGTTACAAAATGCTTATTTAAATGTTAAGAATACGATTCCGTATTGATTTATCGATGATAACCCTGCGATGTCCACTTTTTGTTTCATTTCTTTTGACTTAAAATTTTTTTTCATACACAACCCTAACTTTACAACAGAAAATAAAAGTCAATTCGAAACTCCAATTATTGTTTCAAATTTGAACCTTATTGCAAATAACATATGTGATATTCTGATGTGTTTTTGGTGAGATTGGAGTTTTACAAAATATGTAGTGAATACAAAAAAATACATTTAGGAGTCTGGCAGGTAGTTCTCAGAAATACGTGGCCGTTTCTCGGAAGTTTTTTTTTAATAGGATTTCCTAAGACCTTATTGTGGGGCTGTTGGAATATATTATTATTTTCTATACATGTGTTATCTAAAAAGTCCGGTTGCGAAGATTACAATTTACAGTATGTAGGACTATAGATTGCACGCCTTGTTGTGGAACGTAAATTGTTTTTTTTTGTCTTTTTTTTTCAGTTCTACCTGCTATTCATAGTGAGCCACAATTCGCGAGTATTGGAGGTATATTGCTGGTATACTTTTAAGAGCTAGAATGTACATTGCCTATGTAAAATAACCAATTGGAAGTCTTCCATTGAAAACATTAAGCCAAAAAGTTTAGCTTACAGATACTTTAAATTTATTAGTCCATGCGAACTTTGTTTCGCGTAAATAGTTAAGAAATAAATATGGCCATTAAGGCTTATCCGTAAGAGATAGACGTAGACTATCGAGGACTTCTTTGTACAGCTTTTTCAGGTGTATAATAAGTAATAACGTAGTAAATTATTTAGATCTTAGAGGTTCAGCCAGCGTTTGCAATTAAAGTACTAAATCTCGTAAATTATCACTTTTCCTTTAATTCATTTTACAGAATTAAAGATATAAACCACCCCGTTGGCACCCTCCGTCTACTGAAAAGAATACATTAAAATTCGTTCCGTAGTTTCAAAGATTTAAGCATCTAAGTGGACAGACAGCGTAAAGCGACATTGTTTTATACAAGTAATGATAATTATCGTGTGCTATGTTTTTTCGTTTCGTCTACCTATCTCGTAGGGAACTCAGTGTCAAATATTTTATGCTAATATTCTTATTCATGTAATGGTTTTTGCAAGTTTATCCTATAACTCCACCAACCCAAGAAGTAGGTACAATTATATTTTTCAATCAGTATTGTGTTTTGAAATGTTACACACAGAATTTTTCTCATTTTCCATTTTATTTTTTTATTAATTTTGTAGATTTTTTAAGACGACAATCTAATCTAACAGGTTTATTATTTAAAAAAAGTAGATAATTTATATAAACAAATCCACAAAATAATCGATACTTAATGCGGACCTTCGAGTGATAATAGACTGAAGTAAAGTAATAAAGCTTAGTTTAAAAGAAAAACATTCGTTAAATTAACTCGGTTAAACAGTACGGAGTTAGTAAACAAATTTCCACTTGACAAAAAAAAACACACGGATGCCAGCCATTCACTCCCTAAAAATTCAGTTCATTTCGAAACTTTGCCGAATCCAGACGCGTATATATAAAATATAAAACAGTTCTAGACATCGAGAGAGAATATTCATAAAAAAAATGTTTCGCCAAATAAAATTTCATCTCACGATCTGCTAAAGTTGAGGCGAGTTCTTCAACTGGTCTTCTATAACTGTCTGCAACATCTGTTGTATGCATAGACTTACAAACATTGTTTTATCAATCCATCGAAACCTTATATCTGAAAAGCTAAAGTTTATTATTGTATAATACAACTGTTTTATATAAAATTTGTCCGCCAACTTAGGTAGGTTTTGTACTCCGGCTAGAAGTATATAAAAATAAAAGGGGTCTTAGTTTTTGAATAGGATAGAGAGTTTTAAGAGCCTTTTATTAAAACTTTTGACAATTATTTTAATGATCTGTGAATGTCGAGAAACGTAGGGTCGCATTATTGTCACTTAATTTATTGTTACTATAAGGTACTGTTAAAGGATTTTGTTATGGTATCTAGTATCAAATGAAATGTTGGATAATTTTGAATTTTGTTTAATAACAAAATGATTATTAGTTACTTATCAAAGTTGTAGATTTCTTATGAGTGTATTTGATCACTCAGAGGTTTTTTATCATGCTCCAGTCCAAAAAGACCTGAACTGGGTACAAAAATTAATAATAATTAAAAATAATAATAATATCTGGGACACAATACACACAGCGCCCTCTAGTTCCAAGCTAAGCAACTAAATGCTTGTGTTATGGATACTAGATAACGGATATTAGTACATATATACTTTTCTTTTGTAAATACATACTTATAATACATAGAAAAACACCAAGACACCACACAAAAATTCATGTTTATCACAAATATTTGTGCTCGGGTGGGAATCGAACCCCCGACCTCATTTCTGCAGCCGGTAGTTTTACCAATGCGCCACGAGTGCTTAACAATAAAATGCTTAACAATAAAATCATTGATAACTTGTAAAAAATGTATAAAATTATTCATTAAAAAACATCATAATATTAAAACAACTTTGAGGATTATATCGCGTTTATTTATTACTTATTTTTATTTATTTCCCGACGTTTCGAACTCTTTACAGAGATCATTTTCACGAGTAAAGGAAATAAATAAAAATAAGTAATAAATAAACGCGATATAATCCTAAAAGTTATGATAATATAATATCATGGACACAATACACACAGCGCCCTCTAGTTCCAAGCTAAGCAACTAAATGCTTGTGTTATGGATACTAGATAACGGATATTAGTACATATATACTTTTCTTTTGTAAATACATACTTATAATACATAGAAAAACACCAAGACACCACACAAATATTCATGTTTGTCACAAATATTTGTGCTCGGGTGGAAATCGAACCCCCGACCTCATTGCTGCAGCCGGTAGTTTTACCAATGCGCCACGGTGCTTAACAATAAAATGCTTAACAATAAAATCATTGATAACTTGTAAAAAATGTATAAAATTATTCATTAAAAACCATCATAATATTAAAACAACTTTGAGGATTATATCGCGTTTATTTATTACTTATTTTTATTTATTTCCCGACGTTTCGAACTCTTTACAGAGATTATTTTCACGAGTAAAGGAAATAAATAAAAATAAGTAATAAATAAATGCGATATAATCCTAAAAGTTGTTTTAATGTTATGAATGTGATTCGCAAAAGTCTGAGAAATAAATATAAAAACAATCATTCTTTTAAAAATAGTGTCAAAAAAAGTTTCACGTAAACATTAAATGTCGATGTATTGCAATAGGTTCCGTCACCCATAAAAAAATCAGCGAGTGCATGCTTATCAGGTGTTGTCGACACTCTCGAGTAGAATATCGGCGTGAATTTACGAAAAATTCGTAAATATAGATCTCAATCAAAATCATCCTACTTTTCATCAGTTACATTTACTTAAATAGAGTCAACGACCTCTCCCTCCAATCGCACACCTGAGCTATTATAAAACCAAATAATACAAAAAAAAAACACAGAATCAAGTACCTTACCTACTTACATCAGGTATTCTTCGCGAGGTCCCCTCTCATTTAACTTCATACATAAATCCTATAACTCTTTTGAAATCCCTCTCTCTCTCGTGAACAAATCACGATGGAATTAACCGGTATATGTAATTGGTGAATGTGAACTGGCTTCGGCTCTTGTGCTAAGGGAACGTATGCTGCATTCGTTTACAAGTTAAATCGGTAGGGGGTAAGGGGAGAGAGAGCTTGCCAATTAATTGAGGGACTTGCCGGGACACAAGTGGTAGAGTCGCGATGTTCTCCAGCTACGAAATTATAGTGTCTCTATTTAGTCATGGGTTTTTATTCTGCTATGATATACTGACTTATCTTGTATCAAAAAATTTAACGTGTCTATAATTTCCTCTACTTGTAGGCGTACAAATAAGAGCATGAATATAACGGTTGTAAACTAACCTAACCCAAATAGGATATAGCTAGGTTTAGAGTTTCTTTTTATTACAATATACATGAATGAGAAATACCCAATTTTAAGTAATGTAATATCATTATAGGTTAGTTTACAACTTAGTGAAGCAAACATGCTACAGCAAACAGTGGTAGAGTCTTGCAGTTCACTGCATGAATGTGCCGGCTGGACCGGTGAAATATCACGACTTCTCGGAACACCGACGTGAAGTGGTTCGTGTCGCGTTTCGTTCGGTGATAGAGGTATCCTGAGGCCTGATACCTTTTCACTTCCCTTTCCTCTTTTACTACCTTAAAGGACGGCAATTTAAAACGGTGTTCATGTCCATTTTCGAAAGTGCGTACTTGCTTATCATAAGGTAAGGACCCACTTGCTCGTTTACCATCCTATGGACTGGACTATTACTGGACAACTATGCCACGGGGCTGTACATAGGACACCATTAAAAGGCTGCCTAAATATATAAAACTCACAAAGATAGTTAGAAAATTATTTTATAAAAACGCAAAAATATTAATACCGCATCTAAACTATTAGTAGCTCTTTCACTATTTATATACAGCAGCAGTAGAACAGCATCACAAGTGTGCTGTTTGTATTCTACGTCATTTACAAGTAAGCATTCGAACTAATATGTATACGTTTCATTAATTGTCATTTACAATATTAAGAAAAACATAATTAATTACATTGTGGTAGAGCCATGACAGTGGTAGAGCCAAGCAGTTCGCTGCATGAATGGGCCGGCTCGACCGGTGAAATACCACGACCTCTCAGAAGACCGACGTAAAGTGGCTCATGCCGCGTTTCGTTCGGTGAGAGAGGTACCCGGAGGCCTACCCCCCTTCCCCTATCCCTTAAAGGTCGACAACGCAACAGTAACACTATGTGTGTTGCTGGTGTCTATGGGCGGCGTAGGTTGCTTACCATCAGGTGACACGCCTGCTCGTTTGCTCCTATCACATAAAAATAAATATAAATATATATATATTTATATTTATAAATATATAAATTACTAGCTGAAATCAAATTTATCCGCATCTCGGTCTACTGACGGTGTGCCCAGAAGATTGGACGCATGGCAAATTATGAACATTATTATTCACTATCATTCAATAATAAATACCACATCTAACTGAGGAATTGTAGATCTTTTACAAGATATACAAAGTTGAACTATTCATGAATGTGTGAACTTGTATTCTAGACCTAGTAATTGCACAGTGGACAATATAGACCTTTGGGTAATTAATTCGATTTCCTGGGGTAGAAATTAATTAAGAATGGTAAACTGCCCTTCTAATTAATATTAAAAAGAAAAGATTTTTTACTGATTTCTTTATTTTATGTCTAAAAGGTATGTTATCTAAAATAGTATGAAGGCTTGCTAGTTTTCCATATATTAATTATTTAACATCCTTTTCTAAAAATTGGCTCAAAAAGAGGACATAAGTAATTGATTTATTTTTCTTGGGATAGAAGAAAAAGGAGTAAGCGTGTCACCTGATGGTAAGCAAATAATGATGCCCATGGACACACACATATATACACACATATAGTACACATATATAGTAACGTGGCCGGCATTTAAAATAAAATAGGCGAGAGGGTCGGAAATGGGAGAGGGAGAGGAGTGGGGAAGGTACTCCAGATATCTCTCTAACCGATCGAAATGCGACATGAGCCACTTTACGCCGTTATTCTCAGGGCTGTAGACAGCATATCCCTACAATAAATATAATTACAAAAGCTAATTAAAACAAATCTATATATTAACAACAAGTAGCTGCTCAAAGGCATTTGCACAGTAATAAGGCTTTATGCACAGTTTCATGTAAATTGTGCAATTAAACTGAAGTGCACCCAGACTGTGCAGTTAACTTGATAATTATTTCAATTACTTCTTAGACTCTTGCATATTATGTATATATACTCGTCTCGGTGGTCCAGAGGTTGAGCACACGGCTTTTGAATCCACAGTTCGCGGGTTCAAATCCTGACATAGGATGGCAATAGGTTTGCCACCTATTCCATTTGGTACGTAAACATAACGGCGAGACGAGGCTTAACAGCTGCTGCCTACACCTTCGGGTAGAAAAAGGCGTGAAGTTATGTTATGTTATAACCATACTACTTATAATACTTATATTACATTTTTGTGCAACGACCCCACTACCTTAAAGGCCGGCAACGCAACTGTGACACTATATGTGTTGCAGGTATCAATGGGCGGTGGTGGTTGCTTACCATCGGGAGAACCGCTTACTCGTTTGCTGTTCTATTCCATATAAAAGAAGGTATAGAAAATTAACTTTATTTATAATACAGTTTTTACGGTCTACTAAGTTCATCAGTATGCTTCTGATTCAGAGTTCGAATCAGATATAATCACTTTTTTGAAATATTTACTTGATATCACGCTGAATCCCATGCGGAATAGGCAGACGGAAGTGAGTAATAATAATATCTTGGACACAATACACACAGCGCCCTCTAGTTCCAAGCTAAGCAACTAAATGCTTGTGTTATGGATACTAGATAACGGATATTAATACACATACTTTTCTTTTGTAAATACATACATACTTATAATAAATAGAAAAACACCCAGACACCACACAAATATTCATGTTTGTCACAAATATTTGTGCTCGGGTGGGAATCGAACCCCCGACCTCAATGCTGCAGCCGGTAGTTTTTACCAATGCGCCACGAGGCCCGCCAATAGCCATAAGGCACGAATCATACAAACATAAATTGCTTTTTCGCCTTTTATAACTCTTGTCATTTTAAAACAAAAAAAAAAGTGTCTGATGTACATGTTGACAGTGGTAGAGCCAAGCAGTTCGCTGCAGGATTGGGCCAGCTCGACCGGTGAAATACCACTACCTATCAGAAGATAGATGTAAAGTGGCTCATGGTGCGTTTCGTTTGGTGAGAGAGGTACCCGGAGACCTACCCTCTTCCCCATCCTTTCCTATCCTACTCCCTTAAAGGTCGGCAACGCAACGGTAACACTATATGCGTTGCTGGTGTCCATAGGCGGCGCTGGTCACTTACCATCAAGTAACACGCCTGCTCATTTGCCCTCCTATCCCATGAAAATAAAACCCACATAGTACATATTCATTGTCATGCTATATGGCACCCAAAAGTAACGACGTGTCGAGTCATAAATGCCGCTTCATCCCTTCCATCGATTCCCGTCTAAAGATGTAAATACATAAAATGCCTTTCCATCCATGAAACAATCCCTCTCCTTCAAATATGTCCAAGTCACTATGACTAGCTTCTCGTCGGCGTGTAAACCTCATTCATCATCATAATCTGAGTGTTTAGCCGCCAGTGGCCCCCTCTTACTGCTGAATTCGTTTTACAATATGTTTTTGTATAGTTGGAGTTGGTTCTCGTCTTCAATCTTAATTAATAAGCGTACCTCCTATATATGAAGGTGAAGACAGCGTCGATGGAGCTTAATAAATTAAGGATATATCTAGCACTATTTTGCAGTAATACTCATATTATTTGTTACTAGATTAAATTTTGATTTTAAGTCGGAATATTCCAAATAGAAGTTAAATTGGGTGATTTGGATTAACAGTAGTAGAGCCATGGAAATCGCTGCATGCATGGGTCGGCTCGACCGACCAGGATCTCTTTTTTATGGGATAGGAGGGCAAACGAGCGGGTGTGTCGCCTGATAGTAAGTGACCAGCGCTGCCCATGGCCCACACCTGCAACACATATAGTTTTACAATTGCGTTGCCGACTTTTAAGGGAGTAGAATAGAAAAGGATGGGGAAGGGGGTAGGGCCGCCGGGTAGCTCTCTCACCGAACGAAACGCGGCGTGAGCCACTTTACGACGATCTTCTGAATGGTCGTGGTATTTCACCGGTCGAGCCGGCCCATTAATGCAGCGAACTGCTTGACTCTACCACTATTGTTCTACTTCTCAAAATATCGACCTAAACTGACTCATGCTGCATTTCTTTCGGTAAGAGAGGTATCCGCATCCCCTTCCATCCTTTCTATCCTCCACATCCTCCTTGCGACTTATAGGTCAGCAATGCAACTGTATCGCTTTATGCGTTGCAGGTGCAGGTGTCCATGAGTAGCAGTAGTTGTTTCCCATCAAGTGACGCATTTCCTCGTTTGCAATTAACTACAAAACCACTAAGTTATCTAGACATAAAACATCAAATGTCTTCTGTTTAAGTGTCAATGAATATCACTTAATATCATTGAAGATTATTAAGGTTAGTTTATAATTAGGGTTGTTCACCTGTGAGGGATTAATAAAGTTCCTTAGACGTGTTCATATTAATCAAAGGGTAATATTCATGCCGACACACGCCATGAAATCGTAATGAACCGATATTGAGGGCGCGAGCTATGAAATATATAGTATGTATATATATTTTTAACGGAGAAAAGGATTCTACATGAATAAATGATATCGTAGTACATCATGAATTAATAGAATACAAATGGCTTTGTTTAAAAAAAAGTTCTTTGTTACGCTTCGTCGAAATTGTCTTTTTTTACGACAAAATTTTTTGCTCGCTGTAAAATCTACTTTGTTTTATATTATTATTTATTCTCCTGCTTTTAATATCTTAAGGTGTAGATAGTGTATCGAAGTAAACATAACATAACTTCACGCCCTTTTCTATCCGAAAGTGTAGGCTGTTAAGCCTTGTCTCGCCGTTATGTTTACGTCCCAAATGGTGGCTTACCTATGTCTATACCGGTCACAAAGATTTCAGACATCGATATATATTACACATAATTTCCGAAAACAACCTATTCACCCAGTATTTTTTATTTATTATTATCACTAAAATTATTAAGTTAATATTTCAGGAATAATTTTGATGACAAGCAAAAATGATATCAATATATAATAACGACCTACACTTTCAAGACGTTAAAAGTGAAAGAATATTTAATAACATATATTAAATAGAATACATAGCGAGGATTTAATTTTATTTTACCCTCAAAGATTTACCTCCCTTTTTTATGGTCTTGGGAGGCAAACGAGCAGGCCTGTCACCTGATAGTAAGCAACAAACGCCATCCATGGATACTTGAAGACAAATAGTAGTTACAGTTGCGTTGCTGGCCCTCACAATGGGTTATGGAAGGGGTCAGAAGTGGGATGGGAAGGGGATGGGGAAAGTCTAAAATCTCAACCAAAAATCCCTAAAATCCAGGAAAAATGTAAAACAATGTGAAGAAGACTTTTGACTTTTTATCCCCCTAAATTTGGGGGGAAATCCCCTAAATTGGCAACCTTAATATTTGTTATTAAGCTCGCTAACGTCTCACTCCTTGTCCCAATACTTTCCACCAGGTTAGAATCCGGACTGTGTAAAACAATACCGTTTACAATGGGATTCCTCTGTCTGTACAATTGGTAAAGAGGAATTGCGCCTGACCCTCCACAGACTCTGATAAACAAATGTCATGTCTCTTTGACGATTAGCCCGGTACACCTGTACAGCTGTACAGCTGCTGGAAATTGAATTTCGTTCAGATACAAAGCGAACATACGAGAATATTTTCATTTATTAGTCAGTACAGCAATATAAAGCTATGGTTTTATTTCCGGAATTAGTTGAAAAATTCAGTACTGTGCAGCGATCTGGAATAAATAAATTTGATTTGCTTTGCTACTCCTATCCTAATACAATCATTTGGGTAGTGGCGTGATGTTATAGCATAAATAATGTCAACATACAGATTGTTTTTATAAGGCAATTATACCCCGACTAACTTTAATTAATATTTCTATGAAAGATGTGACATTAAAATTTTTATGAAGGATGTGAGAGAAACTATAGGCATGTAATCGATTTCTCGAATCAAAACACAATTTCGCTGAATTAGTAGTGTACTTATGAACCGCTAGATGTCTGAGACAATATTAATTTTTATTTAGAATTTTAATGCTAAATCATATTCAACAGAAAATAATCAATTCTTAAAAGATATAGATCTAGTCCTATAGATTCCTATGGGATAGGTAATAAGACCTGTAACACCTACAACAATTATACATACATTCATAACTTCACGCCAAATCCCTTGAGGAGTAGGCAGAGAGAACAGAGCACCATAAGGCACGATTCGTACACTACTCATTCGCTTCGTTGACTTTCATAACTCTTTTCAAGCACCCGCGTCGATTTTTGAGGCTCCTAACATCACCTTCCAGAACACGTTATATTTGGTCATGGAACGTATTTCTTGGCCGTCCCCGACTCCAACATCCATCCGCTTTTGCATTTTACATCTGCTTAGTCAGTATTGCATCATTCATTCTTTCTACATGTCCGAACCATCGGAGCAAGCCCTTTCTTACTTTTAACACAATTATAGATATACGAATAGATTGATTGAGATCACGTATATTACATTGATACAAACGTATATCACATATGCCATATTGATTTCATATGATACATCTCCTTTGTGGAACGTCGTGCAGCCGTTGCGATTGAGACAGATATTCCTTCACAAAGGCACACACGTCCTACCTCTGCTACAAGTGCAAGAAAGTTAGGTATATACCAGCACCTAACACATCTAGTCCCCCTTTGTTCCGCCGGGCTTGCTTTGAGCACTAATCCCGATCAGTCTCTCAGACAGATCATTATTGGAATACCGGGAATTTCTCGTTAATTGGTCAACCGTACATATATATATACTGGATATTAATAGTACATGTGATGAGATTTCAATCGCACCAGTAGCTTTGGTATTTAGAAGCTTTTAAATATAGTATATCGTCGAAAAGTGGCTTTTGCATTTCGCTCGGTGAGAGAGATATCCTTAGGCCCAAAATCTTTTCCCATCCCCTTCTCATCCCACTCTCTACCCCGTCCATATTCTATAGTAAGTGGGGGGGTTGGGGCGCCAACACTATACGTGTTCAGGTGGCCATGGGTGGCGTTTGTTGCTCACCATCAAGTGACACGCCTGCTCGTTTGCCCCCTATACCATTACAAAGGTAACTCGTTTTAAATTATTGTACTGTTTAGCATTATCCTGCCCTTATCCCAGTATAAGCGGGGTTTGCACAACAGGTCCTCTTTTACCATTCTCTTTTATCACTAGTCATCTCTGCACTTATTTCCCTCATACTCATATCAACATTTACACAGTCCATCCATCTCTTTTTCGGTGTTTCTCTACCAATGTGTCCATGCATTGTCATTCTCCTTACTCTCCGTACTCGGATGACAGACGAAAAAGTCTATAAACTTCTTTCGAAGAGTCCTGGACTAAAAACTGAGAATATTTAAGAAGTTACCTTGAAAAAACTCGTTATTTGATATTACAGAATACTCATTTTGCCTTAAGATGTTAAGGGCGCTCAAATGTAAAGAAAATAATAACAAATATGTCTGTACCAAGGCTTTACATTATATGACTAAAATAAAATTTCTCTAACTCACCACTATTTTTCGTCATATGGTACATTTACGTGCATACTCCTTAATTCAAGTATGCGTAAATAAATTCAAATTTAATAAGCATAATTTAAATTATTATTAAGATCGAAAGTGTAACCTCAACAGTTATAACGTCTGTGGTCGATTGTATGTTTTTACATATTATTTAAGTGAGAAACAGATATGTGAGAAAATCTAGACCGTTTTGGATAATAACTAGGCTAGAGATAAATAAACACAAACTTATGCTTGGCAAATGAACGGTTATCATAGGACAAAAATTTCAAGTGAGCTAAGTCACGTCAATAAATAAAACATTTTTTTTTAAACTTAAAACTGCCACTTACCATAAACGAATCAGTTATATTTTTACAGAGAGAATACAGTCTAAGATTTCTTCCTGAAGGTACGTGTTCAGCTTGGTTACCAAGATCCAAGGAAAATTGTAACGCCTATTTAAAATTCAGCACGCGTAGAAAACGTACGATTTGTGCAAACCTCGTATTTCAGGAAGGTTTAAGGCTTGATATGAAGTAAAAATTTCTGGTATGACTCGCGTACTAAACGCTCAGGAATATTACTGCTAAGTAACATTCTTGCAATGACGGTGACGATTTGGGAATACGTAATATCATGGCACCACGTCGTCGCTTTTATCTTAAAATCACTAAGCAGATAGACAATCCAAAAGCGGCAGAATGAGAGTGAGAAATGGCTCAGCTACATATAAACAACTTGCATATATGTTGGAAAGAGGAATTTTATTATTTAAAGCACTCGAATTATGAAGCATATTAAAAAAAATTCAAGACTGTCATTAAAGCCAGTGACAGTTTTAATTTTTTTTAGATTAAACAATATTTGGAAAAGACTACATATAAAATTATTATTATTCAAAATGTAATGTGTATATTTTTTAACCAATTTTTTTGATTATTAATAGCTGCGGAAATAAATTTCTGTTGCAATGTTTAAGCATGCATGCACTTACATTGGGATCATGAGACGCACACATGGTACTGACAGGCAACTTAGAAACATACAGCTAAAGCAGCAGTTATAAGATAGATAAAATAGATGGAAAATAATTTTCTTTGTTGGCATAATTGAAGTTGCTCTCATCTGAAGTTTAATTATTTAATATCAAGTAAATCCTGGTAGCTTCGAGGTTTAGAAGTTCGATTTTTTATTCAGAAGTCTCCAGTTCGTATTGAGATAAAATCAAATATGAATCAGGATAGGGATCTCAGAAATAATCCTATGTTTGAAGCTACTCAACTACGGAAGTTCGTATCTGCCAGCGAAAGTGTTGTCTGAATCGTTACAGTATATTTCAAAGATTAGTCGAAACAAACAAACAAACATTTTAATATTGATGTAAATCATACTTGCAACAAATTTGCAGGGCTTCCTTAACATAAAAAATATACAAAAATCTGCTAGGCAGTTTTATTTACAAAGGAAATTGAATATTAAACAATTCATATGTTACGTATTCCTGAAATCCAAACTAAATTGTATCGTTCTCAGAAATTGGCATTTTGCAAACGAGCAGGCGGGTCACCTGGTGGTAAGCAACCAACGCCGCCCATGGACACCAGCAACACATATAGTGTTACTGTTGCGTTGCCGACCTTGAAGGGATAGGGGATAGGAAAGGATGTGGAAGGGCGATGGGTGGGCCTCCGGGTACCTCTCTTACCGAACGAAACGCGGCATGAGCCACTTTACGTCGGTGTTCTGAGAGGTCGTGGTATTTCACCGGTCGAGCCGGCCCATTCATGCAGCGAACTGCTTGGCTCTACCAGTGGTAGAGCCAAGCAGTAAATTTATCTACCACTGTTAAAAATCTAAAACCTTAATGTCATCTAAATTGGTGCAGTGTTTTTAGCGTGAAAAGAAATCAAATATACATTGTTATCTATAAAATTAGTACTAATTAATACATAAAATAGTTATAGGCTCTCTACATTGAAATACCCAGACATACTTCAATTTCTATAATAAGAGTTCAGTTACCAAGTCTCAGGTTTGAGTGGTTCAAGGTATTGGAGAACAATGTTTGGCATAAGTAACCGAGACATTAAGTGATCTTCAAGAAACTCAAAATTCACGAAATGCTATTAATTTCAAAGAATATTCTAGATCGGATTTTGTTTCCAAATACTGCCAGTAGAGTTTTGTAAAAGCTAGATGACCCAGTGAATTAGGTTTCGCCTCAAAAGCAATAAATCATTTTTTTCTATAATAAAGGTAACTGTTACTCTCATCACCTAACTACTAATAAGAGTTCCGTCTAAATCGGTTCAGCCATTTCAGATAGTAGCCGGAACAAACAGACAGACAAAAATGATAAAATATTTTATTTGGTGAATGTACATGTAATAAATAGCGGCCCTTGTGGTACAGTGCCTTGCAATTCAGACTGTTGAATCGATGACAAAGAGTTCTATTCGCAGTCAAATGGAAACAAGAGGGATAGGGAAAGCAATGGGGATAGGATACCCATCTCACCAAATGAGGCACTTAACGTCAATTTTCATAGATTCTGGGGTATTTCACCGATCGAGCCGTTACATTCATACAGTACTCTACCACTGCAATATTACTGACGTCTTTTTTATCAAAATGAACCTTATGACAATTAAAAGGGGTGAAGATATGTAAAGTTATTTGCGTATATTGCTGGTGCGTTTAACTATCAATGGCTGGCATTTCTGTTGCAGAACGATCACTCAAGTGGAAAGTCCCTTGACAGGAGACTGCGAATCTGTGAACCTACGACGACTTACAGCTCACTGAGCGGATTGACTTAAAAGCTAAGCTAAGATATTATATTATACATGGTTGACACTGAAAACCAGTCAATATCCGAATATTTATTGACAACTTCACAAATTAACAATGGTCGAGCCACGCTGTTCGCTACATTAATGAGAAATACCACGATCTCTCAGAATATCGACGTAAAGTGGCTCTTGCCGCGTTTCATTCTGTGAGAGGTATCTGGAGGCCCGATCCCCTTTCCCCTTCCATTCCTCTCCTAGTCTCTTAAAGGACAGCAACGCACAACGGTTTTCATGCGCGGTTACTTACCATCACCCACTTGCTCGTTTGTCCCCCTATCCGATAAAAAATTATAAAAATCCAAAAGAAAGAAAAATAGTATTTTTTTCATTGAGCTAACCTCAAGAATGCAAACCTCAACTTTAGAGGCGTGAATAAAAACATTATAAAGCACGAATTAAACGCAAAAGCGCTGAACATTTTCTAAACGTTGCAGTCATATTGATTTAATGCTTGTGTGAATTTACTCTACCTACACCCATTAAGAGTAAATCAAAGTGGGCTGTAAATCGTCAAAGTCCGTGTGATACCAAGCTAACAAGGTCTCCGGTTTTGTATGAAGCAGTTTTGGTTGTGCTACTGGTCAGTGCTGGTGGGAAGTCCAGGTTAATCTGGCGGTTTCTGTGGTATGAAACGTTGTGGGGCACCACACAGACCGCGTTTGTGCAGTCAACATTTATGCAATGGCGGCACTTGGTATATATACTCTGTGCGCCCATAAATTTATGTTTTTTTTTTCAAACACGATTTTATATGGCGTTCGATTCTTTTGATCGTCATCTTTTTTTTAAAAAAGGAGGTTTATATATTTTTTAATAGGTTTACGTAATCTATTGTAGAAACTTATCGATGGCCAGTATGTATTTTTATATCAAAGCAAAATAATTAAAAAGAGATTGGTCTCTTTTATGCCCCTTTTCAATAACCACAGGCCTTAAGTATCCGATAGTGTAGACAGTTCATAGTATGTGTGATGAAAGTATTTTTTATAGCCTTTTCTCATTATCACGTGTCAAATAAAACTCAGATCATGCTTGTAGCTAAAGTCAATCGCTAAAAGACTAAAATAAATTATTTATACAAAAAGAATTCTCCATTGGTTCTCTGCTCTTCTATTCGTCTAAATTGATTTTACCATAACAGTACTTAATCAAGTTAATACTGCTTAATTGTGTCTCGGTGGCCCAGTGGTCCATATCAAGCGCCCCGCTTCTTAATCAAGAAGTCGCGGGTTTAAAGCCTGGCTCACACAAATGACTTTTCGAAAGTTATGTGTGATAAAGCGGTATATCGATGAGCGAAAACTTTGTGTCCGGTATGGAAATAGATTCGCCACATTTCATTTAGGACATAAATATAATGGTGAGTCGAGCCTTAACAGCCACTGCCTATATCTTCGGATAGAAAAAGGCGTGAAGTTATGTTATGTTATGTAATTAAGTTTTTCATCATAGTGTATTTTCCATCACATATAGTTGCAAATTGCGTAAACCTAATCCATTCTGACACTATAAACATTGTACCCGGATCAGATAGTTAAGCTTTAAAAGATAATTTAGTAAAGTTTTCATAGGATACGCGGTATTTTATAGTCCAATTTCCTTGATAGACTATTACAAAATCAAAGAGTGTATTCAATTTTAACACACTCCTTAGCTATAAACGATATCGACCTCGATCTGTTAAGCACTCTTTGGCTATAAACTTTTATTTTAGTTGACCACAATAGCAGTTAAAAATTTAATGCTTGACTAGCAGTTGCCTGCGACTACGTTCTCGAAATAAATACAATGCATCAAAATGAGATTCCTGATATGAAAGGTTTTAGTCCTTTTTAACGAAACTGAATATGTGAATTCCAGTTCTAGTTCCCAAGGTATGAAGAAAAGCACAAGCACAACGAAATTTGACAGCAGAAATTATGCCTAGATATCCTGAGGAAAAATCCCGGTAAATAGAAGTAGTGCAAGAGCTCATGCCAACCTAGGCCACTGAGAAGCCGACACTTGGTCAAAATGGATAGATTTTTACATATTTTTTGTAAGAAATATGTACTATGTGCACGTGGTGTGTAAGAACTGCATTAGTTGAGTGTAACACAAGGAAGTTATATGCAAAATGTACTGCAGCAAACTATAAAGGGTTCTGTTGTTTTAAACGTACACAAATTAACTTTATAATATAAATAGAAGTATGTTTATTATTTAATTATAATAGAATATATACATTGTTATATAATAATGATAATATCATCACGGCTGCTGCGCACTAGTTCGTGTGTTATGATGAATGGCCTCTACTAAGGATTTGCGATTTGCAATTACAAGGAATAATTAAGATTTGGTTCTAGATAGATGTATTAGATAAAAGAAATGAATTAGAAATGATTTACAGTTCAAAATTAAAGGGTGAAAAAGTCGAGGAAAAATCTTTGATGATCAAGTAGACCGTGTCTTTTAAAGTAGTAGAAGTATTTGAAATTAAATTGAAATAATTAAACTTCATTTTGCGCCATCTATCTCAATTGGCATAAATTATTTTTTCAAAAGATTAATAAATAAACGAATTAATATCGAGCCAAACATTGTAATATTTACAAATAAGATTGTAATACATACTTAGTTAAGTCCACGCCACATCCTTTATGGAGTGGGCTGAAATAAAACACTATTTTAACATACGTATTAGACCATATCACTTTTTGAACACGCTAGTTGATGTTTTTGCACACAAAAGTTGTTAAACGGGCACGTGGTTCACCTGATGTTAAGTGACTAAAGTTTAGATATACACATATACTCCAATTTATTGTAGATTTTAATTATTGTTTTTTGAAATAACTCATCGATATCTCGAAAGCGACTGACTTTATTTAATCTAGTGACATTTTAGTAACTGGTAGTTGCCAATGTATCGTGTATAATGTTTACATGTGTCGTACAGTAAATAAATCCATTGTTAGGTTTTTGCGTTGAACTGTAAAATCTGCGCGCACTTTGATACTCACCTATTGTTCTATTCGATACACAAGTATTGCACTTCAATAAATTAGACGCAAAATGTTATATCAATGACCATAGTGTTGATTTTTACAATTCGTAAACATCTGTCGGTATTTATAGTTACATATATGTTTTTATAGAGAAAATAACATAGCCAACTAATAAGCGTGTCATTTGATGGTAAGCAACTAGCGTCACCTTTAAGGCTGTTATTTTTATAGAGACAATAACATAGGCAACCAAGAAGTCTGTCATTTGATGGTAAGCAACTAGCGCCATATTTAAGGCTGTGAGATGGGAACAAAGGAGTAAGGAGATATTTTACCGATCGAGACGGCTATTTCACGAAACTAGTGGCATGGCTCAACCACTGTAGAGTTTATTGAACAAAAGGAAAAGATAAATACACAAATTACAGTTTCGACAGTGGTAGAGCCAAGCAGTTCGCTGCACGAATGGGCCGGCTCGACCGGTGAAATACCACGACCTCTCAGAAGATCGACGTAAAGTGGCTCATGCCGCGTTTCGTTCGGTGAGAGAGGTACCCGGAGGCCCACCCCCCTTTCCCCATCCTTTCCTTTCCGCTATCCCTTAAAGGTCGGCAACGCAACAGTAATATTATATGTGTTGCTGGTGTCCACGGGCGGCGTTGTTTGCTTACCATCAGGTGACACGCCTGCTCGTTTGCCCTCCTATCCCATAAAAAAATATACATATAATTTTTGTTTTTTTCGTAACATGTAGCCAAGTTTGTCATTAATATTTTTACTCGGGTGGGGATTGACCCCACTGACTTTTATATATTCGTGGGTTCTGACACACACCACGAGGTTAACTTAACTCTAAGATCTCTGAAAATACTAAATTAATACTAAAGTGCAGTTGAAATTTTAATAGAAGAAAAAATGGAAAAAATAGTACTAAATTTATATGTTCTACAGAAAGACTCTTGGAAGCGTTTCCAACGTCACTTTAACTTCTGGATCAATAAAACTTGTATTGAAATATTTATATCACTTACGTGTCACCAAATGCCGTTTAATATGGGCGTGAAAGTTTTTAATTGGTTCTGGTTGCTCATGGTTCCGTATAAATTGAGATTATATCCAAATAAAAACTTTTTAATTCACCAATTCCAGGAAAAGAAAGAAAAATCATTCTAACTTCGCCGGATGTTTTTTTTGTTATTTTTAGGAAGTCTGAAAAAAGTAGACTTGTTGCTCCAGCCCCATATGACAGTATCATGGTCAGGAAAATAATCATCATTCATTAATTAACGCCGGAACCGACTTGAAAAATTCTATTTTGCTTCCATGATATTTCCCAAGTGGTTTTAACTAACATACATACACATACATACATAACTTTACGCCAAATCCCTTGCGGGGTAGGCAGAGAGAACGGAGCGCCATAAGGCACGATTCTTACACGCCTCGCTCGCTTCGTTGACTTTCATAACACTTTTCATGCACTCGCGTCGATTTTTGAGGCTCCTAACAGCACCAGCACCTTCCTCCAGAGCACGTTCTATTTGGTCATGAAATGTGTGTCTTGGCCGTCCTCGACTCCTACATCCATCCGCTTTTGTATTTTATATCTACTTAGTCAGTCTTGCATCATTCATTCTTTCTACATGTCCGAACCATCGGATCATGCCCTTTCTTACTTTTACACCGACACTCTCTTTTATTCCAACATCCTTCCTTACAACCTTGTTTTCGACGCAGTCAGCGAGAGTCACTCCGCAGATTTTGCGCAGTGCCCTAATTTCGATCGCGTTTATCCTACTTTCATGCACACTCTGCCATACCCAGGACTCGCTTCCGTACGTTAGCGCTGGGATCAGGACTGCATTGTGGATAGCTAGCTGAGCTTTTCTGCTAATGTTTTTTGCGCCTAGGAGTCTGCCCAACGCTCCATTTACGCTGTTCATCGCCACTCGTCTTTCTAAATTAAATTTCGAAATAAAGCTTAGTATCCGTGATCTCAAGGTAGAGCACCCCGTTTCTTAATCAAGAAGTCACGAGTTCGAATCCGAGCTCACGCCAATGACTTCTCGACAACTTTTTAGAAGTTATGTGTTATATATATAGATTATAGACAATACTGTGTAACTCAAAGTAATTCACGTATTCAATGTAACCAAAGAAATTTTTAAATGCAACTATAGAACATGATTCAAAGTCATTTTTGTTGACTATTACTAACACATTTCATACTCGTATCCTAATAAGGTTCTTAGATATTTTTCACGGAACTCTATTATGAAAATATTCCGCTCATATAATTAGTGTCACAAGTGGTTGGAAAAATTGTCTCTTTATTATAAATAATAAATGAAATTCGTACGGAACTACGTACGTACGGTTTACCCAGGGGTTGGGAAAGTCTGGCACGAACAAATTGATCAAGTTTTAACCGCAAGTTTGGTTCAGTAAGGGAGAATTAACCGCGTTTTTCCTCTGGGCGATCAGTAGCGCGCGACTATAGCTGCCGCGTCGTATATAACTGCACATGGTGGTCGATCGCGACTGGATTGACGTGATTTGAGTTAAATCTTGTGACTCAACTATCTTCAGATTTTTTTCTAATCATTATTCAAGTTATATTATTTGAATTATTAATTTGTTGTTGAAAGTAATTGAATGTAATATACATACATCTTCTCAAAATGTAGGGTTGTGGACACCCTACCAATTATATACAATTTAATCATTTAATTTAAAATATAGGAAATCTTCTTGACTTAACCAAGAGAACTAAAACAGAAATTAGTAGGTTGAGTTTTTACAAGTCCAAACTAGTAGAAGTCAAAATCAAACTCATCATCAATACCTTTTATTATTATTGGATAGGAGGGCAAACGTGCAAGCGTGTCACCTGATGGTAAGCAACCTGCACCGCCCATGGACACTAGCAACATATATAGTGTTACCGTTGCGTTGCCGACCTTTAAGGGAGTAGGATAGGAAAAAATGGGGAAGAGGGGTGGGCCTCCGGGTACCTCTCTCACCTAAAGAAACGTGGCATGAGCCACTTTACATCGATCTTCTGAGAGGTCGTGGTATTTCACCAGTCGAGCCGGCCCATTCATGCTGCGAACTGCTTGGCTTTACCACTGTTGTTACCTCAAATACTATATCCATATTTATACATATAAGAAAATTCTATAGTTATTTTTGGTAAAGTCATAAAAAAATCTAATTTCCTGCGCCAACAACCTTCAAAGAACATCCTTTGAAACAAGGCTTTATTTAAAGTTATTTAACAAAGTTTCCGCGGGATGATTAGCCCTCGCCAACCCCTAACTAACTCAACCCTTTTCTAAATGTTAGACAGTTAATATTTTAGGGGCTGGAAAATTGGAATTTCGATGAAGACGCTTACGCAACAATAGTTTTTAGCTCTGTCAGTTGCATGATTCTATTTGCCTATCGTGTTTCTAACAATAATATTATTCTTTAATTAATAGTTCTATAAATATTAGGGCCGATATTAATACTATGAATGTTAATTGTATGTTAGTGTAATGTAAGTCTCGGTAGTCTAGGGGTGAAGCACACGGCTTCTGAATCTAGAAGTCGCAGGTTCGAATCCTGGCACACACCAATGACTTTTCGAAATTAATTTCGAAAGTTATGTGTGATAAATATCGATGTCTAAAAACTTTGCTAAGAGACGGTGGACATCTGAAACAACGAGAAGGTCACAGTTACATTATCATTCTTTGAGACTGGATATTAGAGGGAGAATGTGTTGATTTTGTCTCGATCGTCCAGTGGTCGTGCTCCCCGCTTTATATTCAGAATTCGTAGGTTCGATTCTGATCCTGGCCGAGATGTACGCAGCCGCGTACGATCTGGACCGGGGACGGGGGGACTAGGACGCGCCGGGACACGAAGTGCGGAGGCGGGAGGCCTTCCGGCGGGTCGTGGGGGACTGGCGCGACGCGCTGGTCCTCCAGGGCTGTGCGCGTCAGCGTTGGTGCCGTCCTGCCCCACCTCGAGGCCTGGGTGCTCCGTAAATGGGGTACTGTCACCACAGGTTGACTCAGATACTCACCGGGCACGGGTGCTTCGGTGAGTATCTGAGTCGAATAAAACGTGAAGAGACGGCGAGATGCCACCATTGCGCATCCGACCTGGACTTGGCCCAGCACACGCTGGAGGTCTGCCCGGCCTGAGCGGCCGAGCGCCGAGTCCTGGTCGATGGGATCGGGCGAGACTTGTCCCCGCCGGCGTTGATCGCGGCAATGCTGGCGGGAGAGGAGGAGTGGAGGGTCGAGGTTTCCTTCTGCGAAGCAGTAATACTCTAGAAGGAGGCCGCTGAGCGGAATCGGGGGAGAACCGATCCCGCTCGAAGGCGGCAGCGGCGAGGGCGCACACGAGGCGGCGAGGGCCCGGGTCGCGGCCCGGGAAGGATGACCCACCGGCGCGGCCGGGGAGGGTCGTCGGGGGCGCCGCCGGTCGCGCGCCTCTTTACAACGCGCGGTCGGAGCCCCGCCCAGGGGAGCCTGCCGGGGCTCCCCGAGGATGATAACCCCCTCGTGACAGAGGGGGGGGGGGGGCGACGGCGGGGTGGACCAGAGGGCTGACGCACTGTCCTGGGCCACCCCAACGCCGGAGGAAGGCCGCCGCGAGGTTTTAGTGGGTAACCCTAAGATCGTATTGCAGCTTACTGTTTTGGGAGTCCCACACTACCCCTGCCGTTCCCAGGCGAGGGGTGTGCATAAAGCATTTCCTCGCGTAAAAAAAAGTATCGATTCTGAACTCACACCAATGTTTTCTCAGAATTCTTTTGGTGTGATTAATATCGCTGATTGACAACTGAGTGCCTTGTATATGGCGACAGGTTCGTCACCTATCCTACTCGGCGAGTTGAGGCAATGAGGCTATAATAGCCACTGCCTACACTTTGGGGTAGAAAAAGGCCTGAAGTTACGTTTACGTTTATGTGTTGAGTATCCAGATAAACACGGAAAAATGGCGACATTAGCCACTTTATGTCAAGTTGTTAAGAAATCGTGGTATTTCACTAGCAAAGCCGACTCCCAGTGAGTTTTTGTTTATACCGGTATGCCTGTACTATCATCCTTGTTCTGTTCCTAGTCGACTTCATAAGTTATTCATAGCCAACATTACGCATGCATATACGTGATTTATCTTTCCTATTAATAAATTTAATCATTGCCAGTGCGTTCATGTATTATATTCAATACAATTCAAATATTATTGTAATTAGTTATATTATAGTTATGATGAATAAATATATATAATTACTAGCAGACCGTGCGAACTTCGTACCGCCATATTTTATACATTTTCCACCAAAAAGATTATTGTCCCACTCATATATTATACCCCAAAGCATTCCTCATAAATGGACTAACTAACACTAATATTTTTTTAAATTCAAGTTCCTGATACATACATTCATAACTTCACGCTAGATCCCTTGTGGGGTAGATAGAGAGAACAAAGCGCCATAAGGCACGATTATTTTACACACCTCACATGCTTAGCTGTTGATATTAGCGACTAACAACTTAGATATGTTGAAAATAATAAGCAGTTAGCTGCATGAATGGGCCGGCTTAACCGGTGAAATACCACGACCTCTCAGAAGATCGACTTAAAGTAGCTCATGCCACGTTACGTTCGGTATGAGAGGTACCCGGAGGCTCACCCCCTTCCACATCCTTCTCTCTTAAAGGTCGGCAACGCAACGGTAACACTTTAACTATGTTGACGTTGTCCATGGGCGGCACAGGTTGTTTACCATCAGGTGACACGCTTGCCTCCTATCCTATAAAAAAAATTATCAACTTCAATCAACGCTTTTTAAGTAATATTAATAGCAATACCAGGGACTTTGTCCAAAGTTTTTTGTAATTCTTTAGTTTTTTTTTAATACGTCTTAAACCTTTTTCTTAATTGGTCATTGTCGTCGATTTAAAAATAAACCTGGTCACCACATGTTCTTACCAGTATGCCTAACTCACAGTGACTGTTTTTTTATAATTTAAATTATGTCGATTTGGCACCTTGGTATTACCCTTATCAAAATAAATTCACTACATTTTAAAAGAGATCACGATATTAAAAATGTAAATATAGATGGGCAACTCTATGTGGTATGTACACTTGTAACAAACCCACAAAGTCTTTATATTTTAGCAAAAGACGCCAAGATCGAGGTGCGTAGGCATATCTTGCGCTTCGTCCATTGCAATATTGTAAAGAATTATAGATAATATTATATCTGAAGAACTAACTGTAAACTAAGTCTAGCTTTGACCCATGACTTTGGTTACTTAAGTATGAAAATATTTTTAAATATTTTAATATTCGCGTTGCATATTACATAAATATAATGAACAGAAAATAACGCGACACATTTAGGTAAACAAATTATCTGTCTGTAAGTAAGTATTTGTTTACCTAAACGTGTCGCGTTATTTCCCGTTTATTATACTCTTAAATAGATCAAATTCTAATCTATGTGTCTAAATAGACACGGGGTCACAGATGTTACATGTTCACATCACCTATTAACTATTACAAAATAAGAATATATACCTTCTGTGTACTAAGTATCGGGAATTTGTCAATAAAACAAAAAATACAAATTATTCATCTAAATTTATTTTATCGCCTTCAAAGTAGGCCCCATCGCTTGCAATACAACATCTCCACCGCTTCACCCAGTCTTCCATACATTTTTCATAGGCTATTTGCGGTATGGCCTTTAGCTCATTCAGCGAATTTTCTTTTATGGCTTCTATTGACTCAAAACGTTTTCCTCGAAGTGGTAATTTTAACTTGGGAAATAAAAAAAAGTCAGACGGAGCCATATCACGTGAATAGGGTGCTTGGTCGAGAACGTTTGTTGAATTTTTCGCTAAAAACTCTTTCACTATAATGGCTGTGTGTGATGGTGCATTATCATGGTGCAGCATCCATGAGTTGTGTCGCCACAAATCTGGACGTTTTCGGCGGATACTCTCACGCTGTTTCTCCCTCTGGAAGGAATTCGTAGTGAACCACACCACGGTAGTCAAAAAAAACTGTCAGCATCACCTTGATTTTGGTGCGACTTTGCCGCGGTTTTTTGGATTTCGGCTCGTTTTCGAGACGCCATTCTGAAGACTGTTGGCTTGTTTGCATGTCATACTCATAAACTCATGTCTTGTCGCCAGTTATTATACGTTTCATAAAGGTCGGATCCGTAGAAGCTCGGGAAACCATGTCTTCAGCGACATGCTTTCGCTGCCCTTTTTGAACAAAATTGAGCTCTTTTGGAACTAGTCGAGCGGCGACGCGTTTCATGCCTAAAATGTCAATGAGAATATTGTGGACGGACTTAAAAGATATGTTGACCTCACTAGCCAACTCTCTCAGACTCATACGTCGATTTTCGAGCACTAGCTTCTTGATTCTGTCGATGTTTTCTTTGGTCGTAGCGGTTGAAGGTCTACCAGAACGAGGCAAGTCTACTACTACTTCTCGGCCTTCTTTAAAAGCCTTATACCATTCATAAGCCCTTGTTTTCGATATACATGATTCGCCGTAGGTATTTCGCAACATTTTTAGTGATTCACTACATGAAATATCATTCGAAACACAAAATTTAAGGCACACTCTTTGTTCAACAATATTTTCCATTGTAAAAATCGCCGAGGACTCAAAACTATGACCAACAAAAAGTTTAGTTTAAAACAAATTAAATGACAGATCCCGTTCAAATTTTGCGCGCTAAATCAGTACAGTGCTACCTACCAACATGCAGTAAAAAAATTAGAACGACCTCTTTTACGCGGGTCTCTTTATTGACATATGCCCGATACTTTTTACACAGAGTAGTATACCCGAAAAGACGATTAAATACTACAAACTCATTAGGACAAAAATAAACAAAAAAAGATGTCTAAGAAGAATACAAAAAAAATTACCTGCCAGCTATGAGCAGCGCTCATGACCGAGTCGGGCGGGACTCCCGATCATATACTTATATATGTGCGCGGAATATTTGCTTAAGAAACGAATACTTACATTTTATATATCGCGATATCTTTTGAATTAAATGTCCGACTCAAATTATTCAAAAAGTTCTAGAAAGGTAATGAATTTATCTTTATATTAATGTAATTTATTTTGAGTAGAGTTAAAACACACACACAAAATAAAGCAATTTTAAATCGACATCAATTTAATTATTTTAAAAAATTCAAAAAACACTCATTGTGAGATAACTACGTTAGACATTTGGTGTTGCGACCTTTTCCGTATAAAATTACATGTTCTGTAAAAGTGTAGTACATTGTTTTGTTCTATAATTAATAGTTGTTGCAGCGTTCGCGATTTAAGAATTTTTTCGGGTCTTTTTCTTACACCTTGGGTTACATTATTGAATTTATAGTAAGGATCCCTAATTTATTTGAAAATATAATATAGCCAAAAGCCTTCCTCGATAAATGGACTATACACCAGTAAAAGATTTTTTTAAATCGGACTGGTGGTTTCTTTCGTTTCTGCGCGTTTAAACAAACAAAAAACTCTTCTGCTTTATAATATGTATAAGTATAGATAGTGATCTCGGTGATGAATCAAGAAGTCGCGCGTTCGAATCCTGGTTCATACTAATGTACATATATAACTTCACGCTAAATCCCTTGCGGGGTAGGCAGAGAGAACGGAGCGCCATTCGTTGACTTTCAAAACTCTTTTCATGCACGCGCCTCGATTTTTGAGGCTCCTAACACCATGGTCATGGAATGTGTGTCTAGGCCGTCCTCGACTCCTACATCCATCCGCTTTTGCATTGTATATCTGCTTAGTCAATCTTGCATCATCCATCCTTTCTACATGTCTGAACCATCGGAACATTCTTAATGTTACACAGACACTCTCTTTCAATCCGACTTCCTTCCTTATAACGTTGTTTTTCACGCGGTCAGCGAGGGTCACTCCGCAGATTTTGCGAAATGCCCTCATTTCGACCGCGTTTATCCTACTTTCATCCAGGTTTTGCCATACCCAGCTTTCGCTTCCATAAGTTAGCGTTGGGATCAGTATTGCATTGTGAATTGCTAGCTGGGCTTTTCTGCTAATATCTTTTGCGCCCAAGAATCTGCCCAACGCCCCATTTACTTTATTTCCTAACGCTACTCTTCTTTCTTCATCAGCGGTGTACCTTCCATCCCTGCTAAAAGCGCATCCAAGATATACAATTTCATTCACCTGTTTCAGCACTACATCGTTAACCATTATCCTTGCATCCGTTCTGGATTCCTCTATTTCAAACACCATAACTTTCGTATTCATCACATTCAATTGTAAGCCTTTCATCAAACAATCATCTTTCATAATAGTGACTAGTGTTTGCAGATCAGACGGCGATTCGGCTAAGAGCACGGCGTCATTTGCGTAAAGCAGACAGATCACAACTAGGTCACCCATTCGTATCCCTACATTCGTCGATCTCACTCTTTGGAGACAACTGTCCAGGTACAGGATGAACAGCCGAGCGGACAGCACGCAGCCCTGTCTGACGCCGATATTGACGTCAAACCAGGGCGACAAGCCGCCGTCAACACTCACACACGCCGTGCAGCCCTCATAAGTGGACTGCACAGCGCGCAGCAATGCGCCGTTCACCCCGTAGCCCGGGAGTATGTCCCACAGATCCTTCCGTAACACCCTGTCAAACGCTTTTTCCAGATCCACAAAACCGCAGAAAACCTTCCGGCTAACAGCCAGTTGTTTCTCCACGATGTTGCGGAGAGAAAAAATCTGATCCATGCACCCTCTTCCGCTTCTGAAACCACCCTGAGCCCCCCACAACACTTCTTCAGATATCACCCTCATTCTCCTTTCAATAATCTTCCCATACACTTTCGCTGCTAAGCTGATCAAACTGATGGCTCTGTAACTGGCGCACTGATCCCTTACCTTTATACAAGGGCATGATGATAGCACGCCTCCAGTCCATGGGAACCTTACCCGATCTTCCAGAATAGATTGCTCAAGGTCAGGAAAGCATCCCGGACACAGGTTCCACCGTGTTTGATCATTTCAGCAGACATCATATCAATTCCAGCTGCCTTACCATTTTTCATACTTCGTATCGACCATTCAATCTCTTCCATAGTAATGTCCTCGTCAGATGTTGGCGTAGTGGTGTCAGCCGTAGACTCACTCGCGGCACCCACGTCCGAAACATACCCATATCCCTCTTAAATTATCACTTAATACATTTCCATATTAATTTCTAGATACCTACTTTTTTTTTTCTTTTCACTTTCTCCCCTTATTTTTCCTGGCGAACTCTCTAAATACTTTTTTAGGTCTTAATAAGAAGAAAAACTGCTCCGCTCCCTTGGGGAAAAGTATGAAAATATACAACTTATAGTCTTTGTCGATTAACTTGCTTTAATCAGAAGGTAGTTATTTACATTGCTTAGCGTATATAGATTCTAGAGATTAGCGCTTACAAATAAACAAACATAGGTACTATGCTTCTTTACATTATTAAACTAGACTAAAAATATCCTACCATCGGCTAACAAGGAAACATGTTGTATCGTGCATGGTCACTGCACAGAAATATGTCAGAAGATATTTAAATATTTTTTTTAATTTAAATCAAAATATTTTTTCTTCTAAAAATACCTTTTACAAAGATTCAGAAGGAATATATTTTCTAAAATTTCATTTAAAAAAGATTTCAAAATGTCAACTTATCGCACTATTTTTCTTTTTGTTTCATGCTTTTGAGATATATAGAGAAGAGGTCGGAATTCGGATGTGGTAGAGGAGAACGGAAGGGTTGGGATTCCGGATACCTACCTCTCTGAACGAAATACGCCATAAGTCAGTTTACATCCATATTCTGAGAGGTTGTGACATTTTAGCGGTCGAATCGATTACAACTTAAGATGTAATTGATTTTTATGGTTATCGGTTTAATTTTTATAAAAGGAATAAGTCTCACTTTGACTTGTGGCAACATTCTAGATAATAGTATCTAGAAAGAAAAGTTTTTAGTATCTACTATCTGTACTATCTACTTATTCCCTGTCGCATACGACCCCAACTTAGGGGACTAATCAGGACTCTTCATCATAAGTCTCGATGGCTTTGAGGTTCAGCACTTGATTTATTTCTATTGTCTCTGTAAATAACAAAACGAACATTCTTCGCCACACAGGTAAATAGATTTCGTGTGCTGTTTCCACCATTTGGCGTCAGCAGAACAAGTTTTCATTTCCAAGCTTCCCTAAAACTATTAGACACCAACACTCTTCATAATTATATCATCTTTCACCCAATCCATCTTCTTCTTGTGTTTCCTTCCAAATTTCTGATAGAACAAATTTAAGCTTCTGTATAAATTTTGTTGTGGTGTATAGTTTAAACAAAACTATGTACATATTTAACCAGTTAATGGTTCGATAGCAGGTAGTTTGCTTGCCGTAATTACGAGTACAGCCTAGAAAGGTTCTAGATTTACTCTAAATAATTGAGTGACAACGACAACTCTGAGTTTGTGTTTTTTTTCTGAAGTCGTTTTATCCCCCTTTAAGGCATGATTCTTAATATGTCCAAAATTATATTTGCTTTTCTTTTGCATCAAATTAAAAGAAGGAATATAATGTTTTTTTTTTTTTTTTTTTTTTTTTTATGGAAAAAAGGGGCAAACGAGCGAGCGGGTCACCTGGTGGAAAGCGATCACCGCCGTCCATAGACATCCGCAACACCAGGGGCGTCGCATCAGCGTTGCCGGCCTTTAAGATAGGAATACGCTCGTTTCTTGAAGGTACCAAGGTCGTAGCGGTCCGGGAATACCGTTGCCGGCAGCTGGTTCCATATAGGAGCAGTGCGTGGCAGGAAGTGACGGCTGAATCGCACTGTCGTAGATCGCCAACTATTCAGCCGATGTGGATGGAGACACTGGCGAGTCGGGCGATTGCGAAAGTCAGCAGGCGGTATAAGTCCGAACAATTCCTCAGAGCACTCCCCGTGGTATAAGCGGTACATGATGCATAGAGATGCAACATCTCTCCGCAATGCCAACGGATCAAGCCGATCGGAAAGAGCTTGGTTGTCGACAAGCCGAACCGCGCGTCGTTGAATGCGGTCAAATGGAGAAAGCTGGTAGTGGGGTGCCCCCGCCCAAAGATGAGAACAGTATTCCACGTGAGGCCGGACCTGCGCTTTATACAGTTGCAAGCGATGACCTGACGTGAAATACCGTCCCGCTCTATTGAGTACACCAAGCTTTTTGGAGGCCAATTTGGCCTTGCCCTCCAGATGACCGCGAAATTGGACGTCACTCGACAAGTCGACACCAAGAATTCCGATATTGGCTGAGACGGCTAAGGGAGTGCTCTCAAAGCAGGGAGCTACGACAAATGGTGTCTTTTTTGCGGTAAACGCGCAAACCTGTGTCTTCTTAGGGTTGAATTGGACTAAGTTTAGTCGGCCCCAGTCCGAAACCTGACTAAGCAGAGTTTCGATTTCAGACACAAGTTTGTTCCGGTACTCATCGACGTTTTCCCGAGAAATCCGCGGGTGGCCGGTATATAGGGCATCCCCCGTACTGTCATCCGCATAGCAATGAAGACTGCTGTACTGCAGCATGTCATTCACATGCAGAAGAAACAGCGTAGGGGATAGCACACAGCCCTGGGGGACTCCAGCATTCACAGGTTTTAAGTCGGAGCATGACCCGTCGACAACGACCTTAATGCTCCGATCCATGAGAAAACTGGAGACCCAATCGCATAATTTCTCAGGAAGCCCATAACATGGAAGCTTCGAGAGAAGTGCTTTGTGCCAAACCCGATCGAAGGCCTTCGCCACGTCCAAACTAACGGCCAGCGCCTCTCCTTTACTCTCAACCGCTTCCGCCCACCGATGGGTTAAGTAGGCTAAAAGATCACCAGCTGAGCGACCTTGACGGAATCCGTACTGACGGTCGCTAATCAACTGGTGCTCTTCTAGATAGCTAAGGAGCTGGCGGTTGATCAGTGTTTCCATAGTTTTGGAGAATAGGGAGGTGATGGCGATGGGTCTATAGTGGGACGGATCTGAGCGATCACCTTTTTTAGGGATCGGGTGGACTAAAGCTACCTTCCATGATGCTGGTACAGCGCCGAGAGAGTAGGAGTACCGAAAGAGACGCGTTAGAACCGGTGCCAACTCTGGAGCACACATCTTCAACACGATTGCTGGGATTCCGTCAGGCCCACTCGACTTGTGGACGTCTAGGGAGAAAAGTATGCGCCGTACAGTACTTTGCCGGAAACAGATCTCCGGCATGGCGTGGTCACAACGTGGGATGGTCGGTGGAATTTTCCCCTTATCGTCCAGAGTCGAATTAGCCGCAAAAAGAGTACCAAGAAGTTCGGCTTTTTCTTTAGCGTCGTGGGCCAATGACTGGTCCTCCCTTTGCAGAGGTGGAAGAGATGGCTTGCAGAAATTCCCAAGGACAGCCTTGGCGAGTGACCAGAACGCACGAGTTCCCGAGGGAAGGCGAACTAGTTTCTCGCCAATCCCGCCTATGTACTTAGACTTTGCTATGGCTATAACTCTTTTGAAGGACCTGGAGGCGTGGTTGTACCTCTTCTTAAGATTACCGGTATTTAGATCCCGAGACGACGCTGCTTTTGCCCAGGCCTGATAGCAGTCATGCTTAAGGCGTAATGCCGTTTTGCATGAGCGATCAAACCAGGGCTGGGATCTGCCACCGAACCGCACCACTGAGGATGGAACAAAAAGCTCCATCCCCTGCAGCACCACATCAGTGACAGAATCGGCAACGACGTCAGGATCCTCCGGTGAGAAGCAAACCCGACCCCATGGGTAGGATGCGAAAAAATTCCGCATTCCATCCCAGTCCGCCGACCTGTAATGCCACACACGGCGGCGACTCGCAACACGCGGTCGAAGTGGGCACGTGAGTGGCACCGTACTCTTTATCAGACAGTGATCCGAAGAGCCCAAAGGGGCGTCTACAGAGATCACATATCCGTCAGGATGGGAGGTCAGCAGAAGGTCCAACAGGGAAGGTAAATGATCGTCCACATCTGGGATGCGCGTGGGCACAGTAACCAGTTGTGTCAGATCAAATGCTAAAGCAAAGTCATGGACAGATTTACCAGCGTGATCGGTGGAGCGCGATCCAAGCCATTCGGCGTGATGTGCATTAAAATCGCCGAGTATCACGATCTCCGCAGATGGCACCTGTCGAAGTACAGAATCTGCAGCCATTTGTACGTGGTCCATGAGTCGGTCTGTGTCGGTGTTGCCGCTGTGGGACCTATAAAGGCATGCGTAGATGCGAGGGTGGTCACCGCAGTCTATACGCAGCCAGAGGGTCGATAGGTCCCTTCCTTCAAGACTGCCGAGGCGCTGAGCAGAGATATCCTCCCGGACATACACACAAACCCCAGCCCGTGGTACAAAGGAATGCTCCAGTTTGTACCCAGGGTATGAGAGATGCGTAGTGTCCGCCGGAGAAGATATCTGCGTCTCCGTAAGGAACAGTAAGGCCGGCTTTGTCGTCTCAAGGTGGTGGTGGACGGCAAGAAGGTTTGTGCGCATACCCCTGATGTTACAAAAATCCACATTTAGCGTGGTAGGGGGTGCCGTGATGTCCTTGCCCTTGCGTTTGCCCCGGGCAGTTTTATGTGCAGAGCGAGAATTTGCCCTCCCCAGAATACGAGGGGCAGCTTGAGCGTCCACGCCTTGTTGGATACCAAACCGTGGACGCTCAAGGGGGGATTCTCCAGTGTTGTGGCAACTGGTACCCCCCTGGGGTAAGTGTTCTTTAATTTTCGCTGCCATTAAGGGGAGGGTTAGGGGATGGGCCTCCGGATACCTCTCTCACCGAGCGAAACGCGGCATGAGCCACTTTACGTCGATCTTCTGAGAGGCCGTGGTATTTCACCGGTCGAGCCGGCCCATTCGTGCAGCGAACTGCTTGGCTCTACCAATGTTATAAGTAAACAGTGCTTTTCGGTAATTGTTATCGATTTTTATTATTTTTGTTCATTCAAACATTAGAACCAAAACCCAATAACATTTCTGAATGACAGTCGAAAATAATGACACAATTAGGCCAAGTCTCCAAGCCTTAAGAACAATTAGGCCAATTTATTAAACTCAAGATGTTAGATGATTCATTTATCGTTACATAACATAACATAACATAACTTCACGCCTTTTGTTACCCGAAGGTGTAGGCAGCGGCTGTTAAGCCTCGTCTCGCCGTTATGTTTACGTCCCAAATGGAATAGGTGGCGAACCTATTGCCATACCGGGCACAAAGTTTGTCAGTCATCGATATCTATCACACATAACTTCCGAAAACAATTTCGAAAAGTCATTGGTGTGAGCCAGTGTCTGGAATCGAACCCCGGACCTCTGGATCAGAGGCCGTGCGCTCGCCCACTGCGCCACCGAGACTTTATCGTTAAATGTTTACTTATATGCTAGGAATAACAGGCGTGGAGCAGCAGTGAAAAAGTTGCAAGAATGAAGGTAAGTTATCGTTTTAAAAAGAGAACTTCAGTGTGTTTGGCTTGGATTTCTACAAATTAATCTAACAACAGCAGCCGCAGCATGTCAGCATGAAGTCTAATTTTGAGTAGATGATAGAAATTTTAACACCTTCCTATTAATTGGTCCTATTAACGTGACAATTGTATTTCCACAGTAGTAGTGCCACGCAGTTCGCTCCATGAATGGGCCGCCTCGTCCGGCGTGATACCACGACCTCTCAGAATTTCGAAGTATCTAAGTGGTTTGCTCGGTGCCGCTTCCCTGTCCCATTTTAAAAGCAGCTGGCAAAGCAACTGCTGCAGATGTCCATAGGCGGCGTTAGTTGCTTACCATTAGATGAAACGTCTGCTCGTTTACCCTCTATTCTATAAAAAAAAGTAATTTATATAACAGAATAGTTTTCAATATTATAAGCATCTATCAACGGTAGCCATATTTAATTACGAAAATAAAACAAACCATCACTGCGTTAAAATTTAAGCGGTCAGATAGATACATAACTACATATATCAAATACTATTTAGGAGATCGTTTAGTGACGTTAGAATAGCGATTTTTTGGAAATTGATGATATTTAGAGAGAAAAAATCGACGAGCGTGTATGCAGGTAAAAGAAGCGAGTGAGGTGTGTAGAAATTATGTATTATGGCGCTCTATTCTCTCTGCCTACTCCGCAAGGGACTTAGCTTGAAGTTATATACGTTTGGTTATGCGATATCATTTAAAAAAATACGACACTCAGCTTTCAGTACTTGAGATATAGCGTACAGATCTCGGGGATGTGGAGGTTGAACGCCCACTTGTTTGACACATATTACTTAAAGATTATCTGATTTAAAGCAAAACATATATAAAGAGAAGAAATTAAAAAGTTAACGCATAATAACTGTTACACCTTTGATAATAAGATTTCAGGAGTTATAAAAACGTAATAACGTAAATAAAGATTTTTTAAATATCTTTAGTTCAAATTGGAAGTTGATCGAGAGAGAGTGTTGGTGTAAAATTATGAAATGGCAAGCTGGCAAGGGATGGTTTAGACATGTAGAAAAATGGATGATGCAAGATTGACTTAGCAGAGTAGTCGATATAGCAGTCGAGGACAGCCACGATACACCTTCCATAACCAGATAGAAGTTCCTGACGTCACCTTCCTACATAAGGTGATGTCGGGAGACTTAAAAATCAACGAGTGTGTATGACAAGACTTATGAAAGTCAAAGAAGCGAGTGAGGCACATAAGAATCGTACATCATCAAGGTGCTCTATTCTCTCTGCCTAGCCCGAAAGTGATTCAGCATGAAGTTATATACGTCTGTATGTATCTTTAGTTCATCCAAATCCACTAAAGAACAGACACAAAACCCCTCATATTAAATTAAATATTTTCTCGCTCCGCTTAACACTATATCATTATTTTCCCGATAGTCATGAGATAGTGAGCTGAAGACAGACAACTTAATCGGACCCTTACTTAATACAATCTCACAATCTAAATTAAGTACCCACGAACGTGTACAGCTGATACTATGCCATGGGATTTGATTTGAGGTACAAATTAAAATCGCTGTTACCTATGCTGTATGGATGGACTACGGAATAGGGATGTTCATCTATAGATATAGACAAATATACATATAGATAAAATTTAAGTGTCTACTTGTAATATTGATATGACTGGTTTCCACTACATTCATATGAATATATATTTAAATATACGGTACATGCCCTAAAAATAACATTTTTGAAGTGAAACTTCTAATCTCTCTTGCAATAGTTTAACGCTGTTAACGCCCCCTTGCGACCACAAAAAGCAATATACTAATATAAAAAGATAAGATTAGCCAATCAAGAAAAAGAAAAATTTTTATAGCGATTTTTAGAAACTGTTTAAAACTTTACGTAGACCTTTACTAGCGGGTGGTGGTATGATATTATAAAGTTACTAAACTCAGTTGTTTTTATTTTGGAATGTATTTATGTAATTGTGTATGTTCGGGTGAATCTTAGAACTCAATTTTGAAGCATTAATCTTTAACCGATTGAGCTGAAATGTTGTATACACGCTAAATTTGGATGATAATTTTAATAGGTAGAGCCACGCAGTTCGCTGCATGAATGGGCCGGCTCGACCGGTGAAATACCACGATCTGTCATCCGGAGATACATATTATCAATCAATATCAAAGGTTTTTTGATAGTAACTCGAAAAATAATGTGATTTAAATCCAATATTGCGGAATATATATTTTTAATGCATTTTTATAATTTCAAATACAAAGGGCTTGTTATGAGTAACTCAAAAAATAATGTGACGTCATTCTAAATCCAATATGTCATTATAAATAAATATTTTTAATGTATAACATAACATCACGCTTTTTTCTACCTTAAAGTGTAGACAGTGGCTGTCAAGCCTTGATTTTTAAAGCATTTCTACAATATGGGCATCAACTGAAAGGGCTCGTTAAGAGTATCTCTAAAAATAATATGACGTCATTCTAAATCCAATATGGCAGATTATCCAAAATATTCTGTCTATTCTACCCAGACCCAGATAAATAATATAAATATTTGTGCTCGAGTGGGGATTGAACTCACCAATCTAGATTCCACCTCAATGCACAACCAGGCCCGTAAGTAAGATGTGGTCTTTTTACATTTGGCATGTTATAAATGTATGCATGTTACAAAGTTTCACTACTCTAGCATGGAGGGGCTCCACGCACTATTTTTTTTTCAATTTTGTCTCTCTTTCTGGCTGTTGTTTGTTCCGGGTATTCTCTGAAATGGTTGGACCGATTTTGACGGTACTTTTGTTGGCAGGTAGCTGGTGCAGCAAGGAGTAACTTAGGCTACTTTTTATATTTATTGCTTCGGAGGGGAAACAAAGTTTGCCGAGTCAGCCAGTAACAAATAAATATAGTTTACGAACATTATTAAAAGCTGAAGGATAATATGCTCTCAATGCTTCGAACGGGTAGGGAATAGCGGTACTTCTATCTCCCAAAAATTGAGAAACCCAACCTGAAAGTTATTATACCTACCTTAGAAAACACTACAAATAAATAAAACTGCTTTTTGGGAATTGTTGTATCGGTGGTGCAGTGGTCGAGCAAACATTCCTGACACTGGCTCACGCCAATGACTTTTCGAAATAGTTTTTCGGAAGTTATGTGTGATAACATACCGATGACTGACAAACTTTGTGCCCGGTATGGCAATAGGTTCGCCACCTATTCCATTTGGGACGTAAACATAACGGCGAGACGAGGCTTAACAGCCGCTGCCTACACCTTCGGGTAACAAAAGGCGTGAAGTTATGTTATGTTATGTGTGATAAATATCGATGACTGAAAACTTTGTGCCCGGTATGGCAATAGGTTCGCCACCTATTCCATTTGGGACGTAAAAATAACGGCGAGACGGGCCTTGACAGCCGCTGCCTACACCTTCAGGTAACAATGGCGTGAAGGTATGTTATGTTATGTGTTATGTATGTAGTATCTGTGAGTGTAAAATTTTAGGGCACCACTAAAGATACTGAGACTTAAAGTTATTGGCTGCTGCACAAAAACCAGCAGGTTTGATTATTGTATTAGTTTGTATAGAAACACAAGTGCCGGTCATCTTTGTAAATACTAACAAAAAAAATCAAAACTACAAATATTTTATTGGAAAAATAAAGAAAAAAATTTATTTATACTTTGTGATAAAGTAGACCAGGGTAAATAGGCCTTCGAAAATAATAAAAAGAAAATAATTTAAATTTAAAATATTTTTTTTTTACGAAATTTTGTTAAAAGTTACCTTTTCATGTCCCAAAGACGCTGTAATTTATTTATTTAAAAATGTTATTTTTTTCACCTTATTTTGAATTAATATCAAGAAAGCACCCTAATTTTCAATCGAAAATTCACTCGTCAAAATATCAGCCTTTTCAAAACAAAGTGACTATTAGTCCGGATACTGTACGAATAATTTGTCATTAGTCATCCGGTCAAAATCGTTTTTGTTTTTTTAGATAGGTTTAGGTTAGTTTAGGTTTTTGTTTTTTTTTTTCTATTTGTAAGAGCATTACTTACAGAAAAATTAAAATAGAATTTCCTACTGTATTTTTATACCAACAGCTTTTACTGTATAAAAATAATAAAAGCACAGGTTTTATGTTAAAATAAAATTTCATTTGCGTACAAATAAAATTTCAAAATAGCCGGATAAATAATAACAAATTATTCGTACATATTTGTTTCTAAGACCTTCGCGAATCTCATTCATTGATTAAAACAACTTTAATCTCAACCAACCAACTTAGAAAATATGATAATTTGTAATAATTTAATAATAACAACTTTTACTTATTAAATCATAAAACAAAGGATCTTTAGAGGCAGGATGTATTAATGCATCTTATAAATAAGTATTTAACTTTTGTTCTTATGGTCTGATGTGGGTTACCAATAGTAAAAATCATATTTTTAACATCAACTTTTTGATTTTTATTTCCAAAAAGTGGGTGCTCTCTGTATCAATGAAGATAGCTTTTGAACAACTACCATCTTTTTGTTCATACTCGTGAAAATGATCTCTGTAAAGAGTTCGAAACGTCGGGAAATAAAAATAAGTAATAAATAAACGCGATACAATCCTAAAAGTTGTTTTAATCAATAAATTATTCGTACAGTAACCGGATGAATAGAGTCAGCCTTTTCAAAAAGTTGGTATGTTTTCTGTTTGTAGAAATCTCTAATTTCCGATGGTGAAAAAATTAAGCTATTGTAGTAAATCTTCTCAGAAAATGCAAATCAAAATTATTTGTTTGTTAATTATACTATTATATTTTGATTTGCATTTTTTTTTATTAATGTAACATGTAATCTTGTCTAAAGTGACAATGTTGAATCCCAATTTTTAGGCATACTGAGGGCTATTACTTATCGTCCATAATTAAATTGATAGTAACTTATCAGATGTTCATATTAAAAATCTTAAAAGGTCACAAACATGTACTACTTGAGTTACAACAAGCAAAAACTGTAGTAAATTCAGATTTTTCTGCTAAATCTCTAGAGGATATATGCGCGAAGTTATGTTATGTATCAAACGAACCCAAGAGCATTAAAACGCATTTAGATGTTAAAAAAATGAAGACGTTATATTTTCAAGACAAACGTAAGCTGGTATTAAAAGTAATACAACTCGCTTTTATGCAAATAACGTAATGGTTTCGGAATACTCCCACATTTCGCCTTTTTGTCTTTTCCCATGAGGGAACCAAAAGTTATATCTGACTCTGTATATTATTTATTAACGCGTTTTATGAAATATTGCTTCATACAGTGTAAACTGCGAAGTACGGGTTTTGATTAATTGTTTTTATATATGCTGAAGGGTTTGCTGTGGTTTATATTGCCCTATATGTAACGTAATTTCATACCTGTTTCCTTTGCCGGGTAGACAGAAAGAATTTAATGTCTTAGAGCATGGTTCTTACATAGTTTGCTCGTTTCCTTGTCTTTCATTATCTCTGGTCTAGAATTCTTGTTAGTTTTAAAACTACTGGAGTCACTTTTTTATGGTATAGAAGAGCAAACGAGCAAGCATGTCACCTGATGGTTAACAACCTCCACCGCCCATGGCCACCAGCAACACATATAGTGTTACCGCTGCGTTGCCGAGCTTTAAGGGAGTAGGACAGGAAAGGATGGGGAAGGGAAGCCTCCAAATACCTCTCTCACCGAACGAAACGCGGCCCCTTTACGTCGATCTTCTGAGAGGTGGTATTTCACCTGTCGAACCGGCCCATTTATGCAGCGAACTACTTGGCTCTACCAATGTTAAGTCTTGCTCCGAGTGATGAATATCAAATATTAACTGCCACTCAATGCTTGGTTTCTATTTCTTTTTATAAATATTAAAATATTCAACATCACTCATATACTTTATGGATTTTGTACAGTTTTGCCGTTTATAAAAATCTTAGTCGTCACAGTGGTATAGTGGTTGTGTACCCCGGTTTTGGTCTAAGCCGTCGTAGGATCGATTCCCGGCTCCATCACCAATGAGTTCTCGCGATTCCTCTCCGTATTTTAAATGTGATAAATATTGATGGAGGCGATAAATATTGTGTAAGGCAATAGGTTCCGCCGTCCGGCACGTAAAAAAATTGGCTATAAACTAAGTCATCTACCAATATCATGAATCATTTAATTTTATATATTCACTCATTTTAATATTCAACGGTATGTATACTGTAACTCTATCTCGAAAACAGTGAATTAAATATTTAGAGTCGTGAATGAAGTGAGTAGACTGTTGAGATACCACACATAATACTCATAACTTATCAGCTGGGTTTCTATCATATTTTATTAAAATATTTCTTTGAGAATAAGCAATTCTATGAACTGCTCGTTTACTCAAAGCTTCATGGAATTTCATTGATAATTCAACTGCTAAGTTGAAGCCGGACGCTAACTGCACACTTTTATGTCTTTCACAAGGATGAACCATTTAATTTTAAATATAGACTTTATTATAATCATTGCATCCTTTATAAAAACTATAGTATACTATTTATATAAATTTACCATTTGTTATAACTTAAATTTATCTATTAATTTGTAAATGGAATTAAACCTTGTATGTAGGTACCCTCCTCACAGCAGCCGGTACCACTAGTCACTACGCCAGGAGGCCTGTCAAACTGAGCCTTTATAATCATTACTCATAGTTTTATAAATTAACCCTCCTAATGCTGATACGCGAATGGGAAGTGAACGGTTATATAGTGCAATTAAGTAGAACTTTAACAGTCGCTCATAAAATAGGTGAAGGGTTAACAAATTAAATTATTGTTGAGTTACACCCGTTTCCCATGTATGAGCAGTCGACTGGTTCAGATGTAAGTAACGTTTACGATGCATTATATGATTCGATTTAATTTATAGTTTCAATTTTATTATAGTCTAAGTGTTATTGAGCTCAAACTGACGTTCGGTTTAAGAGAGGAAGACTGTTTATTTTCTTACATCTCTTAGAATACAGATAAATATATGTACGAATACTAATAAATAACGTATAATACTAATATTATATGTACATTAAAAAAACATTTCATAATATAACTTTACGCCTTATGCTAAGGTGTAGGCAATAGCTGTTAAGCCTCGACTCACCGAGTCGTTATGTTATATCTCAAATGAAATAGGTGGTGAACCTATGTCCATACACCGGGCACAAAGTTGTCAATCATAAAATGCACATGTTATATACTTTTCTCTTCTTTTTTATTAGCATATCTTTGTATTTCATAACTTGACTTAGGGACCAATATATTCGTAGTCCTTGTTCGTGTGTTCTAAAATTAGACTATCAAATAGTGTTATTCTTTCCGCCGACCATAAATAAAACATGTTTAATCTCTTCTGCATAAACATAATTCATAGTGGCAATGATTTTTAATGCGTGGGTTTTATTTTTGGTTTAATATTATGTAAATGTATATAAGAATAGCTTACTTAAGTAGAAAATGCCGGGAAATCCATTTTCACATCAATTCAGTCACGAATGACAGTTTGACCCCAAAATTAGCAGTTAAACTTTTTAATGTATTTGTTTACTTAATGCGTCTACTTACACTGCGAACTTTAGACAGCTATGTAAAAAGAATGAAAAAGAAAATGAAAGAAACTAATCAAGCAAAATTTTTAAGTAGTTTAACAGAACATTCAGATCACGCTTCCGAATCAAAATGACTCGGGTTCGAATCCTGGCTCACACCAATCACTTTTCGAAATTAATTTCGAAAGTTATGTGTGATAAATATCGATGACTGAAAACTTTGTGCCCGGTATGACAATAGATTCGCCACTTATTATTCCGTTTGGAACGTAAACATAACGGCGAATCGAAGGTTATCACACAAGCCTACACCTTCGTGTAGGAAACGGCGTGAAGTTATGTTATGTTTATGTATGTATGTCTACCAATTTTAAATACAAAATTAATTATCAATACTTAAACTACTATTAGTAATCAATTTGCTTCACTATCCCTATTTTTTAAATAACATATAAACAATATTCGCTAAACTTATTCTCGCTATAAACAAAAGAGTTATGTTTTGAAGTGTTGTGAAAAAAGTTCAAATATATTAAATGTGTCAAGTCGTAATGTTACGTGGTGATACCAGAATGGCGTGTTAGCGCACAATATCTGTCGCTTGTCGCTGACGAGGAACACTAAAACTTAACTTACTATATGTTAACAGCCTAAAACAAAACGTTACTTAACTCCACCTCCTAAAGTTAAAGCGAGCATTGTACTACATTGCCTTAATAGTTTCTTTTAAAAAACACAGACCTAGTAGTCTAAGATCCCAGAGCCACAGACCCTAATCTAATATAGCCGATAAGGATTTAAAATATTGAGGAATTATAGATTATGAATTACATTATTCTCATCAACCGCCAGCTCCTTAAGTATCTAGAAGAGCACTTGATAAGTGACCGTCAGTACGGATTCCGTCAAGGTCGCTCAGCTGGTGATCTTTTAGCGTACTTAACACATCGGTGGGCGAAAGCGGTTGAAAGTAAAGGAGAGGTGCTGGCCGTTAGTTTGGACGTAGCGAAAGCCATTGATCGGGTTTGGCACAAAGCACTTCTTTCGTACCTTCCATGTTATGGGCTTCCCGAGAAATTATGCGTTTGGGTTTCCAGCTTTCTTACGGCTAGGAGCATTAAAGTTGTTATCGACGGGTCATGCTCCGACTTAAAACCTGTGAGTGCTGGAGTCCCACAGGGCTGTGTGCTATCCCCTACGCTGTTTCTTCTGCATATCAATGACATGCTGCTTAGGAGCAATCTTCATTGTTATACAGATGACAGTACCGGGGATGCCTTATATACCGGCTACCCGCGAATTTCTCGGGAAAACGTCGACGAGCACCGGAACAAACTTGTGTCTGAAATCGAAACTTCGCTTAGTCAAGTTTCGGACTAGGGCCGACTAAACTTGGTCCAATTTAACCCTAAGAAGACACAGGTCTGCGCGTTTACCGCTAAAAAGACACCCTTTGTCGTAGCTCCTTGTTTTGAGAGCACTCCCTTACCCGCCTCAGCCATTATCGGAATTCTTGGTGTCGACTTGTCGAGTGACGTCCAGTTCCGCGGTCATCTGGAGGGCAAGGCCAAATTGGCCTCCAAAAGCTTGGTGTGCTCAATAAAGCGGGACAGTATTTTACATCAGGTCATCGCCTGCAACTATATAAGGCGCAGGTCCGTCCTCACGTGGAATACTGTTCACATCTTTGGGCGGGAGCACCCCAGTACTAGATTACTCCATTTGACCGCGCGGTTCGGCTTTCGACAACCAATCTCTTACCAATCGGCTTGATCCTCTGGCGTTGCGGAGAGAGGTGGCATCTTTATGTATCCTCTACTGCATATACCACGGGGAGTGCTCTGAGGAGTTGTTCGGATTAATACCGCCAGCTGATTTTGCCACCGCTCGACGCGTCAACACTACCACCCGCATTGGCTGAATGGTTGGCAATCGACAACAGTGCGTTTCAATAGGCACTTCTTGCCACGCACTATTCCTTCATGGAACCAGTTATCGGCGACGGTATTTTCGTACCGCTACAACCTAGGAACCTTCATAAACGAGCCTATTCTCGTCTGAAAGGCCGGCAACGCTGATATGATGCCCCTGGTATTGCAGACGCCTTAGGCGGCGGTGATTGCTTTCCCGGTGACCCGTAAGCTCGTTTGCCTCATTCTATCATAAAAAAACATCGTTTTTGGGAAGTCCTATTAAATAAAATGCATATTTATGATTTTGACAGTTTCTAGCAATAAAGGCATCTGACAGCATGCGTGTAGCACCGTTAATTTTAAATTACTTACAATATGGTATACTGATTATAATCAATCCCAAGATTTATGTATTAAAGTCAGTATAAAATTTGGCAATTTCAATGAGCTTTTTCTAAAAATTGGTGATCGGTTTGACGTACCGTATTTCATCTGTATAGATACATAGATTCAAAATATTATTAATACTAGTAATTATGTACTACATATGTTGTGCATCAATGAAATTAGCCAGATCAGGGGGTTCTTGCCTTTAAAAAATTGTGTGTGCATCAATGAAATGCATCAGGCCTGGGAGTTCTGTGATCATAGTCTATAAAAAAACTCTTCTATTAATTTATAACGTCGTAATAATAAATTAGAATTTGAAAATAAACTAGGGATCATATTCTAGACGTTTCTAGAATTTGATTCCTAGTTTATTTTCAAACTCCTGTACAGCACTAGTTGCATGCCAGTTGTACCATTTATATATCGGGCTATGATGAACAAGAGTGTCCAAATGAAACACTGCAATGAACACGTGGAACAGTTCACGAAACGAGAAGATATTGCGATCGCCGCACACCATCGGCCTCATTTATCTCCCAATTGTATCAATAATCATGATTCCTTCAATCAATCGAGTGCCAACAGCAAATTGTCATTAATCGATTTGGTACAAAAGCATCGCTCATTTGGTTTATTGAATAACCACAAGCAATTGTTAGATTTAGCTGAAATCGATAGTCTAACTCATGGTTTTGAGCATGAAGCTCTCTGACTAACAATTACTTAAAGATACCTTACGACAGTCTAAATAACTAGTGTATTGCAATAGGCTCTTTACCCCTTATATGAAGTTCGATACCAATTAATAAGTAGTTACGCGATAAAACGATCTTCTGATCGAACGAACTTCTGATATTCGAGGCGTGAAGGTAGATTAAAATAAAGTAAATTAAAATAAAGTTAAGAATAGAATTATAATGTTAATTATACGATATTATAATAAAAGTGGATTAATGACATTATTTTCGGAAGTTATTAGTTCGGACGAAATAAAGCCCGATGTATGGCAATAGATTTTTAGCCGCGTTCTGTTAGAAAAGCGTGAAATAAATATATAAAACATAACTTTACGCCTTTTACTATCCGAAGGTGTAGGCAGTGGCTGTTAAGACTCGACTCGCCGTTATGTTAACGTCCCAAAGGGAATAGGTGGCTAATCTATTGCTATACCGGGTACAAAGTTTTCAGTTATCGATATGTATCACACGTAATCTTCGAAATTAATTTCAAAAAGTCATTGGCGATAGTCATATTAAATATAACAATATGAAATCTATTAAAAGTATTGTATTATTTTAAAAACATCAATTTCCGTTGAGTTCTCAGTAACGGAACCGATAGAGAGGGGATATTAAATATTTCCCATGGTCGATTCAATACTTTCGTTCGTTTTCACAATATCCGAATATACGGATCAAAATTGTTATCCGTGTACAAAAAAAAAACAACTATCGCTCTTTAGGGTACTGTGCCAGCATTGTCTCGGTAGAACCGCATTGATTACGTTTGAACCAAATATTTGTATTACACAATATATCTCTAATGTATTAAAATAGAGTCATTTAGACAAAGAAAAGTTTTATTTTAAATATTTTAACTAAAAGTATAATTAAAAAACTAAAAGAAAATAATATCACACGAAGTTAAATAACATAAAGGAAATCAAAAGAATTGTCTCGGTGGTCCAGTGGTTGAGCACCCTGCTTCTGAATCAAAAGGTCGCCGATTTGAATCCTGGCTCACACCAATGACTTCAAGATTATTTTCGGAAGTTATATGTGATAAATACCGATAACTGAAAACTTTGTGCCTGCTATGGCAATAGGTTCGTTACCTATTCCATGTCGGACGTAAACATAACGAAACGAGGCTTAACAGCCGCTGCCTACACCTTCCGGTAGAAAAAGACGTGAAGTTATGATAAGTTAAAAGAAATTGAGAAGAAATTAAAGTACATCCAAGTTTTTAGTGGTCGTCTTTTTTCTACGGAACCCTCGTCTGCCTGAGCGTTTCATACTTAGCGTTTTATTTTTATTTACGTGCTCAATGTACAAAGTATTGATTAACGCCCGGTTCTCAACGGACCCGGATATAAAAAAAAATGAAAAAAAAAAAACACACACAACCGGACTGCAGCGCCTCCGGTTATGCACTCGCAACCGTACAAACATACTACGGCCATATTGTATATATGTATATATCTATGAGATATGTCCAGTTTTCTCTGACCTTCCACGTTCCTATTTTTTACAGCACTCTGGTATGTTGCAAAGGACATATTTGCAGGTGTTTTCACACATTGGTGGACTTCACATGGCCACGGGGCTTACTAAATGGATTTTTTATTTTCATTTAACGAATCATATGTAAGTAATATTTTTTGTCAGACCCGATACTCTGCTTTGTTATCTACCAATTTTCAACTGAAAGGGTAGGCATAAATAAATTGTTATTGTAATGTTCAGCTATCTGTTAGCTTGAACCTTTTACAGGTGTATTTTCTTAAGAAGAAGTCACATGAAATTAGTAGATTTAAGACTGTATATTTATTTCTAAAGAAACTAGTTTTAAACAATTTAAATAAAATAAAAATTACACTTAAACTAAAGAATGGTGACATCCCTACGCGCGGCACTAAACACAAACGACTGCGCGTAGTACAGTACAGTCGTTCTCATTAGGGTTGTCGCGTGATTTTAATATATAAACCGCTGGTGGTGGGATCGCAATTAAGCGGAATGGCTTCCGCAGCGTTGGCTCAATTTACATATTTTTATTGTGGTCGGAAAGCGTTGTGTCCTCACGGAATGTCTTGAAAAGGTAACGAAACAAAACTCCTCTAAATATAAAAACGTTTATAAAAATATTTTCAATATTTTCCAAGATATCCTTGAAATTGTGTGTGTTGGAATTGAAGGTAATTAACAAAGAAAAGCTCTAATGCTCGAAGTTTTAGGTAGCAATTATTTCTACACTTGGGGATTAATTTTCTAGTCCCAAATCTATGTTTCACAAGATTACCAGATCAGGCATGATTGAGTAAGTATGTATTTATTGCTTATAACGTTCAAGGATTTAAGCTCATGATTGCTGAAAAAGGCTACAGAACCTCTATGGAAGCCGTTATAGATATAAGAGTTATATCCGAGAGCTGCTGAGCTTCATGGTCAATACCTTAGTGAAAACTTAATTAAAGACTGAAAATAAAATATGCCTGGAAGAAAATAAATATACTTTACCTATACTTATATTATCTTGAATATACCACTCATTTTCTATAGAGAAATCACAGTAAGATTTATCATGTTCAACAAAGATCAGCTCCCGAGTGCGGGCCAAGTACAATTTTTCATTGTTTTTAAGCAGCAACTTTAAAAAATGTACACAGACTTTCAAACAAAAATCTTTAGTCAACTGTCATGCAAGTTAAAATAATGAAATAATAAAAAAATAACTAAAAACAAAGAGCTTCTAGTCTATGAGTGAACTGGCACTCGGGAAAAGTATGAACTTGTTGTATTTGGAGCTATGCAGGTATACTTGTTGAGGGTGCTGTGTAGGTACTTGTTGAATAATGTCGACTGAACTCGACTGATGTTAAGTACATTCAGTTACGGACGGACGCGCAGGGTTTTCTTTTTAATTAGCTGCACTAACTTTTGTGTTTGCCATTAGAGATTTTATAGTCGGAGAACCCGCGGCACCCGGACTTCGACACTCTTAAAATGGGATAAATATCTAAATATATATTGTAGAGAGAATAGATTTGTTTGTTTTCGATTTGTAATCGAAAAACTTTTAAGTAATCAAAGACTTTGTACGTAAAGTAGTCTTTTTATGTTAATAAGGATTCCCCACAGAAAATTATGAAATCCCTTGATATTGAACAAATTATCAACAATATAAACATATTTTCATGATTTTTTACCTTATGCGCGGAAAAAACTGCTGTAAAAAGTTAGTCTGAATAACCCAGAAAGTATAAGATGAGTTCCTGAGATTAACACGGACAAATAAACTCGGCTTCTTTGTAGTACATATATTTGATAAGTAATAAAATATTATAAGTAACAATATTCAAGTTTAAAAATATATTCTAAATAAGGTAGTGCTACATGTCGCTAACTGTGAGTAGTGTGGGGGAACCACTTGAGTGTCTTGTGATTTGAAGGTCCAAGGTTCACATTATGTCAATAAATGGTTATAACTATACCCATAATTGGATATAGCCGATGTGTATCTACGCTAATATTACCGTGACCAATTAATTAAAAATTCAAAATAAATTTAAAATTTCTAAATTAAATTTATTTGACATTTAAGATTGTTGCTCTATGGGGAATAGGTACTATGACTGTGTCATCTGCGTATATTCTAACTTATGGCCTTAAATTACATATTGAGTTAAATAGTCTCGAGGGTCCAGTGGTCGAGCACACGGCTTCTGATCCAGAGATCGAGGTGTGAATCCTGATACTAGCTCACGCCAATGACGTATCAAAATTGTTTTCGGAAGTTAGGTGTGATAAATATCGATGACTGAAAACTTTGTGCCCGGTATGGCAATAGGTTCGCCACCTATTCCATTTGGGACGTAAACATAACGGTGAGACGAGGCCTAACAGCCGCTGCCTACACCTTCGGGTAACAAAGGCGTGAAGTTATGTTATGTGAGTTTCTTCCTTGGTTTTTCTCAGCCCCACACTTGAATCAGCTGTATTTTTTTTTTTGCCTACGGAAGTCCCTTCATCAGTCGATACGAGCGCTTGATGAAAGTGCTTCCGTAGACTAAAAATGTGTAATTGAATATTATAATAAGTTCAATTGCACGTATCTATTCACTGTCTGTGAAGATCTTAAAAATAAAGCTATTTTTACATTCGACTTTATTAGATATTTGGTTTGATATAAGTGGAAATTCATGAAAAATACATAAATACATACTACGTTATGTAGAAGCAGCGAAAATTACGTTTTGACTCGCTGGATTAATTTTATAATCGATAATTATTACGCGATATGATATTAGGGATGACCCGCATCACGTCAAACAATATTCCTAACATATGCAAATACGTGGAAAATCCCTATATTGCGGGGTTGGAGATGTATTCCCCTACCCGAGGGATTTGTTTTCAACGTATATGTAACGTATATCTACGTAAAATTCCATGTTTCATTTTTTTTGAACGTCAACAGTAGTACACGAGCTTTGTGAAGCCCGAACGTACTTGCATTAGGGTTGCCACTTGCCACTCCGTCACGCGACAGAACAGTGCGCTAATACTTTTGTACTCGAAAAGGAATATTTGATGAACTTACCCAGTGAGAAATGTTATTTGTAATTTTAGATTTATTTTGAACGATACAAACAAAACATTGACGATTTTTTTTTGACTCACTTGGGACTTTTTTATCTTGATTTTAAATGATCAAATAACTGTTTATAAATTATAATTTGATTTTAAATTATTTTTTGTCTTATGTTTATGTTATTAGTTTATAATATGCAGCTTCTTTGATTATTTCGAGATGGTTTTTTATGGAACATTAGTAATCAAAACATGGGTAGTTAATTAAAAATATACTGGACCCTAATCCTGCAATATTTACCTAAGGTAATAAAACATAAATTACTCATACATGTGGGTGGAAATTGGATAAACCTGATAGCCGTCAACTAGAAATATCATATTCTGTTCTAAAAGTTATATAATTAATTATAATGTAAGGTTAAGGTAAGGTTATAAACTTTTTGACTGATTTTTTTTTCTAGAAATTAATAATATATAATAAGACTCGGTATCAGCCCTAACAGGTTCACCTAACTTTCACAATCTGCCCACAGGGCGGTCTTTATATAAACTGTAGGAAAATTACACAGAGTTAAGATCAGTAGTTGAAAGAACATGTTCTATCTTTCATTTATAATTTGTTATAGCTACGCCCGCGACTTTGTCTGTATTTAATTTTTTTTAAATATTAACTTGGCTTATGTTACTTTATCCTTTGAGGCCTATTAGCCTTATCTGTCCATGACTGCTTCGTCAAAATTGTTGCCGAGTTCGGACTAAACAAATAGACAGCAATGTAAAAAGATATTTTTTTAGGTACTTCGTTTAGGTACTTCGTTTTTTATTATGTAAAAAACGGGCAGTCCTATTTAATTTTATCAGTAGTATTAATTTTATAAGGAGAAGTTTCTCTGATATTATAATTTTATTTAAACCTATCAAGTAGAAATACGTAATCTGAGACTGGATTTATATTTTACACTATAAAATTGCAGCGAAAGGGCTAACCACATTTTAAAAATACAATAATTACCTCGTGTACAATATTTGTACATTATCTAATATATGTAAAATAACATAACATAACATAACATAACTTCACGCCTTTTGTTACCCGAAGGTGTAGGCAGCGGCTGTTAAGCCTCGTCTCGCCGTTATGTTTACGTCCCAAATGGAATAGGTGACGAAACCTATTGCCATACCGGGCACAAAGTTTTTCAGTCATCGATATTTATCACACATAACTTCCGAAAACAATTTCGAAAAGTCATTGGTGTGAGCCAGTGTCTGGAATCGAACCCGGACCTCTGGATAAGAAGCCGTGTGCTCCACCACTGCGCCACCGAGACTGATTATGTAAATGTATGTAAAATAAACTGATATAATATGTTGATTGATACGAATTGATATAATATAGTGAGATTATCACGTGTACAATTACTACATTGTACATTGTAAAACTTCAAAATACATAAACAAACCTTGTAAAGTACAATTTTTCTACACTGTAGAACAAGTTGCAAAAATACATTAACGAACCATGTTTTACATTTTTGTGCACTGTAAAACACGTTGCAAAAATACATAAACGAACCATATGTACAATATTTTTATACTATAGAATACATTGCAGAAATACATAAACGAACCATGTCTACCATTTTTGTACATTATAAAACATGAACAAAGTGCACAATTTATGTATATTGTAGAACAATGGCACAATTATACAATATTTTTATACTGTAGAACACGTTGCAAAATTACATTAACGAACCAGGTGTACAATCTTTGTACACTGTAGAACACGTTGCAAATTTACATAAAAGAACCGCGTATACAATTTTTGTATACAGTAGAACACGTTGCAAAAATAAATTAACGAACCACGTGTACAGTTTTTGTACACTGTAGAACACGTTGCAAAAATACATTAACGAACCACGTGCACAATTTTTGAACACGTTGCAAAAATACATAAACGAACCATGTATACAATATTTTTATACTGTAGAACACGTCGCAAAAATACATAAACTAACCACGTGTACAATTTTTGTACACTGTAGAACACTTTGCAAAAATACATTAACAATGCACGTGTACAATTTTTGTAAATTGTAAAACACGTTACAAAAATACCTAAAGGAGCCACGTGTACAATTTTTGTATACTAGAACACGTTACCAAAATACATACATATACATACCAGACAATTTGAAATCGTGTACAATTTTTGAAAGAATAAGTACACTGACCACGTGTACAACTTTGTAAAACACGTTTCTGAAATACATACCCAGACCACATGCGCAAATTTTGTAAAAATACAAAGAAATACATATATATAAAATATTTGTATATTCGAAAGTACATAAACGTGTAATTATTGTAAATTGAAAAATGCATTATCAAACTGCGTCTACAAATTCGCAACACTTGTCTTGTGAGCTAAATTTTTTTTATCACAAAAAATAAAACAAATACACCATGAAACAACTACACAATGACTTCGTGTATCAATTGTATATTATTGTATTATACAATATTTATTTACAAATATTATTAAAAGATAACAATATTTTTTGTATAAGGTAAAATGAATTTTACAATTTGAAAGTAAGTATTGAAACTGTATTTAAGTTAGAACGCCACTTTTTAAAGGCTAGACTTTTCAATATGTGTCTTTTCAATAATATAATACAAATACAAGTTTTTAATAAGAATGTGGAGGGTTGGCTCGCAGATTTACCTGCATAAATAATATCCTTTCTAAGGATTTATTATAGGTTTTTTCAATATTATCATCAGTATTTTTTTTAAGAAATAGGAGGGTCAAAACACGCTCAAGCGGGTCAAGCAACTACCGCCACCCGTAGCCACTTGCAACAAAGATAGTATTACAGTTGCGTTGCCAGCCTTTGAGGGACGGGAAAGGATAGGATTGGAGGGTGAGACGAGGTGGGCCGCCGGATTCAGAGAAAAGGGAGAAATAAACAATTTTAAAAACGTCATTTATCCTATGTTACCTCAATTCAATTTTTAATTATTTAATTTTACAGAAACGATGTTTTTTTTTATTTATGCATACTGCATCTATATCTATACTAATATATAAATGTGAGTATAAGTTTGTTTGTTACGCTTTCACGCGATAACTACTCAACCGATCATCATGAAACTGTGTACAAATATTCTTGGAGGTATTAGAAGTAACATAAGATACTATTTTTCTTCTTGTTTGTTTCTTTCTTTAATTTACATATATTTGCAGCCGAAGGAAAAACTTATAATATAGTCTACAAAATATCTTACATTAATACTCTGCATTTATATCTTATAAAATTGTTAAAGTTTAAAATTATTTATTTTTGTTACAGACCAATATATTGTACCGTTTGTTGTTGCATTTTAATAAAGTATATTGTAAGTTTTTTAAACTTCATTGCATGTTGTAATTAAAAAAAAATGATAATCCCAGCTAAGCAATAAAATAGAGTTATCATATTGATTCATTTCTATAGTAATTATAATGATCCTTGATACTTATGCTTCAATGCGAGCGAAGCCGTGGGTAAAAGCTAGTATTATTATAAAATTGTTAATTTTATCCTCAGTCCTTACGGTATAGAAAATCAGTTTTATTAAATTCTCTGCCACAATAGTCGAGTTTTTCAAAACTATAAAGTTACAAATGTATGCAGGCATAAAATTGTTTAACATTCTATTCCCGGGGGTAATCAGTATTGCAAGTTCATAAGTCAAACATTATTTAAAAAAAAAGAGACCTCGTATACCTTCCGCTCGTTTCAGCAAAATTGAAACATAACCTCGAGGTTATATTAGTTCCGAGAAAGGTTTTACAGTTTGATGATGAATATTAAAATAGCGAACTTTTACATACGATACGAAATTGAAAATTATATATACGGACGGACAAAGAAATTATGTTTTAAATTTTGAAACGTTAGTATTAGTTGGACGGTTAGTTGAGTTTTTTTGTTGCAACTAACCGGCTCAATTTAACTTTTGCCTTGTGGTTGTGAAAGTATTTTTATTTTTCAAATGACCGCATTTGAAAACTCCGTGGACTCGTGGACGCAGATATTTTCTGTGACAAGAACATATAAATATGAGAGTTTAAAAAGTTCCTGTTGCGTGTGAGAGAAGTTACTCCTACGTGAGGAACTCTTCATGTCAATTACTGGGGATACCAGTCCTCGACATATTTCTTTTTATTAAAATTTCAAGTTTTTCTACCCAAAACTTTAAACAGCGGTTGTTTAGCCTCAAGTCACCGAATTTTGACGTTCCAAATGGACGTCACACCTAATAACTTCTCAGAATTCTTTATTAGTAAGTAATTTAAGTTATTAGTGTTAGCCCGGATTTGTCTCCACTTTATAATACAGAAGCAGATTGATTGTTCTTACTTCAGGCCATCGAAACGACTAGAGTAACCCATGGCATATCTTTTAATACTTAAATTGTTCTAAAAACACAAGTCTATCTGTTGTAATCTCTTCGCAAAGTATTCCAAAAGGAGATCCGTGGAGCGAGAGTGAATGAGTTCGACGCATCCTTTGGTAATGAGCAAAAGAATACCACGACCAAGATTTGGATGGCCACGATTTTGCTTAATTCTTGGTCCTGATCAAATGCTGAGCCATAAGATTCGTCTTATATTTTCATGATGATATTAAAAACACTAACCTCCAAAACAGGCAGATAAGTTTACCGTCTCCGCTGACCTATAAAACCCCAGTATCAGATCACAACACAATATTCAAACATGGTTGCGTATAGATTGTGGTTCCTAGGTCATACCACCCACAATGTTCACAAGTATTTGCTCCTACTAGTTAACCTTAACCGACTGCACTTGGAGTGTTCAATTAATTTAAAATTTATTTATTATTTTTTACATAAATTTTATAACTTTTTGTTAGAGCCACGCAATTTTCTGCATGGATGAGAATATTTTCTCCTCTTCTCTCCAACCCATTCCCTTTCCTATCTCATAGGTTGGTAACGCAACTGTAACACTGCCTGCATTGCAGATGTCTATGGGCAATACTAGTTACTTACCACCAGGTTTGCTTGGCTGGCTTAAAACAGTCGCATGTGTATGACAAGAGTTATGAAATTCAAAAAAGAGAGACTGTGGTATGTAAGAATTGCGGCCAATAGCGCTCTGTTATTTCTGACTACCACGCCAGTGATTTGGCGTGAAGTTATACTATTGTTTTTTTTTATTAATTTGCGACAAAAGGGAATAAATACTGCCTTAACGTTCAGGCGATAAAGTTGAAAATTTCCAAGTAACTACTGTTAAGGTAAAATAAATATCTACAATCAACTGATAAGCAGAATCTTTTACGTGTATCCGTAGTCTGGTTCTTCTACTACACAAACTTGGAAGTAGATAAAACTATAGATTACATTCAAACTTATTGAAAAAGTAAAGTCTAATATCGTATAGGACTCGATAGGACTTTCCCAATGAAAAATCCTTATCTCTTACCATGGATGTCATTAGAGGCAACAAAGAGATTTTCTGTGGATCATAAGTTCCAATGACCAAGGTAAGCCTTAGGATATTATGAGAGTAAAATTAAAAATTTTAACAGTGCTAGAGCCACGCAGTTTGCTGCTTGAATGGGCCGGCTCGACCGATGAATTACCACGACCGCTCGGACTATCGGCGTGAAGTGGCTCGTTCCGCGTTTCGTTCGGTGAGAGAGGCATCCGGAGGCCCGATCCTTTTTCCCCTTCCTTTCCTTTCCTGCACCCATAAATGATGGCAACGCACCACGGTGTTCATGAGGTGACCCATTTGCTCGTTTGCCCTCCTAACCCATAAAAAAAAATCAGTATATCCTGAAACAATATCATCAAAACAAGATATCCGAATCACATAAGATGCCTCTAACTTCACTCCTACAACATAACAAACATAACATCACGCCTTTTTTACCCGAAGATGTAGGCAGCGGCCGTAAAGCCTAGTCTCGCCATTATGTTTACGTCCCAAATGTGGTGACAAACCTATTGGCATACCGGGCACAAAGTTTTTAGTCATAGTTATTTATTACACATAACTTACGAAATTAATTTCGAAAAATCATTGGTGCGAACCGACGAGAGGATTTGAACCCGCGACCTCTGGATTCAGAAGCAGGGTGCTCGATCATTGGATCACCGAGACTTAGACTCCACTCCTATAACTCTCCCAAAGTACATTTGTTTAGAAATACTAATAATGGCCTAAATATTAATCTAATGTTGAATTACGTAACAATTGTACAAATCGCAAACCGACTGGAAACACGTGACTTGATAAGTTATTGAAGAACCTTAACGATCCTACATCTTCCATCTCTCTCTGACCGCCGAGTGTGACTAACGTCTCACTCGCACCGATACTGAAGGGCACCCATGCCATGGTCCTTCCTATAAATGCTGCAAAACTTAGAAAGTCCAAACCACTGAACCAATCAGTACAACCTTGACACCAATACATATAGCTAAGCTCAGAAAATGTTTTAACTTATAACAATAACATTTGTATTATGAGGGTTTTAATGGAATATTTTCAACGATATTTGTTAGAAATTCATGTTTTTTAAACACAATATAAATAATAATATGTTGATAAATAACAATTTGAAAATGACTATCAGTTTGTTGCGGAATATCTCCAGAAAGACTGCGCCGATGAATTAAAATCTATGGATACGCCGATAGATTATAAAGAATCATTTTAACTACATATTTTATTAAAATAATTTCATATGATTTTCGATATATCATTCCTATGTGTTGAAATAAAAGTATATAAACCACTTCAAAGCAATGTTTCGACAAATGTTTTTTTGTTTATGGGATAGGAAGGCAAACAAGCAGGCGTGTCACCTGATGGGAAGCAACCAATGCCGCCCATGGACACTAGCGACACATATTGTGTTACTGTTACGTTGCCGACCTTTAAGGGATAGGGTATAGGGAAGGATGGGGAAGGGACCCCCCTTCCCCATCCTTCCCTATCCGGGCCTCCGGGTACCTCTTTCACCGAACGAAACGCGTCATGAGTCACTTTAAACCGATCTTTTGAGAGGTCGTGGTATTTCACCGGTCGAGCCAGCCCATTCACGCAGCGAACTGCTTGGGTCTACCACTGTTAAATGTGTGATATAACATAATTATAAAAGTCAAAGAATCCTGTGACGTCATAAAATTATTTACCTTCCATGGGACTAGATTAAGCATGGTGTATTATAAAACTCAGATCTAGCAGTTTAGCTCTTATGTAACTTAGCGTGAAGTTTATTGATTAGTTAAAAATATTTTTTAAGCTAAAATTAGAAAATAAATACTTTGGGAGTATTTATTTCCTAATTTTAGCATAAAATATTTTAGTCAACGCCAAAGTTTATGAAAAATGTTTTTACTTTTATTACTCAATTACTTATCAACCGTAGAACAGAATAGGATGAAATTAGGCAAATGGATAGAAAATTTCCCAGATTAAAATATTTGATCCCAATAATATGTTATCCCTTGAGATAATACATCTACTTTAATGTTATTTTAACCATACTTCGCTCTAAACATTATTAGTAAATAGCACCATAACTATAAAACCGTCCAATTGTTAATCCCCGTGATTCATTCCCGTGGGATTGTAGTTCCCCTATATGATGTTCAAATTTGGACTCAGCCCACATATATGCGAGAAAAACCATAGACAAAAAATTATAGTTATCAGAATTTTAACAGTGATAGAGCCAAGCAGTTCACTGCATAAATGGGCCGGCTCTACTGGTCAAATACCACGACATACCCGGAGGCCCACCTCCCTTCCCCATGCTTTTACATCCTACTCCCTTAAAGGTCGGCAACGTAACTGTAACACTATATGTATTGCAGGTGTCCGTGGGCGGCGCTGGTCTCTCACCATCAGGTGACACGCATGCTCGTTTGCCCTCCTATCCCATACGTGAAATTTTTATAAACGAACAATGACTCAACCAAAGCTTAAACTTCGATCTTTGTTTGAATAAATAAAAAAATAAAACCTGACCCAGTTGTTCACTTCCTGATATGAATATTATCTAACCACGTGTTTAATATAATTATATTTATCTCTCATATATTATATATATATATTATTATATACATATATATATGTTAGTATTTCACGCCGATATCAACACCTGGTAGGACAAACGTCACGTATTCACGAAGGTAGGTAGATAGATATTCATTTATACATGTCACAGGCTGTATATGAAATAAGACAAAACAAATAAATCTAGACTATTTATTTTAGAAGATTTTTTAGCGCAATATTTGTATCCTTAGAAGATAGGAGGTTTTTATTGTGCTGAATGTGCACAAAATTCGTTGTTAAATGATTCTATTTTAGATACTATTTGAGAGTGGTAGAGCCAAGCAGTTCGCTGAATGGGCCGGCTCGACCGGTGAAATACCACCACCTCTCCGAAAATCGACGTAAAGTGGCTCATGCCGCGTTTCGTTCGATGAGAGAGGTACCCGGAGGCCCATCCTCCTTCCCCATCCCTTCTATCCTACTCCTTTAAAGGTTGGCAACGCAACTGTAACACTATATGTGTTGCAGGTATCCATGGGCGGCGTGGGTCACTTAACATCAGGTGACACGCCTGCTCGTTTGCCCTCCTATCCCATAAAAAAAGATATGAAATTGTTGCCGTGCAATTAGTACAGCCTTACGATTACATTTCAGGATCTTTCATACATCCTAGTTGACCTTTCATACAACCTTATTTATCGAGAAAGAATAAATAAGCAACAAGTGTGAAAAAAATTCATAATACTTAACGTAAACTGTCGAGACAATTTAAAAAAAGTCAAAACATTTAATTCTATGTGCAACATTAATATAATTCAACCGTAATAAGGTTGAATATTAACTTATCATCACTTCCGTTTACGTGTTACTTAGGATTAATCAGGATACGAATATACATGAGGCTGCACATCACGTACTAAAGATTAAACGAAAATATTACACAGCATCTCTTTAATACCTAACTCTTTAGTACGAGATGAATCTGTATTCCTTTATTAAATACTAGCAGACCGCGCGAACTTCGTACCGCCATATTTTATACATTTTCCACTAAAAAGATTATTGCCGCGACCATATTAATACCCCAAAGCTTTCATCATAAATGGACTATCTAACACTAATATTTATTTCAATTTAAGTTCAAGTCTGCTAGTATTATATACATTTATAACTAAAATTTACTGTCCCACTCTTATTAATAACTTAAACTTTCCTCAATAAATGGACTCTCTAAAACTAATATTTTTTTCAATCCAAACCAGTAGTTCCTGATACATACATACATAAATTCTCGCCAATTTCCTTACGGGGTAGGCAGAGAGAACGAAGTGCCAAAAGGCACGATTATTACACGCCTCGCTCGCTTAGGTAGTATGTATTAGCGTACTGACAACCAAGACATTGATAATATTTACAACTTCAAAGAAAGCTTTATTAGCAATGCCCCTCATGAACAATGAATATAGCAATGAACTTGTCCCAAGTTTTTTGTCAACCTTTACTTTTTTTAATACTACATAAACAACTTTTTTTATTTGGTCACTATTGTTGACTTCAACGAAAAAAATGGGACACCATATGTTTAAACCGGGGTAGCTAACTCACAGTGAGTGTTTTTTTTAAGTCAAATGATGTCGGTTTTGCGATGAAGCTTATCGAAATAAATTTACTCCATTTTAAAAGATATCACGATCTTAAAAATGTAAAGTTTATTACATATATCTAGAATGAATTATAAATCCGTCACGTCAGTCACACCTTGTCAGTGGTAAAGTCACGCAGTTCGCTGCATGAATGAGCCGGCTCGACCCGTGGAATACCACGACCTCTCAGATTATCGCTGAAAAGTGGCCTTAGCTCGCTGAGAGAGGTATTCGGATCCCTTTCCCCCTCCCCTTCCAAAACCCAATCCCGACCCCACGCATAACCCATTGTAAGGGCCGGCAACGCAACTGCAACACTGTATGTGGTGAGGTGGCCATGGCCGGCGTTTGTAACTATCATAAGCCTGCTCGTTTGTCCCTTATACAATAAAAATGTAACCTAATTCCTATCCTATCCTACTTCTAATATATAAAATTCTTGTGTCACAATTTTCGTTCCCATACTCTTTCGAAACGGCTTGACCGATTCTCATGAAATTTTGTATGCATATTGGGTAAGTCTGAGAATTTTCAACCCTCTACGATCAACCCCTATTTTTAAAATTTTATTTTTTGGCAAGACAACGTTTGCCGGGTCAGCTAGTAATATATAAATGTGAATGTAAGTTTGTTTGTGTGTTATGCTTTCACGCGATAACTACTCAATCGATCATCATGAAACTTTGTACACATATTCTTTGAGGTAATTTACATATATTTGAAACCGAAGGAAAAACTTATAAAATAGTCTACAACAATATCCTACTCTCTATACTCTTATAAAATTGTTACAGTCCAAAATTATTTATTTTTGTTACAGAGAAATATATTTTACCTTAAAAAAATGTTGTTAGTTTTTTAAACGTCATTGTATGTAGTAATTTTAAAAAAATCATCATTCCAGCTAAGCAATAAAACAGAGTTATCATATTGATTTATTCTATAGTAATGATCTTTGATACCTATTTAATGGATTTAATGCGAGCGAAGCCGCGGGTAAAAGCTAGTAACTTTTATAAATAAAAATACCACAAAATACGATTAAATACTACAAATTTTAAATTCTAATTAAATTATTGAGCGATATGATGACAAAGAGAGAAACAACCACACAACATAACTTCACGCCTTTTCTACTCGAAGGTGTAGGCAGCGGCTGTTAAACCTCGTTTCGCCACTATGTTTCTATCACAAATGGAATAGGTGGCGAACTTATTGCCATACCATGCACAAAGTTTATAGTCATCGATATCTAAATACACATAACTTCCGAAAACAATTTCAAAAAGTCATTGGTGTGAGCCAGAATTCGAACCCGCGACTACTTTATTCAGAAGTGGGGTTCTCGACAACTGGACCACCGATACCTTTTAGCAAGAAACAAACGTAAAAAAATCTACCTGCTAGCTGTCGCGGTCCGAGCTGACCGAGTCCGATACATCATCCATAGTGTAACTAAATATTTCCCTATGAAATGAATACTTACATTTTGTATTTTGCGATATCTTTTGAATTAAATGTCCGAATTAAATAATTCAAAAAGTTCTAGAAAGGTTTTGAATCTATCTTTTTATTGAAGTAATTTATTTTAAGGAGAATTAATATCAAGGTACAAAATAAAGCATTTTTATAACGACATGAATTTAATTATTTTAAAAAATTCAAAAAACACTTATTGTGAGATAACTATAATAGTTAGACATATGGCGTCGCGGACTTTTTTATAGACAAATTTATGTTCTGTAAAAGTGTAGTACATTGTTTTGTTCTAGAATCAATAGTTTTCGCAGCGTTCACGATGTAAGAATTATTTTCGAGTCATTTTCTTACACCTTGGGTTACATTATTTGACTTATAGTAAGGATTCCTAATTAATTTAAAAATATAATATAGCCTAAAGCCTTCCTCGATAAATGGACTATATACCACTGAAAGAATTTTTAAAATCGGACTGGTGGTTTCTGAGATTAGCGCGTTCAAACAAACAAACAAACAAACAAACTCTTCCGCTTTATAATATAAGTATAGATAAAATAAAAATAAATTCCCGAAAAAAAATTTTGATAAAATTTCGCTTACAACCAATAATTAGTACGATAATAACTTAAATTCTCTCGGTTGTCTCGAGATCAAGCAGCCTGCTTCTGAATCAGGAATATCGACGTAAATTGGCTTATGCTGTGTTTCGTTCGGTGAGAAAGGTATTCGGAGTCCCATCACCAGTAGGATACACCCAAAAGGCCGGCAAAGCAACTGTAATGCTATGGACAGCGGTAGAGCCATTCAGTTCGCTGCATGAATGGGCCGAATAGATAGAAAATTTCAGGGAAATACCTCGACCTCACAGAACATCGACGTAAAGTGGTTCATGCCGCTTTTCATTTGGTGAGCGAGGTCTTCGGAGGCCCACCTCCTTTCCCATCCTACTTCCTTAAAAGTCGGCAACGCAACTGTTACACTTTGTTGCAACAGTGTCCACTGTCCACTGTCCGACTGTGGCGCTGGGCACTTACCAACAGGTGACGCATGCTCGTTTGCCCTACCATCCCATAAAAAAAAAACTTTCTTTGTAAGAATAATAACTTATATGGAACTGCATCATACAAACTAAGAATATAACAAGGTTTTTGTCTATCATCTTCTATGCCACAGAGAGACTTCCAAAGTTGGAGTACTCCACTTGAGACGAGTACTGCTCACTTGAACACTAACAACTAATATTACTCGTTAAGGCTTCGAAACTTTAGTGAGCTTATTCAAGTTTCGATCGAACACATACATAACTTCACGCCAAGTCCCTTGCGGGGTAGTCAGAGAGATCTGAGCGCCCTAAGCCATGATTCTCACACATCGGACTTGCTTTGTCAACATTTATAACTCTTTTCATACACGCTCTTCGGTTTCTAAGGCTCTGTCATTATGGATTACTGAAGGATTTCTACTCGGTGTATGGCAACAGACTTGACAAAGTGTTCCACGAGACCAATATGAGACGACGCTTCATACCACCTCGAAATTTAAGGTTGTGAAGGCATAAGAAAAAGCATTTTTCTTGATGATAAGCCACTAGCGCCGGCCATGGATAACTGCTACAACGAGTGGGTCAATGTTGCTTTGCCATTCTTAAAGATGGGAAAGAAAACGGAGGGGAAGCGAAGGATAGGCCGTCGGAAACCTTTTTACCGAAAGAAATGCTGCATGAACCCCTTTAAGTTAAGGATTAACTTACTTACTAGGATAAACTTCTGAGAGGTATTTCACCGGTCGTGCCGGCCCATTCACGCAGCGAACTGATATTAATATACATAAATAATTATTAAGAACAATAAAACGAAGAATACAACCTTTTTTATAAGTTTCGTGTTTTTGAGATTTAATTAGCCAGTGTTAGAGAGACAGATAGCTCGCTCAAGGTGTCGCCCGGAGTCGTTGGATGCAGGTGATACCGCCCGTATGTTGTATGTACGGCTGTTTTAATGTTGTAATATGTTTACAACTGAATGTATATTTTTTTACGATTCCGATATATATTTGAAATATACATATATGACCGCAAATGTTGGCACATTTCTGTTTTTAGAAGACAATAGGTTTACTAAATAGAATCACGTTAAAAGTTAGAAAAGAACTTTTATCATTACTTTTTCTATCCGAAGGTGTAGGCACCGGCTGTTAAGGTATCGACTTGCCCTTATGTTTACGTCCCAAACGGAAAAAGTGGCGAACCTATTGCAATACAACGGGCATAAAGGTTTCAAAAGCGGGGTGTTCGACAGTTGTACCACAACATTCGTGAAAAGAACTTACTTCTTTTTTTACAGTGTTTATTGTTTTTTTTTTATAAAGTTCATCCCTACTATGTTGGCTCACAGTACAACGTGGTATCATCTGAATGTAAAATGTATTGGCACCACCTCACAGCCAGCTCTCGGACACCACTCGTGCTCATGGGTCAAATCAAATAACGCATTCGTTCCCGTAAAAAATCACTCCAAGCAACCGAGAGATATATCGTAACACATCCAAAAACCAAATCTATATTTACATTAAAATATAATGTGCACATAAAATTGTAGCCATCAGTTACAAAACACACAATACCGGCCAATAACTTACACGTGGACAAAGTATTGATAACGGTGACGTCATAAATTTAGCAGACTCCACAATAAAAATGTAAACACGAGGAGAGATCCCTAAGCAGATAATTACACAATGGACTATTGAGCCCAGAGTTACGGCCGTGAACTGATAGACTGGGGTGTGGTATCACCTATATGGATAACGGTCTAATATTTTTTTGTATAAAGTATGACTGGATTTGACCTGTGATATATTTTAACGCCATTAAAAAGAGAAAACAGTCTCGGTGGTTCAGTAGTCGAGCACGCGGCTTCTCAAAACAGAGGTCGCGGGTTTGAATCCTGGCACACACCAATGACTTTTAGAAATTAATTTTGGAAGTCATGTGTGACAAATATCAATGACTAAAAACTTTGTGCCCGGTATGGCAATAGGTTCGGCGTCTATTCCATTTGGGACGTAAACATAACGGTGAGTCTAGCTTAACAGCCACACTCTCGAGTAAAAAGGCGTGAAGTTATGTTATGTTTGTTATGTTAAAAAGAGGAAGGTTTAAGTAAAGCTTTTCTTGTGTTAGTGTACATTTTCTATTTCGATCTGTATGTCTGTATTTCCGGTGAGAAGCCTATTGCGTTTATTGCCATGCTTAAGGTACAGTTAATCGTTAATACACAGTAAACCGTTAATTACCTTCATATAAATGCAAAATTTCATTAAAATCGGTCCAGTAAAGTGAAATCACTCATATATAACGCATAGAAAACTTACAAAAGTACCAAGAAAATTACTTTAAACATTTTTTTTCCTAGCTAATACCAATAATAGTAGGTAATACCAAAGTCATTGGGTTACAGTCACTAAATAGTATAGCAGTGCATTAAAAGATCGTAGATTCATATCGATCAAGCTCTGATATTCTCATTTTCATCTTAACAATAAACGTTAATTTCAGTATAAAACAGTGAATAGAATTATGTCATATTATTTATTTTATATAAAAGGCAATACAATACTAATCTAAACATCCAATTAGTCGTACAAATAAATGTCAATGTTGTTAAATGTCAAAATGTCGTAAGTAAAGTTATAAATGTTACTTTTACTAAACTTTCAACATATACTTTCGCTGCGAACACAATGTAGGGCTTCACTGGCGTGGATTAATCTCCTGTTTTGAAACTTTCACCAAAGATTAACAAATTTGTACAGAGACGTCAATAAATAATCTCGGTGGTCCAGTGGTCGAGTTCGCCGTTTCTGATTTAGCCAAATTTCTCGAAATTCTTTTCGGAAATAAGTGTGATAAATATCGACGACAGATAACTTTGTTTGCAGTGTATGGCAATTGGATCCACCACCTATTCTATTTGGAACGTAATGATTCGGTGAGTCGTGACTTAACACTGTACACCTTCGGGTCGAAAACGGCGTGAAGTGATGTTATTTTAATTTTTAGATATCAATAATTCACACAGAATGTAGGCAGTAAAATAAAGAAAATATTCATTGATTTTTTGATTGATTATTTTTTTTGATCCAGTGGTAGATTTTTAATAAACACTTCACCTTTTAATTTCAAATCAATGAATATTTAATAATAGTTATACTTTAATCTCAACCAACTTAGAAAATAAGATAATTTGTAATAATTTAATAATAACAACTTTTACTTATTAAATCATACAACAAAGGATCTTTAGAAGCAGGATATATGAATGCATTTTATAAATAAGTATTTAACTTTTGTTCTCATGGTCTGATGTGGGTTACCAATAGTAAAAATCATATTTTTAACATAACTTTTTGATTTTTATTTCCAAAAAGTGGGTGCTCTCTGTATCAATGAAAATAGCTTTTGAACAACTACCATCCTTTTGTTCATCACTCGTGAAAATGATCTCTGTAAAGAGTTCGAAACGTCGGGAAATAAATATAAATAAATAAACGCGATATAATCCTAAAAGTTGTTTTGATCAATGAGTGAGATTCGCGAAAATCTTAGAAATAAATAAATATTCTAATTATTAAAATATTTATCAATGGTATCACTATTCTTATTCAGTTTACAGACTGGCAATGTAACCGTAATACTATTTACGTTGCTAGTGTCCATAAGTGGCACTAGTCACTAACCATCAGGTGACCATTCATTCTATTGTCGTAATCTGATAAAACAATCTCCATTTCAACTTAAAATTCACTTAGCATTTATGACTTCTAATCTAAGCAATTAATGTTATGGAACCAGATAATAAGCCAGAAGACAACTGACATCCCGGTAGCAATCAATCTGTAAATCATTTTGCAGTAAAACTGCAACATGATGAGCAACTAACTGCAATCAGTCAGTAACAATTATCTTAATCAACTATTGTTAATAATTGTCCTAATTAATTATAGATAGTAACTAGCCGGAAAATACCATTAGATAACCAGATCCCTATTTAAGATTACGTATATATACGACAGTAGCTTGCTTGAAGTATATAAAGTATCAGGCACACAAGTATCTTGTTTGGTTCTTCTCATGGAACACTCGCCTATACACTTATAATTGGGCCGCTGGTAGTAATTATTTGAGTTTTCTTGTTCCAAAAAATATTTTTTCTATATTTTTATTTGATTTAGACTAGTAAAAAAGTATCATTTTATTGTTTTTCAAATTTGAACTATAAAACATAATGTCACATCTGCGTCATTGATCTTTGGTACCGCGAATGAATCACAATGCGCGCGCGCATAAAAACTCATCGAGCCGTAGTTGACATAGAACTATAAATGCCAAAAATTATCGTAAATTATCGCCTTAATACCGCCATATGAGCGACAGCAGAATACGCAGTAACTTTCCTTATACATCGGCCTCACACATAAAAAT